>CM042694.1:354421474-355816474 GCA_023614405.1 Avena insularis
TTTACCGGTAGCTATGTGTTCATCTCTCTCTATGCATGATCATATTGTGATCATGAGCTTTGTAATCAAGTAGATCTACCTTGCTACTCAAGTGCTTTAATAGATCTCTACTCTCCCCATGTGTGTGAAAGTGACAGCGTGCACACCATGGTGGAACTTAGGCTAGAGATTACAAATACTTGTTATGAGTTATATTTGGAGTTGGATGTCTTTATGAAATTGTGGTGTTTGTTGGACTCATCTAGTGCTTAAGGTGACAGTGTGGGGTTTTCTAGATGGGAAAGATGAACTTTGAGGTGTGCTGTTATAGCCCTACCGACGATTAGAGTGTCCAACCGGAGAGTAGTTAAGAGTAGTATGATGAAGAGAATATATTTATATGAGAGTGTTCACTAGTGAAAGTATGATCCCTAGGCCTTATTTCTAAGCATTGAAAAACCATTTGCAATTAGATCTGTTACATGTTTGCTTGCTTCCATCTTTATTTCAGTTTGTCTTTAGTCTCTTCCACGCCATCAAGCTATTTTCTAGCACCGTTACCACTTATAATTATCCATACCACTTGTATTTCACTATCTCTTCGCCGAACTAGTGCACCTATACACCTGACACGTGTATTGGGTGTGTTGGGGACACAAGAGACTTCTTGTATCTTGATTGCAGGATTGCTTGAGAGGGAATACCTTTGACCACTTCCTCCTGTAGTTCGATAAACCTTGGGTGATCCACTTAAGGGAAAACTTGTTGCTGTTCTACAAACCTCTGCACTTGGAGGCCTAACAACTGTCTACAAGAATAGAAGTGCCTAGACATTAACGTCTAACCCTCCCGGTATTAACAACATCTTGCAGAACTCGTCACAGGTGTTATCCACGTGGGTGTTCTTGGATAACCCCTCCATCCAGACTGCATAGGGCTCTCTTGTCTTTTTCGATGATGAGTCTATCCAAGCTCTTCTTGCCCGAACACTGCAAAAAAAATCCCGTGGATAGATAATGTCTCTACCAGCTGTCAATAATTGTGAAATAGTACAGTATTAGCTGATAGAGTACAATACAAGATCAACTAAGAAAGTAAAGTGGAGCAATTTTCTTATCGAAGTACACAAATAAAGTCTTAACTCTAGCTAGCATGAACGCCGGTTATATTAGTACTACTTCCAAGGTCTAGGCATCACATTAGTGTAGTTCTTTATCGAACACTACAGATACCGAACACCCAGAAATGCATTTAACGATTTAAGATGAGCTCTATCTGCTGCCGATGCTAGAGATGCATACATATACTCGAAATTTTGGAAAAAATCAGGGTAGGGCAGCAGCTGCCCTAACTTGCCCAAATTAAAGGGACCTCCGCCCCTGAGACAAATCTAAAGCAAAACAGACTGAGTGGCCTCCCAAATCATCATCAGTCGTGGATCAATCAATACAAAATTTGAACTTATTATTATAGTTCACCGTAGATCTAGCCCCAAAACTAGCTTGCATGTGTAAAACTGAACTGTAGTATACAGACGGGTTAAATGCACTAGATTAGAATTATACTCAACACCAACCCAATGTTAACCCAGCGCTAATAAAAGCTTGACCGCATCTCATCATCAAGATCAAGGGTTCCGGGGATTATGTACATATCGCACTATCACCACGATGTCTGAGGGATGCGACGGCTCTATAGATGAGGTTGCAGGGCCCGCAGCCCGCAGCCGACCCGCCTAAGACGAGTAAGTTTCGGCGGTGGTGGTCGTCAATGGAGGAAAGCGCAATGGTGATTAAGGAGTGCTGTGTGAGAGAGGACGGTGGCTGGTGAGGGAATAAATGCAGCGAGGTTACACGAATGCAGTGGATAAAGGAAACCTTACCAGCAATACAGTACTACTAATTGTCATGCAAAAATTAATTGCCTAGAAAATTGGGCACGGCAACTTGAGTGCTTGAATAGAAAAACATCAAACACATACTATTAAAGTATATTATTACGTACATGGTGCCTAGTACAAGCAATAGTGGAAATAATGTTGCAAGTACTGATACTACAATACAGTATGAAAGTACTACGTTATAGTATCAGATTCTCCGTTTCGGGATTATAAGTCCATGATAACTAGGTTGTAAATTTAACTAACAAAATATAAATAATATATTATAAAAATTATATCATCAGAAATTTTAGATGTTATATTTTCTAATGGTATAATTTTTAAAATATATAACTTATATTTTATTGGTCAAATTAACAACCTAGTTATCCGCGCGGGACTTATAATTTCGAACGGAGGGAGTACATTACATGGTGACAAGTACTAGCTAAAAAAATGATGTTGCGAGTTCTGATAATCAGCTTTTCAGTATTTTGGTCAAACTTCACATAGTTCTAACGAGGCAGGGTTGGCACAAACCACATTGGCGCCTCAAACATTTGCTCTCTATGTTCTTCTCCAGTGTAGTTAAGTGATGAACCTATGGCAGCTCCTCCATTGACGTGCATGCGGCTCCAATCTGGAACTGGCTATGGGCGATGTTGGCAGCGCATGTGTGTAGCAAACACACAGTCTACTCTGAACACTGGCAGAGCTTCGTCAACATCGGTAGCACCAGGTTCGGAGTTTGTAGGGGGATCAAGGTTGAATGGATGGTTGATTCCCACAAACACTGACCTCCCTTTAAGATTATCTCTTCTGATCCAGTCTGGTGCTACAGGGTCATCCAAATTAAGGGCCCTCATTAAAACGTGGCAGCGGAGCGAGGGATAAGTGAGCAGTTCTCTACTCATGTATGATACAGGATTACCATGGCTGCTGGTTCGTGCACCCCTGGTGTGAATCCACAGGATATTCCAGCCAAGCTCTGCCAAGTACCAGCTGCGTAATGCAATATCTTCAGCCTCGGCATCGTCGCCGGCTTGGACGTTTGCCGACTCTTCAATTACTGGAGCCTGTATGACACGCGGGCCTGCAAGTATACTTGTGTGTGCATTTCAATTAGAAAAAGTATCATGAACAATGTAGTTGCAAGTAATTTATAAATTTTACTTTTAAATAACGGGACTCACTCCACTTGTTTGGTTCCCAGACAAGAACATCTCATCGCGGTTCTGTCACCGCGTATATGCAATCAATAGAACCACTGATTAGACACTTGGCAATGGCATCGACATACGTTGCTTGTGCAAGATAGTCGTTTCGAATAATAATCTAGTCCCTGTCACAAGGAAAATCTATGATAGCAATGAATTTGTCAAACACCGCCATCACACTGTAGTACCATTGGTTGTCAAATCTGTACGGTTTCTTTGCTATTTGTATCTTCAGCAGCTCGATATACGTATGCTTGTAGAGGTAAGTGCATGGGGGCCGAGGAAACACTGGTTACCCGATGGATAAATATCAACACGCTGCACACGTGGCATCTCGATACGTGCCATATTGTAGACGTTTTGGAGGTACCAGCGCCTCGGGTGCTTTGCAATCACAATCCATTCTCCGTTGGCACCAAACCAGCGACCCTTGTTTTCAAATCCTTCATCATCCCATGTTCTGGGTATGTCATCATCAACTGGTACAAGTGCTTCTACCGTTGGATTGTCTAGTGGCATCAGTAACGCGTCAATGCCCTGCAACATATTTTCTTCATATCTAGGGGCATGCAAGGTGTTTGACAAAGGGGGTAGTGCTAGCTAGCTTTACGGAAAAACTACTATCTAAAAGATGCAGAAACATGTTAAATAAATCATGAATGCATGCCGACAAACACACCGAGGAATAAGGTCTTGTTTGCATTAAAGAAAAAATGTAGGAATAGTTAAGTTTCCTATGCTGACACTGTTCAGAGGAATGGACCAGAGGAAAAAACATAGGCAATTTTCCTATCATTGATTAACAAGATTAGGGGCCTCTTTCGATCAATGGTTTTTTTAAAACGTAGGAATAGGAAAAACACAGGATTGACATGGTAGGTACAGTAAATTCATATTAGGAATTACAAATGCAGGAATTTTGTAACAGGTGTCTTTGGATGGTGAATAGGAAATAAACATAAGAGTTTTGCAGGAATATAGTGTAAGCGCATTGGACTTCTCAAAGGAGAAATAGAATGAGGTTGGAGCTCGTGTTTAGATTCTTATGGAATGGAGGGCATAGGATCTAAGAAGTGACTCCATAGGAATTTGATATCTTCCAAAATCCTATGGGTTAGAATCCTCCAAAACTCATATGCAATTCTTCATATCCAACTTGGACCTCATTTTCAAATTCATACGCGCGCAAAGAACAAGAATGAGGTCCCAAGAGACACGATAACATCATAAATATACTCTCCCGTGAGGTTTGACTTTGACTTTACCATGTTTTAAAGTAATCCTATGTTTTTGTATTCATGTAAACCAAAGAGACAACTTTTTATAGAAATCTTGTGTTTGTAAAACACATGAAACTTAAAATATAACGCAAGCCTTGATTGGCCAATACACCTTCTGTTATAGGTATGAACAATCAAGGTCGTTCTTGTGTTTTCATATTAGTATGTTTGGAGGAGAGGGGGGGCACTAAAGCAAAAGTCTTGGGCCTCTTTCGATCGCAGGATTGAGACCATAGGAATTTCAAAGGTTCAGGCGATTATAAAACATAGGAACACTACCTACGTGATTGACATGATGAGAGTTGAGCCTCAAGTAGATGTTCCAATTCCTACGAGATTTAAGCATGGGTGGGGGGGTTGCAGTTCAAAAGAATTTGCGTACCACAATTCCTTTGATCCAAATTCAATCCATAGGAAAGAATCTAAGGATTCGACTCCTACAAAAATCATGCAAAACTGATTTTTACCTGCTCGTCATGGTCTAGTGGCCATGTCTGTGGGTCAGAGTGAAGTAGGCAGGGCAAACCAAACGGGAGACCAGGATCTTCTGCAATCCCTCGACGCATGCCAACCATGCCGCGAGCCAGGCGAGCGGTGCTCAGAAGATCGGCGTGACCGGTGATGTTGCTCAGCGGTCTGTAGTGGAGGTTGCTAAATCCGATTGCCTGGCTGTAGCGCTCAGATATCTTACGCTTCATCGCTCCAGATGTCGTTCTGGGGAAGAGTACTGCAGAAGATTAGTCGGGATGGGTTGGCGGTTTCTACCTTTCTGCAAGGGTGGAGAGGGGCTACGATGGTGCACAACGGCCGAAGCAGCAGAGGAAGACAATGAGGGGTGCGGGGCGGTTCTCCTCCTGTTGTTGGATCGACTACTTTGACCCAGTATATTAGGGCAAAACTAACACGAGACGTTAACATAGACGCTTATGCAAAAAAGGAATAATAACAGAAAATTAGATATAATAGTATTTCTTAAACGCTCTAGCCCGCAACGCTGGCCCCTAGTTTGAGGCGCTACTATTTTTTTTAGTAGGTAGCTAGGGACAGCAAATCACACCGTGCCGAAGAAAATAAGTTCAAAATGTCCTCAAATTTTCTTTGCGTGTGGGGATGGTGATGCCACACTGAAGGAGAGAGTAAACACAATTTGTTTTGATTGCATATATACTACTCCCTCCGATTCATATAATGTTCTCAGATTTATCTATATTAGAATGTATATAGTCATGTTTTCGTGCTAGATTTATCTAATGGTTGGAAACTCCGAGTGGCAACATTATTACCATGACATGATTCACCCATTTACTTCCAAATATGGGAACATCACGGATGGTGGGAGTACAATTTACATCAAGGACATAGAGGTCCTTACATTTAGCACGAAGCACCCTAAAAATAAGCAAGGGAAATAGTCGGTCCGGCTCCTTCTCGAGAGAGCAGAGCCATACTCTTCATACTACTTTCTCTTTGTTTGTTTTCAAAATATATGGCCAAATTTGGTGGCATGAAAATTCCTAGACATGGGATCATCATCAGCATAAAGTATGATGTAGATATGGCCATGACCTTGGTCGTTCGGCTTGAAATCCAAGAATGTTCATACTCATCGGCAACTAATAAATTTAAATACGTTTAAATTTTACCACTTGCTTTTAGGTTTGAATTTTATACGTAAGGACATAGAGAATACATTTTAAATCAAGGACCTAAAAAGGTAAAATTTTATCGAGGTCCATACATTTAGCATGAAGCATCCTAAAATTAAGCAGGGAAAACAATCATGTTTTGCTCCTTCTCGAGAGAAAAGCTGATCGAGACATACTCTTCATACTACTTTCTCTTTGTTAGTTTTCAAAATATGGCCAAATTTGGCGGCTTGCAAATTCTTGGATATGGGATCATGAATCATCAACATAAAGTATGATGTAGATATGGCTATGGGGCCCATGACCTTGGTCGTTCTTCTTGAAATCCAAGAATGTTCATACTTATCGACAACTAATAATCTTAAATACGGTTAAATTTTTACAATTGCTTTTAGGTTTGAATTTTACACGTATGGATGGTGGGAGTACATTTTACATCAAGGACCTAAAAGGGTAAAATTATATCGAGGTCCATACATTTAGCACTAAGCACCCTAAAATTAATAAGAGAAAACAGTCATGTTTTTCTCCTTCTCGAGAGAAAAGTTGATCGAGTCATACTATTCATACTACTTCCTCTTCATTTGTTTTCAAAATATGGCCAAATTTGGCCGCATGCAAATTCTTGGATATGGGATCAGGAACCATCAGCATAAAGTTTGATGTAGATATATCCATGACCTTGGTCGTTCGTCTTAAAATCCAAGAATGTTCATACTCATCGATAACTGATAATCTTAAATACGTTTAAATTTTACCACTTGCTTTTAGGTTTGAATTTTACACGTACGGACGGTGGGAGTACATTTTACACCAAGGACCTAAAAACGTAAAATTACATCGAGGTCCATACATTTAGCACAAAGCTTCCTAAAATTAAGCAGGGAAAATAGTCATGTTTTGCTCCTTCTCGTGAGAGAAGCTGATCGACCATACTCTTCATACTACTTCCTCTTTGTTTATTTTCAAAATATGGCCAAATTTGGGGGCATGCAAATTCTTGGATATGGGATCACGAATCATCGGCATAAAGTATGATGTAGATATGGCCATGACCTTGGTCGTTCGTCTTGAAATCCAAGAATATTCATACTCATCGACATATAATAATCTTAAACATGTTTAAATTTTACAACTTGCTTTTAGGATCGAATTTTACACGGACAGTCGGAGTACATTTTACATCAAGGACCTAAACAAGGTAAAATTACATCGAGGTCCATACATTTAGCACGAAGCACCCTAAAATTAAGCAGGGAAAACCATCATGTTTTGCTCCTAGAGAGAGAAGCTGACCGAGCCATACTCTTCATACTACTTCCTATTCGTTTGTTTCCAAAATATGGCCAAATTTGGCGGCATAAAAATTCTTCGCTATGGGATCATGAATTATCAGCATATTTTAAGTATGATGTAAATATGTATGACCTTGGTCTTTCGGCTTGAAATGCAAGAATTTTCATATTCATTGACAACTAATAAGCTTAATTACGTTTAAATTTTACCACTTGCTTTTATGTTCAAATTTTACACGGACGGTGGGAGTACATTTTACTGTAAGGACCTAAGAAAGATAAAATTACATCAAGGTCTATACATTTAATTACCACGGAGATCCTGAAATTAAGCAGGGAAAACAGTCGGGTTCGGCTCCTTCTCGAGACAGCAGCTGGTCGAGCCATACTCTTTGTACTACTTCCCTCTTCGTTTGTTTTCAAAATATGGCCAATTTGGCGGCCTGAAATTCCTGGATATGGGATCATGAATCATCGATGTAAAGTATAATATAGATATGTCCATGACCTTGGCCGTTCGGCTTAAAATCCAAGATTGTTCATACTCATTCACAACTAACCTTAAATTCATTTAACTTTTACCACTAACTTGTAGGTTTGAATTTTACAAGGACGGTAGGAGTACATTTTACATCAAGGACCTAAAAAGGGGGAAATTACACCGAGGTCCATTCATTTAGCATGAAGTACCCTAAAATTAAGCAAATAAAACATTCTGGTTCGGCTCCTTCTCGAGAGAACAGCTGATCGAGCCGTACTCTTCATAGTACTTCTTCCTCTTCGTTTGTTTTCATCAAGGACCTAAAAGGGGAAAATTTCATCGAGGTACAAAAATTTAGCATGAAGAACGCCTTAAAATTAAGCAAAGGAAAATAGTCAGGTTCGGCTCCTTCTCGAGAAAAAACCTGACCAAGCCATACTCTTCGTAGTACTACTTCCTCTTCGTTTGTTTTCAAAATACATGGCCAAATTTTGCGTCATGCAAATTCTTCGATATGGGATCATGAATCATCAGCATAAAGTATGATGTACATATGTCCATGACCCTGGTCGTTAGGCTTGAAACCCAAGAATGTTCATACTCATCGACAACTAATAATCTTAAATATGTTTAAAATTTTACCACTTGCTTTTAGGTTTGAATTTTACACGGACGGTGGGAGTATAATTTACATCAAGGACCCTAAAAGGGAGAAATTACATCGAGATCCTTACATTGAGCATGAACTACCCCAAAATTAAGCAAAGAAATAAAACAGTCGGGTTCGGCTCATTCTCGAGAGAGCACCTGATCGAGCCATACTCTTCATACCACTACTTCCTATTCATTTGTTTTCAAAATATATGGCCAAATTTGGTGGCATGCAAATTCTTGGATATGGGATCATCATCAGCATAAAGTGTGATGTTGATATGGCCATGACCTTGGTCGTTCGGCTTGAAACTCCAAGAATGTTCATACTCATTAACAACTAATAATCTTAAATACGTTTAAATTTTACCACTTTCTTCTAGGTTCAAATTTTACACGGACTGTGGAAGTACATTTTACATCAAGGACCTAAAAATGGTAAAATTACATCGATGTCCATACATTTAGCACGAAGCACCCTAAAATTAAGCAAGGAATACAGTTGGCTGGGAAGCTTGAGAACTCATAAAACTTGGTAATCAATCATAAGTGTATCAAGGTCCATGCTTTGTCTGAAAACTAGGGTTGTTGTTGTGGTACTCTAAGCCATTTTTCTTCGTACTTGCTTATAGAAAATATCTTGTCGCTTTCAGTTTCATTGTTCCTATAAGTTGGAACCTATGGTTGCCACCATTTTTCACCTTGCCAAGATGCACACATCTACCAAATATGGGAACATTACAATACAATACGATGTGCATATGGTTGTTACCTTTGTCATTCGGCTTGAAACCCAAGAGTGTTCATACACCGTGGGCTATATATGTTGTGTAACTATTTTTTTGTAATTTATGATGACTCACGGTTATTAATTATTTTTCAATGCAAATAGTAGTATACGCAAGAGGACTCCATGAAGAAGGCTTTATTTTTTGGTTTTCATTATTTTTGTTCATAGCTAGTGAGGATCAAATTGTCAACATGCATATTCGTAGCAAGAATTTTAATCCTACAGAACTCTCGTTAGTTTTTGAAGTATTGACCGCCTCGGTACCATAAAGACTCAAAGGATGTTTGTAACTTTTTAAGAGCATTCTATAATGTTTACTTGTAGTTCAAATTTGAAAATGATTTTTTATTCCGAAATTTTGGAAAGTCCCAGTACTGGTAGCATTATTGTTCTCCATGCCAAGATGCACTCATCTACCAAATATGGGAACATTACCATAAAGTATGTTGTACATATATATAAGGCCATTTAGCTTGTCTTTTGGCCTGAAGCCTAAGGATATGTTCATACATGGCAGACCATATTTTCAATTACATTGTTTTTTATATGCGAACTCTCTTGATAATAATCATTTTTCACAGCAAGTAGGACAAGTCAGAGGTCACCGTGCAATGTTTTTTATTGTTTTCTAATAAAAGACAAATTTTGTACATGCAAATGCTTAGCAAGAAGTTGAATCCAACAAATTCATTGGTTTTCGATATATTGACAGTCTGGGTGTGGGTACCTTCAAAAGATACTTGTATAACTTTAAGAGCAATGTACTACTTACTCATAGTTCAAATTTTATCTAACATTGATAAATCATCTTAAATTAGTTTAATAATGTGAAGTTCACTAGGAAACCTTGAGAACTCAAAAAAGTTCATAATCGTAAGTGAAACATGTATAAACTTTGTTTGGAAACTAGGCTTATCGCTTTCCGAGGCATATTCATCGTGCTTGCTCTCAGGAAAATAAATCCTGGGAAAATAATAATCTGCTTAAAGTTTATGATCAATCGGGGTGTTTTTTGTTTGAGGTGTAATAAACAGACATATATCGTTAGTCCTACACTTTAGAAGAAACTCTTCGATGGACATTTGGATATGTGAATGAAATGTCAAATCTTATGTACAAACAAGTTATGTTCAAAAACAAGTTTATTACGACCAAATAAAGCCTTCACAAATTCAATGTGCGACGGACTGTTATGTTGGTACCTTTGTGTAAACATTGACGTTTCATATGAAGTAAGTCTCTTACATACCAGCTACATGCATCCAAAAAGTATTGCAGGTGATAAATATCGTTAGTATCCAGTTTTTAGCATCATTCAAATCTTTATGTGTGAATGGGAGCAATGGCATTCATGGACCACTTGTTAGTCTTGCTACCAATGAGGTTAAATCGGTCATTACATGACTAACTGGCCAAATTTGTGCATATTATGCTAAAAAAACTGTTAAAATGTGCAAAAATGACGTCCACCAAGTGCTTTGTGCAAAAGTGCGATGAAAAGATGGTGGATCGTGCAATTTTCTCTATCTAAAAAAATGTTTTATACTACTTCCTCCGTACTAAAATACAAGGCGTCTAAGGATTGGTCAAAAGACAAACCTTACTAACTTTGACCAAATATTTAGAAAAAATATCTATATCTACAATATTGATTGGACATATTAAGAAAATATACTTTATGGTGAATCTATTGATATTAATTTAGTATTATAAATTATATTTTTTTTGTGTATAATCATGGTCAAACTTAAAAAATGTTGACTTTTGACTAATCCTCAGGCGCCTTATATTTTGGGATGGAGGGTAATACAAAGTATCGTACTGTACTTACTACTAGCAAAATAGGTACCAGATGGAAGTTTGAAACCTAAAGGGTACCCACTATTTTAGTTGGTTCAAAGAAATGAACTAGTTCGTCAAAAAGTGATGATATGTGAAATGTATTTTTTTGTAGTACGGTACTACTAAAGCGGATAGAGGGTTGCCCACTCCCATTGTCTAATAACTCCTCCCCTACCATTCCCTCTCTCTCTATCATATTCCCGCACTCACCTCACAACTCTCAGTCGTTAACCCAGCCGTTGCCTCGATGAAACTAATGCCAAAACCTTTGTTTGTGGTTGAGCTGGGGTCCTCATCAAGCTCTACTTCGGAGCTGTAGGTGGCTTGTTCGATTCCGACGGCCTCATCGCCCTCTCTGAAGCATCCTTCACCTTTTGTGTGTGTGCGGGTCGTGCCCAAGGTGAGGCGTCCGTCGCCCTTAGGGTTTCAGCCGGTCGCGCCGAAACCCTCATCGCCCGCCGAGCGATCGTCCAAGCCTCCGGCGCCACGTGCATTGGGAACGAATGCTCGTGCAGTGGCAGACGCGTCCTTTTCGTCTGCAGGTTGGACTCTCATTCCCAATGTGCCAAATTTCAGAGTGTACATAGTGAAACCCCTATCGGTGGCCCCCCTTCATCAGCGATTGTCTGTTCTTCTTCGGTGTATGTGGTTGGTTCTTCATTAGTGGCGCCTTGTTCATCTTCTCAACCCATCGACCCCTGTGCAAGTTCGCGCCCCCAACTGCAATGAGGTTAGCTCTAGAGGATTGGGGCTTTAACCCAAATCCGACGTGCATCTAGTCAGATTTTTGCAACGTGTACTGCAGGTCCTTTGTTAAACTGCTTAGTTGTATGTCATATTCTTGATAACTGTATTTTGTGATGTTCTTTATACTCCCTCCATCCAGAAATAACTGACTTGACTTTGCCTAGATTTGAATGTATCTGATATGGGGTGGCCCGATCTTCTTAGTAAGAGGATGGCAATGATAATGGTGGATGATAGATAACTAGCCTGTAGCTATGAACTCTCCCGCTCGATCCCTGATGCTAATGCAACAACTCTCGAACCTTGTAGGATATTCACAACACCACGCTCTTGCGCGCGCATGTGACCCTAACGGTAGTATGCAATCTACTAATTCCCAATGGAACAACAGATCACACTAAATTATAGTTGGTAGATTCGAACACAGGGTAATTCCAGAGGTTCTATGAAAGAAACAACTCCAAAATATTTTAACGTGGTCTAAACCCTAACTAGAGGTCGTCCCATAGCTTATAAGGGCGGTTGGGGCGACCAAAAACCGAAACTCAACGCAGACGACTCAAACTGATACAAACCGACTCGGACCAGATTCGGTCGGCGGGCGGACACTCTGGTCGAAGTGTGTCGGACACTCCGGGTGAAGTGTGCCGGACAGTCCGGTCTGGCCGAAAACTTTGAAGTTTTCGGGTGGCGCCCGTGTAGTGTCCGAACTAGCATACTGAATGTCCACGCCAGTTTGCCTCTCGACCAGGCCGGACAGTCCGAGTGGGTCTGGCCGGACACTCCGGTCGTGGCAGATTTTTTTGCCTTTGTCTTGATGATCTTCTCTTGCGCCTTCGTCCCGCTCCTCCCTCGCGCATCCTTGGGCGATCATCATGTTGGGCTTCTCTTGTAGCCCCTCTCCTCCTCGCGCCATGCTTGTTTCTCCAACGAACCTGATCATACATAAATGCATAGACTTAGGCAGTATAAAGTTCTCATCATTCAAAGTACCAGATTCATTTAGGATAAATTCACCTGTTGTTCTAGTAGCTTAGCACGATCTCTTGTAATAGGTCCAATTCTAATCTCATTGGACTGATCCTTTCTTGCAACAGTTGTAGCATCTTTAGTAGTCATTGGGGTAGGTGTAATTGTAGGGATGTCCTCATCATCTCCCCACCCCTTCAAAAGGCGTCGACCTCGACGCTCCAAGGTCTTCTCCAGCATATGGTGACAAATCAGCAACGTTGAAGCTATTGCTAACTCCACCAAACTCCTCAATAGGTATATCAACCGAGTATGCAATATCATTAATTTTGGATAACACCTTGTAAGGACCAGCACCACGTGGCTTCAACTTGGACTTGCGAAGTAGTGGAAATCTATCCTTGCGTAGATGCACCCAAACCATATCTCCAGGCTTGAACAACACTTCTTTCCTTGCTTGATTCCTTGCAGCAGCAATGTTCTTGCCTTTCTTCTCAATAGCCTCTCGAGTCTTCTCTTGTATTTTCTTCACATAATCAGCACGTTTTGATGCCTCCATATCAACTCTCTCATGTAATGGTAGAGGCAACCTATCAAGTGGCGTCAATGGCTTGAAACAATACACCACCTCAAAAGGACAAAGCTGAGTAGTTGAATGCACAGCCCTGTTGTAAGCAAACTCAACATGTGGCAAACACTCTTCCCACTCCCGCAGATTCTTTTTAATCATGGTTCTTAGTAGCTGTGACAATGTCCGATTCACCACCTCTGTTTGACCATCTGTTTGGGGATGACATGTAGTACTGAACAGCAACTTCGTTCCTAGCTTTCCCCATAAGGTCTTCCAAAAGTAGCTCATGAACCTCACATCACGGTCAGAAACAATCGTCTTTGGTACTCCATGTAATCTCACGATGTCTCTTAAAAATAGGTTAGCAACATGCGACACATCGTCGCTTTTGTGGCAGGCAATAAAATGAGCCATCTTAGAGAACCTATCCACTACCACAAATATAGAATCATGACCTCTCTGAGTTTTAGGTAGACCTAGCACAAAATCCATACTAATGTCTTACCATGGAGTAGTCGGTGCAGAGAGAGGTGTATACAAACCGTGAGGCTTCAGCTTAGATTTCGACTTGTGGCATGTAATACATCGGCTCACAAATCTGTACACATCACGCCTCATCTTGGGCCAATAAAAGTGATCAGCAAGCATGAGCAACATCTTCTCACGCCCAAAGTGACCTAGCAAACCACCAGCATGTGATTCCTGCACTAAGAACAAACGCAATAACGATTCTGGAATACATAGTTTGTTAGCTCGAAACAAATATCCATCATGTATATGATACTTATCCCATGCGTTTCTAAGAGCACACAAACGATATGGTTCAGCAAAATCATGGTCAGTTGCATAAAGTGCACAAATAGCTTCTAATCCAGGAATTTTAACATCAAGATTGGTTAATAGCATGTTCTTCCTAGATAGAGCAGCAACAACAACGTTCTCTTTTCCCTTCTTATAGTTAATGATGTAAGGAAAAGACTCAATGAACTCAACCCATTTAGCTAATCTTCTATGCAAGTTTGATTGAGCTTTCAAGTATTTCAATGCTTCATGATCAGAATGTATGATGAATTCTTTTGGCCACAAATAATGTTGCCAAACCTCAAGTACTCTAACAAGTGCATACAATTCTTTATCATAGATTGAATAATTCAAACGAGCACCAGTCAATTTCTCAGAAAAATAAGCTATAGGCCGACCCTCTTGCATCAAAACGCCACCTATGCCTATACCACTAGCATCACATTCAGCTTCAAATTGCTTCAAAAAATCAGGTAATGCAAGTAATGGTGCAGAAGTAAGCAAACGTTTTAATGTATCAAATGTAATGTCTTAGGCCGCGCCCCATACAAAAGGAACACCTTTCTTTGTCAAATCATTTAATGTTGCAGCAATGGTGCTAAAATCCTTCACAAAGCGCCTATAGAAACCAGCGAGACCGTGGAAACTACGCACTTGACTAACATTCATTGGAGTAGGCCAATTCTGAATTGATTCAATTTTAGATTGATCTACCTCTACTCCATGCTTAGAAACAACAAATCCTAGGAATATGACCTTATCTTTTGCAAATGTACACTTCTCAAGATTAGCATACAGTTTATTATCACGTAACACTTGCAAAACTTGTCTAATATGAGTGCAATGTTCAGATTCGGTGTGGCTGTATATGAGTATATCATCAAAGTAAACAACCACGAAACGACCAATAAACTCTCTCAAAACATGATTCATCAAACGCATGAAAGTACCAGGTGCATTAGTAAGACCAAACGACATAACTAACCACTCATACAAACCGAATTTAGTTTTGAAAGCAGTTTTCCATTCATCCCCTTCTTTCATCCTAATTTGATGATAACCACTACGCAAGTCAATTTTAGAGAAAACAGCAACACCACTCAATTCATCTAGCATATCCTCTAAGCGTGGAATAGGATGACGATATCGAATACATGCGCCATGTACCATCTTTCTTAAGAACTAAAATAACAGGAACAACACAAGGGCTAAGAGAGACACGAATGTACCCTTTATCCAGCAACGCTTGTACTTGCTTCTGAATTTCCTTAGTTTCTTCGGGATTAGTCCTGTTAGGTGCACGGTTGGGAAGTGTGGCGCCAGGAATCAGGTCCACTTGATGTTCTATACCACGCAATGGAGGCAAACCTGCTGGTACGTCTTCTGGAAACACATCCCCAAAGTCCTGCAAAACAGAAGAGACACCAAGAGAAATAGAGGTCATGTCGTTAGAAACCAATACCTCGCCCTTATACATGAGCACAAGTGGCATGGCTGTAGGATCCTCACGAAACTCTCTCATATCCTCCTTGGTGGCTAGTATCAATAACCCAGGCACTCTCTCACTTTTTGTTATATCACTCAATTTAGGCTCAATTACATCAGGAACAGCTATAACATAGTCTCGACGAGTGGTAGTATCTTCCTTCAAGTTCACCTCTATCTTCTGGCGAGAATCATTCACAATTTCTTGTGGTGTCATTGGCTGCATAGTAATCTTCTTCCCTTTGAATTCCAAGTGATATGTATTGGCTAGGCCATTGTGTTGCACATGGCGATCATAGAGCCAAGGTCGACCCAATAGTAGGTGACAAACAGTCATAGGAACCACATCAAAATCAATAGAATCTTTGTATGGACCTATTTGAAAATTCACACGTACCATATGAATTACCTTCATCTCACCATTGTTGCTCAACCATTGTATGTAGTATGGTTTGGGATGAGGTAAGTATGTCAAATTCAGTTTGGCACATAGTTCCTTACTTGCAAGATTTCTGCAGCTACCTCCATCAATAATTACCTTGCAAGCTTTGTTTGGTCCAACTAGAGATTTTGTTTGCAACAAGTTGCAACGCTAGGATTCCTCAACCGGTTGCACACTAAGTACACGTGAAGATACGACAATAGTGGGTGCACGCTCAGCATATGCATCTGCACCTTCCTCGCCGTCATCAATATCATCATCAGAAGCTTCATCTCCACTTTCTACTTCACCTTGTTCATTAACAAACATAACCTTGCTGTTTGGACAATCCTTCTTGTAGTGACCTCTACCTCCACAAGTATGGCACACCACATCACGAGTACGTGCAGTAGATATGTTGGAAACCGAGCTAGCAGCAGGAGCAACGGGTTTCCGAGCATTAGAACCAAACGAAGGTGTACTTGCTGGTTTGGCCGATGGTGTAAACGGAACAACAACTAATGGCGTGACTGTAGAAGGTGTAGACCTGGCCGAAAATCTGCTGGAGGACGGAAAATGAGCACGTGACTTCGCCTCTTCTGCCAACTGGGATTCGGCCTCTCTAGCATGATGCAACAAATCATTCATGGTCTCATACTTGTGATGACAAACAATGCTCTTGATCGGTAACTTCAAATTGTTTAGGAATCATTGCATGGTCATCACAATGGACTCACGAACTCGAGCACGCTGCATAAGAATCTCCATCTCCATGTAGTACTCATCAACTGTCATGGTGTCTTGCTTCAATTGCGTCAATTTATCAAAAACTGATCGCAAGTAGTTGGTTGGTATGAAACGTGCCTTCATGATTTGCTTCATCTCGCGCCAATCCATCACAGGAAGTTCATTGCCCTCCCTCCTATGTTGCACAAGAGCATCCCACCAACGCAATGCATAACCATCAAATTCAGATGCTGCAAGCTTGACCTTCTTATCTTCTGGATAGTCAAATAATTGCCAGAGTTTCTCAATCTTCAATTCCTAGGTGAGGTAGTCTTCAGGATCAATGGAACCATCAAACTTAGGAATCGAGAATTTTGGCTTGCCAAAACCGTCATCAGCAGCTTGGTTGGGCACACGTGGACCACGCCCAAGATGGGCAAACCCACGACCATGAGCAGGTGCATGGACAGGGGGAGTAGCACGTCCCCTGCCAACATGTGGAGCAGCATCAACAGCGCTACCCTCATCGAAATAACCAAAGGCATCATCATGTTGAGGATCTTCCCTTCTATGCAAGGCGGCTGTCAAACCCTCAATGGACTGCTGCAAAGTGGTGACATTGATATTGAGTGTAGCCACTTGCGTTTGGATAGTATCAACTATCCCAACATGCTGATCCAATCTCATATTCATATCTTGGAGATTCTTGTCAATAGCATCTGTCGTGTTAGTAAACACACGTGTCAAGTGGGATTTCAAAGCCTCATATTCATGCCAATTGACGAGCTCCTCGTCCTTATTTTTCTGCAACACAACATCATTATCACTAGTAGACATGATTAGTAGGTTAGTGCAAAAATCAGAATCTGTATGGTGGAAACTCTCACAACTCACTCACAACTAATAAGAAAGGAGATCTTACCGTTCCAAAGTGAATAGAGATGCTCTACCAAACGAAATCAAAGACTGATGCACTTGATGTGACGAAGTGAATATCAAAGGTATAGAGAACGATCGCAGGGCACATAGGTTATTTAAGGTGGAACTATAGGTGTGGTATCCTATCTATACCGCAAACAAGTCCTAGTGCTGATTGTACAAAAACCCAAGAAACACACATGGTGGAGATAAACGTGGAAAAGCAATTTATGAACAGGAATATTGCAATGCACAAGAGAGACACTAGTAATAGCTCAAATAGAACAGGCACAAGATTTCTCAAACTACTAGTGCTATACACAACAAGGCCTCCCAAATTGCACACTTCTATATCTCTTTTTTTTGTCAGGCGTGTAGCTCTTTTCTCTCTTTTTTTATACTGATTCTCTTTTCTTTTCTCCCTCTTTTTTTTGATTTTTCAACTATATTACTCAATGCAAACAAGCATAACAACTTATAACAGAACTGGGCTGGATAGTCCGGTTGATATCCGTCGGAGACTCCGGTTGGGCCGGATAGTCCGGTGTGAGTTGGCCGGATAGTCCGGTTTGGCCTGTCGAAAATTTCTACACTTCAAACCCTAATGAGCAGCCTATCGGAGCAAAGAAACTAGTCTCGTGGGTATGTTCCTAGGCACAGATGATGTAGATAGGCTGTGTCTATGGTAAGCAAACAAAGGTACGCTATGTGGACTCGGAAAAACGATAAAACACTTGCGGAAACGGTAACAGTGGGAAACAGCAGAAAACAAGATCAAACCCTACACCTAGACACAAACGGAAACTAGACTCCTACGAGGAAAAACCTGCAGATCAGATCTACGAGAAGATACAATCAGCAACTAAAACTTGAAAACGATGCAATCTAGTCTATGGCAAAAAAAATTGTAAGGCTTTTTCTATATAGGACGACAACACTCTCTAATCTATGGATGAATTTGTGGATGCTTACTGAGGCAACACTAAAATCTGATACCAAGATGATATGGGGTGGCCCGATCTTCTCAGTAAGAGGATGGCAATGATAATGGTGGATGATAGATAACTAGCCTGTAGCTATGAACTCTCCCGCTCGATCCCTGATGCCAATGCAACAACTCTCGAACCTTGTAGGATATTCACAACACCACGCTCTTGCGCACGTAGCCGTGACCATGAACGGTAGTATGCAATCTACTAATTCTCAATGGAACAATAGATCACACTAAATTATAGTTGGTAGATTCGAACACAGGGTAATTCCAGAGGTTCTATGAAAGAAACAACTCCAAAATATTTTAACATGGTCTAAACCCTAACTAGAGGTCGTCCCATAGCTTATAAGGGTGGCTGGGGCGACCAGAAGCCGAAACTAAACGCACACGACTCAAACTGATACAAACCGACTCGGACTAGATTCGGTCAAGGCGGACACTCGGTCGGCGTGGTGACAGTCCGGTCAGGCCGGACACTCCGGGTGAAGTGTGTCGGACAGTCCGGTCTGGCCGTAAACTTTGAAGTTTCCGGGTGGCGTCCGTGTAGTGTCCGAACTGGCATACTAAATGTCCACGCCAGTTTGCCTCTCGACCAGGCCGGCAGTCCGGGTGGGTCTGGCCGGACACTCCGATCGTGGCAGATCTTTTTGCCTTCGTCTTGATGATCTTCTCTTGCGCCTTCCTCCCGCTCCTCCCTCGCGCATCCTTGGGCGATCATCATGTTGGGCTTCTCTTGTAGCCCCTCTCCTCCTCGCGCCATGCTTGTTTCTCCAACGAACCTGATCATACATAAATGCATAGACTTAGGCAGTATAAAGTTCTCATCAATCAAAGTACCAGATTAGTTTAGGAGTAAATTCACCTGTTGTTCCAGTAGCTTAGCACGAGCTCTTGTAATAGGTCCAATTCTAATCTCATTGGACCGATCCTTTCTTGCAACAGTTGTAGCATCTTTAGTAGTCATCGGGGTAGGTGTAATTGTAGGGATGTCCTCATCATCTCCCCCCCTTCAAAAGGCGTCGACCTCGACGCTCCAAGGTCTTCTCCAGCATATGGTGACAAATCAGCAACGTTGAAGCTATTGCTAACTCCACCAAACTCCTCAATAGGTATATCAACCGAGTAGGCGTTATCATTAATCTTGGCTAACACCATGTAAGGACCAGCACCACGTGGCTTCAATTTTGACTTTCGAAGTAGTGGGAACCTATCCTTGCGTAGATGCACCCAAACCATATCTCCAGGCTTGAACAACACTTCTTTCTTTGCTTGATTCCTTGCAGCAGCAATGTTCTTGCCTTTCTTCTCAATAGCCTCTCGAGTCTTCTCATGTATTTTCTTCACATAATCAGCACGTTTTGATGCCTCCATATCAACTCTCTCATGTAATGGTAGAGACAACATATCAAGTGGCGTCAATGGTTTAGGAGTAAATTCACCTGTTGTTCCAGTAGCTTAGCACGAGCTCATGTAATAGGTCCAATTCTAATCTCATTGGACTGATCCTTTCTTGCAACAGTTGTAGCATCTTTAGTAGTCATTGGGGTAGGTGTAATTGTAGGGATGTCCTCATCAGTATCTATATTTGTCTTTTGTGCTGTTCTGCTTAGTTATGGAATATTCTTGATGACGATGATGCAGTGTTCTGTTTTGGTACTTAGATTATGCATTGTGCTGTTTAGGAATTTTCCATGATGCGTTGTGCTGTTTTGGTATTTTTTTTGTATGATGCATTTTGTCCTGTCTCCTCACTATTTTTTTGTACTGTTTAGGATTAAATGATATGACTTCTATCTATTCAAATTATTTCAATGACCCATCAGATTAGGTAATTTTGATTGTGCAGACACTGTTTATTAAATTTAGTTACATGATACCTTTTGCTATTTTGGTATTTTTGATGATGCACTGCATATATGCTGGTTTGTCTATCCAGATAATGCATTGTGCTATTTCTTTTGTGGGGGATATGCATTGTGCTGTTTAATCAATCTAATTAAATTTTATGCCTTCTAGTAGCTGTTCAAATAATTTTGAGGACCCATCGGGTTAGGTCATTCTGATGATGCATTGTGATGTGTAGGCAATTTAATTTACCTGATACCTTGTGCTGTTTAGGTAATTTTCATGGTGCAATGACTCATTGTGATCTTTAGTCAATTTATACAATGCATTGTGGTGTTTTGGTAATTCCAAAGGACTGACGCAATGGTAATTTTCATGTAGGACGACCCAGTTGTAATGCCAAACTTAGACTACATTCTTGACCAGACTGCTCCAGCTCAAGGTGGCTATGAAGATGCTCTCCCCATCATACCAAGGGAGTTGAAGCTACCAGGCAGGAGAGTGGAGGCCTTGTCAAGGGCAAGTGCTGCCATGTCGATCGCTAGTTCCGCCAAACCGAGAAGACGCCCTAGGTCGGTTGGACACCATGCCACGACGCATCGTCCTAGGTGCTTCTATATCCTGTTAGTCCAGCATGACTTGTATATGCTTATCATCCTGACTTACTTCAAGCCTTACTTGAAGGGACGCCCCTACCCACAACTAGTGGTGGTCCAAGCATGCGAGGAATGCGAGTGGGTTGTCCATGCCAACCGCAACAAAGACAAGTCCGTCCTAGAAAAAGAGTGGGCTACCTTTGCTGCTTTCCATGGGTTGAAGGAGGGTGACTGCCTTATGTTCAAGGTCACAGCAGATGGGTTCAAGATGAAAATCTATGACCGCATCACCTCCTGCCGGAAGGTGTTCGTGTGTCATGCGCATGCACATCTTGTTTAAGTGTCAATTTGGATCGAAGGATTTTCAAAGGAATTTTGGAGGAATTCGACCCATAGTATTTTTTTTCATAAGGAAGCCCTTTGGATGAAAGGAATCATACCTCCAAAATTTATATAGATTGCATTTCTACACCCCAATCCCATAGGAATTTCAACATCCACTTTTTTACACTCATTCGCCTAGGATTGAGGCAATTTTCCTCCGCGTTTACTATGTTTCATTGAAATGACTTTAAGCTAGCAGATTTCCTCTGTTTTGTACCTCCGACCCTGTTATCCTGTGTTTTGAAATTCTGTGATCCAAAGAAAGCTATTCTCTCTGTTTTGCAATCCATTGTTTTGTACCTGTGACCGAGTCAAATTCCTGTGTTTTTAAATCTTGTTATCCAAAGACGCCCAAAGTTATCTTTAAGTTTGTCGTTCGATCTTTTGGTGACCGTTTATGATGCTTATGCATCAAGCCCTAAGTATATTCAATGTGACTATTACTACTACTTCTACTACTACTACTACTTCCTCCGATTCATTGCTAGATACGTCCAATTCAGCAACGATTAAATATGGATGGGAGGGAGTACTACTACTACGAGCAAGCACAGTGTGAGCCGTTCCTAACGTGTCTAAGAAATGTACGTACTAGACTTATTTTCTGAATCTACTAGAAATTTACTAGACTGGCCGGCAAAAACCAATCCTCAAGATGGGACCCACTTAGTACATCACAAGCCAGTTGATTGCACCACTATGTATCTAGACAAATTTCTCCATAAACTTTGGATGGGTCGTAAGAGCAAGCGCAGCGTATGAGAATCGTGGTGGCTAAGAGAATCTTTTTGTTTCTTAGCTCGAGTCTAAACGGTGGAGTACTTGTGTCTAACCAAAAAAATTCTTAGGCATGTGTCTAGTACTAGTCCCAGCGTCTAAGGAAACAAAAGACAGAAAAGGCCCACTGTCAGCCTCATATTATCCTAACGCTGATGGCAGAAAAGTAGGCAGAAAAGGTACTACCTTTTTCTAGGCTTGTGGGTCCTAAGAGGTGGCTAACCAGTGCAGCCATTTTTTCTCTGCTAGCTCCATTGTTGAGTTGTCAAGCTTTATTGCTAGACACTGTCTAAACGGCGCGCGTGTGCAGCGTATAGGAAATGGGGTGGCTAAGAAAACGTTTCATCTCTTACACCTATGTCTAAATGGTGGAGAAGATGGGTTTAAGGAAAATATTCTTGGACTTGTGTCTAGTGCAAGACCTAGAGGCTAGTTTATTAAAAATATTTGGCATCATACTTTGAGGAATTTTCATTGGCCAGAGCACTAGTAGTTTAGAGAGAACAAGTGAAAAAAAAGCTGCTACATGGGACCCATGCAAGAGACCTAAATGGTGGAGCAGTTTTGATTTTGCTAGACTCACGTCTAAGTTATTTTCTTAGCTCATGCCCAAGCCTTAGCACACTGCACAATATTTGCAGCTAGTAAGCTCGATCGCTGATGGACCAACGAGATTGCTCGTAGGCCAGCGACGAGACCCAATACTTTTTTTTGAACAAGTGAGACCCAGTACTTGATGTTTTCCTTCCACTATTCACTCTTCTCTCTCCTGCTAGTAGTACTACCTCGCTCCGCCTTCGCAAAAACCATTTTATTCCACTGCTCATCCCTATCTTCTATACTTCTTCATTCAACAATGTCACAAAATATCCTGTCTCATCGGAAGAATAGCAAGATGGCGGTGGTTAGAGCCGTGGAGAAATCCCGTCGGCAAGGTGACCTACAGGCTCAGGCCAAGAAAGGAGACCAGCCATGGGGCGAGGGCTCGTCTTCATGCATGTATCCGAAGAGCGGCTATCATGGGGACCAAGAGTCTGGGTAGGTTTGTACTTCCATTGATTCCCGGGCTCTCTGATCCTACTATTGAACCGTCTCTATACATCTTCCACGGTATGTGGCGCGAGCATCGAATTTTCCACCCCACGGGTCGATAGCACGACGGATATCTCTGACACGTGTGATGCCCTCATGCCCGCTCTCGGTCGAAGAAGAGAGGTACTGTAGTCACTATACATGTATTGACATTTTATGTTCTTCTCTGCATGCACTCCATGCTCTCTTACTGATGACGCATTTTCCATGCAGGAAGTCAGGGCGAGAATCTCAGCCAAAGTAGATGAAATCTACAGCCATAACACCAACATTCTTCAGAAAAACTTCGAGCTCAACCTAGAGTGTGATCGCCTCCGAGCCGATTTGGCTTTTCCAATGAATCTCGCACGATCTTACGAGCGTGACTCCACCACGCTTCGCGCTGAGTGCGAAAATTTGAAGAAAGAAGTCATGGTGCTCCGCAGCCAGCAGCTACCATGCGGAGCGCGTCCAGGTCACGCCCCGCTAAGTAGGAAGAGAGAAGCCATCTCATGTTGGCTGTCGAGGTCGCGACCATTGCGGAGGTCGTCGAGGCCCTACCTCCGCAGGGCGGCCATAGTGTTTCAATCGCCAAATCTTGGAGTAGGAACTAGGAAGGGGGAGGACTTGCCTACGTGGCCCTCCTTTTTCTTTCTTTTGGGGGCATGGATCTTTTTTTCTCATCCGTCTGCGCATAATTATATTGCACTCTTTAGAGTTCGAATGCGCTCTATGGAGCTTTTGTAACGGTATACTTGTCGTATAGTAGTCACTGTTTAGTGTACATATTACATTCTAATTTAGTCAAATATGTGACATCCTTTTTAATTAGGTTGGAGGGCATTTTCAGAAAAATTAGGCTGGAGGGAGAGTATGTCTGATAAATAAAAAATAATTAAATCGTCAATGAGTGATCTTTAAATTTGGTCATACTTTCTACTTTGTCAGATGTGTAGGGATCCAGATCCAGTGTCTAGAAAAGAAAATGCACTGTCAGCATCGGGGACACCCAACTATTGTCTGGACTCTGGAGTACTTTGGGTCACAAGCACAACTACCCCTATAGTCTACCCACGAACAGGCAATGATTCCTCGCATAGGCATTCCCGCCAGAGCCTTCACAGGGAAGGTATCCGCTTTGACCCATTGATTTCAGATTGGATGGTCAAGATTGCTAGACGCTGCACTCTGTCTCCCTCGATGATGTTTCTACTACTACGGAAAAATACACTTATGTGTAAGCTACATTGATTAGCGAGGGTCATCAACATACGGGGGCCTCGGCCGCACAAAAAAAGGTTTGCCACTCAATCAATTGTGCTCACATCTACCATTAAATGTGAGCATTTTACCAGCTCGACTGCCTCTATGCACTAATCGTCCATCCATCTAATTTGTCAACACCCGGATTTTTAATCCCAGATGCCTGTTATGCCATACATCACAATCCCAGGATTACCATTTTTGCGAGACATAATAGATTGGATATCACAGTACACCATCCATTACAAACCATAATAAGGTCTTACAACAAATAAAGGATCTCATGATCCAGTCTTAGTACAATCAAGTAGCGGAATAAATAGCGTATCGGTGGGGTCCATCTTCAGAGTCACGGGCAATGATGATGATGGGAGATAATCCTAGTTATCATAGCCGTCCTCCTGTCCTTCATCTTGGTAGTCTCCTTCATAGTCTGGCCACAGGAATAGCCAGGGACAAAAGCCATGAGTACTCTTTAAGTACTCGCAAACTACCACTAAGAAGTAGTATAGTTCTAGTAGGAAAAGCTAACTCTAAGTTTATTTGTAAAGTTAAGTTTGAAACCTAAGCTGAGTTCAGAAACAAAGAAAGATAAAAGAAGTTTGAAAAAGCACTTAAGTGGGAACTTAATTGTCATAGTCACAACTCTGTTGTGGTCAAGCCATGTCACAATTTATTTCATAAGTTATTTTGAAAACATCTGACAACGGAACAGTATGGCCACTCCAACTGTCCATAACCGCGGACGCGGCTATTCGAATAGTTTGACACTCTTCAGAGGTGGTACACTTTCACCACAAGATTCGATACATCTATTAGGGATAACCCTGAATCATCATACTTAGTATGCAGATAATCAAACATAACCTTTCCTTTACACACCCCAGTATAAGCACCTCTCCTATGAGCATGGCCTCCCAACCATGACCATCTGTCATCTTGGGCACTGCATAGGTCGACAGCATTGAGAGGTAGCCTCAGCTCAAACCTATCCCGCGAGGGAACTAATACTAATGCATATAAACTTCTGGCTAAGCCTTACCCAATTCAGGTATTGTGGTTGTACGGTAAAATTGGAATGGTATCGCATCCGAACCCAACCATTAGTTTTGTAAAAGGGCTAAGGCTCATGCCTCAACATTTTCATCATCATAAACCATTTGTGTTTCTCAACACATGTCAAAACATCTCAATAGAATGACTCATTATTCCAAGGTTTTCACAAGTCATTTTCACCAAATATTCCCATCTAAAGTAAATCAAGTTTTGAGTTTGGTTCCAACTACTAAGTTAAGAGTGTTCACTAAAGTGGGATACTAATGTCAATCTCATGCCATAGAATGACATCTAATTCTAACTATATAGGTCAAGTTTTATACTCTTTATGCTACCTTCAAACAAGTAAAGGACTTTGGTAAAGTAAAGGAAAGCTTGTAAATAACACTAGGAGTAGGTATAAGTCAACATGGTATAACCAAAGCATGCCTAATGCATATTGCTTAGGTTATCTTGTTTAATTCTAGCTTGCTAACAATAGCTTGCCTTGGTTGGTGCAGTGGTTAAAGTTTTCTTCCTCCTCCTCTTGGTAGAACTCCTCCTCCTCGTAAGCTTGGTCGGTACTATCGTCTATAAATACATACGGAATACATAATCACCAAACAACACTTAACTAGTCTACTTAGCACACTAAGGCACGCATTTGATGATCTAGTATCATCACAAACATCACAAGATTTAATGAACTAGTTTCATTCTTTTTATTTGAGAAAAGTAATTTCTACTCATTGAAATTAACTAAGATTTAATATTCTCCATTTAAAATATGTGATCATGTGGACACATGTCATCACCACATATTATAACATATGAGAATGTGATTTAAGGGTTGGATCGCATTTTAATAAGTTTAAGTTTAATAATTAATGATTTAAAGTGACTAGAAATGCCTTTATAGCATTATTTTGGTACTAGTCCAAAGTCACTGCATGTAAACCTTAATATTATTACATATTCACATAGGTATGGTTAAATGTGATTTTTGAGAGTTGGAATCAACTGAAAAGCTATTATGGTTGATTTTATAAAAATGTTTGAATGTGCAAATGCTCCGGTCTTGTTATTTTTACTAGGAGAGATATCTAACTCTAAATTAATTAAATCCAACGGGATTGGATAGATCTTTTCAGAAGCTTTCCAACAAAATTGGAATTACTCAATTTGGTTTAGTAAATATTCCTAAATTGATTTTTAAACTAAGGGACATAATAGATTCTAAGTCTAAATAGAAAACACTTATTTGAATTTGTGGGCTAGCGCAGGAAAACTAAAGGGCCGTCCCAGTGACGCACGATGCAGGAGGCGACTAACAAGGGGGGGTCCGTCTATCAGTGACACTTAAAACCCGAAACGGTATCGAGCAATCTGGGCCACACGATTATAACATGGATCAACGGCTCACGGTCGTCGTCAACGACGGACTCGTCACCGGCGAGAATGAACCCTAAACGAGCGGTGGGGGTCTACTGGGGACGTACCAGGGCTCCAGCTAGTGCGACGAGGCGGGCAAACGGACTGGTGGAGGACGGCGAGCTCAGGCGAAGTCGCGGCAGGGGCTGCGGTGGACGGAATCGACAGCAGCGTCTCCTCCAATGCAGCGGCCTCCTCCGGTGGAATTCCGGCAAACGGCGGCTCGAGCGGCTCCGGCAAGAGAGGGGAAATGGTCAGTGGAGAGAGGGGAGTGGAATGGTGTGAAGAGATGGTGCTGGGGAGTCCTGCTTATATAGGCACGACGGTAAGACCGAAAGGCATGGGCGCGGCTCGTCGGTGACTGCAAAACAGGGGGCTACCGGCGTGGCGAGGTAGGCGGACGGTGGGCGGTCTGGTGGCGGTCAGCTATGGCGCAATGGCGTGGCTAGGGGTGGTGCCTAACTGTCAGGGGCTTCACGCGCTCTGGGGGGCAGAGGCGGTGCTCGACGGCGATCATGGCGACTGTGGGTTGCGCTGTGGTGCACGTCCATGTTTGGTGGGTTTTTGGGGTCGAGGCGGAGTGGCGTGCACGATATGGTGTCAAGGCGCGGTCTGCTGCATGCTGGCGGCGATCGTGCTCTGGCTTGCTCGTAGAGAGAAAGGGCGGCGTGGTGCTGAGGTGGTCCAGGGGCTGGGGTTGATCGAGGGGTGGACTGTGGGCGGCGGTAGGGTTGGGCGGAGCTAGTGGGCATGCTAGAATGGCGCGGCTCGGTCTCTGGCGTGCTGCCCGTGTTTGGCCGGCGGTGACCTCATTTGGGCGGCCCGACACTAGCGCTGCGGGCAAGGGGGTTCTGGTCTAGGGCTTGGTTAGATGCTAGGGGGACAGGGGAGTGCATAGAGTGTCAATTGGGGGACAAGGGATCAATGTGCAACAGTGTTAGTTAGGCCAGATGATTTCTGTCTGCCACATGTTCGACACAATGGCCGCATGAGAGAAACTTTTGAATTTTTGAAAGATTTTTGGTGGAGTGATTCATCTTATGCTTAAGCATCTAGGTTTTCTTGGGAATTAAAAATGGTGTTCATTTGAGTGGTTTTTGAATAAGTGTGATCTATGCATATGAACTACATTCAATTTTCAAATGTCATTTAAATTTAATGTTTGAAAGTTTTTGGGATGAAACAAAGTGGGCCTTGGCACATAACTACTTGTACTAGCAAGGGGTGCAAAGAACCACAATTGTTTCTGTTAAGATTTGAGTTCTAGGAATAGCCAAAGTAGGTTATGTGATTAAAATGGCAAAAGTGACCATTTGCTTAATTAATTCTTTTTGATTTCTTTTTCCTTGGGATTTGTTTGGGAATGATCTAGATGATGTTTAATTCATCTTAGAATCATTTTAAAATCAATAGATCACTCAAACATGGCATTTCAAACAACTCCTATTTTAAATGCATACACATATGAGTGCTTAAAGATTTTTAAATAGAAAAAGTTTTTGTTAACCCTAAATTGGGTGGATTGGATCTTGATCACTTGGATTAGAGTTTTGGGATGTTACAAACCTTCCCCCTTAAACAAAATCTCGTCCCGAGATTTAAGAAAGAAAACTAGGAACTAAAGACATCTGGGAACTCAGTCCTAATGTAATGTTCTTGCTCCCAAGTGGCTTCTTCTTCGGTATGGTTGCTCCATTGAATCTTGAAAAATTTGATACTCCTAGTCCTGGTGGTTCTGTAGGCTTCTTCCAAGATATGGATGGGCACTTCACGATATGTTAGGTCCTTGTTGATATCAATAGCTCGGTGATCGATGTTCTTGAATACTTCGGTCTTCTTCGGCACTTCTAAGCATTTGCGAAGTAACGAGATATGGAACACATTGTGGATGGAAGACATCTCTTCAGGCAGTTCCAGTTGATAGGATACTTCTCCTCGGCGATTTAGAATCTTGAAAGGCCCGATATATCTGGGGGCTAACTTTCCTTTCAGACTAAAACGCTGGGTTCCCTTCAATGGTGAAACCTTAAGATATAGAAAATCTCCGACATTGAAAGTCAGGTCTCTCCTTCTCTTGTCAGCATAACCTTCTGTCTGGATTGGGCGGTCTTGAGGTGCTGACGGACCTTGTGAACCTTCTCTTCGGCTTCTCGGAGAATGTCGGGTCCAAAGATCTGACTCTCTCCTACTTGCGACCGATTCAAAGGGGTGCGACACTTTCTTCTGTATAGGAACTCAAATGGTGCCATTTGCAAACTGGCTTGATAACTGTTGTTGTATGAGAATTCTACGAAAGGCAGGCGGTCTTCCCATTTTGATCCGTACTCCAACACATAAGCTCTCAACATATCCTCTACGATTTGGCTGACTCTCAGTCTGTCCATCGGTTTGCGAGTGATAAGCTGTGCTGAAATCCAACTTGGTTCCTAATCCTTCTTGGACTTTCTGCCAAAATCTCGAGGTAAATTGGGTTCCTCGATCTGATACTATGGTCTTGCGGGTTCCATGCAAACTGACGATTCTAGCAATATACAACTCTGCTAGCTTCGAACTCTGGTAGGTTGTCTTGACGGGTATAAAGTGAGATACCTTGGGCAGTCTATCAACGATGACACAGATTGAGTCATTTCTCCTACTTGAAGTAGGCAATCCGGTGATAAAGTCCATTCCGACGGAATCCCATTTCCATTCTAGAATCTGCAAAGGTTGCAACAGTCCTACAGGCCTCTGATGTTCCGCTTTGACTCTGACATATATCACACTTGGAGATGTAGCTTCCAATTTCTCTCTTCATCTTGTGCCACCAAAAATTGCTCTTTCAAATCTTGATACATCTTCATTCCTCCGGGGTGGATAGAATAAAGAGTATCATGAGCTTCTTACATGATAACTTGCTTCAGTTCCGAATCTGCTGGCACATAGATACGGCCTTTGTACCACATAACTCCTTCTTCGTCTTTGGAGAATCCAGGTACCTTTACGGTACCAATACGACATTTGATTCCGTCTATACTTTCATTTCCCTTCTGGGCTTCCTTGATTTGGCTAATCAAAGTGGGTTGAAGTTCAATGCTAGCTAAGAATCCTTTCCTAACTAGTTCAGTCCGGAACTGCTCCAACTCCTCATACAAACTTGGCTGCTTCTCCTTGATCATGGTGTTTAGCCTACATGGCAATCTGCTAAGAGCATCCGCTACCACATTGGCTTTGCCAGGGTGATAGTGAATGTCAAGGTCATAATACTTGATTAACTCTATCCATCTCCTTTGCCTCATATTCAGCTCCTTCTGAGTGAAAATATATTTCAAGTTTTTTTGATCCGAGTAAATCTCATAGCGATTACCCATCAGATAATGACGCCATGTCTTCAATGCCAAAACTACGGCTGCTAACTCAAGATCATGGGTCGGATAGTTTTGATCATGTTGCTTCAGTTGTCAAGACAAATAGGCGATGACTTTGCCTTCTTGCATCAATACACATCCGAGACCAATCTTGGAGGCATCACAATACACATCAAACGGCTTCTTGATATCTGGCATGATCAATATTGGGGCTGAAATCAATCTGTTCTTCAGCTCCTGGAAACTGGCTTCACATTTGTCGGTCCATTCAAACTTCTTGTCCTTCTTCAACAATTGGGTCATGGGTCGGGCGATGCTTGAAAATCCTTCGATGAACTTGCGGTAGTATCCAGCTAATCCAAGGAATGCATGGAATTGGGTTCGAGTGGTTGGGACTTCCCATTCTTCGACATCTTTGATCTTGGCGGGATCAACAGTGACTCCTCCGGCAGACACAATATGTCCTAGGAATCCTACTTCTTTTAGCCAAAACTCACACTTGCTGAACTTGGCTTACAACCGATGCTCTCTAAGGGTTTCAAGGATGATTCTCAGATGTTGCTCATGCTCTTCTTCTGACTTGGAGTAGATAAGGATGTCTTCGATAAACACAACGACAAATTTATCTAGAAAATTCATAAAGATATTATTCATGAGATTCATGAAATAAGCAGGGGCATTGGTTAATCCAAAAGACATAACCGTATACTCGTATAAACCATAGGGAGTAGTAAAGGCGGTCTTTGGAATATCCGTTGCACGAATCTTAAGTTGGTGATAACCAGTCCTAAGATCGATCTTAGAGAATACATTCGCTCCAGTCAACTGATCAAATAGATCCTCTATCTTTGGCAAAGGGTACTTGTTTTTGATGGTGACGTCATTCAGCTTTCTGTAATCGGTGCACAGACGGTTGCCTCCATCTTTCTTGTCGACGAATAACACTGGCGATCTCCATGGCGATGCGCTTGGTTGAATCAAGTCTATTGCCACATAGCATCTAGATGCTTCTTCAATTCTACTAACTCTGAGGGGTTCATGCTATAGGGTCTCTGGGCTATGGGTCCGGTTCCGGGGATTAGTTCAATAATGAACTCAATATCCCTATCCAGGGGCATACCGGGCAATTCATCTAGGAATACGTCGGGGTATTCACAGACTATCCTGACTTGGTCAATGGTAGGTAGGGCTAGACTCTTGTTACACTTGAATTGACGGGGCAAGGTTTCAGATATGTGCTCTACTGAGACTCCAGATCTACTGGTCATTGTGATGGATTTCTTAGCACAGTCTATCAATCCTTTATGCTTTGACATCCAATCCATTCCTAGTACTACTTCCAAACCTTTGGTTCCAAGTACTATTAGGTTGGCATAAAAATCTATCCCATGGATTCTGATAGGCATAGCTTTGCAAATTTTTCTAGCTTTTGTAGTTGAACCAGGTATTTGAACTATCATGACATGCTTCAAGTTGGTTGGGTGAATCTTACTAATGCATGCAAATTCTTTGGTGACAAATGAGTGCGATGCTCCAGAATCAAACAACACTCTTGCTAAAACTGAGTTGACAGAAAACATACCCAGCACTACATCTGGCGCATCTTGGGCTTTTTCGGCATTCATGTGGAAGAGACGGCCGTTGCGGTTGTGAGGGTTCCCTAGGGCGAATCTTCTTCCTGGTTGAACACGAGGCTGTTGTTGAGCGGGGGCATTCACATTGGCAGTGGAGGCAATCTTCTTGGGGCACTCATTGGAATAGTGACCCTCCACTCCACACTCGAAACAAGTGATCTAAGACTTGTCTTTAGCTGCGACTGGCACAACATTGCTTCCAGTTCTAGGTGCAGTGTTGTTATTGTTGTTTTTGTTGTTGTTGTTTCTCTTGGGAGGTGCACGGTTGAAATTGTTGGTTTTGCCGGAGTGATTGTTGTTTCCTCTGGACTTCACATTTCCTCCACTACGGTTGGGGTAGCTTGGGTGGGACATTGGGAGTCGGTTGTTCCTTGGTGCATATCTTGTTGAGGGGTTGGGACGGTACTTCTGGTGACTATTTGATCCAGCTTGGTGCATCATACGATGTTTGCGGTTGTCGTTTGCCTGGTTAATCTTCCCTTCCATCTGAATGGCAGAGTCGACTAGTTCTTCGAGATCCTCGAAGCGGATGTTGACGAGGACAGTCTGCATCTCATCATGCAGTCCGTTCAAGAATCTCTCCTTCTTGGCCTCCGTGTTGATCTCATCAGGTGCATACCTGGCAAGGGATAGGAATCTGTCACGGTACTCCACTATAGCCATTCTGCCTTGCTTCAACTCTCGGAATTCATCCCTCATTTTGGTGACTAGGCCCTATGGCACGTTGATACATTGCAAATGTATCTATAATTTTTGATGTTCCATGCTTGGTTTTATCCACTTTCTTGTGTTTTGTTCCAACTTTGGAGTACTTTTCATATGATTTCTTGGACTAACCTATTAACAAGAGCCACAGTGCCAGCTGCCTTATTTCTGTTGTTTTTGGTTCCAGGAATGTCAGAAAATGAATATTCTCGGAATTGGACGGGACAAAAGCCAAAGTGTCTATTTTTCCGGAAGTCATCAAATGCCAGAATACGAGACGGAGAGGGGCCAGAGGCTGGCCACACCACCTAGCCACGCGTCTAGGCTTGGCCCACGCCAGGGGGTAGTGTGGTGGCCCCTGGCACCCCCTCGGCCTATCCTTCCGCCTATATATTGCCCTCGGGACGAAAACCCTAAGTCCCCGATCAAAAATCCACGAAAGAGTCTGTAGCCGCCATCATCTCCATCCCTAGATTGGGAGGGATCTGAAGCTCTTCCCAGCACCTTGTCGGAGAGGGGAATTCACCCTGGAGGCCTTCTTCATCACCATGCAAGCCTCCGGTGTGATGCGTGAGTAGTTCATCCTTGGACTACAGATCCATGTAGTAGCTAGATGGCTGGTTCTCCTCCTTTGTACTTTCATGTTTAGATCTTGTGAGCTCCGTTCATGATCAAGATCATCTATTTGTAATTCTGCATGTTGTGTTTGCGGGGATCCAATGGATATTGAGATGCTATTTCAGATTGATTATTGATTCTATCATGTCTTTGTTATTTGTGATCTTGCATGCTTTCCGTTGTTAGTAGCTATCTTGGCCAAGTAGATGCTAGCAACTCCAAGAGTTAGTATTTATGCTCGATAGTGGGTTCATGCCTCTGGTAATCTGGGGAAGTGACAGAAATCTCTAAGGTACTAGATGTTGTAACTACCTCGGTGAATTACGCTCCTAGTTACAAGCCTGGATGAGCGGAAATGGTTAAAATAGTACGGTGGGGCCCAAATGCCACTCATAGGTAGACCTTTCGGCCGTCCTAACCATTTCCAAACATCAGGACAAGAACGGGCGGCGTAATCGGCAGGCGAAGGGATCAACTACATACACAAATGAGTATGTATGCAAGCCACCATACAACAGTCCTTAGAGCCATTCCATCTAAAAGAAATAGAAATATTGCAACGCCATACGGCAAGATCCAAATATCCTAGATAGATATAATAGTTTAGGATATCTCCTCATACATCAAACATCAGAGTATCAGGCGGAAGCGGAAAACAGGATCCGAGTACGGATAAGAAGCAAATCGGCATAAGATGCCCCATAAATAAACACATCCCGCCCACAGATCTCACGGATCCCCGTTCCCGGAATCTCTACACCGAATGATCGTTGCCCACATCGTCCGTCTCCTCCACCCAGTATCCATCTTGCGAGCTTACCTGTTCATCTGAATCAAACAATTTATCGTGTGAGACCCTAGGGGTACTCAGCAAGTCTTTATGCCTCTAAAGGGGACACAACCTGGGGTGACGCAATTGCAGCAAAAGATAATACCTAACAATTCTATAGATACTCGCTAACCATCCGCCTAACCAAAGATAGACAGATGACCGTGAATTAATAACAACAGTTATAACGGTAATATGACCAGATCCATCCTCCTCCTCGCTTACCGACGAGGAAGCGGACGAACAAAACCCCCATAACAGTTTTATTATCCATTCCATGAGTGTTGCACTATTTACTAGTCAGGTACTTAGTCAAATTAAAAGCGGTACTTTAGTTATACTTGTCTATGATCGAGAAACTGTGCTCCAAGTCGTCCATAACCGCGGACACGGCTTTCAGAAAGTTTTACCTTGCAGGGGTGCACAAATAGCAACACACTCGATCAACCTCGGAAAAACCAAATCAAAACCCAACGAGGTAGTCACGACAAAGCGATCACAGGATTCAGAAATATTTCAGGGGGCCACCCCATTAAGCTACCCGCGACGAAGTTGGCCGACTCCGAGACGGACTCAAGGTTTGTGTGGACGGCTGTAAACGACTGGGAACCCGAAAATGTGACTGGGCTTGTCGATACAGCGAAAACGTGTCACGGACCTAAACAGTACAGGTGCATCCTCGCACAATCTTAAATTAAAAGAAACATGGCATAAGTACAGGATAGTAATAAAGCCCCAAACTAATTGTGGCCCCAAGAAATAAGAATGAATCAAGCTCTGGCTCAGGGGGGGTCCATAGGCCTCCCGGATGTGGATAGCATGAATATTCAAGGAACAGGAATCAAGTACTCGGGGTCCTACGGGACACAAGTGAGCATGAAAAACCAAATAGCAGATATTGCTCACCGACGCCACTTTCATTAGTTATCCCATTACTACTCAGGTTAAGTTGTATAGGTACCTCGTTATCCATCAGACACTCACATACCCTACACATGCTGTTCTACGACTCGCATGGCTCAAACAACTCCTGTAGTAATGGCTCATGGGATGGAGGAACAAGCTTCGGTGGGGTTTAAAAGTAAAGGCTATGCAGTACTTGGGATTCAGATTAATGCAATCGCGACTCAATGATGCAAGAATAAGGTAGAGGCAATAGGTACTATATGTATGCAAGCATGTGGTAGTGCTTGCCTGGCAGCTCAGTTGAAGCGAGAGAAGGATCTGAGTAGTGCTCCTGGGTATCTTGATAAAACCCCTGCTCAGCGTCTATTCGAAGAAAAACCAGACAAACAAAGGCCAACATAAATAAAGTGCATAAGCATATGAATAAAATGCATCAAGCAAACAATCATGCCATGATGAATGATGCACAATTTGCATGGCAACGAAGTAGCATGGCATGGGAGAGGTGTGGAATACAAGAAATAAGCATTTTATGGAGTTTTAATCATATTTTATACTCAACTAAGTTGCTGTATACTTTATATTTATATGATGCATGCTGCAATTCAGAACAAGGAATGCATAAACATAAAGGTCTCGTCGAGCTAATCATTTTAGACATATCATTTGTTAAATTTGGGGTTATAAAACAAAAGTTATTAATTAATTAAGATAAAGGGCATTTTATTGTAATTTTAATCAACTCGAAAATTAAAGTGTTCAAAATATATTTTGGATGGCATATTTGAATTCCTCACATTTTTCTGATTTCAAAACATATATTATTTGTATTATTTGGAATTGTATTTTAAAAGATATTTGAAAACAGATTTAAATTTGAATTTAAAACAAATTTGGAAAAGGTTTATTTTAAAACAGAAAAACAGAAACGTTTGGTACTCAGACGAACCCAGCCACAGTCACTGACGGGTGGGCCTTGCGCTGACCGGGGCCACGCGCGGGGAAAAGCTTTTGCTACCGTGGCTCTGGCTAGCCCACGCGGATGACAAGCGGGCCCAGAGGCTGCGGGCCCACGTGACAACGCAGGAGACAGACAGTGGGCAGGCGGGAGCGCGGGTTCTGATCTAAGAAGATGCGGGGCGTTTTTGCAAAAAGGAGAAGGAGGCTGGTAGGTGGGACCTCTAGGAGCGCGGGTTGCAGGAGTCAAAAAGGCAGGGGGTATGCGCAAAAATGACGTCGCGATGCACTGTTGTTCTTCTCTGAAAACGACTGACGACCGATCTGTGCGCGACAGCGGACAGAGCGCCGCGGTGGGGCTCGATCCCGGGACCTGGCGTGCGCGCGCGGAGGCGGCAGCCACTGGGCTAGGCTGGGTGTTGTTTGGAGTGCAGGAACGCGGCTAGGAGTAGCTCTGCGACGCAGCGGCGAACAGACGCACGCGCTCACCGGCGCACAGAGGGTGTTCGGCGAAACGAACGGCGGAGCTAGAGCGGTACGGCGAGGCGGAGCATGTCGGGGAGGGAGAGAGGCTCACCGCGGAGAGCTCGGTGCGGTCGGATCGGGCTGGGAGGCGACGGAGAGGCGAGGACGCAGACGCCGGGCGGAGCTAGGTTTTTTCGGCGGTGTTGCGGTGCTGCAGCAGACGGGGTCCTTCTCCTCCTCGCTGGCGGTTACTGGGCGATGCAGGGCGGCCTCCTCGGTCTACCAGGCCACCTCCACGACGAGCACGCCGGCTGGAACGACGAGGAGAGGTGAGCAGGCGGCGGCCGGGATCCGGCGATGGTGGAGAGAGAGGGGAGGTACGGCAAGGCTTGGGGTGGATCTGGGGGTCGTCTGCAGAGAGGAGGGAGTGGGTAAAGCAAAGAGGGAGAGGGGAGATGCCGTGTGGGAGTGGGTAGGGATAAAGGTGGTCTCGGGTGCCACCTTTCCCTCCTCCTCCTCACGTGGTCGGGCAGGCTCGGCCTGGGGCTGGCCCAGGGTAGGGCAGGTGGCCAGGGAGAGGAGAGGTAGGTCCGGGGTGGTGCTAGCTGGCAGGTAGAGAAGAGAGAGGGTAGGGAGAGAGGAGGCTCGGTTATGAGCTAGGGTTGGCTAGGGGGAAGGCTCGGGTTAGGGCTGGTGCTAGGGTTGGGGTAGATGGGTGTGGGACCAGGGAGAGGAACCAGGTGGGGCCATCAAGGGAGGCTCGGCATGGTGAGAGGGGATGTGAGGTAGGGTGTACTAGGGTTAGATGAGGGAGTGAGAGGTGTGTAGGTAGCCAGGTGGGGCCAGGGTGGCCAGGTGGGGCCTGCATGGTAGGGAGAGGGGCACCTCGGCATGGTAGAGAGGGAAGGTCGATGGGGTAGGTCATGGTGGTGGCTCGGCTAGCTAGAGAGAAGGGGTGGGGTTGATGGCATGGGACTCGGCCTAGCTAGGTAGGATGGATGGTGATAGAGGGGTTAGGGTTTTGGATAGAGGGGTGAGATCGTGGTGGAAGGGTTTTAGAGATAGGAAAAGAGAGAGGGTGTGGTGGTGGATTTTAGCAAGACCAATCTAGAGCAAGCCAAAAGAGAGGTAGAGAGGGAGATGGGAGATTCACCCAAAAATCCAAAAATAAGCAAAGGAGGACCAAAATTGGAGATGGTTGCATGGCCCATGCAAAATAATTAATGTCATGCTTATTTTTGTGAAAACAATATTATTAACATGGCATTATTTTTATGCATTCCCAAAGATGGTTTAAGGCCAAGCTAAGGATTTGTAGAAGTAGATCCATCCTATCTCCCATGAGCTAGATTAAATACCAAAAGAAAAACAAATGCAAGCTCATGGATAATGGAATGGTGGAATTATAAGATGGTGAAAGAAAAAGGTGGTGGAGTGGAATAAAAGATATGCCCCCAACTCAACTTGGGCATTTGCACAATATATCAATAACCAAATACAATATCAAGAGGCAAATACAATTTACAACGCATATGAGAGAAGAACCAAAACAAAAGGGTTTTATATGATGCTCAAATGCAAGGTGGCATGATGACATGAGCATGATATAATTATGATGCAACAATTATATATATGAAGTAGCATTTATATAGACTAGGCTAGTAGCATTGCAATTGTTAGACAATTGGGATGCTACAACTCTCCCCCACTAAACAAGAATCTCGCCCCGAGATTCCTAGGAAAAAGAAAACAACACAAGGAGAGGCGGTTGTTCGGAACGAAGGGGACCCTCATGTTCCCAAGTTGATGAACAACGGAAATGGTGCGACCACTACACCTTGCAAAACTTGCTATACTTGTTGCGAGTCTTGCGTTTTGCTTCAAGAACAACGGATTAGAAGAATTGAAGGATTGTTGTGAGACAAGAAGGAAGGATGAACATAGCTCCGGTTTTCTCAAGAAACATGATAAAAGAATAGAACCACTTGTGAAAGAAAGGACAAGATGAGGTATCATGGATAAAGAAAGACACGCCATTAAGGTTAAAGATTTACTGATACGAGAGAGGATGAATCTTTATCTCGCCGAAAGAAAAGAGCTAGATTGGAGAGGTTTTGAATCACTATGACAATAGCATCGTATCTTCTCTCGGATTTGAGAAATGAAGTTCGGAAACAATATTGCCTTCAAACAATAGAGTCCCTTGATATCAACAGAAAGATTTAGCTAGACATCGTCGGATTAGATTCTTGTTGCGCCGGTAAGAACCAAGGATCATGCAATTGAGGTGCGCGGATATAACTTCTAGAGACGGATGTGAAGCCAGATCATGGTGGAATCCCGAGAAGCAAAGAATATGGAAGATCTAGAGTTTATTGTAGAGATACTTATTCTTTCTTTAACCTTGAGGCTAATGCAATAGATTTGCGGCTGATGGCATCAACCATAATTGGCTTTACCACAGAAAAAGAATTGATGAAACAAGGAGAGAGATAGTTTCCTTTCATCTTGTTTGGGGATGTCGAGCATCGGTAGAAAGACGAGGACCGAAAGGAGTTTGCGTTTGTTTCCACCAGATAATTGAAGATTTTGCTCCATCTAGAATAGACAGACCACCAACAAGAGATTATTGATTACTTTCTTCGAGAGAGAACTCCAGAAAAACAAAGACGGAAGTAAAAGTATCGAGGGATAAAGGCCACTTCTAACTTCCGTGGAATGAGTGAAATCACATTAATTCACCAATTCAATGTACAAGAGCGAATGATAAGAGTAGTGGTATGGTAGCTACTCCATCCCGCACTCAAAGCATTACTCCGCACCTGAATAAGAAAACCATGCAACCCAACTACCGAAACAGACTGAAGGTATTAACAATAACTCATGGAACTTCGTTAGAAAACAAGGATAGATGCAAACGATTCGCCGGGTTCACAGATAGATAAGGGTGATGATGTTGTCGTCATGTCAGAAGTACCACGCCACTGGAAAGATATGAAGGAAGATTACGGAGAACAACTGCAAGATTCTACAGCTACAGAAAAGATAGCACCAACTGGAACGGAAGGAATACAAGATCTGGAAGGTCTTCATGGCCTCCGGTGGATTGAGCATAGATGATAGAACGAGAGGGTTTCAAAAGATCACTTGACGAGACTGAGGTGAAAGAACTCCATGTTCTTCTTGAAAAGATTGAGAGAGGTTTAGCGGTCTTGAGGAAAATCTTTAGCGGAACGACGATGATAACTTGCCAACAAGGAAAACTCCGGGTTTGATTGAAGATGGAAGATGGAATTAACAATGAACTTGCTGATTCCAGAATTGAAGCGATCTATTTAGCAGAAGGACGTGGCCGAGATAGGTGACTTCAAAAAGTCAGAATTCTCACTTTGAGACTTTGCACACAGACAGTGCTCACGAAGCTTGAGAGAAAGAGACACAGATGATCTTCCATGTCCCTTCGTTGATATCGAATAGGCAAGCATATTAACAACATATACCACCATGGATTAACAAGATATTCCCAGAATACCAAGTTCAAGAGGCGGGAGAAACGAACAAATGCTCGAACACTTCCTGAGCTCAACGCTCTTAGAAAGATCAATATTAAGAGCACGGATTCGTGTTGAAGAAGATGCACTGGAAGAATAGATTATCTGGTCCTTCGGAAGAAAAAGAGATGTCACCTGGTTCACATTGTCGATTGGATCATCGGTTACAAAGATAAAGAGATCTTGGATAAGAACCGATGATAGCTCATACCTTAAGCAAAGCTATCAGAAGCGAAAAGATGCAATTCCCTCGTATCCAGGAGAATTGTGCAGATATGGAGTTCAAAAAGATGTGCAGCAGGATGGATGATGATGATAATCGTAGTGCTTTGAGAAACTCCGGATTGCCAAAGATGCTTGAATATGCATAGATATGATCACGGTGTACTCAAAATCACAGGAGATAACCGTCACCATTTGGAGGATAGTGGTGATTGCATTTTCCATATTCCACTCATGATAAGTGTCATATAGCTATGCCGAGAACCAAATTACAATCACCAGCATCGGATCGACACATGTTATGTAATTAGCCCAAGAGATTTGGAGATTAAGCGCCGGTGACAAAAGAATGAGTTAGCATGGACATGCTGATAAAAGGGAGATAGATAATGTTTCACACACGACTGAAAAGGAGTGTGGAAACACAGATGTATCAAAGAAAAATTTCCGCATTTTTCGGCATTAAAATACCAATAGATGCGCAAAAACGCTTATCAGGTAGCGATTAGCAACTGATGCTTACACAGAAGGTGGAGTTGCTAGAAGGAAGGACACCCTTAAGAAGATGGCACCGGTTAACAAGGAGTCAGATAGATCGCGCCGGTTTTCAAAAGCCTGTCAGTATGGAATGTACCAACAGTTGATAACCAAAAGGCAGATTGTGATAACAAATTGGATGCAACAGATAGACAAGGAATTACACACACACACAACCTATGGTACTACGGAAACCCAGAACACGTGAATCCTAGTTTGAATTTTTAAGAAGAGGATTGAAAACATTACACTTCCTTACCAGAAAAGGGTGGGTGGGTGGGTAAGAAGAAAAGTGGAAGCAGTCCTACTCTCACGTTTTGTTTTTCCCTAGTATACATAGCTACCAAAAATATTTGCTAGACTGACAATGACCATTTGGCTGAGACCCTGAAGGGCGGGATGGCTCTGATACCAATTGTAACTACCTCGGTGAATTACACTCCTAGTTACAAGCCTGGATGAGCGGAAATGGTTAAAATAGTACGGTGGGGCCCAAATGCCACTCATAGGTAGACCTTTCGGTCGTCCTAACCATTTCCAAACATCGGGACAAGAACGGGCGGCGTAATCGGCAGGCGAAGAGATCAACTACATACACAAATGAGTATGTATGCATGCCACCATACAACAGTCCTCAGAGCCATTCCATCTAAAAGAAATAGAAATATTGCAACGCCATACGGCAAGATCCAAATATCCTAGATAGATATAATAGTTTAGGATATCTCCTCATACATCAAACATCAGAGTATCAAAGTGAAGGAAAACAGGATCCGAGTACGGATAAGAAGCAAATCGGCATAAGATGCCCCATAAATAAACACATCCCGCCCACAGATCTCACGGATCCCCGTTCCCGGAATCTCTACACCGAATGATCGTTGCCCACATCATCCGTCTCCTCCACCCAGTATCCATCTTGCGAGCTTACCTATTCATCTGAATCAAACAATTTATCGTGTGAGACCCTAGGGGTACTCAGCAAGTCTTTATGCCTCTAAAGGGGACACAACCTGGGGTGACGCAATTGCAGCAAAAGATAATACCTAACAATTCTATAGATACTCGCTAACCATCCACCTAACCAAAGATAGACGGATGACCGTGAATTAATAACAACAGTTATAACGGTAATATGAACAGATCCATCCTCCTCCTTGCTTACCGACGAGGAAGCGGACGAACAACCCCCCCATCCGTTGGCAGTTTTATTATCCATTCCATGAGTGTTGCACTATTTACTAGTCAGGTACTTAGTCAAATTAAAAGCGGTACTTTAGTTATACTTGTCTATGATCGGCAAAAACGTGCTCCAAGTCGTCCATAACCGCGGACACGGCTTTGAAAAGTTTACCTAGGGGTGCACAAATAGCAACACACACTCGATCAACCTTGGAAAACCAAATCAAAACCCAACGAGGCAGTCACGACAAAGCGATCACAGATTCAGAATATTTGGGGCCACCCCATTAAGCTACCATGACGAAGTTGGCCGACTCGAGACGAACTCAAGGTTTGTGGACGGCAGTAAACGATCGGGAACCCGAAAATGTGACTGGGCTTGTCGACACAAAAACGTGTCACGGACCTAAACAAAGACAGCATCCTCGCACAATCTTAAATTAAGCAGTAAAACATGGCATAAGTACATGATAGTAATAAAGCCCCAAACTAATTGTGGCCCCAAGAAATAAGAATGAATCAAGCTCTGGCTCAGGGGGGTCCATAGGCCTCCCGGATGTGGATAGCGCGAATATTCAAGGAACAGGAATCAAGTACTCGGGGTCCTACGGGACACAAGTGAGCATGAAAAACCAAATAGCAGATATTACTCACTGACGCCACTTTCATTAGTTATCCCATTACTACTCAGGTTAAGTTGTAGGTACCTCGTTATCCATCAGACACTCACATACCCTACACATGCTGTTCTACGACTCGCATGGCTCAAACAACTCCTGTAGTAATGGCTCATGGGATGGAGGAACAAGCTTCGGTGGGGTTTAAAAGTAAAGGCTATGCAGTACTTGGGATTCAGATTAATGCAATCGCGACTCAATGATGCAAGAATAAGGTAGAGGCAATAGGTACTATATGTATGCAAGCATGTGGTAGTGCTTGCCTGGCAGCTCAGTTAAAGCGAGAGAAGGATCTGGGTAGTGCTCCTGGGTATCTTGATAAAACCCCTGCTCAGCGTCTATTCGAAGAAGAACCAAACAAACAAGGGCCAACATAAATAAAGTGCACAAGCATATGAATAAAATGCATCAAGCAAACAATCATGCCATGATGAATGATGCACAATTTGCATGGCAACGAAGTAGCATGGCATGGGTGAGGTGTGGAATACAAGAAATAAGCATTTTATGGAGTTTTAATCATATTTTATACTCAACTAAGTTGCTGTATACTTTATATTTATATGATGCATGCTGCAATTCAGAACAAGGAATGCATAAACAGAAAGGTCTCGTCGAGCTAATCATTTTAGACATATCATTTGTTAAATTTGGGGTTATAAAACAAAAGTTATTAATTAATTAAGATAAAGGGCATTTCATTGTAATTTTAATCAACTCGAAAATTAAAGTGTTCAAAATATATTTTGGATGGCATATTTGAATTCCTCACATTTTTCTGATTTCAAAACATATATTATTTGTATTATTTGGAATTGTATTTTAAAAGATATTTGAAAACAGATTTAAATTTGAATTTAAAACAAATTTGGAAAAGGTTTATTTTAAAACAGAAAAACAGAAACGTTTGGTACTCAGACGAACCCAGCCACAGTCACTGACGGGTGGGCCCTTGCTGACCGGCCACGCCACTTGGAAAAGCTTTTGCTACCGTGGCTCTGGCTAGCCCACGCGGATGACAAGCGGGCCCAGAGGCTGCGGGCCCACGTGACAGCGGCGGAACGCGCGGAGACGGACAGGTGGGCCAGAGCGGGAGCGCGGGTTACGGTCTAAGAAGATGCGGGGCGTTTTTGCAAAAAGGAGAAGGAGGCTGGTAGGTGGGACCTCTAGGAGCGCGGGTTGCAGGAGTCAAAAAGGCAGGGGGTATGCGCAAAAATGACGTCGCGATGCACTGTTGTTCTTCTCTGAAAACGACTGACGACCGATCTGTGCGCGACAGCGGACAGAGCGCCGCGGTGGGGCTCGATCCCGGGACCTGGCGTCTTGTATGAGGAGGCGGCAGCCACTGGGCTAGGCTGGGTGTTGTTGCTGGGTACGGAAACGCGGCTAGGAGTAGCTCTGCGACGCAGCGGCGAACAGACGCACGCGCTCACCGGCGCACAGAGGGTGTTCGGCGAAACGAACGGCGGAGCTAGAGCGGTACGGCGAGGCGGAGCATGTCGGGGAGGGAGAGAGGCTCACCGCGGAGAGCTCGGTGCGGTCGGATCGGGCTGGGAGGCGACGGAGAGGCGAGGACGCAGACGCCGGGCGGAGCTAGGGTTTTCGGCGGCGTTGCGGTGCTGCAGCAGACGGGGTCCTTCTCCTCGCTGGCGGTTACTGGGCGATGCAGGGCGGCCTCCTCGGTCTACCAGGCCACCTCCACGACGAGCACGCCGGCTGGAACGGCGAGGAACAGAGGTAGACGGCGGCGGCTGGCGTCGGGATCCGGCGATGGTGGAGAGAGAGGGGAGGTACGGCAAGGCTTGGGGTGGATCTGGGGGTCGTCTGCAGAGAGGAGGGAGTGGGTAAAGCAAAGAGGGAGAGGGGAGATGCCGTGTGGGAGTAGGTAGGGATAAAGGTGGTCTCGGGTGCCACCTTTCCCTCCTCCTCCTCACGTGGTCGGGCAGGCTCGGCCTGGGGCTGGCCCAGGGTAGGGAAGGTGGCCAGGGAGAGGAGAGGTAGGTCCGGGGTGGGGCTAGCTGGCAGGTAGAGAAGAGAGAGGGTAGGGAGAGAGGAGGCTCGGGTGTAGCTCGGTTATGAGCTAGGGTTGGCTAGGGGGAAGGCTCGGGTTAGGGCTGGTGCTAGGGTTGGGGTAGATGGGTGTGGGACCAGGGAGAGGAACCAGGTGGGGCCATCAAGGGAGGCTCGGCATGGTGAGAGGGGATGTGAGGTAGGGTGTACTAGGGTTAGATGAGGGAGTGAGAGGTGTGTAGGTAGCCAGGTGGGGCCAGGGTGGCCAGGTGGGGCCTGCATGGTAGGGAGAGGGGCACCTCGGCATGGTAGAGAGGGAAGGTCAATGGGGTAGGTCATGGTGGTGGCTCGGCTAGCTAGAGAGAAGGGGTGGGGTTGATGGCATGGGACTCGGCCTAGCTAGGTAGGATGGATGGTGATAGAGGGGTTAGGGTTTTGGATAGAGGGGTGAGATCGTGGTGGAAGGGTTTTAGAGATAGGAAAAGAGAGAGGGTGTGGTGGTGGATTTTAGCAAGACCAATCTAGAGCAAGCCAAAATAGAGGTAGAGAGGGAGATGGGAGATTCACCCAAAAATCCAAAAATAAGCAAAGGAGGACTAAAATTGGAGATGGTTGCATGGCCCATGCAAAATAATTAATGTCATGCTTATTTTTGTGAAAACAATATTATTAACATGGCATTATTTTTATGCATTCCCAAAGATGGTTTAAGGCCAAGCTAAGGATTTGTAGAAGTAGATCCATCCTATCTTCCATGAGCTAGATTAAATACCAAAAGAAAAACAAATGCAAGCTCATGGATAATGGAATGGTGGAATTATAAGATGGTGAAAGAAAAAGGTGGTGGAGTGGAATAAAAGATATGCCCCCAACTCAACTTGGGTATTTGCACAATATATCAATAACCAAATACAATATCAAGAGGCAAATACAATTTACAACGCATATGAGAGAAGAACCAAAACAAAAGGGTTTTATATGATGCTCAAATGCAAGGTGGCATGATGACATGAGCATGATATAATTATGATGCAACAATTATATATATGAAGTAGCATTTATATAGACTAGGCTAGTAGCATTGCAATTGTTAGACAATTGGGATGCTACAGATGTGCTGTTGCTACTAGGGAGAAAACAACAATCCTTTGTTCATAGAACAATCGTATTGTTTACTTTACACGCAATTCGTAAAGCAATAATCTGTTGCTTGCAACTTAATACTGGAGGGGGTTCGGATGATAACCTGAAAGTGGATTATTAGTCATAGATGCAGTTGGATGACGGTCTATGTATAATGTTGTAATGCCCAATCAAGTTCCAAAGGAGTCAAGATGATTAGTATATGCATGTATTGCTTTCTCGATGTTTGTCAATTGCCCCGCTGTAATTTGTTCACCCAGCATGTTATCTATCTAAGGAGAGCCACCTCTAGTGAACTATGGATCCCGGTCCTTGTCTTTTGCATTCAATCTATAAACTGTTTACTGCTTTGTGTTTACTTTCTACAAACTTTTACTTCTTTCTATTCGATACGTTTAATCCTTTGTTTTCTGCAAAACACGGTGAGATTGACAACCTCATCGCAAGTTGGGGACAAAGTCCTGTGGTTGTGTTGTGCAGGTCTCCATGTTGCTACTAGCACCGGTAGTGCGCCCTGCCAAAGCTCAGCTAGTAACACCTTTGGGGTGTTTCCTTGCTCCTACTAGTTCGATTAAACCTTGGTTTCATACTGAGGGAAACTTGCTGTTGTGCTCATCATACCTTCCTCTTGGGGTTCCCAACGAGCTCTACATCAACCACGCCCCAACATTTTTCTGGCGCCATACACAGAGCCATCACACGTGGGTGCGGCTGAACTTGATTTTGAAGGATTCCCATGTCATCACTTGACCATGGTTCATTGTGCGGATATTGTTCCACCATGCTCTTGCATCTCCTGCCAGATAGTGGGTGGCGAAAAGAACCTTCTCGTTGGCATCTACTCCAGCTACTTCTAAGTTGTTCTCCATTGTCTGCAATCAGTCATCAGCATCCAGTGGGTTCTCTGAAGTATTGGGGGATTTTTTTCTGGAAGTTCTTGAGTTTGGATCCATGATGATCCTGATTTCCATGGTTCTGGTTGTTGATTAGCTTGGCGCTCTGCCCTGCTTGCTTCACAGTCTGCGATGAGATTCTACAGGATTTGCAGCATTGGGTCTTGCGATGAGCTGCTCCCTCCTTGGTTTCCACGAGTCATCTAAAGATTGAGGTAGATAAAGGGGTAAGAGGGAAAGTTCTAAGGTTCATGGTTTTGATTTCAAAGCTAAAACTTTGAGTTTGACTCAGGTTTTTGCAACTAACTTCTTTTCATTCCTTCAAACAAAGCACACGATACAAACACACACACACCACAACATCAAGGGAAAACAGATTGTTTGAAGAACCATTATGTAAGCTATGATACAATGGGACCGATACTCCTCATGCTACGATAGTGCTCTAGTGCATCTACTCATTGTCGATGAAGTCGGAGTCGTCATCATCATTGCTGAGGTAGGAGTCAATATCTCCTTGCATATCTTCACCTTCCTCTTCTTCTTCCTTTACGACAAGCTGAGCTTCTTGCTCCTTGATGGTATTCTCAAGGTCGGCCACCTTCTTGCGAAGACGGTCGATGGTGCGATCCTTCTTGGCGCGTTGACGGCGCAGAGCTAACGATCCTGGACTAGCAGTGAGAAAGTCTAGGCCTTCTAGGCTGCAATGGCGAGGTTGTGGTTGGCTAGCTCTCTTGCATTGTCCAACTCCTTCATGCCCGACAAAGAGGAAGTCGAGGTTCTCCACTTGACGCTTCAGTATTGGGTGACTTGGCATCTCAAGCGGCATTCCCATGGAATCATGCCTTGCATAGTGAACAAAGCGGGTTCCTTGGATGAGGTTGACACTGAGGGCACACAAACATGCGAGAGCATCATGCATTGCCCTGGCTAATCCATCTTGCCAGTTGTTCTCCCTCACCGAGAACTGAATCCTCCCAGATACTGGTGCCTCTATCTTGCCTCGAAGATCAGCAGTCACTAGCCATTGTAAATCTCCTCCTGGTGGACCCGGGAGTTGAGCTCCAAGGAATTCCGGATGAGAACTCTCCAAGAACTCAGACAGTGCATCTAAGTCCCTCTCAAAGATCAGTTGGCCTCTGTTGCCCAACTGGTAGAACTTGTTGTATTGGGCTTCCATCTATAAGAATTTAGGACGAGAAAGTTAGTGAAGTGATCAAGTGTGTCAAAGTTTTATGTAGTAATGTAAGAATTTGGAGGAACATGATTTTTTTGAGAGAAAGAATTCCCCAGGATAAGAGAGGAAATAGTTTTCATAAATACTCACTTTGGTTTTTGAAGCTAAGTTTTTGTTTGGACGTCCATTCTAACTAGAGTCTCCTATAGTCAGGATGGCTCTGATACCAACTTGTCAACACCCGGATTTTTAATCCCAGATGCCTGTTATGCCATACATCGCAATCCCAGGATTACCATTTTTGCGAGACATAACATATTGGATATCACAGTACATCATCCATTACAAACCATAATAAGGTCTTACAACAAATAAAGGATCTCATGATCCAGTCTTAGTACAATCAAGTAGCGGAATAAATAGCGTAGCGGTGGGGTCCATCTTTAGAGTCACAGGCAATGCTGACGATGGGAGATAATCCTAGTTATCATAGCCGTCCTGCTGTCCTTCATCTTGGTAGTCTCCTTCATAGTCTGGCCATAGGAATAGCCAGGGACAAAAGCCATGAGTACTCTTTAAGTACTCGCAAACTACCACTAACAAGTAGTATAGTTCTAGTAGGAAAAGCTAACTCTAAGTTTATTTGTAAAGTTAAGTTTGAAACCTAAGCTGAGTTCAGAAACAAAGAAAGATAAAAGAAGTTTGAAAAAGCACTTAAGTGGGAACTTAATTGTCATAGTCACAACTCTGTTGTGGTCAAGTCATGTCACAATTTATTTCATAAGATGTTTTGAAAACATCTGACAACGGAAGTATGGCCACTCCAACTGTCCATAACCGCGGACACGGCTATTCGAATAGTTTGACACTCTGCAGAGGTGGTACACTTTCACCACAAGATTCGATACATCTGTCAGGGATAACCCAGAATCATCAAACTTAGTATGTAGATAATCAAACATAACCTTTCCTTTACACACCCTAGTATAAGAACCTCTCCTATGAGCATGGCCTCCCAACCATGACCATCTATCATCTTGGGCACTGCATAGGTGGACAACATTGAGAGGTAGCCTCAGCTCAAACCTCTCCCACGTGGGAACTAATACTAATGCATATAAACTTCCGGCTAAGCCTTACCCAATTCAGGTATTGTGGTTGTACGGTAAAATTGGAATGGTATCGCATCCGAACCCAACCATTAGTTTTGTAGAAGGGCTAAGGCTCATGCCTCAACATTTTCATCATCATAAACCATTTGTGCTTCTCAACACATGTCAAAACATCTCAATAGAATGACTCATCATTCCAAGGTTTTCACAAGTCATTTTCACCAAATATTCCCATCTAAAGTGAATCAAGTTTTGAGTTTGGTTCCAACTACTAAGTTAAGAGTGTTCACTAAAGTGGGATGCTAATGTCAATCTCATGCCACAGAATGACATCTAAGTCTAACTATATAGGTCAAGTTTTATACTCTTTATGCTACCTTCAAATAAGTAAAGGACTTTGGTAAAGTAAAGGAAGGAAAGCTTGTAAATAACACTGGGAGTAGGTATAAGTCAACATGGTATAACCAAAGCATGCCTAATGCATCTTGCTTAGGTTATCTTGTTTAATTCTAGCTTGCTAACAATAGCTTGCCCTTGTTGGTGTAGTGGTTGAAGTTTTCTTCCTCCTCCTCTTGGTAGAACTCCTCCTCCTCGTAAGCTTGGTCGGTACTATCGTCTATAAATACATACGGAATACACAATCACCAAACAATACTTAACTAGTCTACTTAGCACACTAAGGCACACATTTCATGATCTAGTATCATCACACACATCACAAGATTTAATGAACTAGTTTTATTCTTTTTATTTGAGAAAAGTAATTTCTACTCATTGAAATTAACTAAAATTTAATATTCTCCATTTAAAATATGGGATCATGTGGACATATGTCATCACCACATATTATAACATATGGGAATGTGGTTTAAGGGTTGGATCACATTTTAATAAGTTTAAGTTTAATAATTAATGATTTAAAGTGACTAGAAATGCCTATATAGCATTATTTTGGTACTAGTCCAAAGTCACTGCATGTAAACCTTAATATTATTACATATTCAGATAGGTATGGTTAAATGTGATTTTTGAGAGTTGGAATCAACTCAAAAGCTATTATGGTTGATTTTATAAAAATGTTTGAATGTGCAATGCTCCTGTCTTGTTATTTTTACTAGGATAGATCTCTAATTCTAAATAGATTAAATCCAACGGGCTTGGATAGATCTTTCCAGAAGCTTTCCAACACAATTGGAAGTACTCAATTTGGTTCAGTAAATCTTCCTGAATTGATTTTTAAACTAAGGGACAGAATAGATTCTAAGTCTAAATAGAAAAACACTTATTTGAATTTGTGGGCTTGTGTGGGAAAACTAACGGGCCGGCCCAGTGATGCTCAGTGGCGCAGAGGGCGACTGACAAGGGGGGTCCTTCTATCAGCGACACTTAAAACCGAAAACAGTATCGAGCGATCTGGGCCACACGATTATAACGTGGATCAACGGCTCACGGTCGTCGTCGATGACGGACTCGTCGCCGGCGAGACTGAACCCTAAACGGCCGGTAGGGGTCTACTGAGCACGTACCAGGGCTCCAGCTAGTGCGAAAAGGCGGGCAAACAGACTGGTGGACGAGGGCGAGCTCAGGCGAAGTCACAGCAGGGGCTGCTGTGGACAGAATCGACAACAGCGTCTCCTCCTCTCCAGCGGCCTCCTCCGGTGCAATTCCGGCGAACGGCGGCTCGAGCGGCTCCAGCGAGAGAGGGTAAATGGTCAGTGGAGAGAGGGGAGTGGAATTGTGTGAAGAGATGGTGCTGGGGAGGCCTGCTTATATAGGCTCGATGGTGAGACCGAAAGGCATGGGCGCGGCTTGTCGGTGACGGCGAAACAGGGGGCTACCGGCGTGGTGAGGTAGGCGGACGGTGGGCGGTCTGCTGGTGGTCAGCTATGGTGCAATGGAGCGGCTAGGGGCGGCCTAACTGCCGGGGGCATCACACGCTCTGGGGACAAAGGCGGTGCTCCACGGCGATCATGGAGACTGTGGGTCGCGCGGTGGTGCACGGCCATGTCTGGTGGGTTGCTGGGGTCGAGGCGGAGCGGCGTGCGCGATATGGTGTCAAGGCGTGGTCTGCTGCGTGCTGGCGGCGATCGAGCTCTGGCTTGCTCGCAGAGAGAAAGAGCGGCGCGGTGCTGAGGTGGTCCAGGGGCTAGGGTTGATCGAGGGGTGGACCGTGGGCGGCGGTAGGGTTGGGCAGAGCTAGTGGGCATGCTAGAATGGCGTGGCTTGGTCCCTAGCATGTTGCCCGTGTCTGGCCGGCGGTGACCTCATTTGGGCGGCGCGGCACTGGCGCTGTGGGCAAGGGGGGTGCTGGTCTGGGGTTTGGTTAGATGCTAGGGGGACAGGGGAGTGCAGAGAGGGTCAATTGGGGGACAAGGGATCAATGTGCAACAGTGTTAGTTAGGCCAGATGATTTCTGTCTGCCACCTGTTCGACACAATGGCCGCATGAGAGAAACTTTTGAATTTTTGAAAGATTTTTGGTGGAGTGATTCATCTTATGCTTAAGCATCTAGGTTTGCTTGGGAATTAAAAATGGAGTTCATTTCAGTGGTTTTTGAATAAGTGTGATCTATGCATATGAACTACATTCAATTTTCAAATGTCATTTAAATTTAATGTTTGAAAGTTTTTGGAATGAAACAAAGTGGGCCTTGGCACATCACTACTTGTACTAGCAAGGGGTGCAAAGAACCACAATTGTTTCTGTTAAGATTTGAGTTCTAGGAATAGCCAAAGTAGGCTATGTGATTAAAATGGCAAAAGTGACCATTTTCTTAATTAATTCTTTTTTATTTCCTTTTTCCTTGGGATTTGTTTGGGAATGATCTAGATTATGTTTAATTCATCTTAGAATCATTTTACAATCCATAGATCACTCAAACATGGCATTTCAAACAACTCCTATTTTAAATGCATACGCATATGAGTGCTTAAAGATTTTTAAATAGAAAAAGGTTTTGTTAACCCTAAATTGGGTGGATTGGATCTTGATCACTTGGATTAGTGTTTTGGGATGTTACATAATCACTCGTTCTATAATTTGAAGTGTTCAATTATCCATATCTGACAAATGATTCTTCAAACTGACAACCTAGAAAACTCCTCTAGAAAGAGAGAAAGAGAAATTACTTATGATATTAATTGGGTGTGTAGTATTACCTCTGTATGTAAATAAAAATTAGCGGAAGTACTTAATCACTAACGTGTAACTAATTTCATGCGTTATTAGATAGTCAAAATACTTTAGTACAAAAATATAAAACTATGACGGAAGAAAAGAAGTGGTTTCATTTATGGAGTGTAGCAAATATCATTATTTATCATGACAACATTGCAAATTTATAATATTGTTGTACTCCCTCAATACGAAACTTAGATTTGTCTAGATTCACGAGTATATAGATCATATTCACGAGTATATAGACGTCTTTTAGTTTTATCACAAGTCTCTTAAGACAAGAGGTCAATTGTCTTTGTGAGTGTCCACAAGAATGTAGTACATTTATTGAATTAAAAATTTGCACCTAGCCACCACAAGTGAATCTAGCATGCTCCCTCCTTGACACTTCTAATTACAAATTAGACGGTCAATAAGGTTTATACACATCAGGTCATTGCATATGGTTATTGTGTTGGAATTCATTTCTTGTGCTATATATTCTTGGTGATGAAGACATTATTTTTTGTCATGTAATGGAAACATTTCCCCTGATGGTGAAAACATTGTTTCATTTTATGGAATGCTATGTAAAATGGTAAAAAATAATTATTAACAATGAAAATATTTTTAGATACTAAAAAAAGGTCACAACTCTTTTTTGGTCGTTTCATGCATCATTGGAAATGATGGTAGTTTAATGTAACATTTAGAAAGTAGGGAAGAAACGACGAAACTTATTGTTGTTCATGGAGAGGTATATGTAGATTGTATGCCTGGACGTCAAATATTAAGAATGCAAAACCAAAATTGTGCATGTCGACAGTCATGCAAAACCATCCATAGTACTGCATCCATTAAAAAATACACGATATCTTGGTAAGCTAGAAACATATTTGGGAGTACTTCTAAAATACTGATGACCCACAAGTATAGGGGTGTATCGCAGTATTTTCGATAAGTAAGAGTGTCGAACCCAACGAGGAGCAGAAGGTGCTGGCTAGTGGTATGGATCAGGAATTCTCTGCAAATACTTAGCAAACGGATTTTTAGGGGTTTTTGATGATGCAAGTAAATAAAGTACGAGCAAATAAAAGACAATAAGAATAAATGCACCAAGTGGCCCAATCCTTTCTTTAGCAAAGGACAAGACGGTTGTATTACTTAAGATGACCAAACGTTCTCGAGGACACATGGGAATACCGTCAAGAGCTTTCGCTTCATATAGTTGATTAATCTTCTTTAGTTTGCTAAGTGTTGTGTGGGTCAACTTGTGCTAATGTACCGACCTTCCTAGGACTAATACATACTTGTGATTATACCCCTTACAAGCATCCGCAAGTACAAGAAAGTAATTAAGGTAGAAACATAACCACAGCTTTAAACTCTAAGACCCTGACGTCCCTTGTGCAATGGTTTCCTAACGGGGGTTCAGGTTTCTGTCACTCTGGCAACCCCTATGATTAGTAGCCAAATACACAATGCATTCCCCTAGGACCATATAGGTGAAGTGTCATGTAGTCGACGTTCACATGATACCACTAGAAGAAGTACACCACAACTTAAATAACAATCTATTGACTCTTTCTCAACACAACTCCACTACTAACAACAAGACTTCTCCCATGTCCTCAAGACAAAACGAACTACTCACAAGACATCATATGGATCATGATCAGAGATGGAATAATGATGCATAACAATATGAACATAAACAATAATTCAACGGTTCACTCAATAGCATCAACTACAAAGAGTAATCAACACCGGGAAAGTTTCCCCTATGAACTATGCAGGATTCAACGCAATTGTTATAGAAATATGGAGATGGTGATGAGGGTGCTGATGGTGATGATGATGGTGGTGATGATGATGATCCCGATGAAGTCCAGCTTGATGGTGGTGTTGATGGCGACGATCTCCCCTCTCCGGGAAGGAATTCCCCCGGCAGAAATCTGTCTGCCGAAGAGATCTTTCTCTCGGTGTTTTCTGCCTTGAGCGGCGGAATCTTTCTGTGATTGCTCCCTGAGTCTTAGGGTTTCGGGAGGTTGATATACGCCAGAGGGGAGAGGCTGGAGTGGGCCAGGGTGGCCACACCACCTCTTGGTGCGGCCTAGGCCTGCCCGCGCCATGGGGTGGTGTGGGCCCCTTGTGGCCCATCTCCACTCCATCTTCTGGCATCCTTAGTCTTCTGGAAAAATAGGATTTTCCGTATATTTCCCGGATTTTCTGATCTTCGCGAATTTTGCCTCCAAACAGCACCTTTTCCATCAGAATCCTGAGTGCAGCGGTCCATGCTCCAAAAGTCATCAACGATGAAAAAATAGATGAAATAACATAAGTATCACCTCTCAATATGAAATATATCAATGAATAATAGTGAATTAAGACATAGAATAGTGATGCAAAATGGACGTATCAACTCCCCCCAAGCTTAGACTTCGCTTGTCCCCAAGCGAAACTGAGCTCAATAAACATGACCTCAGGTTTATGGAGTGAAGAGTCGATAAAAGAATACAGACAAGAAGCATCACATTCATCAAATACATAGATCATAATAGAAGACAACTCACTATTATATAACTCAACTTGTAATAAGTAAAAGAAACACAATAAAGATACATAAAGTGACTCATAATTGGTAATGGCAAACTTAGCTCTTGGTCGAAGAATAGTTGATAATTTGCTGGAGTTCACAAATAACTGTTTTTTCAATGATAGCTTTGAAAGTAGTAAACATCAAGATAAGAGCAATGTGCAAAACAAGGAACATAAGAAACATGAGTGAATAAATCATCATATGAATGAATGAAACACAACAACTCAAAATACTTGCTGAGATAGAAGGGAGTAGGTTTACTGACTCAACTACAAAGTAAAAGAAAGGCCCTTCAAAGAGGGAAGCAGGGATTGCAAGTCTCATAAAGAGCTCCCAAAAATTATGATACTTACTAGCTTTCAGCTCTCATTGCCCCTATCATAGGCATCTTTAGGTGATTAAGGTTAAAGTGATCAAAAATGAGGATATGCATTGACAAGTTGTAAGTTGAGAATCTCATGTCCCTTGAGTACGAGGGCCGCTCCTCATGCTACTCAAGTTTAGTCACCGGTAAGTTCTTGTCACCGTAAGCATATGTGTATCATAGAGAACTGCCAACGAGGTACCCCTTGCCCGATGATACGGAAGAATCCCCATATCAAAATGACAAGGCAAGCAGACAACAAGTATCTCAGCAATCTTCTTATTTACCATGGGAATATGGTGCTTTTTCTCTCTTTCCTCTTTTCATAACCTCTTTTTTTTCTTTTCTCTTTTTCTCAATCTCTATCTCTTTTTTTATAAGAAGAATGCTTCATAGATACTCGTTATGGTTACGTTGCAGGTTTCCACCAAGTCAGCATGGATTAGACCAGCGGCCCAGGCGTTTCTCTAACACACATGCATAACTCCATGGACTTACAAGCTCCCCTTTCATTTCACACCGACGACATCCATAGACAAAAGAACATGATATCATCTTGGTAAAAAGTACCAGTGCAATGTTGAAAGTGTTCCCCATGACAGCATGGTTCTGCTAATTCACAACTTACAATGCGCAAGCATATACGCAACATAGGTGAGCACAATGGTTCAAGTTTATTAAGTGCAATAAAGTAAGGTGTGCCATCAAGTTCGTGAGAGCTTTAATCACTAATTTTCGCATAACAAGTTTAATTTGGGAGGTAGATAAAACAAGAATTTGCTTGGAATAGCAATAATGCTAATAGGGTATGGTGGACACAAATGGCAAAGGTTTTGGTTTAAAGGAGGTGGATGCACGAGAAGAATTCCCTCTCAGTACAGGTTTTTGGCTAGCAAGGCTAGGTAACAAGTACAAGAGTTGAGGGAAACAAACAAACATACAAGTGATAAAGACAAACATGCAATCTTCCTTGGAAGCACAAAAGATCTTAACTAGAGAATACTAGACTTATGAGCAAATCAAGAAAGAAAGATGATGAAATTATTTTTCTCTAGAGTACTTCTATCTTTTTCATTCAACTCTCAAAAATAGTGTTGCTACTGACCGAGCCAGATTTGCCAAAACCAACTAAATTAACTCAATGATCCTAGAGTGCTACCAATACTAACAACAAGATCAATCATATAACCACGAATTGAAAACTAATATAAGCTATGCAAAAGAGTGAATGATAGAACTTCTCATTAATATTCCATAACGGCAACTCACACCAAGGGATACATATCTAACGAGAGAGGGGACACTTCCAAAATGCAAACCATACTACAAAATAACTCCTCTATTCATGATATGACTCTACTAATAAGGTAAAAAGATAGAACATAGTGATGTGATACCGCAGCACTCCCCCAAGCTTGGAACAAACCAAGGGGATGCCAAACCTGATGACGAATTACTCCTTAGGTGGTGGTGGTATCCTGCTTTTAGTTGACGTGAGGAAATCTTCCAGCATCCTGCGAAGCCTATTATTCTCCAAATAAAGCATGTCCACCTTCCTCTTCAAGTCCCGGTACTTATCGCAGAACTCCTTAGTGACTCGTAGGGATTCCATTGATGCAGGGCAAGAGACTAAAGGTACCAGCCTCTGCTTGGGGTCTTGAAGATCCTCCTCCATAGGCTCCTTCCCTTTATCCTTGGCAGACACCATTGTGCTTCTAAGCTTTCAAAGAATATGTCCTGATAGAAACAGATCGAAACAAAAACATGATATACGGACCTCGGAAGATCCGGGGGGTTATATATATTACGAAGTTTCATATCAAAAGGAAGGTACTGGGAGAAAACGAGTCGGAGGCAGAGTCCTGGGTGGCCTCACCACCTGGTGGCGTGGCCAGGGGTGGGCCCGCGCCATCGGGTCGTGGGCCACCCGCCCGCTTCCCTTTTTCGCTTCGTAACTTTCCTTATTGACTGAAAACTGCAAAAATATAGTTGGATAGTATTTTCACGGAAATTTTCTTACCAGAACTGTTACCTATATGAAAACAGACTCTGCAGGTCTCTGAATTTGATCCTCAATGAATTTCTCTGGAGTTATAACTTGAAAGGCATCAACATCTTCATTGTAAGAAGCTCCAGCAATATAGTGTTTGAGTCGTTGTCCATTCACTACTTGTGTAGTATTATCTTTTAGAGAAGAAATTTTTATTGCTCCTAAACGGTATACTTCTTCAATGATGAAAGGTCCTTCCCATTTTGATAGTAGCTTACCTGCAAAAAATCTGAGACGAGACCTATACAATAGAACTTTCTCACCAACATGAAATTCTCTCTTAAGTATTCGCTTATCATGCCATCTTTTAACTTTTTCCTTAAAGAGCCTAGCATTCTCATAGGCTTCACTCCTCCATTCTTCTAAAGAACTTAAGTCAAATAATCTTTTCACCAATAGCTTACAATCTCTATTTAGTTCTTTCAACGCCCAAAGAAGCTTTGTGTTCTAATTCTAAGGGTAGGTGACAAGCTTTCCCATAAACCATTTTATAAGGAGACATTCCCATAGGATTTTTGTAAGCAGTTCTATAAGCCCATAAAGCATCATTCAACTTCTTAGCCCAGTTTTTCCTAGACCTATTAACAGTCTTTTGCAAGATAGATTTAGTCTCTCTATTTGATAACTCTACTTTCTCGCTAGTTTGGGGGTGATAAGCTGAAGCAATTCTATGATTAACATAATATTTAGCAAGGGTCTTCCTAAAACCACCATGAATGAAATGAGAACCTCCATTGCTCATGAGATACCTAGGCACCCCAAACCTAGGAAAGATAACATCCTTAAGCATTTTTAGAGAAGTCTCTCCGTCAGCACTCTTTGTAGGAATAGCTTCTACCCACTTAGTAACATAATCAACGGCAACAAGAATATGAGTGTAGCCTTTCGAAGGAGGGAAAGGACCCATAAAGTCAAATCCCCAACAATCAAAAGGTTCAATAACTAGAGAGTAGTTCATAGGCATTTCATTGCGCCTAGAAATATTACCAACATGCTGACATTCATCACAAGATAGGACAAATTTTCTTGCATCTTTAAAAAGGGTAGGCCAGTAGAAACCTGATTGTAGTACATTTTGTACAGTTCTATCTCCTGCATGATGTCCTCCATAGGCACTACCATGACATTTACGCAATATCTCCTTTTGTTCATATTCTGGAACACATCTTCGCAAAATACCATCAACTCCTTCTTTGTATAAGTGTGGGTCATCCCAAAAATAATGCCTCAAATCATAGAAGAACTTTCTTCTTTGCTGAGCTGTAAAAGTTGGAGGCAAATACTTGGAGACAATAAAGTTAGCATAATCAGCATACCAAGGGCTTCCTCACGAGCTCACCCCTATTGCAGCTAGCTGTTCATTTGGGAAACTATCATTAACAGGCATAGGGTCAAAAGAGATGTTTCCCAAACGAGATAAATTATCAGCTACAGGGTTTTCAACACCCTTCCTATCTACTATATGTAGATCAAACTCTTGTAAAAGCAGTACCCATCTAATAAGCCTAGGCTTAGCATCCTTTTTCGTCATAAGATATTTAATAGCAGCATGGTCAGTATGAATGGTTACTTTTGAGTCCACAATATAGGGCCTAAACTTATCACAGGCAAAAACAACAGCTAGAAATTCCTTTTTAGTAGTGGCATAATTCCTTTGAGCAGCGTCTAGGGTCTTACTAGCATAATAGATAACATTTAACTTTTTATCAATACGTTGCCCTAGGACAGCCCCTATAGCAAAATCACTAGCATCACACATTATTTCAAAGGGTAAACTCTAATCAGGTGGTTGAACATTAGGGGTTGTAGTTAAAGCCTTCTTAAGAGTTTCAAAAGCCTCCCTACAATCATCATCAAAAACAAAGGGTACATCTTTTTGAAGAAGATTAGTGAGAGGTTTTGATATCCTAGAGAAGTCTTTAATAAACCTCCTATAGAAACCAGCATGACCAAGGATACTACGAATACCTTTGATGTCTCTTGGACATGGCATCTTCTCAATTGCTTCAACCTTAGCTCTATCAACTTCTAGGCCTCTTTCAGAAACCTTATGCCCAAGAATAATCCCTTCATTAACCATGAAGTGACATTTCTCCCAATTAAGAACAAGATTAGTTTCCTCACATCTCTACAAAACTTTATCAAGGTTGTGCAGACAATTATCAAAAGAAGTTCCATAGACAGAAAAGTCATCCATGAACACTTCTACAATTTCCTCACAAAAACCATGAAAGATAGCAGACATGCATCTTTGGAAAGTAGCAGGAGCATTACATAAACCAAAAGGCATACGTCTATAAGCATAAGTTCCATAAGGGCAAGTAAAAGTAGTCTTTTCTTGATCTTGTTGTTTAACAGCAATTTGAGAGAAACCAGAATAACCATCATGAAACAAAAATGGGTCTTTTAGACAACCTTTCCAACATTTGATCAATAAAAGGAAGCGGATAGTGATCTTTCTTAGTAACTTTATTTACTTTCCTAAAATCGATGCACATCCTATAGCCTACCACTATTCTTTGAGGAATAAGCTCATCATTATCATTAGGGACAACGGTAATACCTCCCTTTTTAGGAACACAATGAACAGGACTAACCCATTCACTATCAGCAATAGGGTAAATAATACCAGCATCAAGGAGTTTCAATACCTCATTCCTTACCACTTCCTTCATCTTAGGATTTAAACGTCTTTGTTGTTCCACTACTGGCTTCGAATCTGGTTCTATGTTGATAGAGTGTTGACATATAGTAGGTGAAATCCCTTTTAAATCATCCAGAGTGTAGCCCATAGCTCCTCGGTGTTTCTTCAAAACCTCCAACAGCCTTTCTTCTTCCTTTCCTGAAAGTTTAGAGCTAATAATAATAGGATATATCTTTTTATCATCAATATAAGCATATTTAAGATCATCAGGGAGAGGTTTTAGATCGAAGACTGGATCCTTTTTAGGTGGCAAAGTGGTACCCAAGTCTTCTACAGGCAAGTCATGCTTAAGCAAACTAGGTTGACGGCGGAGGATCTCGTCAATCTCATTCCTTTCTTCCATGAAGATCTCACTTTCGTGGTCTTCCATAAATTGCTGCAAAGCATTGTTAGGAGCAAGAGAGATAGAAGCAAGTTGTTCAACTCTAAAATCCTCATTATGGGTTTCCTCTTCGCAAGGTTCTTTAGTAAATTTCGAAAAATTAAACTCATAAGATTCCCCATCAAACTTAGTCAAGATTTTCTCCCTCTTACAATCAATAATAGCTCCACAAGTACTCAAGAAAGGTCTACCAAAAATGATAGGATAAGTTTTACTAGCAGCTGAACCAAGTACTAGAAAATCAGCAGGATACTTGATCTTACCACAAAGGACTTCCACGTCTCGTACGATACCAATTGGAGAGATGGTCTCTCTATTAGCAAGGTGAATAACCACATCAATTTATTCCAACTCGCAGGGACTAATTTCATGCATAATTTCTCTGTAAAGCTCATAAGGAATAGCACTGGAACTTGCACCAATATCACATAAACCATAATAGCAATGATCACCAATTCTAACAGAAAGCACAGGAACACTAGCCTTTTTAGTTCTATTAGGATGTGAAACAATATTAGAAGCATCCTCACAGAAGACTATGTGCCCATCTTCTACGCTTTTAGTGACAAGGTCTTTCACAATTTCTACAACAGGTTCAATGTTTATTTGTTCATCAGGTTTTACAGTTCTCTTTTCACTTTTAGTGATTACATTAGTTATCATAGGATGATCCTTTACCTTATCTGGGAAGGGAATCTTCTCGATATAAGGTTCAGGTAAGAAATGATCAATAATGCAACACTCAGTGCTCCCAACAGGAACACGGTCAACAATATCTTTATAAGGTGCATGGTACTTGTTCCATCCCCTTTTTGGAATTTCAATATAAGAAGCAAAAGCTCTAAAGCAATTTGTAATAACTTGCAAATCAAGACCATAAGCATTACTAATATTTTGAAGTCATCAGTTCCCATAAAAGATTCAATGCATTCATAATCATAATTTATACCTGACTTTCTACCATTGTCATTCTCCCAAGCTTCAGCATTGTCTTGAATACGGTCCAGAAGATCCCATTTAGCTTCTTCTTCCATGTGAGTGAATGATCCAGCACAAGAAGCATCCAATAAATCTTTATCATGTAGAGGGAGCCTTGCATAAAAGTTATTGATAATAATATTGTTGGGGAGCTCATGAATGGGACATTTGAGCATTAGTAGCTTCAATCTCCCCCAAGCTTGAGCTGTACTCTCTCCATCAAGAGGCCAAAAGTTGTATATTTGATTCCGATCTTTATGAATCTCACTAGGAGGATAAAACTTTGAATAAAAGAGAGGCACTATTTCCTCCCATTCTAGAGCTTGACCATTCTTCAGCAGCTTATACCATTCCTCAGCTCTTCCTTTTAGTGATAATGAGAATAACTTCTTCTTAACTTGATCTGTAGTAATACCTGCACACTTGAACAACCCGCATAATTCGTGTATAAAGAGTAAATGATCACCGGGATGGATAGTTCCATCCCCAACATAGTAGTTATCCATAACACGATCAATAATTCTTGTAGGTATTTTGAAAACATCGTTCTCAGCAGGTGGTGGCTTATCTACTACCTTAGCAGTGGTTGTAGCATTACCAAATAAGAAACTCAGCAAATTATCCATAACAAAAATAAAGCAACTAATAGAAGTAAACAATACTCACAGTAGAAGTTTCCTTTACCAGTTCCACTCTCCAATAGCGCTTCACTCCCCGGCAACGGCGCCAGAAAATAGTCTTGATGACCCACAAGTATAGGGGGTGTATCGCAGTATTTTCCATAAGTAAGAGTGTCGAACCCAATGAGGAGCAGAAGGTGCTGGCTAGTGGTATGGATCAGGAATTCTCTACAAATACTTAGCAAACGGATTTTTAGAGGTTTTCGATAAAGCAAGTAAACAAAGTACGAGTAAATAAAAGACAGTAGGAATAATACAGAAAGTGGCCCAATCCTTTATGCAGCAAAGGACAAGCCGTTTGTATTACTTAAGATGAACAAACGTTCTCGAGGACACATGGGAAGGCTGTCAAGTGCTTTCGCTTCATATAGTTGATTAATCTTCTTTAGCTTGCTAAGTTTTGTGTGGGTGAACCTGTGCTAATGTACCGCCCCATCCAAGACTAATACATACTTGTGATTATACCCCTTGCAAACATCCGTAAGTACAAGAAAGTAATTAAGGTAGAAACCTAACCACAGCTTTAAACTCTAAGACCCTTATGTCCCTTGTGCAATGGTTTCCTAACGGGGGTTCAGGTTTCTGTCACTCCGGCAACCCCTACGATTAGTAGCCAAATACACAATGCATTCTCCTAGGCCCATATAGGTGAAGTGTAATGTAGTCGATGTTCCCATGACACCACTAGAAGAAGTACACCACAACTTAAATAACAATCTATTGAATCTTTCTCAACACAACTCCACTACTAACAACAAGACTTCTCCCATGTCCTCAAGAACAAAACGAACTACTCACAAGACATCATATGGATCATGATCAGAGATGGAATAATGATGTATAACAATCTGAACATAAACAATAATTCAACGGTTCACTCAATAGCATCAACTACAACACCGGGAAAGTTTCCCCTATGAACTATGCAAGATTCAACGCAATTGTTACAGCAATATGGAGATGGTGATGAGGGTGTTGATGGTGATGATGATGGTGGTGATGATGATGATGATCCCGATGAAGTCCAGCTTGATGGTGGTGTTGATGGCGACGATCTCCCCTCTCCAGGAAGGAATTCCCCCGGCAGAAATCTGTTTGCTGGAGAGATCTTTCTCTCTCGGTGTTTTTCCACCCGCAGAGGCAGCGGAATCTTTCTGTGGTCACTCCCTGAGTCTTAGGGTTTTGGGAGGTTGATATACGCCAGAGGGGAGAGGCTGGAGTGGGCCAGGGTGGCCACACCACCTCCTGGCGCGGCCTAGGCCTGCCCGCGCCATGGGGTGGTGTGGGCCCCCTGTGGCCCATCTCCACTCCATCTTCTGGCATCCTTAGTCTTCTGGAAAAATAGGATTTTTCCGTATATTTTCCCGGATTTGCTGATCTTCGTGAATTTTGCCTCCAAACAACACCTTTTCCATCAGAATCCTGACTGCAGCGGTCCATGCTCCAAAAGTCATCAACCATGCAAAAATAGATGAAATAACATAAGTATCACCTCTCAATATGAAATATATCAATTAATAATAGTGAATTAAGACATAGAATAGTGATGCAAAATAGACGTATCAAATACCTAAGAGATGTATAGTTCTAATAAGTCGACCAAGTATTGCACCAAAGTTCTAAATTATGCAGGATATTATTATTCTTTAATAAGGTAAGTTATTGGAGTGCACGCAATAAATTAGTCGTGCGAAGCACGTACAGTTTACTACTCACGTAAGTACAATACCTTTTTTGAGCTGCATGCATTAACTCCTGAACACCATAAGTAAAAGTTTGAACTCGTGGAGCGCCAAAATGAATCGTGCCAGCTAGCCCAATTAATGGTCTGCTACTATAGTAACCTACACATCTACCCCTATAGTCTACTCCGAGACACCCAGCGATTGCTTGCATAGGCGTCCGCGCCAGAGCCTTCGAAGGGAGGGTATCCCCTATGGCCTGTTGATTTGGGATGGACAGACAAGATTGCTAGACAGCCAAAATCACGTGGTCTCCACTCCCTCACGCCCCTTCATTTCAAACACTGTGAAATTTCTAGCGCCCCTCCATTTCAAATGATACCAAAATCACGTGGTACCCACTCCCTCGCGCCCCTCCATTTCAAACACTGGGAAATTTCTGGCGCCCCTCCGTTTTAAATGATACCAAAATCATGTGGTCCCCACTCCATCGCGCCCCTCTATTTCAAACACTGCAAAAATTTTGGCGCCCCTCCGTTTCAAAAGATACCAAAATCACGTGGTCACCACTCCCTCGCGCCCCTCCATTTCAAACACTACGAAATTTCTGGCGCCCCTCCGTTTGAAACGATACCAAAATCACGTGGTCCCCACTCCCTCGCGCCCCTCCATTTCAAACACTACAAAAAATTTCGCGCCCCTCCATTTTAAACGATACTAAAATCATGTGGTCCCCACTCCCTCGCGCCCCTCCATTTCAAACACTACGAAATTTCTCGCGCCCCTCTGTTTCAAACGATACCAAAATCATGTGGTCCCCACTCCCTCGCACCCCTCCATTTCAAACACTACGAAATTTCTGGCGGCCCTCTGTTTCAAACGATACCAAAATCACGTGGTCCCCACTCCCTCGCGCCCCTCCATTTCAAACACTGCGAAATTTCTCGCGCCGGGAACCTCCCGCAGCACCTCTCCGCGGCTGGCTTTGCCCACCGGAACTCGACACCATGCACTCCTCAGCCAACAGTATACTGGAGCTGCATCAGATGCGGTCTCATCCAAAGCATCATTGCCGCTTCACCGACGTCCACCGCACCCGACCTTGGTAACCAAGTCCATAGTCGTCCACCACACCTGATTTCCTTTTCCCACTTCCCCTCCACGGTGCCAAATCCGTCAACGACTGCCCAAGATCTGCATCAACACTGGCGGCATCCTCCTCACCTGTACCATACCTGAACTGCCGTGCAGTGCACCGATTCAACCTCGTCCACCGCGGTCAAGCCGGGATCGAGTGCCTAAGATCTGCTTCCCTGACGCAAACAGCCGACGCAACCAAAGCACCCTGGGTGACAAGGATGTCACCCGCGCTAGTACGGATGATGATTAGAAGCCTATCCGACCATGGTAACCAAATCACCAACTCTTTTTTTGTTTTGTCAGCAGTACAACAGGTTCAAGCCTGTCGTAGTGAACTGCATTTTTCTAATTGTTCTGTACACCCAGTCAAAGCGCACGCCTGTTCTTCGTGGTAGATACTACGGAGTAGGTCACTAGACATGTTGGTTTGCATTCGCTGCTCTACAAATTTTGAAGTCATGCACATGTTCTTACCTACTCAGAACAACAGTAATTGCCTGCTATCGTGTAGTTCTTGCAAAATGTAAAATCAGTGGAAACTATTAGTTTGGATTCCCTGCTCCACAGTTACTGAATCTATCTGGTTCGTCCTGAGATAGGTTCCTGTTATTGTTTTCTACTTGGCATCGTTATGTTGTACGGTAGTACCCGTTTAGACTCTTCATACTAATTCGATTATAATTTTGTTCTTGCCATCTGGTTCTTAAAAAGCTACAACACTAACTATTTTCTTTTTCTTGCATAGAGCCCAGAATGGAACAATGAACATGATGGTTTGCATAGCCTCTTATACAGGTTCACAAGCGACTCCATTATTTCCTTATCTGGTGCTGGTTTGTCCTAATCAATGGCATAACTGTCCTCTACTATGTAGTTCACTCGTGGTTTGCATTCCTGCTTTAGAAGTTCTCTTATGATGCCATATTTCTATATGGTTGATTCTTAGCTATGACAGAAACGGCATGATATTGTGTAGCTCATCGTAAATTTTGAGTCACCGTACGTCTCTTGCATTCCAGGAAATACCACTGCTTCCATATATATTTGCTTATATGACCTCCCTAGTTTATTTTGGTGAAATTCTAAAAAACACTTTGTTTGATTGCTCATTTCACTGTAGGCACACTTGTCTAATAATTGTTTGTCTTGTTCTACAGGTTCACGTGTGACGGTACTATATCTTGCATCTCGTTCTGGTTCGTCCTAAGCAACGACATAACTATCCTCTACAATATATAGTTCATTCCTCATTTTCATTCCTGCTATACAAGTTCTCGTATGATGTGATTATAATTTCTATTTGGTTCATTCTGAGATATGAGTAGTTTGTCATGTTTGTTGTATTACCTTGTTATTACTTAGTTTCAGACTACAATTATTGCTATTCTCACCAAAGAGGGGGCTGCAAGATCATGTCTCAAGGTGGTTTTCCAATGTAGCTGTCACACTTAAAAGGAGATGCAGTTGATGGATTGAGAAAGCAAATTGAGGACAATGCAATCAACTTGATTTTCAACTGAAATGCTGAATTTTCTTTCCTGAGCGTTGATATTATGTAATATTTTTAAGAAGTTTGCAGCTGATGTAATATCTAGATAACTCGCATCGGCCATGTAGGCATTTTTTTGAGCTGGGTCATGTAGGCATTTAGTCGACCCCGTCCACGCATGGCGGTAGTAGGTATCATAACTGCGCCAGCCAGGTCGATCAGGTAAGAGTTTAGGTCTTTGATATTTTCCCTTATTGTATTAGGCCTACCATGAACAGTAAAAGATGCCCTCTAATTGTACTCCTTTTATGATATTTGCCTAGGCTTCAGAAAGGCCAAAACTGTAGGTGTCCACGATACCTACCGTCAGGTGGCAATCAGTAACAGGTTAGAACAGTAATAGGCCAAACAGTAACATGCCAAAACAGTAATAGGCCAAAATAGTAAGGGGCCAAAGCAGTAATAGGCCAAAGCAGTAACAGGCCAGAACAGAGGCAACCCAGCGCAGTAACGGGCTAGATTAGTAACAGATCAGAAAAGTGGCAGGCCAGAACAATATAGGACCATAACAGTAACGGACCTGAATAGTAGATGGCCAGAATAGTAACGTGGTAGAATAGTAGCAGGCCGAAAATATTACCATGCAGGAACAATAACACGCCAAGCATATTGGTAGGCCAGAATAGTACCAGATCAGAACAGTTGCAGGCCGCCGGTGGGCCCGAGAAGTTGATGGATGGTAAAAGGCCAGAACAATATCGGACCTTCTCAAAAGTGGGCCATTCGTAGGTGGCCCAGAACGAGCTGCGAATAGTGACGGGCTAACAGTGAGCCTTAACAGTATCGGGCCTACTTGACGCAGCCTGTTAACGGGTCGCACACTATTCGAACAATGTGGGCTTCTGTAGGACGAAACAGTAACAGGCCTGACATTCAAGGGCCACTACTGGCCACATCTTTGGGCCCATTTCAAATAGTGTCGGACGAAATAGTAACGGGCCATAGTCTTATTGTGTTCTACTAATGGGCTGACCCACTTAATTATTAGCAGGCCTTGGCTAGGCCTAGCGTCTACCATGGTTTCTGTGTCCGTTAACGACGATAAATGGGCATTAACGGTGTTTGCCACGTGGCATTTTGCATGAAGTCAGCAGTCAAGGCGGCTGGCGGATAGATCTACGACGGAAAAAGTTTTCGTGGCTGAAGGGTGCGATCACGGTCAGAAAAAAAACATGGTAGATTCTTTTGTGACGGGGCTTTTACCACGAAGGGGATTCGTCGTAGAAGACTTTTTAGCCACGAAAAATGGCCCTTCAACCACGAAAATCATCCGTTGTAAAAGCCAACTTTTCTTGTAGTAACAATTGAAAATACTGATATAACAATTATGTTAGCCAATAAAAACCTTAGAATTCCAATGGGAGTAGTTGACAATGCAACCGTCACAATTGGCAACAAAAACTTTCCTATCGATTTTGTAGTTGTTGATATGCCAGCTGACACTCTTTGCCCAATTATATTTGGAAGGAACTTTTTGGGTGATATAGGTGCCTATGTTAATTTCAAGAAGGAGACTGTGTCTCTTAAACTTGGGGGAACGGAAAATAAATTCCATTTTTCCAAATTTAAAGACAGGCCTCCACAAATACAAGAAGAAGAGGAAGAGAGAACTATTGAGGAAATGGCGGCTCTTTTCTTTGGTAATCAAGAAGAAGAAATAAATGAAGATCCGAATTATGAAGAAATAGTTATGAAGGACAAGTCCCTAGAAGAACTAGAAGATGAATTCGACTCACTTCCCATTTTGGGACCTCCAACTGATGAGGCTTTTGAAGAGCCAGAAAAGAGAGGGGCGAGGAATTACCACCCCCGGAGTTGAAGACTCTACTAGATAATCTTAAATACAGATTTTTAGACGATACCAATAAATTCCCTATTATTATTAGTGCCAAACTTTTAGGGGAAGAAGAAGAACTCATGAGGATACTTAAGGAGCATCACCAAGCCTTTGGGTACTCAATGGATGACTTGAAGGGCATTAGTCCCATGATAGCTGTCCATCGAATATTCATGGAAGAAGGTGCTAAACGAGTTGTAGAATTTAATAGAAGATTAAAGCCTGAAATGAAAGAAGTGGTAAGAAAATAAATTGTATGCCTACTGGACGCAGGTATAATTTATCCTGTTAAAGAGAGTGATTGGGTAAGTCATGTTCATTGTGTCCCTAAGAAGGGCGGTTTTACTGTTGTTCCTAATGAAAACAATGAATTAATACCTACTAGAACTATTGTTGGGCACAGGATGTGCATAGACTTCAGGAAATTAAATAAAGAAACTAGGAAAGATCACTATCCATTACCCTTCATAGATCAAACTTTAGAAAGGTTAGCAAACCATACTCATTTTTGTTACTTCGACGGATACTCTGGTTTCTCTCAAATAGCTGTTCATCCGGATGACCAATTTAAAACAACTTTCATAAGTCCTTACAGTTTACATGCTTACCGATGTATGCCTTTTGGTCTATGTAATGCCCAACTACTTTTCAACGATGTATGACTGCTATTTTTGTGGATTTTATAGAACGTATAATGGAAGTATTTATGGATGACTTTTCTGTTTATGGAACTTCATTTACTAGCTGCTTGGATAATCTCAAGAGAGTTTTGCAGCATTGTGAAGAAAGTAATCTTTTCTAAACTGGGAGAAGTGCCACTTTATGGTCAAAGAAGGTATAGTCCTCGGACACAAGGTATCAGGTAAGGGAATTGAAGTTAATAGAGCTAAGGTTGAAGCAATAGAGAGAATGCTGCAACCTAGGGATAAGAAAGGTATAAGAAGTTTTCTTGGTCATGTGGGTTTTTACAGAAGGTTCATTAGAAATTTCTCTGGGATATCTAAGCCTTTGACTAACCTCTTGCAAAAGGGAATGAGATTTAATTTTGATGATAAGTGTCTTGAAGCCTTTGATAAACTAAAAAATGCTTTAACTCGTGCTCCCACCATTAAACCACCTATCTGGGATACAACCTTTGCTTAATATGTGAAGCTAGCGATGATGTTGTAGGAGTAACTCTTGGACAACATATTGGTCATAGATTTAATATTATACATCATGCTAGTAGAACTCTCAATGGTGCTCAAAAGAATTACCCTAAGGAAGAAAAGGAATGTTTTGCTGTATTTTTCTCTTGTGATAAATTTCGTTCTTATATAGTTGATGCAAAGGTGAGAGTTCACATGGATCGTGATGGCTCAAAAGAACTCCTTGAAAGGAAAGACCATGAGACAAGACTGGTCCATTGGATTCTTTTACTTCAAGAATTTGAGTTGCAGATTATGCAGAGGCAAGAAATAAAAATGTTAGATGAAGTGTCCATGTTTGCCTAGAAAGACACCAATCTTATTGAGAGGAACTTTAGTCCTGGACGGGAATTATTTAATGAACTAAAGTCAATTCCTCCAAAATAGAAGGAGTCCTTGTTGTGGGAGGAACTTTTCATCCCCGATTAAGCAAATGGTAAGTGCAAGGTAAGTGTTCTTACCCAAATAAGTGATTTATTTTCACAAATTTTACTCCTAAAAATTCTGCCTTTGAATTCCTCATGTTTTTCTGAAGTTTTAGAGAGGTTTTACCAACTATACGGGCGGAGTTATACGACCAGAGAGGGATCTCCCACCGTAAAGTTGGTCGTTAAACTCTCTGTATCATCCTTGTGAAATTGTTTTTGATATCTAAGCCTATACGGTCACAACTATACGAGCGGAGCAAAAATTCCGGCTGTATAGTTGGTCATTGAACTCTCAGATAGTTTTGCTTTTTGGTGTATGTATCTATATGGTCACAACTATACGACCGGAGCAAAAATTCTGGTCATAAAGTAGGTCATTAAACTCCCAGACACTTTTGATTTTCGGTGTTTGCATCTATATGGTCGCAACTATACGACCGGAGCAAAATTTCTGGCCGTATAGTTGGTCGTTAAACTCTCAAACACTTTTAGGTTTGATCTTTCTTTTATATTCATCTAAAGAACGTTATTGTCGGTTCCGTGTTGTGATTTAATCGACCTGGACTCGAGATATTTGGAAATATCTGCCCGGAACGACCTATACGGCCGGACCTATACGGGTCGCGCCCGTATAGTTGGTCGTTACACAATAGGACACTTTCAAATCCATGATTTCTTTCCCTGTTTTGTTTGGATTCTTTTCTTGGGCGACAATTTGGTGTTTCTCGCGAGTTTTACCAACCTCTGACCCCCCTTATATACTACCATTGTCTCTCTCTCTAATCGCAATCTATAGGAACCAATCTAGTAATGCGGTATCCCGTCCCAGGCCACCAAAAACCCATGGGGCTCATTGCTCCTTCCAGAGACCGATCTAGCAACCCGTCCATGGAGTACGATGACGAGGAGGTGGAGAGGTTTAGCCCGAGGTACAAGGAGTACGTCGATCCAAGCTACTTCAACAACAATTCCGAAGATGATGTGGTTGATGTCTACATCCACCGAGACATCTATGATCCACCTGAGATCAATTGGGCGACGATGAATAAAGCTCAAGAAGAGAGAGAATATTGCAAGCCACATGGAAAAGGGTGTGTGGAGACGGTCAAGTTCATCACCACAGTTCCAAGGCTGCACAAGCGTAAGGAATTATCTAATATTGGTGCAGGTGCTAGCAAGGAAGGGGAGGTTCCACTCTCGAAGCCAACCATTGGTGCTCGTATGAAGGTTAAGCCTCAAGAAGAGTGGAGGTACGGTTTCCACTTCCCCGATCCATCAATTATGGATGAGGAATAAGAAGTTGTCCCTAGGACCAAGGATCACGTGTGGGCACTAGAGATATATCAGAAGCAGGAGCTACTCCATCGCGTCGAAGTCCGTCACCGTCTCAATGAGATGGAGAAGAAGGAAGACCTCCTTCCATTGGTGACCAAGCTCGCAGATAGAGTGGACACTCTGCAATCTGATCTGCGCAGTTGCTATAGCCGCATAACTACTCTAGAGAAGACCAATAAGAAGCTATGCACCACGGTGTTACATGCCATGGCGCCACAGTGATCTACAACAATCACGGTATCAAATAATCGCAAGGGATTATTTGATCCCGCTTGGCTTGATTCCAAGCTTGGGGAGATCTCTAAGACCTTGTAATCTATCCTATAAGTTTTTATTATTATCCTTGCATTAGTTCAGACTAGAAATAAAGTTTGCATCATTAGAATTCCCTTCAGGAATAGTTGATCCCTTTTATGAAATTCTGAGTTTATTATTATATATGGAGCAATATTGAGTTTGTGTTTGCTTTATTGATATAAGAATGGCTTGAGTATGATTTTACTTGCACTTGATGATAGCAATAGGAGTCTTCCACACCATTGGTATTAATGGAACACATAAAGATAATTTGGTCAATATGCTGTAAGTCTATGGTTTGATTCACAAAGAAAAATTATCTATACAATTAAGTTGAAAAAGAAACCTAGAACAAAGGAAAATGAAAGTGCCATCCAAATATAGTGAGAACAGGTCGTGGTAGAATCTCAAGTCATAAGAATGCTTCATATACAGTTGGAATTTGATAATTGAGATCGTTGAACTTTGAATTCCTACATAAGGTGGAATATATGGCTAGCTCCTTTGCACAACACTTAAAACAAAAGTGTGAGCTTATATGCAAAGGAAAAAAAAGAAAGAAGAAAAGAGCGAATGTTCAAAGAGCAAATAGGCATATACCATTGTATTGTAGTATGACAAATAGACACTTTTGAGATTTTGAATCCCAAGTGAATACGTTGATCCTAAAACACTTGGGACTACCTCGTTAACTCATTCGGTTGAACCTGATTCTTTTACATTATGTTGAGATTCATCTTTTATGAACTTTTTGATAACTAAGGTGTGGAAGCCTTCTAATACTATTCATATGGTTCGAGTAAGGTACTATTCATGAACTTATTCCCTTGTATTGTATATGATAAACATATGCTGCAATTGCCTCATTTATTTTATTGACTCAGCTTCATGAATATGAGGATCACATCCATTAAGCTAAAAAACTTGCTCGGGACGAGCAAGAGTCTAAGCTTGGGGAAGTTGATGAGTGCATATTTCCATCATGTTTTACATTATTATTTTGCATTGTAGATGTATGATCTTGGTATTTTACAGCCCTCATGCGCACATTTTATGTCTGTTTTCACCAGGATCATGATAGATGATGGATCCAACGGATACAATTATTGGAGCTATTGTACTATGGAGAAAAGGAGTCAAAAACAACGCAAATCGCTTATTTGGGAAATATTAATAATACCAGAAGAAAACAGAAGCGAACAAGGGAGGCAGAGAGTCCAACGACCAACTATACGACCAGAGCAACTTTTCCGCCCGTATAGCTCTGGCCGTATAGTTGGCGCCGCCTCCGCCTCATCAAATAGTTTCACTCCGTGCAATTGGTTCGAAGAGACGACATACATCACACCCAGAAATCGCAGAAACCTCACCTCCGGAAGGCATCTGGAGAGGGAACTCATCCACAAGGGATTCATCTTCGCCCTGCGCAGATCCGTGAGGCTAAGTCATCGATCTTCATCATCCACCGCTGCATCACCACCATCTCCATCCATCCCATCTACATCTTGTCTAGATCTTGTTGTAATTCCTATACTCGTTGTGGATTTATACAAGTACTATTCATCTATGATTGTTCCCATTATCATTGCCATGATGTTGATTGCCTCCATGTCTGAGTAGATCATTAGTTCTTGGGGATATGGAGAAACCCTAGTATGAGACTGAAATAAGATAAAGTCTATTATGATATTCACCGCTCTGACCATGTGTTACATTTTCTACATCTTGATGTTGAGAGAAGTCGACCTCTCAATATTTGCCTCTCATGGGGACTTGATGGAGGGAACTACTTGTTGGTGGACAGAGGCGTGCTAGCACTTACAGTGACTATAAAGCTGTTGGCACCCCTTACATATCAACTTGGGAAACCAAGGAAACTCACGAAACACTATCCATGACATGGGATACGTCCTACAGGATTACGTCCCTTAATAGCACAGTAATTCGATTGATGTCAATTGCTGACTACTGTGGTTATGAGGATGATGTGAGCAGCGGTTGCTGCCTATTCGTGCAAATACGGAGTTCCTCCCGCACATACATAGTTGAGAATGTTCATGATGATAATCTTTATCTTAAATCTTTACAATACTAGTGGTGTATCCGCTACTCCCTGAGAATGCCTTTTCCCTATTAACGTTCCAATCTCTCTTACATACATGATACTTACTTTCTGTATTAAGTTATTTTGCTTTACTTTAGTATTGCTCTTATACCCAAAACCCAAAACACCTTTTTACACCATACTCGCATTTTATCTTGTTACTTAGAACTTTATCTAGCATATTTATCGTAATATTTATTTCAAGAATTATTAGACTTCAGACTCCTGCTCACTATGGGATCGATATCTTTATTTCGAAATTAGCTACAAACGATCTGTGCATTTGTAGTCATCACTTATATAGGGGAAAAGGGGAGACCCCTTTCTCCCCAAGTCCCGGGGTAGGATTAAAGGAGGGGAGGAGGGGGCACACGAGGAGGAGGGGCCGTCCGGGTGGGCCACCTAAGCACGCACGCGGCCCGATGAGGCATGGCGTCTGGGTGGGCCCCACCCCACATGTGGTGGCGGTTGCCCCATTTGGGTGGCTTGCCCTCTTGGGCCTTTTCCCATCGGGGTTTTGGCCTATTAGGGGAAGTTTGACCAAATATTTTAATAATAAATATTTATTAATATTAATTCCAATAATTAATATATAAACACATATTATTATTTCCCTCTTGTCCCGAAACACCTTTCGGTCCACTCCGAACAACTTCGGATCTACCTGGAACAATTCCGATTCTCACTCATGAAACAATGCCGGTAGTCTCTCTTTCATACTCCATTGATTATGTTCGACCAAAAGATCTAAGATTATCATCGAGACTTCTCTCAGATCAATGATGAATAGCGGGACCAGGATGTCCATAATGACACATGTGCATTCCATGATGTCTATTGTCTTTTGAACCATAAACATCGAGTCTAATTCCCTTTGTTACTTCGATACATGACTTGACCGAGATCTGTTCTTTGGTATCTTAATTCCTTATTCAATCTTGTTCCTGATAGGTGATGTTTTAATCATTCTATGATATTTCATCCTCATGACTTAGCCACATGTTGCACAACATTTATGGATGTAATCTCACTAAATGTGTGGGCTCCCCGGATTTAAGCATCCGAGAAATCCCTGTTATGTAAATATCCACATTCCCATGATCCGTGAGCCGTGGAACATAACCGACAAGTATCATTACAGCATCCAAAACATAACGAATACAAGACTTACATAGTTTCCATTATGGCTACACAACTTTCAGTAGCGGAGCTTCATCACACGCAGGGCCCAATCACGCCTCGACCTATAGGCGACTGACTGGGAAGACGGCCTAGCTTGCTGGATGTCACCTTAATCTTCAAATGTCGAACCTCTGAAAGCCTGGCCAAGTAAATAGCCAGGGACAATGCCATGAATACTTTTGAATGTACTCGCCAACCACCAAGATAAGTTAAATAAGGAAATGCAATTCTGGCTGTGGCGAGATAGCTCTATCTAGGGTTGTTTTTGAAAAGCCTAAACTATCTCTTGAAGTTATGGCATCTCCATATCTTTGTTGAAAAAGAGTTTTAAAACATGCCTCTGTTTTATAAATCAAGATATCCCCATATCCTTGTTGAAAACCTTTTCGAAAACAGTTTTGGAGTAAAAACCCTTTTTAAACCTGTTTGACCACCTCTGGTCAAAACGAAACTTTCAACTCCGGTTCCCCCGGAAACTCCATACTTCCACCCATTTTTCCAAACACCATCATTTGGGTACTCCTAGCCAACACCTTTCCAACCGTCCTTGAACCTGGACAGGCTATTCGAATAGATTATACTCTGCAGAGTTTGCGCACTTTCCCCACAACAATCAATACATCCGCCAGGATAAAACCGCGGCCCACTACACACAGTAGATGGGGGTCCAGATAATCAAACCTAACCTTTCGCTTGTCGACCCTAGCAAAGGCTGCTTTTCCTTTTGGGTTTGTTCTCCCCGGCAACGAGTATGTGGCTCCCAGCCATAGTCCTGCCTTCCATACACGCGTATACCCAAACCGCAGCTTGGCATATACCTTAACTTGGTGACTCCACTTCCTTCCGTACCACCTGATTCATACCGTCCACGGGAGACCCAATTGTTGCACCGGCACTCCTGCCAAGACAGGCTCACTCTTGCCGAAGCAAGCTACCGGCTCCAGATTCGTAGAACTGTTAGCGCTTGCCCAGAATTCAAGGGATTTCTCCCAATAACTATAGTACAAGATGCCTCGTCTAAAGAAGACAAACTACGAGCTAAGCCCCAGCACCTGGGGTAATGTGGTTGCACGGATAAAAATTGTTCCGGTAAAGGCGTAGAACATCCCTTCTCTTTCTCTTGTTCTTTATCTCATTTCTCATCATCACCATTTCTTTAGTTAAAACATCCACTTGGAATGATGGCTCTTCCCAAGGGTTTTACAACGCCGTTTTGAAACATTTGTAGTAGGGTAAATCCCAAAACAGTTCATTTTCTCAAAGCCGGGGTCTTCAACGAGGTAGGATGCTGGCCATCGTACTCTTGGTCTAAAGGGATAAAATGGTAGGTGCATCAGGGTGGTGCCACGAGGGACACCAAGTCATAACTTGGGGGAGCCAAGTCATTAGCGCAGTATTTGTAACACAAAGCATGCAGATAAATAATGCAATTTATAAAGGGGATACAAAACAGGTAATAAAAAGAGTAGGACAAGTATCGGAATTCGGGAATGGTGGCTTGCCTTTGATCAGCGATAAGTCCCTGGATTTCCTTAGATAACCAAGAATACCCAATAAATAATAATAAGGAGTCCCTTTCTTCTCGTCATCAAACAATCACACTATCGCCGTCATTGAGTATACATGTAAGCAGACAATACCACAATCAATACAAGGTATACAGGCATCAAACCATACAGCAAGCAATTGTCAATACAAGTTTGCAAATCAGTAATGGTGTTGAGAAAATGGATGAGAAGGATTGGGAGCATGTCTTGGAACATTTGAAGGAAACCATATGGGTTTCATAGTCTAGAAACTAGGGATGAGAGGGTTTTGGACCAAGGACTTATTCTATAAGATACCATTGTAAAACCATGGTACCAACAGATAGGTATTGATAGAATGAAACCAACAAAAGTGGTTTCACTATTTTATCACTTATCTAGATTTAGTCATGCTTTTTATAGTGGAATAAACTCTAGTTTGAGGAAATAATTCACCAAAATTTATCTGGAGGCCCAAAAATTATTTCCTTGGGTGGTTAGATAGTGTTTGGTGTACTGAACCACATAGAAGTGGAATCTCGTCAAAATAATTACCAGAATGCCCTTAATAAATCATCAAAGGCAGTTCTGCAAGGTTTTTGTCTTTTTAACCAGGTTTCTTTTATAGATGTTTTTAGTGTGATTCCAGTTTTACATGGTAGGTACTGGAAGTAACTTTATGTAGAAATTGGAATTATCCATTTTGGATAACCAAAACTACAGGAGGGATTTATCTAGTGAAAAAGTGATTCACAGAACAGTTTAATTCACTAGAATTTAACCAGAGCTCAATAAAATCAGGTCAATACCACATTTGGGTTGACCTAGAGAAATTCCTAAAGGTAGATTATGGCTGTTTTTGTTATTTTTGCTATAGTAAAGATATTGCTCCACTTGGCATGAGTCCCAAGCCACGAGATAGGTGCAGGTAATACCTACTAGGGACAGTTGGTTTTACCCCAATTGGAGTTGTAAAACTCACAGAAAGAATTTATTAGTGAAAAAGATACATCTGGGTAGTAAATTGAGTATAATTAATAGGAGCAATATTTGGGGAAACCAAGAGTATTGCATGTTAGAGTAAACAATCAATAACCCTAGGAAATTTAGACCTAGGCAATTGGAGTTGTTTTCCATTTTCAAAATGATTTAAACTAAACAGGTAATGAGCAGATCTGGGGAAAAAGAATAAAAGCACAGGGCTAGCCGGGCAAGATCCAGAGGGTAAATGGACCACGGAGGGGAAATCAGCCCATGGCAGGCGACGCAGCGCGCGGGAGTGGTGTTCGAATCACTAGCAAGGGGTCCCGCTGGTCAGTGACGGTGGCTCCCGAATGGGTATCCATAGATCTGGGTCGTTGGGGTAAGGAGGATCTGACGATCCTTGGGCTTCTTCAACCCTCGACTCAGAGCCAGCTCGTCGGAACCCTAGGTAGTGTCTAGGCAGCAGCAGGGGCTTACCAGGGGCTCAGGAGGCGACGAGGAGCGGCGGAGGTGAAGTGGCGCTTGACATCGAGCAGATCGAGGGGCGGCACGGTCGGGTTCACGCCTGGGAAGGTGCTCGCACGAAGGTGCCCGAACCTAGCTCGCCGGAGCTTCACCGGTGTGGTCGGAGGAGGCGGTCCTGGGCCAAAACAAGCACATGGTTAGGTAGAGGGGGAAGAGGGGATCTCTGTAGAGTGAGATGCAGAGGAGGGGATCACGGGAGGGGGAGCATTTCTCGAATTTCTGAGAGAGGCCGAGAGCTCTCTCTCTCTTCTTCTCGGGTAGGACAAGGCATGGGAGAGGGAGTGGAGCTCGGGGGAAGTGAGTGGAGGGGAGAGGAGTGAAATGACAGGCCGAGAGGGGGCTGGCCAGCCTCTGTCCCTTTTAACTAGAGGGGGAGGGTGTATGATGGAATATGTCCATGAGAGGGCAGGGGCAGGTCCATGGCCTCCTCGTTGGGTGTTGGGGGCGGTGGAGAGAGGGGGTGTGGGGCTCTGGTCGAGCAGAGAGGGTAGGGGCAGCTGTGGTAATTAAATTGGGGCATATCTTTGTAAGATGTGGTTATCTCTCTCTCTACTAGTCCAAGGGTAGGGACAAGTAGGTGTGTGATGGTGGTACTGTAGTGCTACAGCGGAGATGACCAGGAGGGTCATGGTGGCTGGAGAGGAGTGCTTGACAAGCCTTGGGTAATGATTTAGCTTGGGTTTAGATGGTTTTGCAAGTTTTGATCAAAAGATGGCTTTTGAAGGAGTTTGAAAAGTTTGTACTAGACAAAGTGGGAGAATGACACTAGTGTGTAGATGGGATCAAGATATCTCTCCAAGAATTAATTGGGGTTTTTCTAAGGCTTGTAGTCCACCTAGAAGCATTAATTCCAAAAGTGTAGAATTGGTTTCTAGAAGTTAAGGTGATATTTTTACATTAGACAAAGTGAGATTTTGGTGTGGAAGGGTCCTTGATACCACATTGCACCTTGGGAAATTTTAATGGGATTTATTGAGATGGGGAAGTATTTTTAGGAATTATTTCTTGTTTTTGCCATTTAGGAAAAAGGGCAAAAAGAAATAATAAAGAATCTCAAAAATATTTATTTTTGAGGTGGGAAGATAGAGTATGATATATGGATCTCAATTGAGCCAAAAGTTGGGGAAGTGTTTTGGCAAAAACCAAACTTTCCTTTGTAGGAGTTTTGAGATTTTGTCTCTTAAAGGAATTAAATAGATTTGGATCCATGATAATTATGGATAATATTTGATAAATCTTGGTGATCAAGGTAGATGAGGTAGACAAGGTTTAACAAGCATTGGAACCTTGGGAAATGGAAATTAAACTTGAATAGGATGGATCTAGGGTGATGTTATTTCTATACCACCGAAACCTTGTTGGATCTTGGAGCTCAGAGCTCACCTTGATGCAAGAGGTAGATTGATAGCTAGACCAAGTCATATAGATGATCATGGCAGAAGGAGTTTGGACTGGTTACATTTGAGGTGGTATGGAGGTGATGGCAAACTTTCTTGAAAATAAGGCTGCCATACTAGATGAGTCATGATGCCTTATAAACCATGTGGGTTTAAGAAACACAGAGATCCACTTAGAACAAGTGAAGTAGATGCTGATAGAACTATATGAGTAGAACACGACCATGCAAAGAGTTGGTCCATAGAAGGTTGGATGATGGTGTGAGCTTCTGTCAAAGTAGGCATGATGACTAGATTTGCAGGAAAAGTTAATTTCTTGCCTGCAAAACCATCAAGATCATGTGGGTTGGAGGATGATCTAACCAAGGGAAAGAGTGGGACCTGGTAGTCCTTAGGAGGGTTAACAAGATGGTTCATGTGCATTTCCAAAAATGCACAAGGGTTGAGAAAGGGAGGCATTCAAAAAGGTGATGTTGGAAATAGTTTTCCAGACAGCCAAATTTGGCAGATTTTGGGTTTTTGACTAGACTATGAGAGGGGATGTTTTTGAGGGGTTGCAATGTACCAAAGCATCATCAAGTGGATGATATTGAAGTGTAGAGGGAGTAGGAGGGATCCATTCTTGATATTGGTCTTCATTGACTTGGAGACTTCTGGAATGGATCACTGCGGAATTGATCAGGTTAAGGGTTTTAGATGATCACCTGGTGGCTAGAGATGGGATCCAACTTTGTATTCTTTCTTAGGGTGTGGTGATTTGGAAACATCTTGATTCCTAGTGATGATATCCTAGAGTAGCTCATACTATCTCCTAAGCAGACAAATCAAGCAGCAGATCAGGGCAACTCATCTTACAAACAAAGTAAACCTACTACTAGGGTTACCATCAAGATTAGCTTGAGGTAAGGATGGGTATTTTGAAAAGGTTGTGGTTGGAGTCAGGTGAGTGTCCTTGGTATCTCTACAAAGAGTAGAATTCAAATGCTTTGAAAAGAGGTTTTGGGAAAACTAGAGATAAGATTAGTTGAGGGTTCTATCTTGAAAACATAAGGAGGTTATAGCTCTCCATAGTTTTGTCAATGGAAGCTACTAAACTAGTTTTGGTTACACAAGCATCTTGGCTCAGGTTTTGAAATGTCCGAACATTTGAGAATATGTAAAATGAGCCAGGATAGTTTTGTTAAATAGCTTTTGTCAACTGAGGGTGAGGTAAGGAGTATCATATGGTATATACTCACATGCACAAGTACAAACAAACAACAATCACACACTGCACCCATGAACAAGAAAAAGTTTTTGTTCTTCCTGATTTTTGCATTCTGGACAACTAATCAGGGTTCCTGAAATTGGGATGTTACAGACCTTTCCCACTTAAAAGAATCTCGTCCCGAGATTCGGGAGAGTAAGATTAGGGGATTTGTTTTGGAGTTAGTGCTATGTGTTTCTGGTGTACCAACTTGTCGGCTTTGTGTTTGAACAGGGTCACCACGACAGTGAGGTTGAACTTCAAACATCTTGAAACACGAGTGTCGAGCAGGCTTCAACTAGGATTGTGATGAGTGATCTTCCTGCTGTAAGGATTTATGGTGTTTGTCCCAAGGGATTATTGTATCCTAGTATACGTCCTTGGGTCCAACTGTTGGATTGCTTCTGGCAGAGGGTTATTCTATTTTGCAGGAAAGGCGCAGTCTTTCCCCCTTAGGATTAGACTGGGGTAGATCGGAGAGTTGACATAGTCCTTCCTTCTTGGAGTCGCAGATGTATGTTTTGAAGGCGGACGTCCATATTTCTCCTGGAGTCGAGATCGTCAGAAGGCGTCCCATTCTGGAGGTCTTCTGAGGTATCCTTGGGTAGACAGTCTTCTGAGGATTGAGTGGAAAGACGCAGTCTTTCCACCTTAGAGCTTCATTAAGGCGCTTTAGGAGTGGTGCAAATCTTCTGTCTGGGAGTGCTGACCTGAGGTTAGCGGAAGGCTTCATCTTCCTGGAGTCTTGAGCGAAGGTCGTCAGGTGACGCCCTATTCTATATACTTGGGCAAGGGGGTTTCCTAACAAAGCTTTATCTAGTGAGCTCAGGGCAAGCTAGCGGTTTATGACTCTCCTGGCTAGGGTTACTCAGGGTGGATCCATTCAGCGTCGGTGAAGAGGTCCTCACTTGAATCTCTTGCATTGCTTCTACTTGAGGGCGGAGTGGACTCGTGGTCTTCATGCATCCTCATCTTCGGGGAACTAAAGTATTCTGGCCTTATGGTGAGGAACTTCCCATTGGTTGTAAGCGTTTCGGGTTGGGTCTGATGCAACGTCTTGGGTAAAACACGCAAGAGGGAAACATCAAAGCAAGCACAACAATCCAAGGAAGTTATTACATAACCAACCAGTCTGCACCCGAAGATGCTAATAGTACTTGAACATTACAAAACGCGTTCAGGGATGATACATGACTCTACCCTATTGCTAGAGGGGCGAGTACAACAGAGCGGGTGATTACTCGGAGGGTGCATCTGCGGAGTCGTGGCTGGCTTCTGGCGGAGCATTGGAGGTTTCCTGCACCTCTTGGATGGGCTTGAACCTACGGAGATACTGACTGGCGGTGATGCACTTCCTGCTTCTCTTGGGAGCAGCTTCCCTCGAGGTTCCTTCTGTGGCGGTGGTTCGTGCTTGATTCCTTTGCAGGGTTTCCAGAGCTTCCTTATGGGTGAGAATGGCTTGTAGGCGACGGAGCTCCATCTGGGAGTGATGGTATTCGTCAACGACTGCTGTTAACACCTCATTGCTAGAGTAGCTGAAGCGGGTTTGAAAAGAGAGAGCAGGGTATGCCAGGCTGGGGTCTTGAGATCCTCCGGTGCAGTCAACATTTCCCTTCATGGGGAGGAAAAAGGTTGTGGGCTGTCTCATCTCTGGGAGAAAGTACGAATGTGCATGAAAGCTTCTCTGGCTACCATATCCACAGCGAGTGCGGGAATGGGCATCTGAGGTCCAGTGGAATAGATAGGGCTTCCATTGGTTCCCGGCTTGGCTAGTATGACAATCTGTCCCACATAATCTCCTGATTCTAGTCCCTTGTGGAGGGTGTAGATAGGTTTTTGCTGGTAATCACAAAGTTGCAGAGAGTCCCAGAGGAGTCAGGGAAATCCAACCTTCAGCCACTCTTCATCAATAGGTTCCATCTACAAAAGTGTTTAGGGCCAGGTTGGGTTAGTGACAAGTGTGCAAGATTTTAAGATTAGAAAATCATATTAATGCAAGTATTTTCCAAAACGAAGGGGAAAAGACGTAAGCACGGTTGCAAATAGTCATCTCTTCTCCCTTGTATTTTATAAAGTAGGTTTGTCGTTTCCTGTCTAACGTCCATGCTAACTAAGGTCTCCTACAGTCAGGATGGCTCTGATACCAAGTCTGTGGGATCCCCCGGATTTAAGCATCCGAGAAATCCCTGTTATGTAAATATCCACGTTCCCATGATCAGTGAGCCGTGGAACATAACCGACAAGTATCATTACAACATCTGAAACATAACGGATACAAGACTTACATAGTTGCCATTATGGCTACACAACTTTCAATAGCGGAGCTTCATCACACGTAGGGCCCAATCACGCCTCGACCTACAGGCGACTGACTGGGAAGACGACCTAGCTTGCTGGACGTCACCTTAATCTTCCAATGTCGAACCTCTGAAAGCCTGGCCAAGTAAATAGCTAGGTACAATGCCATGAGTACTTTTGAATGTACTCGCAAACCACGAAGATAAGTTAAATAAGGAAATGCAATTCTGGCTGTGGCGAGATAGCACTATCTAGGGTTGTTTTTGGAAAGCCAAAACTATCTCTTGAAGTTATGGCATCTCCATATCTTTGTTGAAAAAGAGTTTTAAAACATGCCTCTGTTTTATAAATCAAGACATCCCCATATCCTTGTTGAAAACCTTTTCGAAAACAATTTTGGAGTAAAAACCCTTTTTAAACCTCTTTGACCACCTCTGGTCAAAATGAACCTTTCAACTCCGGTTCCCCCGGAAACTCCATACTTCCACCCATTTTTCCAAACACCATCATTTGGGTACTCCTAGCCAACACCTTTCCAACCGTCCTTGAGCATGGACACCGCTATTCGAATAGATTATACTCTATAGAGTTTGCGCACTTTCCCCACAAGAATCAATACATCCGCCGGGATAAAACCGAGGCCCACTACACACGGCAGATGGGGGTCCGAATAATCAAACCTAAACTTTCGCTTGTCGACCCTAGCAAAGGTTGCTTTTCCTTTTGGGTTTGTTCTCCCCGGCAACGAGTATGTGGCTCCCAGCCATAGTCCTGCCTTCCGTACAAGTGTATACCCAAACCGCAGCTTGGCGTATACCTTAACTAGGTGACTCCAATTCCTTCCATACCACCTAAGTCATACCGTCCGCGGGAGACCCAATTGTTGCACCGGCACTCCTGCCAAGACAGGCTCACTCTTGTCGAAGCAAGCTATAGGCTCCAGATCCGTAGAACTGTTAGCGCCTGCCCGGAATTCAAGGGATTTCTCCCAATAAGCATAGTACAAGCTGCCTCGGCTAAAGAAGACAAACTACGAGCTAAGCCCCAGCACCTGGGGTAATGTGGTTGCACGGATAAAAATTGTTCTGGTAAAGGCGTAGAACATCCCTTCTCCTTCTCTTGTTCTTTATCTCATTTCTCATCATCACCACTTCTTTAGTTAAAACATCCACTTGGAATGATGGCTCTTCCCAAGGGTTTTACAAAACAGTTTTGAAACATTTGTAGTAGGGTAAATCCCAAAACAGTTCATTTTCTCAAAGTCGGTGTCTTCAACGAGGTAGGATGCTAGCCATCATACTCTCGGTCTAAAGGGATAAAATGGTAGGTACATCAGGGTGGTGCCATGAGGGACACCAAGTCATAACTTGGGGGAGCCAAGTCATTAGCGCAGTATTTGTAACACAAAGCATGCAGATAAATAATGCAATTTATAAAGGGGATACAAAACAGGTAATAAAAAGAGTAGGACAAGTATCAGAATTCAGGAATGGTGGCTTGCCTATGATCAGCGATAATTCCCTAGACTTCCTTAGATAACCAAGAATACCCAATAAATAATAATAAGGAGTCGCTTTCTTCTCATCGTGAAACAATCACACTATCGCCGTCATCGAGTATACATGCAAGAAGAAAATACCACAATCAATACAAGGCATACAGGCATCAAACCATACAGCAAGCAATTGTCAACACAAGTTTGCAAATCAGTAGTGGTGTTGAGAAAATGGATGATAAGGATTGGGAGCATGTCTTGGAACATTTGAAGGAAACCATATGGGTTTCATAGTCTAGAAACTAGGGATGAGAGGGTTTTGGACCAAGGACTTATTCTATAAGATACCATTGTAAAAACATGGTACCAACAAATAGGTATTGATAGAATGAAACCAACAAAAGTGGTTTCACTATTTTATCACTTATCTAGATTTAGTCATGCTTTTTATAGTGGAATAAACTCTAGTTTGAGGAAATAATTCACCACAATTTATCTGGAGGCCCAAAAATTATTTCCTTGGGTGGTTAGATAGTGTTTGGTGTACTGAACCACATAGAAGTAGAATCTTGTAAAAATAATTAACAGAATGCCCTTAATAAATCATAAAAGGCAGTTCTGCAAGGTTTTTGTCTTTTTCACCTCATTTCGTTTACAGAAGCTTTTAGTGTGATTCCAATTTTACATGGTAGGTACTGGAAGTAACTTTCTGTAGAAATTGGAATTATCCATTTTGGATAACCAGAACTACTGGAGGGATTTATTTAGTGAAAAAGGGATTCACAGAATAGTTTAATTCACTAGAATTCAACCAGAGCGCAATATAATCTAAGCTGCTGGAGTTTGATAGATGCCACTACTAGGGTGTACTAGGAGGTGGAATTAGGTCAATACCATATTTGGGTTGACCTAGAGAAATTCCTAAAGGCAGATTATGGCTGTTTTTGTTATTTTTGCTATAGTAAAGATATTGCTCCACTTGGCATGAGTCTCAAGACATGACATAGGTGCAGGTAATACCTACGAGGGACAGTTGGTTTTACCCCAATTGTAGTTCTAAAACTGACAGAAAGAATTTATTAGTGAAAAAGGTACATCTGGGTAGTAAATTTAGTATAATTAATAGGAGCAATATTTGGGGAAACCAAGAGTATTGCATGTTAGAGTAAACAATCTGTAACCCTAGGAAATTTAGATGTAGGCAATTGGAGTTGGTTTCTATTTTCAAAATGATTTAAACTGAACAGGTAATGAGCAGATCTAGGGAAAAAAAATAAAAGCACAGGGCTAGCCGGGCCAGATCCAGAGGGTAAATGGGCCGCGGAGGGGAAATCGACCCACGGTGGGTGACGCAGTGCACGGAAGCAGGGTTCGAATCCCTGGCAAGGGGGCCCGCTGGTCAATGACGGTGGCTCCCCAATGGGTATCCACAGATCTGGGCCGTTGGGGTAAGGAGGATTCGACGGTCCTCGGGCTTCTTCAACCCTCGACTCGGAGCTAGCTCGCCGGAACCCTAGGCGGAGTCTGGGCGGCAGCGGGGGCTTACCAGGGGCTCGGAAGGCGACGAGGAGCAGCGGAGGTGAAGCGGCACTTGATGGCGAGCAGATTGAGGGGCGGCACGGTTAGGTTCACGCCTGGGAAGGTGCTCGCACGACGGTGCCCGAACCTAGCTCGCCGGAGCTTCGCCGGTGAGGTCGGAGGAGGCGGTCCTGGGCCAAAACAAGCACACGGTTAGGTAGAGGGGGAAGAGGGGATCTCTGTAGAGTGACATACAGAGGAGGGGGAGCACGGGAGAGGGAGCCTTGCTCGAATTTCTGAGAGAGGCTGAGAGCTCTCTCTCTCTTCTTCTCGGGCAGGACAAGGCAGGGGAGAGGGAGTGGAGCTCGGGGGAAGTGAGTGGAGGGGAGAGGAGTGAAATGAGAGGCCGAGAGGGGGCTGGCCACCCTCTGGCCCTTTTAACTAGAGGGGGAGGGTGTATGTGGAATATGTCCATGAGAGGGCAGGGGCAGGTCCATGGCCACCTCATTGGGTGCTAGGGGCGATGGAAAGAGAGGGTGTGGGGCTCTGGTCGAGCAAAGAGGATAGGGGTAGCTGTGGTAATTAAATGGGGCATATCTTTGTAAGATGTGGTTGTCTCTCTCTCTCTCTACTAGTCCAAGGGTAGGGATAAGTAGGTGTGTGATGGTGGTACTGTAGTGCTACAGCGAAGATGACCAGGAGGGTCATGGTGGCTATAGAGGAGTGCTTGACAAGCCTTGGGTGATGACTTAGCTTGGGTTTAGATGGTTTTGCAAGTTTTGATCAAAAGATGGCTTGTGAAGGAGTTTGAAAAGTTTGTACTAGACAAAGTGGGAGAATGACACTAGTGTGTAGATGGGATCAAGATATCTCTCCAAGAATTAATTGGGGTTTTTCTAGGGCTTATAAGTCCACCTAGAAGCATTAATTCCAAAAGTGCAGAATTGGTTTCTAGAAGTTAAGGTGATATTTTTACATTAGACAAAGTGATATTTTGGTGTGGAAGGGTCCTTGATACCACATTGCACCTTGGGAAATTTTAATGGGATTTATTGAGATGGGGAAGTATTTTTAAGGAATTGTTTCTTGTTTCTGCCATTTAGGAAAAAGGGCAAAAAGAAATAATAAAGAATCTCAAAAATATTTATTTTTGAGGTGGGAATATAGAGTATGATATATGGATCTCAACTGAGCCAAAAGTTGGGGAAGTGTTTTGGCAAAAACCAAACTTTCCTTTGTAGGAATTTTGAGATTTTGTCTATTAAAGGAATTAAATAGATTTGGAGCCATGATAATTATGGATAATATTTGATAAAATCTTGGTGATCAAGGTAGATGAGGTAGACAAGGTTTAACAAGCATTTGCAACCTTTCGAAATGGAAATTCAACTTGAATAGGATGGAAAACAAGGAGTTGTGGATCTAGGGTGATGTTATTTTTATACCACCAAAACCTTGTTGGATCTTGGAGCTCAGAGCTCACCTTGATGCAAGGGATAGATGGATAGCTCGACCAATTCATATAGATGATCATGGCATAAGGATTTTGGACTGGTTACATTTGAGGTGGTATGGAGGTGATGGCAAACTTTGTTGAAAATAAGGCTGCCATACGAGATGAGTCATGATGCCTTATAAACCATGTGGGTTTAAGAAACACAAAGATCCACTTAGAACAAGTGAAGTAGATGCTGATAGACCTATATGATTATAACACAACCATGCAAAGAGTTGTTCCATAGAATGTTGGATGATGGTGTGAGCTTCTGTCAAAGTAGGCATGATGACTAGATTTGCAGGAAAAGTTAATTTCTTGCCTGCAAAACCATCAAGAGAAAGTGAGTTGGAGGATGATCTAACCAAGGGCAAGAGTGGAACTTGGTAGTCCTTAGGAGGGTTAACAATATGGTTCAGGTGGATTTCCAAAAATGCACAAGGGTTGAGAAAGGGAGGCATTCAAAAAGGTGATGCTGGAAATAGTTTTCCAGACTTAGTCAAAATTGGCAGATTTTGGGTTTTTGACTAGATTATGAGAGGGGATGTTTTTGAGGGGTTGCAATGTACCAAAGCATCATCAAGTGGATTATATTGAAGTGTAGAGGGAGTAGGAGGGATCCATTCTTGATATTGGTCTTCATTGACTTGGAGACTTCTGGAATGGATCACTGCGGAATTGATCAGGTTAAGGGTTTTAGATGATCACCTGGTGGCTAGAGATGGGATCCAACTTTGTATTCTTGCTTAGGGTGTGGTGATTTGGAAACATCTTGATTCCTAGTGATGATATCCTAGAGTAGCTCATACTATCTCCTAAGCAGACAAATCAAGCAGCAGATCAGGGCAACTCATCTTACAAACAAAGTAAACCTACTACTAGGGTTACCATCAAGATTAGCTTGAGGTAAGGATGGGTATTTTGAAAAGGTTGTGGTTGGAGTCAGGTGAGTGTCCTTGGTATCTCTGCCAAGAGTAGAATTCAAATGCTTTGAAAAGAGGTTTTGGGAAAACTAGAGATAAGATTAGTTGAGGGTTTTGTCTTGAAAACATAAGGAGGTTATAGCTCTCCATAGTTTTGTCAATGGAAGCTACTAAACTAGTTTTGGTTACACAAGCATCTTGGCTCAGGTTTTGAAATGTCCGAACATTTGAGAATCTGTAAAATGAGCCAGGATAGTTTTGTTAAATAGCTTTTGTCAACTGAGGGTGAGGTAAGGAGTATCATATGGTATATACTCACATGCACAAGTACAAACAAACAACAAGCACACACTGCACCCATGAACAAGAAAAAGGTTTTGTTCCCCCTGATTTTTGCATTCTGGACAACTAATCAGGGTTCCTGAAATTGGGATGTTACAGAATGGGCCCAGTATATCTTCCTGTCACGCAGGGTAACAAATCCTGATCTTGATGCATATGTCGCAACCTATCCCTCTAGAATACCCAACATACACAGTTATGATTACGCATTTACGGTCATGATGTTTGATGCAGTCAAAGTAGCATCGGGTGATAGTGATTAATATGATCTCACAGTCAAAGGAGAAGGATACTACACTTCTAATTACTGCAACGATGAACATGTGACTTGATCGTGTTGCAATACTTATACTAGGTAATTTCCATCACAACATTCACTAATGATATGACTCTATTGTTAGTTGGCATAAATGTAAAATGATCAGGAAACCTTGATCATCAGCTGCCCAATGAAATAGTTAAATAGAGGCTACTAGAGACTCTGGTTTGTTTACATATCACATGTGTATCAACGTTTCTGATTGATATAGTTATAGCATGATACAAAACTATTATAAACTTATTGATATATGATAATAAACACCTTTTATTATTTGCCTCTAGGGCATATCTCCTTTAGTCTCCCACTTGCACTAGTGTACAAATAATCTAGTTGGCATTTGTTACTGATCATGAAACCATATCATATGCCTGCTCATGGAGAAACCCTTGTGTCTTTTTTATCTGTATTACCAGATCCTTATGTTCTTTGCAAATTGTTAATGTCCTCTGATTGACATCTACACCATTATCACATAATGTGTCAAAGTATTTGTTTCGGCTACAGAGTGAGACTTTGTTTTCTAGTATTTACCATGACGGTCGATTAGTCAATTGAATTTTCACTGTTGTCATGTATACCAGAAAACATGCTCAGTTGAAGTCGAACTTCTTTAAGCCATAACAATTATATCAACCATTTCTGAAATAGCTATATATAATTTTATATCTATGTATATCCTAGCTGAAATTGCATTTAATTGTAATTTCTGTGTCCAATGCACACATTTTATAAGTTCAAGGATAAACTTAACTCTAGTCCTGTGACTTACTTAGAATCACTTCGAGTAAATGTTCTTACAGCTAAGAACTTGTTATAATCACGGACTAGGGGTCACATTATATCGAACATACAATATAGTTATATGTAAGAATCTATGACTAAGGTATATCAGATGTTACACATCTATTTTATTTCCTTTTAACCAATATTGTTTATACTAAGACAAACTCAATGTTTCATCTAGTTTTACAAGCAAGAACCATTTTCTTTCATGTTCTATTCTGAACTCTTTTAGAATCCAAACTAGAATATTCTGAACTCTTTCAGAAACTATTTCATAAATCATTTCGATAATAACATTCATTAAATGAATCAATCTATCTCGATAGATTTCTAATGTTTAATGTTTTGTTCAACTTTCATCGAATATTCATATATACGCATGTTGTCGTATGGAGTATAGTAGCTTTTTCCCTAGTAGACATAGGTTTAATCAAACCTTGGGAAACAATGCTAAAAGGAAATTAATGCACATCTACAAGACTTGTTTCTTTGTTTTACCTTCGTTTACTGGACCTTTCTAGTTTACTTTGAATCATGGGTTGTTTCAATAGATGGAGATAGGTCACGGTCGAAGATTCACGTGCAGTTGCACATCATATGGGATAAAGATAGTAATATGCATATTCATGTGTAATGATTTAACAAAGATAAAATGTGTGGGCAACACATCCCTATATACTAGAGCCCCTATGAATCACATACATAGTAATAGTCTTTTGATCCAACCATTGTAACCGCGAAGCACCGGGCTTACAACAATTATTACGTGAAAAACATAGATCAAAACCTTAAGAAGTGATGTTGCTATTGTTTCCAAATGGATCGCTAAGCGAAGATCGTACTCCCATATCTATGACTAGGTTTCCTACGAGATTGCTGCTAACCAAGTATCTCACCTCAAACCTTTATCAATCTCTGGGATCTTGGGTACCTACAAGTCCATAGATCGAGACATGAGACAAAGGAACGAAGATATGAATCTCTATTCAATCAATACACAGTACTCCCATGGATTTAGATGCACATAAACGCAGTGAGGTTTCACCCTAATCTGCAGCCCGTGAGGACTAATCACTCATAACAATAAGATCAAGGATAGAAAACATTTGCAAAATATTTAGATTGAAATCAAATATTCTTACAATGGTCACCGAATCATAAGGATATCTCAAGTACAAGCTAATGGCTATGGCTATGGAGAGAATGTATGGTGGAGAGGATGAACTATGGTGGTGGATCTCCTTCGGTGGTGGTGTGATGTAATCTGAAATGGCAGCCCTCTGCGCGGTGGCCGAGACCTCAAAATATATAGGTGCCTTTACAAAAGTTGTAGGGTTTAATGAGATGAAGCTAATGCCACCTAGTACGGGCGGGTTTCCCGGAAGGACCTGCTCGTACCAGCGGTCGTTAACCCTATGGAGCATGGGTTTCGACCCAGGATTGCTTGGCCATGTGGACTTCCTCAAAATCTTCATTATTGGCTCCTGATTTTTTCCTTAAAAGCATGAATTCTTGCACAACATAATTCAAAACAATGGATTGCACATCTTTGCAATAATTAGTCATTAGTAGCAAGGATAGAGAGATTCTTGGTCGATTACTTGACTAAAAGCAAAGTTTACGCGGCAAAAGATGCCTATTTTTACAGCCATCAACTTCCCCAAAGCTTAGACCTTGATCGCCCTCGAGCAAGAAAACAACAAAACCATAAAGAACTCGGTGTTTAATCTGAAATAAGGAGAGTATGAATTCACTTACGACTGGTAGCTATATGCGTCCAACACTTCTTCCATTTGAAAAGCTCATCAAAGTTAGAGACATGCTAAGAATTTATACAAGCTTTTTAAACTCAAAGCAATCAAAGTAGAGTTGAATATAAGTATGAATAACTAGAAGTGTAACAATCAATCCAATTCCTCTAGTTAACTCTCAACCTGTTAAGGAACACTTGAATGTTTTATAATAGCAAAATTAAGTAAGAGAGATCATGTCCCAAGTAGCATAATAGTGAAGTATCTCATTGAGACTCACATTAGTAAATCAAGACTATCAAAACACTATTATTCCAATCATTGTCTTTCAAGAAATATCATAGAGTAGTAATGAGACCATGCCAAAGACAGTTTAGTGTGGATCTTTATTTTTCTTCAAGGATCATCGAGTTTTTCTTTTAACAAAGGTTTGCACGGCCTTCAAGAGTACCAATACTTTTTCCCATTATGGTGACAAGTGCCACCCATGTCATCAACTCATAGCCAAACTCAGGGTTTGTACCATTGGTCGTTCATAGGCTAGTGGAGTTGTTGTCATCCAAAGGTGTGCATCAAAACTTATAAACTTTTTAAATAGTATCATAATTTTGATCCACAAGGTTAGCTTTAGCATGAATCACAATTACCACTAGACTTCATTTCAATCAAACAACTCCCTTCAAGAGTGTCATCAAGTCTATCAAAACATCTATGGGGTTAAGTATCTTCAAAGGTATACTCTTAAGACAATCAATCATCAAACAAGTCATAAATTTGAGACTTTTTCTTGTTGTACTTGTTTGGCAATATTATTACCAATGGAAGACTCGGTTAACTACAATAACTAGAGCAAAAGCTTCCACAACTACTTACTCATGCAAATAAAAAGCTTTACTCTAACTATTTTGAATTACTCCCACTAGCATAACATTTCAGCAAATCAACTAAATAAGATAAACAATTCAAACTTCAAAAGTGGGAGACATAGTACATACCTCTCATGGGTGACTTCAATTTCTCTTCCTTATGGGGATGTGTTCCTTCAAATTCAAGTTAAACTCACTCTCATAATAATATTGAAGCAAAGAGGCAATAGATAAATCCACTTGCACGAAAAAGGATAAAAGGAAAAATCTTTTTGTAATTTTGATGATAGGGATTAAAGAATAGAAAAAAACTAACTTGCGACCAAGCAAGGAACTAAGAAAAGAAAAACAAAGAAAGAAACAAAAACCGAAAGCAAAAGAAAAGGCAAAGTGTTGGAACAAACCAACACAAGTGTTTCAAAGCTCACAAGGATCTCAAGTACAACCTCATGATTACACAAATAAAAATGTCGGGGGACACATCCCCAAGTTCAGGCTTTTGCAAGCCCTTTGGTTTCTCATTGTGGTGGTGGTGTACAATCTCCCAAGTTCCATTGGCTGCTCCAATTGGTGAACTGTGTTGAGTGGTTGGTAGTAGCGTCTCGGAGGTTGATGGAGAGGTTTCTCATATTTTGGATGCTTCCTTCGAGAGCATAGATATCATCATAGGTGGTCTAGTATTTTGGTGGCTGCTCCCCTTGTTTGGGTCCCTCTTGTTCTACTTCTTCATCTTCTCCTTCTTCATCCATGAGTTCTTCTTGTTGGGGTAGTCTTGCTTCAACCTGCGCGTCAAAATGCAAATGTCCATCCTCGATAGAGAACAAACCATTAGGAAAAGGAGCTAGGATCAAGTGATCTGCTCCAGGTATATCAAGAAAGTATCTACCATTGGATTTAGAAATCATACCACAAGCTCTTAGAGTAGAGAAATTGAGACACCGGTCTCCTGTCAATGGTTGGATATTACCTATGTTGACTTGAAGAGCGCGTGCAAGAATGATGACAACTCATCCTCTCCATATGGGACCACGGGATTGAAGAGCTTGATAACTAAGATAGAACAATAGAAGGGCGCCAAAATTTGGCGTCAAATTACAATTTGGAATAACATCTCTTGCGAGGATCATCATATCCTCCTCATTGACTCAAGTAAACTCACCACGTGCACACAAAGTGTTAGCAATAACATAGAACAAATAACGAATAACAAGGTGATCAATTTGGTTTCCCTTGGGAATGTTTCCATGGATTTTCATTCTACAAAAGTAGTCCAAGGGTGATGGATTAAGAAAAAAGGTGTTGGAGCATACATCAATGGTGTTGTTGGCAAACCCAAAATGATGAGCCCATTGGTCGAGTGTCAAGGAATACTCACAGTTCATAAGGCGTAAGTTGATGCGATCAACTCCTGGCATTTGCTCCTCGGACCAGTAGTGTGAACTCACCGTATGCGTGAAGGTACTAAGGAACTCAAGTGCCAAGCGGTGATATGTGGCAGCTGATGGCTCTGAAATATAGCCATCTACGTCCACATTTAAACTGGATATTATTCATAATTTTGATGAAATATCTCTCTAAACCCTGCCACTAATGCTAATATTCAGAGGGGTATGCAATCCTTTCTTTTATATTTTTCCTACACAGATAATGTTTTTTAAAGGAGGGAATCACTACATTAAAGTCAAAGATACAAGATTTCCAACAACCAGAAGAAACCAGGAGCCGTAAGATGGAGGCAAACGCTTTAACGACCAACTATATGACCATAGCAAAAATTCTGGCTGTATAGCTCCGGTCATATAGTTGGCACCGCCACCGTTAGGTTAAATAGAACAACTTTCGTGAAGGGACCCCTATATAAAGAAGCCTCGGGCAACGAGAAAACAAGCCAGACCTCACCAAAAGACTCTGCCACAGATCTCCAGCCGCCTCCAGATCTCCAAATCCTTCTCCATCTCCATAGCCATATTCCACCCCTTGTAATAGTAGATCTCTTATTTGATTGGCAACATTGTAAGACTATTGCTATCAATCTTATGATTTTTATTACAATGTTTGTGATTGTTGATCTCATCTCTATGTGTGAGTAATTCTCCTTGGGCTGAGAGCTTTGGCCTAGCCATGTAGCAATTGTGCATGTTATTTATCATAGATGGGATCATGTATTAGTTTGTATGACATGATTATTATTGTATCTTCTCTTGCCTCAATCCAATGAATTGTCAGGTAGCTAAGACCCCGAGGGTTGATCCAGGTATAGGGAGTATGAGTAATGACTAGTCTGCAGGTTGGGAACCCTAGTGACAGAAGGGGTAGTACGGCTGTATGTGAGGGATTTACTTGGGATTAACGGTGACATCACTATGCATATCATTAGTTCTCTTTCTTCTATGGATGAGACTAGCAGGTTATTGCTATAAGTGGTTGCGGAGGCACTGTCAATTATGGATGCACTACCCACATATAATTTATCTTGCTCTAACAAGTACATGCATACTTTATTTCTATCTTTTATTTCCATCAGATGTTTTGCACAATGACAGGTGAAACCGAACGGCCTAGGACCTCTCTCTCCATCATCGACAATAACAAAAAGACGCAAGCTACTAGTCCGGTAAAAACACAAAAGGAATTTTAAAACTCTAGAAGGTCCGTTAAAGTAACTTCACTATGCCTTTGCTTCCCGAGGATTCGATAACCTAGGTCTACTAGGGAAAAAGAAGCTACACTACATCTATAATCTGGATCGAAGGTATCAACCCTTTTTCTGGCGCCGTTGCCGGGGTAGCAATAGCTACCCTAGTGAGGTTATTAGGAACCTTGTTAGTTTTTAATTCTTGTTTTTAAGTTTTGTTAGTTTGCTTTCAGTCTTTATTTGATAAACCAAAAAAATTAGTTAGCCTTTAAATTCTTGCTTTTACTATTATAATTATCTGTTTAAGAAAACCCAAAAACATAGGAAATATGACTGAAAAGAAGCTTGGGGAGTTTTCTACTCCCATCAATGATTATTTGCGTACTCCTATTACTCAGCCAGCAATTGCTGCTGATGACTATGAAATTAAGCCCCATTATTTAAGTTTGGTTCAACAGAATCAATTTGGAGGCTCTGCTGTTCAAGGCGCAGGTATGCACTTAAATACTTTCACTAAAATATGTGATATGATGCGTATAAAAGATGTTGACCCTAATGAGGTCAAATTACGTCTATTTCCTTTCTCTCTAAGAGGGAGAGCAAAAGAATGGTTGCTATCTTTGCCTAGAAATACTATTACATCATGGGTGGGATATACTTCTTTATTTATGACTAAATTTTTCCCATATGCAAACGACTATGCAACTCCGATCTAATATTACTAGTTTTAGACAGGAAGAGCGTGAGCCACTAGCGCTTGCATGGGACAGGATGAAAGAATGCCTAAGAAACTATCCTAGTCATGGGATGGAAGATTGGTTAATCCTCCATTTATTTTATAATGCTCTTAATCCTGTATCTAAGTCTATGCTTGATACTGCAGCTGGAGGAACATTCATGGGTAAACGTATTACCGAAGCAAAGCAGCTATTAGACAATATGCAAGACAACCATGCCCAATGGCATGTGGAAAGATTAAACACGAAGAAGACTGATGACCCACAAGTATAGGGGGTATATCACAGTATTTTCCATAAGTAAGAGTGTCGAACTCAACGAGGAGCAGAAGGTGCTGGCTAGTGGTATGGATCAGGAATTCTCTACAAATAGTTAGCAAACGGATTTTTAGGGGTTTTCGATAAAGCAAGTAAACAAAGTAGGAGTAAATAAAAGACAGTAGGAATAAATGCAGCAAGTGGCCCAATCCTTTATGTAGCAAAGGAAAAGCCAGTTGTATTACTTAAGATGACCAAACGTACTCAAGGACACATGGGAAGACTGTCAAGTGCTTTCGCTTCATATAGTTGATTAATCTTCTCTAGCTTGCTAAGTGTTGTGTGGGTGAACCTGTGCTAATGTACCGCCCCATCCAAGACTAATACATACTTGTGATTATACCCCTTGCAAACATCCGTACGTACAAGACAGTAATTAAGGTAGAAACCTAACCACAGCTTTAAACTCTAAGACCCTTACGTCCCTTGTGCAATGGTTTCCTAACGGGGGTTCAGGTTTCTATCACTCCGGCAACCCCTATGATTAGTAGCCAAACACACAATGCATTCCCCTAGGCCGATATAGGTGAAGTGTCATGTAGTCGATGTTCACATGACACCACTAGAAGAAGTACACCACAACTTAAATATCAAACTATTGAATCTTTCTCAACACAACTCCACTACTAACAACATGACTTCTCCCATGTCCTCAAGAACAAAACGAACTATTCACAAGACATCATATGGATCATGATCAGAGATGGAATAATGATGTATAACAATCTGAACATAAACAATAATTCAACGGTTCACTCAATAGCATCAACTACAAAGATTAATCAACACCGGGAAAGTTTCTCCTATGAACTAATGCAAGATTCAACTCAATTGTTACAGCAATATGGAGATGGTGATAAGGGTACTGATGGTGATGCTGGTGGTGATGATGATGATCCCGATGAAGTCCAGCTTGATGGTGGTGTTGATGGCGATGATCTCCCCTCTCTGGGAAGGAATTCCCCCGGCAGAAATCTATCTGCCGAAGAGATCTTTCTCTCTCATTGTTTTCCACCCCGCAGAAGCGGCGGAATCTTTCTGTGGTCGCTCCCGAGTCTTAGGGTTTCGAGAGGATGATATACGCCAGAGGGGAGAGGCTGGAGTGGGCCAGGGTGGCCACACCACCTCCTGGCGCGGCCTAGGGCTACCCACGCTAGAGGGGGTGTGGGCCCCCTATGGCCCATCTCCACTCCATCTTCTGGCATCCTTAGTCTTCTAGAAAAATAGGATTTTCCGTATATTTTCTCGGATTTTCTGATCTTCACGAATTTTGCCTCCAAACAGCACCTTTTCCATCAGAATCCTGACTACAGTGGTCCATGCTCCAAAAGTCATCAACCATGCAAAAACAGATGAAATAACATAAGTATCACCTCTCAATATGAAATATATCAATGAATAATAGTGAATTAAGACATAGAATAGTGATGCAAAATGGACGTATCAACTCCCCCCAAGCTTAGACTTCGCTTGTCCCCAAGCGAAACTGAGCTCAATAAACATGGCCTCAGGTTTATGGAGTGAAGAGTCGATAAAAGAATACAGATAAGAAGCATCACATTCATCAAATACATAGATCATAATAGAAGAAATCTGACTATTATATAACTCAACTTGTAATAAGTAAAGGAAACACAATAAAGATACATAAAGTGAATCATAATTGGTAATGGCAAACTTAGCTCTTGGTCAAAGAATAGTTGATAATTGCTGGAGTTCACAAATAACTGGTTTCAATGATAGCTTTCAAAGTAGTAAACATCAAGATAAGAGCAATGTGCAAAACAAGGAACATAAGAAACATGATTGAATAAATCATCATATGAATGAGTGAAACACAACAACTCAAAATACTTGTTGAGATAGAAGGGAGTAGGTTTACTGACTCAACTACAAAGTAAAAGAAAGGCCCTTCACAGAGGGAAGCAGGGATTGCAAGTCTCATAAAGAGCTCCCAAAAATTATGATACTTACTAGTTTTCAGCTCTCATTACCCCTATCATAGGCATCTTTAGGTGATTATGGTTAAAGTGATCAAATATGAGGATATGCATTGACAAGTTGTAAATTGAGAATCTCATGTCCCTTGAATACGAGGGCCGCTCCTCATGCTACTCAAGTTTAGTCACCGGTAAGTTCTTGTCATTGTAAGCATATGTGTATCATAGAGAACCGCCAACGGGGTACCCCTTGCTCGATGATACGGAAGAATCCCCATATAAAAATGACAAGGCAAGCAGAAAACAAGTATCTCAGCAATCTTCTTATTTACCATGGGAATATGGTGCTTTTTTTTCCCTCTTTCCTCCTTTCATAATATCTATTTTTTTCTCTTTTTCTCAATCTCTATCTCTTTTTTTATAAGAAGAATGCTTCGTAGATACTCGTTATGGTTACGCTGCAGGTTTCCACCATGTCAGCATGGATTAGACCGGTGGCCCAGGCGTTTCTCTAACACACATGCATAAATCCATGGACTTACAAGCTCCCCTTTCATTTCACACTGACGACATCCATAGACAAAAGAACATGATATCAACTAGGTACAAAGTACCCGTGCAATGTTGAAAGTGTTCCCCATGATAGCATGGTTCTGCTAATTCAAAACTTACAAAGCGCAAGCATATACGCAACATAGATGTGCACAATGGTTCAAGTTTATTAAGTGCAAGAAAGTAAAGGGTGCCATCAAGTTCGTGAGATCTTTAATCACTAATATTCAGATAACAAGTTTAATTTGGGAGGTAGATAAAACAAGAATTTACTTGGAATAGCAATAATGCTACTAGGTAGGTATGGTGGACACAAATGGCGTGGGTTTTGGTTTAAAGGAGTTGGATGCACGAGAAGAATACCCTCTCAGTACAGGTTTTTGGCTAGCAAGGCTGGGTAGCAAGTATAAGAGTTGAAGGAAACAAACAAACAAACATACAAGTGATAAAGGCAAACATGCAATCTTCCTTGGAAGCACAAAAGATCTTAACTAGAGAATACTAAACTTATGAGCAAATCAAGAAAGAAAGATGATGAAATTATTTTTCTTTAAAGGTACTTTTATCTTTTCTTTCAACTCTCAAAAATAGTGTTGCTACTGACCGAGCCAGGTTTGCCAAAACCAACTAAATTAACTCAATGATCCCAAAGTGATACCAATACTAACAACAAGATCAATCATATAACCACGAATTGAAAACTAATATAAGCTATGCAAAAGAGTAAATGATAGAACTTCTCATTAATATTCCATAACGGCAACTCACACCAAGGGATACATATCTAACGAGAGAGGGGACACTTCCATAATGCAAACCATCCTACATAATAACTCCTCTATTCATGATATGACACTACTAAAAAGGTAAAAAGATTGAAGATAGTGATGTGATACCGCGACACTCCCCCAAGCTTGAAACAAACCAAAGGGATGCCAAACCTGATGACGAATTACTCCTTAGGTGGTAGTGGTGGTATCCTCTCGATGAGCGTCTTGACCAACTTCCCCAAGTCCTCAATCTCGAAGGTGAGATTACGAATCAATTGTGAGTTTTTCTCAATGCGTCTCATGATCATGTCGTGTTGAGAATTCCATCTCTTGCTATTCTTTCCCCACTCTTCCTCCTTGGAGTCTTCTTTTCCTGCATTGGTTATGGATAAAGGTATGGAAGGGATTCTTGGTGTGTGGAGGAAGTGACCGTGGACCCAAACTGTGATGGGGAGCTTTCCCCCTAGTCTGCATCCGTGCAGTCCTTCTAAACTTGGCGGGTTTTTTCACCACTCCAATACTTGCAATGGTAGTGCCGGTGTGCGGATGTTGGCCTTGCTCCTCTTCACCTTCACTCTTGATCTCCTTCTCCTTCCCGGGGTCTTGGAGGTCTTCCTCCATGGGCTCCTTCCCTTTATCCTTGGTGGACACCATTGTGCTTCTAAGCCTTCAAAGAGTATGTCCTGGCAGAAACAGATCGAAACAAAAACACGACGAGAACACGATATACGAACCTCGGGGGATCTGGGGGTTATATATTACAAAGTTTCATATCAAAAGGAAGGTACTGGGAGAAAACAAGTCGGAGGCGGAGTCCGGGGTGGACTCACCACCTGGTGGTGCGGCCAGGGGTGGGCCCGCGCCATAGGGTGGTGTGAGCCACCCTGGCTCCGTTTCTGTCCCTCTTTCGCTTCGTAGCTTTCCTTATTGACTGAAAACTACAAAAGTATAGTTGGATAGTATTTTCGCGGAACTTTTCTTACCAGAACTGTTACCTATTTGAAAACAGTCTCTGCAGGTCTCTGAATTTGGTATCTAGTAGATTCTTTCAGAGTCACCACTTGAATATCATCAATATCTTCATATTCATAAACTTACTACTTGAGTCATAAAACCCTTCTCTTCCTTATTACACCATTATCTCCACTACCTGGAAATTTTCTTTCACACAAAACTTCACATAGTTCTCATTAGCAACATTAGTATAAGTGAAGTGATAAAACCTTTTGAGTCCAACTTCAACTGAAAACCATCAAAACAAAAGCTACTGAAGCAGCTCCTTCCGAAAACCCAAAAATAATTCAAAAAGGAAATCGAATAAAGAGGCAAATACAAGAGTGGCAAAATCTGTCAAAAGAGACCAGCAGGTAAAGATCATTTTTTTCGAAAATCTTCTATTGCTCAAATAAAAAAGTACAAAACTAACGAAAGTTAAATAACAACCTAGGGCAGAAGCACAAAAAATTACAGCTCAATCCAACTTATAGAGATCTCTCACGAATTTTTATGGTGGGGCACAAAAATCTGTTTCGGGATAGCAACTTCCCCAAATCTTACTTCTCTCTCATTAGAGGTTGATCTTGACACAAAAACCAAACAAAACGGATAATGAGCGGTTATTACTGAAGTAATAACTTACAAGACTCAAAGAAAAAACAAACTGAAAGCAAAAACAAATTGGGTTGTCTCCCATAAAGCTCTTTCTTTATAGCCATTAAGATGGGCATGATAATTTTGAAGAAGCTCTCATAGGGATATAAATTGAAGTGAAAGAGAGCATTAAGAAGCAAAAACACACACACATTTAAGTCTAACCCACTTCCTATGCAAGGGAATTTTGTAAACAAACAAGTTGTTGAAACCAAAGGCTACTTGCATAAGAAGGCAAAAGAAGTGCAACATAAAAACTTTCAGCATAAAACGAGGAAACTTGAGATTATTGAGATGCATAAGAACACTTTTCCCTCTTTCATAGTAACTTTCAGTATCATGCATAAACTTAACAATATAGCTATCACAAGGACCATCATAGCAATGATCACTTATTCTAACAGAAAACACAGGAATACTAGCTCTCATAACACTACTATGTGAAACAATATTAGAGGTATCCTTGCAAAGGATAGTGTGTCCCTCTTTTTCATATTTAGTGACAAAGTCTTTCACACTTGTTATTATAGGTTCATCAACCATTTTTTATCAGGTTCAACAGTTTTATTTGTACTTTCATTAACCATACTAGCTATCATAGAATGTTCCTTTACCTTAACTGGAAAAGGCATTTTCTCAATATAAGGTTCAGGTAAAACATGATTAGCAGTATAAACTTCAGTATTTCTTGCAGGAACACTCTTAGCAATATCTTTATAAGGTTCATGATACTTATTCCACTTCTTTTTAGGCACTTCAATGTAGGAAGCAAAAGCCTTAAAATAAGAAGCAATAGCTTGAGAGTCTAGACCATAAGCATTTTTAATATTTTGAAAGTCATCAGTTCCCATAAAAGATTCAATGCATTCATAATCATAATTTATACCTGACTTTCTACCTTTGTCATTCTCCGAAGCTTCAGCACTGTCTTGAATACGGTCCAGAAGATCCCATTTAGCTTCTTCTTCCATGCGAGTGAATGATCCAGCACAAGAAGCATCCAATAAATCTTTATCATGTAGAGGGATCCTTGCATAAAAGTTATTGATAATAATATTGTTGGGGAGCTCATGAATGGGACATTTGAGCATTAGTAACTTCAATCTCCCCCAAGCTTGAGCTGTACTCTCTCCATCAAGAGGCCAAAAGTTGTATATTTGATTCCAATCTTTATGAATCTCACTAGGAGGATAAAATTTTGAATAAAAGAGAGGCACTATTTCCTCCCATTCTAGAGCTTGACCATTCTTCAGCAGCTTATACCATTCCTCAGCTCTTCCTTTCAGCAATAATGAGAATAACTTCTTCTTAACTTGATCTGTAGTAATACTTGCACACTTGAACAACCCGCATAATTTGTGTATAAAGAGCAAATGATCACCGGGATGCACAGTTCCATCCCCAACATAGTAGTTATCCATAACACGATCAATAATTCTTGTAGGTATTTTGAAAACATCATTCTCAGCAGGTGGTGGCTTATCTACTACCTTAGCAGTGGTAGTAGCATTACCAAATAAGAAACTCAGCGAATTATCCATAACAAAAATAAAGCAACTAGCAGAAGTAAACAATACTCACAGTAGAAGTTTCCTTTACCAGTTCCACTCTCCAATAGCTCTTCACTCCCTGGCAATGGCGCCAGAAAATAGTATTGATGACCCACAAGTATAGGGGGTGTATCGCAGTATTTTTGATAAGTAAGAGTGTTGAACCCAGCGAGGAGCAGAAGGTGCTGGCTAGTGGTATGGATCAGGAATTCTCTGCAAATACTTAGGAAACGGATTTTTAGGGGTTTTCGATAAAGCAAGTAAACAAAGTACGAGTAAATAAAAGACAGTAGGAATAAATGCAGCAAGTGGCCCAATCCTTTATGCAGCAAAGGACAAGCCAGTTGTACTACTTAAGATGACCAAACGTTCTCGAGGACACATGGGAAGACTGTCAAGTGCTTTCGCTTCATATAGTTGATTAATCTTCTCTAGCTTGCTAAGTGTTGTGTGGGTGAACCTGTGCTAATGTACCGCCCCATCCAAGACTAATACATACTTGTGATTATACCCCTTTAAACATCCGTAAGTACAAAAAAGTAATTAAGGTAGAAACCTAACCACGGCTTTAAACTCTAAGACCCTTACGTCCCTTGTGCTGTGGTTTCCTAACGGGGGTTCAGGTTTTTGTCACTCCGGCAACCCCTACGATTAGTAGCCAAATACACAATGCATTCCCCTAGGCCCATATAGGTGAAGTTTCATGTAGTCGAAGTTCACATGACACCACTAGAAGAAGTACACCACAACTTAAATATCAAACTATTGAATTTTTCTCAACACAACTCCACTACTAATAACATGACTTCTCCCATGTCCTCAAGAACAAAATGAACTACTCACAAGACATCATATGGATCATGATCAGAGATGGAATAATTTTGTATAACAATCTGAACATAAACAATAATTCAACGGTTCACTCAATAACATCAACTACAAAGAGTAATCAACACCGGGAAAGTTTCCCCTATGAACTAATGCAAGATTCAACTCAATTGTTACAGCAATATGGAGATGGTGATGAGGGTGCTGATGGTGATGATGGTGGTGATGATGATGATGATGATCCCGATGAAGTCCAGCTTGATGGTGGTGTTGATGGCGACGATCTCCCCTCTCTGGGAAGGAATTCCCCCGGCAGAAATCTATCTGTCGGAGAGATATTTCTCTCTCGGTGTTTTCTGCCCCGCAGAGGCGGCGGAATCTTTCTGTGGTCGCTCCCCGAGTCTTAGGGTTTCAGGAGGATGATATACGCCAGAGGGGAGAGGCTGGAGTGGGTCAGGGTGGCCACACCACCTCCTGGCGCGCCTAGGGCTACCCGCGCCAGGGGGTGGTGTGGGCCCCCTGTGGCCCATCTCCACTCCATCTTCTGGCATCCTTAGTCTTCTGGAAAAATAGGATTTTCCGTATATTTTCACGGATTTTCTGATCTTCGCGAATTTTGCCTCCAAACAGCACCTTTTCCATCAGAATCCTGACTGCAGCGGTCCATGCTCCAAAAGTCATCAACCATGCAAAAACAGATGAAATAACATAAGTATCACCTCTCAATACGAAATATATCAATGAATAATAGTGAATTAAGACATAGAATAGTGATGCAAAATGGACGTATCAAAGATGAATGCTATTTCACCACAAGAAAATGAAGAACTCAATGCTAAGTTGGATGAGCTCATACTAGCCGTAAAAGGTAAGGAAACCCAGGTAAGAGCCACCCCTGAAACAAATATTGAAGAAATAGACTTCATAGCTCGTAATGTTTATAACCCTTCTTGGAAGAAGAGTTACAATCCTAACTTTCATAAACATTATTCTAGTCCTGCAGGTAATTCTAATAATAATATGAGAACTAGTAATGGTAGTCTCCAAGAAACACTTAAGTCTTTTATAGACTCGCAAAATGAGCAAAACAACATTCTTGTTAAAATAATGGAGAACCATGATGCCATGCTTGGTAAATTATCTAACCAACCTGTTAGTTTGAGAAATGATTTGTAGGCCCTCCAAGAAAGAACGAGGATCGTTGAGGCACAGCTAGGTAAGATAATTGAGAGTCAAACTCTCATTCTAGCTAAATTTGCAGGTAAAGTTGAGCCCAATCCTGTTGAAGAACTCAAAATGATGAGGTTCCAAAGGAAGGAGCCTGAAGAACTTGATTATAGTAATGCCCCTTCACCAAGCTACACCATCGAAGACCTCGTAAAGAGGATCGACGTCAAAATTCCGGTAAGTGAAGGTAACGATGAAGCCATGTATCAACACTTTGTTGATCAAGTAGCAATTAAGGTACGCGAGCTTGAAGAGGAATACAAGAAAATCACTGAAAAGTTACCTGTTAAACTAGATGACATATTTGAGCCCACTATTAAGATAAAGATTGTGACTAATGAGATAGCTACACTTTGTGATCTAGGTGCAAGCGTCTCAACAATCCCAAAGAGTCTTTTTAACAAGTTAAATCTTGGCTCCTTTGAAATCACTAAATTAAAATTGCATCTAGCAGATTCTACCTACAAACAAGCTGTAGGAATTAAGGAGAACACTTCAGTTTACATCAAAGGTTATCCTGCTCTAATTGACTTTGTTATTGTTAACATGCATGAAGATACTATTGCTCCTATAATACTAGGCCGTCCTTTCTTGAGAACTGTAAAGGATTTAATTAACCTTCATGAAGGGAACATGAAGTTGCAACTGCCTTCACGAGATCCTTTTGTTATCCATTTACCCAGGAAAAAGAAAGCCAAACATGACGAGAAGGAGGCCATCACTTTGAAGGCCAATTACTTTGGAGTGGGTGTTCCACTCATCTGGCCCAAGTGAGTATCATTAAGGTCAAGCTATTGACCATAAAGGAGCGCTCCATGGGAGACAACCCATGTTAAATAAAGGTTTGAGTTAAGTTTTTAGTTTTAGTTTAAGTTCATGTTTAATAAAGAGTGTTAGAAAACTCCATTTGAGGAGAAGAAGTTCGGTAGTACTTGAAATTCTGCTTTATTCATGCTATTGTTGGTCGATAATATTTACTATCAATTTTCTGTCATAAACAATATATATCACTAAGTTATAGTAAAAGAAATAGTTTTTGAAGAAACATAATTTTTTTGATGCACACAGAGAGTTTAACGACCAACTATATGGCAGGAATAAAAATTCCGACCGTACTAGATCTTTGCCATCGACAATTTTAGTTTTATATGTACTGAGAGTTTAACGACCAACTATATGACGGGAATAAAAATTCCGGCTGTATAGTTCTGGTCGTATAGATATCAGTGCCTCCATACAATTTCTTTTCTAATATACTGGGAGTTTAACGACCATACGGTGGGAATAAAAATTCTGGCCGTATAGATATCAATGCCTTTGTATATTTTCTTTCGTAGGGACAGACAGTTTAACGACCAACTATATGGCAGGAACATTTTGTTCCGGCCGTATAGTTGTGTGTGTATAGCTGCACCGCCAGGAGGAAACCCTAATATTTTGATAGAACACCAACTATACGGCCGGAACACATGTTCCACCCGTATAGTTGCGCCCGTATAGTTGCGTCCGACCACAAAATCACACGGGAAGGTACCTCCAACTCCAAAACTTCAATCCTTTTGTCTCTCTTCTACCTCCAACCTCTCTCAAAACCTCAAGAGATCTTCATCTCCACTCAATTTCGTTTGATTTCCTCGCGCACGAGTGATCTACGTTATGTTTCTCCTCTGATCCCCCAATTACTTTTTGCAAATTCATCTTTGATCAATTGTCATTATCAATCTAAGGTGAGACCTACTATGAACCAATTGCCATGATTTTTCTTGCCTAGATTATTATTTTGACGAGATTCTTTAGTGTTATTTGATGAGGAATATATTGTACTTACTGTGGTTGGATCAAAAAGTTTTATTTTTCCCTTTCTTCAATGTTTTAGATAATGAACACGAGGAGCCAAACTCGTGCTCGTGCCACCGCTAGCGCTTCTCGGACATCTGCTCAAGAACGCATTGGGATACGGTTCAGGGATGAGGCCCATCGTGATCGCTTCAACAGGATCAAGAACCATGAAGTGAAGGCCACCAAGTGGGCTTGCCCCATTATATTGAACCAACTCGGTATTTCTGATGACTTAAATTTACTTTGCAATAGAGCTGGCATGCAAAACTTTGTGTACAATGATGTACCTACTTATCGCTGCTTAACCATTGAATTTCTAAGTTCGTTGCAAAGCACCGTTAAAAAATGGCAAGGAGAGGACACTATTTCTTTCCGTCTAATGAACAACAACTATACCTTAACATTAGATGAATGGTGCGCATGCTTTAATTTGCCAAACAATGATATTCATGCCTTACGCGCATCCTTTACTGGCTTAAGTCCTTCCCCTGAACAATACTATAATGGAATGAGTTTCACTACTAGAGTGAGCAAGGGGAAGAATATTCAACATCCTGGAATTCGCTGTTTGTTCTATGTTATTGTTAACACCTTGCAGGCACGTAATGAGTTCACGAGACTCAATGAGGAAGACATCCTAGTCCTTGCAAAGGCCTCTTACATCAACTGCAACCTATCACTCAACTTGGGCGCCATCCTTGTGCGCTACTGGAGCACCAAGCCTCCCAAAGCCAAGGGCCAATCACAGGAGGAGGCATCATCACCATGCTTTCCCATGCCCTAGACATCAATCTAGGTGAGTTGCAACCCGTGCTAGGTGAGACACGTGTTGGTTTCTCCACCTCGAGAGCCTATGGAATTCTCACTAAGAGAGGTGGTGTTTATTATCTGCATATTGCTGGAGTTGGGCATCTCTACCTCGCTCCTTTGCCTAATGGTCTTTTCTCTATCGAGGAAGGACGTTTGCTATATGACTTGCAGGTTGAGCAACACCAACCCAAGGAAGAGATTCCAGAGGAGGATGAGGACCAAGAGGAGGAGCAAGAAGTTCCTTACCAAGAGGAGCAGCCATAAACCCGGTTCGCCACATACCAAGATTTCCAAGGACTTGGAGGGACTCTGGAGAGGATGCATAGCCTCTCTTTGAACCTCCGAGAATCAACTAGTAACCTCTCAACTCAATTTGCAAATTGGAGTAATGACTTTTTTCCGCCACCACAATGATTTGAAGGGCTTGCAAAATCCTAAGCTTGGGAAAGTTTCCTCATGTATCTTTATTTGGCGTTTATTTGCTTTTATTTATTTCGAGTTTGCGTTTTTATTTGAGTTTATAAGCACTCGTGTTGGTTTCTCCAACACTTTATTTTCTAATTCTTTCTATTTGTTTTCGAGATTTTCTAGACGAGCTTTGCCGCCAATTTTCTATTCTTTAAATTCCCTCTCTTAAAATCACAAAAATATTTCTCCATTTTTCCTTATTTTCCCTCTTTATTTTCTTTACGCCTCGAGGTCTTCATATGCTTGTAGGAGAGTGATTGACTTCGAGTTTCCAAGAAGCAAATAAAAAAGAAAGAGAGAATTGGAACCAAACATGAGAGGTATTCCTTATGACTCCCCACTTTTGAAGTTTGAGAAACCCATGCTAGTTAATAGTAAATGTTGAGATATAATATTGGTGGAGTGAGTCTTTGTATCGTAGTAAGATTTTTCGTTTGCATGGGTAATTAATTGGGTACATTTTGTTCTAGCTCTCGTAATTAACCAAGTCTTGCCAAAAATTTCTAAACAATTGTAATAAGAAAAAGTCTCACAATTGAAGGCTTGAGTGTTGTAGTGCTTAGTCTTGAAGGCTTATTTCTAGAGACACTCAACACCACTGAAAATGTTGATTGACTTGATAGCTCTCTTTAAAAGGATTTGTTTGATTGAATTAATGTTTAGCGGTTTTTGTGAGCATGCCAAAGTTTGACTTGTTAATCATAAGATTGATATATCTTTATGTGTGTCAAACTTCATGGGATGCCAACAACTCCGCTGGCCTACGAACGATCTTCACTGAGGAAACTCCTAGATTCGGCTATGAGTTAATTAAACACTTGTAGCAGCAATGCTATAGTGGGTAAGATTCTTGGCACTCCTGGGTAGCTGTAATCATGCTGGAATCACTCCTCTGGCAATTATGAGTAATCATTATGCAAAAGGAACACAAACCTTGGTGGGACCACGAGTGTCCATCACAGCCTGATAAACTAATAAAAGTCTTTAGCATGCTCTCAATTACTTAAAAACTGAAATTCTTGAAGGACAATAAATAGAAAAGTAGTGCTTGAAAAGTCTTGATTTATTGATGTGGGAGAATTGAGATACTCTAGTGTATATGCTTTCATGACAACTCTCACACTCTTAATTTACATGATTATACTTTATTATTCAAAGGCAAGCCTATGAGTTGATTACTTGACATGGAATAAAGTTTACTCATTTGGATCATCCATGTTTACAATAATTTTGCCGCACTATAAGGATGCATGAAAACCGTATGATATGCTTGCCATTACTCTATCTATGCTGTAGTTTTTCAGATTTATGAAGTGGAGGAAACATGAGACTACTAATCATGAGTAAGATCACCATCTCGTTGTTTCAGTTTAAATGCTGAGTTCCTTTTGGATTTTGGTTTTCTTGCTCTGGGACGATTAAGTTTAAGCTTGGGGAGGTTGATGGATCTGAAATATAGCCATCTACGTCCACATTTAAATTAGATATTATTCATAATTTTGATGAAATATCTGCAGGTTAGGAACCCTAGTGACAGAAGGGGTAGTACGACTGTATGTGAGGGATTTACTTGGGATTAACGGTGACATCACTATGCATAGCATTAGTTCTCTTTCTTCTATGGATGAGACTAGTAGGTTACTGCTATAAGTGGTTGTAGAGTCAATAGCAATTATGGATGCACTGCCCCATATAATTTATCTTGCTCTAACAAGTACATGCATACTTTATTTCTTTATTTTATTTCCATCAGATGTTTTGCACAGCTACAGGTGAAACCAAACGCCCTAGGCCTTCTCTCTCCATCATCGACAACAACAAAAAGACCCAAGCTATTGGTCCGGTAAAAACACAAAAAGAATTCTAAAACTCCTGAAGGTCCGTTAAAGTAACTTCACTATGCATTCGCTTCTCGAGGATTTGATAACCTAGGTCTACTAGGGAAAAATAAGCTACACTACATCTATAATCCGGATTGAAGGTATCAGCATCATCCTAAAAAAGTTATACAAACCAACATTGTTGCAAAGGAAATTAAAATCATGACAAATGCCCAGTTGGTTGAGGATGTAAGGACACACTCACTTGATGGACTTGATTTCTCGGTGCTTGAAACGGTTGAAACGAGTGAGCTGAAACTCCTCGGTGAACTCGATGCCAAATGACTTGGGGGTTAGCATATCAACGGGTGGTGCGCCTTGTTCCGCGGCCACTACACGTGTACGGTTCCTCGTATTCATCTAAAACAAAAATAAAGCTAATTAAAAATTTATATAATAGAAACTTAGCATAAATGATCCTCTACACTTTTTACAAAAGAAACTCCTCTAAAGACAAAACTAAGCATGCTCATAATAAAGATTAGCCCAAGAACCAAACCTAAGTCTAGTTTAGTAATTGTGAAAGATTGAGCAAGGTTTTGATGCATATAAGCTAGGGATCAGAGGAGAAACATACCTTAGATCGATTGAGTGCTAGGAATCGAAGAACTAACGAATAGATTTGACGATCTAATTAAGGTAGATTGGAGTTTGGAGGAAGAAGAAAGGGAGAATTTGTGATTTGGATTTTAGGTTTACCTCTCCCTGGGTTCATGTCATGGTCGGGTACGCGGCAGGCTGGAGGTACGGCTGGAGCCTGCCCGTACCAAGTGTCCAACCTTGGGGTCGAAGCACCCTTTCGACAGTGCACTTGGTACGGGCGAGCGGTACAGTTGCTTGCGCCCGTACTACTGGTCGTTATCAGCTCAGTACATTTACCTCAAACTTGATGTTTTGCTCGCGTATACGGTACGGGCGGACGGTACGTTCCACTCCGGTCGTACCAGTGGTCGTTATCGCCTTTGTGTCCATCAACAAAAATCGAAGTTTGCATTTTCTTGTGCCGCGATGTGGTGTGGGCACACGGTACAGTCGCCTTCGGTCGTACCGGTGCTCGTTAAGCTCGCAGTAAGCTTCAAAAACTTAAAGAGTTAAGTTAGTAGCTTCGTTCGCCTTTGCACAACTTAGCAATAATAAAATGGCAGCAAATAAAATTAATAAAAACATCAGTATCTTATGGCCATGTGTTAGCAAATATAATAGATCGAGGATTACCTTGATTTCTTCTCCTCTCTTAAAATGATCTTCTTGAACACTCTTTAGTAAAAACAAAACAAAGATAAAACTAACGCAAGATTTAAAACTTTATTTCACATGGGTTGTCTCCCATGAAGCACTTCTAGATAAGGTCAATTAGATTGACCAAGATGGTGATTATTTAGGATTTGCAAGTGGAACACCTACTCCAAAGCAATTGGATTTTAAAGTGATTATACCATCATCATCATTAGGCTTGGCCTTCTTATTTCTTGGGAAGTGGACTATAAGAGGATCTCTAGATGGTAGTCCTATTCTCACATTCCCCTAATGTAAATTGATCAAAGCTTTGATAGTACTTAGGAAGGGCCTAACTAAAATTATAGGTGCTATGGGATCTTCAGGCATGTCCACTATAACAAGATCAATAAGAGCGGGACATCCTTTAATTTCAACAACTATATTTTCTTTAATCCCAAAAGCTTGTTTGTAGGTCGAATCAGTAGTTGTAAATGTCCCTAAGTTTATCTTATCAAATAAGCTCTTGGAAATTGTTGAGACACTTGCTCCAAGATCACAAAGAGAAGCTATCTCATTAACCCCAATTTTAATTTTAATAGTGGGCCGAAATATATCATCTAGCTTAGCTGGAAGCTTATCAGCTAGTTTCTTATACTCCATTTCTAGTTCACGAACTTTAGATGCCACTTCTTTTATAAATTGTTGTTATGTAGCATCGTTACCTTGTTCTATATCGGGATTCTTCATGATGATCATCTTCAACAAATCTTCCATGGTGTAATCCGGTGATGGCGCATTGCTATTGTCTAGCTCTTCAGGCTTCTCATCTTTGTTTTCTGCCCTCATCATTTTGAGGTCCTCCACGTGTTGGGAATATGCCCTAGAGGCAATCATGTATGATATTATTCCCAATGTATTCTTAAAGTTATTGTCCATGTATGAACTACTGATATGTATCATTGAATATGTGATTCGATTGTGGAACTATATATTCATGTTGTTCATACTAGTTATCCTTGGTCGTTGAGGTTGTGCTGGACACACAACTTAGCCTAATGTGAAAGTCGGCTGATGACTCGGTTCCACTTGTCATGGGCATGGTGATGTTATTCCGACTTACACTGATTCGGCTAAAGAGTTTAGCAAATCGGACTGACCCACAGTTGAGATGCAACGAGCATATTGTCATTTGTAGTCAAGCAATGGAATCCTTCGACCTGAGGTGATCACATGATCCGAGTTGTGGATCGCCAGCTTAGGTCCTATCAAACGTTGTTCCGTAAATGGGAAGTTATAAAGGTAGGGTTCGGGTTGGCTATGAAGCAATCTACATGACATAGATTACCAAGATGGGATTTGCCCCTCCATAATGGAGAGATATTCTTTGGGCCCTCTCATGTGATACGATTCGAAAGCATGGCCATGCACGACTTGGTTAAGTGTTAACCAAGGAGTAGGACTAAGTGTTAGTCCAATGAATCGTATATCATGGAACGAGAAGAGAGAGTCGAGGTATTAAAAGGATGGCAACAACTCGCCTATAGCTTGACAAGATATATCGTGAGGCAAAGGGACTTGGAAGAAAGTCACATTGAGAAAGGTTTGTCTTCTGACTTTACGGCGCTTGGGAGTTGGCACGTCTTGCTAGAGGACGCTACCAACTATCGACTCGGAGTGGTGACTCGTGTCGTGTCAGCGCACGTAAACTCTGGTCACACACTTAAGGGTAAGGAGCCCATGTGTATTAGATCCATGTGGAGATTGGGGTACGGCCTAGATGGTCCTCAAGCGTTGAGCCTAGTTAGGAGTGTATATAAGTGGAGTGACAAGGGATTGTCCTGACCTAGCCGTCACTTTCTCCACTCCCATTTCGGGCTAGACAGGATCTAGCAGTCCTCTGCCTGGAGCTCCTTCCTGTACGTGTGGATACCGGTAGAGGCGTTGCACGTGCGGCGCTGGAGACAAGAATGTCCGTGGGAATCTGGACGTGCTGTACGGGGATCGTTCGGCACGGCATCAACTGACGTGCTTCATCAATAATCCGCACATGCGCGTCTAGTGGTAAATCTCGTGGCCTACTACCTCAGCTGGATCTTGGGATCACCGCGTAGGGAAAAAGTTTTTGTTTATCTCTGCGTGGCCCAACACCACGGGGTTTCGCTCGGGCTTTCCAACGAATTTTGCAAGTATGAGAGATTGGCTCTCAATTACTTTGCCCAATTGTGTCTCCACGGTCTTGGTTCTTTCCTATAGAGATTGCACATCATTTCTAATTTAGCTTGGTTAGATAATTTTCCAATACTAGTCTCATGGTTCTCCATAATTTTAATAAGCATATTATTTTGCTCGATTTGAGCTTGCATGAAAGTTCTAAGATTACTTTCAAGAGAGAGATTACCATGATTTGCTCCATTATGGTTATCATAATTATTATTATAAGGAGCACTTGCAGGATTAGAATATTGTTTTTGAATGTTTGAGCTAACGTTTTGACTCTTCTAAGCAGGATTATAAGGATTACGAGCTATAAAATTAACGTCATTAGTATTGGTAGTGATAGCATTAATTTGGGTATCTTCCTTACCCTTCACAATATTAAGTAACTCATCTACCTTTGCCGTAAGCTCTTCATTATGTTCCTCGGTGATGGAATTCACCCTTTTTGAGGATCTTTCTACATGCCATTAGGCATGGTTGTCTTACATATCATCAAGTAATTTCTTTGCAACACTCACTTGCTTTCCCATGATAGTTCCTCCTGTGGCGGTATCGAGCATAGACTTAGACATTGGGTTAAGGTCATTATAAAATAAATGTAATATAAGCCATTCTTCCATCCCATGACTAGGATAGTTCATTACAGCTTCTTTCATCCTTTTCCAAGCAAGCGCTAGCGGCTCGTGGTCTTCTTGTCTAAAGCTTGTAGTGTTGGACCTTAGTTGTATATTCTTAGCTAGAGGGAAAAGTTTGTCATAAAAATATTAGTACATTCCTCCCAAGATTTAATAGTGCCTTTAGGCAAAGCTAGCAACCAGTCCTTAGCCTTTCCTCTTAAAGAGAAAGGAAATAAATGTAATTTACCGCACTTGGGTCAACATATTTTATGCGCATCATGTCGCAAATTTTAGTAAAAGTATTTAGGTGAAAACGTGAGTCCTCAGCAGATGAGCCTCCAAATTGATTCTGTTGAACCAAACTCAAAAGTTTAGGCTTAATTTCATAAGTTTCCACATCAATAGCGTGCTGTGTAATAGGTGCATGAATAAATTCATCGGTGGGAGTACCATACTCCTCAAGTTTGTTTTGAGCCATCGTTCTTTTCTTTTTGGTGTTTTTGAATAAGAGAAACAAATAAACAACCAACATTTTTTGGATTTTCTATAGATGACAAAAAGTAAACTAATAACAAGAAATAAACTACAAAAAATAACTAAAAACAAGGTCTCTAGTGACCTCTAGCTAATTGCTTCCCCGACAACAACGCTAGAAAAAGGGTTGCTACCTTTGATCCGGATTTACGGATGCAGTATAGTAGATTTTTCCCTAGTAGACCTTGGTTTAATCGAACTTTGGGAAACAATGCTAAAAGGAAATTAATAAGGCACGCCTATAAGACTTGTTTCTTAGTTTTAACTTCGTTTACCGGACCTTTCTAGTTTACTTTGAATCATGGGTTGTTTTAATGGATGGAGATAGGCCAGGGTCGAAGATTCACCTGCAGCTGCACATTATATGGGATAAATATAGTAATACGCATTGATGTGTAATGATTTAACAAAGATAAAATTTGTGGGCAACACATCCCGATATACTAGAGCCCCTACGAATCACAAGCACAACAATAGTCTTTCGATCCAACTATTGTAACTACGAAGCACCAGGCTTACAAAAATTATTAAGTGAAAGACACAGATCAAAGCCTTAAGAAGTGATATTGTTGTTATTCCAAAATGGATTGCTAAGCGAAGACCATACTCTCCTTTCTATCACTGGGTTTCCTATGGCATTGTCACTAACCAAGTATCTCACCTCAAGACTTTATCAATCTCTGTGATCTTGGGTACCTACAAGTCCATAGATCGAGATAAGAGACAAAGAAACAAAGTTACAAATCTCTATTCAATCAATACACTGTACTCCCATGGATTTAGATGCACATAAATGCTACGAGGTTTGACCCCAACTCGTAGCCCGTGAGGACTACTCACTCATAACAATAAGATCATGGATAGAAAACATTTGCAAAATACTTAGACTGAAATCAAATATTCTTATAATGGGCACCGAATCACAAGGAGATCTCAAGTACAAGCTAATGGCTATGGCTATGGAGAGTATGGATGTTGAAGAGGATGAACTATGGTGGTGGATATCCTCCGGTGGTGTTGTGATGCAATCTGAGAATGGCGACCTCTGCACGGTGGCTGGGACCTCAAAATATATAGGTGCCTTCATGAAAGTCATAGGGTTTGATGAGATGAAGCCAATGCCACCTAGTACGGGTAGGCCATACGGCGGACCTTCCCGTACCAGTGGTCGTTGCCTGGGTTTCGACGCAGGATTTATTGGCCGTGTGGACTTCCTCAAAATCTTCATTATTAGCTCCTGATTTCGTCTTAAAGGCATGATTTCCTGCAGAACACAATTCAAAACAATGTATTGCACATATTTGAAATAATTAGTCATTATTAGCAAGTCTAGAGAGATTCCTGGTTAATTACTTGACTAAAAATGAAATTTAAACATGGAGAAAGATGGCTATTTTCACAGCCATCATCGTACTCCAACTCAAAATGTCATCCACATATGAGATCAAGATTCCTTCTCCAGTCCCACTCAAAATATGTCATATACATATTAAGGTAATACTACTTGGCTCCCACTCAACTATATCTAAATGCGGGATTTCTCAATATTTTGGCAACTTCCAAAATTCCTTGATTATTTATCAACCTGAGAATTCCTACCACGAGACACTTAGCATTTACCTGATTTATAAAACCTACCCGTTGTACCAGTTAAAATTGTTCCCTTTAATCTTAAGATTAAGGGATATGTGGTTTTGAAATTCTTACTACGAGACACTTAACAATTGCTTATGTAAATCCAATAGACTTAAGTATCGCTACTTAATGTAGTCAATCCTTTGGATTTGTCAAAACATGTTTGTGACAAATCGATCCTTTTAAAGTCTTTCTTGTAAGTTTAATTTCATTTCTCCTTGTGAATCCACAATCATTTAGAAGATTAAGTAAATAACTTTTACTTAATATAAGATCAAGTAACGTATTACTTTGCAATCTCGAATGTAACTTAATACGGGATTTTATGATTCTTAATCATTTCTCGTACTTGGGTCCATTACGCTTCTTTGTAGTTCATAGGTATGTCATGTTCTATTTAAATTACAAATGAATCAACAATATATTCCTGCAAATGGCAGAATATATCTTGAATCCTACTTTCCTTAGCAAAAGTATCACCGAAAACATTGTGATCTTTATCATTAGTTTCACCTCGAATTATGGAGTCATCTTTTGGAACATATTCCATTACACCAATCTGATAATTAAAGGTAAGGTCAAATACCTCATTTGAACTTTCACTTTCTTCCTACTAATGCCCTCTATGAGAAAACCTTTTCTTGACAAAGTACCATGTTAGGCAACACCAATTTTGCCCTCTCTTTGTTTTAGTCTAGAAGATGTATTCATAGTTTCCTAAGAATACACTACAAAAACTTGTTTAATCACCATGACTTCGATATTTATCGAAATCTCTAGAAACTCGAACGTGCCATAACCTCTTATGGTGTTGTTTCCATGAATATTCAGATGTTCCCTTATGATTGTTTGCTATTTCTAATGCTAACTCTAAACGATACTGTGACCTTAGTAAGAGATCGGTTCTAGACCATATGTATCTAATACATTATGATTATGATGTTTTTAGACATATCAACAACTTTGATGTATACAAACTTCATAATTTATGAAAAACTTCACAAGTATTTTTGCCACAAATTTACCTTAAATACTAAGTTATTTTGATCAAATCTTCAAGCCTTTGGCATTCTAGTTAATTTAATATCCAACTTCATTCTAAATTGATTTGAACCTTTCAAATAGCTCCTGATTGATGTTTCTCCTTGTAAATATCTTATTTACTTGGATCTAACACGGTATCAACTATTTTGTTGAATTTTGATCATCATACGATACATAACAATCCATGCATAACTATTTTATCAGAATACAGAGTTTCGGTCATTTTGCCTTATGAGGCAAGGCATTGCATGTTAGTCAAAAGATCAAGTATATAAAGACTATTATTTTCATCATTATGAAAAAACAATTAACACTAACATGACTCAAACGATATTATTGTTCATAAATTGAACTTTGGATATATTTTGGCATTTTGTTTATAAATGCTTATTACCATCATGACCAATAATAAGAATAATCCATTCATATTCAAGATGTGACCATAAAAGATTTTATTTATAAGATCGTTACAACTGACTTATTACAAGCTTATTGAATAATCATCTTGCTAAAATCAAGACATACTAATAAGGTCTTCACACTCACTATGATTACAAACTTTATTCAAATCTATCAATCTAAATGATAAATGCAAGGGGAGCGTGTTCGTCGTTCATCAACTAGCTTGAATGTCTTCAACATGCGGTTGTTGTCTCTTTAGCAAGCTCTCAAGTAGATGATCATGTTTTCATAAACTAGAACAAGTATCAGTATACTTGGTAAACTGCAATAAGTGCACGAAAGATTTATAACTTTGCATATCAAATATACCTTATTATTCATCCATGGAATCATATCGATGGATACCACAAGAGTTCTTTAGTCGGTCACAAACTCATGAAAGGTAGACGCTTCTCCTATCATGATGTAGTCCATGATGATGTTCTTGTAGCCGGGAGGAAGCGAGCGCAACACCCCATCTATCACAAAATCATCCATCATCTAGTAGTCCACATCGCTTGCAAGTTGTTCATGAAACCTATGCATGACCGATAAGTGACTCTGTAAGCTCCCATCCTCTCTCATTTTATGTGAGAGGAACTTGTCCATCAGGTCATACTTCATGAGAATGACTTGTGATGTGAATAACTTCTTCAACTCAACGATCATATGATATGAACCACTATTGAAGAAACGGAGCCTCGGCTCATTCTCCATTGAGTTGAGCATGGCGCACTCGACAAGGATTGGGAGGTCACATCAAGCTTGAAAATACTTATTATCTTGCTCACTTATTGATCCATCAGGGCGATCTCCTAGTGGATGTTGTATCACATGGAGTAGGTCATTTATGCTGAGGGTATCTGATACATTGCAAATGTATCTATAATTTTTGATGTTCCATGCTTGGTTTTATCCACTTTCTTGTGTTTTGTTCCAACTTTGGAGTTCTTTTCATATGATTTCTTGGACTAACCTATTAACAAGAGCCACAGGCTACCGCCTGTTTTCTGCTGTTTTTGGTTCCAGGAAAGTCAGAAAATGAATATTCTCGGAATTGGACGGGACAAAAGCCAAAGTGCCTATTTTTCCGGAAGTCATCAAGTGCCAGAATACGAGACGGAGAGGGGCCAGAGGGCGGCCACACCACCTGGCCGCGTGGCCAGGCCTGTCCCGCGCCAGGGGTGGTGTGGCCAGCCCAGGCACCCCCTCGGCCTCCCCTTCTGACTATAAGATGGCCTCGGGACATAAACCCTAAGTACCCAATCAAAAATCCACGAAAGAGTCTGTAGCCGCCGTCATCTCCATCCCTAGATCGGGAGGGATCTGAAGCTCTTCCCGGCACCCTGCCAGAGAGGGGAATTCACCCTGGAGGCCTTCTTCATCACCATGCAAGCCTCCGGTGTGATGCGTGAGTAGTTCATCCTTGGACTACGGATCCATGTAGTAGCTAGATGGCTGGTTCTCCTCCTTTGTGCTTTCATGTCTAGATCTTGTGAGCTCCGTTCATGATCAAGATCATCTATTTGTAATTCTGCATGTTGTGTTTGCGGGGATCCGATGGATATTGAGATGCTATTTCAGATTGATTATTGATTTTATCATGTCTTTGTTATTTGTGAGCTTGCATGTTTTCCGTTGTTAGTAGCTATCTTGGCCGAGTAGATGCTAACAACTCCAAGAGTTAGTATTTATGCTCGATAGTGGGTTCATGCCTCTGGTAATCTGGGTAAGTGATAGAAATCTCTAAGGTACTAGATGTGATGTTGCTACTAGGGAGAAAACAACAATCCTTTGTTCATAGACCAATCATATTGTTTACTTTACACGCAGTTCGTAAAGCAATAATCTGTTGCTTGCAACTTAATACTGGAGGGGGTTCGGATGATAACCTGAAGTTGGATTATTAGTCATAGATGCAGTTGGATGGCGGTCTATGTATAATGTTGTAATGCCCAATCAAGTCTCAAAGGAGTCAAGATGATTAGTATATGCATGTATTGCTTTATCGATGTTTGTCAATTGCCCCACTGTAATTTGTTCACCCAGCATGTTATCTATCTTAAGGAGAGCCACCTCTAGTGAACTATGGATCCCGGTCCTTTTTCTTTACATACAGTCTACAATCTTTTACTGCTTTGTGTTTACTTTATGCAAACTTTTACTTCTTTCGATTCGATACGTTTAATCCTTTGTTTTCCGCAAAACACGGCGAGATTGACAACCTCATCGCAAGTTGGGGACACAGTTCTGTGGTTGTGTTGTGCAGGTCTCCACGTTGCTACTAGCACCGGTAGTGTGCCCTGCCAAGGCTTAGCTAGTAACACCTTTGGGGTGTTTCCTTGCTCCTACTGGTTCGATTAAACCTTGTTTTCATAACTGAGGGAAACTTGCTGCTATGCTCATCATACCTTCCTCTTGGGGTTCCCAACGAGCTCTACATCAACACCGCCATCAAGCATTTTTCTGGGCGCCGTGCATTGAGCCATCAAGCGATTTTCTGGCGCTATTGCCGGGGAGTCAAGGACATCTTCACAGGGGGAGTCCCTCATAGCCAATCTCTTTACTTTGTTCTTTTTGTTTTGCTTAGTTTCTTTTTGCTTTGTTTGCTTGTTTTGTTATTCAAAACACACAAAAAATAGTTTTACTAGTTTGCTTTCTTTATCAAAAACAGAAAAAAATTAAGTCTCCTTTAGTTGTCACCTCTTCCTTAGCTCACCATGTTGATCCCTACATTCACCCTGAAAGACCTTCCAATTGGTAGTGGTTCTATAATTCGGAAAGATAACATTGAAGAATTCTTTAATCATGCTAGTAAGCATGAAGATACTGAGGATAGATCCCTTGTAGAACTTGCTCCAAACTATGAGATTGTTGCATCTTCTTTAATTCACATGTTAGAAGCTAGGTTTGTTAACCTCAACCCCTTAATGCAAGTAATGTTTCTTAAGCTTAAAGAAATTGAGGATCCTGAAAAGAGGGATTTCATTTTAGAAACTTTGTTTAAGGAGTTCTATGATGTTGCCAAGGAAGCTAGGAAAGTCTTTGAACGTTTCAATATGCTAGGCTCATGTGTAGATGTTGTTGGTACACGAGAAAATATGAACAAAACCGAACCTAATGGGGAGGAACCTAAGATACCAACACCCTTTAAACTAATAGCAATACATGATGCCATAGAAAAGAATCTTGATTGGATTGTTCCTGCAAACCCTTTTGATGATAATAGTGAACATAAGAGCATTGAGAGAGGATCCTTTAGAACTTATTTGGATGATATACCTTGCCTCGTTGAAGATATTTCTGGTATTAATCTTAATGCTTCTTCATTTGAGAACACTTGATTATTTCTTGCTTCTTATGCCTAACTTAAAGGCGTTAAAGAAAAGTACTTATTGGGAGATAACCCAAAAGTTTTAGATGAGTCTTGGAAGTTATTACTTCTGTAATAACCGCTCCTTATCCTTTTTATTTGCTTTTTGTGCCAAGAGTAACCTCTAATGAGAGAGAAGTAATGATTGAGAAAGTTGTTGTCCCGAAACAGATTTTTGTGCTTCACCGTACAAATTCGTGAGAGATCTCTGTATGTCTGATTGAGCTGTAATTTTGTGTTCTTCTGCCCCAGGTTGTTATAAAACTTTAGTTAGTTCAACACTTTTTTATTTGAGCAACAGAAGATCTTCGAAAAAATTCGTCTTTACCTGCTGGTCTGTTTTGACAGATTTCTGCCATTTTCTGCATTTGCTTCTTGTTGGTTCCTTCTTGAGTTCTTTTGGGGAATTGAGCTTTTTGAGGGAAGTGCTTCAGTAGCTAGTGTTCTAATGGAAGTTTATTTGGTGTTAGAACTGAACCTTAAGACTTATTTATCTTGAGTGCACTAATGTTGCTAATGAGATTGTGTGAAGTTTTGTATGAAGGAAAATTTTAGGTGTATGGAAGGAATGAGTAATGAGATGAAGGATGGACTAAAGCTCAAGATTGGGGATGCCACGCGTGTCACCCCAAGAAATATCCAAAAAGTACAAGCGTCAAAGCTTGGGGATGCCCAAGGCATCCCCTTCTTCATCAATAAAAATTCCAGGTTTCTTCCAAACGCTTCATTTTTATCGTTTCATGCACAGTTGTGTTGTTCTTGGAGCGTCTTATTTTTCATTTTCGTTTTGGTTTTTCATTTGCTTTGTTTGCTTATTTTGCTGAATAAATTGGTTGGACCCCCTCTTTCATACATTGGTTTGCAAATAGTTTGGTTTGGTTTGGAAAAGAGTAGGAAAGTTCATGCTTATGTGGTAAAAAGAGCTCGTTTTTGACTGTGGCCTATGCTTTGTCATGCCATGCTTGATATTGTTTTGGCTTTATGCTTAGTATTATTTGCTGTAGAATGACTTGTTATAAACAATTGAGATTGCTTAATGTGCCTTGGATGAATCATGCGTTGTTTTAGCATATTAAAGCATAGTATAGTGGTATTCTCCTTTGATGCTTTATTTGGGTTGACTTGGCACATGCTCACACCATGTTATGACGATCTCAAGTTACCATAGCCTTTATGATCCTTTAGTTTTCAACTTGTAGTATCACTTTATGCTTTGATCAATGATGTTTTGTCGCTCTACATGATTATGGCCATTATTGCTCTCTCAGTTTGTCGCTCCCAGTCTTTTGCTAGCCTCCACAACAAAGTATGAGTTCCACTCATGCATCCAACTCCCTAAACCAAGTTATTTCCAAAGAGTCCACCATACCTACCTACTAGCTTATGCTATTCCAAGTATATTCATCCTTTTGTTTACCTTCCAAATTAAACTTGTTATGAGAAAACTAGTGATTAAAGCTCTCACGAACTTGATGGCACACTTTACTTTTCTTGCCCTTAATAAACTTGAACCATTGGGTCCTTCTTTGTTGCGTATATGCTTGCACTTTATAAGTTGAAATTAGCAGAACCATGTTTCATGGGGAACGCTTTCAACATTGCACTTGTACTTTGTACCCCATTGATATCATGTTCTTTTGCTTACGGATCCCGGCGGTGTGAAATAGAAGTGGAACTTGTAAGATCATGGAGTTTGTATGTGTGTTAGAGAAACACCTGGGCCGCTAGCCTAAGCCATGCCTAATCATGGTGGAAACTTGCAGCATCACCATAATGAGCACTCTATGAAGCATCCTCAATAAAAACCTATGAAAATAGCAAATAAAAAGATCGCTGAGATGCTCATTGTCTGCTTGCCTTGTCATTTTGATTATGGGAAAGCTCCCGTATCATGTGCAAGGGGTACCCCGTTGGCGGTTCTTAATGATACACATATACTTACAATGACAAGAGCTTACTCGTGACTGAAGTTGAGTAGCATGAGGATCGGTCTTCGTAAGTAAGGGGCATGAGATTTCAGTTTATAACTTGTCAAGCATATCCTCTTAGTTGTGTCACTTTAGCCTTAATCACCTTAAAGATGCTTATGATAGGGGCAATGAGAGCTGAAAGCTATAAGTACCATAATTTTTGGAAGCTCTTTATGAGACTTTAATCCCTACTTCCTTTTATAAAAAGGTCTTTCTTCCACCATTATATTGAGTCTCCACCTTCTATCTTTATGCACCTACTTTGAGAGCATAGTGGCCATTCTTAGTTCTATGTGCATTGTCCCAAGACTAGGTAATTGATGCATAACTTGATATTGCTTGTTTTAAACTATTGTATCTAGTCACTCTTATGAACTTTGAAGGTGTCCTATGCATTTATATTTGCTACTCTATTGAGGGACAAGCTGAATACTATTATGCTATGTTTTATTTATGTGAAACAAACAAACGTCTTGCAAAGCATGTTATTCATGAATCTTTTGTTTGTGCCTTTTCATGTTGCATCATAGTTTCTTTGCTTATTGCTAGAACTTTGTCTTTCATGTTATGATTGAAGTACTATGATCCTAGCTTCGAATGTTTTAAAAATTCTTTGATCAAGTCTTTGATGGTGCATGTCACCTCAAAAATTATTCTTTCTTTTTATCACTTACCTACTCGAGGACGAGCAGGAGTTAAGCTTGGGGATGTTGATACATTGCAAATGTATCTATAATTTTTGATGTTCCATGCTTGGTTTTATCCACTTTCTTGTGTTTTGTTCCAACTTTGGAGTAATTTTCATATGATTTCTTGGACTAACCTATTAACAAGAGCCGGTACCATTTTTGCTTTTCGCTGTTTTTGGTTCAGAAAGTCAGAAAATGAATATTCTCGAATTGGACGGAGAAAAGCCAAAGTGCCTATTTTTCGAAGTCCTCAAGTGCCGAATCTGAGGCGGAGAGGGCGGAGGCGGCCACACCACCTGGCTGTGCGGCCAGGCCTGGCCCGCGCCAGGGGGTGGTGTGGCCAGCCCAGGCACCCCCTCGGCCTCCCCTTCCGACTATAAGATGGCCTCGGGACGTAAGCCTAAGTACCCGATCAAAAATCCATGAAAGAGTCTGTAGCCGCCATCATCTCCATCCCTAGATCGGGATGGATCTGAAGCTCTTCCCGGCACCTCGCCGAGAGGGAATTCACCACCGAGGCCTTCTTCATCACCATGCAAGCCTCCGGTGTGATGCGTGAGTAGTTCATCCTTGGACTACGGATCCATGTAGTAGCTAGATGGTTGGTTCTCCTCCTTTGTGCTTTCATGTCTAGATCTTGTGAGCTCCGTTCATGATCAAGATCATCTATTTGTAATTCTGCATGTTGTGTTTGCGGGGATCCGATGGATATTGAGATGCTATTTCAGATTGATTTTGATTCTATCATGTCTTTGTTATTTTTGATCTTGCATGCTTTCTGTTGTTATTAGCTATCTTGGCCGAGTAGATGCTAGCAACTCCAAGAGTTAGTATTTATGCTCGATAGTGGGTTCATGCCTCTGATAATCTCGGGATGTGACAGAAATCTCTAAGGTACTAGATGTGCTGTTGCTATTAGGGAGAAAACAATAATCCTTTGTTCATAGAACAATCGTATTGTTTACTTTACATGCGGTTCGTAAAGCAATAATTTGTTGCTTGCAACTTAATACTGGAGGGGGTTCGGATGATAACCTGAAGGTGGATTATTAGTCATAGATACAGTTGGATGGCGGTCTATGTATAATGTTGTAATGCCCAATCAAGTCTCAAAGGAGTCAAGATGATTAGTATATGCATGTATTGCTTTCTCGATGTTTGTCAATTACCCCGCTGTAATTTGTTCACCTAGCATGTTATCTATCTTAAGGAGAGCCACCTCTAGTGAACTATGGATCCCGGTCCTTTTTCTTTACATACAGTCTACAATCTTTTACTGCTTTGTGTTTACTTTATGCAAACTTTTACTTCTTTCCATTCGATACGTTTAATCCTTTGTTTTCCGCAAAACACGGCGAGATTGACAACCTCATCGCAAGTTGGGGACAAAGTTCTGTGGTTGTGTTGTGCAGGTCTCCACGTTGCTACTAGCACCGGTAGTGTGCCCTGCCAAGGCTCAGCTAGTAACACCTTTGGGGTGTTTCCTTGCTCCTACTGGTTCGATTAAACCTTGTTTTCATAACTGAGGGAAACTTGCTGTTGTGCTCATCATACCTTCCTCTTGGGGTTCCCAACGAGCTCTACATCAACACCACCATCAAGCATTTTTCTGGGCACCGTGCATTGAGCCATCAGTATCCCGGAGGGAATCAAACCGGTATATGAAATTTGACCCATCTACTTTAAGTTCCTCGTCATGTAGGAAGGACTCATATTCAAAGAATCCGGACGTGATCTACAAGGATATTTGCAAAATACTTTAGACTAAGCTTATCACATGAGTCAACTTAGCAATAAAATTAGTAGTTGAGATCCCACTAAAACTATCATCCCTAAGATGGTTGATGGCTCTAAAAATAGCCATCTTTTTCCGCGTTTAAACATTGTTTTTAGTCATGCAGTTGACAAGAATCTCTCTAGCCTTGCCACTAATGACTAATTATTGCAAAGATATGTGAACCATTGCTTTTAATTGCATTGTGTAGGAAATCACGCTTTTTAATGCAAAATCAGGAGCCATAAATGAAGATTTTGAGGAAGTCTACACGACCAAGTAATCCTGGAGCAATAATTAGGCGTTAGGGGCCATAACGACCACTAGTACGGGTAGAGCCTGCCCATAGCATGTGTCGGTGGCTTCGTCTCATCAAATCCTACAACTTTCATGAAGGCGCCTTTATATTTCAAGGTCCCAACTGCGTAGAGGGTCGCCATTCTCAGATTGCATCACAACACCACCAAAGGAGATCCACACCATAGTTCATCCACTCCATCTTCCATCCTCTCCATTAGCCATAGCCATTACTTTGTACTTGAGATCTCCTTGTGATTTGGCGACCATTGTAAGAATATTTAAATATAATCTAAGTATTTTGAACAATGTTTTCTATCCTTGATCTTATTGTTATGAGAGAGTAGTCCTCACGGGACGCGGGTTGGGGTGAAACCTCGCAACAATTATATGCATCTAATCTATGGGAACATTGTGTTTTAGGAATAAGAGATTTGTATCATTTGTTTCTTTGTCTCTTGCCTAGACCTTTGGACTTGTAGGTACCCAAGACCCCCCTAGATCGATAAAGGCTTGAGGTGAGATACTTGGCTAGTGGCGATCTCATAGGAAACCTAGAGACATAAAGGGCTATACGGTCTTCGCTTAGCGACCCATTCGGGAACAACAACAACAACAACATCTCTCCTTAATGCTTTGATCTGTGTTTTTCACTTAATAAATATTTGTAGCCCGGTACTTCATGGTGAAACTGGTTGGATCAAAAGGCTATTGCTATGCATGTGACTCGTAGGGGATTTAGTATATTAGGATGTGCCGCCCACAAAGTTTATCTCTATTAAAATATTGCACATGATGGTGCCTATTATTATCATTTATCCCATATGATGTGCAACAGCAGGTGAATCTTCAACCCTAGCCTATCTCCATCCATTGAAACAACCCATGATATAAAGTAAACTAGAGTGGTCCGGTAAACGAAGGTAAAACAAAAAAACAAAGTCCTGAAGATGTGTCCTTTTTAATTCCTTTTAGCATTGTTTCCCAAGGTTCGATTAAACGTAAGTCTGCTAGGGAAAAAGACTATTATACTACATCCATGAATCTGGATCAAAGGTATCAATGGTTTTAGCAATCACATGATCCCTTTACACTATATCATCCACGATCGTCATGGCCTTTGATATACCTACCATGGTAGACTATATAGTGTCAATCACAACATTCTTGTGACTCGTGCTTGATCTTTCAATCTTCTTGTGTTCCAAGGCCATGTATGTACATGCTAGGCTCGCCAACTCAACCTTAGTGTATTCGCAGTGCATACATGGCTTGCACCTACCGTATGCAAATGTCAATATGTCTAGCACCCAATCGTCACGACCTGCTTCATCACAATGGACTTTCTTGGTGGTGCACACTAATGTGAGAACATTACGGTTGGTATTCATTAGAGATCATATTAGTTAATGATAATCTTAGTTCATCTAATACTAGCACACAAGAAGATGTATAAACTATCAACAACATATGCAGATATAGTGATATGATATGGTCCTATTCATGCGCCTTAATCTCCATCGAGTGCTCTAGCATGATATCCATCTTGCCACCAGTATGGCATCAAGTCCATGATGTTGCCAGTCCATAGTTCATCGGGAAGATGATTATTACTAAACTAATTAGCAACACAAAGTAAATTACTTTACCTTTGACTATGAATAATACCATATCACATCATGTGGCTCCTGCAAAATAGAGTTAGATGCCTCTAGATTATCTTTTGCAAGTTTTATGTGGTTGTTAGGCTTTCGAGACAGAACCATTTTTACCTATGAACTTCCAACCACAACATGGATCAAATAGTTGTCTCTACTACACCCCTTTCGGGGCCCTCTGTTGTAAATATTATATCAACTACTAAAAGAGAGACATGCACATGCTAGCCACTTATACAATACAAGCCGTATGTCGAACATGGAACCCGTCTCATGTAAGGTTATGTGTAAGGTTGGTCCGGGCCGCTTCATCAAACAATGTCGCGATATAAACAAGTACACTTGGGAGGGTGATGACTTCAAGTGCACATATCAATTGTAGCTAGTTTCGAAGTAAAGATATCGATCCCACAGAGAGGTATTGGTAAAGGTCTTTATGCCCCTCGTCACTATCTACCAGAGGATACTTATAAGCTGCCTTTGACCTCAAGTAAAGGGTGTTTGAAAGTTGTTTGGTTGTTTGCAGAAAAGTAATTAAAACAAGTAAAAGAAAACAAGTAACAAGATTGTGTGAAAGCGTGGTTGAACTCAATAGGGCTAAAACGTTCTCGAGGATGTAGGATACACCACTAGCATGGTATTGTTAGTTATTAATAATCAATATAACATACTTCTTGTGTCATGAGATGTGTGGAGAGAGCTCCATAATAAGATGTTCACTACAAGGCTCATAGGAAGCCACTTTGTTGAGCCAAGAGTGAGGTCACCTCTAAATAAACACTGCGATATCTGAGAGCAATCACCCATACAAACCACTGCAATTAAGGGTTTCCCCGTGGATATCGTAATTAGCTTAGGGAGTCCCTATTTTATCCTCCTTTGACCGTATAGGTTACGAGCCAGCGTCGATCTGTCATGAGGCCATTCCGGGTACTATCCCAAGACACGTCCAAAGGATTTCTCCCTCCCTTTAGTCCCAAGGGCAAATGATATGTGTCTGACTGCACATACCATCTAAAGAGAAAGATCAAACACAAATCATAAATCTATCATAGACCGAGAAGTCATATGGACACAAGAATAGATCATCTTTATTACAAATTTGTAATGGTGCTAGGGTTTCTCCGTCTCCCCAAGAACAAATGAACTACTCACACATGGAAGCAATCAACAACATCATCATAATCAAATGAATGGATAAAAGTACAGAGATAGATCTAATGCAAACCATAATTGAATCTGGAATTACAACAAGATCTTATAGATGAGAGATGGGGGTAATGGTGGTGATGGAGATGCAGCGGTTGATGATGAAGGGGATGATACATTGTCCTCCAATGATCCGTGAAGCAGCTGGGATTTTGCCCAGCCAAGTTCCTCCTTCAGATCCCTTTTAGATGTGGTTTTTCATGGTTTCTGGTGGCTGTGAATGTTGGATCCTCCTCTCGTCTTCGCCAGGAGAAAGTATTTAACAAGGCGATCACATTGACACCTAGTACGGGAGGATGTTGTGGGCAGGCTTTGCCCGTACCACTGGTCATTATCGGTACTGATTGCTTATCCTCGCTTGGTATTCTCCCAAGTCCGAAGGTAAATCCATAAAATGACTTTTATCACTTAGAAATAGCATATCATAACACAATATGACAGTTCCAATTGATATGTTTAGATAAGAATTAGTGATTTGGAATCCTGTTAAAACAAGAACAAAATGGTACGTGCAAACGCAGTGAAATACAAAGATCCCTACTCTATTTATGCAAAAACAAAAGGTAAATATGCTTCAATTTTGGACTCATCAGAGGGGTAACAACTATGGGATCAATGCCCACACAATCAAGATGTGTTCTAATCGTATAATAGTACTACGCATAGATCGGCTCTAATACCACTGAAGGGGTTCCGTGGCAGAAAACAAAAAATTCTGATGGCAGAACACTCCTAGTCAGGATCTATCTAGGAGTAATGCTATAATAGAGAAGGTTTCGGTGACATACCCTTGTAGACCGAAAGCGTTTAACATTCCGTGGGGAACGTGCATGAGGTAGTCGATACAGGTCGCGAAGCTCCTCGCAAGTCACCCCATGTCCTCGCACGACAACTCGTGTGCCACTAGTGGAAGCACCTCCGAGTTTTCGCACACGTGCAGTGTACGATGACAGCTTATGGTTCCCTGATCCCTGCTGAGAGTGCGGAAGTAGATATTTGGCTAGAATCTCTGCAACACCTCGACATGCCGCAATGAAGTTCTCCCTTTGCGCACATAGCCCTAACACGGAGCCACAGTTGCAAGAGAGAAAGAGAGAGTTATTATCTAAGGAAAATGCCTTAGAGAATATCCCAATTTATTTTTTGTGTAATTTCTTACCCCTAGGCCCCTCCTTATATATGGGAAAAGGGGAGACCCCTTTCTCCCCAAGTCCTAGAGTGGACTAAAGGAGGCGAGGAGGTGACGCACGGGGAGGAGGGGGCCTGCCGGATGGGCCACCTAGGCACCCACGTGGCCCGAGGAGGCGCATAAGCTGGGTGGGACCCACCCCACTCGGAGGCCCATGGCCGACGGCGGTGGTGGCAGTTGCCCCCTTTACCCTATTTGGGTGGCTTGCCCTCTTGGGAATTTTCCCTTCATGGGTTTGGCCCATTGGGGGAAGTTGTCCCAAATATTTAATAATAAATATTTATTTAATATTAATTCCAACAATTAATATATAAACACATAGTATTAATTCCTTCTTGTCCCAAAACACTTTTTGGTCCACTCCGAACAACTTCAGATCCACCTGGAACAATTCCGGTTCTCACTCCTATACAATTCCGGTATTCTCTCTTTCATGCTCCGTTGATTCTGTTCAACCAAAAGATCTACGAATATCATCATACCCTTAAGTGTGTTACCCATACGGTTCGGGAACATCATAGACATGATTGAGACTTCTCTTAGATCAATGATCAATAGCGGGACCGGGATGCCCATAATGAACCTTGTGCTTTCCATGATGTCTATTGTCATTTGAACCATAAACGTCAAGTCCAATTTCCTTTGTTACTTTGATACATGACTTGTCTGAGATATGATCTTTGGTATTATCATACCTTGTTCAATCTCGTTCCCGACAAGTGTTGTTTTACTCATTCCGTGATATTTCATCCTCGTGACCTAGCCAGATGTTGTGCAACATTTATGGATGTAATCTCACTAAGTGGGCCTAGTGTATATTTCTATCACGCAGGTGAACATATCCATAACTTGATGCATATGCCTCAACCTATCCCTCTAGAATACCAAACATACATTGTTATGATCACCTAGTTATGGTCATGATGTTTGATGCAGCCAAAGCAGCCCTGGGTGATAGTGGTTAATATGATATCATAGTCAAAGGAGAAGGATACTACACTTGTAACTATTGCAATGATGAAAATGTGACTTGATCATTCAGCAATACTTATATTGGGTAATGTCCATCACATCATTCACTAATGATATGAATTCATTGTCATTGCAACAATGAAAATGTGACTTGATCATTCTACAATATTTATATTGGGTAATGTCCATCACATCATTCGCTAATGATATGAATCCATTGTCATTGCAACAATGAAAATGTGACTTGATCATTCTACAATACTTATATTGGGTAATGTCGATCACATCATTCACTAATGATATGACTTCATTGTCAGTTGGCATAAATGCACCATGATCAGGAAACCTTGATCATCAACTGCCCAATGAACTAGTTAAATAGAGGCTACCAGGGACTCAGGTTTGTTTACGTATCACACATGTATCAATGTTTCCGATTGATACGGTTATAGCATGATACAGAACTATTATGAACTTATTGAGATTTGATAATAAACACCCTTTATTATTTGCCTCTAGTGCATATATCCTTCATAATGCGTTTAGTCACGAGGATCCTACATCATGGAACGAGTAACGAGAACTTGCTGGTAATGAAATTGAACTATGTATACCGATACCGATGATCAAATCTCAGGCAGGTGATACATGACGAGACAAGGGAATTGTATACCGGATTAGTGGAATCCTCGACATCGTGGTTCAATGAGTAATGATATTCATTGAATGTGTAGGAGTCATTATGGGCATTCGGGTCCCACTAATGATTATTGGTTGGGAGAGGAGTCTCGATCATGTCTACATGTTGTCGAGCTCGTAGGGTCACACACTTAACGTTTGATGTCGCTAGGGTTTGACTAGATAAATCGATGGTGATATCTAATTTTTGTTCAGAGTCTCGGATCGGATCCTAGACATCATGAGGAGCTTCAGAATGGTCCACAGACAGGTAGAACATATGGAAAGTATTTTCAGGGTTACCAGAAAAGTTCAGGATTTTTTGGTATTGTACCAGAGGTTCTAGAAGGTTCTGCAAGGTCCCATAGTGGGGCCCACCTGCCCTAGATGACCAACATGAACCGAGGGGTGTCAAATAGGCCCACATGGTCCAGGTTCACCATACCCCTAGGCCCATGCGGGTAGGATAAGAGGATATGATCAAATCCCTTGAAAATAGGGTGTTACCTTGGGGATGGAGTCTCCCCCTTATTTGGCTGACCCTAGGACTTGGAGAAGGGCCCAAGGTACACCCCAAGCTTATATAAGAGGGATGGGAGGTCTGGGGTGTGTCACTTGACCCACTAGCCTCCCCCTCTCTCCCTCCCATTATCGCATCCACGGAAACCGGGGTATCCCGGGATCCACGGGCGGGGCGCGACATGAGATCAGTACCCGCGTGGGGGCTCGAGAAAAGCTCTTCTCGGGTCCCGGTAATAACCCCGGCGGCAGGCCGGATCCCGGCAGCCATGGGGACATGAATCAGGTTGACACGACACAACGCTGCGCTAGTCTGCAGGCATCGAGCGCCTCCCGGTGGAAAGGTAGGGCTACCATGGCACGTTGAGGACTGCGGTCTGCCACGTGGCTAGGATCGTACTGACGCGTGTTAATCGGCCCATGTGGTGTCCCCTTCCTGTATAAAAGGAGGCCCAAGTCAAACAAAGAATGGGAGGAGAAAAGGTAGAGAACCTTCTCGGGGAAGGCATCCAGTGTAACCTTGTGATAATCAGATAGTAGCTAGTTGCAGGACATAGGGCTCCGCTCACTACAGACCCAAACCTGGGTTTAAAACCCCGTGTCTACCTTTGTGAGTGTGTTCGTCTAGCTCGCCAATCAAGCTCGTCGGATGTTGTGCCCCTAGCCGAACAACAAAGGGGGACTTATACCCCTGGTGTCAAAAATCGCGACATGACATCTGGCGTGCAAGGTAGGGGTGCTCCCAAGGCAAGCTCGCTGACGCGACCCCCATGCCCGGCCTCTTATGGCCCGGAGCATGGGCGATTTTTTGACTACTCGGCTCGACCGAAGAACCTGAAGGCGCCTCCTGCATCGTTAAACTCTTCACCCACCGGTCGCTAGTCCCCCTCTAGGGAACAACCTTCGGGGGAAGGTCGCCTAGAAGAAGCTTTGCCGCCCCCCTCAAGGACCCCACTGCCAGGTGCGGTTAGGCGAAGAATGGAACATTGGGGGTTAGACTCATCGACCTCCTACGGGTACGACAACGGGCGGATGAACCACCGAGCGTGTTTACTCAGTGATTCACCCGAGTATTCGCTGCCCTCCCATAGGAATCCACTGACCAAGTGGAGCTTGCCTTCTTTCGGCGGGTGCGTAGCCCCCTGATGAGAAGGCGCATGATCACTCGCATATTCGACTCTATAATAGAGATCTTCCCTGTTGTAGAGGCCTCTGCTAGAATCGAGGAGGTGGAACCACCTCATCGCCTGTAAACACGAGCGTACTTCATCGACCCCCTCTTTGATAAACTTTAGCGTGGACATCCCCTTCGTTCATATGGGGTGGGACGTGTCGGGGAATATGACCAGTTGGGATAGGAAAGGATATGACTCAAGGGTCATCACCGGAGGTCCCGGTCGTACACCGGGCCAGGGGATCCTCACCGAAATGCGTCAGGTAGGGCCATCGCCCCCGGAAGCCCGCTGGCGCCTCTTTCCACTCCTGTCTGGGCAGGAACCACAGAGGGAGATAACTTGTCATCACCCAGGACCCCAGAGGTAACTTCGAGCCATTAACGCTGCCCAGGATTAGGCTTGGAAAGCCACAATGGAAGCCTGATGGCACCCCCTTCCTAGTTCCCGTGGCCGCAGTTCCGCCACCCCCACTTTGGTGAAGCAAAGGTGACAGAACCCCATCAAGAAGCAAGAAGTCCACAAGAACCAGAAGCCCTAATGTCTACGCACGCTTCTATTCTTGTAGGCAGTGTTGGGCCTCCAAGTGCAGAGGTTTGTAGAACAGCAGCAAGTTTCCCTTAAGTGGATCACCCAAGGTTTATCGAACTCAGGGAGGAAGTGGTTAAAGGTATCCCTCTCAAGCAACCCTGCAATCAAGATACAAGAAGTCTCTTGTGTCCCCAACAAACCCAATACACTTGTCAGGTGTATAGGTGCACTATTTCGGCGAAGAGATAGTGAAATACAAGTAATATGGATGATTATAAGTGGTAATTGCAATCTGATTATAAATGGTGTTTCAATGCTTAGAAACAAGGCCTAGGGATCATACTTTCACTAGTGGACACTCTCATATAAATATCTTCTCTTCATGATGCTACCTTGAACTACTCTCTGGTTGGACGATGTAGGGCTATAACAGCACACCTTAAAGTTCGCATTCTCCATCTGGATAACCCCTCACTATCACCTTGAGCGCTAGATGGTTCCAACAAACACCACAATCTCATAGAGACATCCAACTCAAATTATACTCATGATAAGTATTTATGTAACCTTAGCTAAAGTGCCACACGGTGTGCACACTATCAACTTCACACACGTGGGGATAAGCAGAGATTAATTAAAGCACTTGAGTAGCAGAATAGATCTATAGATTACAAAGCTCATGATCTCATAAGATCACGCATAGAGAGAGAGATGAACACATAGCTATCGGTAGAGCCCTTAGCCTCGAGAGAGAACTACTCCCTCCTCATCATGGGAGTCAGCAACGGCGATGGAGATGGCAGTGGAGTCAATGGAGATGGATCCGAGGGCACTTCCCCGTGCTGGCAGGGTGCTGGAACAGAGACTTTTGTCCCCCGAGTCTCCTCTTCGGTGGCGGCGGCGCTGCATAACTTTTCGTGGAATTCTGATATGGTATTTACGGTTTTCATCCCGGGGGAATATATAGGCGAAGAGGCAAGGTCGGTGGGTGCCCGAGGGGCCCACACCACCCCCTGGCACGGCCTGGGATGGCCCGCGCCACCAGGTGGTGTGGCCACCTCGTGGCCCCTCTCCGTCCCGTCTTCTGGCTCTATGAGTCTTCTAGTAAAATATTGACTTTTGCTTTTGTCCGGTCCAATTCCGAGAATATTTCTTTTCCAGCTTTTCTGAAACAAAAAACAGTAGATAATAGGCAACTAGCACTGTGGCATCTTGTTAATAGGTTAGTTCCAGAAAATGCATAAAAGTATCTCAAAATGTAGACAAAACATGAGAAAGTAGATACTAAACAAGCATGGAACATCAAAAAATTATAGATACATTTACGACGTATCAACATCCCCAAGCTTAACTCCTACTCATCCTCGAGTAGGTAAGTGATAAAGAAAAGAATAATTTTTGAGGTGACATGCACCATCACAATTTTAATCAAGGTATTTGTAAAGCATTAATAGTTGGGATCATCGTACTTTAACATAGCATGAAAGATATAGTTCTAACAATAAGACATAGCAACTATGTTATAACATGAAGAGGTACAAACAAAAGATTCATGAATAACAATGCTTTGAAAGACGTTTGTTTGTTTCACATATAGAAAACATAATGAGAATGGTATTCAGCTTGTCCCTGATAGTGTAGCAAAACATAAATGCATAGGACACCTTCAAACTTCATAAGGGTGACTAGATACAAATAGTTTAAGAACAAGCAATATCAAAGTTATGAATCAATCAACAAGTTTTGGAACAATGCACATTAAACTAAGAATGACCACTGTGCTCTCTCAATAGGTGCATAAAGATAGAAGATGGAGACTCAACATAAAAGTAAAAGAAAGGCCCTTCATAGAAGGAAGCAGGGATTCAAGTCTCATAAAGATCTTCCAAAAATTATGGTACTTATTAGCTTTCAGCTCTCATTGCCCCTATCATAAGCATCTTTAGGTGATTAAGGTTAAAGTGAACAAATATGAGGATATGCTTGACAAGTTATAAGCTCAAAATCTCATTCCCCTTGCTTACGAGTACCGAATATCATGCTACTCACCTTTAGTCACAGGTAAGTTCTTGTCATTGTAAGTACATGTGTATCATAGAGAACCGCCAACGGGGTACCCCTTGCCCGATGATACGGAAGATTCTCCATATCAAAATGACAAGCCAAGCAGACAATGAGCATCTCAGCAATCGTTTTGTATGTTATTTGCATAGGGTTTTCCCTTTTTTCTTTTTCTTTTTTTTTCTTTTTTCCTTTTTTTGAATGCTTCACAGATTGCTCACTATGGTTATGATGCTGGTTTCCACCATGATTAGGAATGGCTTAGACCAGCCGCCCAGGCGTTTCTCTAACACATATACGAACTCCATGAGCCTTACAAGCTCCCCTTTCATTTCACACCGTCGGGATCCATAAGCAAAATAACATGATATCAACTAAATAAAGTGCAATGTTGAAAGCGTTCCCCATGATACATGGTTCTGCTAATTCACAACTTATAAAGTGCAAGCATATATAGATGAGCACAATGGTTCAAGTTTATTAAGTGCAAGAAAGTAAAGTGTGACATCAAGTTTGTGAGAGCTTTAATCACTAATTTTCACATAACAAGTTTAATTTGGAAGGTAGATAAAAACATGAATATACTTGGAATAGCAATAATGCTAATAGGTAGGTATGGTGGACTCTTTGGAATAACTTGGTTTTATTTGAAGTTGGATGCATGAGTGGAACTCATACTTGGTACATGTGGAGGCTAGCAAAAGACTGGGAGCGACCAACTAAGAGAGCAATAATGGCCATAATCATGCAAAGCGAAAAAACATTATTAATTAAAGCATAAAGTGATATTACAAGTCGAAAACTAAATGATCATAGAGGATATGGTGACTTGGTATAGTCTTAACATGGTGTGAGCATGCGCCAAGTCAACCCAAATAAAGCATCAAAGGAGAATACCACAATATTATGCTTTTATATGCTAAAACAACGCATGGTTCTTTCAAGGCACATTAAGCAATCTCAATTGTTTGTAACAAGTCGTGCTACACCAATAATTACTAAGCATAAAGTCAAAGAAATATCAAACATGACATGATAAAGTCTAAGTCACAGTCAAAACAAGCTTCCTTTTGTACCACTATAAGCATGAAACTTCCTACTCTTTTCCAACACCAATCGAAAACTAAAGCAAAACACAGTGCTAGCAAAGGAGAACACTCATAGAACAATAAGAGTGAAAACTAGAGTGTTCTAGGCAATGAATAACGGGGTGTGTCTCTCTCTAAAAGAAGTGTGTTGGGATCCAACTAACTTATTTAGGCAATCCAAACAAAAGAAAACAAAAAACAAAAACAAAGACGCTCCAAGAACAACACAATTGTGCATGAAAAAATAAAAATGAAGTGTTTGGAAGAAGACGTGAGATTTTTATTGATGAAGAAGGGGATGCCTTGGGCATCCCCAACCTTTGACGCTTGTACTTATTGAGTATTTCTTGGGGTGACATGGGTGGAATCCCCAAGCTTGAGCTTTTTTCCATACTTCATCTCATCACATTATTCTTCCCTACACTTGAAAATTTCCTACATGCAGAACTTCACACAATCTTCATTAGCAACATTAGTGTATTCAAGATAATAAGTCTTTGGGTTTAGTTTCAACACAATTAATACTTCCAATAAAACACAAGCTACTGTAGCAATTCCTTCTAAAAGCTCAAATGATCAAAGAGAACTCAAAGAGAAAAAGATTAAGAGGCAAATGCAAATAATTGCAGAAATCTGTCAAAACATACCAACAGGTAAAAACCGATTTTTCCGAAGACCTTATGTTGCTCAAATCGAAAAACTTCAAACTAACGAAAGTTAGATAACAACCTGGGGCAGAAGCACAAAAAATTATAGCTCAATTCGACATACAGAGATTTTTCTCGAATTTTTACAGCGAAGCACAAAAATCTGTTTCGGGACAGAAACTTTCCCAGGCATTACTTCTCTCCCATTAGAGGTTATTCTTGACACAAAAACCACACAAAAATGATAAGGAGAGGTTATTACCGTGGTAATAACTTCCAAGCCTCAACAATAGAAAAACTTACTAAATAGAAATTTGGGTTATCTCCCAATAGTGCTTTTCTTGAACGCCTTTGAGGGAGACATGATAATTTCGATGATGCTCACATAAGAAATATGAATTGAAGTAAAAGAGAGCATCAAGAAGCAAATATAGAATAAATTTAAGTCTAACCCACTTTCTCTAAAAAATAATCTTGTAAAGAAACAAGTCATGAAAGCTCAAAGCAACAAGCATAGGAAAGCAAAACAAGTGTAACTTCAAAATTTTCAACATAAAGAGGGAAAACTTAATAATGTTGAGATACATAAAACCATGTTTCCCTCTCTCATAATAACTTTCAGTAGCATCATGAATAAAATTAACAATATAACTATCACATAAAACATTCTTATCATGAGCCACATGCATAAAAGAATTAAAACTCTCCACATAAACATAGTCATTCTTATTAATCGTAGTGGTAGCAAATTTAACAAAATAGCTATCATTATTATTCTCATCACCATAATCATCAAATATAGGAGGCATATTGTAATCATAATTAATTTTCTCCTCAATAGTAGGTGGACTGAAAATATCATATTCATCATTGTAATCGTCATATATTGGAGGAATAGTATCATCAAAGTAAAATTTCTCCTCCGTGCTTGGGGGACTAAAAGATCATTTTCATAAAAACTAACTTCCCCAAGCTTAGACTTTTCCATAGCATTAGCAATAATGATGTTCAAAGAATTCATACTAATAACATTGCTATTAGCACGCAAATAAAGTTCCATAGGTTTTTTAATTTTCTCTTCAAACACTTCATGTCCTAACTCAAGATAAATACTATAAAGCTCTTTAATTTTTTTGTTGTTTTCCATTAAACCTAATTAGTGAAAATAAAAACAAGAAACAAAAAGATATAATTGTAGAATCGAAATAACTTCGATCACTCACACACCCGCAACAGTGCTAGAAGATAGCTTAGTAGCCAGAGGATGTGAGTACCTTTTACCTTACCTCCCCGACAACAGCGCCAGAAAATAGCTTGATGTCTATGCACGCTTCTATTCTTGTAGACAGTGCTGGGCCTCCAAGTGCAGAGGTTTGTAGAACAACATGAAGTTTCCCTTAAGTGGATCACCCAAGGTTTATCAAACTTAGGGAGGAAGTGGTCAAAGGTATCCCTCTCAAGGAACCCTGCAATCAAGATACAAGAAGTCTCTTTGTCCCTGACGAGGGTTTAACTCGTCAATGCCCATTGTTATGGACTTGGGTTTTGGAGAAGGAGGGAGCGCTAGAGACATCTATCGGCTAGCAAACAAGCACACAGGAGACAAAGGATTTACCCAGGTTCAGGCCTCGTAGAGGTCCCTACTCCTGCTTGTCTCCTCGTGGAATTATTGAGGGAGTCGAAAGTTACAATGGTGCGCAGATGTAATCTGGCGAGGGTTGTGGAAACCAGGGTTGTGTGTGTCCTTCTCGCTGCCCCCTCCTAGCCTTTATATAGATAGGCTAGGTCTCGGGTAGCAGGTCGAGTCGGTTACAAGTTAATGTTTTCCCTTTAATCTTTCTATCTTTAGCTTCTTCTTGTTCTTCAAGCAATCGAGAGTCCGTAGGTTACTCGAGTCCCTCCATCCGGGCCTTGGCGACACCGTGGGCCTATATGTATTTGGACCGTATATACCAAGCTCGAGTACCTATAGGGTATACCCATGTCAGTAGCCCCCGAGTGTCCAGTGGAATCGTAGATTCGACTGGGGACTTTTTGAAGCCTTCGAGTGCCTAAATGAGTACATTTTGATTGCTTTTACTTGTGTCATAGGGATTGTTGATATACGTGCCTGATATAACCGAAGTATCGGTATCAGTTAACCACCTTAGGGTGAAACAACGCAGTCTACTCAAATTCGAGTCCCTGGACTCGAATCTGGAAAAGTGCTGGTGTAATTCGACTCAGGCCGCGGAGGTCTTACAGGAGTCGAATTCCAGTTATATGGGTGTGAGCACTCGACGCGTCCATCAAGGCATGTTCATCATGCCTATGGGCATGGATACATTTTTGGTAGTGCGCAGTTAAATGCGTTGCCAAGCCTTATTTAGGTCTTACCTTCACGTCGTAAGCGCGGCATCCGAATTTTATCATCGCGGAGACGATTCGGGCGTCCCAGGAGACGTAGTCTCTTTGTAGGGAAAGTTTGTGAGGCGGTGTCGCCAAGAGTTGTGAGTGCGGATGTTATCAACACACAGTTCTTCTATAAATAATCATAGGGTGCGCGACCAGCGCTGCCTATGGGAGTAGCCCCCGAGTGCCTGGTTGAGTCGAAGACTCAGGCAGGGACTAAAGAACTTTTGCGACTGCTATCGTCTTTTTGCTTACTTGTTTCAGTCAAAGACTCAGGCAGGGACTAAAGAATTTTTGCGACTGCTGTCGTCTTTTGCTTGTTTGTTTTCAGTCGAATTTGTTTCCGGCGCTCCTATGGGAGTAACCCATGTCCATAATCGAACTGTTGTTTCGAGTGGTTGGATTTGCTTTGTGATTGTCCACATTCCTGCAACAAGGAAAGAAAAAGTCGTAGGGTGCGCGGCCAGCGCTCCCTATGGGAGTAGCCCCCGAGTGCTTGGTGGAGTCGAAGACTCCAGCAAGGACTAAAGTAGTCGAAGTTTTCTGCTGCGTAGCTTTGATGACGTCAGTGCTGACACTTGTATGACCTCAGTTGCCCGCGTGAGCGAGTTTGACGGGACGTGACGAGCGGTGGGTCCCACTTTCTGACTTTGATTTGACTAGGCGTGCGTAATCTTATTTTTAATCGCCTCCTCGATTTTTTGCGCCGTAATGGTAGAAGTGGGGAAGGTTCGTGCCTCTTCTCCACGGTTCACGCGATGCGTACACGCCATTCAATAGGGTTTTTGTCAGCCGTTAGATTGCATCTCCTAGGGGTTAAGTAGCAGTGCTGCGGCGGTAATTTTCCATCTGCGCTCTTTCTTCCTTGCTGCCATCGCCATTGCTGCTGTTCTTCTGCTTTTCCCTGCTCATCTCCTCCACGGTGTTGGACCACCTTCGCTCGTTTCCAAGCTACTTTTTGCGCTCTCATCGCCGTCGTGCAATGGGGAAAAAGAAAGGAGGTGTTGCCGCTGATTCCGCGGCCACCGTCACCGCGACGAAGAAGAAGGGTGGCTCATTGCTTCTGGGCACCAAGCGCCGCCGGCGTGAAGAAGAAGGTCGCGGGCACCCGCGTGACAAATGGTGCATGGCGCCCTTCCATCATCAAGGCATCGGATCTCCGTCTTCTTCGCCAGGATGGAGTTATTTCTACGGCAGTCGCCGATGCGCGCATCCCCAGCGGTGAGACCATTCCTACTCCTCCCGCTGGTTTTCGAGTGATGTTTCTCGCATTCGTCATTCGAGGTCTCTCCTTTCCTCTCCACCCCTTTCTTAGGGGTCTTCTTTGCTTCTACGGGCTCTAGATCCATCAGGTGTCCCCAAATTCAATTCTCCACATCACCTGCTTCATCACCCTTTGCGAGTGCTGGCTTGGAATCGAGCCACACTTTGGTCTTTTCAAACACTTGTTTAAATTGAAGCGTCAGTCCGCATCTGGCTCTTTAGTTTATGACGTAGGTGGTTGCGGCATCCATGTCGACCCATCCGCCACCTACTTCGACATCAAGCTTACCAAGTCCGTCCAGGGATTGAGGGACAAATGGTTCTATGTCCGTGATCAGAAGGCCAAAGATGAGCACTTTGGACTCGCGCCCTTCGATCTAGCGACTCCCTGCAAGAAGATGCGTTCTTGGAAGAACGTAGTTATGCCTGGCGAACTCGCGGAGACGGACGTGTTGTATCAGCGCGTCTGCGACCTCGAAAGTCGCATAGGCGCAGAAGAGGGAGGTTGCGCTCTTATCAGAACTTGGCTGCGCCGTCGCGTCCAGCCTCTCCAAGCTAGAGTCCATCCCATGTTTCAATGGAGTGGCGCTGATGATGCCACTCGCGTGTCTTCCGATGGCATGTCCGCGAGTGAGGTGGATAAGAGGATTCGACTGGTCACGAAGTGCACTGTCAAGGATGTGCTTCTGAGTGAACCAGTTGTTCCTCCTTTTGATGCTTCAAATCCTCCTCCTGAGGTATAGTTGTGCTCTGTGATGGCTTATTTTCATGATTGCCTTTGTTTGCTTACTTGCTCTGTTTGTATGCAGGATTGGTGTGTCGCCTTGTATGCCTCCTCTCCACGAGGGATTATTCCTCATAAGCTTTGGAAGAGGACAGTGCGAGTCATTGTCCCTTGATGTGGAAGAGGAAGCCCCCGAGTCCGAGAGCCCGGATACTCGCAAGCGTTCGTGTAGCGAGGACTCCAACGCGTCGAATCCTTCGACTCCAGGAGACACGGTTGTTAGCGTGGAGTCGCCAATTCCGGCAGTTCCTGTGAGGGCTGTGGCACCATATTCTTGAAAGAAGATGCGATTGCCGAAGGAGTCTTCATCGGAATCAGCGGCGGCCACGTTTGATCTTGACAACTTTAACTGGTAAGTTTGCTAGGTCATTCATTCTTTTCTGTTTTTCTTCTTGTTGGTTTTGCCCTTTTCTCAATGTGGATTTGATCTTGTAGTCAAGAGGCGTCGTCATCTTCTGGCGACGTCGAGTTTTTGAAAGAATCGGGAGTCGCGACCTCAAGGGCCAAGGTAGAGGTCGAGCGTGCTCCTTCCCCTCCGGCGGCGGCCCATTCCGGGCACAACTCTTTGAGCTCTCCTCACGTAGGGGAACATCAAATGGTTGCTCGGATGACCGTTCAGCAATCTTCTTCGGAGTCGCTAGAGGATCATGTCACTATATCTTTCCTTCTTTTAGTATGGCAGTCAACGCTCTCTGTTGCTCTCTTTGATTCCTTGTTTGTGTGACAGCTCCTTGTAAAGGCAGTCACGCAAGTGGCGGAGCAAGTGATGGCAATGGGCCGCCAGCATGCAATGCTGGAGTCGCGTCACCGTGTCGTCGAAAGTGAGTGTTCGACACTTATTCTTTTTCGTCCTCTTGTTTTTTTTGGTATAGTCGACTGATAGTCAACTTTTGGTTGCCATGTAGCTGAGCATAATGCTTTACTGCGCAACGTTGCCACCTTGGAAAAGACGTTAGCCACTTGTGAAGAAGGCGCGACGAGGCAATCGTGGCTCGTAATGATGCACAGAAGCGCGAAGAGGATCTACGTGCCTCCTTTGCGGCTAGGGAAAAGTTGTTCGAAGAGCAACTGTTCTCAGTTGCCAAGGCCCTCTCAGGTACCTTTGCCAGTGGATATTTTATTATTGTTCTTCTCTGCATCTGTAGTTTTGCTGGTGGCGCTAGAGATTTCATCCATGTGTGGGTTTTCTGTGCAGATGCTGGCGATTGGAGCTTTGACTCGCAGGCCCTTTGTCGCGATGGCCTTTCTGGCGGCGGTGTCTGATCGAGGACCATAGCGCCGCTGTCCAAAATACGTTGTCCAAGGCCAAGGTCACCCTTAGTCGCCTCCGGGAGGAGTTGATGCCGAAGGCGGAGCTGGTCGACAATGTGGACGAGCTGGTGGAGTCACTCGCCGGGGGTGTGCCTGCCACATACAAGAACTCCCTCCGCGCGGCCGGCGCGACCATGTCACTTGCCATGGTGCAAGCCCACGGAGTCGAGATAGATCCCTCTGCGGTGTCGAAGACGATGCCTGTTGGCGCGGATGGTCAGCAGGTAGTATTCGCTCCCTTTGCGACTGCCTGTGCCAAATATGGCCATTCCTTGATAAATACCGTTGCCAAGTATTTGGAGGAGCTCCAGCGTGCTAAGAAGGTCGCGAAGGCTTCGGCCTCAGGAGCTGGCGGAAAGTCAGTGGCATCTGATACTACCACGGACTTGATGAAGCCCCCGAAGTCGTCGAAGTCGAAGAAGCCAGTTGCTCCGTAGTTAGTTTTTTGTAATAGTTGATGAATTGTCCTTTTGATTGGAGAACATGCCTGTTGGTGAGTGTGTTTGTGGTTACTTTATACTGATCCTGAATGCATCTATTACTTTTGACTTTGTGTGAAGTTGGTCGCCTTATTTGCCTCTGGCTTGACTTTTTTGGTAGGGTACATCAAGTGGTCCTGTGGGGGGAACCCAGGACTCGCCATCTCTTGAGGATCTGATGGCACCACCGCTCGTGGTAGAGGAGCTGTCCTTGCTTTCGTGACTTCGTGATCGCGTTAAGCAAGCTGGGCGTGAGTTTCCGTGATCCGTGATGGCAGACGTGTGGAAGTCGAAGGCTGAAAAAGCCGCCGCCCGCGAGCAATATCTGCTTGGCGAGGTGACGCGGCTGGGCGACCAGTTTAAGTGTTAGTTTGCTCATCCTCATCTTTTCCTTTGTAGTTAGTCGCAATGGTACGTTGTACTCATGCTGTTGATGCTGCTTCATGTAGTTGTTAGCGCACGCCATCCGCAGGAGGAGAGGGATAGGATTGCCATCCGCCTTCATGATCTCACCCAGGAGCAACTTCAGGGGAGTGGATACTTCTGGGTAGATCATGATCATGCAACTGCATTGGCGACCCTGCAGGATCGCGCCTCGCGAGTGCTGCTCTTCCTGAAGAAGTCGCAGTCGTGTTTGAAGAACATCTATCGGGCGATGTTCCCGCTGGATGACACTCCATCAAGCCTGCTGGCTCTCCTGACCAAATTTCAAGACATGTCCGCGGTTCGCGAGTGCGTGAGGCAGCAGTTGGTGGCTGGTGCCTAGGCTGCCCTCTCAATGGTGTGTTTGCACAAGCCTGACATGGATGTCGCCGCCATTGCCTCTGGGCCACCGGCGCCACCAGCAGGATCTTCCTGGAATATGGTGCCGCACTATCAGGCGGTGGACCGCCCATCCAAGGAGATCGTTGACTTCTTCGAGGAACAAACTAATGTTCTTCTGTTGCAAGGGTAGACAAATATGTATCCTACACATAAGTGTACTTGTGTTGTGAAGTTCATATATATTTGTAGATAATTTATTGTTGAATGTGTACAAATAGCTTTGTGAGCATGGGGTGCGTTGCACCATGCGAGTCCTTTTCGTTAGCCTGGCCATCTTTTTCCTTGGTCCCTTGTCAACCTGCCAGGTGCGTTGCAGCTGGGTACGGTTTGTATTAAGGGGTTCGATTGATGTTCCAGCTACTCAGGATATCGCGTTACTGGTTCGAAGAATAGACGTATGGGTGGCGCAGCCCCCGAGTATAAAAATTGACAAAGTAAAGGAGAACGCAGAGTTTTGGGGCACTTAGCTTTTATTTATTCAAATAATAGGGCGAGGTACAATGTGCGGCTAAGTAGCCTTGGCTGAGTAGCCTTGTTTGCAATGTAAAAAGTAAAACTACTAGGGGTAGAAGCGTCGCAGTTGTGCGACGTTCCAAGGGTTGGAGTATGCGACTCCTGTCTCTAGGTCTTTAAGGCGATATGCGCCACCTGGGATTACTTCTGTAATCACATACGGTCCTTCCCAGGGGGACACGAGCTTGAGATGCCCCTGCTGCTTCAGTCGCAGGACCAAGTCACCTTCGACGAAGGATCTGGGGCGAAGCCTTCTATTGTGGTAGTTGTGCAGGTTCTGCTGGTAGATCGTTGATCTTTCCGCGGCGATTTCCCTTGCTTCGTCAAGGAGGTCGACGGAATCCTCGAGTGCAAGGGATGACTCTTGTTCACTGTAAGTGACCACGCTTAGCGCTTTGTACCGTACCTCGGCAGGTAATACTACTTCTGCCCCGTGCACCATAAAGAATGGCGTGTAGCCCATGGCGTTGTTTGGAGTTGTGCGTAGACTCCAGAGTACGGATTGTAGCTCATCTGGCCAGCAACCCGCCGCTTGTTTGAGTGGTCGTAGGAATCGCTTCTTGATGCCGCTGCAGACGAGCCTGTTTGCTTTTTCCACCTGACCTTTGGTCTGTGGATGCGCTACTGAGGCGTAGCTGATGTTGATCCCCAGGTTCTCGCAGAATTCTTGGAACTCCTTGGATGTGAAGTTCGTCCTGTTGTCGGTAATAATGCTGTGTGGCACGCCGAAGCGGTAGACAATGGACTCGAAGAACTTGACTGTGCTGTGCCCTGATTGGTTGGTCATTGGCATGGCCTCGATCCACTTGGTGAATTTGTCGACTGCCACCAAGAGGTAGACGTAGCCTCCGCGCGAGGATCTTGGCAGCTTGCCAACCATATCAAGCCCCCATTGTGCGAAGGGCCAGGCCAATGGAATAGGCCGTAGCTTTGCGCCTGGTGCGTGTGGCTTGTCCGCGAATCGCTGGCAAGCATTGCATTTTTGGACTATGCCCTTGGCGTCACGCATGGCCGTGGGCCAGTAAAATCCAGCTCGTAGAGCTTGGCGACGAGGGCGCGACTGCCTGCGTGGTGCCCGCAGGTCCCTTCATGGATGTCGAGGAGTATTGCTCTTCCGTCAGCCATGGAGACGCATCGTTGTAGTACTCCTGTGATGCTCCATTTATACAGTTCGCCATTGAGAACGGCGAATGCCTTGGAGCGTCGCGCGATGTGCCGTGCATCTGTCGAATCGTCCGGTAGTCTCTTGCTGAGGAGGTACGTAATGTACGGCTGCGTCCAAGATTGCTCGATCATCATGACGCTCATTGGTCCCTCGAGTCCTGTGTCCAGCTCCAAGTCATCGAGTGCCATTGGCTCATTGGGTGGCATAGCCCCCGAGTCCGTTGCTGCGCTTGTTTTCTTCTCTGCGGCCTTTGGCTTGATGGAGCGTTCGCATATGCGCTCGAGAAATACCCCAGGTGGTATGGAGGCGCAGGTAGAGCCTATGTTGGCGAGTGCGTCCGCCTTCTCGTTGCTTTCGCTACCTATGTGCCGCAACTCACAACCATCAAAGTCTCCTTCGAGTGTATCGTAGAGGTCGTGGTATGCGATCATGTTGTCGTTCAGTGCGTCGCACTCGTGCATTGTTTGGTTGACGACCAACTTGGAGTCGCCATATATGATGAGCCTTTTGGCGCCACAGGCTTTTGCCATCCTCATCCCATGCAACAGGGTCTCGTATTCGGCCTCGTTGTTTGAGGCTGTGAACTGCATTCGCAGGATATATTTCAGCTTGTCCCCTTGTGGTGATGTCAATATGACACATGCACCTGCTCCATCTTTCCGTTTGGACCCATCGAAGTGCATTGTCCAGAGGTAAGAAATATCTGGCTTGTCCGGGAGCTGGTTCTCCATCCAGTGCACGAGAAAGTCAGGGAGTACTTGCGACTTGATGGCGTCGCGTTTTTCGTATGTGATGTCTCGTGGAGACAGCTCTATTCCCCAAAGCGCGACTCGCCCGTGGCGTCAGGGTTATTGAGGATATGCCCCAACGGGGCGTCGTTGACTACCATGATTGGGTGTTCCTGGAAGTAGTGGCGCAGTCGCCGGGCGGTCATAAAGACGACGTACGCCAGCTTCTGGTAGTGCGGGTACCGCTGTTTTGTTGGCGTGAGGACTTCGTTGAGGTAGTATACCGGGCGTTGTACGCCATGGACTTTGTTTTCCTCGGCTCGCTCGACGACGAGCACTGTGCTAACCACCTGGTTGGTGGCGGAGATGTACAGCAACAGTGGTTCCCTTTCTCGTGGAGTCACCAATACTGGCGAGGTGGATAGCAAGTGCTTGACATCTTCGAATGCTTCTTGCGCTTGATTGGTCCACTCGAATTTTTCGGCTTTGCGGAGGAGCTGGTAGAAGGGCAGTGCCTTTTCACCCATCCGACTGATAAATCGACCGAGGGCCGCGATTCGTCTGGCCAGTTGCTGGACGCCTCTTATGTTCTTCGGCTTCTCCATGGCCAGTATGGATTTTATCTTCTTCGGGTTCGCCTCGATCCCCCTCGCGGAGATGAGGTATCCGAGTAGCTGCCCAGATGGTACGCTGAAGGCACATTTGTCCGGATTGAGCTTGATCCGGTAGCGATCGAGGTTGGCGAAGGTTTCGCGCAAATCATCGATTAGAGAGGCTTCCTCCTTGGTTTTGATTACTATGTCGTCGACATAGACTTGGATGTTGCGACCTAGTTTTTCCTTGAGGCAAGCCTGCATGCATCGCTGGTAGGTGGCTCCCGTGTTTTTTAGCCCGAAGGGCATTGTGTTGTAGCAAAACACACCAAAGGGCGTTGTAAACACTGTTTTCTCCTGATCTTCCTCCTTCATTCGAATTTGATTATAGCCTGGGTAGGCGTCGAGGAAGCAGAGGCGCTCGCATCCCGTGGTGGAGTCGATGATCTGGTCGATCCGTGGCAGCGGAAAGTGATCTTTTGGGCAGTGCTTGTTTAAAGAATTGAAGTCCACACACATCCGTAGGATGTCCGTGTCCTTTTTTGGTACCAGCACCGTATTGGCGAGCCAAGTGCTTTCCTTGATCTCGCGTATGAACTTGGCCTCGAGGAGTCTGTTGATCTCCATTCCATTGCTCGCGCCGTGGCTCGCAGATTCGCTTGATTGTTTGCTTGACTGGCCTTGCGTCGGGGTTGACGTTGAGTGCGTGCTCGGCGAATCCCCTGGGAACTCTTGGCATGTCCGCAGGACACCAGGCAAAAATTTCGAATAGGTCTTTCTTATCCCTCTCTAATAGCCGCCAGTCTTACTGAGTCTCTATATGTTGTTTAGTGCTGCTGCGCTGCCGCTTCAGTCCACCATACCTATGTAGGCGAGAGCCGCCGAATTCTAGCCTCGCCGTGTACTGTCCTCAGTACTGACGCTCCTCTTTTTCCTTTGCCCTTTGTCGGCACCCCTTTTGTTTTAGCAGGTTTGAGATCGACGTTGTTAGCAGGGTTACCCTTCCGGCTTGGCCTGGGCAGGGTTATGGACGCCATTGGTTATTCTTCAGGGCTCTTAGCCCCATTTGCATCTTGTCCGTAGTCGAACGCTCTATCGTTTTCCAGGTGTTTTGGATCTTTGTACTGTATATCGGTATTCTTGACTCATGGAGTCGTGTTGTATATATATATATGTTCTATGGGTCCCATCGAGGACTGTTGTGTAATGGTATTGCTTCGTTTTTCCACCCGCACGAAAGTGCTTGGTGGGCGTCCTTGAATCGTTTCTATGAGGGTTTGGCAAAAAGGGCTAAAACTTGCATAGGCCCGATTTGAGGGTGTTACAACTACTTAGCCGCGCCGGTCGCTCAACCAGAGGTTGACTTCCGTAGGTAGCGTGTTGCTAATATGTACGAGTGCGAGTGGCATAAGAATATGGCGAGTGGACACAATTTGTGCGATCCTGATGAATTTCATTCTATATGCTAGCGGAGTACAATGTGAAGCTCTAAGTATAGAACTTTCTAAGGAGTTTTACATTCCATGGCCTCCCGACCTCCAGTTGGCCATCACCCCGTATGTCGATGAGGTAGCAGACATCATTGCCAAGGACTCGGCCTATGGCGAACGGCCCCTCCCATGGGGGGAGAGTTTGTGCATGCCCTTCTTGTCTTGGGCCAATCGTAGGACCAGGTCGCCTTCCTGAAAGGTGCGAGTTCGCACTCGGCGGCTGTGGTAGCGGCGGAGTCCTTGCTGGTATATGGTGGTGCGGGAGCGAGCCAGGTCGCGTGCCTCGTCGAGTTGATCGATGCTGTCTTGGTGGGCAACCTCGTTGGTCGCCTCGACGTAGTTGGCGACTCGAGGTTAGTCATGCTACAGGTTGGTTGGCATTACGGCCTCTGCGCCATACACCATGAAGAAGGGTGTGAACCCGGTTGAGCGATTGGCGGAAGTGCAAATCCCCCATATCACAGAGGGGAGCTCGTCGACCCAGCACCCTAGGGTGCGCTCGAGGGGCACCTAGAGTCGTGGCTTGAGCCCGTGGAGGACGCTCTGGTTGGTGCGTTCTTCTTGGCCATTTGACTCCAGGTGGGCGACTGATGCGAGGTCGAGTCGGATGCCATGTTCTTCACAGAATTCCGCCATGGCCCCCTTGGCTAAGTTGGTGCCGTTGTCTGTTATGATGCTGTGCGGGTAGCCGTACCGGTAGATGAGTTCGCGTAGGAACTTGGTGGCCGTCTTGCCGTTGCACTTTTTTATCGGCTTGGCCTTGACCCATTTGGTGAATTTGTCGACTGCGACCAGGAGGTGAGTGAAGCCAGACGGGGCCTTCTTGAACGGGCCTACCATGTCCATGCCCCATACGGCGAATGGCCACGTGATGGGGATGGTCTTCAGTGCCGAGCCAGGGAGGTGCGTCTGGTGGGCGTACTTCTGGCATCTGTCACATCGTTGGACAATGTTGGTGGCGTTGGCGTGTGCGGTGAGCCAGTAGAAACCGTGCCGCATGGCCTTGGCGACTAGCGACTTGGTGCTGGCGTGATGGCCGCAGTCGCCGGCGTGAATGTCTTGGAGGATCTTGCTGCCTTCTTCTGGCTGTACGCAGCGCTGGAACACGCCTGTCACGCTGCGTCGATGGAGCTCGCCGTTGATGATGACGAAGGATTGGCAGCGGCGCACGATCATTCACGCCTCCGTCTCATTGCTCTGTAGGAGTTTGTGTTCTAGGAAGGCGACGTATGGTGCTGTCCAGTCGCTAGGTTCCACAACCATGGCGACTAGGGCCGGTTCTGGTTGTAGTGGGATCCCGACGTCGATCTCTTTTGGTGGGCTGACCGATGGTTTGTGGATGATGTCGAGGAAGATTCCTACTGGTGGCGCTTGTCGGGTCAATCCGATGCGGGAGAGGGCGTCTGCCTCCTTGTTTTTGTGCCTGTCGATCCACTCGGCGGAGTAGCCATCGAAGTGTCCTCCCAGCTGGTCGATAGCTTGGCGATACGCGGTCATTGTTGGGGAGACGGCGTCGCACGTCCCGGAGACTTGGCCGGCGACTAGGTCGGAGTCGCCATGGCATCGTAGGCGGTTGACGTTCATCTCCTTAGCGGCTCTCATGCCGTGAAGGAGGGCCTCGTATTCTGCCATGTTGTTGGTGTAGGGCTTGAAGTTGAGGTGGAGCACGTAGCGGAGCTTGTCCCCTTTGGGTGAGGTCAGTATGACCCCAGCCCCTGCGCTATCGGCGTTCTTGGAGCCGTCAAAATGGAGCGACCAGTAGTGGAGGTACGGGAGCTTTTCTAGCTGTTGTGCTTCTTCCCAGTCTGCAAGGAAATCAGCCAGGGCTTGTGACTTGATCGCTTTGCGAGGCTCGTATTTGATGTTGTGGACGCTGATTTCGACAGCCCACTTGGCGACTCGCCCAGTCGCCTCGCGATTGCGTATGATGTCTTGCAGGGGCGCGGAGGAGACCACCGTGATTGGGTGCTCCTAGAAGTAGGTGTGGGAGTCGCCGCTGTTCTCGGAATACCGCGTACACCAGTTTTTGGTATTGCGGGTAGCGCTGTCATGAGTCCATTAGGACTTCACTGATGTAGTAGACGGGGCGCTGTATGGGGTGCTCCTTGCCCTCTTCCAGTCGTTCGACGACCATCACGGTGCTGACGACTCGAGTAGAGGCCACGACATAAACGAGCATTGGCTCTTTGTCGAGTGGAGCAGCGAGTAGTAGGGCCGTGAGTAGCACTTCTTTGAGCGCTTTGAGTGCGTCGTCGGCCTCTGCGTCCCATTGGAACGTGGGGTTCTTGCGCATCAGGCGGTAGAGGGGCATTACCTTCTCGCCTAGTCGAGGGATGAAGCGGCTGAGGGCCACGACTCGCCCTGCCAACTTCTAGACGTCGTGCAGGCACTCGGGTTTTTCGAGCCACGTGATGGTGTCGATCTTGGTAGGGTTGGCTTCGATGCCTCGCTTGGAGACTACATATCCCAGGGCTGTCCAGTGGGGACGCCGAAGGTGCATTTACGGGGTTCAGCTTGATGTTGTACCTCTGCAGGTTTGCGAAGGTTTCAGCTGGGTCGACGAGCAGGTCATCCTGGCGGGTGGATTTTACCACCATGTCGTCGATGTAGACGTGAATGTTGCGGCCAATTTGGCTCGCTAGGCATTCCTGCATGCATCTCTGGTATGTGGCGCCTACGTTCTTGAGGCCGAACGTCATGGTCATATAGCAGAATGCGCTGAATGGCGTAATGAACGTCGTCTTCTCCTCGTCCTCGACCGCCATCTTGATCTGGTTATAACCAGAGTAAGCGTCAAGGAAGCACAGCGACTCCGATCCCGCGGTCGAGTCGATGATCTGATCGATGCGCGGTAGGACGAACTCCTCCTTCGGGCAGGCGCTGTTGAGGTTGGTGTAGTCGATGCACATTCTCCATGTGTTGTTCTTTTTTAGAACCAGGACTAGGTTTGCCAGCCACTTGGAGTATTTGATTGGCCGGATGAAGCCTACGGCTAGCAGGCGCTGAACTTCTTCGGCGATTGCTCGACGGCGCTCTTCATTGAAGGGCCATAGCGACTGCTTTACTGGTCGCACTTTGGGGTCGGCGTTGAGTTTGTGCTCAGCGAGTTCCCTCGGGACACATGGCATGTCAGATGGCTTCCATGCGAAGATGTCGCGGTTCTCACGGAGGAACTCGATGAGCGCGCTTTCCTATGCGGGGCTCATGTGCGCCCTAATGGTGACCATCTGGCTGGAGTCGCCTGGGACGAGCTCGACGGTGCGGGTGTGCGTGGTCGCCTCGAACGTGGAGTTCGCAGCGGTTGGTTTCTTCAGGATGGTGGGGTCATCCTTGTTGATGTTGCCCACGTATTTCGCGAGTTCCTCCGCGTGGTCGGTCTGCACGGCGATGACGGCGTCGGCGAGCTCGGCGCCTTTGTCCTCGCATTCCACGGCCATGTCGAGGTCACCGTGGACGGTGATGATGCCGCTTGGCCCGAGGAGCTTCTTCATGTTGTAGGCATAGTGTGGGGTCGCCATGAACTTTGCAAATGCCTGGCGACCTAAGACGCAGTGGTAGGGGCTGTGGAAGTTCACCAGTTTGAACACGATTCTCTCCGTGCGGTAGTTTGCCAGAGTGAGGAAGGTGACTGGCAGCGTCACTTTCCCGATCGGGTACGCCTTCTGACCGGGGATGATGCCGTAAAAGGTCGTTAGTGTTGGCTCAATGGCTGCTTCTGGGAGCTGGAGCCTTTTAAACGTGTCTAGGTACAGGATGTTGATGGAGCTCCCACCGTCCATTAGTGTCTTGGGCAGCCAGTAGTCAGCCACCTTGGGCCTGACTACCAGGGCGACTCGCCCTGGGTATTCGATCCTTGGCGCATGATCCTGGCGACTCTGGGTGATTCTCTACTCGGACCAGTTGAGGAAGCGCGGGATGTCGACCTGTGTCACCGCGTTGATGGCAACCGCGCGGGCGAGCACCTTCTTCTCGCGCTTGGTGCCGAGTCCGGTGAAGGTGTGTAGCGAGCCGATGGCGGTGCCGAAGCCGCCTCTGTTCCCGTTGTCCCGAGGTGGGTTGTTGTTGGGGTCCTCCCTTGCTCGTCTCGCCTTCTCAATCTCTTTGAGAGAGTGGCAATCAGCGGTGGTGTGGGTGGCAGGTTTTCCCTCCCTACTATATTAGATGCAGGGCTGATTGAGCAGGGCGGCAGGGTCGAATTTCGGCCTCATCGCGTTGTTGGCACGGTAGTTCCCGCTATCGCGGTAGTTTCCTCCGTCCTGGCAGTACTTCTTGGAGTCGCGTTGGTCGTAGACGGCGTTGGCGACGAAGTTGACTCGCCCGTCCGTGCGGCACTTGCCGGTGATGCGGGTGTTGCTGTAGCGCATGTCGCGTAGGCGCCCGCTGTCGTGGATGCTGGTGCGGCGTCTTCCTCACGACTCATCGTCGGAGTCTTTGTTGGGGTCCTCCTCCGCATAGCGCTTGGCGATCTCGAGGAGGTCGGGGATGTTGTCGAGCGTCTGGTAGACCCTCTTGATCTTAGCAACCAGGGGTTCGTACCGGCACGCGTTCTTGAAGCAGTGTATCGCCGTGTCTGGGTGGATGCCGGAGGCGTTTATCCATAGTTCTTGCCATCTTTGGATCCAGCGGCGAGTCGACTCGCGTTGTCCCTAGATGCATCGCTCCAGGTCCTCTATGGTGGTGGCGGGGGTGTAGGAGCCCTCGAAGTGCCTGACGAAGGCGTCCCACATTTCTTCCCAGGAATCGATGTTGTCGGCGGGGAGCATGTTGATCCATTGCCGGGTCGCACCCTCCATCATTTGGGGGAGGTAGTGAGCGGCGAGCAGGTTGGTGTGGCCTGCGATTCCTATTGCCATGAGGTATGTGTCCATCCAGACAGTGGGATCGTACGTCGGGTCATACTTTTCGATCTCCTTGGGGGCCTTGAAGTTGGCGGGGTAATTTTCCCCGTGAATCATCGGCCCGAAGCATTGCGGCCCGACTCGACTGAGCGAGCCTCTTGGTTCTGGGTTGCCGCGGTTGGTGAGGGTGTGCCTCAGGTCATTGGGCTGGCGCGACCGCCACGCCTGGTTGTTGATGATGTTCGTACGGGCATCGAGGGGCTGCCCGTTGGCGGCGACCGTGTTATTCACTGGTCGCGGCTCGTTGGTGGACAGCGCGGGATTGGTGGCCCATGGTTGGTTCGCCAGAGGCTACGGTGGTGGGCAAATTAATGTGTTGGCCATGGTGGGGTGGCCGCTTGATGCCGCCCTGCTTGCTGATGAGCGGGAGTACATCTTTCCCCGCGGGTCGACTCTTGCAGCTTGTTGCTCGACGGCCCTGACGAGTAGGGCCTTGGCGTACTAGATCTGTAGCGCATCGTCGCCTTGGACGTCGAGGTTGGCAATTGCACCGTTGGCCGCGACGACGTTGTCCGTCGGGATGGAGTATAATGGTAGCCCGTTGGCGTCGCGGGCTTGAGGCAAGATGATTATGCGCGGTTGGTCCGGCGGGGGCGCGCGACCCATGGGTGGTGGAGGGGCTCCGGTTGCCGGTGCACCAGGTGGTGGTCTCGCGGGGTTGCTTCTGCCTAGCAGCGCGTTCTCGCAGTATTCGCGCTCGGCGGCGCGTGCGGGTCGCTCTCATCATTGAAGTTCAGGACGCGGCCCTGGACATTGGAGTTCAGGCGGGTCCTAATGCGGTGCTAGTGATATAGCGACATCTCCCGCGCCGTCTCTCGTTCGAGGCGGTATTTCTCGCGCTTGGCGAGTTCATTGCGTTGCGCCTCCGCGAGCCACAAGCGGGCTTGCTCCACCTCCGTGGCCTTCGCGGTCGGCGGGATCGGCGTGGCGAACGGATCTGGCGGGGCGGCCGTGCTGCCCGCCATGTAGATCGCGTTGAAGCGATTGGATCTGGCACGAAAATCCTCGGGGGACTCCGAGCCCGAATCGGAGTTGAAGATCCCCAGGATGGAGGAGTCTTCGAAGTCCTCGAGGTTGGAGACTCGCATGATGGAGTCCTCCCGTGATGCGGCGGTGATGGATCTGTCGACCGAGGCAGGGGTCGCGGAGTCGGCGTCGTCGTTCAGGGCGTCGTCGTTGGTGGCGGTGTTAGTCTCGACCATGTCGCTGGCGGCCAAGTCATACTCGGTGACGAGGCTCCTGATGGAGCGGACCTGCTCTTCCGAAAGCAGATCGCGGTGCGGCGGCGATCCGCCGACGATCACCGTTGCAGCTGGGTCGACCGCGCTGGTGAAGCCGACGAAGAGGTTGATGGAGCCGACTGGCATCACCGCGCCGTGAGTGACCGGGCGTGACGCCGGGATGTAGCTACTGGGCAGGATCTATAAGATCCCGCCGATGGCGATCATGCGACTGGTGGCGAGCGGCCGATCGATCGGCGAGTAGGGTCTCACCGCAGAACTCAGGCCAGTCCCGCTATGCCTGATGGGGCCACCGTCGAGAAATAGTTACGGCGATCGCTGCCACTGGCAACGATTGAGTGTTTCGTGAGGAAGAGTTGGCGGCCATCTGCGGTGCGAGATGGGGGCGGATGCACATGGGTTTACCCAGGTTCGGACCCTGGAGGGTAAAGACCTACTCCTGCTAGATTAGATTATTGGAGAGCGAGTTACAGGGGTGGCGAGCTTGGTGGCTAGGCAACGAGTCGCTTGAGGGGGTGTATGATGGGACGTGAGTGTCTAGGATACCCTAGGGAGGTTTATATATGAGGCACCTTGCTAGGGTTTACAAGTTACAACCGAACAATATAAGGATTCGGAGGTTTTGACATAATCCGACTGGGCTTCTGTTACGCTCCTGGGCTTCCAGTCGCCAGTCGTCGGGCCTCTCCTTCCGTTGCAATCCAGTCACCATCCTCCAGGCGCACTCACAGGCCTTTCATCCCAATCGGAATGTCCTGCTGGGCATACCCCCTTTGGCATATCCCCATCAATTCCCCTCCAACGCTCTACCACCACGAACGACAAGCATTAGTAGAAGAAATTATCTCACGGCCGCAGCATCACCCTCCTAAGAGATTCCCGGCCAGGGAGCCTGTCGTGGGCTCGTCACCAAGAGCAACGAGCTGCCCTGGCAAGCCGCTCTGCCAGCCGAATAAGAAGGGTCACTCCGCCCATGCCAACGATATCACAACAAGCCAAGGTAAGATGGGTACCTACAGCAAAAGGCCGACAGCCCCCCGCCCCTAGAAGAGTAGGTGCCCCCGTCCGCCCGACGGGGTCACCCGAAGACCAAGATACCATGGGGCTACTCCTAACCGGAGTAACCCTCGTCTTGAGGTGCTCGGCCATCATTGCCTAGCACTAAAGGGACAATCGTGAAAAACAAGTGGCGGCTACCAGTTCCCCCTTCACCGGCCCCGGGCGGTGGGGAAGTGTAGGGAACCTGAGCGGGCAATACTTGTCCCCATGAAAACCGGGCGTAACCTGCCCAGGACGGAGGAAGGGGAATGCCCGCCTAGGTTCTCCAGGACAAGGCATCATAACACGGTCTCATCCGGGGAGAAGATGGAAGGTCAGGTTTATCCAGAAGAAGCGCCTAGCATGGTGACCTTTGGTCTCCACGCGAAAGTGTAGCCAGGCTTGCCCGCGATTGGTCTCTAACGGTGATCAAATCACCAGAAAAGCAGAAACACTTGGGGGATACCCTCAAGCTCCTCAAAGCCTTGTGCGCCGGCTAGGTCCCACAACAGAAGCAATGTATCCAGAAGCAATTCCTGTGGATGAATATGAATGAGTTGACCCTTTGCACACTCATTTTGTTTATCGTTCATCCGGGCTACTTCAGCATGGAGAGTAGCGTTCAGAATGGTCACGTGTCCTTCTTGGCGCCTCCCAGGAAAGGGAGGCACAAACCCAACTTGGAGCCTTCCCGCCTCTTCCCTGATGCGAATCGGGAAGCTCTCCCTCCTCAACCGAGGGATCGGGCGGGGAGGGCTCTCCCGAAGAACTCAACCCCGACTGCTAAAGCAAGCTAAGTTCTATCTCCGAACACGAATTGTTGGGCACGCCTGATGTCTGCAAGAGCACAGATCATTTGTAGCTAGTTTCGAAGTGCAGATATCGATCCCACAGGGAGCCCAAAGGTAAGTGTTTATTGATGAAGTCTCTGTCACACCCGAAGTTGTCACGGGTCTTCGAGTGAATTGACTGCAAGTGTTGAAATAAGAATGGAGTTTTGTTTAAATGCGATAGATTTAAATAGAAATAAAATGTAAAGTTCAGAAATATAATGCATAAAAGTAAAGAACGACTTTGCTTATTTGTTGTTTCCTTCAGATGGTGAAAGAAGGCGCGGGGAGATTCAGTTCATGGTGATAGTGTTGTTCTAGGTGGACAAGAGGTAAATGTAACAATTATAATCTTATAGATATATGTGTAGGTGAGCAACCCATAATTAGCCGGAACTCCTCTTGGTAGATTTCATCCCAACTTCAATAATCCTACTAGCCTGCTACCAAAACCATGGTCAGACACTAGACGATTAAGACCCCTCAGGTTGCTTAGCGATTAAGATCCTTGGATCAGACTAATGCAATAAGCACAATGGTTACTCGTTATCCTCGACTCAACTAGCTTTCCATTGATATCCCCATGTCACCCGGGGGTCGCCGGTCCACTAGCGTACAAGATCTTATCTATGTAGAACAAAGTATCATGTTGTCTGGGCCCTTAATTGGACAACAAGCATTAGTCATCCCACAGATAGTCAAGCACACATAATATAGTAATTAGAATCAATCACAAACTAATGGAAAATATATGAAGGCACATCACATCTCACCAATCCCCTACATATCCCACGCCCAAGGGAATTACTCACACATGAGAGAAGAAAGGATCATCAATATAATCAAATAAAGGGAATTCGTCTTGGTATTACCGTGAAGATCCACAATAAGAATAGAAAAATATCCAACACAATTCAAGATGGGAAGAAACAATCTCAAACCCTAGTCTTGCAAGGTGGAGATCCCTCTCTCTCTCTAATACAAGTAGTGGCTATGGAGGTGCTGTGGCTAGGAGGTTGAGGATCGTGGAGAGAGATGAAGAACGTCTTCTCCTTCTTCTCCGGATCTCTTCTTTATCACTTCTGGATGGTGTGGCAGCTGCTGTGTTGTGTTTTCACCCTCGATCCCTTCATGGAAGTTGTCCCTTTTGACAAGACAGAGGCGGCGCCAACTATACGGCGGCAACTATGTGGCTAGAAAAATATTCCCGCTATATAGTTGCTCGTTAAAGCTTCTGTGAGCTCCCCTCGCGTGCTTCCAAAGTGAGACTTGCTTGTTTTCTCCAGAATATTGTATTTCTCTAGTTAAATCCTTCTGTTAATGTTTAGAAGCTGAAACACACATTAAAAACCAAGTTTTCTTCGGTACCGAAGTATTATCATTAGGTAAAGCCAGAAAACGATCAAATCCAGGAGAAAACCACCAATAAAGCCATAAAAAATGTGTCGAATCTCATAGCTATCAACTCCCCCAAGCTTAGATGTTGCTCGCCCTCGAGTGACAAGGAAATAAGGAAGAATAGGAGAGATTCGAAACTGAAAATAAAGGAACTCACAAATTTGATTTGGTGTCAAATTCTTTCGTTCACAATCCCTGCAATCTTAAATATGATCATACAAGTATTCACAAGATTGCACTGAGTCCACTTCCTAACCAAGTATATCTTGTTAGCAAATAAATCACATGCCTAAGCAATTGTCAAAAGTTTAGCTAGGAAAGTGACACAAATTCTTTTGGTGCCTCTCTTTGTTGAGAGATGAAAACTTTTTGTTCCTATTCATTTAGCCAATTAAGAGTACTCAAGTTGGCATCAAAACATTTAATTTAAGAACAACTCATATACTCCCATGTCAAAATTTCAAGGCTCTTAGAGCACCTTTTTTTTCTTTTGTCTTTCAAAAACTTCAGCTCTTTCATAGAGAAATCATGCCAGTATTTTCAACATGTTAATTGGGGCTGTATTGTGCACTCGTGACCATACCAATAAATAATTGTTGAGCAATAATGGGCCAGGAGTACTATAACTTCACTTGGAACGTGAAACCATGAGGAGACTAAATTTTTGACATGTTATAGCATTGCTGCTACAGATGTTTACATAACTCAATAGCCGAAATAAAGTGGTTTCCCACATATAGATCATTCGTTGGCCAGCGGAGTTAGTAGCTCCCCATGGAGCACGGTAGAGTTGTAATGACTCGCGTAAAGCAATATCTTACAGTAATTAATAGAAAACGTAGTGGTATAATTTATACTACTTCAAAGCATCCATTTAATCAAACAATTTTAATCAAGGGTACTATCGAGTCTATTTAAATTAAGCTCAAATGGGATGGAGTAGTTCTAAAATCAAATTCTTTGAGCTAAGCATGGACTTAAGTCATATTTCATATGCTTTTTCTTGTTGTAAAAATGTAGGAAGTATTTTTAACCAAGTTCATTGCTCATTGTTTCAAAGCTAAAAAGGAGACACTAGCAAAGGAATAGAATTTGTAGGATAACAAGATAAGTGGGGTGTGACTCCAGTGCAAGCAAGTAAATAATTGTAGGATCAATTTAAGGTTGCAAGGAGTGTGATGAAAGGAATGTGATACCTCCTCTTGCTTGCTTCGTTCTCATATTTGAGTCGAACCTCTCCTATATTTCCATATTGCCAAATCACCCGAAATTAAGCAATCTCCGAGAGAAACAAAGAAATAAACTTGCAAATAAAATTACAACTTTTTTTGTATTTTTGGTTTAGGAATGCAAAACTGCAAATAAACATGCAATTTTTGAAGAAAAATAAATCAAAAGAAGAAATAAAAACATGAATGCAAAGTTTGGAGGTTTTCGAATCTCCCCAAGCTTAGGCTATTGCCAGGCTGAGTTGTTGCCATCATTTGGCGGCTGTTGCGGATACTACTTGTAGAAGTCAGGGAAGTGGGTCATGAAGTGACTGAAGTTGTGAGTCAAAGTGTTCACATCTTCATTCACAACCTGAAGAGTGTGGTCGATCTCCCCAATGCACTGGTTGAGCTGCTGGAACTCCTGATAGGGGACGTAGACGTACCCTTGCTGTGGTTGGTTGGGCCACGGTTCCCAGGCTCCTCCTGGCTGCTGCTGCTATCCTTCCCAAGCAGGGTTGTGTCCCTTCTCTTCCTCCTACTCATGCTCCTTCTCATCCTATTGCCCTTCATCTTCCTCTTCCTCGGGTTGGAGCTTAGCCAAGATCTCCGTCACTTGGTCCTTAGTGAGGATCCAAGCGTCCTTCTCCACAATCGAGAAGGCTTGGCGGCATGGCAACTGAACCTGCTCTCCCTGTGCATCACCAAGGTAATGGAATCGATTTGCTCGGAGCCTCCGGTTAGCATGGTAAACACCAAGGAAGCCACAAGAAGTCAAATACTTGACATCCATAAGTTTGGAGCCGTCAACAGGTTCCATAACAGGTAGTACAATATTTAATGCATAGGCAAGGTGGGTTACCAATTCACCAATGCGAATATCACCTTTGGTCTTGTTGCTTTGGTGGCGAAAGTGCTGGATGAGTAGAGCTGTAGGACTGGGGCTTTGTGGTGCATTGGGGAAGAGAGCCTTGGTGATCATTGCTATGTCTGCATTAGCCATGGAGCCAGTATCACCCCTTCCCAATAGTGTGTCGGCGAGGAACAGAGCATAGTAGCGAATGGTTGGGTTCTGGATGGTGGACATCTTCTTCTAATAAAAGTGACTGCCACCATTAACAGAAATAACCTCCCAAGTCTCTCCACTTGTGACATTATAGAGGTTAGTAACATTGGGCTCCCTAGTATGAGGGAAGTTGAAACATTGCAAAATTGTTCGAAATTTATTTCATAGTGCTCCCGGTTCATGGTGAAGCTTATCATGCACATGTTAGCTTTCTCCATGTGGTCATCATAGAAGGAGGCAAGGAACTCATGGGTGAGCTCGGCATAGGTGTCGTGGCTTGTGAAGCCAAGTACCTCCAACCCCGACCTATTGCACATGAGGTCGAAGTCCGCCTTCAATCCTGCCGTGGTGAGAAAGTGGTGGTCGACCCAACGTGTGGGAAGCACCCTCCTCGATGAGAGAATGTCCAACTTGGACTTGCATGGAGCTCGGGCCCCCGAGCTTAAGCCCTCACCCCGTTGGCACTTGCTCAAATGAAAGAGGCTACCGGTTTTGTTCATCGTGATGCACTAAAAAACTTCACTGTAAAACCTTAGGCATATAGTTTCTATATGATATATGAACGATTCTACATGGAAAAATTCAATCCTAACATGAGAAATTAATAGGAAAAACTAAATAAGCTTGAATTCATCCACTAGATCAATGTGAGAGTTTCAACCATGGAAATCTGAAAATAAAGCATACATAGGGAGAGAAACATACCGATCTGTTGATTCCCCCACTCAAACGAACAAAATCCGTGAAGAATCAAGAGTTCTAGGTGGATTTTGAGAGGTTTGGAGAGAGAATATGAGAGAAATAATGAGGAGAGGAGGAAGACCTAGCCGCCCCGGTGCGATTTTGTGGTCGCACCGAACTATACGGCTGGAACTATACGGGCGGGTGATGTTGCTCCGCCCGTATAGTTGCAGCGGCCCCGCCAACTAGGGATTCTTTATACAGGAAACAACTATACGGGCACAACTATATGGCCGGATCACAATGATCCCGCCGTATAGTTGGTCGTTAAACCATCTGTCTCTCGAGATAAATTTCTAAAAGTAGCATCGATATCTATACGACCGGAACTATACGGCCGGAATTTTTATTCCCGCTATATAGTTGGTCATTAAACTCCCAGTACTTTTGGAATAAAATTCTACGAAGGCATCAATATCTATACGGCCAGAACTATACGGCCAGAATTTTTATTCTCGCTGTATAGTTGGTCATTAAACTCTCAGTACCTTTCAGAAATTTTTGTACGAAGGCATCGATATCTATACGGCCGGAACTATACAGCCGGAATTTTTATTCCCGCCGTATAGTTGGTCGTTAAACTCTCTGTGCCTTCGAAGAAAATTTGTTGATGGCAAAGATAACTATACGACCGGAACTATACAGCCGGAATTTTTATTCCTGCCGTATAGTTGGTCGTTAAACCATCAGTATTCATCAAAAAAAAATATTTCTTCGAGGATACCTTCTTAGCCCGAAATACCAAGTTTTGAACAGAAAATTGATAGTAAAAACTGTCGACCAACATTAGCATATTAAAAGCAAAAATTTTGCTTCTGTAAATAGAAAACTCAAACTTTAATTCTTATTATTATTGTCAACTCATTCAATCGACATTTCTACTACTTTTTGATAGGTACATCTTCACGGGCGCGCTTCCACAAGAATGTCTGTGAAAAAGTGATGGGAACGTGATGAACTTCTTATTCTCTATTCTAAATTGACCAAAATGGGTTGACTCCCATTAAGCATTTATTAAGAATGGTTGAATCACTCAACCTCTTCTCTCTTCTCGAATTCTTACCTTTGGTTGCCCCTTATCAATGGCACTTACTACATGAATTCGTTTTGCCGATGGAACATATCTTTCTCCCGCTTCTAGCTTGTTTGGAAAATACCGGATGATTTCAGCATCATAAACGTTGAAGATTATCTTCCCTTCTTTACAATCTACTGACGCACCTGTAGTACTGAGAAAGGGTCTTCCAAGTATTATAGATAATCTTTCATTCTCTGGCATTTCAAGAATAATAAAATCAGTGGGAATAACATGCTCACCTATTCTATGTAAGACATCCTCAATCATACCAACATGTTGTTTAGTGGACTTGTCAGCCATCTGTACAGTGATAGTAGTAGGATAATACTCCCCTAATCCTAAACTTTTATAGAGGGAGTATGGCATTACACTAACTCCTGCTCCTAGATCACATAAGGCATTGTGAATATCTGTTTTACCTAATGAGCATGAAATAGTTGGTATTCCAGGATCTCCAGACTTAGATAACAGCTTCCCGTTAGCAGGATAACTAGTTACCATGGAAATAGTTCCAGTTATTTCTTTCTTTCTACTAAGAATATCATGAAGGAATTTACTATAAGTAGGAACTTTGATTGCATCCGCAAACGGGATTTCCAGACGAAGATCACTAAGTGCCTTAGTAAAAGAATTATAAATTACCTCATCCGGTGCTTTCTTTTTTCGATCTAGATAAGGAAGCTTCTTCTCACCTGACTTACTCTTGTCTTTTACATTTTTTGGGGGGTCAGGTTATTTTGTTGCTTTCTTTTGTTGTTGCTTATTGCTTTTCTTCTGTTCTACTACAACAACTTCATCTTCCTTACTTATTTCTTTATCTTCTCTTGGGTCAACCGTCTCTGCATCAGAGTCATAATGATCATCCGGTGCATCATTGTGGTCCTCCTTGGCTTGATCTTGTGTTTTAGTCTCATCTTGAGGATCCACCAATGTATCATCTTCTTGGCTTGCTTCGAGCAAGGCTTTTTCCTTGCGCTCCTTTTCAGCTTCGTATTCAGGTGGTCCTAAGGGTCCTGTAACAACTGCACCCCTTATTGTGACAACATTAGTAGAAACAGAAATATCTTTATCATCACGAAGAAAAATTTGATAACCAGATGCTATTTGTTCACACTGGGTTTCAATCATACTAAGATACTTATGAAATAATTTTATTTCTTGGCCTATCTCATCATAATTTTCTGTGAGTTCTGCCAAAATCTTTTTATGTTTTTGGAAATGCTTATGCAAGTTATTATGAGATTTTACTTATCGATGTTTCAATTCTTGAAAAAAATTCTAGTTTCGTCTTCTTCAGTTAAAACTTGTAACAAATCCTCTTTGTTTTCCTTAGCAAGTTCAGAAGGTATACCTTTTTCTTTCATAGTTTTGCATACCTCAGGCATAAGATCAGGAGTTATCCGGAGTATCCCTCTTTCCAGCTTAGTGCCAAAATCAGGATTATATAAAGAATCATTCTTAGCCCTAGTAGATATTAACTCCAAACGTTAATTAATAGTTAAAGTATTTATTGATCGTCCTGCTGAGAAGTCAAGCAATTGTCTACATTGAGTATTGAGACCATGGTAAAATAAATGGCAGATTGTTAGTTCAGAATAGCCATGATTAGGAATACTATTGATCATTCCAAAGAATCTTTTCTAGGCTTGTGGGTAGTTTTCTCCCACGTTCTGACTAAAGTTGCCTATGTTGTTTCTTAGTTCAGTTACCTTTTTAAAAGGATTAAACCTGTTTATGAATTTAATAATGTAGTTTTCCCAGCATTTAATATAATGGCGAGGGAGAGAGTATAACCAGTCTAGAGCTTTACCTTTAAGAGACCATGAAATAATTTAAGACGAGAAAAGTCTCTCGCAAACCTTTTGGTCCAAGCGATGTTATTATATGTCTTCTTGGGTATTCATCTTTCCTTCCACTGAAAGCTTTCTCCTGCAAAAATTTAATAATTCCACCATCAAATCGATATTCTCTAACTCTAGGATTAGGGAACTCTATTGGTTGATTAAGAAATTCAGAACTTGGAGCACTGTATTCCTTGAGAGTTTTCTTAGGTTTCATAGGAGTTGTCCTGTAAATAGACATGATTTCTATAATATCACTCAGGTTTTCAACTTCAACTTAATTGATCTTAAAAGTTTTTCAATAATTTTGTTCGTGCCTCTGAGCAGGCACGAGCTCAATTTAATCCAACAGATAGGTCCTACCAGAACGTGTAGACCCTTTGTCTCCTAAGGAGAACATTTTGTAGTAGCAACACCTGAAATGTCAAAAGACATACACTTAGCGCTTAGCTCCCCGGCAACGGTGCTAGAAAATAGCTTGATGTTTGCAAGAGCACATATCGTTTGTAGCTAGTTTCGAAGTTTAGATATCGATCCCACAGGGAGCCCAAAGGTAAGTGTTCATTGATGAAGTCTCGACACACCAGAAGTTGTCACGGGTCTTCGAGTGAATTGACTGGAAGTGTTGAAATAAGAATGGAGTTTTGATTAAATGCGATAGATTTAAATAGAACTAAAATGTAAACTTTAGAACTATAATGCATAAAAGTAAATAAGGACTTTGCTTATTTGTTGTTTCTTGTAGATGGTGAAAGAAGGTGCGGGGAGATTCAGTTCATGGTGATAGTGATTGTGCCAGGTGGACGAGTGGTAAATGTAACAATTATAATCTTATAGATATATGTGTAGGCGAGCAACCCATAATTAGCCGGAACTCCTCTTGGGAGATTTCATCCCAACTTCAATAATCCTACTAGCCTGCTACCAAAACCATGGTCAGACACTAGACGATTAAGACCCCTCAGGTCGCTTAGCGATTAAGCTCCTTGGATCGGACTAATGCAATAAGAACAGTGGTTACTCATTATCCTCGAGTCAACTAGCTTTCCATTGATATCCCCATGTCACCCGGGAGTCGCTGGTCCACTAGCGTACAAGATCTTATCTATGTAGAACAAAGTATCATGTTGTTTGGGCCCTTAATTAGACAACAAGCATTAGGCATCCCACACATAGTCAAGAACACATAATATAGTAATTAGAATCAATCACAAACTAATGGAAAATATATGAAGGCACATCACATCTCACCAATCCCCTACATCTCCCATGCCCAAGGGAATTACTCACACATGGGAGAAGAAAGGATCATCAATATAATCAAATAAAGGGAATTCGTCTTGGTATTACCATGGAGATCCACAATAAGAATAGAAAAATATCCAACACAATTCAAGATGGGAAGAAACAATCTCAAACCCTAGTCTTGCAAGGTGGAGATCCCTCTCTCTCTAATACAAGTAGTGGCTATGGAGGTGTTGTGGCTAGGAGGTTGAGGATCGTGGAGCGAGATGAAGAACATCTTCTCCGGATCTCTTCTTTCTCCCTTCTGGATGGTGTGGCGGCTGCTGTGTTGTGTTTTCGCCCTCGGTCCCTTCACGGAAGTTGTCCCTTTTGACAATACAGAGGCGACAGCAACTATACGGTGGGAACTATACGGCCAGAAAAATATCCCTGCTGTATAGTTGCTCGTTAAAGCTTCTGTGAGCTCCCCACATGTGCTTCCAAAGTGAGACTTGCTTGTTTTCTCCAGAATATTGTATTTCTCTAGTTAACTCCTTCTGTTGACATTCAGAACCTAAAACACACATTAAAAACCAAGTTTTCTTTGCTACCGAAGTATTAGCGTTAGGTAAATCTAGAAAACGATCAAATCCAGGAGAAAACCACCAATAAAAGCCATCAAAAATGTGTCGAATCTCACAGTTGTCAATGCCGCCTCTTTTTTTCCGGCCTTCCCGCGGGAAATCATTCTCTCCCCGGGACCACTTGGGGTGGTTTCCATCGTGTGTGAGGGCACTGGCGAGGGTGTTTTCCCTCGAGCATCCCGCTGAGACCGCTGCGTGAAGTTACAAAAAATAAAGCCAAAAATGGGCAATTGACCAAAGCAATATTCATTTTCTTTTTATCCTAGCCTTCCCAAAAGGGGATGCTTCAATTACATAGGAGAGAAGATTCAAGGAGGATATAGACGTTGACGGTGTACGATCAGTGAACGGCGCCATCGTAGATCTTGAAACTCACTCACCTCTGGCCTACATCGAAAGCTTTGACTACAAACTCGTTGTAGCTGTCGAAGGAGAAGAAGACAAGGTCTCCAATCTCTAGGAGGTGGGACGACGCAAAGCGGCCCCACCCCCTCCCAAAGAAAAGCTTCCCGTCGGCACTAAGGAAGATATTCACTGACTTTGCCTTAAATCCACATCCCTCGGCCACTAGCAGCACCGCACGAGGGAAGTCCCTGCCAAAGGCCTCAACCGTCACTTTGGGGAGTTCTAAAACTCCCTTTGGTTCTTGAACCAGCGTCAAGAAGAACTCAAAGCCCACAAGACGAGGCCACCCCTCGGAGGGGCGACCACTCAGAGAACTTGCGCTCCCTAGGTAACCTTCCATCTCTATTCGGACGCCCCCGCCTGAATGACGAGGTTCATCCATGTAGGGGCGGAGTGATGGATCTAGCAAAGAAGCAACAAAACAATGGGCCTTGGAGAAGATGAAGCGAGACGATCATCGCGAGCCGCGACGTAAGGGGAAAAGCGACAACGTAAGAGATGAGGCTATAAAGGGAGGCACACACCCTTACCCTAAGGCTACATGTTTAGGCCACTTATGGCCTCTCTCTTTTCTTTACCTTTGCATCACCACCCGGGTCGCGAACCCCCTAGGACGGGACGCGGACCTAGCCTCTCTCTCCTAGGCTAAGGCGCGTCTGGGGGCTACTGTCGCATCCACAAAAACTGGGGTATCCTGGGATCCACGGGCGGGGCGCAACCCGGGATCAGTACTCGCGTGGGGGCTCAGCAAAATCTATCCTCGAGCCCCGACAATAACCCCAGCGGTAGGCTGGCCCTGGGTAGCATGGGGACAGGAGTTAGGTTGACATGACATGATGCTTAGCTAGTCTATAGGCATCGAGCGCCACCTAGTGGCAAGGCAGGGCTACCAGGCCACGTTGAGGATTGCAGTCTGCCGTGTGGCTAGGCTCATACTGACGCCTATGAATCGTCCCCTATTGTGTCCCCTTCCTCTATAAAAGGAGGCCCATGTCGAATAAATAAGGGAGGAGAAAAGGCAGAGAACCTTTTAGGGGAAGGCATCCTCTGTAACCTTGTGATAATCAGATAGTAGCTAGTTGTAGGACGTAGGGCTCTGCTCACTATAGACCTTAACCTGGGTATGAAAACCGTGTCTCTCTCTTTGATTGTGTTCATCCAGCTCGCCGAGCTCGCCGGACGTTGCGCCCCTGCCCGGACAACAAAGGAGGACCCATACCCCCGGTGTTGAAAATCGTAGCACGACACCCATACTACTATTCCTCCACGCAGATTTTTGGCAAAGCTCTGCCGGTTTCTCACCATATATTCCACCACCACACCGTCATGTTGCGGGGATCTTATCCACCTCTTCCTCACCTTGCTGGATCAAGTTGGATGAGACGACATCAAGCCGGGCATTTGGATACCATAGAGGTGTTATCGTTGCGGTACTTCATTGGATTGATCTGATGTTGTGTACATCTATTGATGGGGTTCGTTGCATAGAAAACAAAAACATTCCTACGGTTGCAACTAAGATCGATTCTAGGCGATACTTGTAACGGCTTCAGAAGAACTCACCCTTAAAGAACGTAAGCGGGATAACATTCTCGCAAACAAACATGGCTGGTGTAGAATGTACACGACCGTACTCAAGGACACGATGACTGTAAGTGCTACAAAGGGGCAGCGCCTCTGTAATTGGTCACACATACGGTGTGCCGATGACTTCGGTCCCTCGCTCTAGCTTGGCAGTGGAAGTAGGGGATCCTCGGGAACTCCGCCGACACTATGACATGGTGGTGATGGTGGTAGAGAAGATCTTGAACAGGACTTCGCCTAAGCACCATGATTGTGGCAATGTACAAGGCTATAAAGGGGAGGAAGATGCCAACCAAAGGGCATATGAGCGAAGGGAGAATGAGTGTGTGATGAGAGGAGGAGGAGATGTCCTTTTATAAGGGAGGGGGAGGCTGCCCCAAGGGGTGAGCATGCCCCAAGAGGTTCCCCCACCTCTTCCCTCATCATGTGGGTGAATGCTCCACTCACATAAATCCATCTCCACTCAAACCTCCACTCACTTGCATTAATTTTCCATCAAAATTAATGACATCTCTCATAATTCTCCACTCACTTTGTTTAATGCCACTCAATTTATTGAACACTTCATTTTGTGAGTAGTTCATTTAATGAACACTTCATTTAATAAAAACATTAATATTTTATCCCCTTGCAATATTTCGATACACCAAAACTATTCTGAAAATTTTTATCAGAACAGTTTCTACTTTGTCTAGTATTTTCTCCTGCGTTCCCTATCCACTCAAATGCGTCGAATACCCTTAAGTGTGTATCCCTATGGGATCATGAATTATGTGGACATGATCGATACTCTCTACGATCAATAATCATTAGCAGGACCTGGAGATCCATAATGACTACCACTAATTTAAACGATGCACTAACTATCGTGTGAATCTTTTTCGTAGTAACCAATTCCTTTTGTCTCATGATATTTTACTTGTCCAAGATCCGATCATTTGGTATCATCTATACCTAGTTCGATCTTGTTATCGATAAGTATTTTTTTTCTTATTCATGTGATATAATATTCTTAGTGATCTTATCACTTGCTTGCAAGCTATGTTAATGTGATATCACCGAGAGGGTCCTGAGTATATCTCTCTGCCATCGGGATGGATAAATCCCACTCTTGATCCACGAGCCTCAACTAATACTTTCCAAGTACCCGACGACATCTTTATAATCACCCTATTACGATGTGACGTTTGATGGAATCAAAGTACTCTTCCAGAGTTAGTGATTGACGTGATCTCATGGTCTAAGGATTAGAGTTACTTCGAATTACGTTATAGCAATGTAAACATAATGACATGATCATGTTACTATACTTTGGGAGATTGTTCATCACATCATTCCACCAATGTTGTGACCTCGTTATTAACAACATCCAATGTCATGATCAGAAAACCTTAATCATCTGTTAATGAACAAGCTAGTGTAATGATAGGCATTACTAGGAACCTTTTATTTGTTTATTAAACACACATGTATTAACGTTTCCGGTTAACACAATTATAGCATGAGAAATAAACATTTATCATAAACATGGAATATAATAAAATAACCATTTTATTATTGCCTCTCGGGCATATTCCCTTCAGTCTCCCACTTGCACTAGAGTCAGTAATCCAGTTGAAAACTTGCGCATATAAACACCTATGGCTGGTGTTGTACGTACGCATTTCTTGTGATAAACCTAATCTTTAGATCTAATACTTTCAGGTCTATGTGTATTTGCATGTCTTTACGTCTCTACGCATCACTCATTCTCAAATGAGATAGCATTGTATAAATTTGGTCCTTTGGTGAGACCTTAGTTCCTTGAGGTTTAAAACATATTGATGCTATTGTCGTACAATTGATCTTCATAGTATTATCCCACTTGGAACTACACCTAGTTTGATTAAAAAACTGCTTGACACAAATGCCTTTCCTATGCTGCTATTAGAGCAGTCTTATACTTAGCCTTTCGGTGTAGTATCCATCACAATACTTAACCTTTTGGAACTCATCCAAATATATCATGGAATTTTCTTCCATCAAATTGTGTCACCATAACCCATAGCCTAAATTGAGATAAACTTAATTTGCATCTTGTCACAAAACTGGTACCAATGTAATATCTTACAATGAACTACCCGTTTAGTGCCAATGCAACACTTTACAATGATGTATTTGTCACTTCTACATACAGAATATATTCTTAGTTCTTCCAAAGATCATAAGAATATCCTTACTATAGTCCAATGATCATCTTATGAGTCACCCTGGTATATGCTCATAACATTTAGAGCATAGGACATATCTAGATATGTACATATCACGGTATGATTGATTAAGATATTCATGTGATTTCACTCACCAAGTGTCAAAACACTTGAATCTCGTTTATCAAGATATTCATGTGATTTTACTCACTAAGTGTTAAAACACTTTAATCTCGTTTATTAAGATATTCATGTAATTTTACTCACGAAGTGTCAAAACACTTGAATCTTGATCAACCTTTTCCATGTGGTAAGAACCTTTCTCATCGTTTCCATATTGAACTCATTCAATATTTCATCTATGTACATATGGCATAACAATATTAGTGTCTCAATCTATCCAAATAGACTTTGATGCCAAATATTCTGGTTTTTCCCAAAACTTTCATTTAAATCTAATTTTAATGAAATCCTTAACTTGTGTCAATAAAAGGTACATTATTTCCAATCAATAATATGGCTTAGCTACAATGTATTAGAAATATGTCTCAGCGCTCCCACTTAATTTCTTGCAAATGCGAGCACCTTTATCGTCTCTAATGATATTAAACCTTTTAACGGTTTCATCACGGTGAAGATTCCAACTCCGCTATGCTTACTACAACTATTGAAGTTTGCATGCCCTTTTAGCATCCTTTGATTTAACAAAACCATTTGAACTATGTCACATACACATCCTAGGTAACCATTCTATTAGAAGAATGTTGTTTTGTTTGTTCAACTAGAATATACAACATTTGAAATATGTTGTGGTTGCTACACTAATCTGCCCAGACTAAATATCGCTACGAAGATTGAATCTTGTCATATTCAACTCCTTGAACATTGTCGTAAACTCTTTACCGACATATCGACTATTTCATAGATGTGAAACATCCATGTCTGTTTATTTATAAATCTAAATATGACTGATAGGGTTTATGCCTTTTAGAGGGTATTCCAAGTTCAGTAACAACTTGGTTTCTCGTGTATGGAACTATCACAAATCTTATGGCTTCAAGCCATTTGATGGAGTCAGGGCCCATCATATCTTCTTTGCATGTAGTCTATTCATAATTATCAAACAATAATGATTTAATCTCAAATCTTAATATTTGATTGTTTACCTGACCTACGCGATTCAATAGGAACATAGATCTCCGTGACCACAATCTTTGAGGCACGGGAGCCATGAGCATTATGGCTCCCTCTGGGACACTTTTCGGCACTACGCAACTCATCACATGTACCTAAGGTTCAATAACCTTATCAAAGTTCTATTGTCCTCCCACTTAACTTTTCGCGAAAAAATCCTTCTCAAGAAAATTGATGTTCCAAGTGACAAACACTTTTGTCTTCGGTGTTATGGAGGAATATCCAACTGTTTTTTTGGGATAACCTATAAATACGTGCTCACCGACTTTGGTTTTAAACATTTTACTTACGCCTAGCATACCAAAATTTAAGAAAAGACAACTTGGGTTTTATCCCAATCCATAACTCATATGGTGTCATTTCAACGGATCACGATGGAGCTCTTTTCAATGTAAAAGCGGTAGTTACTAAAGCTTAATCTTCAAAATATAATGGCAATTTTATAAATAACACCATTGATCCTACCAAACAAGGTTTGATTGCATCTCTCGAATACTCCATACTGCGATGGTTTCTCGGGAAACATAAATCCATGGAATGATTCCTTGAATCTTAGGTATTTTTTGCTAAACTTGTAACTCAAATATTTTCCTTTATGATCCAATCATAAATTCTTTATTTTCTCGTTACAATGATTTTCCACTTCATATCATTTGAACATTTAATGTTTCATACTTCTCCCTAATTAAGTAAATATACATATATTCACTCAAATATTTGGTTAAAGTATATGAAGTTTGAATGATCCACCACGTACGGCTACACATAATGGACTATATACATCAATATGCACAATGTCCAATAAGTTATTCGTTTGTTCCTCTTTAGCCTACGAATAAAATTTAAATCATTTCCGGGAAATTCTCACAAGTGTCAATTGATTTAAAAATCAAAAGGACTCCAAAATCCCATCAACATGAAGTTTCTTCATGTTTTCTTTCCAATATGATTTAAATTGCAGTGTTACTCATAAGTGATCTTCTAATCATTCGCCTTACGCCAATTTAGTATCAGTGTTTATGGACATGATTTATCCAACTAGATTTGTAAGAGTTCATCCACCTTTAATAGAATACGGTAATTTTTTGAACAACCATCGTTCTCATAATACCAGAACAAAATAATACAAATCTTGAATGTAAGCTTTGATGTCAATGACAAACACAATAACACTTTATTTGTTTTCCTATGAACATCATCACATATTCGATCTCTTGCTAGTTACTTAGGCTATTGCAGTTTATGAATTGTGTTGCTCTGCGTGACATTTCACACCAACCAATTCAATATCCAATACCGGTATCTAATACCCAAGAACCACATTATTTAACAAGCAAATAATACATCCATAACGTGTATATCATTTATATACCTAAGCTAGACATTTCTAGCCTTTTCTTTTCTGCCAAATATTTCCAAGATTCCATTTCAGCATTTCCTTTTCCTTTTTAAAAGAATCTATCAACATCAATAGTGGTGCCATACATATGACGCGTAGTTCAAAGCATGTATAGTCAAATACTAATACCTTTGGACTTAAACTTTGAAGTGGATTACCATCATCAAATGTTTGGTGTTCTTTCAAATTTTATTCCTTTTAGTAATCCTTTTAATGTAGTAAACATTTTACCTACATGTTCTATCCATCCTTATCATGAAAACTTTCATGATCAAGCTACTATAGCTCATAAGGACAAATCGTGAATATATTTTAATTCCCAAAACCTTTTGGGTGATCAGGACACCTAGCGTCTCCAACCATTACAAATTCTCATACAATACGAGAATGTGTATTTTATTATATTCTATCATACCACAACCAAGCATTTTTTAAGATATCACAATATCTTCTACACATGATGGTTTCCGAAATAATTTTTAGCTCCTAGATAACGTTGATACTAAAACAATTTTTTAATATCAAGAATCATGGAGTCAAGCATGATACTTAGATACTAACGCTAGAATTTGTTACTCTTGATTCAATACTATTTATTGAATTTCACGAAGTAAGTGAGGTTTTGCTGAAAGTTTGCAATAGTACTTTAAAGTTTAGATTGATACTCATAAAACAATACGATACAAGTTCGTAAAGTAAAATTCTAGAATTCTATAGTTCTATTATCTTAATTATAGCTAAACGCAAAGTAGTAAACGAATGCGAGTGACTACAACAAACTATGCAAATTCACTTCAATTTAGTTTATGATAAATTGAGTTCAAATTAATCTAAATTACTAAATGAACTCCCACTCAAAACAATATCTCCCGAGTCGTTTTGGTGATTACACGAACCAAATTCACTACACCACGTCCGATCATCACGTGAGGTGGTGCAGCTCCAATGGCAGACATCATATGGACATCATATTATTCATATGACTTGTGCTTTACCTTTTAGTTTATGTTCCGAGGCCATGTCTGTACATGCTAGGCTCGCCAAGTAAGAACCTTAGTACTCATGTGTGTAAAACTGTCTTACACCCATTGTATGCGATTAGAGACTATCATACATGATCATCACGTGGTGCTTCGAAACAATGAACTTTCTTAGCGGTGCATACTAAGAAAGAAAATATTATTATCTTGATATTTAGTGCGAGGGGTCATCTTATGATGCTACCGCCAAGATATAAACAAGACATAAGCATAAATAAGATGCAAACAAGGGATAAACATCACATGCATATATAATATGTGATATGATATGGTCCTTTCTTGCACTTGATCTCCATTTTGTGTGTCATGGTATGATCTCCATCATTCCACTGGCATGGCACCAAGGTCCATGGTGCCACCATCATGGTCGTCTCCACCATTATAATATATCTCTCGCATATATATAAATAGCACGTAGGCCATAAAAAGATAAAGACTACCATATGGCTCCTGCTGGTTGTTTAACTTATAATAAATCTCATTGCATACAACAATTTTTGTATCAATGACCATACCACATCACATGCCCTACAAAAACAAGTTAGACGTCTCTAATTCATTTTTGCATATTCATGTGGCCGTGGGCTTTCTAGGAAAAAATCGCTCTACCTACGAACTTCAACCACAACGGTGATAATCATGTTATTAGCAAACCATTATAAATTAGAACATGGCTATGCTGGGAGAGACATACACTCACTGAGCCACTTATGCAATAGGAAAAAATCGCTCTACCTACGAACTTCAACCACAACGGTGATAATCATGTTATTAGCAAACCATTATAAATTAGAACATGACTATGCTGGGAGAGACATACACCCACTGAGCCACTTATGCAATACAAGTTGCATGTCAAGCGTGGGACAAGTCTCATGTGCGAGGACATGTAAAGTTAGTCTGGTCTGCTTCATGCCAACTTGCCACCATGTTACAAATTCACGAAAGTATGCCATAACATGATCATCAACATCCACATATCTATGTGTTCTAACCATACAAAGCATCTACGCATAGATCTAGATCTGATACCACTAATGGGGTTTGTTGCATAGAAATCAATTTTTTTCCTACAGTCGCAACTACAAAGATCGAATCTAGGCAATACTTGTAATGATTTTAGAAGAACTCACCCTCGAAGACCATAAGAAGGATAACATTCCCAGAAACAAATGTGGCTGGTGTATAATGTACATGACCATCCTCAAGGACGCGATGACTATAAGTGCCACAAAGGACAGTGCCTCTGTAATCGGTCACACATACGGTGTGCTGACGACTTCCATCCCTCGCTCCAGCTTAGCAGCAGAATCACTAAGAATGTTATATCACGAGAACGAGAAAAGAATACTTGTAGGTAATGAGATTGAACTAGGTGTAGATGATACCAAATGATCGGATCTCGGACAAGTAAAATATCGCGAGACAAAAAGAATTGGTTACTACTAAAAAGGTTCACGCGATCACTAGTTCATCATTTGAATTAGTGGGAGTCATTATGGATCTCCAGGTCCCGCTAATGATTATTGATCGGAGAGAGTCTCGATGATGTCCACATAATTCACGAGCCCATAGGGAGACACACTTAAGGGTAGTCGACGCATTTGAGTGGATAGGGAACACCAGAGAAAATAGTGGACAATGCAGGAATTGTTCTGATAAATCTGCCTAGATAGTTTTGGTGTATTGGAATATTACTATGGATTAAATTGTTAATGTGTTCATTAAATGAAGTGTTCATTAAATGAAGTACTCATTAAATGAAGTGTTCATTATATTGAGTGACATTAAATCAAGTGAATTAAAAGTGGTTTTAATGGAATGACTCTTGATTTTTGAGTGAAAATTAAATGGAAGAAAGTGGCTCTTTTCGAGGCCCTGGTGACCAGGGTACCACGTCCCGATGGCTGGTAGCCCCTAGCTCCTCGAAGTACCAAGCCCACGAGGGATTACGCTGCCCCTTGAGGCGGAGCGGTCCTAGAGAGGGCTTCCCTCGAGGGAAATGACTCCCCAGGTGAAAGCGCTCGCCGAACCTCCCGAGGGTGCTTCAGAATGTCCCTCGTGCCCTTTTGTAAGGCTGCTAAACGGTTAGCACACGGTCCGGGACATGACAAAGGGAGTGGCCACTATGTTCTCACCATCTGCCTCAGAAAAGGAAGATCCGGTCTGCCCATCTTTCCATTGAAGCAGGAAGATCGACGATCCCAGCGTAGTGGGTGCGCCAGTTGCCGTTTGGGTGACAAGGAGATAGCGGGAAGGTGCGGATGAAGACAAAATGGAAAAGGGAGGCTGCTTTATCAACCGGTGGAGGCGCGTCCAGGCCGGAGGACTTGGTCCATCAAAAGTAGTCTCATAGACCAGCGCCCAGGAGGGGGGCACTGTGGTGACCCTCCTCGTCCGTGGACCAGGGGAGAGGCTCGACACCGCCCTATATAAGGAGTCCTTCTCCTACCTTGCACTGGATGGATCCCGGAGATCTAAAACCCTAGACTTTCATCTACCAATGTAACCTCGCGAGGCAAGCGAGCAATACAACCAAGGTGGAGTAGGGGATTTACCTCCTCACGAGGGTCCTGAACCTGGGTAAAAAAACACGGTGTCAACTCTGTGATGTGCATCCGCTCTACCGCCATAGTCGTTGCCAAACTCCTTCGGAATTGCGTGTTGAGCCCCCTCATGAACCAAGGGATAGTTGGACCCTATTTCCTTCGTGGGACAAATCTTTGACATTTGGCGCGCCAGGTAGGGGGCTGAGATGCATTTTCAAGATCTTCGACGACCTCAGGAACATGTCGGCCGACAACGAGACACGCGCCAGTGGGCCCTCCGTCGTGTGACAAGCAAAGCCTAGACGGAGCTGGCCCCGTAGCACACTGTCTCCAAGCAAGTCTCGTGGATGGAGGACGAGGGGGGTCCTCCTACCACCTGTCGCAGGATCCCTCCCTCCTCGTGCAGCATCACGTCGCTCTCCCGCACCGCATCTACTCAGGTCCACCCCGAGACGCTCACCCCGGAGGCCGCCAAGCGCATGGTGTGCAAGCTCCTAGACCACCCGCCAGCTGAGCAGGGCCAGGAGAAGTGGCACGAACGGATCGCCGAGCTCCTCAACACCGCCACCCTCTCCCCGGAGGGCCCGGGAGCTTAGGACGCAGGCGAAGAGCCAGGGGCTGGGGCTCACCCCCTCCCCGCCGGCATGGGCGTATGGCCAAGCTGGGTGATGCCTCTCGACCGCTCGCGAACAGCTGCAAGATCATCTTGCCTCCGGTTGTTGCAGTGTCACCGCGCGAGTATGAGGACCGCCTCACCGAAGAAATCGCCATCGTGAGGCAGCAGAATCGCGCGGCCCTCAACAATAGCAGGGGGTCCAGGCCAACGGCTGCCTCGCCTTCACCAAGAACCTCTGCCACGTGATCTAGCCTCACAAGTTCTACCCGGAGACGCCTGCGCGCTACGACGGCACCACAAACCCGTGCGAATTTCTCCAGCTTTATACCATAGGCATTGAAGCGGCGGGAGGATACGACCGTGTCATGGTGAACTATTTTCCCTTGTGTCTGAAGGAGGCGACCAGTACCTGGCTGATGAACCTTCCTGAGGAGTCAATCGACTTATGGGCGGAGCTTAGCTCCCTCTTCATATCCAACTTCAAGGGGACCTACGAGCGTCCGCTCACCTACTACGACCTTCGCCAAATACGTCAACAGCCTCGGGAGACCCTCTTCAAGTTCCTATAGAGGTTCAGTCGAGTCCGCAACAAGATCCCCAAGATCTCAGACTCCAATGTCATCACTGCTTTCTACGAGGGCGTGAAGGACGTCAATATGAGGGGAAATATTGGGATTAGGGGCAAGAGCCTCACCACAGCCACTGAGCTCTTCGTCATGGCCGAGAAGTGCGCCAAGGCCAAGGCAGGGCCGATGTTCGGCCTCGCGAAGCGAAAACCACTCCCAAGGCCTCCGGTTCATCCAAGTGTAAAGACAAGGAGCCGAAGCGCAAGACCGCCACCGTCCTAGCGGCAGAGCCAGATAGGAAGAGCCCTCACGAGGAGCTAGCAAGCGGGAGTGGGACGACAGCTCGTACTGCCACTTCCACTAGAAGCCAGGCCACCCCACCGACGACTACTACAAGGTCAAGAAACTCCGTGACCTGCGCAACAACCAGAGAAAGGAAAGGCTGAGAGGTGAGTGAGGCGGCCAAGGCAGGGGCAACCAGGGAGGAAACCCCTAGAACAACAAATCCGGCGGGCGTGATGACCCTCCGGTGGGCCACCAAGCCAACGCCGCGCAACAGCATCTGCACCCATAGGAGCAAGGACCCGCCGATGATCCTGGGGGCTACCAGGTGCCACAAGGTGTTATATCCTACATCCTTGGTGGCTCCCAAGTCCCGACGTCCAACCGGCACTTCAAGCTACTCACTCATGAGGTTGCAGCTGCCAGACCGAGAATCCCCTCGCCAAAGCTCAAGTGGTCCCAGTGCGCCATCACCTTCGACGCCAGCGACCACCCCATCTCCACCAGGCCTGTGGGCACACTCCCCCTGATCTGCACCCCCACCATCAACAACATCGCGGTTGCAAAGAGACCCATTGACAGAGGCGTTGGCCTGATCGTGATCTCCATCGAGACTTTCGCCCAGCTGCAAGTGCCTTATGATAGGCTGATGCCGACCATGCCGTTCTTTAGGGTGACTAGCGGATCCACCATACCCATCGGGCATGTGTGCCTCTCCATCACATCCGTAATGCGTGACAACTACCACACCAAACTCGTCGACTTCGATGTGGCACACATCAACCTTCCGTACAATGTCATCCTCGGTTACCCTGCGTTGGCCAAGTTCATGGCCGCCACTCAGCATGCCTACAACATGCTCAAAATGCCTAGGGACAACAGTGGGTTCATCACGGTCTGTTGTGACGAGGTGGAAGCCTTACGCTCCCTAGAGCACGCTTATAAGACCGCTGCCGCCACCTATCCCGAGGATGTGGACGCCTTGGACTACATCATAGGCTCCACCAGGAGGAAGCAGATGATGGCCTAGGAGAACGCCATGGCAAAGAGGGCAACAGTTGCTCTGTTCCCGCCTCACGAGGGCCCGGGCCTAACCGGTGCCTACGACCTCAAGAGGGGATCGGGAGCTTTCCCTCTCGTCCTCACGAGGGATGAGGTACCTCCTGAGGACGGCGAAAACGCGAGGGCTCCGGACTTCCCCATGGACTATACCCAACGCGCGCACGGCTCCTGTTGCCCTGGTGGTGGTAGCTAAGCGGCTAGATGAGCCGGCAGGCCGGGCTGCTAGAAGGTGGATAGACCTCTCCGAATGGCGCACCTGACTCTGCGACTTTTTGAAGGTGAACCCCAAAAAACCCTCACCCCTTGCAGTTTTGTCTCTCGTTAGACCCCGTGCGATCCGCGGTAGCGTTTGTAATAAGCCTATACTACTGGCGCTTCCTTGGATTTGTGCTACGCGCATGTTTGGCAATTTGGTTTTTTCTTCGAAAAAGCATTTTCTACGAAAAAATGCACCACCAGATTTCCCTCACACGCTCCGCGCGAGCGGGGGCTAGGGGCGGTACCCTTCACCGAGCCAGCTCCTTGTCGGCATCAGGACCTAAAGTGTCGAGCTCTGAACTCACGGGATAGTCTCGGCCATGAGTTACCTCATCGCACGGTTCCTGGTGCCTAAGATCCTCGTGCGGCGCGTGTATGAGCCTCTAACGGTGGGTGCTCTTTCCCTACGGCCCTCTCCTGGTAAGGTCTACGGGGCACCTCATCAAGACCTAAAGTGTCGAGCTCTAAACTCTACGGCCCATCCCTCGGCTGTGAGTTACCTCACCCATGGTTCCTAACCTCGTTTTTATCCTCGCAATGGATCATGAGGCCCTATTTCTCAGCAGCCCGAGCTCGTCAGGACCTAAAGTGTCGAGCTCTGAACTCCATGACCCGTCCCTCGGCCGTGAGTTACCTTACCCACGGTTCCTAACCTCGTTTTTATCCTCGCGACGGCTCATGAGGCACTGTTCCTCCACAGCCCGATCTCGTCAAGACCTAAAGTGTCGAGCTCTGAACTCCATGGCCCGTCCCTCAGCCGTGAGTTACCTCACCCATGGTTCCTGGCCTCGTTTTTATCCTCGTGATGGCTCATGAGGCCTTGTTCCTCCGTAGCCCGAGCTCATCAGGACCTAAAGTGTCGAGCTCTGAACTCCACGGCCCGTCTCTCGTCCACGAGTTACCTCACCCACGGTTCCTGGCCTTGTTTTTATCCTCGTGATGGCCCATGAGGCCTCATTCCTTTGCATCCCGAGCTCGTCAGGACCTAAAGTGTCGAACTCTGAACTCCACGGCCCATTCCTTAGCCGTGAGTTACCTCACCCACGGTTCCTGACCTCGTCTCTATCCTCGCAATGGCTCATGAGGCCCTAACCCTCTGCCGCCTGAGCTTGTTAGATTTAAAGTGTCGAGCTCTAAACTCCACGGCTCATTCCTCGGCCGTGAATCACCTCACACCCGGTCCCTGACATTTGCAAAAAACTCACGCGAAACCCACAAAACCCTCGGCACGGGGGTTGGAATAAAGAACACCTAGTCCTATGGTTTTCTTCTCGAGAGGCTTACAGGGTGACCCTCGAGACACCCTCTTCAACGGTCAAACTTCGTAGGGCCAGTGAGCTATAAACTTATAGCCCTAGATGGGGGTTAGTTTCCTCACCTATGGCTCATCCCACGGGAGGCGCCCGGGAAAGGCACGTGAGCCTCGTGAGGCTATGCCCCCTCTCAAGAAGACGGGCTAAATAGATTGGCACGAGACCCCCCTCGAGGGTGGGCATTGGAGTTTCTCCTCGAGAGAATCCCCAAAATCCGTTGCAATCAGCAAGATACGATGAGCCGCCTAGGCGCCCAGAGGCCCCATAGCCTGAGCTATTACCCACGAGCATGGGGGGTAACCCTCTTGAGGTGCTAAGAGCCTCATTGACCTAATCGGGTACGACCCGCTCTGTGGCGGTCCAGCCCAGTGGCTGAGGAGAGCCCCGCTGGCAGCGCCCCCAAGCGTCGTCTCTAGAGATCACCTCCCCAAGCGCTATGCCCTCAACCTCGCCTCGCGAGGGCTCCGCCCCCAGATTCTTAGCCCTTCGACGGACGCACTCGGTGATCCTAGAAGGCGGTCCCTGCAAGAAGAAAGCATGAGCCACCCTCGCAGGCCTCAGCAAGAGGTCGCTACTGTTGGAAATATGCCCTAGAAACAAATAGTAGTAAGGACTATTATCATATTTCATATAGTTTATGATTAAGTTTTATATCATGATATAATTGTATTGAGTGTAAACATCAATACACGTGTGATATACAAACAACCAGGGGTTCCCAATGAAACTCTAGTCACTTGTTCATTGGTCAACAGATGATCATGTTTCCTGATCATGTGGCATTTATGCTAGTTGGAAATGAGGTCATCTCATTCTGAGAATGAGATGATGAACCAATACCCAACCTAAACATCGTGACCCGATCATGTCACGAAGTTCAAGTTATGATGATTAGAAATGGATCCTCGTAGACTATTCCTTAGACCGTGAGGCTATATCAATCACTGTCTCCCAAGAGTGCTTAGATAGCATCAAACGCCATCTGGTAAAACAGTGGTTATAAAAGTGTGTTCAGGTATTCGGAGGAAACCGTAGAGGAAATATATGTCAAGAGTGGGATTTGTCTGTCCATGTGACGAGAAGATACTCAAGGGCCCACTCGGAGAGGTTATATCCAATAGCTGCGTAGTGTGTGATTTGATCACAGGGATATCACTTGTCGGAACGAGTCAAGTAGCATTGTTCAGTAACGAGATTGAACACGACATGGTGATGTCATTGATCAGATCTCAGGCAATGCAAGTATCGAGTGACAAAGGGAATAAGACACGACTGTCCCGGTTCAAACGACAAAAGATCTTCGTGGAACGCACAGGGGTCACATGGTCATCCAGGTCCCTCTGTCGATCATTGATGCGGGAGTGTCCCGACCATGTCTAGAGTGTTCCCGAACCGTGGGATATCACGCTTAAGGGCTTGATGATGCTTAGAAAGTGTTTATAGGATCGGTAGAATCACCGAAGAAAAGAAGAGAGAAAACCGGAAGGGTTTCGGTAAGTTCGGAGGATGTCCGGAGTGGAGGTGGAAGGTGTTCCATAGCCACGGAGGTTGAATAATATGTGAATGAATGTTAAATAATGATTTAATCATTTATTCATAATTATTTAATAAAGAGAAAAATCAATTAAATGGTCAAAGGCTTAATGGGTGTGGTGCCCCGCAAAAACCACTACTAGAAAATCGCGTTGTTTCTGTGCATTGCATCATCATGACCGCATGCTCATGTCATCATGCCACTTTGCATTTGAGCATCGTCATCATCATGCATTTGTTTGTCTAAAACTATTTTCGAAAAACATATTTTTGTTTTCTAAATACCCCGCCTTATTTCAAAATTCAAAACCCGGGTCTCCGGATTATTTTGTTTCGTCTACCAATGGATTTCAAAAGCCCCGTTTAAAATAATAAAATATTTATTTTATTTTTAGGGGCAGCCGTACCGGGCCGATCCGACCCAGTCGGCCACCCCCAGTACTAAAACCAGCCTAAATCCTAAACCCTTTTCTACCCAACCTATCCTACCCAGCCCTCCCCTCCACCTCACTCCCACCACTCACAGCTTGCCACCTCACCCCTCCACCTCCCCTCAACAATCCCTTGTCGCCACATCAGCCCCTGCCGCCACCTGGGCGCGCCCCACGCCCGTTCCCCGCCCCTGCTGGCCCCACCACCTGCCCCCTGGCCGCTCCTAGCCCCACCCCTAGACCCACCTGGGCACGCGTCCCGCGGCCACCTCCTCGCCCGACCCCACCACTCCCCACCTCGCGACCCCCCCGCGCCCTCCTCCTTCCCTCTGGCTCGTTTCTCTGCAACCACCTCCGCGTGGCATCGCTGTGGCCTCCCCGCCTCTCGCCTGCTGTCTCCACCAAGCATTGCCTCCCCGTCCATGAGCCTCGCCGCCTAACCTCCTCAAGCTCAGCCGCCCCTCGATCTCCGCCACCAATCTCCGTGCTGCCGCCGGCCCGCCATACCCCTCCCCGCTGCATGGATCTCCGCCGCCGCCGGCGTCGTCCTCGACCTCGCTCCCCACCGGCCCGTGCCTCTCTCGGCCTCCCTCCTCCCTCTCCCTGCTCGCGCGACCCTGCTCGGTCCTCTGCAACCGCCGCCTGCCAGAGCCTCCCCCAGAGATCGCCTGCGCCGGGCCGCTGGGATCCTCTGCCTGGACCTCGCCTCTCCTCTTCCATGCCCGGGACTGCGTCTCGCCGGCCGCCCTCATCGCCCTTCGTCCTCGTGCGTGGCCGCGACCTCTCCGCCTCCCCTCTCGCTGCCGCCAACCGCCTCTCTAGGGTCTCATTCGCTTCGCCATGTGGTCGTGACCGTGTCCATCAAGTTTTTGTTTGTTGGCTTCGTGGGACACCAAGTCAGCGGCCCCGACAAGGCCTTCCAAGCCGTCCCATTCCGGTGTCCTCACCGACTTCTAGATCAGCCATGTGGCTCCCCTCTTTTGTTTGTCTTGCCACAAGTTAGCCGAATGCATGAGGCCATGAACCCTTCAAATATTTGTGACAACAAGCTCGACACCGACAACCGAGTGGAACCCCGAGTACTTCGTCATGGAAACTAGGGGCGATGACGCCGAATCGACAAGATCTACCTCACGGAGCGGTGAACCCCCGGACCCGGAGCATCCCTGGACACCAAGATCTACCGGCGACCCGACCAAGACCCGAAGACCGATCCCGGAGTTAGAAGACCGACCCTGCCGAAAACTGAACCCTGGCGCGCCAAGTTCTTCACCCCGAACGCCAAGTCCGACCCGATCTGTGGACCCGACAAGACCTTCGCAACGACAAGATCGACACCGACCAGGACGAATCCGATGCGCCCCGACGCCGCACCAAGTTCTTCTTCACGGAACGCCAAGATCTACTCTGTTATCCGAGAACGAACCCGCCGAGACTGAACCCCAGATCCGGACCCTGAGACCTGACCCCGAACCCCTCGGAGCCCAAGTTCGCCGAACCCTAATGTGATTTCCCTATCCGAGACCCCCGTTATTTTTATAATATGACATTATCGTCTGTCGCATATTAAATTGTTCATACTCGCATGCATATTTGTGTGGTTTGGGGGCATTATGCCGATTCACCTCATAATTGAATATGGAGACCATATGCGGACATTTCCAGTCTCATATTGGTTCCATTTAAATTTGTGTAGCGAACCGGTGATATAATTTTGCCTTGTTAAGACCACATTTAAATTGCGGGGTATCTAGAACAACTATAACCATATACTTAATTGTCGGGACCCCGTTTCCGCTTAATGTGGCCTAGTTGCATCGCACCTTTGCCATGTCATACATCATACATGCATCATGCCCGATCTTTTGCCGTAGTATTAAATAGTGCCTCCGGTGTTTCTTCTAGTGCTTTGCTTCTTCACGGATTAGGCCGATGAGTTGATGCGAGTATCGACCCGATCTTCGGATGAACCTTCGGCAATGTTTTCAGGCGAGCATCTCCCCCTTTCTACCTATCTTACTTTTATAGTATTTATTCCCTCCTGTTGATCTATTGCTATCTGTGTTGCGATGCTCTAGTTTTCGTGCCCGTGATATTCCTTGCAGCCTTATATTGCCATGGACACATCCTATTACCTGTTGTTTGGTAGATAGTTGGACTTGCGCGTCGTAGTCGCTTGCTCAAGTGCTGTTGTGTGTCGCCAAGTACCACAGTTGTTGGAGTATGGTCGCATGTTTAATGTTGGAGTTGATCAAGACTTTATTTACCGTTTAATAACTAAAATTGAAGTAGGTAATGCAGAGGCACCGGTGGGTGATAGACAATATTTGGTTTCCGACCGCTCACTGGTGTCCCGTAGGACCCCGAGTTCTTGACACATGTTCCGAGATCGAGCGCGCTAACCACATGTGGGATGTGTGGGCACCCCATCGATTAGTACCTGATTTCAAAGTATTGTACTGGGGGCCACAACTAGTTTGAGGTTTTATTTACTATTCTGTACTTATGCCATGCTTTTCTGCTTTATTTAAATTGTGCGATGTACTTTGTACTGTTTAGGATCGGGACACGTTTGTGTATCGACAAGCCCAGCCATCTTTTCGGGTTCCCGATACGTTTGACCGTCCACCCAAACCTTGAGTCCGTCGAGACCGGCCGACTTCGTTATGGTAGACTTAGTGGGGTGGCCCCATGTACTTGCTTTTGGGTCTGGAAACGTCATGACTTAGGCCCCGCCGACATACCGATGGGTGTATGTTAACCGATCCGCAAAAGGGTCAAGTGCGTGTGGATACTTTGGTGCACCTCAGGTTAAATCTTTTCGAAAAGCCGTGTCCGCGGTTATGGACGACTTGGAGCACAGTTCTCGATCATAGACAACTATAACTAAAGTTTACTGTTATAATTTGACTTGTATCCGATATGACTAGTAATCAGCTTCACTACAACGGAATGGCTAAATAAAAGTACCAACCACTGCTGGGTTTTGGGATATCTCATGCTAATCGTATCTGACTAGTAAGTGTTGCCACTACAACGGAATGGTTAACTAAAACTGCCCACTGCTTATTATATCAGGATGACTCATGCTATCTATATTGGACTAGTAATTGCCGCAACTATAACGGAATGAATAAAACTGCCAATTGTGTGAGTTCCTCGGTTGACTTCCTTGTTTGGTCTCGAGGGGGAAATACCAGGATGGGTATGTTTGGTGGTAGTATCAGGTTGGTTCCGAATAGGTCTTTCTGACCCCCTCTGATAGCCGCCATTTGCATCGAGTCTCTATAGGTTGTTTAGTGCATGCGCTACCGCCGCTTCGATTATACCTATGTAGGCGAGGACCGCCAATTCTAGTCTCGCTGTCGGCCTCGATCTTGACCGCTCTCTTTTTCCTTTGCCCTTTGTCGGCACCCCTTTTGTTTAAGCAGGTTTTGAGATCGACGTCGTTAGCGTGGTTACCCTTCCGCTTGGCTCGGGCAGGGTTATGGACGCCATTGGTTATTCTGCAGGCTCTTAGCTCAATTTGCATCTTGTCCGTGCACTGGACGACGTGTCGTTTCAAGGTGATTTGGATCTTTGTCTTTGTATATCTGTATTCTTGACTCATGGAGTCGTTTTGTATATATCTGCTCTGTGGGTTCCATCGTGGACTATTGTGTAATGATATTACGCTTTCCACCCGCACGCAAGTGCCTGGTGGGCACCTTTGAATCGTTTCTATGCGGGTTTGGCGGGAATCGCTAAAACTTGCATAGGGCCGATTCTGAGGGTGTTACAGAGTTGTATCAGAGCTCAGCAGTTACGATACCCCACAAGTCCAGCCTATAGGATAATCTAGCTAACGGCCGCAGTAGAGTGTCAAAACTATTTTATAAAATCGGTTGGATAGATCTGATTAGGTCTGCTTTTACTCCTTACCCTCTGCTATTCTCCTCTTACCTCTGCGTGTTTGAATCCGCTCTCTTCTCTCTCTTCGAGTCCAGGATTTCTCGTGGTTGGGTTCCATCGTACCTTCAGGTTTTCGCTTCCTCTTTTGGTAATGGTGTTGCTACATCCGGACTTCATGCTATCCGGGGAATCCTTCGTCTGGTGGGCTTCTCTTTGTTCCTAATTGTGCCTTCCGGTGTTTTCCGACGCGACGACATCATCTACGCCAGATCCGATACAGAGTCTGCATCACTCCTTTGTTTACGAACCTCGATTGTTGAGATCTTCAGTCTGATTCCGAGAATGGTTGCACGCTTTTCTACTGATTGTGCAGAGTAATAGTTTGGGTGCGTGATGGATTGGCCCCCATGCTGACTACCCCTTGTATTCGCTTTTGTACATTGAAGTGGATGAGAATGCATCGGTTCCCTCTTCCTATCGAAGCTAGAGGTGGCTTTATTTGTTGATACCTTTACCTTCGACCTTTTTGTTCCCGGAGTGCTCTCTCGACGATCACGGACAACGACCTCTTGTTGGTGGTGTCGCGAGGATCTACACGAGGCGAGAAGATTCAGATCGCCACCCTTCTTCCCGGTACCATGAGGCGGATCTCGAGGGCGAGATCCATTGTTAGTGGTGTCGAATTGTGGCGCCCCGCAAAAACCACTACTAGAAAATCACGTTGTTTCTGTGCATTGCATCATCATGACCGCATGCTCATGTCATCATGCCACTTTGCATTTGAGCATCGTCATCATCATGCATTTGTTTGTCTGAAACTATTTTCGAAAAACATATTTTTGTTTTCTAAATACCCCGCCTTATTTCAAAATTCAAAACCCGGGTCTCCGGATTATTTTGTTTCGTCTACCAATGGATTTCAAAAGCCCCGTTTAAAATAATAAAATATTTATTTTATTTTTAGGGGCAGCCGTACCGGGCCGATCCGACCCAGTCGGCCACCCCCAGTACTAAAACCAGCCTAAATCCTAAACCCTTTTCTACCCAACCTATCCTACCCAGCCCTCCCCTCCACCTCACTCCCACCACTCACAGCTTGCCACCTCACCCCTCCACCTCCCCTCACCAATCCCTTGTCGCCACATCAGCCCCTGCACACTGGCGCCCCCACGCCTGCCCCGCCCCTGGCCCCACCACCTGCCTCACCCAGCTCCTAGCCTCACCCCACACCACCAGGGCACCTCCGCCTGTCTCGGGCCGACCACGCCGTCCCACCTCGGCCTCCACCCATAGCAGTCGCCAGCACCGCTCCGTCCACCGACCACGCCTCCCGTCCGCGAGCCTCGCCGCCCCAACCTCCTCGAGCCCGAGCTCGCCGCCCTCGCCTCGATCTCCGCCACCAATCTCCGTGCTGCCGCCGGCCCGCCATACCCCTCCCCGCTGCATGGATCTCCGCCGCCGCCGGCGTCGTCCTCGACCTCGCTCCCCACCGGCCCGTGCCTCTCTCGGCCTCCCTCTCCCTGATCGCGTGACCCTGCTCGGTCCTCTGCAACCGCCGCCCAGGAGCCTCCCCCCCGTCGTAGATCGCCCTGCCAGCGCCACCGCCGCGGGATCCTCTCTGCCTGGACCTCGCCGTCCTCCCCTTCCCGCGCCGCCGGGACCTGCGTCTCCGGCCGCCCTCGGTCGCCCCCGCCCGTCCTCTGGTCGTGGCCGCCGCGACCTCCCGGCCTCCCCCTCCTGCGCGTCGCCCGGCAACCGCCGCCTCTACCGGGTCACTGTCCGCCGTCGCCCGTGTGGTCGTGACCGTGTCCATCAAGTTTTTGTCTGTTGGCTTCGTGGGACACCAAGTCAGCGGCCCCGACAAGGCCTTCCAAGCCGTCCCGTTCCGGTGTCCTCACCGACTTCTAGATCAGCCGTGTGGCTCCCCTCTTTTGTTTGTCTTGCCACAAGTTAGCCGAACGCATGAGGCCATGAACCCTTCAAATATTTGTGACAACAAGCTCGACACCGACAACCGAGTGGAATCCCGAGTACTTCGTCATGGAAACTAGGGGTGATGACGCCGAATCGACAAGATCTACCTCACGGAGCGGCGAACCCCCGGACCCGGAGCATCCCTGGACACCAAGATCTACCGGCGGCCCGACCAAGACCCGAAGACCGATCCCGGAGTTCGAAGACCGACCCTGCCGAAAACTGAACCCTGGCGCGCCAAGTTCTTCACCCCGAACGCCAAGTCCGACCCGATCCGCGGACCCGACAAGACCTTCGCAACGACGATCGACACCGACCAGGACGAATCCGATGCGCCCCGACGCCGCACCAAGTTCTTCTTCGCGGAATGCCAAGATCTACTCTGTTATCCGAGAACGAACCCGCCGAGACTGAACCCCAGATCCGGACCCTGAGACCCGACCCCGAACCCCTCGGAGCCCAAGTTCGCCGAACCCTAATGTGATTTCCCTATCCGAGACCCCCGTTATTTTTATAATATGACATTATCGTCTGTCGCATATTAAATTGTTCATACTCGCATGCATATTTGTGTGGTTTGGGGGCATTATGCCGATTCACCTCTTAATTAAATATGGAGACCATATGCGGACATTTCCAGTCTCATATTGGTTCCATTTAAATTTGTGTAGCGAACCGGTGATATAATTTTGCCTTGTTAAGACCACATTTAAATTGCGGGGTATCTAGAACAACTATAACCATATACTTAATTGTCGGGACCCCGTTTCCGCTTAATGTGGCCTAGTTGCATCGCACAATTGCCATGTCATACATCATACATGCATCATGCCCGATCTTTTGCCGTAGTATTAAATAGTGCCTTCGGTGTTTCTTCTAGTGCTTTGCTTCTTCACGGATTAGGCCGATGAGTTGATGCGAGTATCGACCCGATCTTCGGATGAACCTTCGGCAATGTTTTCAGGCGAGCATCTCCCCCTTTCTACCTATCTTACTTTTATAGTATTTATTCCCTCCTGTTGATCTATTGCTATCTGTGTTGCGATGCTCTAGTTTTCGTGCCCGTGATATTTCTTGCAGCCTTATATTGCCATGGACACATCCTATTACCTGTTGTTTGGTAGATAGTTGGACTTGCGCGTCGTAGTCGCTTGCTCAAGTGCTGTTGTGTGTCGCCAAGTACCACAGTTGTTGGATTATGGCCGCATGTTTAATGTTGGAGTTGATCAAGACTTTATTTACCGTTTAATAACTAAAATTGAAGTAGGTAATGCAGAGGCACCGGTGGGTGATAGACAATATTTGGTTTCCGACCGCTCACTGGTGTCCCGTAGGACCCCGAGTTCTTGACACCTGTTCCGAGATCGAGCGCTAACCACATGTGGGATGTGGGAACCCCATCGATTAGTACGTGATTTCAAAGTATTGTCTTTGGGGCCACAACTAGTTTGAGGTTTTATTTACTATTCTATACTTATGCCATGCTTTATCGCTTTATTTAAATTGTGCGATGTCTTGCACTTTATTTAGGATCGGGACACGTTTTAGTATCGACAAGCCAGTCATCTTTCGGGTTCCCGATCGTTCTGACCGTCCACCCAAACCCCGAGTCCGTCTCGAGACCGCCGACTTCGCTATGGTAGACTTAGTGGGGTGGCCCCATGTACTTGCTTTGGGTCCAGGAAACGTCATGACTTAGGCCCCGCCGACATACCGATGGGTGTATGTTAACCGATCCGCAAAAGGGTCGAAGTGCGTGTGGATACTTTGGTGCACCCTCGAGGTTAAATCTTTCAAAAGCCGTGTCGCGGTTATGGACGACTTGGAGCACAGTTCTCGATCATAGACAACTATAACTAAAGTTTACTGTTATAATTTGACTTGTATCCGATATGACTAGTAATCAGCTTCACTACAACGGAATGGCTAAATAAAAGTACCAACCACTGCTGGGTTTTGGGATATCTCATGCTAATCGTATCTGACTAGTAAGTGTTGCCACTACAACGGAATGGTTAACTAAAACTGCCCACTGCTTATTATATCAGGATGACTCATGCTATCTATATTGGACTAGTAATTGCCGCAACTATAACGGAATGAATAAAACTGCCAACTGTGTGAGTTCCTCGTTTGGTCTCGAGGGGGAAATACCAGGATGGGTATGTTTGGTGGTAGTATCAGGTTGGTTCCGAATAGGTCTTTCTTACCCCCTCTGATAGCCGCCATTTGCATCGAGTCTCTATAGGTTGTTTAGTGCATGCTGCGCTGCCGCTTCAGTCCACCATACCTATGTAGGCGAGGACCGCCGAATTCTAGTCTCGCTGCAATCGGCCTCGATCGACCGCTCTCTTTTTCCTTTGCCCTTTGTCGGCACCCCTTTGTTTAAGCAGGTTTTGAGATCGACGTCATAGCGTGGTTACCCTTCCGCTTGGCTCGGGCAGGTTATGGACGCCATTGGTTATTCTCGGGGCTCTTAGCTCAATTTGCATCTTGTCCGCATTTCGGACGCCGTATCGCTTTCAAGGTGATTTGGATCTTTGTCAGATATCTGTATTCTTGACTCATGGAGTCGTTGTTGTATATATCTGTTCTGTGGGTTCCATCGTGGACTATTGTGTAATGATATTACTTCGTTTTCCACCCGCACGCAAGTGCCTGGTGGGCACCTTTGAATCGTTTCTATGCGGGTTTGGCGGGAATCGCTAAAACTTGCATAGGGCCGATTCTGAGGGTGTTACAATGGGCCAATTCCCGGAGGGGAAAAGGCCCAAGAGGAGATCCCACCCCTAGGAAGGGCCTAGGGGGTGGCCGGCGGCCCTAGTGGGCCTTCCCCCACGTGGGGCCCATGGTGGGGGCTGGCCGGCGCACCACCCCACGCCTCTCCCATGATTAGTCCCACCCCGGGACTTTGAGGGAGGGTGTACCCCCTCCTTCCCCTATATATAGTTGGGTATTTGGCCTAAAAAAATACACCAATAATCAATAAAGGTCTCCCCACTTTTGGGAGGACCTCTAATTGATATTTTCTCTCTCCCCCTCTCTCTCGTGATCGTGGTCCCAAGTCTGGACTGCGAGAACGAGAGACATTTTCACCGCGGAGCGCCGTCGCGCTGCGGGATTCGGATCCGGGAGCTCTACTTCCGCAACTGCTGCTGGATCAGGGAAGCGGGAGTCATCATCAGGCACCGGATGTGTGTAACTCCCCACGAGGTGTCGCACTTGAGGCAATCAAGTCATTGGAGCCAGAAGGAGCGCAAGGACTTCATCATGACCTTGAGGTCGGCTTCGGCTCGTCTACATCAACCACGCTCTCCTGAGCGTTGACAACGCTTTTCGGTCTTCAAGGGTAAGTTCACGAAAAGACCCTCACGTTACTATATTACTAATAGATAGGTCTTGGCAGCTTCAGGGTTCAAGGGCGTAGTGTAAAATTTATTGTTTTCATGCGCGGAACCCCTACAGTGGTATCAGAGCTAGATCTATGCGTAGTAATGCTAGTATGGGTAGAACACACGAGATGTAGCATGTGGGCGTTGATCTTTTAGTTGTTACCCTCCCACGTGTACTTGTGTATACCGCAGTAATGCTTGATGAAGCGGCCCCCAACCGACTTTACGCGTTCATTCGCTAAACGTCGGTGACGGCGGATGGAGATCACGACGTGAAGGACCATATCACATAGCATTTACATTCAATGTTATTTTTTGTATATCTTATTGTGTGCTAGTATTAGATACTCGACGGTAGCCTAATAAGATGATCCCTGTTAAAATTACCAACGATTGTGTTCCTCCTTAGTGTGCACCACCAAGAAAGTTCTTTGGTATGAGGCAGGCTGTGATGATCGGGTGTCAGACATATGTACGTTCACATACAGTGGGTGCAAGCCATGTTGCACAGCGAAAACACTAAGGTTGAGTTGGCGAGCCTAGCATGTACAGACATGGCCTCGGAATGCGGATGGTCGAAAGATCGAGCACGAGTCGCATGAATGATGTGACCAACATTTAGCGTCCACCCTTGAACCCACATTGATGGTCGTGATGATCGGGGGAGATGTGGCTGATAGGGGTCGTGTTATGACTAGGAACCCTCACTAGGGATAGGTGTTTCTGAGTGGAGTTATTATTAACTCATTTAATTATAAACTTAGTCTGAATTCCTTTTGCAATTATAAATATAGATGGGGCCTTTCGTGTTGACAATTGATTGGTTAGAAGGATGTAACATCCCAAAACTTTAATCCAAGGTTATTAAGATCCAAATCATCAAAATTAGGGTTAACAAAAACTTTTCCAATTAAAATTACTAAAGCATTCATGTGTGTGTGCATTTAAAATATGAGTTGTTTGAATTGCCATGGTTCTGTGATCCATTGATTGTAAAATGATTATTAGGTGAAATAAACATCATCTAAATCATTCCCAAACATTTCCCAAAGAAAAACAACTCCAAATGAATAAATGAAGTGAATGGTCATTTTGGCTAAATTAACTATCATGCCTACTTTAGCTATTCCTAGTATTCAAAACCTAACAGAAACAATGATGGATCTTTGCACCCCTTGCTAGTACACATAATGAGGTACCAAAGACCACTTTGTGATCTGCCAAAAACATTCAAACACTATTTTTAAATGGCATTTGAAAATTGAATCTATTTCATATGGAAAGATCCCACTATTTCAAAAACCACTCAAACAAGCTCAAATTTCAAAACCCAAGCACCCACAGAGTCTCAAGCTTAGTACTAGCACACCCACCAAAAATCTTTTCAAAATTCAAAAAGGAAGTTCTTGCGGCCATTTCATCAAACACTTGGCCGGCAGGGTTTAAACTCTAATTATAGCTTACTGTTTACTATAGGGTTTTGCCCCCATTTGACCCCCATTTGCTCCCACTGTCTCCAAATGATCTAACCAAGACCTAACTACCCCATATCCTACCCCCTAGTGGCAAGGCCAGGCCATGCCGAGCACCAACTCACCGGCCGACCATGCCCTCACCCCAGCAGACCACCTCCCTCTCTCTCACCATGTCTAGCAGCTAGCCAGGACCTCACCGCCACCCTCTGTCCCCTCCCCGAGCCAGGCCAAGCCATGGAACACCCCCAGCGCCCTTGCTGGCCATGCGATCACACACTGTGCCTGACACCCGAGATGCAATATGATCCATGGTCAAGTGATGACATGGGAAGCTTTCAAGACAAAGTTCAGCCGCACCCACGTGCCGCAAGGTTTAGTCACAAGACTAAGAGATGAGTTTCGCGACTTGAAGCAAGGCAGAATGACTGTGGTGGAATACCGTGATAGATTCCTGTCACTTGGCAGATATGCACCTGATGAGATCAACACGGAGGCCAAGAAGAAGGAGAGATTCTTGAACGGACTGCATGATGAGATGCAGACTGTCCTCGTCAATATCCGTTTCGAGGATCTCGAAGAGCTAGTCGACTCTGCCATTCAGATGGAAGGGAAGATTAACCAGGCAAACGACAACCACAAGCGTCGTATGATGCAGCAATCAGGATCCAGCAGTCACCAGAAGTACCGTCCCAACCCCTCACCAGGATATGCACCAAGGAACAACCGACCCCCAATGTCTCGCCCAAGCTACCCCAACCATAGCAGAGGCAATGTGAAGTCCGGAGGAAACAATCACAACTCCAGCAATGCCAACACTTTCAATTGTGCCCCTCCCAAGAGCAACAACAACAACACTGCACCCAGAACTGGCAGCAATGATGTGCCTGTCGCAGCCAAGGACAAGTCCCAAATCACTTGTTTCGAGTGTGGAGTGAAGGGTCACTATTCCAATGAGTGTCCCAAGAAGACTGCCGCCTCTGCCAATGTGAATGCCCCAGCTCAACAGCAGCGTCGTGTTCAACCAGGGAGAAGGTTTGCCCCAGGGAACCCTCACAACTGCAACGGTCGTCTTTTCCACATGAACACCGAGGAAGCTCAAGAAGCGCCAGACGTAGTGCGGGATATGTTTTCTGTCAACTCAGTTTTAGCAAGAGTATTGTTTGATTCGGGAGCATCGCATTCATTTATCACCGAAGAATTTGCATGCACTAGTAAGATTCACCCAACCAACCTGAAGCATGTCATGATAGTTCAAATCCCGGATCAACTACAAAAGCTAGAAAAATTTGCAAAGCTGTACCTATCAGAATACATGGGATAGATTTTTATGCCAACCTTATAGTACTTGGAACCAAAGGATTGGAAGTAGTACTAGGTATGGACTGGATGTCAAGGCACTGATAGACTGTGCTAAGAAAGCCATCACCATGACTAGTAGTTCTAGAGTAACAGTAGAGCATATATCTAAAACCTTACCCCGCCAATTCAAGTGCAATAAGAGTCTAGCCCTACCTACCATAGACCAAGTAAGAGTAGTCTGTGAATACCCCGACGTATTCCCAGATGAATTGCCAGGTATGCCCCCGGATAGGGATATTGAGTTCATTATCGAACTAATCCCCGGAACCGGACCCATAGCCCAGAGACCCTATAGCATGAACCCCTCAGAGTTAGTGGAACTAAAGAAGCAGTTGGATGCCATGTTAGAAAAAGGCTTGATTCAACCAAGCGCATCGCCATGGAGATCACCAGTGTTATTCATCGACAAGAAAGATGGAGGCAATCGTTTGTGCACAGATTACACAAAGTTGAATGACGTCACCATCAAGAACAAGTACCCTTTGCCAAAGATAGAGGATCTATTTGATCAATTGACTGGAGCCCAGGTATTCTCAAAGATTGATCTTAGGAGTGGTTATCACCAACTTAACATTCGTGCAACGGATATTCCGAAGACCGCCTTTACTACTCGCTATGGTTTATACGAGTATACGGTTATGTCTTTTGGATTAACCAATGCCCCTGCTTATTTCATGAATCTCATGAATAAGATCTTTATGAATTTCCTAGATAAGTTTGTAGTTGTGTTTATCGACAACATCCTTATCTACTCAAGTCGGGAAGAGCATGAGCAACATCTGAGAATCATCCTAGAAACCCTGAGAGAGCATCAGGTATATGCCAAGTTCAGCAAGTGTGAGTTTTGGCTGAAAGAAGTAGGATTCCTAGGACATATTGTGTCTACCGGAGGAATCTCTGTTGATCCCGCCATGATCAAAGATGTCGAAGAATGGGAAGCCCCAACCACTCAAACCCAAGTCCGTGCATTTCTCAGATTAGCGGGATACTACCGCAAGTTCGTCGAAGGATTCTCGAGCATCGCCAGACCCATGACCCAATTGTTGAAGAAGGACAAGAAGTTTGAATGGACTGACAATTGTGAAACTAGTTTTCAGGAGCTGAAGAAGAGATTGATATCAGCCCTGATATTGATCATGCCAGACATCAAGAAGCCGTTTGATGTATATTGTGATGCATCCAAGATTGGTCTAGGATGTGTATTGATGCAAGAAGGCAAAGTCATCACTTATCTGTCTCGACAACTGAAGCAGCATGAGCAGAACTATCCGACCCATGATCTTGAATTAGCAGTCGTAGTGCTGGCATTGAAGACATGGCGTCATTATCTGATGGGTAATCGCTGTGAGATTTACTCAGATCACAAAAGCTTGAAGTATATTTTCACTCAGAAGGAGCTGAATATGAGGCAAAGGAGATGGATAGAGTTAATCAAGGATTATGACCTTGACATTCACTATCACCCCGGCAAAGCCAATGTGGTAGCGGATGCTCTTAGCAGGTTGTCGTGTAGGCTAAACACCATGATCAAGGAGAAGCAGCCCAGTTTGTATGAAGAGTTGGAGCAGTTCAGAACTGAATTAGTTAGCAAAGGATTCTTAGTTAGAATTGAACTTCATCCCACCTTGATTAGCCAAATCAAGGAAGCCTAGAAGGGAAATGAAAGTATCGACGGAATCAAACGTCGTATTGGTATAGGGAAGGTACCTGGCACTGAAGATGAAGAAGGAGTACTGTGGTACAAAGGACGTATCTGTGTGCCAGCAGATTCAGAGTTGAAGCAAGTTATCATGAAGGAAGCTCATGATACTCTTTATTCTATCCACCCTAGAGGAACGAACATGTATCAAGATTTGAAAGAGCAATTTTGGTGGCACAAGATGAAGAGGAAAATCGGAAGCTACATCGCCAAGTGTGACATCTGTCAAAGAGTCAAAGCAGAGCATCAGAGATCTGCAGGACTGTTGCAACCATTGCAGATTCCGGAATGGATATGGGATTCCGTCGGAATGGACTTTATCACCGATTTACCTACCTCTAGTAGGGGAAATGACTCAATCTAGGTCAGAGTTGATAGACTGTCCAAGGTAGCTCACTTTATACCTGTCAAGACTACCTACCAGAGTGCAAAGCTAGTAGAGCTGTACATTGCTAGGATTGTTAGTCTGCATGGAACCCCCAAGACCATAGTATCAGATCGAGGAACCCAGTTTACCTCGAGATTTTGGTAGGAAGTGAAGGAAGGATTAGGCACCAAGTTGAATTTCAGCACCGCTTATCACCCGCAAACTGATGGACAGACTGAGAGAGTCAACCAGATCCTAGAGGATATGTTAAGAGCTTGTGTGTTAGAGTATGGATCAAAATGGGAAGACTGGCTGCCTTTCACAGAATTCTCATATAACAACAGCTATCAAGCTAGTTTGTAGATGGCACCATTTGAGTTCCTATATGGAAGAAAGTGCCGTACCCCTTTGAATTGGTCGCAAGTAGGAGAGAGTCAGATATCTGGACCCGACATTCTCCGAGAAGCCGAAGAGAAAGTTCACAAAGTCCGTGAGCACCTGAAGACCGCCCAATCCAGACAGAAGAGTTATGTTGACAAGAGAAGGAGATACCTGACTTTCAATGTCAGAGATTTTGTATATCTCAAGGTTTCACCGTTGAAAGGAACCCAACGCTTTAGTCTGAAAGGAAAGTTAGCCCCTAGATATATCAGGCCCTTCAAGATTCTGAACCGTCGAGGAGAAGTATCGTATCAACTGGAACTACCTGAAGAGATGTCAGCCATCCACAATGTGTACCATATCTCGTTACTTCGCAAATGCCTGGAAGTGCCGGAGAAGACTGAAGTTTTCAAGAACATCGATCACAGAGCTGTGGAGATCAACAATGACCTGATGTATCGTGAAGTGCCCATCCGTATCTTAGAAGAAGCTTACAGAACCACCAGGACCAGAAGTATCAAATTTCTCAAGATTCAATGGAGCAACCATACCGAGGAGGAAGCCACTTGGGAGCGACAAGATTACATAAGGACAGAGTTCCCAGATCTCTTTAGTTCCTAGTTTTCTTTGTAAATCTCGGGACGAGATTTTGTTTAAGGGGGGAAGATTTGTAACATCCCAAAACTTTAATCCAAGGTTATTAAGATCCAAATCATCAAAATTAGGGTTAACAAAAACTTTTCCAATTAAAATTATTAAAGCATTCATGTGTGTGTGCATTTAAAATAGGAGTTGTTTGAATTGCCATGGTTCTGTGATCCATTGATTGTAAAATGATTATTAGGTGAAATAAACAGCATCTAAATCATTCCCAAACATTTCCCAAAGAAAAACAACTCCAAATGAATAAATGAAGTGAATGGTCATTTTGGCCAAATTAACTATCATGCCTACTTTAGCTATTCCTAGTACTCAAAACCTAACAGAAACAATGATGGATCTTTGCACCCCTTTCTAGTACACATAATGAGGTACCAAGGCCCACTTTGTGATCTGCCAAAAACATTCAAACACTATTTTTAAATGGCATTTGAAAATTGAATCTATTTCATATGGGAAGATCCCACTATTTCAAAAACCACTCAAACAAGCTCAAATTTCAAAACCCAAGCACCCACAGAGTCTCAAGCTTAGTACTAGCACACCCACCAAAAATCTTTTCAAAATTCAAAAAGAAAGTTCTTGCGGCCATTTCATCAAACACTTGGCAGGCAGGGTTTAAACTGTAATTATAGCTCACTGTTTACTACAGGGTTTTGCCCCCATTTGCTCCCACTATCTCCAAATGATCTAACCAAGACCTAACTACCCCATCTCCTACCCCCTAGTGGCAAGGCCAAGCCATGTCGAGCACCAACTCACGGGCCGACCATGCCCTCACCCTAGCAGACCACCTCCCTCTCTCTCGCCATGTCTAGCAGCTAGCTAGGACCTCACCGCCACCCTCTGTCCCCTCCCCGAGCCAGGCCAAGCCATGGACCACCCCCAGTACGCCGTGCATTACCTGATTGCGCCATGCCGAGCACACGCTAGAGCGTCGCGCCCGACATCACTTACCTTCGAGCACGCACGGCAGACATGCCCATTCGCCGTCCAACGCCTCACAACCACCACTCGCCGTGGAAGCCACCGTCTTTGCCACTCAGAGCGCCAGCTCCGCCCAACCGCATACCATCGCCCCTAAGCCCGCATTAAAGCCCTAGAGCACCGCCAGGAGACCGTGCGTCGATCGCCGCTCGCAGCCATGCCGCTAGCAGCCCGTAGCCATGTCGCCACCATCGCCTGGCCATGCCGTGTTGTCCCGTCATCGAACCTATTAAAGGAGGGCACCCCCAGCCATTTGCAGCACACCACTCACCTCCCCTCACCTCACTGACCGTCCCACACCTCTAGCCGGAGCAAGGCGAGCAGCCGTTTGCCAGAATTGCACCGGAGCAGACCGCCTCTGGAGGAGAAGGGCGCCGCTAATTGCGACCACCCCCGGAGCTACCTCGACCGTCCCTAAGCTCGCCGTCAACCACCAGTCCGTTTGCCCGCCTCGCTGTCATCGCTGGAGTCCTGGTACGCCCCCTGAGCACCCCCACTGAGCCGCTAGGGTTCGACCTCACCGGCGACCTGTTCGTCGTCGACGACGAGCCCCAGCCGTTGATCCTATTTCTAATCTAACGGCCCATATCGCCTGCATCGCCAAGACGTTATGAGCCTCGACCGGTGGACCCCCACAGCTGAGCCCATGGCGGAGTGACACTGGGCCGGCCCGTTAGAATTCCCGCGCAACCCAGTTAATTTGAATTAGGATTTTTCTATTTAGTTTGAACCTAGTTCCGTCACTTAGTTTGACAATCAATTCAGAGAGATTTACAAATCCAAATGGAGTGATTCCAATTTTGTTAGAAATCCACTGAAAAGATCTACCCAAGACCGTTGGATTTAATTCAATTAGAGTTAGAGATCTCTCCTAGTAAAAATAATAAGACAGAAGTATTTGCACCTTGCAACATTTTTATAAAATCAACCATGATAGCTTTTGAGTTGATTCCAACTCTCAAAAATCACATTTTACCATACCTATCTGAATATGTAATAATATTAAGGTTTACATGGAGTGACTTTGGACTTGTACCAAAATAATGCTATATAGCCATTTCTAGTCACTTTAAATCATTAAATAATGAACTTAAACCAAAGTAATTATGAACCAACCCTTAAATTACATTCCCCCATGTTAAGATATGTGGTGATGACATGTGTCCACATGATCCCATATTTTAAGTGGTGAATATTAAATCTTAGTTAATTTTCAATGAGTAGAAATTACTTTTCTAAAATAAAGAGGAAACTATTGAATAAAACTTGTGATGCTTGTGATGATAATAGATCATCAAATGTGTGCCTTAGAGTGCTAATTAGACTAGTTAAGTATTGTTTGGTGATTGTGTACTCCGTATGTATTTATAGAAGATAGTACCGACCAAGCTTACGAGGAGGAGGATTTCTACCAAGAGGAGGAAGACAACTTCAACCACTGCACCAACCAAGGCAAGCCACCATTAACAATGCAAGCTAACACTTGCAAGTGTTATACTTAGCAAGCTACTATTAGCAAGCTAGGATTAAACTAGATGGTTTAGCAAAGGTGCCTTAGGCATGCTTTGGTTAAACTACTTTCACTATTCTTTACCCCAAGTACTAATTTCAAGCTTTACTTCCTTTACTTTACACAAAGTCCTTTACTTGTTTTGAAGGTATCATAAAGAGTATAAAACTTGACCTATTTAGATAACTTTAGATGTCATTCTATGGCATGAGATTGATCCCATCTTTCCACCTTAGTGAACACTCTTAACTTAGTAGTCTAGAGTAGATAAAAACTTGAGTCACTTTAGATGGGAACACTTGGTGAAAATGAATTAAGAAAACCTTGGAATGATGAGTCATTCTATTGAGATGTTTTGACATGTGTTGAGAAACACAAATGGTTTATGATGATGAAAATGTTGAGGCATGAGCTTTAACCCTTTTATAAAACTGATGGCTGGATTCGGATGCGATACCATTCCAAATTTACCGTACAACCACATTACCTGAATTGGGTAAGGCTTAGCCGGAAGTTTATATGCATTAGTATTAGTTCCCTCGCGGGAGAGGTTTGAGCTGAGGCTACCTCTCAATGTTGTCCACCTATGCAGTGCCCAAGATGACAGATGGTCATGGTTGGGAGGCCATACTCATAGGAGAGGTGCTTATACTAGGGTGTGTAAAGGAAAGGTTATGTTTGATTATCTGCATACTAAGTATGATGATTCAGGGTTATCCCTGACAGATGTATCGAATCTTGTGGTGAAAGTGTACCACCTCTACAAAGTGTCAAACTATTCGAATAGCCGCGTCTGCGGTTATGGACAGTTCGAATGGCCATACTGTTTCGTTGTCAGATGTTTTCAAAATAACTTATGAAATGAATGATGAATCTTGACTTGACCATAACAGGGTTGTGTTTCTGACAATAGCTTCCCAACTTAAGTGATTCTAGAACTTTATTTTATCTTTCTTTGCTTCAGAACTCAGCTTAGGTTTCAAACTTAACTTTATAGTTAAACATAGAGTTAGCACTTTAACTTAGCACTGTACTACTTGTTAGCGGTAGTTTGCGAGTACTTAAAGAGTACTCATGGCTTTTTTCCCTAGCTATTCTCATGGCCAGACTATGAAGGAGACTACCAAGATGATGGCCAGCGATTCGCTATGATAACTAGGACTATCTGCCTTCGTCAGCATTGCCTGTGCCCCTGAAGATGGACCCCACCGCTATGCTTATCTTTTATTTCCGCTGCTTGTTGTATTAAGATTGGATCATGAGATCCTTATTTGTGTAAGGCCTTATGTATGGTTTGTAATGGATGATGTACTGTGATATCCAATCCGTTATGTCTCGCAAAAATGGTAATCCTGGGATTGCGAGGTATGGCATAACGGGCATCTAGGATTAAAAATCAGGGTGTTGACAAAGGAGAGAAGCTCAGATTAGATGGATCGAACTTCTCCATATGGGTTGCCAGTCTCCATGTTCTCCTTAGCGAGAACGACGTGGTCGACTACATACTCGACGGGATGGATTTGGACCTGCCCACTAACCTTGAGACCCCAGAGGAGCGGAAAGACCGCTATCTCCATCGTGAGATGGCCTCCTATATTTCAGTTGTGATGCATTTCGGAATGGTGGATGAGCTGTGGCCTTTCGTGGGTGATGTCAACCCTCGTTCAGTGATGCTACAGCTTAGGACACATTTCGTGGAGCAGACACGCATTTGGGAGCATGAGCTGATGGGAGACTTCCTCTCCATTAAGATGGAGGAGAACTCATCACTAGACGACCACTTGGAGCACATGCATGATGTGTACATGAGGCCTGCATACTTCCTAGACGTCTGGATTACGGGCTCTTTTGCAAACGCTGTTGTGCTGCGGTCGCTACCACCAAGCTACCAAGCACAAGTCAGGACTTGCGTAATGAAGGGCGACATGGAAACAATGGAGTTCCACCGGTTCATGACACATCTCAGGAATGTGTTGGTTGAACCAGATGTCGCTCAGGTCGTCAACGACAAAGGTATATATTTGATATACAGTTTTGTAAATGTTATAATCTTGCAAACACATTGCAGTGTTAAGTATATCTGATACTTGTTCTGTTTTGCTGAAAACAGGTCCTTCTGCATGAGAGGTGCTTGCTGGAGAGGAGGTGACGTTGCGTGTTTATGGCGAGCATGATGATGATGGCCGATGACACTCTCCCTCAACATTTATCATTTAGTTTATGTTTTAGGATGATTATTGTAATCAAGAGATTATGAACTTCTTTAGTTTGTCTCACACTTCGTGAGACGGTTATTCATACGAGTTTGTAACAAACAGTTGTTCTACTTTTATGAATGATTTCTATTCGTGTTCATATCTTGTTTGATTACTTGTGAATTATCCTTGTTGTTTGAAACTAATTGATAATGCATGAACATTTGTAAAACATTAAAATGCCTTGTTTAAAATACCCAACTTAATGATATTTCAGTAATGAATGAAAAACCATTGTTTAAATTCAAAGTTATGTGATAATATGTGAAAGTCATTCGATTTATTATCACATATAAATCATGCCTAAGTTCAGCAAAATAACTTGAACACCGTGTATTACTTGAATACAAAGTGTTTAATGAATTGATAAAAGTGAATACATATTTGATGTATTATGTTTTAACAAAAATGGTAATTATCATTAAATAATTGTTTAAATGTGTAAAGTAGTTTACCAAAGGAAACATGAATATGAAACTATTTGATTTGATCAAAGTGTTTCATCAATAAAAGGGTATAAGTATAAAAGAGAATCTAATTACTATGATTTGATCAATAGTAATGAAATTCAACTTTATAAGAATGGCATAAAAGTAACTGTGGAATGCAAAGCGTTTTGAAACGTCAAAATGCAAAGCATCACAATGTGATATTAGATATCAAAGGGGTTGAATACAAGGCACCAAATAAATCGTTGTAGTGTAGATGTAGAGACCATTAGCTTAGAAATAGTTAGCACTCAATTAGATTTTGGTAAACCATTTGAATTCATGAAAGTTCTGGGGTTATTCGATATAACCAAAACAATAACGAATAAGTCCTTGTAGAGTATTCATTGGAAACTTTGAATACGAAATCCATAGCTGAAGCCAAAAGGAAAGAAAAACTTGTATTGCTTGGATTTTGGTGCATTCTCGAGAAAGATCACTTTTAGTGATGTTTCTCAATTATGAAGCAAATGGAAATTAGTGAAAAACACGATGAGGATTCAAAACCCTGCATAGAGTGTTGAGAAGCGCAACAGACAATGTTCCTGAATGATTCTCTGCACAGAAGGAAAGAATCAATGATATTGATCATTGTGTTTTTCCCTCCACTATTGTTTTTCACTACATGAAGCAGGATTCAAACTGTAAATCCATATCTTGTATGGAGACATTTGTGGATCATTTATCATGATTCTTGGAATATGACATGTCTACGAACTACTAAGGAAATAATGGTAAACTAAAATTATGAGAAATCCTAGAAACAAAATTCCCTTGAGATTAGAAAGCAATTCATTGTTGAATCTCACAAGTAAAAGGGGTTACTTGGATTTTCCCAAATGACTGTAAAGCCATAGGAAAAAGGGGTGAATGACAAAAGCACAATTTGTCAAGTATTGGACAAATTCAGATGAATTTGATTTATGTGTGCTGAATGTCTGAGGATTTAAAACTAGTAACAGTATTAGTATCTCATAGTAAATCTCCAACTTTGATACTTGATCAAAGAATTTTGAAGTTGTTCAAAATAGTGAGTGGATATGCAATTTGCATAAAATTGAGTGGGAGCTATGAAAGTCTTCCTGAAACAATATGTGATTGACATATTTTTAAGTGGGAGCAATATAAGTCTCGAATTCAAATATGTAGGAACATATTTTGAGTGGGAGCTTGTAGGAGTAATTCTTAAGTATGTTAAGGATGAAAGCGCAAATACTTATAAATAATGATTTATAAGATGTAGAAGTTGATAATAGGTGTATTGTGATATTATGTAGTATTCCTTAAGGGACTCTGAAAAGTGTTTCAGAATAGAAGTTAATTAAGGAAATGGTCCTTAATAACTCAAATTAGGAATAGTATTAAGTTTAACATCAATGGTTGAAAGAAAGAAAAGGATGATCATCATCCACTATGTTAAGACATAGGTTCTATCTTAGTAAACCATGATGATAACTTAGCATAATATGTGATCCAATAAGGAACGTTTGAAAGTGATTAAGTTTGAATCACAGAGCGTTGAGCTAAATTTGTCCACAGTGTCTAATAGAGAACTGTAGACATGTTTTCCAAATCCATAAAGGATGGCATATCTTAAAGCATAAAGAGTTATGTTATAAGGGAATATGTTGGAAACTCCTGTAGATACCAATTAAAGTCAAGTAGGAAGCGAGGTGAACAAAACATCGAAAGTTGCACAGAGTGCACTAGTGTTTCGATGAATACATTTATAATAATAGATAAGGGTACCATCTAAAGTGTTGTATAATGTTATGGCAGGGCTAGTTTGCTTTTAACATAGAATGATGTGTCCCAGGGCAAAGTGCCCATGAGAAAGCCCTCGAGGTTGATCTAACGTCACTGTAGACTCCTGGAATCAGGCCTCGTTCTGCTGCCATAGCGACGATGCATACACACAGATGCTATCATGTGATGATAAAGTATTAATGTCAATCAAGGTGACATTAGTAAGTTGCAAAGGATTTGGGACTGTAAAGTACAGACCCAAGACTCACCTCTTCCATGAGCAAGCATGTTTAGGGTACCGGATATATGGTGCCAAAGATTGAGAACAGATGCAGCTAGTGTATTTGTACTCTAGTGCAAGTGGGAGACTGTTGGAAATATGCCCTAGAGACAAATAGTAGTAAGGACTATTATCATATTTCATATAGTTTATGATTAAGTTTTATATCATGTTATAACTGTATTGAGTGGAAACATCAATACACGTGTGATATACAAACAACAGGGGTTCCCAGTGAAACTCTAGTCACTGGTTCATTGGTCAACAGATGATCATGTTTCCTGATCATGTGGCATTTATGCCAGTTGGAAATGAGGTCATCTCATTCTGAGAATGAGATGATGAACCAATACCCAACCTAAACATCGTGACCCGATCATGTCATGAAGTTCAAGTTACAATGATTAGAAATGGATCCTCGTAGACTATTCCTTAGACCGTGAGGCTATATCAATCACTGCCTCCCGAGAGTGCTTAGATAGCATCAAACGCCATCTGGTAAAACGGGGGTTATAAAGGTGTGTTCAGGTATTCGGAGGAAACCGTAGAGGAAATATATGTCAAGAGCGGGATTTGTCCATCCATGTGACAGGAAGATACTCAAGGGCCCACTCGGAGAGGTTATATCCAATAGCTGCGCAGCGTGTGATTTAATCACAGGGATATCACTTGTCGGAACGAGTCAAGTAGCATTGTTCAGTAACGAGATTGAACACGACATGGTGATGTCATTGATTAGATCTCGGGCAATGCAAGTATCGAGTGACAAAGGGAATAAGACACGACTTTCCTGGTTCAAACAACGAAAGATCTTTGTGGAACGCACAGGGGTCACATGGCCATCCACGTCCCTCTGTCGATCATTGGTGTGGGAGTGTCCCGACCATGTATGGAGTGTTCCCAAACCGTGGGGTATCACGCTTAAGGGCTTGATGATGCTTAGAGAGTGTTTATAGGATCGGTAGAATCACCGAAGAAAAGAAGAGAGAAAACCGGAAGGGTTTCGGTAAGTTCGGAGGATGTCCGGAGTGGAGGTGGAAGGTGTTCCATAGCCACGGAGGTTGAATAATATGTGAATGAATGTTAAATAATGATTTAATCATTTATTCATAATTATTTAATAAATAGAAAAATCAATTAAATGGTCAAAGGCTTAATGGGCCAATTCCCGGAGGGGAAAAGGCCCAAGAGGGGATCCCACCCCTAGGAAGGCCTAGGGGGTGGCTGGCGCCCCTAGTGGGCCTTCCCCCACATGGGGCCCATGGTGGGAGCTGGCCGGCGCGTGATGACCCACAAGTATACGGGATGTATCGCAGTATTTTTGATAAGTAAGAGTGTCGAACCCAACGAGGAGCAGAAGGTGCTGGCTAGTGGTATGGATCAGGAATTCTCTGCAAATACTTAGCAAACGGATTTTTAGGGGTTTTTGATAAAGCAAGTAAACGAAGTACGAGTAAATAAAATATAGTAGGAATAAATACAGCAAGTGGCCCAATCCTTTATGCAGCAAAGGACAATCCGGTTGTATTACTTAAGATGACCAAACGTTCTCGAGGACACATGGGAAGACTGTCAAGTGCTTTCGCTTCATATAGTTGATTAATCTTCTTTACCTTGCTAAGTGTTGTGTGGGTGGACCTGTGCTAATGTACCGACCTTCCTAGGACTAATACATACTTGTAATTAAACCCCTTGCAAACATCCGTAAGTACAAGAATGTAATTAAGGTAGAAACCTAACGATAGCTTTAAACTCTAAGACCCTTATGTCCCTTGTGCAATGGTTTCCTAACGGGGGTTCAGGTTTCTGTCACGCTGGCAACCCCTACGATTAGTAGCCAAATACACAATGCATTCCCCTAGGCCCATATAGGTGAAGTGTCATGTAGTCGATGTTCACATGACACCACTAGAAGAAGTACACCACAACTTAAATATCAAACTATTGAATCTTTCTCAACACAACTCCACTACTAACAACATGACTTCTCCCATGTCCTCAAGAACAAAACGAACTACTCACAAGACATCATATGGATCATGATTAGAGATGGAATAATGATGTATAACAATCTGAACATAAACAATAATTCAACGGTTCACTCAATAGCATCAACTACAAAGAGTAATCAACACCGGGAAAGTTTCCCCTATGAACTATGCAAGATTCAACACAATTGTTACAGCAATATGGATATGGTGATGAGGGTTATGATGGTGATGATGGTCGTGATGATGATGATGATGATGATCCCGATGAAGTCCAACTTGATGGTGGTGTTGATGGCGACGATCTCCCCTCTTCGGGAAGGAATTCCCCCGGAAGAAATCTGTCTGTCGGAGAGATCTTTCTCTCTCGGTGTTTTTCGCCCCGCAGAGGCGGCGGAATCTATCTGTGGTCGCTCCCCGAGTCTTAGGGTTTCGGGAGGATAATATACGCCAGAGGGGAGTGCCTGGAGTAGGCCAGGGTGGCCACACCACCTGCTGGCGCGGCCTAGGGCTGCCCACGCCAGGGGGTGGTGTGGGCCCCCTGTGGCCCATCTCCAGGCCCCTTCTGGCTTCCTTCGTCTTCTGGAAAAATAGAATTTTCTGTATATTTTCCCGGATTTTCTGATCTTCACGAATTTTGCCTCCAAACAACACCTTTTCCATCAGAATCCTGACTGCAGCGGTCCATGCTCCAAAGTCATCAACCATGCAAAAACAGATGAAATAACATAAGCACCTCTCAATACGAAATATATCAATGAATAACTGTGAATTATGACATAGAATAGTGATGCAAAATGGACGTATCAACTCCCCCCAAGCTTAGACTTCGCTTGTCCTCAAGCGAAACTGAGCTCAATAAACATGGCCTCAGGTTTATGGAGTGAAGAGCCGATAAAAGAATACGGACAAGAAGCATCACATTCATCAAATACATAGATCATAATAGAAGACAACTCACTATTATATAACTCAACTTGTAATAGGTAAAGGAAACACAATAAAGATACATAAAGTGAATCATAATTGGCAATGGCAAACTTAGCTCTTGGTCGAAGAATAGTTGATAATTTGCTGGAGTTCACAAATAACTGGTTTTCAATGATAGCTTTCAAAGTAGTAAACATCAAGATAAGAGCAATGTGCAAAACAAGGAACATAAGCAACATGATTGAATAAATCATATGAATGAATGAAACACAACAACTCAAAATACTTGCTGAGGTAGAAGGGAATAGGTTTACTGACTCAACTAAAAAGTAAAAGAAATGCCCTTCGCAGAGGGAAGCAGGGATTGCAAGTCTCATAAAGAGCTCCCAAAAATTATGATACTTACTAGCTTTCAGCTCTCATTGCCCCTATCATAAGCATCTTTAGGTGATTAAGGTTAAAGTGATCAAATATGAGAATCTCATGTCCCTTGAATACGAGGGCCGCTCCTCATGCTACTCAAGTTTAGTCACCAGTAAGTTCTTGTCATCGTAAGCATATGTGTATCATAGAGAACCGCCAACGGGGTACCCCTTGCCCGATGATATGGAAGAATCCCCATATCAAAATGACAAGGCAAGCAGACAACAAGAATCTCAACAATCTTCTTATTTACCATGGGAATATGGTGCTTTTTTCCCTCTCTTTCCTCTTTTCATAATCTCTTTTTTTCTTTTTCTCTTTTTTCTCAATATCGAACACTTTTTTTTATAAGAAGAATGCTTCATAGATGCTTGTTATGGTTACGCTGCAGGTTTCCACCATGTCAGCATGGATTAGACCAGCGGCCCAGGCGTTTCTCTAACACACACGCATAACTCCATGGACTTACAAGCTCCCCTTTCATTTCACACCGACGACATCCATAGACAAAAGAACATGATATCAACTAGGTACAAAGTACCCATGCAATGTTGAAAGCGTTCCCCATGACAGCATGGTTCTGCTAATTCACAACTTACAAAGCGCAAGCATATACGCAAATAGGTGAGCACAATGGTTCAAGTTTATTAAATGCAAGAAAGTAAAGTGTGCCATCAAGTTCGTGAGAGCTTTAATCACTAATTTTCACATAACAAGTTTAATTTGGGAGGTAGATAAAACAAGAATTTACTTGGAATAGCAATAGTGCTAATAGGTAGGTATGGTGGACACAAATGGCAAAGGTTTTGGTTTAAAGGAGTGGATGCACGAGAAGAATTCCCTCTCAGTACAGGTTTTTGGCTAGCAAGGCTGGGTAGCAAGTATAAGAGTTGAAGGAAACAACCAAACATACAAGTGATAAAAAACAAACATGCAATCTTCCTTGGAAGCACAAAAGATCTTAACTAGAGAATACTAAACTTATGAGCAAATCAAGAAAGAAAGACGATAAAATAATTTTTCTTTAGAGTACTTTTATCTTTTTCATTCAACTCTCAAAAATAGTGTTGCTACTGACCAAGCCAGGTTTGCCAAAACCAACTAAATTAACTCAATGATCCCAAAGTGATACCAATACTAACGACAAGATCAATCACATAACCATGAATTGAAAACTAATATAAGCTATGAAAAAGAGTGAATGATAGAACTTCTCATTAATATTCCATAACAACAACTCACACCAAGGGATACATATCTAACGAGAGAGGGGACACTTCCATAATGCAAACCAAACTACATAATAACTCCTCTATTCATGATATGACTCTACTAAAAAGGTAAAAAGATAGAAGATAGTGATGTGATACCGCGGCGCTCCCCCAAGCTTGGAACAAACCAAGGGGATGATAAACCTGATGACGAATTACTCCTTTGGTGGTGGTGGTAATATTTTCTTAGTTGATGTGAGGTAATCTTCCAGCATCTTGCGAAGCCTATTATTCTCCCATTGAAGCATGTCCACCTTCCTTCTCAAGTCTCGGTACTTATCGCAGAACTCCTTAGTGACTCGTAGGGCTTCCGTTGATGCAGGGCAAGTGACTAAAGGTACCAGCCCCTACTTGGGGTCTTGGAGATCCTCCTCCATAGGCTCCTTCCCTTTATCTTTGGCGGACACCATTGTGCTTCTAAACTTTCAAAGAGTATGTCCTGGCAGAAACATATCAAAAAAAACACGACGAAAACATGATATACCAACCTCGGGGGATCCGGGGGGTTATATATTACGAAGTTTCATATCAAAAGGAAGGTACTGGGAGAAAACGAGTCGGAGGCGGAGTCCGGGGTGGACTCACCACAGGTGGGGGCTGACGGGGAGGGCCCGCGCCACAGGGTGGTGTGAGCCACCCTGGCTCCATTTCCGTCCCTTTATTGCTTCGTAACTTTCCTTATTGACTAAAAACTGCAAAAATATAGTTGGATAGTATTTTCGCGGAACTTTTCTTACTAGAACTGTTACCTATTTGAAAGCGGACTCTGCAGGTCTCTGAATTTGATCCTTGATGAATTTCTCCGGAGTTATTACTTGAATAATATCAATATCTTCATCTTCATACACTTATTACTTGAGTCATAAAACCCTTCTCTTCCTTATTACACCATTATCTCCATCACCTAGAAATTTCTTTCTCACAAAACTCCACACAGTTCTCATTAGCAACATTAGTATATATGAAGTGATAAAACCTTTTGAGTCCAACTTCAACCGAAAACCATCAAAACATAAGCTACTGTAACAACTCCTTCCGAATACCCAAAAAGAATTCAAAAAGGAAGTCGAATAAAGAAGCAAATGCAAGAGTGGCAAAATCTGTCAAAACAGACCAGCAGGTAAAGATCAATTTTTTCGAAAATCTTCTCTTGCTCAAATAAAAAAGTGCAAAACTAACGAAAGTTAAATAACAACCTGAGGCAGAAGCACAAAAAATTACAGCTCAATCCGACATACATAGATCTCTCACGAATTTTTACGGTGAAGCACAAAAATCTGTTTCGGGACAGCAACTTCCCCAAATCTTACTTCTCTCTCATTAGAGGTTGATCTTGACACAAAAACCAAACAAAAGGGATAAGGAGAGGTTATTACCGAAGTAATAACTTCCAAGACTCAAAGAAACAAAAACAAACTGAAAGCAAGAATAAACTGGGTTGTCTCCTAAAAAGCTCTTTCTTTATAGCCATTAAGATGGGCATGATAATTTTGAAGATGTCCACTCAGGAATATGAATTGAAGTGAAAGAGAGCATTAAGAAGAAAAAACACACACACATTTAAGTCTAACCCACTTCCTATTCAAGGGAATTTTGTAAACAAACAAGTTGTTGAAACCAAAGGCTACTTGCATAAGAAGGCAAAACAAGTGCAACATAAAAACTTTTAGCATAAAACGAGGAAACTTGATATTACTGAGATACATAAGAACACTTTTCCCTCTCTCATAATAACTTTCAGTATCGTGCATAAACTCAACAATATAGCTATCACAAGGACCATCATAGCAATGATCACTTATTCTAACAGAAAACACAGGAATACTAGCTCTCATAACACTACTTTGTGAAACAATATTAGAGGTATCCTTACAAAGGATAGGGTGTCCCTCTTCTTCATATTTAGTAACAAAGTCTTTCACATTTGCTATTATAGGTTCATCAACCTTTTGTTTATTAGGTTCAATAGCTTTCTTCATACTTTCATCTACCATACTAGCCATCATAGAATGTTCCCTTATCTTAACTAGGAAAGGCATTTTCTCAATGTAAGGTTTAGGTAAAACATGATTAGCAGTATAAACTTCAGTATTTCTTGTAGGAACACTCTTAGTAATATCTTTATAAGGTTCATGATACTTATTCCACTTCTTTTTAGGCACTTCAATATAGGAAGCAAAAGCCTTAAAATAAGAAGCAATAGCTTGAGAGTCTAGACCATAAGCATTTTTAATATTTTGAAAGTCATTAGTTCCCATAAAAGATTCAATGCATTCATAATCATAATTTATACCCGACTTTCTACATTTGTCATTCTCCCAAGCTTCAGCATTGTCTTGAATACGGTCCAGAAGATCCCATTTAGCTTCTTCTTCCATGCGGGTAAATGATCCAGCACAAGAAGCATCCAATATATCTTTATCATGTAGAGGGAGTCTTGCATAAAAGTTATTGATAATAATATTGTTGGAGAGCTCATGAATGGGACATTTGAGCATTAGTAACTTCAATCTCCCCCAAGCTTGAGCTGTACTCTCTCCATCAAGAGGCCAAAAGTTGTATATTTGATTCCGATCTTTATGAATCTCACTAGGAGGATAAAACTTTGAATAAAAGAGAGGTACTATTTCCTCCCATTCCAGAGCTTGACCATTCTTCAGCAGCTTATACCATTCCTCGGCTCTTCCTTTTAGTGATAATGAGAATAACTTATTCTTAACTTGATCTGTAGTAATACCTGCACACTTGAACAACCTGCATAATTCGTGTATAAAGAGTAAATGATCACCGGGATGGACAGTTCCATCCCCAACATAGTAGTTATCCATAACACGATCAATAATCCTTGAAGGTATTTTAAAAACATCATTCTCAACAGGTGGTGGCTTATCTACTACCTTAGCAGTGGTAGTAGCATTACCAAATAAGAAAATCAGCGAATTATCCATAACGAAAATAAAGCAACTAGCAGAATTAAACAATACTCACAGTAGAAGTTTCCTTTACCAGTTCCACTCTCCAATAACGCTTCACTCCCCGGCAACGGCGCCAGAAAATAGTCTTGATGACCCACAAGTATAGGGCGTGTATCGCAGTATTTTCGATAAGTAAGAGTGTCGAACCCAACGAGGAGCAGAAGGTGTTGGCTAGTGGTATGGATCAGGAATTCTCTGCAAATACTTAGCAAATGGATTTTTAGGGTTTTTTGATAAAGCAAGTAAACAAAGTACGACTAAATAAAAGACAGTAGGAATAAATGCAGCAAGTGGCCCAATCCTTTATGCAGCAAAGGACAAGCCGGTTGTATTACTTAAGATGACCAAACGTTCTCGAGGACACATGGGAAGACTGTCAAGTGCTTTCGCTTCATATAGTTGATTAATCTTCTTTAGCTTGCTAAGTGTTGTGTGGGTGAACCTGTGCTAATGTACCGACCTTCCTAGGACTAATACATACTTGTGATTAAACCCCTTGCCAACATCCGTAAGTACAAGAAAGTAATTAAGGTAGAAACCTAACCACAGCTTTAAACTCTAAGACCCTTACGTCCCTTGTGCAATGGTTTCCTAACGGGGGTTCAGGTTTCTATCACTCCGGCAACCCCTACAATTAGTAGCCAAATACACAATGCATTCCCCTAGGCCCATATAGGTGAAGTGTCATGTAGTCGATGTTCAAATGACACCACTAGAAGAAGTACACCACAACTTAAATATCAAACTATTGAATCTTTCTCAACACAACTCCACTACTAACAACATGACTTCTCCCATGTCCTCAAGAAAAAACGAACTACTCACAAGACATCATATGGATCATGATCAGAGATGGAATAATGATGTATAACAATCTGAACATAAACAATAATTCAATGGTTCACTCAATAGGATCAACTACAAAGAGTAATCAACACCGGGAAAGTTTCCCCTATGAACTATGCAAGATTCAACGCAATTGTTACAACAATATGGAGATGGTGATGAGGGTGCTGATGGTGATGATGGTGGTGGTGGTGATGATGATGATGATCCCGATGAAGTCCATCTTGATGGTGGTGTTGATGGCGACGATCTCCCCTCTCCGGGAAGGAATTTCCTCGGTAGAAATCTGTCTGCCGGAGAGATCTTTCTCTCTCGGTGTTTTCCGCCTCGCAGAGGCGGCGAAATATTTTTGTGGTCTCTCCCCGAGTCTTAGGGTTTCGGGAGGATAATATACGCCAGAGGGGAGTGCCTGGAGTGGGCCAGGGTGGCCACACCACCTGCTAGCGCGGCCTAGGGCTGCCCGCGCCAGGGGGTGGTGTGGTCCCCCTGTGGCCCATCTTCAGCCCCCTTTCTGGCTTCCTTCGTCTTCTAGAAAAATAGAATTTTCCGTATATTTTCCCAGATTTTCTGATCTTCATGAATTTTGCCTCCAAACAACACCTTTTCCATTAGAATCCTGACTGCAGCGGTCCATGCTCCAAAAGTCATCAACCATGCAAAAACAGATGAAATAACATAAGTATCACCTCTCAATACGAAATATATCAATGAATAACAGTGAATTATGACATAGAATAGTGATACAAAATGGACATATCAGCGCGCCACCTCACCCCTCTCCCATGATTAGTCCCACCCCAGGACTTTGAGGGAGGGTGTACCCCCTCCTTCCCCTATATATAGTGGGGTATTTGGCCTAGAAAAATACACCAATAATCAATAAAGGTCTCCCCACTTTTGGGAGGACCTCTAATTGATATTTTCTCTCTCCCCCTCTTTCTCTCTCGTGACCATGGTCCCAAGTCTGCAGATCAGTGAACAAGAGACATCTTCATCAAGGAGCACCGTCAGCTGCAGATTCGGATCCGGGAGCTCTACTTCTGCAACTGCTGCTGGATCAGGGAAGCGGGAGTCATCGTCAGGCATCGGACGTGTGTAACTCCCCGCGAGGTGTCGCACTTGAGGCACTCAAGTTGTTGGAGCCAAAAGGAGCGCAAGGACTTCATCACGACCTTGAGGTCGGCTTCGGCTCGTCTACATCAACCACGCTCTCCTGAGCGTTGATAACGCTTTTCGGTCTTCAAGGGTAAGTTCGCGAAAAGCCCCTCCCGTTACTGTATTACTAATAGATAGGTCCTAGCAGCTTCAGGGGTTCAGGAGCGTAGTGTAAAATTTATTGTTTTCATGCGCGGAACCCCTACAGCTACGCCATGAACATGATCCGCTTACAGACATAAAAACAAGTCTTTCTTGCAAGCCCAACATGGGAGCAAAGTACTAGATGGTGCCGCCCCTACACTAGCAAAATACCCGTAGCTCCGGAGCCAAGGCAGCGGGCGCTCTATGGGCCTAACCCCGGATCCTCAAGGGAGGTGAGCAGGATAGTCCACCCGACACAGCAGAGTATCGAACATGGAGACGGAGAACTCCCTTCCCCGAGGAAGCAGAACCGCAACACGGAACCATGCTGAATGTGGTGATCAGTGAGGAACTGGCCCCAGCCGTCGCAGAGGTACATCTCGTCGGGCGGGAGGGTCTTCACGTGCACCCGCCACCTTTGGTCTCCACCGGAGTGCCGCAGATCCACCTCCTCCGGAAGGTTCGCCATGACTCCAAGGGCGAAGCGGGTCAGGAGCCTTACCTTGAGGAACCAATCGGGGTTCCTGAGGATGACGATGAAATCGATGACCCTTTTAGGCTCAGGGTCATCCTCAATCTTGACGGTCACGGGGGTAGGGGGATCGGCAGCAGCGGGAGTGTCTAGGCTGGATTCGACTCCGGGCCTACCGCCACGCCGTCCATGATGACCCCTGCCGCTCCTGTGAGGGTGGCCACGGCCGCGCTTGATGGATGCTTCTCCCGAGGCCGCGTCCGCCTCCACGAAAGCAAGCACGGCGAGAGCCATATCGCGGCCTCCGCGCCTCCCTTGACCGCTCCCGCATGACCACCCGCGGTTGCGCTTCACCAGTGGAGTCTCTATCGCCTCGGTCTTCATGGCCTTGCCCTTCTCCTCGGCGAAGAAACGCTTGGGTGCCATGGAAAGGGGGGGGTTCGACTCGGGAGTGCATGGAAGGAAGAAAGAGGTAGCGAGGGAGTGGGAAGATTCCTTCCCCACTTTTAATCGTGCCAGCTGAAGAGACGTATCACTGTGGCACATGCGCGATATTAACCGCTAGGACCCACGTACCGTCGCATCGTGGGAGTGACCCCTGGAGCGGGGTAGCATGCGCGAGCCTAGCGGTTAATGTCCCGCGGGCGCCTCGATCCGGCGGTCGAGTCAGCGGCAAGGCGAGGTCATAATTTCATGGGCAAGCTCTGGGGCCCACCAGCCATCCTGGGTCGTTTGCCCTTTCGAGCCCTTCAAGGTGACACGTGCAGGTCAATCACCCGGGGGATACTGTTGGGGCCCTGGTGACCGGGGTACCATGCCCCGACGGCCAGCATCCCCTAGCTCCTCAATGTACCGAGCCCACAAGGGCTTAGACTACCCTTGAGGCAGAGTGGTCCTCGAGAGGTCCTCCCCTTGAGGGAAATGACTCCCCAGGTGAAAGCGCTCGCCGAACCTCCCGAGGGTGCTTCAGAACGTCTCCTGGGCCCTTCTATAAGGCTGCTAAACGGTTAGTAGGTGGGCCGAGCCATGACAAAGGGAGCGACCACTGCTTCCTCACCACCCGTCTCGAAAAAGGAAGATCCGGTCCACCCACCTTTCGATTGAAGCAGGAAGACCGACGACCCTAGCGTAGTGGGTGCGCCAGTTGCCGTTTGGGTGACAAGGGGACAACGGGTAGGTGCGGATGAAGACAAAATGGAAAAAGGGAGGCCGCTTTATCAACCGGTGGAGGCGCATCCAGGTAGGAGGACTTGGTCCATCAAAATTAGTCTCGTAGACCGGCGCTCAGGAGGGCGGCACTGTGGTGACCCTCCCTTTCTGTGGACCAGGGGGAGAGGCCCGATGCCACCCTATATAAGGAGTCCTTCTCCTACCTTGCACGGGACGGATCCCAGAGATCTAAAACCCTAGACTTTCATCCACCATTATAACATCGCGAGGCAAGCGAGCAATACAACCAAACATGAGTAGGGGCTTTACCTCCTCACGAGGGTCCTGAACCTGGGTAAAAAAAACCGGTGTCAACTCTCTGTCGTGCATCCTCTTCGTCGATGTAGCCGTCGCTGAACTCCTTTGGAATCGCGTGTTCAGCCCCCTCACGAACCAAGGGATCGTTGGACCCTAGTTTCTTCGCGGGATAAATCTCCGACAGCTCTTTAATTTGGTGAGTGGAGTGTCCACTAGCAATCAAGAAGGGAGAGGTGGGGAACTCCATTCCCCATGCACCCATCCCCTTGTGGGCAGCCCCTCCCCCTATAAAAGGAGGAGTGGAGCTCCTCTTCCTCACACACCATTCCATTCCTCTCATATGCTCTTTGGTTGGCATCTTCCTTCCTTTTCTAGCCTTGTCCATTGCCACGAGCACGGTGCTTAGGCGAAGCCCTGATCAAGCTCTTCTCCACGACCATGACCACCATGTCATAGTGTTGGCGGAGTTTCCAAGAATTCCCTACTTCGATCCAATGGAAGTCGTCGGCACACCATATGTGTGACTGATTACGGAGGAATTGCTCCTTTGTGCCGCATATAGTCATCGCGTCCTTGAGGACAGCCGTGTACGCTCTACACCAGCCACGTTTGTTTGCGGGAACATTATTCCTCATATCTTTAAGGGTAAGTCCTTCTGAAGCCGTTACAAGTATCACGTAGATTCAATCTTGGAAGTTGCAATCGTAAGAATATTTTTGTTTTCTATGCGACGAACCCCATCAAGAGCAGCAGCTGTTCTACTAGGTAATTAGCAATATTTGTTCTTAAAATGATGAGCATAAGTCATAAGTCAAGCTCTGAACTCGCTCAACACGAGCTTTGAACTTGTATGCCGCTACTTCTAAACTTCTAGATCTTGGATATTTTGAGCAGTTTGATTTGGCTAAAAAAAGGGAGTTCACATTCCTGTAAAAAAGAAAAAATGTTAGGCACTAGTCATGGAGAAATGTTGCTTCATTTGATCTACACTAGTACTATTCTCCTGATGTGAACCACACTAGTTATGCGAACAGTTCGATTAATTATTTTAAGCAGTTCAGACCGCAAAACTATGAGAGTTAAAAAAATATTGACCATAGAAAAGCACACAGAAAACAGAGGTTCACTGTTTAAACATTTCAAAGTTCACAATATAAAATTTTGAAGTCCACTCTAAAATTCACTTTATGTGAAAGTTCACTTTGAGCATCATCAAAAGTTCACCATCGATATTGGGCAGCACACAGCTAGTGGATGGGCAGTTCACGAGTCGCGACCGGGTAGTTCACTAAGTTCAAAATCCATACACGAGAAAAAAAGGTCACAGTAAAAAAAGAATGAGGCGTTCTTTCTTCCAACTTCAAAAGTTCAATATATACAACCTTGTAGTCCACTTAGTATGGAAAAAAGAGAGTAATAAACACAAATATTCACTTAATAAACATTAGTAGTTCACTACATATAATTTTGAAGTTAACTTTGAGAAAACAATGTGAAAACAACGAGAAAGATTTTCAAACAGAGTTTTGTATATTTAAATATGCTCTTAAGTTATTAAGAATTTCAAAAAGTGATACATATGAAAATATGCGGAATTTTCATAGCTTTCCAATGATATATCATTTGTATAATTCTGATAAACGGTTGAAAAATTATAATGAAAATACCGAACACATCGAAGAGCATCTATATCGCGATCGGAAGTTTACTACGACGTATCTATATCACGATCGGAAGTTCACTACAACGTATTGGATAGTTCACATTAATGTTAAGGCTAGTTAGGATACTTTGTTCTTTAAAATCATCCATATTACACCAATAGACCACCGCCTCGATTAATTAACATTAATATAAAACCAATTTTATTCTAACATGTCACCCCTCCTCACCCACCTACCTAAGACATGTCAATTTCAAATTGTTGACAAAGACGTCAACCATCCCTATTTTTAGTATATTTAAAATTACTTTAAAATAATTTATAATTTAGAAAAACTTTTAACATGAATAAGTTTTGCAATTACTACACGGTTCCAACAGTATATCACACACATGAATCCGTCCAGCAGTTTAAAAATAAATGCCAAAAACAGTAAAAGGGGAAACGTTTATGGAAAAAATTAGTTTATTTAAAACACGTCAAGATTTTTGGAAAATGTTTTATACGTGAAAGCTGCATAATTTTCATTTGATTTCAACGCCATATTGCATCAACACGATCTACGGTCTAAAAATTATGGCAAAACACTATGTAAAAACAATTATGCTTGCAAAAAAAAGTTTAGTATATTTAAAATTAGTTCTAAACTATAAGGAATTTGGAAAAACTTTCTAAACATAAGAGATACGAAATTTCCTAGCTTTCCAATGATATATTATTTGGATCATTTCGACATGTGGTTTAAAAATTGTGGTCCAAATACTGTCCGCCAAACATGTATTTCTGATGATCCGTCCGAAAGTTCACTTGTCTAAAAGAGAGAGTTCACTTTCGTGAAGTGCGAAGTTTAAAAAGGGTTGTAGAATAGAGAGAGAGCAGAACTGTATAGGAAGCCCTTAGGAGATTCCTATCTATCTATACTATTAAAAAGTTCGCAACGTTTGTCAACATAAAAAATTTCCGTCTGCCACTGTTTTGGACGCTTTTGCCCCTAGGACTTTAGAGATATTACGATGGCTGCCACCGCGAAGTCATATGGACGGACTTTAGAGATATTACGATGGCTGCCACCGCGAAGTCATATGGACGGTTTCAGTCTCCGTTGGTCCAATGCCGCCGCCGATGCCCCAATTCCTTGCAGCACGTGGTGAGAAAGCGCAGCCGCACCTCGCTTCCCCCTGCCACGAGAGGCAGAGGTTGAGCGGTGAGGGCGGCGTGCACGCGCGCGTGGACAGGACGAGGGCATCGGGAGGAGCTCAGGGCAGGACCCTCACGGGGAGGCGGACGAGCTTGTCCTGCTGGCCTCCGTGCATCGGGAACGACGGAGATCAGGGGCGGCGCTGGCTAGGACGAGCTCAAGACGAGGATCTCCGGGGCGGCGGTGTCCTTGACGTGGCGCGTAACGGATCGGGCGGCCGACGAGCTTGAGGGCCGGGTGGCGAGCTACAAGCCGTAGAGACGAGCTCTGAGAGGTGGACGCCCGCACGCGATGGAGATAGGCGGGACTGATGCGTGAGGTAGCAGAGGAGAGCGGCAGGGTCGATGAGGAAGCGGAGGCAAAGCGGACGACGTCAGCACTAGGGGCGTCTAGCAGAGCCGGAGCTAGCGGAGAGAGGGTGACGAGGAGGCGCAGGAAAGCGGTTGCCTGGTCGGGGCCTGGCCGGCGGGAGAACTCGCGAGCTCGTGGCGCAGGGCGGTGGCGCCTCTCGTGGAAGAGAGGAAGCATGAGGTTTCGTGTAGCCGAGCGGGTGAGCTGACAGATGTGAGACCGTGAGCCATGGAGGTGCTATGGCCTCTGGGGAATTGATCTCTGAATCCCGCGAACTTGAGAGGCTGATGCAGTTTCTTCGGGAGATTTAGAGGATTTTGGAAGCAATTGGGGATTCTTTTTCAGCGGTGGAAGACTGGAGAGGTCGAGAGCGAAGGCCAACAAACTTTTTCGTTTACTCTAGGCACCCGGTAGAAATATTCCATGTCCACCCGTGTTGATATGCTATACTTCTTCCAGCTCTATTTTTTATCTCACATGTTTCATCCATTATGTGAAGTACTGAAATCAGCTGAATATGCGTATATCTTCTTGAAGTGTCACTTTCACTAGCCTAAACTCTGAAAAAACACTGGTGGGTCGTTGACGTGGCGGCATGCTGAAAACCTGATCTGCAGATCCCGATGCAAATGTTTAGACCCAAGTGCTCTTGCGTGGGAGCTGAACAAAGGTGAGTTGTCTTGACTCTGGACCCGTGTGCCTACCGTATGGCCTGTCACAGCATGTTCATCATTGTTACATGTAGGTCCATACTGCCTTAGCTACCTTTCGATTGCTAATTTCTATTTTCATGTTTTCACATAGGATGATAGCCTGATTGAAAACGTTCCATATCATGTCTGCATTTGATTGACCAGGCAGAAATCTGATGGTATCCAGTTGCTTAATGACAATAACCAGATTATGTGAGGACAATTTGAATGTATGTAGCAAAGACATAAACTAATACAATCGATATAATATATGCCAATTTATCTTGCTTTTAATTGTAACCCTCTGTGTTCAGTGTAATATTTATGATGTCATTTTATTTTTACAGCCTATGGTATCATAAAAAACAGAAATTCCTAGGCCAAAATATTATGCATGCAATTTACTCTGTTTTTTACTTACTCGGTGCTAATATAAAATTTTGATCTTAACTAGCTGCTATATACAAATGTACTTATCTAATATTTAGCAAACTAAAAATTATAGTTAAAAGTGAGCAGCGGCAACGATTGGAAACGTTGCATACAAGTGAATGACAGTAATGTTGTCAATTTAAGCTACAACCAATATTTCTAGAGTTTATCACAAGTTCATCAAATTTATCATGTGCAGTTTTGCAAAATATAATGATCCATTTATCATTTTATCATTTGTTGTATATTTTTCTAATTCCGTATAGTATAGGTATACAAGAACCTGCACCTATTTGAGACAGACACGAGCAGCCAACACCCACCCCATCCCCGACCCCAACCCGGCTCCGACTGGAGAAATCATGCCATAAATTCTTCCCTGATCTCGAGCCCGAGCCCCGACAACCCCGATTCCTCCCCACCTCGGTCCGTCCCCACCCCCTACCTTCTCCGGCGCGAGCGAGCGAGTCGTCGGCGGCAGCCGATGCGAGGGAGCCCGCGACGGCCAGCGCCGAGCTCCCATACTAACCACCTCCTACCTTCTCCGGTGCGGGCGAGCGAGTCGCTGGCGGCAGCCGACGCGAGGGAGCCCGCGACGGCCGGCGGCAAGCTCCCATCCTAACCACCTTCTCCCTCACTGGCGGGGGCAAAAGGAGCACGCGGAGGCCATGGGCAAGCGGCCAACCTAGATCATCTCCTAACTCGAAATGGTGCGGCGGACGGAGCAATTCCAGCGCAACGACGGTAAGAAGCGATTTTGAAAACCTCCTACCTCAACTAGGCATGGGCAGTGATTTCCAATTCCCCTGTGATAACCCTAAATTCCATGTTGACAGTGAGTTGCTCCTTCTTCCTCCTTAGCGGATTTGTGATTTGGGAATAGCTAGACATAGCTCCAATTAGAAGAAGACCAGATCTGTTGAGTGTGGTTCCTCAGGTATTTGTATTTGTGTGCTTGGAATGCCCCTTAAATTACAATTCACATGAGTGTGTTGAACAAAACAAGTTGAAGTTCACATAAAAAAAATTGTAGTTCAACATACCTCTGTAGTTGCAGTTCACATTAGTGTGTTGAAGAAAAACAAGTTAAAGTTCAAGAAATAAAAAGCTGCAGTTCACACTGTTTTATCTTCTGTGCTTGGGGTACTCGTCTTACTAACCAAATAACAAATTAGTTCTTGTAGATCACAACGTATATGACTTGGAAACCTCCTACCTCACCGGCGCGGCGGACGGGTTTGATCCAAGCGGCGGACAGGTTGATTCCAGCGGGGCGTCGCTAAGTAGAAACTTCGAAGCAACTAACCGTAGTGATTTCAGATTTGATCCTCTGCGATTACCCTACCTTCCTTGTATTCAGCGGGTTGTGCTTTCTTCCTCGTTGGCTGATTTCAGTTTTGGCAACACATGGCTCCAATTAGAAGAAAAGCTGATCAGGCCACTCTGGTTTCTCAGGTTTTTTATATCCATCTGAATTGAACTAGGAACTAGTAGTACATCAAATTAGTGCAAAAAAAGTATGTTCAAATACCTATGAAGTTGCAGTTCACATTATTATTTGTGTGCTGAACATTAGTGAATATGATGATGCAGTTCATACTAGTGTGTTGAACAAAAAACAAGTTGAAGTTCACGGCATAGAAAAGGTGTAGTTCACATTGGTTGTATTTGTGTGCATGGGGTACCCTTCTTACTAAACAAAAAACAAATTAGTTCACGTAGGTCACAGTACATATGACCTGGGAGTTCACTTTCATATTAGTTTGCAATTCACTGCTTTGTGTAAAAAGGAAAAAGGAGGGTTAACTAGTTTTATTTTTAAAATAGGGATAAAGATTCACTTATGGTAAAAACTCACTTATGCTATAAAGTTCATTTGACAAACAAAAATGGTCTGTAGTTTGCTTGTATGAACTCTATATTTATTGACTATGAAAGTTTAGTTGTTGAAAAGTGTGTTTTGGAAAAGTGTGTTCAAATGCCACTGAAGTTGCAGTTCAGATCAGTGTGTTTTAGAAAACAATTTGAAGTTCACATTAATATGTAAGATATAGTTCACTTCTGCAAACAAAAATACTTTTGTGTATGTGAGTTCACTTCTGTTATGCTATTTTTTGAAGTTCACGTGTTCACTATGTTCTGCAAAAAACAATGCAGGAAGTGCAACGGAATAAATGTTTCAAGTTTGCACATACAGCTGGGGTTGAGATATCAAAAGATGAAGTTGAAGAGGAACTATTATGCTGGTCTGGCCCCAATCAACCCCCACGTTCTTTTATGAGCTTTGATCAGCCAATAATAGTGACTAAACCGGTTATGCAGCTCCCAAAGTGCATGATTCGAGGTAGTGATTAGCAACAGTCCAATCCAAAAACAAATGCAACAGGTATGGGGCAGCATAATGGAGTTGATGGTGGAATTGTTCATGGTGTAGGTGGCAACAAACTGCAGGTATATTATTGTTCTAAACTGTCAAGTTCTGTAAAAAATGCACTTCACTTGGGTTTTGTACAAAAATGAAAAAGGAGTTCACTCATATATATATTAAAAGGTTCACTTGTTCATATGTTTGAAAAAAAATGATGCAGGAATTGAAACAACATAAACGTTCCAGATTTAAGCCAATTCTACATCATGGACCAGAGGTTGAGGAATTGTATGATGAAGCTAAAGAGGAAATATTATGCTGGTCTGGCCCCAAGCAGCCTCCAGGTCCTCCGAACATGATTCAAGGTGGAAACAAACAACAGTCCATTACTGAGGCAGATTCCTTGCAAACAGGATGCTTGAAAAGGAAGTTCAGTACCATAATTGATCTTGAACCTTTGCAAACAGTGCTAGCATCTGATGGTCATGAAGAAGATGAAATACTGTCTTGGAGTGGTCCACCAAAAACTCCACGCTCACCTATACAGTGTGATAAGCCCATAATTGTTACAAAACCTGTGCTCCGTGTTCCTCGTTGTTCAATCCAAAGTAACAATAGAACAGATCTGAATGCTCAAGGTGATCAGGTTCAAAAAAATCAAGGCTCCACGAAGTTCAAAAAAAGCGAGGAGAAAGAAGAAATCCTATGTTGGAGTGGTCCACCAAAGAAACCAGTGACTGTAGCAGCTCACTCAAGCTCAAAGGACAAGGTCCTGCCAGATACGGTGACTAAGTGTTTGTCAAGTCATATGCCTCCAAGAGATCCATTGTTGCATAAACCAATTGTGACACTGCCTTGTCCCATCTAGCAAAGTCAGAATGAAACTCCTTCGGAAACAAGATCATACACACATGTGAGTATTATTGTTGCAATTACATTTATATTTAACAACAAAGAAAAGCAAAGGCATAGATAAAATAAAGAATGTTCATTAATGTTAACAACAGGAGTGCATTATACTACAGAACATCCTGCATGTGAAATGATAAAAAAGTGCTTCTATTGTTTTTGGTAAGATATATTGACTTGTTTATGAAACATGTACAAGCACTTGAGCTGCCAGCCAATCTGATACCAGTAATTGGCCAACAGTTCAAGAAATTTGATGAAGCATATGGCTTTTACAACGCATATGCGAAGCACGCGGGGTTTGGCATTAAAAAGAGTCAACACAACAAGAGCCGGAGGTATCTGTGATTCATACGAGAGGGAAAACACACAACAAATGTTGCTGATGCTGACCGAAAGCGCGACATGCCAACACAAAAAGTTGGATGCAAAGCATTTATGAGACTGAAAGAGCGGGAGGATGGAAACTATGTTGTGAAAGATATAGATCTTGATCACAACCACCCTCTACTACTAAGTCCATCCATGAGTGTCTTCATGCATTCACACAAAAGGGTGGATTCAACACTGAAATGATATATTAAAGACCTCCAGTTCAGCAATGTCAAACATGTTAATATCATGGGGTTGCTTAGTAGGCTGAATAATGGACACGCCAACCTACCATGCCACTATAAGGATATGCTGAACATGTAAGTACTACCCCCATGTCGTACGACAAAAATACATGTAATTTCCTTCTTGAAAAATAGGAACAAAATACTAAATATATCAAAAAAATTGCAGAAAAGCAGAGAACAAGCGTAAAGAGGCATTGTAGGATGTGGAAAAGTTGTTCAAATTCTTCAAAGATATAAAAGTTGATAATGATCGATCATGATGTTGATGAAGAGAGCACGATTACGTCTACACATGAAACATATACCACATGCCACTGGCAGTCTTTGTCGGCGTGAATAACCATTTGAAGTCAAACATATTCGTTGTAGCGCTGATGCGTGATGAAGCCGACGACTCATTCACGTGGGTTTTCAGCACATTTTTAAAATATATGGGAGGGCAAGAACCTATGTGCATATTGACAGGTAACCATATTTTATCAATAAAAGTTCAGACAAGTAAAAAATGTAGTTCACTTCCTTGTTTTTTTTTTCAGTTAAGTGCACTTGCATTCCCATTATTTTTCTTGCTTGTTCAGCTTAGGTTCGGTTCACTTCATCATATAGTAGAATTTCATGCTACTATGTAGTTGATAAAAAACATTTATTTTCACAACGAAATAATTTGTAGCTTGCTTGTTTTTTGCTGTACTACACAACATATGTGACATTAGAAAAAAGTTAATAGCCAATTTGATAACCATATTGACAGGTAACCACATTTTATCAGCAAAGTATAAAAGTTCAGAAAAGTAAAAATTGTAGTTCACTTTCTTGTTTTTTTGTTCAGTGCACTTGCATTCCAATTATTTTGCTTGCTTGTTTAGCTTAGGTTCGGTTCACTTCATCATATATTAGATGTTCATTCTAGTATGTAGTTGAGAAAAAACATTTATTTTGACAATAAAATAATTTGTAGCTAGTATGTTTTTGCTCTACTACACAACACATGTGACATTAGAAAAAAAGTTCAATTGCTCTCCATTGGTAGTTCACTCAGATTCTAGATGGAAAAGAAACATTCAAGAATTATGATTACATCGTACTTGGAAACATGATATTTGGTTATGTCCTAAGCATGTGTTCTATTTTATTCAAATACAGATCAATGCCTATCAATAGCAAAAAGCACTCTCGAAGATATTCCTACGAGCACTACATAAACTTTGCAGGTGACACATTATGAACAAGCACAAAGATCCTTTGGTTAAGCTTTACAAATTGTTTCCTGAACTGAAGGAACAACTCGCAGCAGTTCTCAACCATCCACTAATACTAGCTGATTTTGAGGAAGCATGGATGCGCTAATGGACAAGTACAATCTGCACAATGTAACTATGATGGTAAAAATGTGGAATAAAAGGAAGACATGGGTCTCTGCTTATTGGAAAGTAGTCTTCTATGCAGGAATAATATCAATACAGAGAAGCGAAAGTATGAACAGCGTGCTAAAAAGAGGATTCGTCAAAGAGGAGCAAGATCTTCACATTTTTGCACAGCAAGTCAACAACAGCATTCAGACACAACACAAGGCAGAGAATGCCGAGAATGTTGCATCAGCGGTACGTTATATTTTAAGGTTCACTTTGAGAAACAAATGAAGTTAGGAGTAGAAAAAATTATTAGACTTGTACTAAAGCATTTAAATATATAAAAACCATGCAGGGTGTCCAACAAACATTGACGAGCTATGAATTCAAAGAACATGCAAGGTAGAAGTACACTAGGGATGTGTACGCAGTGTTCCGGGAGCGCCAATATAAGAGCACGGATTTTTGGATTAAAAGCACTGCAGATCCAACGAAATTCCTTGTGCATCACTACAACCAAAGCCGAGAATTTGCATGGTCAAGACATGAGTCCTGAGTCACAGCGGAACACACAGGTAAGATGATAAAAATGAAAATTTTATTTAAACATGCATACAATCTCATTCTACTTTGTGAATACAACTAACACAAAAAAATGTTCCTTGTAGGTCTGTTTTGCCATCATGTGATTGCAGTGTTTGAACATCTGCCGCTAAACAAGATACCACTCAAATACATATTGAGGAGGTACACGAAGGATGCTATTGTAAACCCAACATTCAACCGCAGGGACCACAAAGCAATAGCAGCAGATGGAACATTGAGAAAGAACTGTATATAAAGAAACCCAAAGATTTTGTCGATCCTATGGATGCTGACAAGGTATGCAAACTTCAGTGTTCCATCTATAGACCGAAGCAAGCATCCCGAAGTTGAAATCTCCGCTTTGATGAAGTGATCAAATGGTTTGGATTTGTCCAAACTATAGGAGAGACTTGTATCTACAAGAAAGTGAGTGGGAGATCTATAGCATTTCTGATATTATATGTGGATGATATATTGTTAATTGAAAATGATGTAGATCTTTTGAATAACGTAAAGGATTACTTAAATAGTAAATTTTTGATAAAGGACCTTAGTAAAGCTGTTTATATTTTAGGTATTAAGATCTATAGAGATAGATCAATACGCTTAATTGGATTATCACAGAGTACATACCTTGATAAGATTTTGAATAAGTTCAACATGCAAGATAGTAAGAAAGGACTCTTACCTATGGTGCAAAGTACGGTTTTGAGTAAGACTCAAAGTTGAGCTTCAACAAAAGATAGAGAATTGATGGTCAATGTCCCGTATGTCTCAGCCATAGGCTCTCTTATATATGATATGCTGTGTACAAGACCAGATGTGACACATGATATTAGTTTGACTAGCAGGTACCAATCTGATCTAGGTATACAACAATGGAATGTAGTTAAGAATGTCTTTAAGTACTTAAGAAGGACTAAAGACATGTTTCTCATCTATGGTGGTGAAGAAGAGCTCGTCGCAAAGTGTTATGTTGATGCCAGCTTCGACACCGATCCGGATGACTCTAAGTCACAATCTGGATATGTATTTCAAATGAATGGAGAAGCGGTGAGTTGGAGGAGTTCCAAGCAACCTGTGGTGGCAAGATCTTCAATGGAGGCAGAGTATATATCTGCTCCAGAAGCAGTGGCGGAAGCAGTTTGGATGAAGGAGTTCATTTCCGAACTAGGTGTGGTTCCAAGTGCTTTGGATCCAATGGTTATCTATTGTGACAACAATGGCGCTATAGCCAATGCTAATGAACCAAGGTCTCACAAAAATTCTAAGCATATCAAGCGCCATTATCACTCCATCCGAGAACATGTCCAGGATGGAGATATATAGATTTGCAAAGTAGATACGAATTTGAATATTGCGGATCCGTTGACTAAAGCTCTCCCAAAGGCAAAACATGACGAGCACCAGAACGCTATGGGTGTTAGATTCATAACTATGTAAAACTAGATTATTGACTCTAGTGCAAGTGGGAGACTGGAAGGGATATGCCCGAGAGGCAATAATAAATGGTTATTATGTTATTCCAGGTTTATAATAGATGTTTATTTCTCATGCTATAATTGTGTTAAAAGGAAACATTAATACATGTGTGTTAAATAAACAAATGGAAGGTTCCTAGTGATGCATATCATTACACTAGCTTGTTGATTAATAGATGATTAAGGTTTCCTGTAACGAGGTCACGACGATGTGATGACAAACTCCCAAAGTATAGTAATACTATCATGCCATTATGTTTACACTACTACAACGTCACTCAAAGTAACCCGAATGCTTAGACCATGAGATCACATCAATCACTGACTCAGGAAGAGTATTTTGATTACATCAAACGTCACACCGTAACATGGTGATTATAAATGTGTCATCGGATACTTCAAAAGTGTTAGTTGAGGCTCATGGATCAAGAATGGGATTTGTCCATCCTGATGAAGGAGAGATATACTCAGGGCCCTCTCGGTGATATCACATTAACATAGCTTGCAAGCAAGTGATAACGATCACTAAGAATGTAATATCATGGGAACGAGAAAAAATTACTTGTCAGTAACGGGATAGAACTTGGTATGGATGATACCAAATGATCGGATCTCGGACAAGTAAAATATCGCGATATAAAAGGAATTGGTTACTGCGAATAAAGGTTCACACGATCACTAGTTTATCATTTGAGCTGGTGGGAGTCATTATGGATCTCCAGGTCCTGCTAATGATTATTGATCGGAGAGTGTCTCGATCATGTCCACTCATCTCGCGAACCCATAGGGAGACACACTTAAGGGTATTCGACACATTCGAGTGGATAGAAAACACCAGAGAAAATACTGGACAATGCAGGAATTGTTCTGATAAATATGCTGGAATAGTTTCAGTGTATCGAAATATTATCGGGATTGGATTATCAATATGTTCATTAAATGAAGTACTTATTAAATGAAGTGTTCATTGAATGAGTCGCACTAAATCAAGTGAATTAAAAGGGAGTTTTAATTGCATGACTCTTGATTTTGAGTGAAGATTAATCATGAGAAACTGGAGTTGAATTTTGGGTGAGTGAAGCCTCCACCCACATGAATGAGGGAGAGGTGGGGGCACTCACCTTGGCTGCCTTCCATGGCAAGGGGATGCCCCTCCCCCTATAAAAGGTGGGGTGGAGCTCCTCTCTCTCACACACTCATCCTTGTCCTCTCATATGCCCTTTGGTTGGCATCTTCCTCCCCCTTCTAGCCTTGTCCATTTCCACGAGAACAGAGCTTAGGAGAAGCACTGCTCAAGATCTTCTCCACCCCCATCACCACCATGTCGTAATGTTGGTGGAGTTCCCGAGGATCCACTACTTCCACTGCCACGCTGGAGCGAGGGACGGAAGTCGTCGACACACTATACGTGTGACTAATTATGGAGGCGCGACACTTGTGACGTTGGTCATCGCGTCCTTGAGGATGGTCGTATACACTCTACAACAACCGTGTTTGTTTGCGGGAACGTTATCCCGCTTTACGGTCTCCGAGGGTGAGTTCATCCGAAACCGTTACAAGTATCGCCTAGATATGATCTTGGTAGCTGCAAGCTTAGGATTTTTTTGTTTTCCATGCAACAAACCCCATCAGTGGTATCAGAACCAGGTTTATGCGTATATTCTTTGTACGGTTAGAACACATAGATATGTGGGCGTTGATAGTCTTGTTATTTCATACTTGCATGAATTTGGATCATGTTGGCATGTTGGGATGAAGCGGTGATGAGGACATCCCTACAATTACACCTACCCCAATGACTACTAAAGATGCTACAACTGTTGCAAGAAAGAATCAGTCCAATGAGATTAGAATTGGACCTATTACAAGATCTCGTGCTAAGCTACTGGAACAACAGGTGAATTTACTCCTAAACGAATCTGGTACTTTGATTGATGAGAACTTTATACTGCCTAAGTCTATGCATTTATGTATGATCAGGTTCGTTGCAGAAACAAGCATGGCGCGAGGAGGAGAAGGGCTAGAAGAGAAGCCCAACATGATGATCGCCCAAGGATGCGCGAGGGAGGAGTGGGAGGAAGGCGCAAGAGAAGATCATCAAGACGAAGGCAAAAAGATCTGCCACGACCGGAGTGTCCGGCCAGATCCACCCGGACTGTCCGGCCTGGTCGAGAGGCAAACTGGGGTGGACATTTAGTATGCTAGTTCGGACACTACACGGACACCACCCGGAAACTTCAAAGTTTCCGGTCAGACTGGACTGTCCGGCACACTTCACCAGGAGTGTCCGGCCTGACCGAACTGTCCGGCCCACTTCGACCGGAGTGTCCGCCCGCCGACCGAATCTGGTCCAAGTCGGTTTGTATCAGTTTGAGTCGTTTGCGTTTAGTTTCGGTTTCTGGTCGCCCCAGCCGCCCTTATAAGCCTTGGGACGACCTCTAGTTAGGGGGGGAGACCACGTTAAAACTATTTTGAAGTTGTTTCTTTCATAGAACCTCTGGAATTACCCTGTGTTCGAATCTACCAACTATAATTGAGTGTGATTTGTTGTTTCCATTGGTAATTAGTAGATTGCATACTACCATTCATGGTCACGGCTGCGTGCGTAAGAGCGTGTTGTTGTGAATATCCTACAAGGTTCGAGAGCTGTTGCATTGGCATCAGGGATCAAGCGGGAGAGTTCATAGCTACAGGCTAGTTATCTATCATCCACCATCATCACTGCCATCCACTTACTGAGAAGATCGGGCCACCCCATATCATCTTGGTATCAGATTTCCAGTGTTACCTCGGTAAGCATCCACAAATCCATCCATAGATTAGAGAGTGTTTTCGTCCTATACAGAAAAAGCCTTACAAAAAGATTTGCCAATGACTAGATTGCATCGTTTTCGAGTTTTAGTTGCTGATTGTATCTTCTCGTAGATCCGATTTGCAGGTTTTCCTCGTAGGAGTCTAGTTTTCGTTGGTGTCTAGGTTTAGGGTTTGATCTTGTTCTCCGCTTTCCCCACCGTTACCGTTTCCGCAAGTTTTCCTCGTTTGTCCGAGTCCACATAGCGTACCTTTGTTTGCATACCATAGACACAGCCTATCTACAGCATCTGTGCCTAGGAACGTACCCACGAGACTAGTTGCTTTGCTCTGACAGGCTGCTCATTAGGTTTTTGAAGTGCACAATTTTTCGACAGGCAAAACCGGACTATCCGGCCGAATCACACCGGACTATCCGGCACATCCAGAGTCTCCGGGGCATATCAACCGGACGATCCGGCCCAGTTCTGTTAGAGGTTGCTGTACTCGTTTGCATTGAGTAATATAGTTGAAAAATCAAAAAAAAAGAGAAAAGAAAAGAGAATCAGTATAAAAAAAGGAGATATAGAAGTTTGCAATATTGGAGGCCTTGTTGTGTATAGCACTAGTAGATTGAGCAATCTTGTGCCTGTTCTATTTGAGCTATTACTAGCGTCTCTCTTGTGCATTGCAATATTCCTTTTCATAAGTTGCTTTGCCACGTTTATCTCCACTGTGTGTGTTTCTTGGGTTTTTTACGATCAGCACTAGGACTTGTTTGCGGTGTAGATAGGGTACCAAACCTATAGCTCCACCTTTACATGACCTGTGTGCCCTGCGATCATTCTCTATACCTTTGATATTCACGTCATCACATCAAGTGCATCAGTCTTTGATTTCGTTTGGTAGAGCATCTCTATTCACTTTGGAACGGTAAGATCTCCTTTCTTATTAGTTGTGAGTGAGTTGTGAGAGTTTCCACCATACAGATTCTGATTTTTGCACTAACCTACTAATCATGTCTACTAGTGATGATGATGTTGTGTTGCAGAAAAAGAAGGATGAGGAGCTCGTCAATTGGCGTGAATATGAGGCTTTGAAATCCCACTTGACACGTGTGTTTACTAACACGATAGATGCCATTGACAAGAATCTCCAAGATATGAACATGAGATTGGATAAACATGTTGGGACGGTTGATACTATCCAAACGCAAGTGGCTACGCTTAATGTCAATGTCACCACTTTGCAGCAGTCCATTGAGGGTTTGACAGCCGCCTTACATAGAAGGGAAAATCCTCAACATGATGATGCCTTTGATGATTTGATGAGGGTAGCGCTGTTGATGCTGCTCCACATGTTGGCAGGGGACGTGCTATTCCCCCTGTCCATGCACCTGCTCATGGTCGTGGGTTTGCCCATCTTGGGCGTGGTCCACCTGTGCCCAACCAAGATGATGGTTTAGGCAAACCAAAATTCTCAATTCCTAAGTTTGATGGTTCCATTGATCCTAAAGACTACCTCACCTGGGAATTGAAGATTGAGAAACTCTGGCACTTATTTGACTATCTAGAAGATAAGAAGGTCAAGCTTGCAGCATATGAATTTGATGGTTATGCTTTGCGTTAGTGTGATGCTCTTGTGCAACATAGGAGGGAGGACAATGAACTTCCTGTGATGGATTGGCGCGAGATGAAGCAAATCATGAAAGCTCGTTTCGTACCAACCAACTACTTGCGATCAGTTTTTGATAAATTGACGCAATTGAAGCAAGGCACCATGACTGTTGATGAGTACTACATGGAGATGGAGATGCTTATGCAGCGTGCTCGAGTTTGTGAGTCCATTGAGATGACCATGGAGCGATTCCTAAACAATCTGAAGTTACCAATCAAGAGCATTGTTCATCATCACAAGTATGAGACCATGAATGAGTTGTTGCATCATGCTAGAGAAGCTGAATCCCAGTTGGCAGAAGAGGCGAAGTCACGTGCTCGTTTTCCGTCCTCCAGCAGATTTTCGGTCAGGTCTACACCTCCTACAGTCATGCCACCGGCTGCTGCTCCATTTACACCATCGGCCAAACCAGCAAGTACACCTTCGTTTGGTTCTAATGCTCGGAAACCCGCTACTCCTGCTGCTAGCTCGGGTTCCAACATGTCTACTGCACGTACTCGTGAGGTGTGCCATACTTGTGGAGGTAGAGGTCACTACAAGAAGGATTGTCCAAACAGCAAGGTTATGTTTGTTAATGAACAAGGTGAAGTAGAAAGTGGAGATGAAGCTTCTGATGATGATATTGATGACGGCGAGGAAGGTGCCGATGCATATGCTGAGCGTGCACCCACTATTGTCGTATCTTCATGTGTACTTAGTGTGCAACCGGTTGAGGAATCCCAGTGTTGCAACTTGTTCCAAACAAAAGCTCTAGTTGGACCAAACAAAGCTTGCAAGGTATTTATTGATGGAGGTAGCTGCAGAAATCTTGCAAGTAAGGAACTATGTGCCAAACTGAATTTGACATACTTACCTCATCCCAAGCCATACTACATACAATGGTTGAGCAACAATGGTGAGATGAAGGTAAATCATATGGTACGTGTGAATTTTCAAATAGGGCCATACAAAGATTCTATTGATTTTGATGTGGTTCCTATGACTGTTTGTCACCTACTATTGGGTCGGCCTTGGCTCTATGATCGCCATGTGAAACACAATGGCCGAGCCAATACATATCACTTGGAATTCAAAGGAAAGAATATTACTATGCAGCCAATGACACCACAAGAAATTGTGAATGATTCTCACCAAAAGATAGAGGTGAACTTGAAGGACGATACTACCACTCGGCGAGACTGTGTAACAGTTGTTCCTGATGTAATTGAGCCTAAATTGAGTGATATAATGAAAAGTGAGAGAGTGCCTGGGTTATTGATATTAGCCACCAAGGAGGATATGAGAGAGTTTCGTGAGGATCCTACAGCCATGCCACTTGTGCTCATGTATAAGGGCGAGGTATTGGTTTCTAACGACATGACCCCTATTTCTCTTGGTGTCTCTTCTGTTTTGCAAGACTTTGGGGATGTGTTTCCAGAAGACGTACCTGCAGGTTTGCCTCCATTGCATGGTATAGAACATCAAGTGGACCTGATTCCTGGTGCCACACTTCCCAACCGTGCACCTTACAGGACTAATCCCGAAGAAACTAAGGAAATTCAGAAGCAAGTACAAGCATTGCTGGATAAAGGGTACATTCGTGTCTCTCTTAGCCCTTGTGTTGTTCCTGTTATTGTAGTTCCTAAGAAAGATGGTACATGGCGCATGTGTGTTGATTGTAGAGCGATTAATAACATCACTATTCGATATCGTCATCCTATTCCACGCTTAGAGGATATGCTAGATGAATTGAGTGGTGCTGCTGTTTTCTCTAAAATTGACTTGCGTAGTGGTTATCATCAAATTAGGATGAAAGAAGGGGATGAATGGAAAACTGCTTTCAAAATTAAATTCGGTTTGTATGAGTGGTTAGTTATGCCGTTTGGTCTTACTAATGCACCTAGTACTTTCATGCGTTTGATGAATCATGTTTTGAGAGAGTTTATTGGTCGTTTCGTGGTTGTTTACTTTGATGATATACTCATATACAGCCACACCGAATCTGAACATTGCACTCATATTAGACAAGTTTTGCAAGTGTTACGTGATAATAAACTGTATGCTAATCTTGAGAAGTGTACATTTGCAAAAGATAAGGTCATATTCCTAGGATTTGTTGTTTCTAAGCATGGAGTAGAGGTAGATCAATCTAAAATTGAATCAATTCAGAATTGGCCTACTCCAATGAATGTTAGTCAAGTGCGTAGTTTCCACGGTCTCGCTGGTTTCTATAGGCGCTTTGTGAAAGATTTTAGCACCATTGCTGCACCATTAAATGATTTGACAAAGAAAGGTGTTCCTTTTGTATGGGGAGCGGCTCAAGACATTGCATTTGATACATTAAAACGTTTGCTTACTTCTGCACCATTACTTGCATTACCTGATTTTTTGAAGCAATTTGAAGTTGAATGTGATGCTAGTGGTATAGGCATAGGTGGCGTTTTGATGCAAGAGGGTCGGCCTATAGCTTATTTTTCTGAGAAATTGACTGGTGCTCATTTGAATTATTCTATCTATGATAAAGAATTGTATGCACTTGTTAGAGTACGTGAGATTTGACAACATTATTTGTGGCCAAAAGAATTCATCATACATTCTGATCATGAAGCATTGAAATACTTGAAAGCTCAATCAACCTTGCATAGAGGATTAGCTAAATGGGTTGAGTTCATTGAGTCTTTTCCTTACATCATTAACTATAAGAAGGGAAAAAAGAACGTTGTTGCTGATGCTCTATCTAGGAAGAACATGCTATTAACCAATCTTGATGTTCAAATTCCTGGATTAGAAGCTATTTGTGCACTTTATCCAAGTGACCATGATTTTGCTGAACCATATCGTTTGTGTGCTCTTAGAAACCCATGGGATAAGTATCATATACATGATGGATATTTGTTTCGAGCTAACAAACTATGTATTCCAGAATCGTTGTTGCATTTGTTCTTAGTGCAAGAGTCACATGCTGGTGGTTTGATGGGTCACTTTGGGCGTGAGAAGATGTTGCTCATGCTTGCTGATCACTTTTATTGTCCCAAGATGAGGCATGATGTGTAGAGATTTGTGAGCCGATGTATTACATGCCACAAGTCGAAATCTAAGCTGAAGCCTCACGGTTTGTATACACCTCTCTCTGCACCGACTACTCCATGGGATGACATTAGTATGGATTTTGTGCTAGGTCTACCTAAAACTCAGAGAGGTCATGATTCTATATTTGTGGTAGTGGATAGGTTCTCTAAGATGGATCATTTTATTGCCTGCCACAAAAGCGACGATGCGTCGCATGTTGCTAACCTGTTTTTTAGGGACATCGTGAGATTACATGGAGTACCAAAGACGACTGTTTCTGACCGTGATGTGAAGTTCATGAGCTACTTTTGGAAGACCTTATGGGGAAAGCTAGGAACGAAGTTGCTATTCAGTACTACATGTCATCCCCAAACAGATGGTCAAATGGAGGTGGTGAATCGAACATTGTCACAGCTGCTAAGGACCATGATTAAAAAGAATCTGCGGGAGTGGGAAGAGTGTTTGCCACATGTTGAGTTTGCTTACAACAGGGCTGTGCATTCAACTACTCAGCTTTGTCCTTTTGAGGTGGTGTATGGTTTCAAGCCATTGACGCCACTTGATATGTTGCCTCTGCCATTACATGAGAGATTTGATATGGAGGCATCAAAACGTGTTGATTATGTGAAGAAAATACATGAGAAGACTCGAGAGGCTATTGAGAAGAAAGGCAAGAACATTGCTGCCGCAAGGAATCAAGCAAGGAAAGAAGTGTTGTTCAAGCCTGGAGATATGGTTTGGGTGCATCTACGCAAGGATAGGTTCCCACTACTTCGAAAGTCAAAATTGAAGCCACGTGGTGCTGGTCCTTATAAGGTGTTAGCCAAGATTAATGATAACGCCTACTCGGTCGATATACCTATTGAGGAGTTTGGTGGAATTAGCAATAGCTTCAACGTTGCTGATTTGTCACCATATGCTGGAGAAGACCTTGGAGCGTCGAGGTCGACGCCTTTTGAAGGGGGGGGGTAGATGATGAGGACATCCCTACAATTACACCTACCCCAATGACTACTGAAGATGCTACAACTGTTGCAAGAAAGAATCAGTCCAATGAGATTATAATTGGACCTATTACAAGAGCTCGTGCTAAGCTACTGGAACAACAGGTGAATTTACTCCTAAACGAATCTGGTACTTTGATTGATGAGAACTTTATACTGCCTAAGTCTATGCATTTATGTATGATCAGGTTCGTTGCAGAAACAAGCATGGAGCAAGGAGGAGAAGGGCTAGAAGAGAAGCCCAACATGATGATCGCCCAAGGATGCGCGAGGGAGGAGTGGGAGGAAGGCGCAAGAGAAGATCATAAAGACGAAGGCAAAAAGATCTGCCACGACCAGAGTGTCCGGCCAGATCCACCCGGACTGTCCGACCTGGTCGAGAGGCAAACTGGTATGGACATTTAGTATGCTAGTTCGGACACTACACGGAAACCACCCGGAAACTTCAAAGTTTCCGGCCAGACCGGACTCTCCGGCACACTTCACCCGGAGTGTCCAGCCTGACCGGACTGTCTGGCCCACTTCGACCAGAGTGTCCGCCCGCCGACCGAATCTGGTCCAAGTCGGTTTGTATCAGTTTGAGTCGTTTGCGTTTAGTTTCGGTTTCTGGTCGCCTCAGCCGCCCTTATAAGCCTTGCGACGACCTCTAGTTAGGGGGGAGACCACGTTAAAACTATTTTGGAGTTGTTTCTTTCATAGAACCTCTGGAATTACCCTGTGTTCGAATCTACCAACTATAATTGAGTGTGATCTGTTGTTTCCATTGGGAATTAGTAGATTGCATACTACCGTTCGTGGTCACGGCTGCGTGCGCAAGAGCGTGGTGTTGTGAATATCCTACAAGGTTCGAGAGCTGTTGCATTGGCATCAGGGATCGAGCGGGAGAGTTCATAGCTACATGCTAGTTATCTATCATCCACCATCATCACCGCCATCCGCTTACGGAGAAGATCGGGCCACCCCATATCAAGCAGCCCGGACTAACTTTACATGTCCTCGCACATAAGACTTGTCCCATGCTTGACATGCAACTGGTATTGCATAAATGGCTCAGCGAGAGTCTGTCTCTCCCAACATAATCATGATCTAATTTACAACGGTTTGCTAATAACTTGATTATCACCGTTGTGGCTGAAATTCGTAGGTAGAGTGATTCTCTCCTAGAAAGCCCAAAGCCACAGAAAATATGCAAAAATAAATTAGAATACGTCTAACTTGTTTTTGCAGGGCATGTGATGCGATATGGTCATTGTTACAAAAATTGTTGTAAGCAATGAGATTTATTGTAAGTTAAACAATCGATAGGAGCCATATGGTTGTCTTTATCTTTTATGGCATGCGTGTTATTCGTGTATATCCAAGAGATATATTGTAATGATGGAGACAACCATGATGGTTGCGCCTTGTACCTTGGAGCCACGCCGGTGGAATGATGGAGATCATACCATGGAGCACAAGATGGAGATCAAGTGCAAGAAAGGACCATATCATATCACATTTTATATGCATGCGATGTTTATCCCTTTTATGCATCTTATTTTTGTTATGTCTTGCTTAGTTCTTGGTGGTAGCATTATAAGATGATCCCTCTCACTAATATGAAGATAATAATATGTTCTTCCTTAGTATGCACCATTAAGAAAGTTCGTCGTTTCGAAGCACCACGTGATGACCGAGTGTGAATAGACTCTACGTTCGCATACAACGGGTGTAAGACAGTTTTACACACATGAGTAATGAGGTTCGTACTTGGAGAGCCTAGCATGTATGGACATGGCCCCAGAACATGAACCGAAAGGTAAAACACGAGTCATATGAATGATATGATGTCCATATGACGCTCACCATTGGAGCTGTACCACCACTCGTGATGATCGGTCGTGGTGTAGTGAATTTGGTTCATGTAGTCACTAAAAATTACTAGAGGGATGTCATTTTGAGTGGGAATTCTCATATTAATTTTGAATTGACTTGAACTCTATCTTTTATAAACTAGTCTACAATAGTCTTTGCAAATATATTGTAGATCACGGCACCCATGCATTTAATTTCAATGCATTCTTGGATAGAGAAAAGCCACAAGATAATGGGTCTAACTTCACCAACTAGCACCGCAACATGAGGATTATCCTCACGGGCATGAAGAAGTCCTATGTGTTGGATAGTTCCTTAGGTGATTCCCCTGCAGCTAGTGCAACTCAGGAAGAGCACGACACATATGACATGAAATATGATGACTACACTGTTGTGCGGTGTGCGATCCTCCAGCCGCTGGAGCCTGAACTCCAAAAGCGCTTTGAACATACTGATGCTGATGTCATGGTGGAGGAACTCAAAACTATGTTTGGGGACCAAATCCGTGCTAAGAGATATGAGATCTCCGATAAATTCTTTAGCGCTAAGATTGAGGAGCATAGCTCTGTGAACGAGCACATCATTAAGATGACGGGCTATGCTCAACGTCTTGAGACACTGGGATGTGAGATTCCACCTGATCTCACGAAGGATATAGTTTTCCAGTCGCTCCCACCTAGCTACAAAGGGTTTGAGCTAAACTACAAGATGAGTGGTGCGAACAAGTCGCTCACTGAACTTGCAGCCATGCTGAAAACTGCCGAGGTAGACATTAAGAAAGAGCACCAAGTGTTTTTGGTCAACAAGATCACTAGTTTTTAGAAAAGGGGCAAGAAAGGCAAATCCAAGGGTAACTTCAAGAAGAATGGAAAATCTATTGCCAAGCCTGAGAAGAAGACCAAAGGAGGCCCTAAGGCCGACACTGAGTGTTTCTACTACAAGGGGACTGGTCACTAGAAGCGGAACTGTCCGAAGTACCTGGCAGATAAGGAGTCCGAGAACATGAACAAAGGGGCTAAGGAGTAATCGACCGCTGGCAAAGGATGAAGTGACAATGCGCGCAGGCAATGGATCAAAGGTGGATGTGATCTCCATTGGGACACTACCACTTCATCTGCCATTAGGATTGACAATGAACCTAAATAATTGTTATCTGGTGCCTATGTTAAGCATGAACATCATGTCTGGATCATTTTTAGTGCAAGACGGTTATTCGTTTGTGTCTGAGAACAATGTTTGTTCCTTTTATATGAATAATATCTTTTATGGTCATGCACATGTATTGAATGGTTTATTTGTTTTGAATCTTGATATTAGTAGTACACATATTCATAATGTGAATTCCAAAAGAATCAAGCTGAGTGATATATTGCTGCATATATGTGGCATTGCTGTTTAGGTCATTGATGACTACAAGTGCATAGATCAATTGTAGCTAGTTTTGAAATAAGAGTATCAAACCCACAGAGAGCTATTTGGTTGAGGTCTTTATGCCCCTCATCACTATCTACCAAAGGATACTTATAAGCTGCCTTTGATTTCAGGTGAACGGGTGTTTGAAAGTTTTTGGTTTTAGTGCAGGAAAGTAAATAAAACAAGTAAAAACAAAGCAAGTAAAAAGAGTGTTTTTGGAATGGTGGTTGAACTCCATGGGGCTAAGACGTTCTCGGGGGTGTAGGATACACCTCTAGCATGTTGTAATTAATCATAATTAGGATAACCTATTTCTTGTGTCATGATATGTGTGGAGAGAGTTCCACAAAAAGATGTTCACCAAGGCTCGTAGGCAGTCACTTTGTTGAGCCAAGAATGAGGTCATCTCTAAATAACCACTGCGATGCCTGAAAGCAATCACCATGTAGACCATCGCAATTAAGGGTTTCCCCATGGATATCATAATTAGCTTAGTGAATCTCCCTTTGTTCCCCCTTCGATCGTGTTGGGTGATAGTGGTGCTTATAGTCACAGTAGCAACCAGCACAAACATCCAAGCATGTCCAAAGGGTTTCACCCTCTTACTTTAGACCCGAAGGCAAATGATATGTGGCTGACTACACATACCATCTAAAGGGAGAGATCAAACACACATCATAGATCAATGGATCCTCTACAAAAGTGATAGATCATCTTTATTTCATTTCATAATAATGCTAGGGTTTCTCCATCTCCCCAAGAATGAAGGGAACTACTCACACATGGAAGCAATCAACAACATCATCATAATCAAATGGATGGATAAAGGTAATGGAATGAATCTAGTGCAAACCACAATTGAATTTGGAATTACAACACGATCTAATGGATGGAAGATGGGGGTAGAGATGGTGATGGACATGCAGCGGTTGATGATGTAGGGGATGATGCGTTGTCCTCCAATGATCCGTGCAGCAGCAAGGATTTGCCCTTCTTCAAGTTCCTCCTTCAGATCCCTTTCTAGTGTGGTTTTTTGTGGCTGGAGATTTCTGTGAATGTCGGATATATCTTCCGTTTTCGTGAGGAGGAAGTATTTGTCGAGGCGGCCCTGTCGCCGGGTTGTACGGGCGCGCAGTACGGGTGAGCTCCGCCCATACCGCTGATTGTTACGCTGGCTGGAGCCTCCTGGGCATGGGAAATTCTTCCAGGTGCGAAGGTAAATCAATAAAATAACTTTTATCACTTAAAAATACCATATTACTATGTAATATGATATTCTCAATTGATATGTTCACTAAAGTCTTAGTAAATTGGGATCCTGTTGAAACAAGGACAAAAAGGTGCACGCTAACGTGGTAAAATACTAAAAACTCTATACTACTAATGCAAAAACAATAAGTAAAAGGGATTTATATTTTTGTATCCTTAGTTCGTTAGTTGTACTCAATTTTCCTCAGCCGCTTAATTTTTCCTCTCTTTTACCCATCTCCTTGTACGAAACTCTCACATGGTCTGAAACTCGCCGTCCGTCGGCCTTGCCGTTACGTGCTGATAAGTGGGTCCATGTTTAGTCGGGTCCCGTAGTGGACCCTCGCCGTTACGTGCTGACGAGTAGGGCCGCACTCTGTCAGGTCCCGTAGTGTACCCTTGCCGTTACATGCTAACAAGTGGGGCCGCGTTCAGTCGGTTCTCGTAGTGGACACCTCTCTCAACTTTTTGCAGATCAGCATCGAACCCATAGCTTATCCACGTGAGCGCCGGACCCATAGCTTATCCACGTGAGCGCCGGACCCACAGCTTATCCACGTGAGCGCCGGACCCACAGCTTACCCAGGTTGGCGTTGCAAGAGAGGACCCCGAGCCAGCCCCACGCCCGCGTCCATGCCGTTGCCTCCCCTTTCTTCTTCTCCGGTGACGGCGGCCCTTTGTCTAGCTTCATTTTCATATAGTGAAATGTAATGTATATATGAAAAGTATACACCTTTGAACTCTTTTAAATCGCACTTAGGACATGATAATGTTGTTCTAATAAAATCCTGATCATTTATCATTTCCATGGAGTGAAATATAATGCATAAACTTGCATATATGAAAATTATACACCTTTGAACTCTTTGAAATCGCACTTCATACGTGATAATGTTGTGCTACTAAAATCTTGAGAGATTATCATTTTCATAGAGTGGAATGTAATGCACAAACTTGCATATGCGAAAATTATAAACCTTTGAACAATTTTAAATCGCACTTATTACGTGATAATGATGTGCTAACAAAATTTTGAGAGATTATTAATTTCTCCCCCATTTTCATAGAGTGGAATGTAATGCATAAACTTACATATACGAAGTTTATACACCTTTGAACTCTTTGAAATAACACTTAATACATGATAATGTTGTGCTAAGAAAATCTTGAGAGATTATTATTTTCATAGAGTGGAATGTAATGCATAAATTTGCATATATGAAAATTATACACCTTTGAACTCTTTGAAATCGCACTTAATACATGATAATGTTGTGCTAAGAAAATCTTGAGAGATTATCAATTTCATATACTGGAATGTAATGCATAAACTGGCATATACAAAAATAATACACCTTTGGACTCTTTGAAATCGCACTTAGGATATGATAATGTTGTGCTAATAAAATCCTGATCATTTATCATTTCCATGGAGTGAAATATAATGCATAAACTTGCGTATACGAAAATTTTAAACCTTTGAACACTGTGAAATCGTACTTAATAACGAGATAATGATGTGCTAGCAAAATTTTGAGAGATTATCATTTTCTCCCCCCATTTTCAAAGAGTGGAATGTAATGTAATGTATTAACTTTCATATACGGAAATTATACACATTTGAACTCTTTGAAATCGCACTTAATACGTGATAATATTGTGCTAAGAAAATCTTGAGAGATTATCATTTTCATAGAGTGGAATGTAATGCACAAATTATACACCTTTGAACATGTTCCTTCAAATTATATTCAAGTTCATTTGTTTATGGAGTTAAAGTACCGATGGCAAACTCATTATTTTGCATGGATAGAGGGGTGCCCCCGATAGATATAGAGGTTATCCTGTCCGCTAGATCAAGAGGATCAACGGTTAGTGGGAACGACCTGCATGACAAATTTCTCAACCAATCAGAGCGTAGCAGCGAAAATGAGCACATGTGTGAGAGATTGTGACTAAGAGAGGGGAAAACTGAGTAGAACTTAAGAATCAAGGGAAAAAATAAGTAGAACTTAAAAACCAAGGGCAAGACTGACAAAGGGATTCAAATAAAAAATAGAAAAAGATTTTAAAAATGGAAAATACATCTTTTATACAATAAAATACATCTTGGCATACATCAAACTATTTGCAATTCAAATATACACTAGTTTGACAATTATAACCTCATTCAGACAAACTATGTTTTGGGGAGGGATGTTTTGGGAATAGGATTGAGTAGAAAGCCATGAACCTTCATAGATAGTAGGTGATTTGAGAAGTGGTGATTTAGGTTAAAACTTGATTTATATACATTTCTTAGGAGCCTATCAAAATTCCACGAAAGAGTCTGTAGCCGCCGCCATCTCCATCCCTAGATCGAGAGGGATCTGAAGCTCTTCCCGGCACCCTGCCAAAGGGGAGAGATCACCCTGGAGGCCTTATTCATCACCATGACTGCCTCCGGTGTGATGCATGAGTAGTTTATCCCTAGACTATGGGTCCATGTAGTAGCTAGATGGTTGGTTCTTCTCCTTTGTGCTACCATGTTTAGATCTTGTGAGCTTTGTTCACGATCAAGATCATCTATTTGTAATCCTACATGTTGTGTCTACGGGGATCCGATGGATATTGAGATGCTATTTTAGATTGATTATTGATTCTATCATGTCTATGTTATTTGTGATCTTGCATGCTTTCCATTGTTAGTAGCTGATGGCCCAAGATATCTCGAGCTCGTTGGGGAACCCCAAGAGGAAGGTGTGATGAGCACAGCAGCAAGTTTCCCTCAGTTATGAAACCTAGCTTATCGAACCAGTAGGATCAAGGAAACACCTCCAAGGTGTTGTTTCCAACTTGGAATCCTGCACAACACAACCACAGAACTTTGCCCCCAACTTATAGTGAGGTTGTCAATCTCACCGGTTTTGCTAAAAACAAAGGATTAAACGTATTGTGTGGAAGAAAGTAAAAGCTTGCAGAAAGTAAACAGAAAGCAGTAAACAATTGTAGATTGATGGTAAAAGAAAGGACCAAGGTCCATAGTTCACTAGTGGTGGTTCTCCTTAATATAGATGACATGTTCGGTGAACAAATTACAGCGGGGCAATTGACAAACATCGAGAAAGCATACATGCATATACTAATCATCTTGACTCCTATGAGATTTGATTGGGCATTACAACATTATACATAGACCATAATCCAACTGCATTTATGACTAATAATCCACCTTCAGGTTATCATCTGAACCCCCTCCAATATTAAGTTGCAAGCAACAGATAATTGCATTACGCATTGCGTGTAAAGTAAACAATACGATTGTTCTATGAACAAAGGATTGCTGTTTTCTCCCTAGTAGCAACACCACATCTAGTACCTTAGAGATTTCTGTCACTTCCCCAGATTACTAGAGGCATGAACCCATTATTGAGCATAAATACTCCCTCTTGGAGTTGCTAGCATCTACTCGGCCAAGATATCTACTAACAACGGAGAGCATGCAAGATCACAAATAACAAAGACATGATATAATCAATAATCAATCTGGTTTAGCATGTCAATATCCATCGGATCACTGCAAACACAACATGTAGGATTACAAATAGATGATCTTGATTATGAACGGAGCTCACAAGATCTAAACATGGTAGCACAAAGGAGAAGAACCAACCATCTAGCTACTACATGGACCCGTAGTCCAAGGATGAACTACTCATGCATCACACCGGAGGCTTGCATGGTGATGAAGAAGGCCTCCAGGGTGAGTTCTCCCCTCCGGCAGGGTGCCAGGAAGAGCTTCAGATCCCTCCCGATCTAGGGATGGATATGATGGCGACTACAGACTCTTTCGTGGAATTTTGATCGGGTACTTAGGGGTTCTGTATCGGAGGCATCTTATAGGCGAAAGGGGAGGCCGAGGGGGTGCCCTAGGCGGCCACACCACCCCCTGGCATGGGCCAGGCCTGGCCGCACAACCAGGTGGTGTGGCGGCCCTCTGGCCCCTCTCCGTCTCGTATTCTGGCTCCGTGTCCCCCTCGGTGAAAAACTGACTTTGGCTTTTGTCCCATCCAATTCCGAGAATATTCATTTTCTAACTTTCCTGGAACCAAAAACAACAGAAGACAGGCAGCTGACACTGTGGCATCTTGTTAATAGGTTATTCCAAGAAAGTATATAAAAAGTACTCCAAAGTGTGGACAAAACATAAGAAAGTAGTTAAAAACCAAGCAAGGAACATCAAGAATTATGGATACGTTAGCAACATATCAACATCCCCAAGATTAACTCCTACTTGTCCTCGAGTAGGTAAGTGATAAAAAGAAAGAATAATTTTTGAGGTGACATGCACCATCATAAACTTGATCAAAGTATTTGTAAAACATTGATAGCTGGTATCATAGTACTTCAACATAGCATGAAAGATATAGTTCTAACAATAATACATAGCAACTTTGTTGTAACATGAAAAGGTACAAACAAAAGATTCACGAATAACAATGCTTTGCAAGATGTTTGTTTGTTTCACATAAAGAAAACATAGCATAGTGGCATTCAGCTTGTCCCTCATAGAGTAGCAAACATAAATGCATAGGACACCTTCAAAGTTCATAAGAGTGACTAGATACAAATAGTTTAAGAACAAGAAATATCAAAGTTATGCATCAATCAACAAGTCTTGGGACAATGCACATAGAACTAAGAATGGCCACTATGCTCTCAAAGTTGGTGCATAAAGATATAAGGTGGAGACTCAACATAAAAGTAAAAGAAAAGCCTTCATAGAAGGAAGTAGGGATTCAAGTTTCATAAAGAGCTTCCAAAAATTATGGTACTTATTAGCTTTCAGCTCTCATTGCCCCTATCATAAGCATCTTTAGGTGATTAAGGTTAAAGTGACACAACTAAGAGGATATGCTTGACAAGTTATAAGTTGAAATCTCATGCCCCTTACTTACGAGTACCGAACCTCATGCTACTCAACTTCAGTCACAAGTAAGCTCTTGTCATTGTAAGTAGATATGTATCATAGAGAACCGCCAACGGGGTACCCCTTGCACATGATACAGGAGCTATCCCATAATCAAAATGACAAGGCAAGCAGACAATGAGAATCTCAACGATCTTTTCATTTGCTATTTGCATAGGTTTTTATTGAGGATGCTTCATAGAGTGCTCATTATGGTTATGCTGCAAGTTTCCACCATGATTATGTTGGAGATATGCCCAAGAGGCAATAATAAAATGGTTATTATTATATCTTTGTGTTTATGATGAATGTTTACATCCCATGCTATAATTGTATTATTAGGAAACACTAATACTTGTGTGTTTTGTAAACATAAAAGAGTCCCTAGTAAGCCTCTTGTTAAGACTAGCTTGTTGATTAATAGATGATCATCGTTTCCTGATCACAGACATTGGATGTTATTGATAACAAGATCGTATCATTAGGAGAATGATGTGATGGACACACACCCATAGTAAGCATAGCATAAGATCAAGTCATTAAGTTCGTTTTGCTATAAGCTTTCAAATACATAGTAACCTAATCCTTCGACCATGAGATTGTGTTAATCACCATCACCGGATGAGTGCTTTGATAACATCAAACGCTTCTTCGTAACTGGGTGGTTATAAAGGTGGCATTAGGTATTCTGAAAGTATGTGTTGAAGTGCATGGATCAAGACTGGGATTTGTCCATCCATATGACGGATAGATATGCTCTGGGCCCTCTCGGTGGAATGTCATTGATACATTGCAAATGTATCCATAATTTTTGATGTTCCATGCTTGGTTTTATCCACTTTCTTGTGTTTTGTCCACACTTTGGAGTACTTTTCATATGATTTCTTGGACTAACCTATTAACAAGAGCCACAGTGCCATTACTGTTTTTCTGCTGTTTTTGGTTCCAGGAAAGTCAGAAAATGAATATTCTCGGAATTGGACGGGACAAAAGCCAAAGTGCCTATTTTTCCGGAAGTCATCATATGCCGGAATATGAGACGGAGAGGGGCCAGGGGGCCACCACACCACCTGTCCGTGCGACCCAACCTGGCTCGTGCCAAGGGGTGGTCTGGCCAGCCCTGGCACCCCCTCGGCCTCCCCTTTCGCCTATAAGATGCACTCGGGATGAAAACCCTCAGTAATCGATCAAAAATCCACGAAAGAGTCTGTAGCCGCCATCATCTCCATCCCTAGATCGGGAGGGATCTAAAGCTCTTCCCGGCACCCTGCCAGAGAGGGGAATTCACCCTGGAGGCCTTCTTCATCACCATGCAAGCCTCCGGTGTGATGCGTGAGTAGTTCATCCTTGGACTACGGATCCATGTAGTAGCTAGATGGCTGGTTCTCCTCCTTTGTGCTTTCATGTCTAGATCTTGTGAGCTCCGTTCATGATCAAGCTCATCTATTTGTAATTCTGCATGTTATGTTTGCGGGGATCCGATGGATATTGAGATGCTATTTCAGATTGATTATTGATTCTATCATGTCTTTGTTATTTGTGATCTTGCATGCTTTCCGTTGTTAGTAGCTATCTTGGCCAAGTAGATGCTAGCAACTCCAAGAGTTAGTATTTATGCTCGATAGTGGGTTCATGCCTCTGTAATGGGAAGCTGTAAATCTCTAAGGTACTAGATGTGCTGTTGCTACTAGGGAGAAAACAACAATCCTTTGTTCATAGAACAATCGTATTGTTTACTTTACACAAAGTTTGTAAAGCAATAATCTGTTGCTTGCAACTTAATACTGGAGGGGGTTCGGATGATACTAAAGGTAGATTATTAGTCATAGATGCAGTTGGATGGCGGTCTATGTATAATGTTGTAATGCCCAATCAAGTCTCAAAGGAGTCAAGATGATTAGTATATGCTTGTATGCTTTCTCGATGTTTGTCAATTACCCCGCTGTAATTTGTTCACCTAGCATGTTATCTATCTAAGGAGAGCCACCTCTAGTGAACTATGGATCCCAGTCCTTTTCTTTACATACAATCTATAAATTGTTTACTGCTTTGTGTTTACTTTCTGCAAACTTTTACTTCTTTCCATTCGATACGTTTAATCCTTTGTTTTCAGCAAAACACGGTGAGATTGACAACCTCATCACAAGTTGGGGACATAGTTCTGTGGTTATGTTGTGCAGGTCTCCACGTTGCTACTAGCACCAGTAGTGCGCCCTGCCAAGGCTCAGCTAGCAACACCTTTGGGGTGTTTCCTTGCTCCTACTGGTTCGATTAAACCTTGGTTTCACAACTGAGGGAAACTTGTTGCTGTGCTCATCATACCTTCCTCTTGGGGTTCCCAACGAGCTCTACATCAACACCGCACCAGCATTTTTCTGGTGCCGTACACTAAGCCATCAAGCATTTTTCTGGCGCCATTGCCGGGGAGTCAAGGACATCTTCACAAGGGGAGTCCCTCATAACCAATCTCTTTACTTTGTTATTTTTGTTTTGCTTAGTTTCTTTTTGCTTTGTTTGCTTGTTTCTTTATCAAAAACACAAAAAAATTAGTTTTACTAGTTTGCTTTCTTATTTGAAAACCCAAAAAAAATGACTACTCTTGAAAACACTAAGTTGTGTGACTTCACTAGCACCATCTAAATAACTTTGTTGAACTTTGTGAGATGCAAAAGCATAGGGTTGTAGATGGTGATATTATTAAGCTGAAATTGTTTCCTTTCTCTTTGAGAGGAAAAGGTAAAGAATGGTTGAATTCCTTAACTAGGAATACTATTGATTCTTGGACTAAGTGCAAACATGCTTTCATTGGAAAGTACTATCCTCCTGCTAAGATTATATCTATGAGAAGTGAAATAATGAAGTGTAAACAATCTGATAATGAGCATGTTGCTCAAGCTTGGGAAAGAATGAAATCTTTGGTAAATAATTGTCCCACTCATGGACTAACTGCTTGGATGATCATCCAAACTTTTTATGCAGGATTGGACTATTCTTCAAGGAACCTATTGGACTCTTCTGCTAGAGGTACCTTTATGACCATCACTTTGGGTGTTGCAACAAAACTTCTGGACAATATGATGGTTAACTATTCTGAATGGCATACTGAAAGAGCTCCACAAGGTAAGAAGGTAAATTCTGTTGAAGAAACCTCCTCTTTGAGTGATAAGATTGATATTATTATGTCTATGCTTGTTAATGGGAAGGCCCATATTGATCCAAATAATGTTACTTTAGCCTCTTTGGTTGCTCAAGAAGAGCAAGTTGATGTGAACTTCATAAGAGATAACAATTTTGAAAATAATGCTTATAGGAGTAATTTTGGTAACAACAATTATAAGCCATATCCTCCTAACAATGGTAATGCTTATGGAAGTTCCTACAACAATAATAGGAGTGATCCCTCTGAACTTGAAGTTATGCTTAAGAACTTTATTAGTAAACAAACTGCTTTCAATAAAACTATTGAGGAAAAACTCTCTAATGCTGAAAGAACTATAGCATCTTTGGCTGAAGCTCAATCTTCTTTGAATAAAATGGCTGCTAAACCTGAAACTAATGATAATTCCTTTGCAGCTACTAATGCCATACAAGTAAGAATAGATGAAAATGTTAGACTATTAGCTGAATTACATGCTAAGTGGGAAAGAGAAGATGAAATTGCAAGAAACATTAGTGTTTCTACTATCACCACCACTAGTGTTGAGGCTAGTAATAGTTCTACTACTTTAGATGATAAATTTGATTTTGATCTTGATGGTTGCAATATCTCTGAAGTTATTAAGTTCCTACAAAAGCTTGCTAAAAATCCTAATGCTAGTGCTATGAACATGGCCTTTACAAAACACATTACTGATGCTCTCATAAAGATTAAAGAAGAAAAGATGAAACATAAAGCTTCTATTCCTATAAAACAAGAAGATGGTTGGAAACCCATCATTAATATGAAAGTGAATGACTTTGATTTCAAAGCTTTATGTGATCTTGATAGTAGTGTTTCTATTATGCCTAGAAGGATTTATGATATGCTTGATTTACCTCCACTTGAAGATTATTATTTGAATGTCCCACTTGATGATAATGCTAAAAAGAAACTCATGGGGAGTCTTAATGATGTTCTTATTATGGTTAACAATGCCTATGTCCCCGTTGATTTCTATGTTTTGGATGTTGAATGCAATGCTTCTTGTCCTATTACTTTGGGAAGACCTTTTCTTAGAACTGTTGGTGCCATTATTGATATGAAAGAAGGCACCATTAAATATCAACTCCCACTCAAGAAAGGTATAGAACACTTCCCTAAGAAGAGAGAGAAGATTTCTTTTGCTTCTCCTATGAAAACAAAATTTGGTCTTAATGCTTCTTCATTTGAGAACACTTGATTCTTTCTTGCTTCTTATGCCTAACTTAAAGGCGTTAAAGAAAAGTACTTATTGGGAGATAACCCAAAAGTTTTAGATGAGTCTTGGAAGTTATTACTTCAGTAATAACCGCTCCTTATCCTTTTTATTTGCTTCTTGTGCCAAGAGTAACCTCTAATGAGAGAGAAGTAATGATTGGGAAAGTTGTTGTCCCGAAACATATTTCTGTGCTTCACCGAAAAAATTCGTGTAAAATCTCTAAACGTCTTTTTGAGGCGTGAATATTTGTGCTTCTGCCCCAGGTTTTTATCTAACTTTCTTTAGTTCAGCACTTTTTGATTTGAGCAACAGAAGGTCTTCGAAAAAATTCGTCTTTACCTACTGGTCTGTTTTGACAAATTTCTACCATTTTCTGCATTTGCTTCTTGTTGGTTCCTTTTTTTTAGTTCTTTTGGAGAATTGAGCTTTTTGAGGGAAGTACTACATTATATAGTGTTCTAATGGAAGTTTATTCGGTGTTGGAACTGAACCTTAAGACTTATTTATCTTGAGTGCACTAATGTTGCTAATAACGATTGTGTGAAGTTTTGTATGAAGGAAAAATTTCAGGTGTATGGAAGGAATGAGTAATGAGATGAAGGATGGACTAAAGCTCAAGCTTAGGGATGTCACGCATGTCACCCCAAGAAATATCCAAGAAGTACAAGCGTCAAAGCTTGGGGATGCCCAAGGCATCCCCCTCTTCATCAATAAAAATCCCAGGTTTCTTCCAAACGCTTCATTTTTATTGTTTCATGCACAGTTGTGTTGTTCTTGGAGCGTCTTCTTCTTCATTTTTGTTTTTGTCTTTCGTTTGCTTTTGTTTGCTTAGTTTTCTGAATAAATTGGTTGGACCCCCTCTTTCATACATTGGTTTGCAAATATTTTGGTTTGGTTTGGAAAAGAGTAGGAAAGTTATGCTTATATGGTAAAAAGAGCTCGTTTTTGACTGTGGCCTATGCTTTGTCATGCCATGGTTGATATTGTTTTGGCTTTATGCTTAGTATTCTTTGCTGTAGCATGACTTGTTATAAACAATTGAGATTTCTTAATGTGCCTTGATGAATCATGCGTTGTTTTAGCATATTAAAGCATAGTATAGTGGTATTCTCCTTTGATGCTTTATTTGGGTTGACTTGGCACATGCTCACACCATGTTATGACCATCTCAAGTCACCATAGCCTTTATGATCTTTTAGTTTTCAACTTGTAGTATCACTTTATGCTTTGATCAATGATGTTTTGTCGCTCTGCATGATTATGGCCATTATTGCTCTCTTAGTTTGTCACTCCCAGTCTTTTGCTAGCCTCCACAACCAAGTATGAGTTCCACTCATGCATCCAACTCCCTAAACCAAGTTATTCTAAAGTGTCCACCATACCTACCTACTAGCTTATGCTATTCCAAGTATATTCATGCTTTTGTTTACCTTCCAAATTAAACTTGTTATGAGAAAACTAGTGATTAAAGCTGTCACGAGCTTGATGGCACACTTTAATTTTCTTGCCCTTAATAAACTGGAACCATTGTGTCGTCTATGTTGTATATGCTTGCACTTATTTGTTGGGAATTAGCAGAACCATGCTTTCATGGGGAACGCTTTCAACATTGCACTTGGTACTTGTACCTAGTTGATATCATGCTCTTTTGTATATGGATGTCATCGGTGTGAAATGAAAGGGGAGCTTGTAAGTCCATGGATTTATGTATATGTGTTAGAGAAACGCCTGGGCCACTGGTCTAATCCATGCGGACATGGTGGAAACCTGCAGCATAACCATAATGAGCTGTCTATGAAGCATTCTTATTATAAAAAAAGAATCCTATATTCAGAAAAAAGAGAAAAAAGAAAAGAAAAGAGATTATGAAAAGAGGAAAGAGAGAAAAAAGCACCATATTCCCATGGTAAATAAGAAGATTGCTAAGATGCTCGTTGTCTGCTTGCCTTGTCATTTTGATATGGGGATTCTTCCATATCATCGGGCAAGGGGTACCCCGTTGGCGGTTCTCTATGATACACATGTACTTACGATGACAAGAACTTACCGGTGACTAAACTTGAGTAGCATGAGCGGCCCTCGTATACAAGGGACATGAGATTCCTAACTTATACTTCGTTAAGCATGTACACCATAGTTTGTTCACTTTAACCTTAATCACTTCAAGATGCTTATGATAGGGGCAATGAGAGCTGAAAGCTATAAGTACCATAATTTTTGGAAGCTCTTTATGAGACTTGAATCCCTGCTTCCTTTTATAAAGGCCTTTCTTCCACCATTATATTGAGTCTCCACCTTCTAACTTTATGCACCTACTTTGAGAGCATAGTGGCCATTCTTAGTTCTATGTGCATTGTCCCAAGACTAGTTGATTGATGCGTAACTTGATATTGCTTGTTTTAAACTATTCGAATCTAGTCACTCTTATGAACTTTGAAGGTGTCCTATGCATTTATATTTGCTAGTCTATTGAGGGACAAGCTGAATACTATTATGATATGTTTTCTTTATGTGAAACAAACAAACGTCTTGCAAAGCATTGTTATTCATGAATCTTTTGTTTGTGTCTTTTCATGTTGCATCATAGTTTCTTTGTTTTATTGCTAGAACTTTGTCTTTCATGTTATGATTGAAGTACTATGATCTCAGCTTTGAATGTTTTGCAAATACTTTGATCAAGTCTTTGATGGTGCATGTCACCTAAAAAATTATCCTTTCTTTTTATCACTTATCTACTCGAGGATGAGCAGGAGTTAAGCTTGGGGACGTTGATACATTGCAAATGTATCCATAATTTTTGATGTTCCATGCTTGGTTTTATCCACTTTCTTGTTTTTTCTCCACACTTTGGAGTACTTTTCATATGATTTCTTGGACTAACCTATTAACAAGAGCCACAGTGCCAGCTGCCTGTTTTCTGTTGTTTTTGGTTCTAGGAAAGTCAGAAAATGAATATTCTCGGAATTGGACGGGACAAAAGCCAAAGTGCCTATTTTTCCGGAAGTCATCAGATGCCAGAATACGAGACGGAGAGGGGCAGGGGGCCACCACACCACCTAGCCGTGTGGCCCAGCCTGGCCCGTGCCAAGGGGTGGTCTGGCCAGCCCTGGCACCCCCTCGGCCTCCCCTTTTCGCCTATAAGATGCCCTCGGGACGAAAACCCTAAGTACCCAATCAAAAATCCACGAAAGAGTCTGTAGCTGCCGTCATCTCCATCCCTAGATCGGGAGGGATCTGAAGCTCTTCCCGGCACCCTACCGGAGAGGGGAATTCACCCTGGAGGCCTTCTTCATCACCATGCAAGCCTCTGGTGTGATGCGTGAGTAGTTCATCCTTGGACTACGGATCCATGTAGTAGCTAGATGGCTGGTTCTCCTCCTTTGTGCTTTCATGTCTAGATCTTGTGAGCTCCGTTCATGATCAAGATCATCTATTTGTAATTCTGCATGTTGTGTTTGCAGGGATCCGATGGATATTGAGATGCTATTTCAGATTGATTATTGATTCTATCATGTCTTTGTTATTTGTGATCTTGCATGCTTTCCGTTGTTAGTAGCTATCTTGGCCAAGTAGATGCTAGCAACTCCAAGAGTTAGTATTTATGCTCGATAGTGGGTTCATGCCTCCGTAACTGGGAAGTGATGTAAATCTCTAAGGTACTAGATGTGCTGTGCTACTAGGGAGAAAACAACAATCCTTTGTTCATAGAACCATCGTATTGTTTACTTTACACGCAGTTCGTAAAGCAATAATCTGTTGCTTGCAACTTAATACTGGAGGGGGTTCAGATGATAACCTAAAGGTAGATTGTTAGTCATAGATGCAGTTGGATGGCGGTCTATGTATAATGTTGTAATGCCCAATCAAGTCTCAAAGGAGTTAAGATGATTAGTATATGCTTGTATGCTTTCTCGATGTTTGTCAATTGCCCCGCTATAATTTGTTCACCTAGCATGTTATCTATCTAAGGAGAGCCACCTCTAGTGAACTATGGATCCCGGTCCTTTTCTTTACATACAATCTATAAATTGTTTACTGCTTTGTGTTTACTTTCTGCAAACTTTTACTTCTTTCCATTCGATACGTTTAATCCTTTGTTTTTAGCAAAACACGGTGAGATTGACAACCTCATCGCAAGTTGGGGACAGAGTTCTGTGGTTGTGTTGTGCAGGTCTCCACGTTGCTACTAGCACCGGTAGTCCGCCCTGCCAAGGCTCAGTTAGCAACACCTTTGGGGTGTTTCCTTGCTCCTACTGGTTCGATTAAACCTTGGTTTCACAACTGAGGGAAACTTGCTGATGTGCTCATCATACCTTCCTCTTGGGGTTCCCAACGAGCTCTACATCAACACCGCACCAGCATTTTTCTGGCGCCGTACACTAAGCCATCAATCCTTTGTTCGTAGAACAATCATATTGTTTACTTTACACGCAGTTTGTAAAGCAATAATCTGTTGCTTGCAACTTAATACTATAGGGGGTTGGGATGATAACCTGAAGGTGGATTATTAGTCATAGATGCAGTTGGATGGCGGTCTATGTATAATGTTGTAATGCCCAATCAAGTCTCAAAGGAGTCAAGATGATTAGTATATGCTTGTATGCTTTCTCGATGTTTGTCAATTGCCCCGCTGTAATTTGTTCACCCAGCATGTTATCTATCTAAGGAGAGCCACCTCTAGTGAACTATGGATCCCGGTCCTTTTCTTTACATACAATCTATAAATTGTTTACTGCTTTGTGTTTACTTTCTGCAAACTTTTACTTCTTTCCATTCGATACGTTTAATCCTTTGTTTTCAGCAAAACACGGTGAGATTGACAACCTCATCGCAAGTTGGGGACAGAGTTCTGTGGTTGTGTTGTGTAGGTCTCCACGTTGCTACTAGCACCGGTAGTCCGCCCTGCCAAGGCTCAGCTAGCAACACCTTTGGGGTGTTTCCTTGCTCCTACTCGTTCGATTAAACCTTGGTTTCATAACTAAGGGAAACTTGCTGCAATGCTCATCATACCTTCCTCTTGGGGTTCCCAACGAGCTCTACATCAACACTGCACCAGCATTTTTCTGGCACCGTACACTGAGCCATCAGTCATCTAATTAGCTTGCAAGCATGTGACTAGGTCACAAGGGATGGCATATCACGGAACAAGTAAAGAGTACTTATCGGTAACAAGGTTGAACAAGGTATGGAGATACCGATGATTGAACCTCGGATAAGTAGAGTATCGCGTGACAAAGGGAATTGGTTTCGTATGTTAATGGTTCTATCGATCACGAAGTCATCGTTGAGTATGTGGGAGCCATTATGGATCTCCAGATCCCGCTGATGGTTATTGATCGAAGAGGTGTCTCGATCATGTCTACATATTCATGAACCATAGGGTGACACACTTAAGGTTCGATGTTGTTTAGGTAGATATGGAATATGCGTTAGAGACCGAATGTTGTTCAGAGTCTCGGATTGGATCCGGACATCACGAGGAGATCTAGATTATCCGGAGAATATGATTCATATAATGGAGATCATTTTCTGGGTTTCGGAAATGTTCTGGAGTATTCATATGGAGGTTCTAGAAGGTTTCGGAGTGTTCCAAAAAGTTCTAGAAGGTTCCATAGAGTTTGCTTGAAAACCAAGAAAGAAAGGGGAATACTTGGGGGGGGGGGGAAGAAAACTCCCCCCTCCCTTGGCGCGCCAAACCCTAGGGGGCAAGGGGGCCATCCCTAGGCCGCCTCCCCCTCTATATAAAGGAGGGGTGGGGCGCCTCCCCCCTTGCACCTTCCACCCTATACCCTGGTCGCCTCTCTCCTCCACCATCCTCCTGCTCCGGCTTAGGCGAAGCCCTACAAAAATCTCTCTCCACCACCATCACCACGCCGTCGTGCTGCTGGGATTCTGTGGAGGTCTACTACCTCCGCTGCTCGCTGGAACAGGGAGAGGACGGTCTACATCGACTCCGCACGTGTGACCGTCTGCGGAAGCGCTGCCGGAACGCGGTGCCGGAAGGATCGTCTACTCGATCTTGAGATCAACAAATGATTGTCTACATCAACCAAGAGATCTGATCTCGCACAAGGCTTTCATATCTACAAGGGTTAGTATATATCTATCTCATTGCACTTATCTAATAGATTATATCTTGGCTTTTCCTAGATTGGATCTTGGTTCTATTCGTTCTTACGGTAGATTTTTTTTGTTTTCCATGCTATGAACCCATCGGTGGTATCAGAGTCGTGTCTATGCATAGATCTGTTGCACGAGTAGAACACAATGGTTATTATGGGCATTGATGCTTTTGTTGTCGTTGTCTTCCTGTGTACTTTGCATCTTGCAGGATGGTGGGATGAAGCGGCTCGGGCTAACCTTACATGTCCTCATACATGAGACTTGCTCTACGCTTGACGTGCAACTTGCATTGCACAAGTGGCTTTGTGGGTGTTTGTCTCTCCCACCATAGTTAAGATTCAATTTACAATTAGCATCTGACAACACTTGTATCAGCGTTGTGGTTCTTGTTCGTAGGTAAGATCGGTTCTTATACGAAAGCCCCAAACCACGTAAAACATGCAAAGAAAATTAGAGGCATCTAACTTGTTTTTGCAGGCGCATGTGATGTGATATGGCCATGATGTGATTGTGAATATATTTGATGTATGCAATGATCCTTATTGTAATATGGCAACCGGTAGGAGCCTAATGGTTGTCTTTATTTTTTGTTAAGACCTGCGTGTCTATTCGTCATGTAATAGCTTTATTCCAAGTAGCTGTTATAGTTGCTATTAGTGATGGACAACCATAAGGCGGCGCCACTGACCTTGACGCCATGCTGGTGATGATGGAGATCATGTCCGTGCTTTGGAGATGGAGATCAAAAGCACAAGAAGAAAGGCCATATCATGTCACATATTATGAATTGCATTTGATGTTAATCCTTTTTGCATCTTGTATTTCTTAGATCATGATGGTAGCATTATAAGATGATCCCTCACACTAAAATATCAAGTAATAAAGTGTTCGTCCTTAGAAAGCACCGTTGCTAAGACTCGTCGTTTCGAAGCATCTCGTGATGATCGGGTGTGATAGATTCTACGTGTGCATACAATGGGTGAAAGCCAGATTTGCACATGCGGATACTAAGGTTAATATTGACGAGCCTAGCATGTACAAACATGGTCTCGGAACACGGAATACCGAAAGCTAAAGCATGAGTCATATGAATGATATAATGAACATGTTGATTGTTCGCCTTTGAAGCTACATCTTCTCTCGTGAAGATCGGACTTGGTGTAGTGGATTTGGTTCGTGTAATCACTAAGGCAACGTGAGGGATGTTGTTTTGAGTGGGAGTTCACTTAATTAATTTAAGAATTAAATTTGAACTCAATTTGTCATAAACTTAGTCTAACTCTTTGCAAATATGTTGTAGATCATGGAGACCCCCTCCATCAATTTTAATGCGTTCCTAGAGAAAGAAAAGCTGAAAAACAATGGAAGCAACTTCACGAACTGGTTCCGTGGATTGAGGATTGTCCTCAGCGCTGGTCAATTGACCTATGTGCTCGATGCACCGCTAGGTGACCCACCTGCAGAGGATGCCTCCGATGATGTTAAGAATGTTTCCATCACTCGGAAAAATCACTACTCCACAGTTCAGTGTGCCATCCTGTATGGTTTAGAATCGGAGCTTCGGAAGCGCTTTGAGCACCATGACCCTTTTGAGATTATCAATGAGCTCAAGCTGATTTTTGAGACTCATTCGGCCGTGGAGAGCTATGAGGCCTCCGAGAAGTTCTTTAACTTTTAGATGGAAGAGGGCAGCTCCGTTAGCGAGCACGTGCTCAAAATGTTTGTGCACGCGTTCAAGCTCCAAGAATTGGGAATAACGATTCCTAATGCATTGGGGATTCACCGTGTCCTCCAATCACTGCCACCTAGTTATAAGAACTTTGTGATGAACTACAATATGCATTGCATGAACAAGACATTGCATGAACTCTTCTCCATGCTAAAAACTGTTGAAGTGGAGATTAAGAAGGAGCACCAAGTGTTGATGGTCAATAAGACCACCAATTTCAAGAAACAGGGCAAGCCTAAGAACAAGGGAAACTTCAAGAAGGACGGCAAGAAAGTTGTTGCACCTGCTAAGAAGCCCAAGGCTGGTCCTAAGCCTGATACTGAGTGCTTCTACTACAAGGGTGAAGGTCACTGGAAGCGCAACTACCCCAAGTACCTGGCAGATCTGAAGGACGGTAACATCAAGAAGAAAGGTATATTTGATATACATGTTATTGATGTGTATCTTACTAGTAATTGTAGTAGTGCCTGGGTATTTGATACTGGTTCGGTTGCTCATATTTGTAACTCGAAACAGGAGGTGCGGAATAAATGAAGACTGGCGAGAGACGAGGTGACGATGCGCGTTGGAAATGGCTCCAAGGTTGATGTGATCACCGTCAGCATGCTCCCTCTTCATCTACCTTCGGGATTAGTTTTGAACTTGAATAATTGTTATTTGGTGCCTGCGTTAATCATGAACATTATTTCTGGATCTTGTTTATTGCGAGACGGTTACCTGTTTAAGTCTGAGAATAATGGTTGTTTGATTTATATGAGTAATATCTTTTATGGTAATACACCTGAGATGAATGGTTTATTATTATTGAATCTCGATAGTAGTGATACACATGTTCACAACATAGATGCTAAGTGAATAAAAATGAATGATAATTCTACATACATGTGGCACTGTCGTCTTGGTCACATTGGAGTGAAGCACATGAAGAAACTCCATTCTGATGGACTTCTTGAATCACTTGATTTTTAATCACTTGAAAGATGCGAAGCATGTCTAATGGGAAAAATGACTAAGACTCCATTCTCTGGGATAATGGAGCGAGCTACGGACTTACTGGAAATAATACATACCGATGTGTGCGGCCCAATGAGCGTAGCATCGCGTGGTGGGCATTGTTATGTTCTTACTTTCACGGATGTCTTGAGTAGATATGGGTATATCTACTTTATGAAACATAAGTCCGAGACTTTCGAGAAGTTTAAGGAATTTCAAAGTGAAGTAGAAAATCATCGTAACAAGAAGATTAAGTTTCTGTGTTCTGACCGCGGAGGTGAATATCTAAGTTACGAGTTTGGCATGCATTTAAAGAAATGCGGAATGCTTTCGCAGCTGACACCGTCGGGAACACCACAGCGTAATGGTGTGTCCGAACATCGTAATCGAACTCTCTTAGATATGGCTTGGTCTATGATGTCTCTTACAGATTTACCGTTATCGTTTTGGGGTTATGCATTAGAGACAGCCGCATTCACTTTAAATAGGGCACCATCTAAATCCGTTGAAACGACACCGTATGAATTGTGGTTTGGCAAGAAACCTAAGTTGTCGTTCCTTAAAGTTTGGGGCTGCGAAGCGTATGTAAAGAAGTTACAACCCGACAAGCTTGAACCCAAAGCAGAAAAATGCATCTTCATAAGATACCCTAAATAAACAATTGGGTATACCTTCTATCACAGATCCGAAGGCAAAGTTTTTGTTGCTAAGAATGGATCCTTTCTTGAGAAGAAGTTTCTCTCGAAAGAAGTGACTGGAAGGAAAGTAGAACTCGACGAGGTTGTTGAACCTTCTCCCGGATTTGAAAGTAGTGCAGCACCAGAAGATGTTTCTGTGCCGCCTGCACCAATAGGAGAGGAAGCTAATGATGATGATCATGAAACTTCGAATGAAGTTGCTGTTGAACCTCCCAGGTCGACGAGGGTTCGTGCCACTCCTGATTGGTATGACCCTGTGTTGAATGCCATGTTGGTGGACAACATCGACGACCCTGCGATGTATGAGGAAGCTATGATGATCCCAGATTCCGACAAATGGCAAGAAGCCATGAAATCCGAAATGGGATCCATGGACGAAAACCAAGTGTGGACTTTGGTGGACTTACCGGATGGCCGCAAGGTTGTCGAGAACAAATGGATCTTTAAAAGAAAAATAGATGCTAATGGTAATGTTACTGTCTATAAAGCTTGACTTGTCGCGAAAGGGTTCTGGCAAATTCAAGGAGTTGACTATGATGAGACCTTCTCACTGGTAGTGAAGCTAAAGTCTGTGAGGATTTTGTTAGCAATCGCTGCATATTTTGATTATGAGATTTGGCAGATGGATGTCAAAACGGCATTCCTTAATGGTGACATTGAGGAAGAGTTGTATATGGTACAACCCAAAGGTTTTGTCGATCCTAAAGATGCTGACAAGGTGTGTAAGCTTCAGCGCTCCATTTATGGACTGAAGCATCCCGGAGTTGGAATCAACCTTTTGATAAGGTGATCAAAAACTTTGGATTTATACAAACTTATGGAGAAGCTTGTATCTACAAGAAAGTGAGTGGGAGCTCTGTAGCATTCTTAATACTATATGTGGATGACATATTGTTGATTGGGAATGATATAGAACTTCTTGAAAGTGTCAAGACCTATTTGAATAATAGTTTTTCAATGAAGGATCTTGGCGAAGCGGCATACATTTTAGGCATCAAGATTTATAGAGATAGATCAAGACGCTTAATAGCACTTTCACAAAGTACATACCTGGACAAGGTTCTAAAGAGATTTAGAATGGAAGAAAGCAAGAAAGGGTTCTTACCCATGTTGCCAGGTAAGACCTTGAGTAAGACTCAAAGTCCAGCTACGGCAGAAGATAGAGAGAAGATGAGTAATCCCCTATGCCTCGTCCATAGGCTCTGTTATGTATGCCATGCTGTGTACACGACCGGATATAGCACACGCTGTTAGTTTGACTAGCAGATATCAAAGTGATACTGGAATGGAACATTGGACAACGGTCAAAAATATCCTCAAGTACCTGAATAGGACTAAGGATATGGTTCTTTCTTATGGAGGTGATGAACAACTTGTTGTAAACAGTTACACCGATGCTAGTTGGAACACCGATCTAGATGACTCAAAGTCATAGTCTGGATACGTATTTATCTTCAATGGTGCTGCAATGAGCTGGAGGAGTGCCAAGCAAAGCGTTGTGGCGAAATCTTCAACTGAGTCGCTGCTTCGGAGGCTGCGCAAGAAGCGACATGGATGAAGGAGTTCATTACTGATCTTGGTGTGGTTCCTAGTATGTTGGACCCGATGGCCATCTATTGGGACAACACGGGTGCCATAGCCAGTGCACAGGAGCCAAGGTCACACAGCAAGCTGAAGCACATCAAGCTACATTTCCATGCTATTCGCGAGTATGTACAAGATGGCGACATAAAGATTTGCAAAGTACACACTGATCTGAATGTAGCTGATCCATTGACTAAACCTCTCCCTAGAGCAAAACATGACCAACAACAGAACGCCATGGGTGTTAGGTACATTACAATGTAATCTAGATTATTGACTCTAGTGCAAGTGGGATACTATTGGAGATATGCCCAAGAGGCAATAATAAAATGGTTATTATTATATCTTTGTGTTTATGATGAATGTTTACATCCCATGCTTTAATTGTATTATTAGGTAACGCTAATACTTGTGTGTTTTGTAAACATAAAAGAGTCCCTAGTAAGCCTCTTGTTAAGACTAGCTTGTTGATTAATAGATGATCATGGTTTCCTGATCATAGACATTGGATGTTATTGATAAAAAGATCGTATCATTAGGAGAATGATGTGATGGACACACACCCATAGTAAGCATAGCATAAGATCAAGTCATTAAGTTCGTTTTGCTATAAGCTTTCAAATACATAGAAACCTAATCCTTCGACCATGAGATTGTGTTAATCACCATCACCGGATGAGTGCTTTGATGACATCAAACGCTGCTTCGTAACTGGGTGGTTATAAACGTGGCATTAGGTATTCTGAAAGTATGTGTTGGAGCGCATGGATCAAGACTGGGATTTGTCCATCCATATGACGGATAGATATGCTCTGGACCCTCTCGGTGGAATGTCATCTAATTAGCTTGCAAGCATGTGACTAGGTCACAAGGGATGACATATCACTGAACGAGTAAAGAGTACTTATCGGTAACGAGGCTGAACAAGGTATGGAGATACCGATGATCAAACCTCGGATAAGTAGAGTATCGCGTGACAAAGGGAATTGGTTTAATATGTTAATGGTTCTATCGATCACGAAGTCATCGTTGAGTATGTGGGAGCCATTATGGATCTCCAGATCTCGATGATGGTTATTGATCGGAGAGGTGTCTCGATCATGTCTACATATTCGCGAACCGTAGGGTGACACACTTAAGGTTCGATGTTGTTTAGGTAGATATGGAATATGTGTTGGAGACCGAATGTTGTTCGGAGTCTCAGATTGGATCCGGGACATCACGAGGAGATCTGGAATTGTCCGGAGAATATGATTCATATAATGGAGATCATTTTCTGGGTTTCGGAAATGTTCTGGAGTATTCATATGGTGGTTCTAGAAGGTTTCGGAGTGTTCCAAAAAGTTCTAGAAGGTTCCATAGAGTTTGCTTGAAAACCAAGAAAGAAAAGGGAATACTTGGGGGGGGGAAGAAAACTCCCCCTCCCTTGGCGCGCCAAACCCTAGGGGGCAAGGGGGCCAGCCCTAGGCCGCCTCCCCTCTATATAAAGGAGGGGTGGGGCGCCTCCCCCTTGCACCTTCCACCCCAAACCCTGGCCGCCTCTCTCCTCCACCATCCTCCTACTCCTGCTTAGGCGAAGCCCTGCAGAAATCTCTCTCCACCACCATCACCACGCCGTTGTGCTACTAGGATTCCGTGGAGATCTACTACCTCCGCTGCTCGCTGGAACGGGGAGAGGAAGGTCTACATCGACTCCGCACGTGTGACCGTCTGCGGAAGCGCTACCGGAACGCGGTGCCAGAAGGATCGTCTACTCGATCTTGAGATCGACAAGTGATCATCTACATCAACCACGAGATCCGATCTCGCACAAGGCTTTCGGATCTACAAGGGTTAGTACAGATCTATCTCGTTGCACTTATCTAATAGATTAGATCTTGGCTTTTCTTAGATTGGATCTTGGTTCTATTCGTTCTTGCGGTAAATTTTTTTTGTTTTCCATGCTACGAACCCATCATATTAGGCATGGCTTAGGCTAGTGGCCCAGGCGTTTCTCTAACACACATACAAACTCCATGATCTTACAAGCTCCCCTTTATTTCACACCGCCGGGATCCATAAGCAAAAGAACATGATATCAACTAGGTACAATGTACAAGTGCAATGTTGAAAGCGTTCCCCATGATACATGGTTCTGCTAACTTCAACTTATAAAGCGCAAGCATATACGTAACAAAGATGGACGCAATGGTTCAAGTTTATTAAATGCAAGAAAGTAAAGTGTGTCATCAAGTTCGTGAGAGCTTTAATAACTAGTTTTCACATAACAATTTTAATTCGGAAGGTAGATAAAAACATGAATATACTTGGAATAGAAAATGCTAATAGGTAGGTATGGTGGACTCTTTGGATTAACTTTGTTTTAGGAGTTGGATGCATGAGTGGAACTCATACTTGGTTATGGAGGCTAGCAAAAGACTGGGAGCAATCAACTAAGAGAGCAATAATGGCCATAATCATGCAAAGCGACAAAACATCATTAATCAAAGCATAAAGTGATATACAAGTCAAAAACTAAAGGATCATAAAGGCTTATGGTGACTTGGGATAGTCATAACATGGTGTGAGCATGCGCCAAGTCAACCCAAATAAAGCATCAAAGGAGAATACCACAATACTATGATTTAATATGCTAAAACAACGCATGATTCTTCCACGGCACATTAAGCAATCTCAATTGTTTATAACATGTCATGCTACAGCAAAGATCACTAAGCATAAAGCCAAAACAAAAACATGGCATGACAAATCATAGGCCACAGTCAAAAACAAGCTCCTCTAACCACTTAAGCATGAACTTTCCTACTCTTTTCCAATCCAAACCAAACTGTTTGAAAACCAATGCATGAAAGAGGGGGTCCAACCAATTTATTCAGCAAACTAAGAAAACCAAGCAAACGAAAACCAAAAACAAAAACGAAAGCAAAGACGCTCCAAGAACAACACAATTGTGCATGAAACAATAAAAATGAAGTGTTTGGAAGAAACCTGGGATTTTTATTGAGGAAGAAGGGGATGCCTTGGGCATCCCCAAGCTTTGATGCTTGTACGTCTTGGATATTTCTTAGGGTGACATAGGTGGCATCCCCAAGCTTGAGCTTTAGTCCATTCTTCATCTCATTACATCATTCTCTCCATACACCTGAAATTTTTCCTTCATACAAAACTTCACACAATCTTTATTAGCAACATTAGTGCACTCAAGATAAGAAGTCTTTGGGTTAAATTTAAACATCAATAAAACTCCCATTAAAACACAAGTTACTGAATCACTTCCCTTGAAAATCTCAATTCCCCAAAGAGAACCCAAAAAGGAACCAACAAGAAGCAAATGCAAATAATGCCAGAAATCTGTCAAAACAGACCAGCAGGTAAAAACCAATTTTTTCGAAGACCTTATGTTGCTCAAATCAAAAAGTGTTGAACTAACAAAAGTTAGATAACAACCTGGGGTAGAAGCACAAAAATTCACGCCTCAAAATGATGTACAAAGATTTTACACGAAGTTTTACTGTGAAGCACAAAAATCTGTTTCGGGACAGCAACTTTCCCAAGCATTACTTCTCTCTCATTAGAGGTTACTCTTGGCACAAAAAGCAAATAAAAAGGATAAGGAGCGATTATTACAGAGGTAATAACTTCCAAGACTCATCTAAAACTTTTGGGTTATCTCCCAATAAGTACTTTTCTTTAACGCCTTTAAGTTAGGCATGATAGTTTGAGAAGATGCTCACATAAGAAATATGAATTAAAGTAAAAGAGAGCATCAATAAGCAAATTCAAAACACATTTAAGTATAACCCACTTCCTATGCATAGGAATCTTGTATGCAAATAAATTCACAAACAACAAAGTGACAGGCATAGGAAGATAAAACAAGAGTAACTTCAAAACTTTCAGCACATAGAGAGGTGTTTCAATACCATGAAAACTTCTACAACCATATTTTCCTCTCTCATAATAATTTTTAGTAGCCTCATGAATAAACTCAACACTATAACTATCACATAAAGCATGCTTTTCATGATGTACAAACATATAATTTTTATAAAGCTCAAAAATAGTGGGGTTAAAACCTTCAAACCCACTTTTAACAATTTTATAACAAGATGACTGATCAATCTCATTTTCAATAGTAGTACAATTAATATTATCAACCAATATAGGACCATCATCTAGAGCTTTATTATAAACATTTTCAAAAGAATCCACAGGAACATGACATTCGTCATCCTTTGGTAAGCATGGGGGGCAATCAAATAATGTAAGGGGTAAAGAGTTACTCTTATTTAAAGGTAGGAATGGGTGGATCCATTCTTCCTCCTCTTGATCATCACTCTCCTCCTCTTTTTCATCCAATGAGCTTTTAGTTTCAGCAATTTCTTCTTCCATAGGCTCCTGCAAGGCATTAGTCTCTTCCATTGGTGGAGAGTGTCTATTAAGATATTCAAGAATATAGCCATTTTCTATCTTGTAATTATCAAAGCAAAATTTAAGTATATCATAAACCTCATATTTACAAGGTGCATCATCAGTATTTTCAAGAAAATAAGCAAGTTCAAATGCACCCTTCCAAGCAATAAATTCTTCAATTTGTTCCACATCATAAAAGTCATAATTTCCCCTAACATAAGAAGATATGGTAACATCATCATTATACTCACATTGAAAAGGGAGGTGTTTATACCTCCTACAGCAACAAGATTTATCAAAGAAATAAGTAACACTATAAGTAGAGCATACGTTTATAGCAATGGTATACAATTTATCAATTTGTTCCCATAAGTGTTTCCCTTTTTGTGACAAGCGGTGTTCCTTATACTAATATTTTTGTTCTTCCGTGAACCCACCTTGCCAATAAGATTCAGTTTCAAAGAAACCAACCATTGATAGAAAGCATGATAAAGCAAGACAATAACAGACCAACGAAAATAACAATTATAGTAAAAAAATTGTATTTTTGATAAGGAAACAAGCAAACAAACCAGAAATAAACTAAGCAAAACAAATAAAACAAAGTAAAGAGATTGGTTATGAGGGACTCCCCTTGTGAAGATGTCCTTGAATCCCAGGCAATGGCGCCAGAAAAGAGCTTGATGGCCCAAGATCTCGAGCTCGTTGGGGAACCCCAAGAGGAATGTATGATGAGCACAGTAGCAAGTTTCCCTCAGTTATGAAACCAAGGTTATCGAATCATTAGGAGCAAGGAAACACCTCCAAGGTGTTGTTGCCAACTTGGAATCCTGCACAACACAACCACAGAACTTTGCCCCCAACTTACAGTGAGGTTGTCAATCTCACCGGTTTTGCTGAAAACAAAGGATTAAACGTATTTTGTGGAAGAAAGTAAAAGCTTGCAGAAAGTAAACAGAAAGTAGTAAACAATTGTAGATTGATGGTAAAAGAAAGGATCGGGGTCCATAGTTCACTAGTGGTGGTTCTCCTTAAGATAGATGACATGTTCGGTAAACAAATTACAGTGGGGCAATTGACAAACATCAAGAAAGCATGCATGCATATACTAATCATCTTGACTCCTATGAGATTTGATTGGGCATTACAACATTATACATAGACCGTAATCCAACTGCATCTATGATTAATAATCCACCTTAAGGTTATCATCCGAACCCCCTCCAGTATTAAGTTGCAAGCAACAGATAATTGCATTACGCATTGCGTGTAAAGTAAACAATACGATTCTTCTATGAACAAAGGATTGTTGTTTTCTCCCTAGTAGCAATAGCACATCTAGTACCTTAGAGATTTCTGTCACTTCCCTAGATTACTAGAGGCATGAACCCACTATCGAGCATAAATACTCCCTCTTGGAGTTGCTAGCATCTACTCGGCCAAGATATCTACTAACAACGGAGAGCATGCAAGATCACAAATAACAAAGACATGATAGAATCAATAATCAATCTGAAATAGCATCTCAATATCGTTCGGATCCTCGCAAACACAACATGTAGGATTACAAATAGATGATCTTGATCATGAACGGAGCTCACAAGATCTAAACATGGTAGCACAAAGGAGAAGAACCAACCATCTAGCTACTACATGGACCCGTAGTCCAAGGATGAACTACTCACGCATCACACCGGAGGCTTGCATGGTGATGAAGAAGGCCTCTAGGGTGAATTCTCCCCTCCGGTAGGGTGCCGGGAAGAGCTTCAGATCCCTCCCGATCTAGGGATGGAGATGACGGTGGCTATAGACTCTTGCGTGGAACTTTGATCGGGTACTTAGTGTTTCTGTATCGGAGGCATCTTATAGGCGAAAGGGGAGGACGAGGGGGTGCCCTAGGCGGCCACACCACCCCTTGGCGTGGGCCAGGCCTGGCCGCGCGGCCAGGTGGTGTGGCGGCCCTCTGGCCCCTCTTCGTCTCCTATTCTGGCTCCGTGTCCCCCTCGGTGAAAAACTTACTTTGGCTTTTGTCCCGTTAAATTTCGAGAATATTCATTTTCTGACTTTCCTGGAATAAAAAACAACAGAGAATAGGCAGCTGGCACTATGGCATCTTGTTAATAGGTTTGTCCAAGAAAGTATATAAAAAATAATCCAAAGTGTGGACAAAGCATAAGAAAGTAGATAAAAACCAAGCATGGAACATCAAAAATTATGGATACATTAGCAACGTATAAGTAGCTATCTTGGCCGAGTAGATGCTAGCAACTCCAAGAGGGAGTATTTATGCTCGATATTGGGTTCATGCCTCTAGTAATCTAGGGAAGTGATAGAAATCTCTAAGGTACTAGATGTGTTGTTCCTACTAGGGATAAAACAACAATCCTTTGTTCATAGAACAATCGCATTGTTTACTTTGCACACTTTGCTTAATGCAATTATCTGTTGCTTGCAACTTAGTACTGGAGGGGGTTCAGATGATAACCTGAAGGTGGATTATTAGTCATAGATGCAGTTGGATTACGGTCTATGTATAATGTTGTAATGCCCAATCAAATCTCATAGGAGTCAAGATGATTAGTATATGCATGTATGCTTTCTCGATGTTTGTCAATTGCCCGCTGTAATTTGTTCACCCAACGTGTCCACTATCTTAAGGAGAATCACATCTAGTGAACTATGGACCCCGGTCCATTCTTTTACCATCAATCTACAACTATTACTGTTTTCTGTTTACTTTCTGCAAGCAATTACTATCTTCCACACAATACGTTTAATCCTTTGTTTTCAGCAAAACTGGTGAGATTGACAACCTCACTGTAAGTTGGGGGCAAAGTTTTGTGGTTGTGTAGTGCAGGATTCCAAGTTGGAAACAACACCTTGGAGGTGTTTCCTTGCTCCTATTGGTTCAATAACCTTGGTTTCATAACCGAGGGAAAACTTGCTGATGTGCTCATCATACCTTCCTCTTGGGGTTCCCCAACGATCTCGATACGTGTTGAGCCATCAAGCTCTTTTTCTGGCGCCGTTGCCGGGGAGTCAAGGACAGCTTCACAAGGGGAGTCCTTCATAACCAATCTCTTTACTTTGTTTTTTGTTTTCCTTAGTTTATTTTTTCTTTGTTTGCTTGTCTCTTTTTATCAAAAATACATAAAATATAGTTCCTACTATAGTTATTATTTTCATTGGTCTATTATTGTCTTGCTTTATCATGCTCTCTATCAATGGTTGGTTTCTTTGAAACTAGATCTTATTGGCAAGATGGGTTCATGGAATAACAAAAATATTATGAGGAACATCGCTTGTCACAGGAAGGGAAACTCTTATGGGAACAAATTGATAAATTGTGTACCATTGCTAGAAACATGTGCTCTACTTATAATGTTACTTATTGCTTTGATAAATATTGTTGATGTAGGAGGTATAAACACCTCCCTTTTCAATGTGAGTATAATGATGATGTTACTATATCTTCTTATGTTAAGGGAAATAATGACTTTTATGATGTGGAACAAATTGAAGAATTTATTGCTTGGAAGGGTGCATTCGAACTTGCTTATTTTCTTGAAAATACTGATGATGCACCTTATAAATATGAGGTTTATGATATACTTACATTTTTCTTTGATAATTACAAGGTAGAGAATGGATATATTTTTGAATATCTTAATAGATGCTCTCCACCAACGGAAGAGACTAATGCCTTGCATGAGCCTATGAAAGAAAAAATTGCTGAAACTGGAAGCTCAGTGGATGAAAAATAGGAGGAGAGTGATGATCAAGAGGAGGAATAATGGATCTACCCATTCCTACGTTCTAATGAGAGTAACTCTTTACCCATTACATTATTTGATTGTCCTCCATCCTTACCAAAGGAGGATGGATGTTATGTTCCTATGGATTCTTTTGAAAAAATTATAATAAAGCTCTAGATGATGGTCCTATATTGGTTGATAATATTAATTGTACTACTATTGAAAATGAGATTGATCAGTCATCTTGTTATAAAATTGTTAAAAGTGGGTCTAAAGGTTTTAATCCCACTATTTTTGAGCTTGATAAAAATTATGTGTTTGTAGATCATTAAAAGCATGCTTGATGTGATAGTTATATTGTTGAGTTTATTCATGAGGCTACTGAAAATTATTATGAGAGAGGAAAATATGGTTGTAAAAGTTTTCATGGTACTGAAACACCTCTCTATGTGCTGAAAGTTTTGAAGTTACTCTCGTTTTATCTTCCTATGCCTATCACTTTGTTCTTTGTGAATTTATTTGCGTATAATATTCCTATGCATAGGAAGTGGGTTAGACTGAAATGTGTTTTGAATTTGCTTCTTGATGCTCTCTTTTACTTCAATTCATATTTCTTATGTGAGCATCATCGAAATTCTTATGCCTAGCTCAAAGGCGTTAAAGAAAAGCACTTATTGGGAGATAACCCAAATTTCTTTAGGAATGTTTTGTTGAGTCTTGGAAGTTATTACCTCTGTAATTACCTCTGTAATAACCGATCCTTATCCTTTTTGTGTAGTTTTGTGCCAAGAGTAACCTCTAATGAGAGAGAAGTAAGACTTGGGAAAGTTGTTGTCCCGAAACAGATTTTTGTGCTTCGCCGTAAAAATTCGTGAAAAATCTCTGTATGTCGGTTTGAGCTGTAATGTTTTGTGCTTCTGCCTCAGGTTATTATACAACTTTCATTAGTTCAACACGTTTCAATTTGAGTAACATAAGGCCTTCGAAAAAATCGTTTTTTACCTGCTGGTCTGTTTTGACAGATTTCTGCTATTATTTGCATTTGCCTCTTAATCGCTTTCTCTTTGAGTTCTCTTTGATCACTTGAACTTTTTAAATGAAGTGTTACATTAGCTTGTGTTTTAATTGAAGTTTTACTTGTGTTGAAACTGAACCAAAATAATTATTATCTTGAGTACACTAATGTTGCTAATGAAGATTCTGTGAAGTTTTGTATGAAGGAAAATTTTAAGTGTAGGGTAGAATAATGTGATAAAATGAAGTATGGACAATAGATCAAGCTTGGGAATGCCACCCGTGTCACCCTAATAAATATTCAAGAAGTACAAGCATCAAAGCTTGGGGATGCCCAAGGCATCCCCTTCTTCATCAATAAAAATCTCAGGTTCTCTTCCAAACACTTCATTTTTATTGTTTCATGCACAGTTGTGTTGTTCTTGGAGCGTCTTCATTTTTGTTTTTAGTTTTCGTTTGCTTAGTTTGCTTGAATAAATTGGTTGGACCCCCGCATTCATACATAGTTTCAAATAGGTTGATTTAGATTGGAAAGAGTAGGAAAGTTCATGCTTATAAGTGGTATAAAAGGATTCTTGCTTTTGACTGTGGCCTAGGCTTTGTCATGTCATGCTTGATATTGTTTTGGCTTTATGCTTAGTTATTTTTGCTGTAGCATGACTTGTTAAAAATAATTGAGATTGCTTAATGTGCCTTGAAAGAATCATGCGTTATTTTAGCATATTAAAGCATAGTATTGTGGTATTCTCCTTTGATGCTTTATTTGGGTTGACTTCACCATGTTAAGACTATACCAAGTCACCATAGCATCTATGATCATTTAGTTTTCGACGTGTAATATCACTTTATGCTTTAATTAATAATGTTTTGTCGCTTTGCATGATTATGGCCATTATTGCTCTCTTAGTTGGTCGCTCCCAGTCTTTTGCTAGCCTCCATACTAAGTATGAGTTCCACTCATGCATCCAACTCCAAATAAAACCAAGTTATTCCAAAGATTCCACCATACTTACCTATTAGCATTTGCTATTCCAAGTATATTCAGGTTTTTATCTACCTTCCGAATTAAACTTGTTATGTGAAAATTAGTGATTAAAACTCTCACGAACTTGATGTCACACTTTACTTTTCTTGCACTTATTAAACTTGAACCATTGTGCCCATCTATGTTGCGTATATGCTTGCGTTTTGTAAGTTGGGAATTAGCAGAACCATGTTTTCATGGGGAACGCTTTCAACATTGCACTTTATTTAGTTGATATCATGTTCTTTTGCTTATGGATCCCGGCGGTGTGAAATGAAAGGGGAGATTGTAAGGCTCATGGAGTTCGTATATGTGTTAGAGAAACCTGGGCGGCTGGTCTAATCCATGCCTAATCATAGTGGAAACCTGTAGCGTAACCATAATGAGCAATCTATGAAGCATCCTCTTTATAAAAAAAAGATGCCTATGCAAATAGGAAAGAAAAAAAGAGAATAGAAAAAGAAAAAGGAAAAAAAGATACCTATGCAAATAGGAAATAAAAGGATGTTGGGATGCTTATTGTCTGCTTGCCTTGTCATTTTGATATGGGGATTCTTCCGTATCATCGGGCAAGGGGTACACCGTTGGCGGTTCTCTATGATACACATGTACTTACAGTGACAAGAACTTACTTGTGACTAAACTTGAGTAGCATGAGGAACGGTCTTCGTAAGTAAGGGGCATGAGATTTTTAGCTTATAACTTGTCAAGCATATCCTCATATTTGTTCACTTTAACCTTAATAACCTAAAGATGCTTATGATAGGGGCAATGAGAGCTAAAAGCTAATAAGTACCATAATTTTTGGAAGCTCTTTATGAGACTTGAATCCCTGCTTCCTTCTATGAAGGACCTTTCTTTTACTTTTATGTTGAGTCTCTAATACGTCCATTTTTCATCACTATTCTATGTCTTAATTCACTATTATTCATTGATATATTTCGTATTGAGAGGTGATACTTATCTTATTTCATCTATTTTTGCATGGTTGATGACTTTTGGAGCATGGACCGCTGCAGTCAGGATTCTGATGGAAAAGGTGCTGTTTGGAGGCAAAATTCGCGAAGATCAGAAAATCCGGGAAAATATACGGAAAATCCTATTTTTCTAGAAGACTCAGGATGCCAGAATATGGAGTGGAGGTGGGCCACAGGGGGCCCACACTACCCCATGGCGCGGGCAGGCCTAGGCCGCGTGTGGGAGTGGTGTGGCCGCCCTGGCCTACTCCAGCCTCTCCCCTCTAGCGTATATCATCCTCCCGAAACCCTAAGACTTGGGGAGCAACCATAGAAAGATTTCGTCGCCTCTGCGGGGCGGAAAACACCGAGAGAGAAAGATCTCTCCTAAGCAGATTCGGGTAATTCCTTCCCGGAGAGGCGAGATCGTCGCCATCAACACCATCATCAAGCTGGACTTCATCGGGATCATCATCATCATCACCACCATCATCACCATCAGCACCCTCATCACCATCTCCATATTGCTGTAACAATTGAGTTGAATCTTGCATATTTCATAGGGGAAACTTTCCTGGTGTTGATTACTCTTTGTAGCTGATGCTATTGAGTGAACCGTTGAATTATTGTTTATGTTCAGATTGTTATACATCATTATTCCATCTCTGATCATGATCCACATGATGTCTTGTGATTAGTTCGTTTTGTTCTTGAGGACATGGGAGAAGTCTTATTGTTAGTAGTGGAGTTGTGTTGAGAAAGATTCAATAGATTGTTATTTAAGTTGTGGTGTACTTCTTCTAGTGGTGTCATGTTAACGTCGACTACATGACACTTCACCTATATGGGCCTAGGGGAATGCATTGTGTATTTGGCTACTAATCGTAGGGGTTGCCGGAGTGATAGAAACCTGACCCCCCGTTAGGAAACCATTGCACAAGGGACGTAAGAGTCTTAGAGTTTAAAGCTGTGGTTAGGTTTCTACCTTAATTACTTTCTTGTACTTATGGATGTTTGCAAGGGGTTTAATCACAAGTATGTATTAGTCTTGGATGGGGCAGCACATTAGCACAGGTTCACCCACACAACACTTAGCAAGCTAGAGAAGATTAATCAGCTATATGAAGCGAAAGCACTTGACAGTCTTCCCATGTGTCCTCGATAATGTTTGGTCATTTATAGAAATACAACCGGCTTGTCATTTGCTGCATAAAGGATTGGGCCACTTGCTGCATTTTTTCCTACTGTCTTTTACTTACTCGTCCTTTGTTTACTTGCTTTATCGAAAACCCCTAAAAATCTGTTTGCTAAGTATTTGCAGAGAATTCCTGATCCATACCACTAGCCAAGACTCTTCCTCGTTGGGTTCGACACTCTTACTTATCTAAAATATCGCGATACACCCCTATACTTGTGGGTCATCAAGACTATTTTCCGCGCCGCTGTCGGGAGTGAAGCGCTATTGGAGAGTGGAACTGGTAAAGGAAACTTCTACTGTGAGTATTGTTTACTTCTGCTAGTTGCTTTATTTTTGTTATGGAAAATTCGCTGAGTTTCTTATTTGGTAATGCTACTACCACTGCTAAGGTAGTAGATAAGCCACCACCTGCTGAGAAAGATGTTTTCAAAATACCTACAAGAATTATTGATCGTGTTATGGATAACTATTATGTTGGGGATGGAACTGTCCATCCCGGTGATCATTTACTCTTTATACACAAATTATGCGGGTTGTTCAAGTGTGCAGGTATTACTATAGATTAAGTTAAGAAGAAGTTATTCTTATTATCGCTGAAAGGAAGAGCTGAGGAATGGTATAAGCTGCTGAAGAATGGTCAAGCTCTGGAATGGGAGGAAATAGTGCCTCTCTTTTATTCAAAGTTTTATCCTTCTAGTGAGATTCATAAAGATCGGAATCAAATATACAACTTTTGGCCTCTTGATGGAATCCATGTACGAGAACCAAGTTTGGAACTTGGTGGACTTACCTCACGACCGAAAGGCTGTTGAGAATAAATGTATTTTCAAAAGAAAAACTAATGCTGATGGCAATGTGACCATCTATAAGGCTCGACTTTTTGCAAAGGGGTTTCGACAAATTCAAGGAGTTGACTACGATGAGACATTCTCTCCGTAGTGATGCTTAAGTCGGTTAGGATTATGTTAGCAATTGCTGCATATTTCGATTATGAAATATGGCAGATGGATGTCAAAACTGCGTTCCTCAATGGTAAGATTGAAGAAGAGTTATATATGATACAACCTAAGGGTTTTGTCGATCCTAAGGATGCTAATAAGGTATGCAAACTTCAGTGATCCATCTATGGACTGAAGCAAGCATCACGAAGTTGGAATCTCCGCTTTGATGAGGTGATCAAAGAGTTTGGATTTGTCCAAACTTATGGAGAGGCTTGTATTTACAAGAAAGTGAGTGCGAGCAATGTGGCATTTCTGATATTATATGTGGATGACATATTATTGATTGGAAATGATATAGATCTTTTAAACAGTGTTAAAAGTTATCTAAACAGCAAATTTTCAATGAAAGACCTTGGTGAAGCGTCATATATATTAGGCATTAAAATCTATAGAGATAGATCAAGGCGCCTAATTGGGCTATCGCAGAGTACATACCTTGATAAGATATTAAAGAAGTTTAATATGGACGAAAGTAAGAAGGGGTTCTTACCTATGTTGCAAGGCAAGACATTGAGTAAGACTCAAAGTCCGGCTACGGTGGAAGAAAGAGAGATGATGGATAAGATCCCCTATGCCTCGGCCATAGGCTCTATTATGTATGCCATGCTATGTACAAGACCGGATGTGGCACATGCTATTAGTTTGACTAGTAGGTACCAATCTGATCTAGGTTCGGAACACTGGATAGCGGTAAAGAACATCCTCAAGTACTTGAGAAGAACTAAGGATATGTTTCTTATATACGGAGGTGAAGAAGAGCTAGTCGCTAAGTGTTATGTCGATGCTAGCTTTGACACCGATCCGGATGACTCTAAGTCTCAATCCGGATACGTATTTGTCTTGAACGGAGCAGCAGTTAGTTGGAGGAGTTCCAAACAACTTGTGGTGGCTGGATCAACGATGGAGGCAGAATATGTTGCTTTGCTCGTAACAGAAGCGCTTGGATGAAAAAGTTCATTACGGAACTGGGTGTGGTTCCCAGTGCGTTGGACCCGATGGTGATCTATTGTGACAACAATGGAGCCATAGCCAACGCAAAGGAACCGAGGTCTCACAAGAATTCCAAACATATTAAGCGCCAGTTTCACTCCATCCGCGAGCATGTCAAGGATGGAGATATAAAGATTTGTAAAGTACACACGGACCTAAATGTAGCAGATCCGTTGACTAAAGTTCTCCCTAGGGAAAAACATGATCAACACCAGAACTCCATGGGTGTTAGATTTTTCACTATGTGAATTAGATTATTGTCTCTAGTGCAAGTGGAGATCAAGGAAATATGCCCTGAGAGGCAATAATAAAGTTGTTATTATATATTCCTTATACATGATAGATGTTTATTTTACATGCTAGAATTGTATTGATTCGAAAACATCAATACATGTGTGTTTAATAAACAAAAAGGGTTCCTAGTCATGCCTCTCTTATAGACTAGCTTGTTGATTAACAAGATGATCAAGGTTTCCTGATCATGGACATTGGATGTTGTTAATAACAAGGTCACACCATTGGTGGAATGATGTGATGAACATTCATCCGAAGTATAGCATTACGATCAAGTCATTATGTTTATATTGCTATAACATCATACGAAGTAATCTTTATCCTTAGACCATGAGATCATGTTAATTCGACACGGAAGAGTATCTTGATAACATCAAACGTCACACCGTAACAGGGTGACTATAAAGATGGGTTCAGTACTATGAAGGTGTTATGTTGAGGCTCATGGATCAAGAGTGGAATTTGTCAATCCAGATGATGGATAGATATACTCTGGGCCCTCTCGGTGATATCACATTAGGATAGCTTGCAAGCGTGTGATGTGATCACTAGAATGTTATATCACGAGAACGAGAAAAGAGTGCATGTTCCCGGTGGCATTTCGTCTGGAAGGAGTTGCTGCTTCCGCTGGATCGCTGGAGCGAGGAGGTGGAGGTTGTCCGGTGGCTTGAACGTGTGTGCGAGTGCGGATGCGTTGCTGAGTTGCGGCGCTCGAACTTCCTCACGATCTTGAGATTGGCAAGTGTATGACTACATCAACCACGAGTTCCTACTCGTTAACAAAGCTCGTTGTCTACGAGGGTAAGTTCTCGTTGGATGTATGTCCACCCGTTGCTTTGTACCTAGTAGATAGATCTTGGCGTGTAGTTCACACCGTAGGAATTTTTTTGTTTACTATGCTGCGGACCCAACATCTTGTGCTGGATCATTCACTCGTATGGAAGAAGAAGCTAAATGGGACCTTCTAGATCGTATTCAAGACAATGCTGAAGCTTGGGAGAATGACAAAGGTATAAAGTCAGGTATAAATTATGATTATGAATGCATTGAATCTTTTATGGGAACTGATGACTTTCAAAATATTAAAAATGCTTATGGTCTAGACTCTCAAGCTATTGCTTCTTATTTTAAGGCTTTTTCTTCCTACATTGAAGTGCCTAAAAAGAAGTGGAATAAGTATCATGAACCTTATAAAGATGTTGCTAAGAGTGTTCCTACAAGAAATACTGAAGTTCATACTGCTAATCATGTTTTATCTAAACCTTATATTGAGAAAATGCCTTTCCTAGTTAGGATTAAGGAACATTCTATGATAGCTAGTATGGTTAATGAAAGTACAAATAAAGCTGTTGAACCTGATAAACAAATGGTTGATGAACCTATAATAGCAAATGTGAAAGACTTTGTTACTAAATATGAAAAAGGGGACACACTATCCTTTGTAAGGATACCTCTAATATTGTTTCACAAAGTAGTGTTATGAGAGCTAATATTCCCGTGTTTTCTGTTAGAATAAGTGATCATTGCTATGATGGTCCTTGTGATAGCTATATTGTTAAGTTTATGCATGATACTAATAGTTACTATGAGAGAGGGAAAAGTGTTCTTATGTATCTCAATAATATCAAGTTTCCTCGTTTTACGCTGAAAGTTTTTATATTGCGCTTCTTTTGCCTTCTTATGCAAGTTGCCTTTGGTTTCAATAACTTGTTTGTTTACAAAATCCCCTTGCATAGGAAGTGGGTTAGACTTAAATGTGTTTTTTTCTTCTTAATGCTCTCTTTCACTTCAATTCATATCCCTATGAGAGCTTCTTCAAAATTATCATGCCCATCTTAATGGCTATAAAGAAAGAGCTTTATGGGAGACAACTCAATTTGTTTTGGCTTTCAGTTTGTTTTTGTTTCTTTGAGTCTTGGAAGTTATTACTTTGGTAATAACCGCTCCTTATCCGTTTTGTTTGGTTTTTTTGTCAAGATCAACCTCTAATGAGAGAGAAGTAAGATTTGGGGAAGTTGCTGTCCCGAAACAGATTTTTGTGCTTCACCGTAAAAATTCGTGAGAGATCTCTGTATGTCGGATTGAACTGTAAATTTTTGTGCCCCAGGTTGTTATTTAACTTTCGTTAGTTTTGCACTTTTTGATTTGAGCAACAGAAGATTTTCGAAAAAATTGATCTTTACCTGCTGGTCTGTTTTGACAGATTTTGCCAATCTTGCATTTGCTTCTTTATCCGATTTCCTTCTTGAATTCTTTTTTGGGTTTTCGGAAGGAGTTGCTACAGTAGCTTTTGTTTTGAGGGTTTTCAGTTGAAGTTGGACTCAAAAGGTTTTATCACTTCACTTATACTAATGTTGCTAATAAGAAACGTGTGAAGTTTTGTGTGAAAGAAATTTCCAGGAAGTGGAGATAATGGTGTAATAAGGAAGAGAAGGGCTTTATGACTCAAGTAATAATTGGATGAAGATGAAGATATTGATATTCAAGAGATGACTCCGGAAAGATCCACTAAATACCAAATTCAGAGACCTGCAGAGTCCGTTTCCTACTAGGTAACGGTTCTGGTAAAAAAAGTTCCACGAAAATACTATCCAACTATATTTTTGCAGTTTTCAGTCAATAAGGAAAGTTACGAAGCGAAAAAGGGACGGAAACGGAGCCGGGGTGGCTCACACCACCCCATGGCGCGGGCCCACCCCTGGCCGCGCCACTAGGTGGTGAGGCCACCCAGGACTCCGCCTCCAACTCGTTTTCTCCCAGTACCTTCCTTTTGATATGAAACTTTGTAATATATAACCCCCCGGATCTTCCAAGGTTCGTATATCGTGTTTTCATCGTGCTTTTGTTTCGATCTGTTTCTGCCAGGTAGAATCCCAGATTTGGAGCCACAATGTCTTCCTTTGGATCATCCAAGGGAGATTCCTTAGAAGATATCATCAACCCATACATGAGATAATTGAAGATTCATCCCAAGGAGTTGTTGCTCGAAGGTGGAGAGGTCCGGATTAAAGAGGTTCAAGGCCCTAAAGGTGAAGGAAGTCTAGAGGATAGGATGGAAGCACTAGAGCATGAAGTCTTTAGGTACAGGAAGATGGCGGAGCGCGAAGTGGATATCATCCATAATATTTGTTCTGAACTCATCACCGAGCACCAGAAGGAGACTGCTGAACTCAAAGACGAAGTCCTCTCACTCTGCCAAACAACCAACAAACTACAAGCACAGTTCTATGACGTTCAAAATCAAAACTATGAGTATGAGGCTAGATTTAAACGCATAAGTGCTGCTGCAAGTTTCAGGATGTTGGAAACCACGATGTCCTTTGTTGATGGGAAGCCTTTACCCTGGAAGACGGACGAAGATGAGAGGATACCACCACCACCGAAGGAGTAATTCGTCATCAGGTTTGGCATCCCCTTGGTTTGTTCCAAGCTTGGGGGAGTGCCGTTGTATCATATCACTATCTTCTATCTTTTTACCTTATTAGTAGAGTCATATCATGAATAGAGGAGTTATTTTGTAGTATGGTTTGCATTATGGAAGTGTCCCCTCTCTTGTTAGATATGTATCCCTTGGTGTGAGTTTCTGTTATGGAATATTAATGAGAAGTTCTACCATTCACTCTTTTGCTTAGCTTATGTTAGTTTTCAATTCGTGGTTATATGATTGATCTTATTGTTAGTATTGGTATCATTTTGGGATCATTGAGTTAATTTAGTTGGTTTTGGCAAACCTGGCTCGGTCAGTAGCAACACTATTTTTGAGAGTTGAATGAAAAAGATAGAAGTACTCTAGAGAAAAATAATTTCATCATCTTTCTTTCTTGATTGGCTCATAAGTCTAGTATTCTCTAGTTAAGATCTTTTGTGCTTCCAAGGAAGATTGCATGTTTATCTTTATCACTTGTATGTTTGTTTGTTTCCCTCAACTCTTATACTTGCTACCCAGCCTTGCTAGCCAAAAACCTGTACTGAGAGGGTATTCTTCTCATGCATCCACCTCCTTTAAACCAAAACCTTTGCCATTTGTGTCCACCATACCTACCTAGTAGCATTATTGCTATTCCAAGTAAATTCCTGTTTTGTCTACCTCCCAAATTAAACTTGTTATGTGAAAATTAGTGATTAAAGCTCTCACGAACTTGATGGCACACTTTACTTTCTTGCATTTAATAAACTTGAACCATTGGGTCCTTCTTTGTTGCGTATATGCTTGTGCTTTATGAGTTGAAGTTAGCCGAACCATGTATCATGGGGACCGCTTTCAACACTTCATTGGTACTTGTACCTAGCTTGCTCGTGACTGAAGTTGAGTAGCATGAGGATCGGTACTCATAAGTAAGGGGCATGAGATTTCAACTTATAACTTGTCAAGCCTATCCTCTTAGTTGTGTCACTTTAACCTTAATCACCTAAACATGCCTATGATAGGGGCAATGAGAGCTGAAAGCTAGTAAGTATCATAATTTTTGGGAGCTCTTTATGAGACTTGCAATCCCTGCTTCCCTCTTTGAAGGGCCTTTCTTTTACTTTGTAGTTGAGTCAAGAACCTACTCCCTTCTATCTCAGCAAGTATTTTGAGTTGTTGTGTTTCATTCATTCATATGATGATTTATTCAATCATGTCTTATGTTCCTTGCTTTGCACATTGCTCTTATCTTGATGTTTACTACTTTGAAAGCTATCATTGAAAAAGCCAGCTATTTGTGAACTCCAGCAAATTATCAACTATTCTTCAACCAAGAGCTAAGTTTGCCATTACCAATTATGATTCACTTTATGTATCTTTATTGTGTTTCCTTTACTCATTGCAAGTTGAGTTATATAATAGTGAGTTGTCTTCTATTATGATCTATGTATTTGATGAATGTGATGCTTCTTTTCCGTATTCTTTTATCGACTCTTCACTCCATAAACCCGAGGTCATGTTTATTGAGCTCGGTTTCGCTTGGGGACAAGCGAAGTCTAAGCTTGGGGGGAGTTGATACGTCCATTTTGCATCACTATTCTAAGTCTTAATTCACTATTATTCATTGATATATTTCGTATTGAGAGGTGATACTTATGTTATTTCATCTATTTTTGCATGGTTGATGACTTTGGAGCATGGACCGCAGTCAGATTCGATGGAAAAGGTGTTGTTTGGAGGCAAAATTCAAGATCAGAAAATCCAGGAAAATATACGGAAAATTCTATTTTTAGAAGACTCAGATGCTGAATATGGAGTGGAGGTGGGCCAGGGGCCCACACCACCCCATGGCGCGGGCAGGCCTAGGCCGCGCCTGGGAGTGGTGTGGCCGCCCTGGCCCACTCCAGCCTCTCCGGGCGATATCATCCTCCCAAACCCTAAGACTCAGGAGCAACCACGGAAAGATTCCGCCTCAGGCGGAAAACACCGAGAGAGAAAGATCTCTCCGGCAGACAGATTTCTGCCGGGGGAATTCCTTCCCGGAGAGGGGAGATCGTCACCATCAACACCATCATCAAGCTGGACTTCATCGGGATCATCATCATCATCATCACCACCATCATCACCATCAGCACCCTCATCACCATCTCCATATTGCTGTAACAATTGAGTTGAATCTTGCATAGTTCATAGGGGAAACTTTCTCGGTGTTGATTACTCTTTGTAGTTGATGCTATTGAGTGTACCGTTGAATTATTGTTTATGTTCAGATTGTTATACATCATTATTCCATCTCTGATCATGATCCATATGATGTCTTGTGAGTAGCTCGTTTTGTTCTTGAGGACATGGGAGAAGTCTTGTTGTTAGTAGTGGAGTTGTGTTGAGAAAGATTCAATAGATTGTTATTTAAGTTGTGGTGTACTTCTTCTAGTGGTGTCATGTGAACGTCGACTACATGACACTTCACCTATATGGGCCTAGGGGAATGCATTGTGTATTTGGCTACTAATCGTAGGGGTTGCCGGAGTGACAGAAACCTGAACCCCCGTTAGGAAACCATTGCACAAGGGACGTAAGGGTCTTAGAGTTTAAAGCTGTGGTTAGGTTTCTACCTTAATTACTTTCTTGTACTTACGGATGTTTTCAAGGGGTTTAATCACAAGTATGTATTAGTCTTGGATGGGGCGGTTCATTAGCACAGGTTCACCCACACAACACTTAGCAAGCTAGAGAAGATTAATCAGCTATATGAAGCGAAAGCACTTGACAGTCTTCCCATGTGTCCTCGAGAACGTTTGGTCATCTATAGAAATACAACCGGCTTGTCCTTTGCTGCATAAAGGATTGGGCTACTTGCTGCATTTATTGCTACTGTCTTTTAGTTACTCGTACTTTGTTTACTTGCTTTATCGAAAACCCCTAAAAATCCGTTTGCTAAGTATTTGCAGAGAATTCCTGATCCATACCACTAGCTAGCACCTTCTGCTCCTCGTTGGGTTTGACACTGTTAGTTATCGAAAATACTACGATACACCCCCTATACTTGTGGGTCATCAGTCTCCATCTTCTATCTTTATGCACCTATTAAGAGAGCATAGTGGTCATTCTTAGTTTAATGTGCATTGTCCCAAAATTTGTTGATTGACGCATAACTTTGATATTGCTTGTTCTTAAACTATTCGTATCTAGTCACCCTTATGAACTTTGAAGGTGTCCTATGCATTTATGTTTTGCTACACTACGAGGGACAAGATGAATACCATTCTCATCATGTTTTCTTTATGTGAAACAAACAAACGTCTTTCAAAGCATTGTTATTCATGAATCTTTTGTTTGTACCTTTTCATGTTACAACAAAGTTGCTATGTCTTATTGTTAGAACTATATCTTTCATGCTATGTTAAAGTACTATGATCCCAGCTATCAATGTTTTACAAATACCTTGATCAAGATTATGATGGTGCATGTCACCTCAAAGATTATTCTTTTTTATCACCTACCTACTCGAGGACGAGCAAGAGTTAAGCTTGGGGAAGTTGATACGTTGCAAACGTATCTATAATTTTTTTATGTTCCATGCTTGTTTTATATCTACTTTCTTATGTTTTGTCCACACTTTGGAGTATTTTTACACATTTTCTGGAACTAACCTACTAAAAAGATGCCACAGTGCCAGTTGCATGTTTTCTGCTGTTTTTGGTTTCAGAAAAGCTAATAAGGAAATATTTTCGGAATTGGACTGGACAAAAGCCCAAGTCAATATTTCACCAGAAGGAATATGGAGTCTGGAGGGGAGACGAAGCGGGGAACCAGGGCGGCCACACCCTAGGGTCATGCAAGAAGCCTAGTTGCACACCAGGGGTGGGCCCTGCTCTCCACCGACCTTGCCCCTTCGCCTATAAAGACCCCTCGGGACGAAAGCCTAAGGACCCGATCAAAATTCCACGAAAGAGTCTGTAGCCGCCACCATCTCCATCCCTAGATCAGGAGGGATCTGAAGCACTTCCCGGCACCCTGCTAGAGGGGAGAGATCACCCTTGATGCCTTCTTCATCACCATGACCGCCTCTGGTGTGATGCGTGAGTAGTTCATCCCTGGACTACGGGTCCATGCAGTAGCTAGATGGTTGGTTCTTCTCCTTTGTGCTACCATGTTTAGATCTTGTGAGCTCCGTTCATGATCAAGATCATCTATTTGTACTCCTACATTGTGTGTTTGCGGCGATCCGATGGATATTGAGATGCTATTTCAGATCTATTATTGATTCTATCATGTCTATGTTATTTGTGATCTTGCATGATTTTCGTTGTTAGTAGCTATCTTGGTCGAGTAGATGCTAGCAACTCCAAGAGGGAGTATTTATGCTCGATAGTGGGTTCATGCCTCTAGTAATCTAGGGAAGTGACAGAAATCTCTAAGGTACTAGATGTGCTGTTGCTACTAGGGAGAAAACAACAATCCTTTGTTCATTGAACAATCGTATTGTTTACTTTACACACTTTTCTTAATGCAATTATCCGTTGCTTGCAACTTAATACTGGAGGGGGTTCGGATGATAACCTGAAGTTGGATTATTAGTCATAGATGCAGTTGGATTACGGTCTATGTATAATGTTGTAATGCCCAATCAAATCTCATAGGAGTCAAGATGATTAGTATATGCATGTATGCTTTCTCGATGTTTGTCAATTGCCCCGTTGTAATTTGTTCACCCAATGTGTCAACTATCTTAAGGAGAATCACCTCTAGTGAACTATGGCCCCTGTTCCATTCTTTTACCATCAATCTACAACTATTACTATTTTCTGTTTACTTTCTGCAAGCAATTACTATCTTGCACACAATACGTTTAATCCTTTGTTTTCAGCAAAACCGGTGAGATTGACAACCTCACTGTAAGTTGGGGGCAAAGTTCTGTGGTTGTGTTGTGCAGGGTTCGAAGCTTGAAACAACACCTTGGAGGTGTTTCCTTGCTCCTACTGGTTCGATAACCTTGGTTTCATAACTGAGGGAAAACTTGCTATTGTGCTCATCATACCTTCCTCTTGGGGTTCCCCAACGAGCTCGATACGTGTTGAGCCATCACCCGTACAGGCCCCCTCCTAGGCATCGAAGGTAGCCGCCGTCCCCATCCCCGCATCCACCGTAGCCACCGGTGAGGTGGCCCCCACCGGTCTCGGGCCGATCCCGCTCGGCTGGGACCCCTACGACACCAGCATCGTCGACCCATGGTTGGAGGTAACCAGGGTTTTCTCCCCTTCCTTTGTTCTTCCCCCGTTCCCATTGTTGGATGCTAGATCGTATGTTATTAGGGTTCGGCTATTCGTATTTTTATAGTAGCTAATCCTCTTGTGTTAGATATCATATTTCGATGAATCCCCCTGTTTGTATTAGAACCCCCTGTTCGTAGTTGGGATTGGTATTCTATTTGGTTTGAGATTTGGGGAATAATTAGGGGATCTCAATCGGTTAATTTATGCAAATAATCAATCCCAATAATCAAAGTATCTCAATCATGTCCTTATTTCACTCTACTGTTTTTTTCCAACAGGAGGATAATAGCGACGTCTACAGCGACGACGAGTCCAAGGACACCAAGACTTGTCATGTGCTGAGGAGGCCAAAGTCTAGCCAGTATAGCAACTTCTTCGCTGGCAACGTCTACAAGTGCCCCTTCTGCATCACCAGGAGGCTCCGTGCCATGGACTTCAACTCCCTCGTGAAGCATGCCGAGGACGTGAGGACATGCGGCGAGTCCGTGAACGTCCACGGCTTCAGGCGATCATCCTTCACCTCCGCAACCTCCAAATGGTGGCTATTGAGGAGGGTCACATGCCCCCGATCAAGCCCAAGGCACCCAAGGTCAAGGGACTGGGCAACAAGAAGTGGAGGAGGCGCTAGAGGGAGGAGGAAGAGGCCATGAGGGGCCACTGATCTTGTGATGTTGCTACTGTAAAGAAGCTTCTTTTGTCTTGTCTGTGTTGAACTTATCCGCTGCTACTGCTGAGCAGCCTAATTGTCGAATCTCATTAAGTATCATACTATATAACCTATATTAGCTGCTTTATCTACATCTGCTCTATTTACTGAATTTATTTATGGTGCTGGTTAGATTGGCTGCTCTAGATTTTCTACCAAATTGGGGAAAACGAGGGTCAAAAGGAACAATGAATAAAGAGAGAAGTTGCTCTAGATTCGCTACCTTTTGGGTAAAAAACACAACAGTTAGCGAGATAGAGGGGAAAAGGCTCTCTTAAAAAGGCCAATCCTAAACATAACAAAAAAGAAAACTTCCAATTTAGGCGATAGGGCGCACGTAACCACCAAATGCGCTCCACATGGTCCCACACCATGTCCCCCATAATCAGTGAGAGATGGATGGCTGGTCCGCTGTGTATCATGGCCCCACTTGTTAGCATGTAACGGTCGAGGCGACGTAATGTAACACTCAATTCACGACCTGCACCAACGTGGTCCCATCGGTCAGCATGTAACGGTCAGGCCTTTGACCTGACGGCATCCCCCCGCCCGAGTGCCTGTGAGGATTTCAGAATAGAGGGAGGAGAAAAGTGAGGAAAAACTAAGCGGCTAGGATAAACATCATCTGATTTCTGCATCACATCAACACTAGTAGAAGTCATGGTTAGTACATTAGTGCAAAAACACAAAATTGTTTTGGTGGCACACTCACAATTCACTCAAAAACTGACAAGAAAGCAGATCTTACCGTTCCAAAGTGAATAGTGATGCTTACCAATTCGAAATCAAAGACTGATGCACTGATGTGATGAAGTGAATACCAAAGGTATAGAGAACGATCGCACGGCACACAAGTTATTTATAGTGGAGCTATAGGTATGGTATCCTAACTACACCGCAAACAAGTCCTAGTGCTGATCGTATAACAAAGACCCACGAAAACACACAATGTGGAGATAAATGGGGGATTGCAACTATGAAAATGAGCTCAGTAAAGTGAGGTATGTCGGAGGAACGCTCGTGTTGCAATGCACAAGGAGAGACGCTAGCAATGTCTCAACGAAACGGGCACAAGATTGTTAAAATGAGCAGCCCGTAGAGCACTAAGCATGCTAGTCTCGTAGGATAGTTTGACACAAAGAAAGGCTTACTAAGGCTCACAAGTATAGGTACGCTATGTGGACTCAGTAAAAAAAATAAACAAAAAAAGAAAAAAAATTGACCTGAGAATTGGTCTCTGCCACGGCAGAAAAATGGTCTAAAATCCTGCCGCGGCAGGATGGCGGTAGAATTGTTTTTCTCGTATCAGCATAGACTGGTCTGTGGTCAGGCGAACGTCCATTTTTTTTGGTGCTGCCGCTCACGCAAAGGCTCAGACCCGTCTGTGGTCAGGCGAGGAGCAGCGATCCCAAATATTTTTTTTTCGTGAGGGTGCTCACGTACTAAGACAGACAAGTCTGCCCTGTAGCGATCGAGGTGGCATTTTTTTTCTTCTTTTTTTCATGTGAAGGAAGCTCACGTACGATCTGGGTTTTTTTATCTCTCGTTTAGCAGAACAGATCTACAACTTCAAACTAAAAGAAAACAGATCTAATAGATCTAAGACTCAAGAACACGACGAACAGTCTAGAAATAGTCTAGCGACTCCGACAACGGATCAAAAACAGACGAAAACTAGACAAAAACTACGACTCAGATTTAGAAGAAAGACTACACAAAAGGATTACGATCAGCAACTAGAACTCACGAACAATGTTATCTAGGCTATGGCAATGAACTATGAACCCTAATATTTTTGTGTGGCTTTTTCTGTATAGGACAAAAACAACTAATCTATGGATGGATTTGTGGATGCTTACCGAGGCAACACTGGAAATCTGATACCAAGATGATATGGGGTGGCCCGATCTTCTCAGTAAGCGGATGGCGATGATGATGGTGGATGATAGATAACTAGTGCGTAGCTATGATCTCTCCTGCTCGATCCCTGATGCCAGCGCAACAGATCCCGAACCTTGTAGGATATTCACAACACCACACTCTTGCGCACGCAGCCGTGACCACGAACGGTAGTATGCAATCTACTAATTTCCAATGGAACAATAGATTATACTCAATTATAGTTGGTAGATTCGAACACAGGGTAATTCTAGAGGTTCTATGAAAGAAACAACTTCAAAATATTTTAACGTGGTCTAAACCCTAACTTGTGACGGCTACGGAGGTTTATATGAGGGCTGGGGCGTCCTCCCCTCTAAACGGGCCTAAAAACAGCCATAACTTGGCACAAACTGACTCGGTTCGACTCAAACTGATACATACCGATCCATATATGGGTTTGGCCTTATTGGCACGCAGTCCAAACATCGTGGAACACCTCAAACAAGTATTTCTTGGTGCGCCATCTCTCTCTCTTGCTCATACGTGATTTCCTCATTGCCTCCTAGTGCGCATGCCTCCCGCTCCTCCCTCGCGCACTTGTTGATATTGAAAATCAGCGCTTGTCCTTCTTGCTGCAACTCTCCTCCTCCTCGCGCAACGCTTGTGTTATCAATAAACCTGATCATACAAAGATGCACAGACTTAGGTAGTATAAAGTTCTCATTAAGTAAAACATCAGGTTCAATTAGGAATGAATTCACCTGACAGTCATTATTGATTTGACTCAATATTTCTTTCCGGTTCAGGCAGTCAGAATCATCATAATCCCAGTATATATCCTCATCATCCTCCCTTTCTTCATAAAAAGCGTCCTTGGCTTTAGGTAAGCTGAAAGTGGGAGAAACAAAAAGAACAACGTGTACGCAAAGTATATGTATTTATAACATGTTGTATTATTGTTGTTCACATGAAAAGTATGTCCAGTATACATCAAGCAACTTAAATTGCAGGTATAAGTGAAGTACAAAGAATCATGATCATGGTGAAAAATAACTAAATAGATAGTCATGTTCTTCAATATTAAATTTAGTTTTCTCAAAGAAGATCTATGATCAAATTTGTGAACAAGATCAAACCAATTCAATATGTCTGAAAACCAAATTGAATCATGCCATGCTTCAATTGCGCTACTCTGATTATTATGAACATGATCATGTTGTCCAGTATGTAAAATGCAACTCAATTTGCAAATATAAGTGAAGTATAAAGCATTAGCACAACTAGACAATGAATTTTGGGACAAACACAATGAATATGAAAACTTGGGTTCTATTCTAGCAAGATTACAACGATCCAACATAGGTAAAATTACTTGTGTTGGATGCATTATATCAACTAGATCTGACTTTAGTTTCATATTATCACAAATTTTAGCATATATTCCACAACACAAAGTCGTCGACACACAACATGTATGGCTGAAAACAGCATGTTTCAGTTCAGCGATTCTATCACAAGTAATGCATATGTGATCCACAAGAAAATTTTCATGCATGCTATATTCACCAATCAGATTGAAAGTGAAACAAGGAGAATATGTGCTAGAATTCAGAAATGAAATTTCAGAAATCTTATCCACAACACTACTCATACTCATAGGTTCATTTAGCATGATGGAATACATAATATCAATAGGTGGTATTCGAGCAAGTATTTCCTTATGTGTTATCAGTACCACATGATCAAAATTTGAATTTGGTAAACTATCACATGGTGCTGAAACAGTAGTGCAAGGCAAATCACAAGGAGGCTTCAGTAAAGGAATAAACTCACAATATGTCGTACATGTTGGCTGAAGCTCCAAATCAGAACCAATGTCATCAACAATCTCCGCAGTTGTAGTAGGTACTAAAACATCCTCCACAAGTCACAATGCATAGTCCAGTGATACATGTTGTAAAATAGACGGCTCCCTTTCTTCAAAAGCAACTTGGATATCACAAGAAACAACACTAGGAGTAGAGATGATTACATTAGTAGAAACCTTATTTGTCTCATTAGTGTCCACTCTCAAAATTTCTGGAATAGGCCATTTGTAGTTGTTCAAAAACATAGAACGTAGAAATTGCTTGAAATCTTCCCAAAAGATTTTTTTACCCATGACACCATACACAATCCTTGCGTCCTTCCACCAACAAGCTACCTCTTCATCCACACGTCGGCGAGCAAGAATGTATTCTATATGGCCATTAAACTTGCTATCGAAAGTACGACATCTCGCAAAACCAAATCCCATATCAATTTCCCAAATCTGATATTCTGCGGGTGTGGCGGAACTTTCCAATCGCCACTTGATTGTAGTTGGATCATATGCCATGCCAACCACAATAGCTAAATAGTCATGGTAAACATCATCTGATTTCTGCATCACATCAACAATAGTAGAAGTCATGATTAGTACATTAGTGCAAAAACACAAAATTGTTTTGGTGGCACACTCACAACTCACTCAAAAACTGACAAGAAAAAAGATCTTATCGTTCCAAAGTGAATAGTGATGCTTACCAATTCAAAATCAAAGACTGATGCACTAATGTGATGAAGTGAATACCAAAGGTATAGAGAACGATCGCAAGGCACATAGGTTATTTATGGTGGAGCTGTAGGTATGGTATCCTAACTACACCGCAAACAAGTCCTAGTGCTGATCGTATGACAAAGACTTACGGAAACACACACGGTGGAGATAAATGGGGCAATTGCAACTATGAAAATGAGCTCAGTAAAGTGAGGTATGTCGGAGGAACGCTCGTGTTGCAATGCACAAGGAGAGACGCTAGCAATGTCTCAACAAAACAGGCACAAGATTGTTAAACTGAGCAGCCTGTAGAGCACTAAGCACGCTAGTCTCGTAGGATAGTTTTAGACACAAAGAAAGGCTTACTAAGGCTCACAAGGATAGGTACGCTATGTGGACTCAGTAAAAAAAATAAACAAAAAAATAAAAAAAATTGACCTGAGAATTGGTCTCTCCCACGACAGAAAACCGGCCTAAAATCCTGCCGCGGCAGGATGGCGGCAGATTTTTTTTTCTCGTATCAGCACAGACTGGTCTGTGGTCAGGCGAACATCCGTTTTTTTTGGTGCTGCCGCTCACGCAAAGGCTCAGACCCGTCTGTGGTCAGGCAAGGAGCAGCGATCCCAAATAATTTTTTTACGTGAGGGTGCTCACGTACTAGGACAGACAAGTCTGCCGTGTAGCGATCGAGGCGGTATTTTTTTTCTTATTTCTTTCATGTGAAAGAAGCTCACGTACGATCTGGTTTTTTTATCTCTCGTTTAGCAGAACAGATCTACAACTTCAAACTAAAACAAAACAGATCTAATAGATCTAAGGCTACACAAAAGGATTACGATCAGCAACTAGAACTCACAAACAGTGTTATCTAGGCTATGGCAATGAACTATGAACCCTAATATTTTTGTGTGCCTTTTTATGTATAGGACAAAAACAACTAATCTATGGATGGATTTGTGGATGCTTACCGAGGCAACACTGGAAATCTGATACCAAGATGATATGGGGTGGCCCGATCTTCTCAGTAAGCGGATGGTGATGATGATGGTGGATGATAGATAACTAGTGTGTAGCTATGATCTCTCCTGCTCGATCCCTGATGCCAGCGCAACAGATCTCGAACCTTGTAGGATATTCACAACACCACACTCTTGCGCACATAGCCGTGACCATGAACGGTAGTATGCAATCTACTAATTCCCAATGGAACAACAGATCACACTCAATTATAGTTGGTAGATTCGAACACAGGGTAATTCCAGAGGTTCTATGAAAGAAACAACTCCAAAATATTTTAACATGGTCTAAAACCTAACTTGTGACGGCTACGGAGGTTTATATGAGGGCTGGGGCGTCCTCCCCTCTAAACGGGCCTAAAAACAGCCATAACTTGGCCCAAACTGATTCGGTTCGACTCAAACTGATACATACCGACCCATATATGGGTTCGGCCTTATTGGCACGTAGTCCAAACATCACGGAACACCTCAAACATGTATTTCTTGGTGCGCCATCTCTCTCTCTTGCTCATACGTGATTTCCTCATTGCCTCCTAGTGCGCATGCCTCCCGCTCCTCCCTCGCGCACTTGTTGATATTGGAAATCAGTGCTTGTCCTTCTTGCTGCAACTCTCCTCCTCCTCATGCAACGCTTGTGTTATCAATAAACCTGATCATACAAAGATGCATAGACTTAGGTAGTATAAAGTTCTCATTAAGTAAAACATCAGGTTCAATTAGGAATGAATTCACCTGACAGTCATTATTAATTTGACTCAATATTTCCTTCCAGTTCAAGCAGTCAGAATCATCATAATCCCAGTATATATCCTCATCAGGCATGGTGTGGGCCCCCTGGGCGGCCACCGACCTCGCCTCTTCACCTATAAGAAGCCTCCCGATCCAGAAACCCTAATTAATCCAGCCTCCAACCACAAAAAGTTCCACAGCGCCGTCGCCACCGAAGGGGAGATTCAGGGGACAGAAAGTCTCTGTTCCGGCACCCTGCCGGGACGGGGAATTGCCCTCAGAGCCATATCCATCGATCTCCACCACCATCTCCATCGCCGTTGCTGATTCCCATGATGATGAAGGAGTAGTTCTTCCTCGAGGCTAAGGGTTCTATCGGTAGCTATGTGTTCATCTCTCTCTCTCTATGCATGATCATATTGTGATCATGAGCTTTGTAATCAAGTAGATCTACCTTGCTACTCAAGTGCTTTAATAGATCTCTGCTCTCCCCATGTGTGTGAAAGTGACAGCGTGCACACCATGGTGGCACTTAGGCTAGAGATTACAATTACTTGTTATGAGTTATATTTGGAGTTGGATGTCTCTATGAAATGTGGTGTTTGTTGGAACCATCTAGAGCTCAAGGTGACAGTGTGGGGTTATCTAGATGGGGAAAGCGGAGTTTGAGGAGTGTTGTTATAGCCCTACCATGGATTAGAGTGTCCAACCGGAGAGTAGTTCAGAGTAGTATCATAAAGAGAAGATATTTATATGAGAGTGTTCACTAGTGAAAGTATGATCCATAGGCCTTGTTTCTAAGCATTGAAACACTGTTTGCAACTAGATTTGTTACATGTTTGCTTGCTTCCATCTTTATTTCAGTTTGCCTTTAGTCTCTTCCACGCCATCAAAGTATTTTCTGGCACCTTTGTCTTATATCTATACCACTTGTATTTCACTATCTCTTCGCCGAACTAGTGCACCTATACACCTTACAAGTGTATTGGGTGTGTTGGGGACACAAGAGAGGGATACCTTTGACCACTTCCTCCCTGAGTTCGATAAACCTTGGGTAATCCACTTAAGGGAAACTTGCTGCTGTTCTACAAACCTCTGCACTTCGAGGCCCAACAACTGTCTACAAGAATAGAAGTGCGTAGACACCAAGCTATTTTCCAGCGCTGTTGCCGGGGAGGTAAGGTAAAAGGTACTCACATCTTCTGGCTACTAAGCTATCTTCTAGTGCGGTTGCTGGTGTGTGAGTTCTTGAAGTTATTTCCTTTAGATTCTGCAATTATATCTTTTTGTTTCTTGTTTTTATTTTCACTAGTTAGGCTTAATGGAAAACAACAACAAAATTAGAGAGCTTTTTAGTATTTTTCCTAAGGTAGTACATGAATTGTCTGAAAAGAAAATTAAAAAAACCATGGAACTTTCTTTGCATGCTAATAGCAATGTTATTAGTATGAATCTTTTGAACACCTTTGTTACTAATGCTATGGAAACATCTAAGCTTGGGGAAGTTAGTTTTTATGAAAATGAGCTTTTTAGTTCCCCAGCTTTAAAGAAGAAAATTTACTCTGATGATACTTTATGTCCCATATGTGGTAATTCTAATGATACTTGTGATATTTTAAATGCACATACTGAAAGCATCTCTTTTAAAATACCTATAAAAATTGTTGAACATGTTATGAACAACTGTTATTTGGGAGATGGAACTGTCCATCCTGGTGATCATTTACTCTTTATACACGAATTATGCGAGTTGTTCAAGTGTGCAGGTATTCCAATGAACCAAGTTAAGAGGAAGCTATTCCCTTTTTCACTTAAGGGCAAAGCAAGGGAGTGGTATGAGCTACTAGATGATCCTCATCATTTGGTGTGGAAGGAACATGAATCTCTCTTTTACTCTAAGTTTTGTCCTCCTCATGAAATTCATAAAGATAGGAATTACATTTATAATTTTCATCCACATGATGGAGAAAGTATTGCCCAATCATGGGGGAGATTGAAGTCACTAATGCTCAAATGTCCCATTCATGAGCTCCCCAGTAATATTGTTATTAATAATTTCTATGCAAGGCTTTCAGGACATTACAAGGACTATCTAGATACTTGTTTAGAGGGATCCTTCACAAGTAAGGAGGTCAAAGCTAAGTGGGATCTTCTTGAAACAATTCAAAGCAATACCGAAGATTGGGATAACAACAAAGGTAAATAACCAGGTATAAACTATGAGTATGATTGCATTAAGACTTTCACTGAAACTACTGATTTTCAAGAGCTTAGTGCTAAATATGGTATTGATCCTCAAATTCTTATTGATTGTTTTAGAGCCTTTGCTTTTCATATTAATGCTCCTAAAGAAAAATGGGACATGTATCATGAGCCTTTTAAAGACACTTGCATGGAAAATGAAATTGTTATTAATGATAGCAATAAACATGCTCAAACCTCTGAAAGTACTATTTCTTATAAGCATGTTAATTTTTGTGGAATACATAGACCTTGTGATAATAATCAAATTGAAGAAGAATATTGTATCACCCACATGAATGAAAAAACTAGAACATGGTATAGGGCTCTAAATGATCTTGGTAAAAAAGTTTGTGCCCTCTATCCTTTTATTTGTGAACTTTGCTTTGAAGTGGGTCATTTCAATTTTCAATGCCCAGGCCATAATAATAGCCCTTCTAATCCAATGAGTACTGCAAGTTTGTATTGTGATGACATGATCACTCCTAATCAGCATGATGAACTTACATTATTTTTGGGGTGTGAAGAGTTATCAAGAAAAACTTCTTTGGTAGAAATGAGTACTTTTGGTATGAATAGCATCCTGCATAGTTGTCATATTTATTGTGTTGATAATTTCCACACAAATACTTACATACAAAATATTATAAAAGATGAGATTTTACCAAAATATGACAGGACTAATATGTGTTTTGATCTTATTAATGAAAAGAAGGAATCCTCCAAAGTTTCTTCTATTGTCTCTAACAATAAACCAGGGTATATGGAGAAGCTTCCTTTCAAGCCTCTCCCTCCTAAAGAGAAGAAGAAAAAGAAGAAAAGGAGGAGTAAAAGGAGAGAGGAAACGGTATTTTCCCCTAAGCATGTTGATCCTATTATAGTTTTTGATGAGTCTGAACTTGATGATGTTCCTATGCCTATTACCTATAGTAGTGATCATGATTGGGAAAAGCACACTACTTTTGATATTGAAAATCTCTTCGGTACCAATTCTGAAAATGATGATATTAGTAATTGTTGTACTATTAGTGATATCCATGTTCGTTCCAATGATGATATGTTTACAAATGAACACACTTTGGAAGATAACTATTCTATTGCTTATGATGATACTATACCTCCAATATATGATGATTGCAATGATGAATATGATATTTTCAGTCCACCTACTATTGAGGAGAAAATTAATTATGATTACAATATGCCTCCTATATTTGATGATTATGGAGATGAGAATAATAATGATAGCTATTTTGTTGAATTTGCTCCCATTATAATTAATAAGAATGACTATGTTTATGTGGGGAGTATTAATTATTTTATGCATGTGGCTCATGATAAGAATGTTTGATGTGATAGTTATGTTGTTAATTTTATTCATGACGCTACTGGAATTTATTATGAGAGAGGGAAACATGGTTTTATGCATCTCAATAATATTAAGTTTCCCCTCTTTATGTTTAAAATTTTGAAGTTGCACTTGTTTTGCTTTCCTATGCTTGTTGCTTTGTGCTTTCATGACTTGTTTCTTTACAAGATTCCTATGCATAGGAAGTGGGTTAGATTTAAATGTGCTTTGAATTTGCTTCTTAATGCCCTCTTTTACTTCAATTCATATTTCTTATGTGAGCATCTTCTCAAACTATCATGCCTAACTTAAAGGCGTTAAAAAAAGTACTTATTGGGAGATAACCCAAAAGTTTTAGATGAGTCTTGGAAGTTATCCTCTGTAATAACCGCTCCTTATCCTTTTTATTTACTTTTTGTGCCAAGAGTAACCTCTAATGAGAGAGAAGTAATGCTTGGGAAAGTTGCTGTCCCGAAACAGATTTTTGTGCTTCACTGTAAACATTCGTGTAAAATCTATGTACGTCGTTTTGAGGCATGAATTTTTTAGCTTCTGTCCCAGGTTGTTATCTAACATTCGTTAGTTCAACACTTTTCGATTTGAGCAACACAAGGTCTTCAGAAAATCTGTTTTCACCTGCTGGTCTGTTTTGACAGATTTCTGCCATTATTTACATTTGCCTCTTTATCGATTTCTTTTTGGGTTCTTTTTGGTGAATTGAGCTTTTTGAGGGAATTGCTATGGTAGCTTGTGTTTTTAATTAAAGTTTTGCTATTTTAAAACTAAACCCCAAAGGTTTATTATCTTTTGAGTGCACTAATGTTGCTAATGAAGATTGTGTGAAGTTTGGTATGAAGGAAATTTTCAGGTGTAGGGAAAGAATGATGTAATGAGATGAAGAATGGACAAAAGCTCAAGATTGGGGATGCCACCCCGTGTCACCCCAATAAATATTCAAGAGGTACAAGCGTCAAAGATTGGGGATGCCCAAGGCATCCCCTTTTTCATCAATAAAAATCTCAGGTCTTTCTAGACACTTCGTTTTTATTGTTTCATGCACAATTGTGTTTTTCTTGGAGCGTCTTTGTTTTTGTTTTTAGTTTCCTTTTGTTTGGTTTTCTTAAATAAGTTGGTTGGATCCCAACACACTTCTTTTGGAGAGAGACACGCTCCAGTTTCATTTCCTAGAACACTCTAGTTTTCATTCTTATTGTTCTGTGAGTGTTCTCTTTTGCTAGCACTGTGTTTAGCCTTAGTTTTCTTGTGCTTTCAGGTTAGAACTTTTTAGTTCTTCTTTGTGGATTTGTGAGACAAGCTCACTGATCTTTATTGATTATTATCTTTGTGGGTTGTTTCAAATAAGTCGATTGGTGTTGGAAAAGAGTAGGAAAGTTCATGCTTAAGTGGTATAAAGGGAGCTTGTTTTTGACTGTGACTTAGACTTTATCATGTCATGCTTGATATTGTTTTGGCTTTATGCGTAGTGATTTTTGATGTAGCATGATCGCGAGAATTTATATTCTTCCTCAATATGCTATTGAGAGGAAAAGGATTAAATCCTTTATAAGAACTAAAGTTTTCATCGGAATATAAAAAACTTAAAGATTCCTTTTTAAGTATCTCATTTCAAATTCCGTTATTAATAGAACGAATCACACTTTTACCACTAAACTATACCCGCTACATGTAGATTATGATACTTTCCTATTTCTCAACAATAACTTCTCTCATCAGCTATTTCGTGTTTGCAAAGTCATTAATTGTCTCATACCCTATTTTGGATTTCGACAGTAAATGTGCCTTGAAAGAATCATGCGTTGTTTTAGCATATTAAAGCATAGTATTGTGGTATTCTCCTTTGATACTTTATTTGGGTTGACTTGGCGCATGCTCACACCATGTTAGGACTATCCCAAGTCACCATAGCCTTTATGATCCTTTAGTTTTCGACTTGTAATATCAGTTTATGCTTTAATTACTAATGTTTTGTCGCTTTGCATGATTATGGCCATTATTGCTCTCTTAGTTGGTCGCTCCCAGTCTTTTGCTAGCCTCCATACCAAGTATGAGTTCCACTCATGCATCCAACTCCAAATAAAACCAAGTTATTCCAAATAGTCTATGTCATCAGATTGATGACAAGTACGCCATGAGGGGGTCCTCGAGGCGTGTTGAAGAGAGGGGTGTGAGACGTACAGTATTCCGGGACGGTGAGCACACAATTTTACCCAGGTTCGAATCCGCCAGCTTTGGACGGATCCTACTCCTGCTAGCAATCCAATAATACGGCATAGCCGGAATATGGGTTACAAGGGTTTGACCTGTGCGAGTTGAGATTGTAGACTATTGAGGTGTGCCCTAAAGGCTCTCCCTAGGACGGCTTATATAGATATCCAGCCTAGGGTTTACAGGAGAGATCTATCCGGCTACGACTAAGAGTTAGTTACAGAGTACATCTTGAACTACAAGTAACACTATGGGCCTATGTCGGTAAGCCTTCTGGGCCTTCTCGTAGCCGGACTGGACTCCGTCTCTTCTCCCTGACTGGGCCGCCCGTGAAGCAAAGCTCTAACCCGAAGTTGGCCACCCTGGTCAGTGAGGTACAGTGAGGATACCCGGAAAGTATATCCCCAACAGCAGCCCCCAGAGGCCTCCAAGATCCAAAGTCGGATTCATCATCATCTAGCTTGATCTTCGGCTTGCATAATCTTGAAGGGTTCCTGAAACTTCAAAAGAAAATATATGATCTGGGTCTCAAAAAATGAGTCGAACCTATAAGTATGTTACTCGTGTTTCCAGCTCAAAATTCAAACTAAGCCGGAACTTGGTCTCTGACGTAACCTGACACTAGTCATGGTCAAGTCACATCACTGACAGACATTTCCTGTCAGCATGACCGTTGGTGGGTCCACCTTTCGTGGAACCGAGGCGCCGTTTCAATGCGTGCATGGAGATCGAGGCGACGCAATCATCGCGCGGGGGTTTCCCAGTCCTTTCCATGACGCGTGGCACGTTCACTGTAGCGTTTACACGAATCTTGACACGGCCGGTGGATATAAGCGGTGAAGATCCTATTCCTCTTCTCTCCTCACCAGCACTTTGCGTTGTTTCCTTCTCCCTTATGCCTCCCACGAACTTAGAGCTCCTCTGCTCCCCAAAAAATCTCCAGTGCCGCCCATCCAAGGTAACCGGCGCACCGAAAAATGGCTTATGCATCATCCTTTGGCACGGCGGTGACGGCAGCGACGGAGAAGGAGAGAAACCATCGGGTTTGGATCCCATGTGTCCTCGATGATCCCAAGCTCTGTGTCGTTGAAGAAGGGCTCCTCCGTGTCGGCGACTGGCAGAGCGGCTTCGACGAAACCATCCCCAACCCCCGCAACAACGAGCGAGTGCACTTTGGCACTCACCTTGACAGAGGTCTAAGCTTTCCTCCCTCAAATTTCTTTTCCGAGGTCATAGGTCATTACAGAGTTCACCTCCATCATCTCCCCCCGAACTCCATCTTAGAGATGAGTGCATACGCCTCTTTGTGCGAGGGGTATCTCGGCATTAGGCCGAGCCTTACTCTCTTCCGGTATTACTTCCATGTCCGGAGAAATTCCATTACTGCCGGTGATGACCCACAAGCATAGGGGGTGTATCGCAGTATTTTTGAGGGAAGTGAAAACCAATTTATTGATTCGACACAAGGGGAGCCAAAGAATATTTATAAGCCTTAACAACTGAGTTGTCAATTCAGCTGCACCTGGAAACAATCTTGCTCACAACAGTTTATCAGTAGCAACAATTTTGTAGTAGGAATAGTAAAGTAACAACAGTAGTAAAGCAAGGACAGTAGTAACAAAAGCAGTAAAGAGTGGGATTCGAGTGCGGTAGGCATAGGGATGGATGGACGGGCGTTGCATGGACAAGACAATTCAAATAGCAATCAGAACATAGGGCAATTGCAGATAAATAAGATAAAGCATCCAAGTACTAGACAATCCTAGGCATGTGTTCCATATATAGTCATACGTGCTCGCAATGAGAACTTGCAGAACATCTTTTGTCCTGCCAGCCCATTTGCAGCGGGGCCTCTAGGGAACTACTGGCAATTAAGGTGCTGCTTTTAATAGAGCACCGGAGCAAAGCATTAACACTCCGTGAACACATGTGATCCTCACATCAAAGCCATTCCCTTCCGGTTATCCCGATTTCTATCACTTTGGGGCCATAGGTTCCGGACAACAACGTGTGTATACAACTTGTAGATAAGACCAAAAACAATACTATCATAATGAATCAATAACATGTTTGGATCTGAAATCATGGCACTCGGGTCCTAGTGACAAGCATTAAGCACAACAAGTCGCAACAAAGTCATAAAGCACTAATAAAAGATACTAGGCACCATGCCCTAACAATCTGATGCCATTACATGAACGATCTCATCCAATCCCTACCATCCCCATAGCCTACAACGGGGGATTACTCACTCATAGATGGGGGAAACATGGATGGTCGATGGAGAAGCAATGGTGATGATGATGGCGATGATCTCCTCCAATTCCCCGTCCTGGCAGGGTGCCAGAACGGAGTTTCTGGTGCTGTTTCGTGGAATCTGGTGGTGGCGGCGGAGCGGAACTCCTTCTGGAAAAACGTCGACCCCCCCGAAGTTTTTAGGTTGGAAGGCTTCTTATAGGCGAAGAGGGAGACCGAGGGGGTGCCTGGGGCCACCACACCATGCCCTGGCACGGCCAGGCCCAACCCGCGCCTGGGAGGGTGTGGCCAGCCCCTGGCCCTTCTCCGTCTCATATTATGGCTCCTGGAGTCTTCTGGAAAAATAGACACTTTGGCTTTTGTCCCGTCCAATTCCGAGAATATTCATTTTCTGACTTTCCTAGAACCAAAACAGAAACAAAAACAGCAATCGTGGCTCTTGTTAATAGGTTAGTCCAAGAAATCATATGAAAAGTACTCCAAAGTGTGGACAAAACACAACAAAGTGGATAAAACCAAGCATGGAGCATCAAAAATTATAGATACATTTGCAATGTATCAACATCCCCAAGCTTAACTCCTGCTCGTCCTCGAGTAGGTAAGTGATAAAAAGAAAGAATAATTTTTAAGGTGACATGCACCATCATAAACTTGATCAAAGCATTTGTAAAACATTCAAAACTGGGATCATAGTACTTCAATCATAACATGAAAGACAAAGTTCTAGCAATAAGACAAAGAAACTATGATCCAACATGAAAAGGCACAAACAAAAGATTCATGAATAACAATGCTTTGCAAGACGTTTGTTTGTTTCATATAAAGAAAACATAGCATAGTGGCATTCAGCTTGTCCCTCATAGAGTAGCAAACATAAATGCATAGGACACCTTCAAAGTTTACAAGAGTGACTAGATACAAATAGTTTAAAACAAGCAATATCAAGGTATGCATCAATCAACAAGTCTTGGGACAATGCACATAGAACTAAGAATGGCCACTATGCTCCCAAGAAAGTGCTCATAGAATGCGTGGAGACTCAACAAGAAAATGAACAGGTTTTGAAAAGTTTGAAAGGATTCCAAATGCTGAAAGTATGGTACTCATTAGCTTTGAGCTCTCATTGCCCCTATCATAAGCATCTTTAAGTGGTTAAGGTTAAAGTGACACAACTAAGAGGATATGCTTGACAAGTTATAAATCGAAGTCTCAAGCCCCTTACTTACAAAGACCGGTCCTCATGCTACTCAACTTCAGTCACAAGTAAGCTCTTGTCATTGTAAGTATATACGTATCTTAGAGAACCGCCAACGGGGTACCCCTTGCACATGACACGGGAGCTATCCCATAATCAAAATAACAAGGCAAGCAGACAGTGAGCATCTAGGTGATCTTTTTATTTACTATATGCATAGATTTTTATTGAGGATGCTTCATAGAATGCTCATTATGGTTATGCTGCAAGTTTCCACCATGATTAGGCATGGCTTAGGCTAGCGGCCCAGGCGTGTCTCTAACATACATACAAACTCCATGATCTTACAAGTTCCAGTTTTATTTCACACCGCCAGGATCCATAAGCAAAAGAACATGATATCAACGAGGTACTAAGTACCAATGAAATGTTGAAAACGTTCCACATGATACATGGTTCTGCTAACTTCAACTTATAAAGCGCAAGCATATGCACAACAAAGAAGGACGCAATGGTTCAGGTTTATTAAATGCAAGAAAATAAGTGTGCCATCAAGTTCGTGAGAGCTTTACTAACTAACTTTCTCATAACAAGCAAACATTTTATTCGGAAGAAAACAAGGCATATTGAATATGCACGGAAGTAGCAAATGATGCTAATAGGTAGGTATGGTGGACACTTTGGCAATATTTGGTTTTGGGGAGTTGGAAACATGAGTAAAACATACTCAGTGAAAGTGAAGGCTAGCAATAGTAAGGGAGCGACAAACGAGAGAGCAACAATAGCCATAATCATGCAGAGCGACAAAACATCATTGATCAAAGCATAAAGTGATACTACAAGTTGAAAACTAAAGGATCATAAAGGCTTATGGTGACTTGTAACATGGTGTGAGCATGCGCCAAGTCAACCCAAATAAAGCATCAAAGGAGAATACCACTATACTTATGCTTTAATATGCTAAAACAACGCATGAGTCATCCAAGGCATAATAAGCAATCTCAATTGTTTATAACAAGTCATGCTACAGCAAAGAATACTAAGCATAAGGCCAAAACAATATCAAGCATGACATGACAAAGCATAGGCCATAATCAAAAACAAGCTCTCTTTACCACTTAAGCATGAGCTTTCCTACTCTTTTCCAAACCAAACCAAACCAAACTATTTGAACACCAATGCATGAAAGAGGAGGTCCAACCAATTTATTCAGCAAACTAAGCAAACCATGCAAACTAAAAACCAAAACAAAAACGAAAAAAAGACGCTCCAAGAACAACACAACTGTGCATGAAACAATAAAAATGAAGTGTTTGGATGAAACCTCGGATTTTTATTGATGAAGAAGGGGATGCCTTGGGCATCCCCATGCTTTGACGCTTGTACTTCTTGGATATTTCTTGGGGTGACACGCGTGGCATCCCCAAGCTTGAGCTTTAGTCCATCCTTCATCTCATTACTCATTCCTTCCATACACCTGAAATTTTTCCTTCATACAAAACTTCACACAATCTTTATTAGCAACATTAGTGCACTCAAGATAATAGGTCTTAAGGTTCAGTTATAACACCAAATAAACTTCCATTAGAACACTAGCTACGGAATCACTTCCCTCAAAAAGCTCAATTCCCCAAAAGAACTCAAAAAGGAACCAACAAGAAGCAAATGCAGAAAATGGCAGAAATCTGTCAAAACAGACTAGCAGGTAAAGACGAATTTTTTCGAAGACCTTCTGTTGCTCAAATCAAAAAGTGTTGCACTAACGAAAGTTAGATAACAACCTGGGACAGAAGCACAAAAATTCACGCCTCAAAAATACGTTCAGAGATTTTACACGAATTTTTACGGTGAAGCACAGAAATCTGTTTCGGGACAGCAACTTTTCCAATCATTACTTCTCTCTCATTAGAGGTTACTCTTGGCACAAAAAGCAAATAAAAAGGATAAGGAGCGGTTATTACTGAAGTAATAACTTCCAAGACTCATCTAAAACTTTTGGGTTATCTCCCAATAAGTACTTTTCTTTAACGCCTTTAAGTTAGGCATAAGGAAAAACTAAAATGGATAGAATAGAAGTAAGCGGAGATAATCATGGTGAAAACATTGTTTTGTTCAATAAAATCCTTTTGTTAACAAGGTTGATCAGGTCTTGTCACCAAAACAATTTCATATGATACAAAACTTTGTATTCCACTAATGATTATGTTACCTCAACCTTGATAGCAATGGTCCCAATCATAATAGTTTCAAATTTTTCTCTTGGTATGGGACAATATATTTCTCCAACTTGAATGCCCTCAACATGTTCAATTGAATTCAAGCCATAAGTCCTTTCAATCTTCTTGGGGAAATAGACAGCATGTTCCTTGTCATTAACATTGAAGGTCACATTTCCTTGATTACAATTAATAACAGCTCCTGCAGTATTAAGAAAAGGTCTCCCAAGAATAATAGACATATTATCATCTTCGGGCATTTCAAGCACAACAAAATCAGTTAATATAAAGCAATTGTGAGCCACCTGAACAGGTACATCCTCACATATACCCACAGGAATAGTGGTAGATTTATCAGGCATTTGCAAAGATATATCAGTTGGTATTAATTTTTCAAGTTGCAGCCTCTTATAGAGAGAGAAAGGCATAACACTAACTCCATCTCCCAAATCACACAAAGCAGTTCTAACATAAATGTTCTTAATAGAGCAAGGGATAGTTGGAATCTCTGGGTCTGCAAGTTTCTTAGGAACCTTATCATTGAAGGAATAATTAGCAAGCAAAGTAGAAATTTCTTCATTAGGGATCTTCCTTTTATTCGAGACAATGTCCTTCATATACTTTGAGTAAGGAGGCAATTTAATAGCATCAGTCAAAGGAATTTGCAAGAATAAAGGCTTCATCCACTCACAAAACTTATTATAGTGTTCATCTTCCTTTGACTTGTGTTTCTTATCAGGGAATGGCATAGGTTTTTGAACCCAAGGTTCTCTTTCACTACCATGTTTCTTAGCAATAAAATCCTCTTTAGTGTATTTAGTATTATTAGTGTGGTTTTCATGTTCTTCTTCAACTTTTTCTTCATTAGGAACTTCATTTTCTTCATTACCACTTTCAGTTTCAGCATCAGAGATAGATATACTATTAGGATCTATAGTAGGTTTAGAGGGTTCTACAACAGTTTTATGTTTCTTTTTCCTTTTCTTACGAGTAGAACCACTATTTTCAGCTTGTTGAGAATCCTGCTCAATTCTTTTGGGATGCCCCTCAGGATATAGAGGATCCTGCGTAGCAGCACCACTTCTAGTTCTAATTTCATAAGCATGTTTTTCTTTAGCAGCATTAACTAGCAAGTCGTTTTGCACTTTAACGAGTTGATCTATTTGAGTTTGAACCATTTGAAAGTGTTTAACAATCATTTTAACATCATTAGAGGTTCTTTCCACAATATCTTTCAACTCAACAATAGCTCTAGTGTTTTCCATTAGATGATTTTGCACCCTTTTATTAAAGTTATCTTGCTTAACAATAAAGATATCGAATTCTTCTAAGCATTGATCAGGAGGTTTAGAGTAAGGGATATCACCTTCATCAAAGTGTTGGAGAGAGTGTACCTCAATAGTGGATGAGTAGGGAATAGGCTTACATAATTCTTCTATAGGAGGTAAATTCTTGACATCTACAGCTTTAATTCCCTTCTCCTTAAGACATTTCTTAGCTTCCTTCATCACTTCATCATTTAATTCAATAACTCCCCTCTTCTTTGATGTTGGAAGAGGCACCGAAATAGATGGTTCAGGTACAATTACTTCAGGTATAGCTTCTTTAGGAGGAGTCCAATCTTCATAATTCTTGCTTCTTTTAGCCATTAATTCCTCAGCTTCCTTAGGAGTCCTATTCCTGAAAACACAATCAGCACAACTATCTAGGTATGTCCTAGATTCCTCGGTTAGTCCATTATAAAATATATCAAGAAGCTCATTCTTAGGTAATGGACTTCCATCTTGTGCATGAATCAAAGCACAAAACCTTGCCCAAGATTCAGGCAATACCTCTTTTTCTCCCAGTTTAAAATCAAAAAGTTCCTGCAAAACAGCATGTCTAGCACTAGGAGGAAAATATTTCTGCAGGAAAGTACTAATCAAGCACTCAGGGCTATCAATAGATCCAGGAGGTAAATTACTAAACCAAGTTTTAGCTTGTCCTTTCAGTGAAAAGGGGAAAATCTTAGCAACAAAGTAAGTACACATCTTAATATCATCAGAAAACAAGCCACTCATGGTAGGAGAACAGTAGCCTGACAAATAGTCGGTTCAGTCGGATTCAGGTGCCAATTCAGGTGCCTAATCAAATGGAACCCTTATGGATTTGCTAGTTGATAAGGTAAATATCCAGCCCTCTGGTCATCCAATATTATAGGAAGGATTGCTAGTACTATAGGTAAGCCACTTTATATGGAGAAGCAGACTTATACCAAATCCCCTCTCGTGTAAAGGGGCTATGCGCCTGGGTAAAAACCAACGAGCAAGACTCGGGGTTATGAACTCATGGATTTTCTATCGCTGGAAGGCGAAGAGACTGAGCTATTATGCCATTTTATTAACTTAGCTCGCTAGGCCGAACTATCAGTGATCCCAGAGATCAACCTTCAAACCTTTTTCTTTGAATCTCAGGAAGGCTTTCTCGGGGAGAAAGCTGGTTGGGGAACTGCTAAACGACCTAATAAAAGAAAGAGGAGACTGACTCTGACCTTTAGGATCGTTCAGGCTATATTTAGTCTATTTTGGCTTTTACAGTCTACTTTTCTCAGGGAGATGGTTAAGGACCTCAGAAGATAGAGGAGAGCGCCAGGCGCAGATTTTCGGAATACTTCTACAGGGAATGCTGATTGCCCTCCCTCCTAGAGATCCCCCACTATCAATGATAACGTTTAGGAAACCTAACGCACATCTGCGCCGTAAAGAACTCTTGATCAGCTTGGTCAGTAGTCATAGCATCACTGAACGATATCCTCCTTCACCACCTACATGCTCCACCGGGGGTACGCCCTAACCAGCTCTCCCATAAAGCTAGCTTTAGAATTCTCACACACCAATGCAGGGAATTACGCCCATGAGTGAAACCTCCATTTATCAACAGAACACTTCCCCATTCCTTGAACCTGAAACGGCAAGCGGCACGGGGAATTTCTTTCTTCACTCCTTTGTAACTATACCAAAGAAAACAACAGAATGCCCTTCGCCTTTAGTACTTTTCTTTTTCTTTTGACGACAGTAGAAAGAAATGGCTCTGCTCGCTTAGACTCGGGGCTCCGCGCTCTATCAGCTATCAGTTAGTTGGCGCTATGACTTCGATTGACAAAAGCGAACAAGATAGCGCTAGCGCCCGCGGAGAACTTTCGTTTGTTCGCCTGGCCTACTGACCTGCCGGTGAAAAAAAAAGAATAAGACGTAGTGAAAAAGTACCAAAACAACTGAAGCCTACATCCCACTACGTCTGGGTTCCCCCGAAAGAATAGTAGACTGACAAACGTATCTTACTCGTTCCCTCAACTGCTCGACTGAAAGAACTCTTAGTTCTCATTCTGTTCTTTCTTGTTTTTTCAGGATCCAGGAAAGACTTTCTTTAAAAAGAGGAATCCAGATGGATAGATTGTGAAATAGAGTATCTCCTTCGATTGAAACATCAAGGATGAAATAGAGGACTTCTAACCGAATGATTGATGGAATTCAGGTGCGATTCCTTACTCTCGCAAAGATTCGTCTTTCTGGTTCCATAGAAAACTACTGGAGGCCATTACCGCCACCGAAATGGTTTCCATGCTCCGTTGGATGATTTTCCGATATCGCAGTATCTTAAAGAACGGTCTTTCTAAAGGTGAGAATTGATGATAGGCACCCTTAACGATAGATTACACGTCAGGCCTTCACCCAATTTCATAAATGAAAAATTCGTAGTCTTTGGCTGAAAGGAGCATTCCTTCCTATTAACCATACAAGGGTAACAGCTGCTTTGCTACCCTCACTACTCCACTAGACTCGACCCCTCGACGACCAATCCTCGGAGCGAAGGGATGAACGAATTCTCGAGGTTCATTGAGGTCAGCATCACATGAAACCTTTAGCACTTCCGTTCGTGGGCCTTTGGATGGAGTATGGCTGGAAGGTCAGCCTAGCTAGTCTTGTCAAGCAGTTCCCCTTTCCTCTCTTCTTATATCAACTTCACATCCTAAACACCAAAAGGAAGGGAGAAGCGAACTGTTTACATAAGGATGATCAGCCTGATTGATCGTAGACCACCCCAGTGTCCCGGAGCGAGAAGCCACGCTTTGCTGTTGATGGTCATTTCGAAAAAGGTTGTAATAACTTATGTTGGAAGGCTTTGTACCCGGTCTTCCACACTCTCCTTGCTGAGGATTGAACAACCTACTTATCCGGCAACGTGGCATCCATTTAGTACTGAACTGAAGCTTATTACTCGATTACTGTTAGACCCATGTTGTATGCCCTCATTAGGAGCCCGCAAGCCACTCCTACCTCGCGGGTGATGCATTCCCTTCTCCAGGTACTAAAAGTGAGAAATAGGCTCAATTCTCATAAGAAACATGCCACTGAAACCAAAGGAAGTATCGAAGAGGTCCAAGATCCTTTACCTCAAATGCTTCTCCCTGTCTTGCCATTGGATTTCTTCACCAGTAATCACAATATTATCCAAATACACCGCCAAAATGGTGATATGGATTCGTCTATGCCTTGTATGATCTCCATTACACTTTCAGTAGCCCATACCACAAACAACTCTCCTGAACCCCCGTGGCGACTGTTTCAAGCCATACAAAGATTTCTTGAGCCTTCTCCCATCAGTTCCAAAACCAGGTGGAATGTCCATATGGATCTCTTCTTGTAAATCACAACCATGAAGAAAATTCATTCATATGTGCTACCGCACTTTCATTCTTAGTCCCACAAAAAGGTTCTTTCTCGACAATAGCTATGTAAGATAGGTCGAGAGAGAAATCATAATCTTCATCTATAATGTTTATGGGAGAAGCAGCAAACTTAGCAGCAGGAGATAATTTGGGTCTAATAGTACGCCTCTCAATGAGAATCTTAGCAGCGCTCCTATCATGGGTGTTCTTACATTCTTTAATAAACTCATCGGTCATCTCAACATAACCATCTTCAATATCATAACTCTCACTAGACTCGGGTGAGCTAACAGGTGTGGTAGTGTCTTCATTAGGAGTTTCGGTATTTCCAGCAATAGTTCTAGCAATCGTAGCATCTAGGAAAGGACCTAATGAACCACACTTATCAAGCATAGTAGAAGCAGCATCAGAAGTTTTAGATTCAGCAGTAGTAGCAGTGTGTGTAGCATGTGTATGTGGTGGTGTAAGGAACTTACTCAAAACAGACGGTGAATCAAGAGCAACAGAGGTGTTTAGAACCGTACCTCTTCTTGTAGTAGATGGTAAAATAGGAACCTTGCCATCACGAGACTTACCCATGATGGATGGATAGCAGCGAACAATAGAGAATCCAAGTGAACTTGATAAATAAAGCTATGCTCCCCGGAAACGGCGCCAGAAAATAGTCTTGATGACCCACAAGTATAGGGGGTGTATCGCAGTATTTTCGAGGGAAGTGAAACCCAATTTATTGATTCGACACAAGGGGAGCCAAAGAATATTTATAAGCCTTAACAACTGAGTTGTCAATTCAGCTGCACCTGAAAACAATCTTGCTTACAGCAGTTTATCAGTAACAACAGTTTTGTAGTAGGAATAGTAAAGTAAGAGCAGTAGTAAAGCAAGGACAATAGTAACAAAAGTAGTAAACAGTGGGATTCGAGTGCGGTAGGCATATGGATGGATGGACGGGCATTTCATGGACAGGACAATTCAAATAGCAATCAGAACATAGGGCAATTGCAGATAAATAAGATAAAGCATCCAAGTACTAGACAATCCTAGGCATGTGTTCCATATATAGTCATACGTGCTCGCAATGAGAACTTGCACAACATATTTTGTCCTGCCAGCCCGTTTGCAGCGGGGCCTCTAGGGAACTACTGGCAATTAAGGTGCTCCTTTTAATAGAGCACTGGAGGAAAGCATTAACACTCCGTGAACACATGTCATCCTCACATCAAAGCCATTCCCTTCCAGTTATCCCGATTTCTGTCACTTCGGGGCCATAGGTTCCGGACAAGAACGTGTGTATACAACTTGTAGATAAGACCAAACACAATACTATCATAATGAATCAATAACATGTTTAGATCTGAAATCATGGCACTCGGGTCCTAGTGACAAGCATTAAGCACAACAAGTCGCAACAAAGTCATAAAGCACTAATAAAAGATACTAGGCACCATGCCCTAACAATCTGATGCCATTACATGAACGATCTCATCCAATCCCTACCATCCCCATAGCCTACAGCGGGGGATTACTCACTCATAGATGGGGGAAACATGGATGGTCGATGGAGAAGCGATGGTGATGATGATGGCGATGATCTCCTCCAATTCCCCATCCCGACAGGGCGCCAGAACGGAGTTTCTGGTGCTGTTTCGTGGAATCTGGTGGTGACGGCGGAGCGGAACTCCTTCTGGAAAAACGTCGAACTCCCCGGAGTTTTTAGGTCAGAAGGCTTCTTATAGGCGAAGAGGGAGACCGAGGGGGTGCCTGGGGCCACCACACCATGCCCTGGCGTGGCAGCCCAGCCCACTGGGGTGGCACCACTAGCCCTCCTCCGTCTCGTATTCTGGCTCCTGGAGTCTTCTAGAAAAATAGGCACTTTGGCTTTTGTCCCGTCCAATTCCGAGAATATTCATTTTCTAACTTTCCTGGAACCAAAAACAGCAGAAAATAGGCAGCTAGCACTGTGGCTCTTGTTAATAGATTAGTCCAAGAAATCATATGAAAAGTACTCCAAAGTGTGGACAAAACACAATAAAGTGGATAAAACCAAGCATGGAGCATGAAAAATTATAGATACATTTGCAATGTATCAGCCGATAATCCTTATATTACCGGTACCATTAGTTTTTCGGTTAGGCGAGAGGGCGTCTATCCTCGGATCATGGCTAGTGAGTCGGTCAAACAATGGCCATCCACTTTTTTTATCACAAGGATATTCCCGCTCCCGGCAAAGATCATGCTTTGTCGGCTTTCATCGATGGAGCCACCACGCCCTAAGAGTCATGAGACGAGCTCGCTCCGGATCTTAGTGACGGTCTGCTCCTCGCCAAGAGGCGGATCGAGTATTTGACGAAACACAAGGGCCTAAGAGGGTCCGACTTAGTTCAATGCTAGGTGGCACGCCGGATCCAACCTCTTCAACATCACGGAGATCGACTAATGCATTCCATCACGTCGTCTAAGAAGGATTCCCTCTGCATCAGCCCCAAAACCTACGAGCCAAAAGATTATGTAAGCCAAATCAAATGGCTGATAAGGGAGCGGACTGAGAGGAAGATTCCGGAGCTCTCCCTAGACATGCATATAGCGAAAAACCCCGTTGTGCCAGTAAGCTTCAGCAACAACTATTTTTATGTGTTCATGTTTATGTTATTTTGCAACACTAAGATACTTCTTCTTTTCAGCTTGCTAACCTCCCCGAGTCGGAGTTCGCTCCTATCGAGGGATATCCTCCTGAGTTTTCTTAGGATGAGGGTGAATTGGTTCCACTACCGGACGTAGTTCCTCGGAAGCACAAAGCTCCAACAGTGGCCATCGGCACAAAAGAAGTGCCCGTTGTGAAGAGGTAATCTTTCCTCACAAGGTCTTTGTATTTTGCTCGTAATCCTTCCGAGATGTAATGTTCTTTGTTCTATTACCTTCTCAGAGCTAAACAGCTCACCAAGGGCAAAGGGAAAGGGGTTATCTCGAAGCCTCTACGTCAGTCGAAGCTCAACTTGACTTCTCCTGCCGTAGCTCCTCCGACTCCTACCCCTTAGCCTTCTGCAGTGCCGGAAATTACTCCATCTCCGATTGTTGCAGATGATCCGGCTCAAACAGCAGAGCCAGTGATCCTTGGATCACAGACTGACGTCACCATGGGTGACTCAAGTGTTGATAAGGGTGAATCCTCTTCGGGTAATGATCCCTCGGCAGAGACCTTCGCCGACAATCTCCTGGATAATCTGGGACTTGCCAAACTTAGCTTATCTCGGAAGTCTATGGAGGAGATTCAACGGCTAGCCCGGAAATGCCTCGAAAGCTGGACTATCTCTGCCTAAGAAGAAGCGCAAGAAGCATAGGATATCAAGCACTCTGATCTTCTTGAACAAGTTCGTCTTCGTGATGAGAAGCTGAGGACCGGCGAACTTCCAACTACGACAGTGGTCCCCCTAACCCTCGCCGAGAAGGTTACTGTTGAAGTGAATGGGAGTTTGGACAAACTTACTCGCAAACAATATGTAAGTCAGAATTCCAACTTCTCATTTTTTCCTTATTTAATATCATATCCTCTAGCCCCCAAGTATGAAGCTGGAAAGTCAAATCCGGTTTTATGCTTCCTTAGGATGCCAAAGAATGAACTAGTGTAGCCCCCAAGGCTCGTGCTGATATTAGTAAAAATATTAGCCCGAGTCTTTAGTAGACTTCTAACTCTGGGTATTCTGACTTACAGAAAGTATATTCCTATAACCAGGATTTATTGAAGAATGTTTGCAACAAGCGGAACGAAATCAAAGCTCTCCGACATGAAAATGCACAATTGAAAGTTTCCAGGGATGAGGCCGAAGGTAAACATTCTGAAACTCAAACCTTGTCTTGTATTTCATAGTAGAATTTTTTGTTCAACCGTTGTTCTTTTGACTACAAAACTAGTAAAGCAGTCCTGTGCTATGATTGAAGAGGCTGAGTATCTTAAAACCCTGGTGGTGGAAAACAAGAAACTTCGCCAAGAGCTGGATAAGCTTAAGGTGGATCATGAGAAGAGCATTTCTCAAATTCTCGAATCCACCTCCATGGCCACCGAGGAGCGTGATCGTAAGATTACGCTTCAAGATAAGAAAATCTCGGATCTCAGCAATGATCTGTTTAGAGAAAGGGACATTACCGAGGCACTCTAGGCTGAACTCCAGAGTCTTCGGGAAGAGAAGGCCAAAGTCGACGATGTCATCTTTGGTATGTTTCCCTTTTTCTAACTTATCTGCATCTTCCGACTCTTTGGAGTCCGGGTTTACTTGACTTACCCTTTGCATTATGTGCGCAGGTCCTCTAAACTTAATGGACTCAGCCTCTGCCGAATCTCGCACCAACCGGCTTACCCAAGTCGGTGATTTGCTGCATGACTTCCGCCAATCCCTCGAAGATATTGGCGAAGTTCTCAAGGTTCCGAACATGCATAGCATGTCCGGCTTTGAGGTGCGAGATAAGGCCAAGGATATGCCACAGCTTGTTTAGGACTAGAACATGTCCTACGCGCGAACCGCAACGCAAAACGCTCTCACCATGGTTATGAGCCACCATGGAAATATGGAAATCTGGCAAGTAACTAGAGGGTACTGCAAGGTGGACGAAGATGGACAAGAGCAAGACATCAAGGCTATCATGGACTCCTGCACCGGATATGGGTGCCATGTAGCTGATTTGACCAGCTACGACACTCCCTTCTTCACCTGCGTGGACACGCCGCCTCCGCCTTCCGAAGAAACAGCTGAAGTTTCCGACGATGATCAAACCATATCGGATTTGAACATCTCGGAACGTTATCAAAACGAGGCTGATGTATCCAGCGAGCCAGCAACTCGTACCTCTCCCCCTGCATCATAGAGTATCAGAAAGAACAATGTGTTATTCTGAAAACAATTTGGGTCTGTAAATAAGTAGTATAATACTTTTGCTAGTGCTAAGCTTTATTTTATCTATTCAGCACTTTTGGCTTTAATATTATGTGCCTGAAATGTTTGCATAAGCACTTGTATTTTTTGTCTGCACTTACCGTTTATCTGGCTTTTCGCCTCGTCCCTTTCGTGAGCCGGCCAACTTTTAGCACGAAAACTTTGCCGAGCAACAGAGCTCAATTACTAAACCAGTTTAAATTTGGAAACAAAGCCGGCTTCCAGTACCAACAATTCACTACTCGGAAAATGCCGGCATCCATCAATCAGACAAATAACCAAAGTATAGACTAGAAAATTTAGATTTATACCCGAAGGTAGTAATTTTAGAATCGGAAATCTAAACCAGAACAAACATGAGCATCAAGTACTTTCAAGTATTCTGGGATTTTCGACTGTGACATGATCATTCGGAAATAAGATGGTAAAAAACTTCTTAGAAAAAATTTGAGGCAACCAAGACTTTATTTCTCATTGAACATGTACACATATATGATTACAAAGGAAAATAAACTGAGAATAAAAGGGACGTAGCTGAGCAATATTCCATGGTCTGTCTAACTCATCCGGGTTTGTACTGCCTCCAGCTCTCTTTCTCTTCTTAGTAGTAGGTCTTTCTTTGACTGGCCGCATATCAGTTAGATAGTATGAACCATTGTGCAATACTCGACTAACTAAAAATGGTCCTTCCCATATTGGGGAAAGTTTGTGCTTTCTTTGCTGCACAAGCCGGAGAACCAAATTGCCCTTATTGAAAGACCGGTTTCTGACTCTCTAGTTATGATGCTTGCGTAACTTCTGCTGATAGGCTATTGATCTCATCTCAGCAACAACGCAAACTTCTTCGACTAAGTCGAGATCATTTTGTCAAGAAATTTCGGCATCCTCTTCAATATACGCGGCCACTCTAGGAGAAGTGTGAATCAAATCACTAGGAAGAACTGCTTCTGCACCATAGACCAAGAAGAAAGGTGTGTATCCAGTTGACCTGTTTGGAGTTGTTCGCAAACTCCATATTACAGAAGGTAATTCCTCTGCCCAAGCCCCCGCAGCACGTCGGAGTGGTGCTTCGAGTCTTGGTTTTAGGCCTTGTAGGATTAGACCATTTGCCCTTTCGACTTGTCCATTAGCTTGTGGATGTGCGACTGACGCAATGTCAAGCCGGATATTTTGTTCATTGCAGAATTTGGCGGGTTCTCCCATAGAAAAGTTACTCCCGTTGTCCGTGATAATGCTATGTGGATAACCGTATCGGATTATGACATCCTCGACTAATCTTCTGGTTGTTGCTCCATCACAACTAGTGACGGGTTTAACCTCAATCCATTTGGTGAAGTTATCCACCATCACTAAGAGGTGAGTAAATCCACTTGGAGCCCGTTTAAACAGCCCTACCATGTCAAGCCCCCAGACCGCGAAAGGCCATGTTATAGGTATTGTCCGCAGCTGATTAGCCGGAACGAGAGCTTGTTTGGCGTATTTTTGGCAGTCCTTGCATGTCTTGACCAGCCATTCGGCATCTGCCTTGGTTGTAAGCCAGAAAAAACCATGTCGGAAAGCTTTTGCCACTAGAGATTTGGCTACAGCGTGGTGACCACACTCGCCTTCGTGTATCTCTCGTAAGATTTCCACTCCTTCTTCTGGAGATACACAGCGCTAAAAAACCCCATATGCACTCCGCTTATAGAGCTCACCACTAATTATAGTGTAGGCTTTTGCTCGTCGGATGATCTGCTGGCTCAGAACTTCGTCTTCGGGTAATTTTCCGTCTACCAAGAAATCAAGGTAGGGTTGAGTCAAATTGGGAATCACAGCCAGAACTGCTACTAAAGGTGAGTCGGATTTGGTCGGATATTCCTCGTCCACTCCCTTTATAGAGGGAACTTTGAGGTGCTCTAAAAAAAGCGCCATCCGAGACCTTTTTCCGGGCAGAGCCTATTCTAGATAGTGCATCTGCTTCCTCATTTTCTGTTTGAGGGATGTGTTGAACTTCAAACCCTTCAAACGATTTAGATAATTCATCCACAACAGCTCTATATGCTGCCATGTGTTTATTCGCATTACAGATATCCGACACTTGTTGAGCAACAAGATCTGAATCTCCATAACACATTAAACATCGGATGTCGATATCCTTAGCAATCCGGATTCCATGCAATAATGCTTCATACTCGGCAATGTTATTTGTCACCGTAAAGTGTATCTGCAATACATAGAAAAGTTTATCTCCTTGGGGTGATTTGAGCACCACGCTAGCCCCCGAGCCCCCGAGCGTTTTAGACCCGTCAAAATGCAAGGTCTAGTATTATGACTTTGGCAGGGTCATATTCTCCATTGTCTCTGTCCAATCAGCGACAAAGTCAGCGAGGATTTGGGATTTTATTGTTGTATGAGGCTTGTACTCAATGTCGAAAGCTGAAAGCTCTATGCCCCATTTTGCGATGCATCCTGTGGCGTCACTATTGTTGATTATATCTCTCATGGGAGTTGTCCTCACCATAGTAATTGGATGTTCCTAAAAATAATGCCATAACTTACGAGATGCGAAGAACACACCGTAAGCTAGCTTTTGATAGTGCGGATACCGCTGTTTTGATTCAGTTAAGACCTCGCTGAGATAGTAAGTCGGACGCTGCACCAGGTGTTCCTGATTTTCCTCCGGTCTCTCCACCACCATGACGATACTGACGACCTTGTTTATCGCAGCGAGATAGAGCAACATCGGTTCCTGTGGTTCCGGTGCTGCGAGGATGGGAACATATGAGAGTACTGCTTTTAGGTCTTGTAGCGCAGCTTCAGCTTCGTCGGTCCAAACGAATTTGTTGGTCTTTTTCAAGAGCTTGTATAGTGGTGCGGCTCTTTCACTGAGCAGACTTACAAACCGACTGACTGCGGCAATGCAACCAGTTAGTCTTTGAACGTCCTTCAGGCGAGTCGGCCTGGAAATATTGAGTATAGCCTTGATTTTGTCTCGGTTTACCTCTATGCCTCTTTGAGACACGATAAAACCTAACAATTTTCTGGCTGGGATTCCAAAGAAGCATTTCCTCGGGTTAAGCATTATGTTGTATTTTCGTAGATTGGCGAATGTTTCCTCCAAGTCAGAAATCAAGGTTTCCTTCTTTTTGTACATCACCGCAATATCGTCCACATATGCATGTACATTGCATCCGATTTGATCGTGGAGGCAACGTTGCATAGTGCGTTGGTACATAGCTCCTCCGTTCTTGAACCCAAAGGGCATCGTAATGAAACAGAAGGTTCCGAAGGGGGTTACGAATGAAGTTTTAACTTTGTCAGATTCCTTCATTTGGATTTGGTGATAACCGGAATATGCGTCGAGAAAACATAGGAGTTCCGAGCCTATCGTAGAATTGATAACTTGATCAATCCTAGGCAGAGCAAACGGATCTTTGGGACAGTCCTTGTTCAAGGCAGTATAATCAACACACATCCTTAAATCAGTGGTGTCCTTTTTAGGGACCATTATAGGATTGGCCGACCACTCAGTGTGGATGACCTCTTCTATGAATCCGGCTAACTCGAGCCGGGCTAGTTCCTTAGCTATTGCCTTACGCTTTTCATCACCAAAACATCGTAGGGACTGTTTGACTGGTTTAGCGTTTGGGTGTACATTTAAAGAGTGCTCGGCAAGTTCCCTAGGTACTCCAGTCATGTCAGATGGCTGCCATGCGAAGATATCTTGATTTGCTTGGAGGAATTTGACGAGCACGCTTTCCTATGCGTTATCTAGGCCTACGCCTATCTGGGTCACCTTGGAGGGGTCATCATCCTTCAACGTCGTCTTCTTCGTCTCTTCTGATGCCTTGAACTCCGGATTCGGCTTTGTCACCTCCTTCTTTGTTGCGGGCATCTCAGACGGATCTATGGTCTTCTCGATCTCCTGGTACTCCTGAGCGTGCAGCACGGCTTCAGCAAAGGCGGCATTTCCGTCCTTGCACTCTCGCGCTTTCTTCGGGTCTCCCCTGATGGTGATCACGCTGTTGGGACCTGGAATTTTCATCATATTGTAAATGTAACACGGACGAGCCATAAAAGCCTAGTAAGCCGGACGTCCGAATATAGCGTGGTACATGCTCTTGAACGGGACCACTTCGAAGGAAAGTGCTTCCGTCCGATAGTTCTTTGGAGTTCCAAAGATAACATCCAAAGTGATTTCTCCTAGGGATTTTTCTTGTCTTCCTGGGACAACTCCGTGAAAGATCACAGACCTGTGATTCAGCTGGGTCTCCAAGATTCGCATCCAGCGTAGCGTTTCGACATACAGGATGTTAATGTTGCTGCCACCGTCCATGAGAGTCTTGGAGAAACCATAGCCATGAATAAGTGGATTGACGACTAAGGCATATTTTCCTCGCCTGTGCAACTTAGGCGGATGATCAGCACGGTCGAAGGTAGTTGCCACTTCCGACCAGTCCAGGAACTGAGGGACAGCCGGAACTGTTGCATTGAGCTCATGTAGAACTGCTTTCTTGACCTTAGCTGGTTGAGATCCGAGGAAGGTGACGTAAGTGTCTTTCTTTGTCGAGAAGTTCATTTTCCCTTCCGGCTTGGGATTTGAAGCATCGGCTTCCTCCATGTCGGAATCATCCTTGGTCTCTTTATCTTTTTCGGGATTCTTCTTTCCCTTCTTCCGCTTAGCCCTGTAGCCAGCGGTATCATCTTTCTTGATGTCGTCATTAAAACGACATTCGGTGTTTGTGTGAGACGAGCCCCCATTGGCGTCTAAGTGATGCACACATGGGTTATTGGCAATGTCGGCCCAAGAGTAGGTTTTGCCAGGTTGCTGGTCTCCTCTACCCTGGACTCTTGATGTCCCACGACCGCGTCTGTGGCCTCCACCGTGCCCTCCTCATCCTCCAGACCCGAAAGTAGCAGTGACCACTGTCGTTTCCTCGTTGGACTTTTCCTCCGAGGTGTTCTTGCACTTCTAACCTTGCTGCATTGGTTGTTTTGCCGATTGTGGCACAGCTAGGGCGTTAAGTAATCCCGCTGCATCGTTGTCAGCATCTGCATACTTGCTCGCTGCTTCTATCATCTCTCCCAAATCAGTGACCTTGTCACACTTTAAGCGATGACATAGTAAACCAATTGGGAGTCCTGCAATGAAAGCTTCGATCGCAGTTTGGTCATTTACTCCTTCACAGGAGTTCTTGGTGTCGATCCATCGTCTGAGATAATCCTGGCAAATTTCTCTGGCTTTCTGGATGCAACGTTGTAGGTCTCCTACCGTACAGGGCCTTCGATACGTGCCTTTGAAATTCCGAAAGAACGCACTTTGTATATCATACCAGTTGTGGATGGTGTTCTCCGGAAGTTCATTGAGCCATGATCGTGCCGTCTTCCGCAATATGAGTGGGAGATATCGGGTTGCGACCAGGCTGTTTCCGCCGTTGGCAATACAGCAAGCCTGGAAAAAATCCTAGAGCCAAGTATCTAGCCGAGCCATACCGTCATAGGCTTGAATGTGTCTTGAGATAGCAAATCCTTTCGGGAATTTTGTTGCTCTTATGCGTGGTCCGAAGCATTTTTGGCCCACGTATATATCGTCATTCTCGTAGCGCCGCGCCTCTATGTTGCAGTTAATCCCGTGCCTTGCATCACTTGGGGACAAATATCGCCCTGATTGACGGCTATGGCTGCGGTGCCTTGGAGTCGGACTTCGGCTTCTACCACTACCTCCTCCGCCATGACGCCCTCCTTGGCCTCCTTGGGAGCCGTTGTGATGGCTGCTCGGTGGAGAGGGTGGAGCAGTTGGATTGTTTCCGGCTGATCGCCGGCCTTTGTCCGAAGCGTCATTATTCCGGTTCTCGGGAGGATCTTCATTATTGCGAGCCCCCTGCCGGCTTGACTCAGCACAGTGTCTGTCGTTCCTTCGTCTGTCAGACGGACGACTTGTATATCTAGGAGGTGGCATTCTTTGACAGTCCTCCTCCCGACGTTTCTCTTTGTCTTCCTCCCTGCGATCATTCGACTCTCGCCAGGGAGGATTCTTCGGATACAGTGCAGCAATTGCCTCTTGGTCCGCAGCTGGAGTAACATTGCGCCAGTCATGTGCAGCTTTGTGATGCTGTCCTGAAGATCCGGTTCTTGAGTAGTTGTCTTCCCGACGGTCGGAACGGTGATGCTGTTCCGGAGCACGTTGGGGTCTTACGTCATTCCAGGCCGGATCCATGCGGCATTGGTCAGATTGGGAGACCAGTTTTCTGCTTCCGGACTGGGCGGCCTTCTGTTGCTCTAGACCCTTGGTGAGTAGCTTAATGCCCAATCGAACCTGTTCTGGGCCTGGGTTATTTGCCAGGATTTCTCGAGCAGCGACGGTGTTTTGCACTGGTGTTGGATATACCCAATCTCCCTTGCTTTTGAGTCAAGCCATCCCATGGTCTTCTCCAAAGCGGACTTTGTGAATTTCCGGGAATTGGTCGTCACGAGTGTGACATTTCCGGGTCTTTTGATGCTGCCGAGAGATGTACTTCTCCGCAGTTGCCATGTGTTTCTTTTCTTCCTCGATGTTTTTGGCATCATCAAGGAGTACTTGGCAACGTGCTTCTAGGGCATGGGCCCTTTCATCCAGCTCTTCAGTAGTAGGTTCTATAGCTGTAGGGATAGGTGTGGTTAATGCAGCATCGATGAGTTTACGTGCACCTTCGGTGATCACGTGTCCATCTACCGACTCTTCTTTGGGCTCGTCTAGGATAAGTTCTCCATCCGAGTCTTCCTCATATTCCTCAGTAATCACTTCCTCTGTCGGAAGATCTTTTGGCGGGGTCTTGTTCTTCTTGTTCCTCTTCTTTGCCTTCTTGGCAGTGCCGGTAGCAAAGACGGCTTTGGGTCCGTTTCTCGGAGTCAGGCTATGATCGGTACTTTCGGACATCTGGAGCTCGGGATTATCTCCGATATCCATGTCATCCTGCACTTTGGGAGAGTTTTCCCCGGATCCTTCATCCATTGCTTCTTACTCTTCTACAGCTTTGGAGTTGTACTCCTCTTCATACTCTGTAGAGAACTTTCTAAAATCCGCTGACGTCATCGAGTCATCCAAAGATGCGGGTAAGTCGGTGTTTGTTCCAATCGCCTCCAGCACCGAGTCGGTGTTGTCTCTAGCATTGGCAGAGCCGGATCCGGATCCAACGTATCCGACGAAGTGCGATGTGCGGGTCCTGAGGTAGTTGCGGCTTTCCTTGTGGGCTTCCTCGAAGATCTTGATGGTTTCGAAAACCTCATCCACGCTTGCGTCTTGCATCATCATGCGCCTCAACGTGTGCCTCAGGAACGGTTGATCTGTTCTGGCGTTGGCAGAGCCGGAACCAAGGTTGTTGCTGTGATCCTCCTGGATTTCGACTTCAGCGGGTGGATCGATCTAGGATTCAGCCTTGCTAGGGAGAGCTGCAAGGTCTGCTTCAGGCCGTGATTTCTCCACTATCTCCGCAGCGGGTGCGATATGGGTGGGATTAGGGTTTTCTGAGATCCGGAACTCTGCCGCCTCCGCGGACAAAGGGGACCCAGAAATTTCTTCTGTCTCTATCATCACCGCTGGGGTGGGTGGGATAGGTTCAGCGAATCCGATGTACACATCGATCTCGCCGAAAGACATGATGGTGTAGGTAGTCATGGCCTCCCTAGCCGGAATCCAGGTCTCGTCGAGAAAGATGAGAGGGACGTCACTGGCATAGAGGATGTGACCGACGGCGATGGTCTCGCTGATTCCGATTCTTGTAGATTCCGCTCGGAACGTAGATCTAAAGCTCACTTGCCCCACGGTGGGCGCCAACTGTAATCAGATTGATGACAAGTACGCCATGAGGGGGCCCTCGAGGCGTGTGGAAGAGAGGGGTGTGAGACGTACGATATTCAGGGACGATGAGCACACAAGTTTACCCAGGTTCGAATCCGCCGACTTTGGACGGATCCTACTCTTGCTAGCAATCCAATAATATGGCAGAGTCGGAATATGAGTTACAAGGGTTTCGCCTGTGCGAGTTGAGATTGTAGACTATTGAGGTGTGCCCTAAAGGCTCTCCCTGGGACTACTTATATAGATATCCGGCCTAGGGTTTACAGGAGAGATCTATCTGGCTACGACTAAGAGTTGGTTATAGAGTACATCTTGAACTACAAGTAACACTATGGGCCTATGTCGGTAAGCCTTCTGGGCCTTCTCGTAGCCGGACTAGATTCCATCTCTTCTCCCTGACTGGGCCACCCGTGAAGCAAAGCTCTAACCCAAAGTGGGCCACCCTGGTCAGTGAGGTACAGAAGGATACCCGGAAAGTATATCCCCAACAGTCCACCATACCTACCTATTAACATTTGCTATTCCAAGTATATTCATGTTTTTATCTACCTTCCAAATTAAACTTGTTATGAGAAAACTAGTGATTAAAGCTCTCACAAACTTGATGGCACACTTTTCTTTTCTTGCCCTTAATAAACTTGAACCATTGTGTCGTCTATGTTGTATATGGTTGCACTTATATGTTGGGGATTAGCAGGACCATGCTGTCATGGGGAACGCTTTCAACATTCCACTTGTACTTTGTACCTAGTTGATATCATTCTCTTTTGTCTATAGATGTCGTCGGTGTTAAATGAAACGGGAGCTTGTAAGTCCATGGAGTTATGTATGTGTGTTAGAGAAACGCATGGGCCACCGGTCTAATCCATGCCTAATCATGGTGGAAACCTGCAGCGTAACCATAATGAGATGTCTATGAAGTTTTCTTCTTATAAAAAAAGAGTCAGATATTGAGAAAAAGAGAAATATGAGAAGAGGAAAGAGAGAAAAAGCACCATTTTCCCATGGTAAATAAGAAGATTGCTGAGATGCTCGTTGTCTGCTTGCCTTGTCATTTTGATATGGGGATTCTTCCGTATCATCGGGCAAGGGGTACCCCGTTGGCGGTTCTCTATGATACACATGTACTTACTATGACAAGATCTTATGGGTAACTAAACTTGAGTAGCATGAGGATCGGCCCTCGTATTCAAGGCACATGAGATTTCCAACTTATACTTTGTCAAGCATAAACTCCATAGCTTGTTCACTTTAACCTTAATCACTTCAAGATGCTTATGATAGGGGCAATGAGAGCTGAAAGCTAATAAGTACCATAATTTTTGGAAGCTCTTTATGAGACTTGAATCCCTGCTTCCCTTTGAAGGGCCTTTCTTCCACTTTTATATTGAGTCTCCACCTTCTATCTTTATGCACCAATTAAGAGAGAATAGTGGCCATTCTTAGTTTAATGTGCATTGTCCCAAGACTTGTTGATTGATTCATAACTTTGATATTGCTTATTCTTGAACTATTTGTATCTAGTCACCCGTATGAACTTTGAAGGTGTCCTATGCATTTATGTTTTGCTACACCATAAGGGACAAGCTGAATGCCACTATGCTATGTTTTCTATATGTGGAACAAACAAATGTCTTTCAATATTTTATTATTCATGATCTTTGTTTGTATCCTTTCATGTTGCATGCATAGTTACTATGTCTTATTGTTAGAACTTCATCTTTCATGCTCATGTTTAGAGTACTTTGATTCCAGCTTTCAATGCTTGCAAATGGTTTGATCTTGATTGTGATGGTGGATGTCACCTAAAAAATTATTCTTTCTTTTTATCACTTACCTACTCGAGGACGAGCAGGAGTTAAGCTTGGGGATGTTGATACGTTGCTAATGTATCTATAATTATTGATGTTCCATGCTTGTTTTATATCTATTTTCTTATGTTTTGTCCACACTTTGGAGTATTTCTACACATTTTCTGTAACTAACCTATTAACAAGATGCCACAGTGCCAGTTGCCTGCTTTCTTCTGTTTTTGGTTCCAGAAAAGGCAGAAAATCAATATTCTCGGAATCGGACGGGACAAAAGCCAAAGTCAATATTTTACCGGAAGACACATGGAGTCCGAAGGAGAGACGAAGGGGGACCACAGGGCGACCACACACCCCCTTGGCGCGGGCAGCCCTAGGCCGCGTCAGGGCATGGTGTGGGCCCCCTGGCCGGCCACCGACCTTGCCTCTTTGCCTATAAGAAGCCTCCCGATCCAGAAACCCTAAAGAATCCAGCCTCCAGCCACAAAAAGTTCCGCAGCACCGCCGCCACCGAAGGGAGATTCGGGGGACAGAAAGTCTCGGTTCCGGCACCCTGCCGGGACGGGGAATTGCCCTCGGAGCCATCTCCATCGATCTCCACCACCATCTACATCGCCGTTGCTGATTCCCATGATGATGAAGGAGTAGTTCTTCGTGGAGACTAAGGGTTCTACCGGTAGCTATGTGTTCATCTCTCTCTCTCTCCATGCATGATCATATTGTGATCATGAGCTTTGTAATCAAGTAGATCTACCTTGCTACTCAAGTGCTTTAATAGATCTCTACTCTCCCCATGTGTGTGAAAGTGACAACATGCACACCATGGTGGCACTTAGGCTAGAGATTACAATTACTTGTTATAAGTTATATTTGGATTTGGATGTATCTATGAAATTGTGGTGTTTGTTGGAACCATCTAGAGCTCAAGGTGGCAGTGTGGGGTTATCTAGATGGGGAAAGCGGACTTTGAGGAGTGCTGTTATAGCCCTACCATGGATTAGAGTGTCCAACCGGAGAGTAGTTCAGAGTAGTATCATAAAGAGAAGATATTTATATGAGAGTGTTCACTAGTGAAAGTATGATCCCTAGGCCTTGTTTCTAAGCATTGAAACACCATTTGCAACTAGATCTGTTACATGTTTGCTTGCTTCCATCTTTATTTCAGTTTGCCTTTAGTCTCTTAAACGCCATCAAAGTATTTTCTGGCACCTTTGTCTTATATCTATACCACTTGTATTTCACTATCTCTTCGCCGAACTAGTGCACCTATACACCTGACAAGTGTATTGGGTGTGTTGGGGACACAAGAGACTTCTTGTATCTTGATTGCAGGGATGCTTGAGAGGGATACCTTTGACCACTTCCTCCCTGAGTTCGATAAACCTTGGGTAATCCACTTAAGGGAAACTTGCTGCTGTTCTACAAACCTCTACACTTGGAGGCCCAACAAATGTCTATAAGAATATAAGTGCGTAGACATCAATGAGGCACGAGTCGTTACAATAAATGAGGCAAAAATTGAAACAAGAGTACAATATTGGATGCAGAGTTACATCGGGAGTTTTATTACATCTTTACACATCACATGACTTAGAGGCTTCCACACCTTCTTGTATTAATGTTATTATTAGAAGCTATTAGTGGTTGAACATATTATAAAATCATAAAGTTAAAAACGGTTGAGCACTTGATTAATAATGAAGATTCATGATCATGTCTTTTCTCTTTTCTCTCTCCCCCTTTTTTTAGCTTGTACTCTTTCTTTTACTATTGAGATCTTTCTTGATAGCTAATATGTTGTCTCTTCCTTTTTCTTTGACTATGGTTTTTTATAATTCAAACTTGTGACTATAATATGCTACCAAGATTTTACTTCTCATAATTTAATCAATACCGATTGGTGTGAAAGACCCTAAAATCATAATAGTTGTACAAGTATCATAATACTCAACCTAGTCCAATCATCTAATATAATAATCATGAATCAAAAAAATAACTTCAAATATCATAAAGTCTCGAAACTCAACGGATATAATTCTTATCTTGAACAAAGGGAATCGAAGTTGATGCAGCTAATGAAAAAGCTCTTAAATAAACACCTAACATGCGTGTATTAAAGTAAACATGCTAAAACTATAAGATAGATTACAAGGTGTTATAGATCTCCCCCAAGCTTGGGATCAAGCCGGCGGGATCAACTAATCCCTTGCGATTATTTGATATTGTGGCACTTTCACAGCGAAGAGGATTTAGTGGAGACAACCGCACGTAGTTTCTTGTTCGTTTCCTCCAAGACGGATATGCGATGAAGGCAATTATGTAGATCTGAGCAGAAACGAAACATACCTTCAGTGACCCTACTGAGCACATCGTTGAGTTTCTTCTTGCCTTCAAGATCCAAGAGACGCTTACGCACGATCTCTCGGTGTATGAGTCTTCCTTCTGATCCTTCTCGATCTTGTGAAGACGTTGTTCAGTTTTCGGGATGTGCTATGTGACAGGAACATCCAGAAGCTTGAACTCCCAATCTTCTTGAGGTTTCACACTCATGCACGTGTTCATGGTGATCTTGTTTGTTGTGTATGTGTGTGTTGTAGTCTCCTCATAAGTCCCTTCATCAGCCGGTTAGTTTTCTTACGCTTGGGTGAAGAGTAGTTGGTGGAGATAAACTTGAGCAACTCCATGCACCCCTTCCCATGGGGTTTCCTCGCTTCATCTTCATCTTTGGGCCTCACCATAGCCAGATATGGCGGCTACTTCCATCCTCTCTTTGTTTTCTCCTTGAAGATCTCGAATTCTTCATCATCGTCCTCATCATCGGAATCATAGGCATACCTCTTATTCATCGGGCTAAGGCCTTGAGTTTCGCAATCATCGGCTTCAATGGAGGAAGTCTGAAAACTATCACACGAAGGAGCCATGAGGTCAAGAGTTTTGCCTTTGCCTGGAACTGGGTAGCTCATCAAGAAGATTGGATCTATTGATATAAGAGGAAAGAAGTCCTTTGGGGAGGTTCAAGAAGGGTTAGAAATAGGTGAAAATCGTACTGGAAGAAAAAGGGTCGACCAAGAAAAGAATCCCAATAAATAAGGAAGGAAATAAGAGAAAAAGTAAAAAAAGAAGTCGTAACAACCTCTGGTACGGGTGTACGCCTGTATGATGCGCCCGTACCAGTGTCCTTCCTGAAGAAGTCGGTACGAAGTCAACCGACCTAGTCAGTACAGGCGGGATCCGCCCGTACGGCTCGGTCATACTGGCTTGGTTACCGTCTCGATTTTTTTAAGCAATAATCAACAAACCAAAAGAACAAAGCAACACAACAATCGCAATGGTCTGCCGTACGGGCCGGTGCACCCGTACATCTTGGCCATACCAACTCGTTCACAAAAACACGAAGTTATTGCCTGTTTAATGATAACTAGTATGGGCACGTCCGCTTGTATCGTCCGCCCGTACCAGCTTCGCAAAATGGCAGTAGCCTTAGAAAAATTCAAAGAAACCAAAAACAGAAATAGAAAAGGCAAAACGATAGCTGAGACAAAGATAAAATGATATTTCAACCATATTGTTCATCAAAATAAAACAAGTCTATTTGAGTACAATCTTCTTCCTTTAATTCTTAAACTAACTTTTTGTTTTTGCCCTTTAAACAAGGTTGGTATCAAGAAGTTGCTAATACCATTGCAAATGGAAACTAAACTTTTTCTCTTGGGAATCGATGGTATGCATATGGATGACACTTGCTCGGGTGGTTGGATTTCCTCAATACCCATGGGTACGTCCTCCAGTTCTTCTTTTCTTTGAAGGATCTACAAGTCAGATTCTTGCAAAAGTAGACTCCAATGGATCATCCTTGGCTTAACATCAGTTCTTTCAAGAATTTCCTTTAAACCAGCATGATTCATATGCACCCTCACTTTTGAGTCAATAATGTAAGATCTAAACTTATAACAAGACAAAACCACTTCGAAAAATTCTTCCGCCATGAGGTAATTCTTTTGGACACCATTTAAGGTACGACTAGCATGATGAATGATATTAAGTTCATCACCATCATAATGGCAAATAATTGCTCCAACAACTTCATGGATAGCCTCACAGAAAAGTTCAACGGGTTTCTTCCAATTAGGGGGTTTTATAATAGGAGCTTCAAGAAGGGCTTGATTTAAAATGTTGAAGGTTGTATGACAACTTTCGTCAAAATTAAAAGGAATGTCCTTCTATAGAAGGTTAGTTAGAGGTCTAGCAGTTTTAAAGAAATTATTAATGAATCTTCTATAAAACCTAGTGTGGCCTAAGAAACTCCTAATACCTTTAATATCTCGAGGAGGGGGAAGCCTTTCTATTGCTTCGATTTTCGCTTTATCAACTTCTATGCCTCTACCTGAGATTTTGTGACCAAGTACTATACCTTCTTGAACCATGAAGTGGCATTTTTCCCAATTCAAGACCAAGTTAGTATCCTCACATCTCTACAAGAATTTATGAAGACAATGATTAAATGAGGTTCCATAAACAAAAAAATCATTCATAAAAACTTCCATAATACTTTCAACATAGTCAGCAAATATAGTAGTCATGCATCTTTGGAAGGTAGTTGGGGCATTACAAAGACCAAAAGGCATACGTTGATAAGCATATAATCCATAAGGATAAGTGAAGGTTGTTTTAAGTTGATCACCAGGGTGGACAACAATTTGGGAAAATCCGGAATAACCGTCTAGATAACAAAAATAGAAATGCATAGCAAGTCTTTCTAAAGTTTGATCTATAAACAGTAAAGGTTAGTGATCCTTTCTTGTCTCCTTATTAAGTTTTCTATAATCAATGCACATCCTATGACCAATTACAGTTCTAGTTGGTACCAGTTCATTGTGTTTGTTTTGAACAACGGTGAACCCACCTTTTTTAGGAACACAATGAACAGGGCTTACCGAATCACTCTGTGACACACCCGGGATTAGGGCTAGACAAATCCCAGACCTGTGTCTAAAATAAGCCTAACCTAAATCTTGGAAGCATACAGAGAAAGAATCGGTAACATTACAGTGATCCTACGACACAAAAGTTATTACAACAAGCTCATATCTGAGCAAAGAAACAAAATATTACAAGCAGAGGTCACTGACCACAAACATCAAACAACGGAAGGCAAATTATGATATTAAGTGTATCAAACTTAACAAATGTCCTAAAAGCCCTAAAGCATAACGATGACGTCCCAATTCATAGATTCCAGACTGCCGACCGGGAACCCCAAGCTACTCATCGGTCTCGATGTCATACGGAACTTGTCTTCAGGGGAACACTTATTCTGCTACAAAAGTATCAACAAAGCAAGGGTGAGTACAGGGTGTACTCCGCAAGACTTATGGCTGGTGGGGTTATTTTGCATAAATCCATATTTGTTTATAAAACAAGAGGGAGAAGAAGAAGCTCATCTAATCAGAATATTTTAAAAGGGGATAAGAGAGCGACATATCCAAAGAATTGATCATCATCTTGATATCCACCAAAGTAATCCTCATCTCATAGCTAGGATCACCCCCTCATACCCATGAGGAAGCATCCTTAAGCACATGTTGAACTGCTAAGTTTTACAATTAGGTTAATATTCTCTATGATCTTCACATCATTCCCAAGTCATCCATAATCGTGGACATGCATTTTGAAAATATTATTACCATGTAGGGGTGCACAACTTTACCCACACGTACCAACGATTCTTAGTGCCAAGCTATAAGCCCTCTTCCTTGGAAGGCCGACAGAGAGTGGTTGACCATGACCTTTACCTTGCTTTCGTCGATACCATGAGTCACACCCTAAGGAAATGCCGCCGTAATGGGTCAACTCCCAAAGCCAGTACCTAGAGATGTGTGCGGGAATAAGAAGCTCTCCACTTCGGCTAACGGGCTAACGAACTACCAGCCTGAACATCTCCACGTCGGCGATCATGGTGCTGGAACAAGAAGCTCTCCAAGCAACCAAAACACAACCCCCACGTGGTCCAGCCCTGCTATTCAAGTTCAGGGACAAGGTCGGGTTCAAATAAATTTAAGTGAAACTGCATTTTGGTGGCCGTTTCAATGAATAAACCCAGTGACACTTTTTTTTAGAATTAGAAGCGGTATGGCCTGACAATGTCTAGCACATCGATGGCATACCGCGTACATCATGTGTGCTATGTATAAGAGACATCAAATACCTACTATTTACACATATACACAAGTAAATATTGTCCAAAATTAAGAAAACATTCAATTCCACGTTTTATACATCCAAACAGGAATTGAAATGGGTACCACCCTATGATTCCGACAATAAATTCTAAGCCACCCAAACAATAGAATTTGAATCGGAAAAAATTTCCTTTCTAGGCCAGATTTGGAATTCCCACCGAATTCAATTACAGAACTCAATTTTGTGCATCCAAACAGAGCATCTATGTTTTCCTCGCTGCAGCTGACATGCGAATTGTTTTTTGGCTCAAATTCTTCCATGCATAGCTGACCTTGTTTCATGGCTAGGCACAAGATCCCATCGTGGCCTCCTTGTTTGAATTCCTGAGCTAGCAATCTGATCCTCAACACCACCATCAGCTCGTGCATGTCAATCTTCACACGCAATAACAGAGCAAGGTGTTGCTTGGCCGTGCGTGCACTCGCCCTCTTCGATCTGTGGCCAGCTCCACCAAATCACCAGCACTAGCACTGCTGTCCTTGATCTCCACATTGATCTTTTGAATTCTTTGCCTTGCCCCACTTGTGCACAGTAGCGGCGGCAGATCTTGGTCTGGCTTGCCGCACGCGCACCGCCGTCTTTCCCCTTCACGCGCACAAGAGCCAGCTTGGTCGCCCGCATGTTGACCTTCCAGGCCGAGCCAGCTGACGCCCCGATCGCTGTGCCGCATGTAGCTTGGCCCGCCTCTCGCAGTTGTCGTCCCGTGGGGCACAGATCCAAGTTCGTCCGTGCGCGCGCCTCGGTGCAGCTGAGATCATCTGTCTGTCTTGTTTTCCCCGTGAGAGGAGACGTCTGCAGGCCACCACCGCTTCCCTGCTCCCCTTGTCCGCATGTAGCCTGCCTGAAGGTAGTGTTTCTGCTTGGCCCTGTATGTAACATGTTCGATAAAATTGCTGTGTAAGTTTTCACCGTGGATTTATCTTACTGGTGTTTAATTCGTCTACTTTGATTCCGGGGATAACTAGAAGGTGTCGTTACAAATGCTTCCGCGACATCCGCTACTTCAGCTTTTAACCCGAAGACCGTCACTTTGACTATCCGACCCAAACCGTGAGATCCCACCTCAAACCATATTTTCTATATATATGTCATCTATGTTGTATGCTTTAAAATCATTCATGCTCGCATACATATTTAGTTGCTTGGGGTGTTATACCGAATCACCTAATAGTTAAACATGTAGTGTATATGCGGGATGCCTTTATCTTATTCTGGAGTACATTTAAATTTATGTAGCAAACCGATGTCATGCTTTGTCCTGTTAACTCAATATTTAATTTGCGGGATAGTTAAACAACTTGAACCATAATACTTATTTGCCAGGATTTTGATCCCGCTTAATATTGCTAAGTTAGGCCACATATTTACCATGTCATGCATCATATCATAAACATACCGGATCTTTTGCGTATTATTAAATATCGTATCGGGTGTTCTTTCTAGTGTTTGCTTCTTCACCGGATAGGACGATAAGTGGTTGCGAGTTGTGACAAGCCTTCAGATACCGACTTTTTCTCACAGGCGGGCATTCTCTCCCCTTCTACCTATTTTGCATTTGTAGTCTTTACTTCCTTTCTTTGTCTATTGCTATCCTTATTGTTGATGCTATAACACTGTCCCTTCTACCTGCTCTACCATATTGCCTTGGTTATCCTATTGCCTTTGTTTGAGTAGCTAGCTTTGTCCTTGCGAGTCGTAGCGCATGCTTAGGTCTCCTGCCCGCTCTCATACAGGTGAACCATGATGAAAGGGTAATTGTCCCTATGTGTGGTTTTGGTGATTAATGACAATCCATATGGACTAATGTTTTCAATGAGTTTTATATGAAGGAATATTATATAGGTCATGCTTCTAGTCCATATGTTGGATTCAAGTATGGATTCTATAAAGATAAATATATACCTTGAGTTTTGGCATCAAGATCATCGAATTGAAGAGAAGAATATGATATGTTCAAGATCTTGAGAGTGTGATCTCAATAGAAGAATTCAAGATATGGCTCTAAGTCGGTGTCATGATAGCCTCATTAGTTGAGCTATGGTTGACTAAGATTTAGAGCATGTAATCAAATGAAGAATTCTTTATGTACCTCAAGATATTAAGATGGAGCATGAGAAGTTACTTGGTTGACCAATACAAAGAGTGAAGAGTGATTTTAAGTTGGTCAACACATGAAGCATAAAGAATGTACCATATGGATCCTGTGGTATGGTAAGCCTTGTCATTTATGCATCATGAACTAACCCATTATATATGTGCCTTTGCGTTTTCTATATGGGATAGGTATCTTTCCATGGGCATGCTTCAAAAGTGAAGATCTCATATAGCCCATGAGAGGAGGACATCAAGTGGTGATTGTCATCAAGGTTGAGAAGGGCAAGTTCAAGATAAGCATCCCGAGAAGATCATTTGCTTGAAGCTTGCCGTCCATATTGGTGATAATGTACATGTGAAGACATGTCTTAATGAAGCAATCCCATAGTAGTGTATGAGGGAGCAAATTATGAGTCTTCACGAAGAAACAATGATCAAGTGATGCATTCTGGCTTGGATGGAGCTTGAAGCGTTGTCATCAAGATCAAGCTGGATGCGCAAGGCAAAGGTATGGCCTTACTAAGTTTTCCTTTTACCGGTCTCAAGGTGGTTGTTGGGAGACCGGGTTATAGGATAGATAGCCGCACTATCAAGAGGGGCTTTTGGTTGGGTAATTTGATCACATTGTCTTAGGGAGATCAATCCTTTGCATACTTTGCATCTTCCTATTTTGTTTCTTCTTGGTTCTTCTCCATGTGAGGTTCTTGAGCTTGTTACTAGCTCTTCAACAAGCCCAAGTTCATCGAAAACGTAATTCGTATGCATCTTCTATGGCGTTTTTGAGTTTGAAGGTTTTACCGGTTCTTCTCATAGGAAGGATCCATACCTTTGTTCATTTAGTTCTATCCTCCTTTGTTGTACTATGATGTTTTCATGCACCATATTGTAGAGCTTGTTGTCATCGTCAAAACAAGCCCAAGATTATCAAAATCGGAGTCTGGATCCAAAAGTTATTGTATTTTTTGTGAAGTCTGTTTCATCCTGGTTGTGGATCCGGTTCAACCGAGTCCCACACCTGACGGTCTGGGGCCAGCGCCGGTAGACCGGAGCTCAGACCAGATTTTCCGGTTTTTGCGACCTAGTCTATTCCGAGTTGGTAAATAGAGCTATTCTGGTTTGTAGTTCGGTCCTCCGGCCTGGGGACCAAGTTTCCTGGTTCTAGGGCCGGTCCAACCGACTTTTAAACCGAGTTTTCACAGATTTCCTCCCAACGGCCATATTTGCTTTCCCCTATAAAAGGGGGTTCTTCCCCCAACGTTTTTGGGTGTTCTTGATCTCGAAATTGACCTCCATTGTTGACCCACTTGAGCTTGCTCCCTCCCTGTTCCCTCCTATGATTCTTGCATCTTTTTGAGGCCTTTGGAAGAGGAGATCTAGATCTACAATCCCCACCAATCAATTCCTCCTCTAAGTGAGGGGAACCCATTGGATCTAGATCTTGAAGTCATTTGTTGATTTCCACCATTGTTCTTCCTCTCTTATTCCTCCCTAGCACTTGTTGCTTTGCTGGGATTTGAGAGTGAGGGATTTGAACGCCCTTGTGTTCTTGCTTTGCATTCTTACATAAGTGTTGATCTCTCCACTACGATTTATTCTAGTGAGAGACCGTGAGCTTGTTGCTCTTGGAGGGTGACCTCCTAGTTGGCTTGGCGATTGGTGCCACTGTGTCCTCTTCATGGAAGATTGTGAAGAGACCCGGGCTTCTCCTTCGTGGAGCTTGTTAAGTGGTTGTGGAGCTTGCCATCTCCGGAGTGGAGAAAAAGCTAGCCATAAGGAAAGAGCCTATTCTTCGTGGATAGACTCGGAGAAGAAGGTGAGCCTTTGTGGCATTGGGAAATCCTTCGTGGAATCCCACACCTCTCCAACATGACGTACCTTACTTCTAAGGGAACGTGGGAATACATCTTCGTCTCCGCGTGCCTCGGTTATCTCTATACCCGAGCTTACTTTCCTTGTGATAGCCATTGAGCTTGAAGTACTTATATCTTTCTTATCACTTGTGGTATATTTATCTTGTGCTATCTTGCTTAGCTTAATTTCTTGTTGGTGCACTTAGTTGAGCCTAGTGTATTTAGGTTTTGTGCTTGTAAAATAAACGTTAGTTTAATTCCGCATTCTATCAAGCCAAAATTGTAATAGTTTTAAAATTGCCTATTTACCCCCCTCTAGGCGACATCTCTATCCTTTCACGTGATATCTGGATATGGTTGATAACATGATAAATTAAATTGGTGATGCTGATTATGGTTATGGTTTCATCTAATGATAAGGCCCCGACAGGGACCACCTTCGGGAACTGCTTGAGCCAACCTAGGACCCGTTCGTTCTATGATACTAGTTCTGAATTGATCGCGCTAACCAAACATGGGGCCCCTGGGATCCCCCCTCAACTATCGATGCTATTCGTTTATTCAGAGGGTCACAAAATTGGTTTTCTATTTGGAGCATACGCATAATATGTCCTCGGACATGGGTGAGTTAATATGTCTTCGGACTTGGTGATGATATGATTTGGTGGACAACCCGGGCATTGCACACATAAAAGCGGTATATGCCGGCGGTTCAAGGGGAGCTCTACAAGTTATCTTCCAGGGCCATTGGGTATAGTAGTCATGAATGCTGTGCCACCTAGAGACTCGGCCGTGCCTTTGGGCTAGATAAAACACAGTAGGTGATACCTTTGGATACGCGCGTAGTTATGGGACAGTTCTTGTTGTGAGATCCGGACGGCACGCTTATTATGTTGCCTAAAGGGTTAAGCATGCGTTTGGGTACAATAGTGCACCCCTGCAGGATAAATCTTTTCGAGAAACCGTGTGCCCATGGTTATGGACGCCTCAAGAGTACGGTATCATGATCATAGACAACGCCACTTATGATTTTCCCTTAATAATATAATTAGTAATTAGCATTATTAACTAAACACCTACTTAACTAAAATTGCCACCGTGTGTGTTCTGCAAGAGGACTTCCTGAACTGGTCTTCGAGGGGGAAATCTTTGGATGGGTTATGTTTGGTGTTATATATGATGACCGTATAGCACTCTCTTATCTCGCTCTAATAGCCTAAGTTGTAGCGTGTCTCTATAAGTTAGATAGTACAAGCTTTGCTGCCGCTGAGCCCACCATACCTATGTAGGCGAGGACCGCCGAATTCTAGACTCGACGTGTACTGGCCTCAATACTAACCACTCTCTTTTTGTTTTCCTTTGCCCTTTGTCGGCACCCTTTGGCTTTGACAGGTATGTGATTGACGACGTTAGCAAGGTTATCCTTCCGGCTTAGCCTAGGAAGGGTTATGGACACCGCTTGCTTATTCTCCAGGGCTCTTAGTCCAATTTGGATCTTATCCGTACTCGGATACTATTTGGCTTTCTTCCTGATTTGTATCTTTGTATTCTTGACTTGCTGAGTCATTGTATATATAAGTTCTTACTGTGATGTAACTATTTGTGATCAAATCCCACCCACACGAAAGTGTCCGGTGGGCGCCTTTGAATCGCTTCTATGCGGGTTTTAGCGGGAAATGCTGAGATCTGCATAGACCCGATTCTGGGGCATTATAAGTGGTATCAGAGGAAAGGTTTACAATACCCCATTGGTCCAGCCTGTAGGTTAACCTTGCCAACGAACGATGTCTAGTGTCAAAACTATTTTGCTACAAATGCGTTGGATAGGTCTAATTATCCCTGATTTTACTCCTTATCTCCATTCTTTCTCCTCTCATCTTTCCCTTTTTCAACACCTTCTTCAAGTCTAGGATTTCTCGCGGTTGGGTTTCCAACGTACCTTTAGGGTTCCGCTTCACTCTTTTTGTAACAGTGGTGCTACATCCGGTTTTCGCTCTATCTAAACCGGCATCATTTGTTTCCGGTGTTTCGCGACTTCCAGGACGACGACCTCCTCGTCTTCGGATTGTTTCTTCGAATCTTTCTGAATGACGCTTGTTATGAGCTTCAATTTAAATCCCGAGAGTTCGGTCGCCCGTTTCCCTATTCTTATACTGAGTAATAGTTTGGGTGCGTGATGGATTGGCCCCCCATCCGACTACTCTTTATATTCGCTCTTGTATGTTAAACTGGGCGAATGTGTGACTTTACTCCTTCCACGGAAGCTAGAGGTGGTCTTATCTTTTGATCCCTTTACTTTCGCCTTTGTTTCTCCGGAGGGTTTTCTCGAAGAACGTGACAACAACCCTTATTGGTCGTGTTGACGTCTTCAAGATGGAGCAAGAATTCTTGTTAGTGGTGTCGTGACCATCAATTTGACGCAAGAATATCTGATCATCAAATCTCCCCCCTCGGTGTCTTTGCTTGGATCTCGGGACGAGATCCTTTGTTAGTGGTGTCGAGTTGTAATACCCGGAAAAATATCCCCAATTAGATTTGATTGTTATTTTATTTTGTGCATCATCATGACATTATGCATATTTTGTTCGCAATTTTGACTACAAACTATTTTGCTAAAAACCTATTTTTGTTTTACTAAAATATTCCTATGGTTTTACTAAATCCGTTTCCCTTTTCTTATTTTCAAATTAAAATAAAATAATATTTTCAGTCCGTTATCTGACCATAAATGTATTTTCTTATTTGACTAAAAATAAAATTAGGCTAAAGGCCCGTCTAAAATTTAGGTCCAAAACTAGCCTCATCTAGTCTACTTTCGACTAAATAGTCCAATCCCCTTTTCCTTCTCGAACCCTAGCCCCAAATCTTTCTTGGCTCTAGATCTAAAAAAATCCCCGCTCTTTCTCCTCCAAATCCATCCCCTTTTCTCTCTATGTTTTCCTCGTTGCAGCTGGCATGCGAATTGTTTTCCTGGCTCAAATTCTTCCATCCATAGCCGACCTTGTTTCATGGCTAGCACAAGATCCCATCGTGGCCTCCTTGCTTGAATCCTTGAGCTAGCAACCTGATCCTCAACACCACCATGAGCTCATGCATGCCAATCTTCACACGCAATAGCAGAGCAAGGTGTTGCTTGGCCGTGCATGCACCCGCCCTCTTCGATCTGTGGTGAGCTCTACCAAATCACCAGCACTAGCACTGTTGTCCTCGATCTCCGCACTGATCTTTTGAATTCTTTGCCTTGCCCCACTTGTGCACAGCAGCGGCGGCACATCTTGGTACTGCTTGCCGCATGCGCGCTGTCGTCTTCCCCTTTCACACGCACAAGAGCCAGCTTGGCCGGCCACATGTTGACCTGCCAGGCTGAGCCAGCCGAGGCCCCACTCGCCGCGCCGCATGCAGCCTGGCCCGCCTCTCGTAGCTGTCGCCCCGTCGGGCACAGATCCAAGTTCCTCCGTGCGCGCGCCCTGGTGCAGCTGAGATCATCTGTCTGCCTTGTTTCCCCTGCGAGAAGAGACGTCTGCAGGCCACCACCGCTGCCCTGCTCCCCTTGTCCGCATGTAGCATGCCCGAAGGTAGTGTTTCTGCTTGGACCTATATGTAACATGTTCGATAAAATTCCTGTGTAAGTTTTCACCGTGGATTTATCTTACCGGTGTTTACTTCGTCTACTTTGATTCCGAGGATAACCAGAAGGTGTCGTTACAACTACTTCCGCGACATCCGCTACTTCAGCTTTCAACCCGAAGACCTTCACTTTGCCTCTCCGACCCAAACCGTGAGATCCTAGCTCAAACCATATTTTCTATATATATGCCATCTATGTTGTATGTTTTAAAATCATTCATGCTCGTATACATATTTAGTTGCTTGGGGTGTTATATCTGGATATGGTTGATAACATGATAAATTAAATTGGTGATGTTGATTATGGTTATGGTTATGATTTCACCTAATGATAAGGCCCCGGCAGGGACCACCTTTGGGAACTGCTTGAGCCGACCTAGGACATGTTCATTCTATGATACTAGTTATGAGTTGATTGCGCTAACCAAACGTGGGGCCCCTTGGATCCCTCCCTCAACTACCGGCTATATTCGTTTATCCGTAGGGTCACAAAATTGGTTTTCCATTTGGTGCATACGCATAATATGTTCTCCGACATGGGTGAGTTAATATGTCTTCGGACTTGGTGATGATATGATTTGGTGGATAGCCCGGACATTGCATACATAAAAGCGGTACATGCCGGTGGTTCAAGGGGAGCTCTACAAGTTATCTTCCAGGACCGTTGGGTATAGTAGTGGTGAACGATGTGCCACCTAGAGACTCGGTCGTGCCTCTAGGCTGGATAAAACACCATAGGTGATACCTCTAGATACGCGCGTAGTTATGGGACAGTTCTTGTTGTGAGATCCGGACGACACGCGTATTATGTTGCCTGAACGGTTGACCATGCGTTTGGGTACAGTAGTGCACCCCTACAGGGTAAATCTTTTCGAGAAGCCGTGTGTCCACGGTTATGGACACCTCAGGAGTATGGTGTCATGATCATAGACAAGCTTTGCTGCCGCTGAGCCCACCATACCTATGTAGGCGAGGACCGCCGAATTCTAGACTCGCCATGTACTGGCCTCGGTACTGACCGCTCTCCTTTTATTTTCCTTTGCCCTTTGTTGGCACCCTTTGGCTTTGACAGGTATGTGATTGGTATCCTTCTAGCTTGGCCTGGGCAGGGTTATGGATACCGCTTGGTTATTCTCCAGGGCTCTTAGTCCAATTTGGATCTTATCCGTACTCGGACACTATTTGGCTTTCTTCCTGATTTGTATCTTTGTATTCTTGTCTCGGTGAGTCGTTGTATATATAAGTTCTTGTGGACTCTATTGTAAACTACTATGATGTAACTACTTGTAATCAAATCCCACCTACACGAAAGTGTCTGATGGGCGCCTTTGAATCGCTTCTATGCGGGTTTTAGCGGGAAATGCTGAGATCTGTATAGACCCAATTCTAGGGCATTACAGGTATGTTTGCTGTTAGTTTCAGGTTGGTTCCGAATAGGTCTTTCTTATCCCTCTCTGATAGCCAATAGTTGTATCGAGTCTCTCTAGGTTGTTTAGGGCATGTTTCGCTACCGCTTCAGTCCACCATACCAATGTAGGCGAGATCCGCCAAATTCTAGACTCGTCGTGTACTGGCCTCAGTACTGACCGCTCCCTTTTTCCTTTGCCCTTTGTCAGCATCCTTTTTGTTTAACAGTTATGAGTTCGACGTCGTTAGCAGGGTTACCCATCTGGCTTGGTCTGGGCAGGGTTATGGACGCAATTGGTTATTCTTCAGGACTCTTAGTTCCATTTGCATCTTATCCGTACTTGGATGTTGTATCATTTTCAAGGTGATTTAGATCTTTATATTGTATATTTGTATTTTTGACTCGTTGAGTCGTTGTTGTATATATACGTTTTTGTGGGTTCCAACGTGAACTATTGTGTAATGGTATTATTTCGTTTTCCACCCGCACACAAGTACCTGGTAGGCATCCTTGAATCTTTTCTATGCGGGTTTGGCCGGAATCGCTAAAATCTGCATAGAGCCGATTCGAGGGTGTTACATTTTCCTGAATTCCTAATTTATACTTCCACTTAGTGCTGAGATCACCTTTTCTTGATGGATATCCTGTAATTGGGGTAATACTTTTTGTTTCTTTAGTTGGATGATGTTATAGAAGCAATGAGTGAACCACTAAGAGATACTTCTTTCTTTTTTCGTGGTTGTAATTTGCAAGCACCATATTTCACTATTTTGTTGATGATCATACAACGTAGTTGTGTAAAGCATCAAAGTGTTATTTAGTTTGCTATTGCAAAAGGTATTTGTGAGACTCCCTAGCTGTGTATTTGCTTATATATCTTTTTGTCTGAAACAACTGTGATCAGAAAAATGGAAACAATAAGTAGCCTTGTCCTAGAGAGCTTGGTGCTTCTCGAGCAAGCTTATATGTACATAGCAATTCTTTTGAGATCCTTCTTCATTTTTTCACATTGGCATACAGTGTGTCATTCCTATTAGCCTTTGTTATTTGTTTGAAGTTGCATGCATGTCTTTTGTTCAGGTGAGCACAATCCCCTCCCATCTCTACCTGCATGTAGGAGAAGTTATAGAAAATGCAGATAACCACAATCCCTTCTTCCTCATTATTTTCCTTCCTCTCTCTCTCATTAGAATTTTGTGATGGATCTATGACTTTGTCAAAGTGGTAGTGCTCCTAGTGCTATTCTTAGGAAAATTGGGAAATTATGCCATTTAGTCTGTCCACTGTATGCCCATATTATGTTCTGGTTTTCCTCATATACTACTTATTTTGTTGATCATTTCTTCATGTTTTCTTATATTTTGTCAGAGCACTATGTAAAGTAATGTATGATTTTGTTGATGCATCTGCTAGTAAAAGGAGTAGTTAGTGTCATTCATAGATGTATATCTCCAATCAGGGCCGGGACGGCAAAATCCGAGGCCCTGTGCAAACTCTAAAATGGGCCCTATGCCACTAGAAAATTTTAACTATTCAACAGTTATAATCTATATGACAGAGTATCTTACATTGCAATTGAATATATGAATAAACATACCAATCATACTCCGGGTTGCATGATGTTTATTTGAACAACATCATTCTCTTAGTGTTCTTTGAAATAAAATCTTCAATAATATTCTCATAATCAATCTTCTCCGACACTTCACTCTCAAGTGCTATTGTGGCTAAATCATTGAGTCTTTGTTGTGTCATCGTAGTACGCATATAGGACTTCAATAGCTTCAATTTAGAAAAGTTTTGTTCTACTGATGCAACAGTCACAGGAATGGTCAACAAAACTCAGTATGCAATACTTGCGTTGGGAAAACAACCATGCCTCTTTAAAAAATTCAGAACTTCAGGCGGCCCCATATTTTCTTTTGGCATGAAATCTTGAAGAAGCTTCAACTCAATATATAGTTCTTTGACATCAATATCAGATTTTCTATCTTCATCGGCATCAATACCAGGTTTTCTATCCATAAGGGCAGCCTCAAGGTAATCACAAGAAGATCTCAAACTATCATTATCCAATGACTGCAATGTTTCAGAGGTAAATAAGAAACCAAAAAAATTCTGGTAACCCTTATATTGTTCAAATCTGCATTTCAGTGAGGAAATTGCTTGCTCAACAAGAGGTATAAAATAGTTGATTCGAAATGATTCCTCTGCAGACTGTGTGGCAATACTTGTGTCATCAGGGTTCTCATCAAATTGTTTCTTTCTTTTAATTTCTCGCTTTTCAGGAAATTTTGCACCAATATCCAACTCAAGTGCAATTCCTTTTGCCATCTCCAATGATTGCAAGAAACCAGTTTCTCTATACCACTCGAAGAAAGAAACAAGCCCTTGTACTTTCTCAATAGCAACATCAATAAGCATATCTTTTGTTTGCAAACTTTTGCTTAGTAAATTAACAGTAAACAATACCTCATACCAAATGACTATGGCCACTATAAATTCATAGTCTCCAAGTTCATTTTTTGCCAAACCTAAAGCCTGACTGCTTGTCATTGGATCCTTGTCAATTTCGGATACCTGAAATGAAAGATAGGAAATAAATGTTATAGTTAGATGAATCCAAAAACCAATGGAACTACATCATTAGCAATATACAAAAATTGTGTACCTGAAGTAGAGCCTCTCGAATGTCTACACATTGGAATCTGATAGATTTAACACTTCAACACGACTCTCCCAACACGTAGCTGACACTGACTTGAGTGTCCATCCTGATATGTTATCTTTCAGAATATGTCATTTCTTAGTAGAATTAGTAAAAAATGTGTAGATGCATTGGTCATATCACAAAGTGTTAAATTAAGGCTATGATAACCACAAGTAGAATAGAAAGCTCTAGGATTCACATCCAAAAGTTTCTTTTGTACTCCCTGATGTTTTCCTTTCATATTGGATCCATTGTCATAACCTTGTCCTCGCACATCATTTATGTTAAGATCAAGAAGCTTTAGTTCATTCTTTAGAACATCAAAAGGTCCTTGCCCAGTCGTATCATTTACATCTAGAAATCCAAGAAATGATTATTCTATCCAAACATTACCTGAAGATAAATCGTATCTAATAATTAATGACATTTGCTCTTGCTGACTTGCATAGGGGTACAATCAAGTATGATAGAGAAATACTTTGCACGCTTTATTTTCTTAATAATTTCAGACCTAATAGAAAAAGCAAGCAAGTGGAGCAACTCATTCTGAATCTTATGATCAAGATAATGGGCATGAGTTTCTTCATTTGTAATACGACGAACATGCTCCTAGATAACGGGGTCAAATTCAGCCAACATCTCTACCAAACCCAAGAAATTACAATTGCTATTTTCATATAGTTTGCTGTTACTACCATGAAAGGCTAAATTATGCTTGGCAAGAAATTTCACAATGCAATTAATTCTGAACAAAACCTTTCTCCAGTGATCCTTTTCTTTCTCAAGTTGACGTTGAGCAGCTTTATCAATAGTCTGATGCTTCTCTAATCTACTACGCAGCTCATACCAGTTGGTCATATTCAAAACATGATCCACACTTGTTTCATGCTCTTTTAATCTATTGTTAATATGTGTCCAATCATTACAACCCTCCTTAGCCAACTGGCCTTTTCGATGCCCTTTTGTAAATAATTTACAGCCAAAGCAAAAGACTCTATCGACCTCCTTAGAATAGACAAGCCAATCCCTATCATACTCCTCCCTATTTGACATAAATCTAGTGTACAATCGCACAGAGAACCTTTTCTTATTTCTATCTTTAGGACCTTTCTTAATCGATAAGTCTCTTCTCAGACCTTTCTGTGCTAAAATATCAATTTGTTTCTGATCAAGGGAATCTCAGTATCTTGGATCAAATATATCGGTCTGGAAATTATTTTTCTCTACCTCAACATTGTTTTCCTCTACCTCGACAGTATCTTCCTCTACCTCAATATTATTTTTTGTCTCAGTTTGATCGTCTCTATGATCATTATAAGGAATAACAGCTAGTGGAAGGGTTGAAGAATCAACTGACTGATTATCGGAGGCCACATGTGGTTTTTTCTTAATAAACCTATCCATTGCTCCTCTTTGAGATTTAATTAATTCTTCCTTCTTTTCTTTTCTCTTACGCTTTTGATAGCCGGAATCTTGCTTCCCCATGTCGATTCCTATAAAACATATGAACAACACAAATTAACAGAATTTAGGATTAAATTGAAGCAGATTACACCTAGAGGTAGCCGACTAGGGCTTAGGCGATAGGGGCAGGGTGCAAGAGAGAAACTGCAGGGATGAGGGATGATACGGGTTACGTGAGAGTGTGAGAGACGGAGAATTAGAGATGCACGCACCGATCCAGATAAAAAAAATCGCGAACAGCGGTGACGCGACCCCTCCACACTCGAGAAGACGACGAACTGGAGCGATACGTAGTTTGCTGGCGGCTCCGCATGAGGACTCCTCGTCTTCTGATCAATCGATCGAGTGGATCGATCCTGGCATCCTGCCACTGGCTATATCCTTCGCTAAGGAGTAAGACCCATAGATCAGTCTTCTTTTACTCCTCAGTCCTCACCTCACGGGCCAAAATCCAAAATCCATATATAAGCATCCGATGAATTCTTTTTGCTGTATATATATACATAGGCCTATATAAAACTTGTGTGCCCCTAGAAAAAAAGGCCCTGTGTGGATGCACCCTTAGCACTCCTGCCGGCCCGGGGTTGCGTGAGAGTGTGAGAGACGGAGAATTAGAGATGCACGAACTGATCCAGATAAAAAAATCGCGAACAGCGGCGACGCGACCCCTCCCCACTCGAGAAGACGACGAACTGGAGCGATACGTAGTTTGCTGGCACCTCCGCGTGAGGACTCCTTGTCTTCTGATCAATCGATCGAGTGGATAGATCCTGGCATCCTGCCGCTGGCTGTATCCTTCGCTAAGGAGTAAGGCCCATAGATCAGTCTTCTTTTACTCCTCAGTCCTCACGTCACGAGCCAAAACCCAAAATCCATCTATAAGCATCCGGTGAATTCTTTTTGCTGTATATATATACATAGGAACCTGAAAGTGTGACTGGACTTGTCGATACCGCAAAAACATGGCGCGATCCAAAACAGTACAGGTGCTCCACGCACAATCTTAAATAAAGCGGTAAAGCATGGCATAAGTACAGGTTAGTAATAAAACCCCAAACTAGTTTGTGGCCCCAAGAAATAGAAATGAATCAAGCTCTAGCTCAGGGGGGTCCATAAGGCCTCCCGGATGTGGATAGTGCGAATAGTCAAGGAACAGGTATCAAGTACTCGGGGTCCTACGGGACACAAGTGAGCGTGGAAGAACCAAATAACATCTATTACCCACCGATGCCTCTGCGTTAGTTATATCTAGCATTTTAGTAGTTGTATTTAAAGTCATGATCAACTCCACCACTAAACATCTCCACCATTCCAACAACTGTGGTACTTGACAACACGAGATCGCACCTGAGCAAGCAACTACGACTCGCAAGGCCAGCTATCTACCAAACATAGGTAATAGGAGGTGTCCAAGGCAATATAGAGGCTGCACGGGATAGAACTGGTGTACGGAAACTAAAGCATCGTGACACGGATAGCAATAGATCAACAGGAGGAAATAAAGACTATAAATGCAAAATAGGTAGAAGGGGAAGAGATGCTCGCCTGAGAAACATTGCCGACAGATCATATCCGGAGAACTTGTCGATACTCGCATCAACTCATCGGCCTAATCCGCGAAGAAGCAAACACTAGAAGAAACACCGGATGCAATATTTAATACTACGGCAGAAGATCCGGCATGCTTATGATATGATGCATGGCATGGCACAGATGCGGTGCAATTAGGCAATATTAAGCGGAACCGGGGTCCCGACAATTAATTAGACGATGCGTGTTATTTATCTACCCAGCAATTTAAATGTGGTATTAACAGGGCGAAACATGGCATCGGTTCGCTACACCAATTTAAATGGAGTCCGGAATAAGACAAAAGTATCCCGCATATAGACTCCATATTTAATTTAGGTGAATCAACTATTAACCCAACCCACCATATGACATGTATGCAAGCATGATGATTTAAAGATGCGACAGGTATATGTCATATTATAAAAATGGAGGCTTAGGGTCACACATCTGGGTTCGGCAGATCTTGGGTCCGGGGGGGTTCGGTCTCAGGGTTCAACGAGGAACGGTTCAACGGGATCGGTCTCGAACAACGGAAGGAGAGCTTGGCGTTCCGGGAAGAAGAACTTGGATTGGCGTCGGGGCTCATCGGATTAGCCCTGGTGGGTGTCGATCTTGTCGTCATGTAGATCTTGTCGGGTCCGTGTATCAAGTCGGTCTTGGCATCCGGGATGAAGTACTTGTCGTTCCGGTGGCGATTTTGGCGGTCTTCAGGTTCGGGTCTTGGCGTTCGATGAAGGAGGTCTTGAGGGTCCAAGGCAAAGATCTTGGAGTCCAGGGTCTCGGGGTCTTCGGCCCCTGGATCGGAGAACTTAGCGTCCATGTAGAAGGCCTTGTCGATCCGGCGTCATCGCCTCCGGGTTCCTTGTGACTATCTTCGGGTTGTCAAGTCCGCGTAGTAGATCTTGTCGGTTCCAGGCGGGGTTCCGGCTTCGGTGTTGAGGACAGGCTTGGATCGGTACCGATGGTCTTTGTTTTTGACTGAGGTTGCATCGAAGAACCTGGTTATTATGCAGCAACAACAACACCTAGACTAGACAAGCTAGCATGAACGTGCAGGGAAAAATACAGAGAGGACACGACAGGGGATGGTCAGCGGTGGCGTGCCACTTGGAGGCGAGCGGAGGACGATGGGGAGGCTGAGAGCAGGGCTCAGACAGGGCGACGACCGCACGGACATGACGAGGACGGGAGAGTAGAGGCGGCCCGACAGCGGCTTGCGGGTGGGGCGACCTACGATGTGGAGGTAGGGGAGCGCCTGGGCAGCGACGCGGGTCGCGAGCCGGGAACGAGGAGAGAGCGAGGCCGACGAGAGCTCCAATGACCGCAACGGCGGCGGTTGATGGCGAGGCAGACGGTGGCACAGGAAGGCGGGCTCGGGGTCGAGGAGATCGTGGCCGGCGCGGGCGAGGGGAGGGCCACAGCAGCGGAGGTCCTGGCGGGCTCCGGGGAGGCGGCGATGTGGGGCCTGAGCTGGCGGCAGTGGTCGATGCAGGGGGGGAAGAGGCGGGACGAGGCCAGGTGGAGGGACGCCCGCGGTGGCGGTTGGTGAGATGCAGGCGAGAGGAGGGCAAACGGGGGAGGAAGGAAGCGCTAGGAGCGGGACGGATCGATGGGCGCGTGCGTACGCCGACGCGTTCCATCGCTCACGCGGGCGGTGTGCGGGGCACGGGCGTGGGACGTGTCGTGGGCCAGGGTGGAGCGCGTTGGTCGGGGCAGCAGGTGGTGGAGGCGTACGTGGGTTTGCGTGCGGGAGTTGGGCGCGTGGGGTGGAGGCGTACGGCAGGCGGGAAAAGGGAGGTGGGGCCGGGGGAATCCTGGGGTGGTTGACCGCGTGGGGGAGCGCGTCCAGGTGGGTGGGCGAGGCGTGCGAGTGGTGTGTGTGTGTGCAAGGGAGGTTGGGCAGGTGGAGGGGAGTGGGTCCAGGAGGCTGAGGTGGCGCCTGAGTGAGGTAAGGTGGGTGGGGGTTAGGGTTTGGGTAGGTGGGGTGTGGCTGGGGATTAGGGTTGGGTTTCTAAACGGGCCGGGTAGTAGGTGGCCTGGCCTAACGGCTGGGCTGCCTCCCCGGTAGAAATAGTTTTATTTTATTTTATTGGTTTTATTTTTAGAAAGGCTTTTGTAAATAGTTTTTAGACAAATAAAAGGCTTGGAAAAGGCTGGAGTTTTGATTTGAAATTAAGACGGGAGATATTTAGAAAACAAAGATAGGCTTTTAGAAAATAGTTTTAGGCAAACAATGTATGATGATGACGATGCTCAAATGCAATGTGGCATGATGACATGAGCATGCAGTCATGATGATGCAATGCACCAAAAACACCGCGATTTTCTAGTAGTGGTTTTAGTGAGGCGCCACAATTCGACACCACTAACAAGGGATCTCGCCCTCAAGATCCGCCTCATGGTACCGGGAAAAAGGTCGGCGATCTGAATCTTCTCGCTTCATGTATATCCTCGCGACACCACTAACAAGAGGTCGTTGTCCGTGATTGTCGAGAGAACACTCCGGGAACAAAGGGCGAAGGTAGAGGTATCAACAAATAAAGCCACCTCTAGCTTCCGTGGACGGAGTAAAATTGCTGGATCCATCGATTCAATATACAAAAGCGAATGATAAGAGTAGTCGGATGGTGATCAGTCCATCGCGCACCCAAACCATTACTCTGCACACGAATAGGTGAATTATGCAACCAACTCTCAGAATTAGACTGAAGATCTCGACAAACGAGGTTCGGAAACAAAGGAGTGATGCAGACTCTGCATCAGATCTGGCGTAGATGATGTTGTCGCGTCGGAAAACACCGGAAGGCACAACAAGGAACAGAGAGAAGTCCAACAGATGAAGGATTCCTCAGATAGCACGAAGACCGGATGTAGAAGCACCGTTACCAAAAGAGGAAGCGAAACCCTGAAGGTACGACGGAAACCCAACCACGAGAATTCCTGGACTCGAAGAAAGAGAAGAGAGCAGATTCAAACACGTAGAGGTAAGAGGAGAATAGCAGAGGGTAAGGAGTAAAAGCAGACCTAATCAGATCTATCCAACCGATTTTTGCAAAATAGTTTTGACACTCTACTTCGGCCGTTAACCAGGTTATCCTACAGGCTGGACTTGTGGGGTATCGCAACTGCTGAGCTCTGATACCACCTTGTAACACCCTCGAATCGGTCCTACACAAGTTTTAGCCCTTTCCGCCAAACCCGCATAGAAACGATTCAAGGACGCCCACCAGGCACTTTCGTGCGGGTGGAAAACGAAGTAATACCATTACACAATAGTCCTTGATGGGACCCACAGAACAGATATATACATCAACGACTCCATGAGTCAAGAATACAGATATACTATACAAAGATCCAAATCACCTTGAAAACGATAGAGCGTCCGACTACGGACAAGATGCAAATGGGGCTAAGAGCCCTGAAGAATAACCAATGGCGTCCATAACCCTGCCCAGGCCAAGCCGGAAGGGTAACCCTGCTAACGACGTCGATCTCAAACCATCTAAAACAAAAGGGGTGCTGACAAAGGGCAAAGGAAAAAGAGGAGCGTCGATCGAGGCCAAGACACGCGAGGCTAGAATTCGGCGGCTCTCGCCTACATAGGTATGGTGGACTGAAGCGGCAGCGCAGCGGCACTAAACAACCTATAGAGACTCGGTATCACTGGCGGCTATTAGAGAGGGGTAAGAAAGATCTATTCGGATCCTACCTGATACTAACACCAAACATACCCCTCCTGGTATTTCCCCCTCGAGACCAAATGAGGAAGTCGGACCAAGGAACTCACACAGTGGGCAGTTTTACTCATTCCATTTTAGTTGTAGCATTTACTAGTCAGGTATATAGCATGAGTCATCCTGATAGCATAAGTAGTGGGCATTTTTAGTTAACATTCCGTTATAGTTGGAACATTACTAGTCAGATATAATTGTCTTGAGGAATCCCAAAACCCAGCAGTTGTTGGCACTTTTATCACATTACATTGGAGTTTCAATACTTACTAGGCAGGTATAGTATGTCACAGATCACCACAGATCCACCAGTTGTTGGCATTTTTAATTTACATTCCGTTATAGTTGAATCTGATTACTAGTCATATATTAATTCAAGTTTATAGCACTACTTTAGTTATGCTTGTCTATGATCGAGATACTGTGCTCCAAGTCTTCCATAACCGCGGACACGGCTTTCAAAAAGTTTTACCCTGCAGGGGTGCACAAATAGCAACACACACTCGATCAACCTCGGAAAAACCAACTCAAAATCCAACGAGGCTTTCACGACAAAGCAATCACAGGATTCATAAAATATTTCAGGGGCCACCCCACTAAGCTACCCACAACGGTTGGCTCAAACAGGAACAGTGGGTTTATTTTATTACACTAACGACTGGGAACCCGAAAGTGTGACTGGGCTTGTCGATACCGCGAAAACCTGGCGCGATCCAAAACAGTACAGGTGCTCCACACACAATCTTAAATAAAGCGGTAAAGCATGGCATAAGTACAGGATAGTAATAAAACCCCAAACCAGTTTGTGGCCCCAAGAAATAGAAATGAATGAAGCTCTGGCTCAGGGGGTCCATAAGGCCTCCCAGATGTGGATAATGCGAATAGTCAAGGAACAAGTATCAAGTACTCGGGGTCCTACGGGACACAAGTGAGCGTGGAAGAACCAAATAACATCTATTGCCCACCGATGTCTCTGCATTAGTTATATCTAGCATTTTAGTAGTTGTATTTAAAGTCATGATCAACTCCACCACTAAACATCTCCACCATTCCAACAACTATGGTACTTGACAACATGAGATCGCGCCTGAGCAAGCAACTACGACTCGTAAGGCCAGCTATCTACCAAACACAGGTAATAGGAGGTGTTCAAGGCAATATAGAGGCTGCACGGGATATAACTGGTGTACGGAAACTAAAGCATCGCGACACGGATAGCAATAGATCAACAGGAGGAAATAAAGACTATAAATGCAAAATAGGTAGAAGGAGAAGAGATGCTCGCTTGGGAAACATTGCCGACGGATCATATCCAGAGAACTTGTCGATACTTGCATCAACTCATCGGCCTAATCCGCGAAGAAGCAAACACTAGAAGAAACACCGGATGCAATATTTAATACTACGACAGAAGATCCGGCATGCTTATGATATGATGCATGGCATGGCACAGATGCGGTGCAATTAGGCAATATTAAGCGGAACCGGGGTCCCGACAATTAATTAGACGATGCGAGTTATTTATCTACCCCGCAATTTAAATGTGGTATTAACAGGGCGAAACATGGCATCAGTTCGCTACACCAATTTAAATGGAGTCTGGAATAAGACAAAAGTATCCCGCATATAGACTCCATATTTAATTTAGGTGAATCAACTATTAACCCAACCCACCAGATGACATGCATACAAGCATGATGATTTAAAGATGCGACAGGTATATGTCATATTATAAAAATAGAGGCTTAGGGTCACACATCTAGGTTCGACAGATCTTGGGTCTGGGGGGGTTCGGTCTTAGGGTTCGACGAGGAACGGTTCAACGGGATCGGTCTCGAACAACGGAAGGAGAGCTTGGCGTTCCGGGAAGAAGAACTTGGATTAGCGTCGGGGCTCATCGGATTAGCCCTAGTCGGTGTTGATCTTGTCGTCATGTAGATCTTGTCGGGTCCGCGTATCAGGTTGGTCTTGGCATATGGGATGAAGTACTTACCATTCTGGTGGAGATCTTGGCGGTCTTCAGGTTCGGGTCTTGGCGTTCGATGAAGGAGGTCTTGAGGGTCCAAGGCGAAGATCTTAGAGTCCAGGGTCTCGGCGTCTTTGGCCCCTGGATCTGAGAACTTGGCGTCCATGTAGAAGGCCTTGTCGATCTGGCGTCATCGCCTCCAGGTTCCTTGTGACTATCTTCGGGTCGTCAAGTCCGCGTAGTAGATCGTGTCGGTTCTAGGCGAGGTTCCGACTTCGGTGTCGAGGACAGCTTGGATCGGTACTGGTGGTCTTTGTTTTTGACTGAGGTTGCATCGAAGAACCTAGTTATTATGCAGCAACAACAACAACACCTGGACTGGACAAGCTAGCACAGACGTGCAGGAAAAAAAACAGAGAGGACACGACAGGGGATGGTCAGCGGTGGCGCGCCACTTGGAGGCGAGCGGAGGGCGACGGGGAGGCAGAGAGCAGGGCTCGGACCGGGCTACGACCGCACGGACATGACGAGGACGGGAGAGCAGAGGCGGCTCGGCGGCGGCTTGCGGGTGGGGCGACCGGCGACGTGGAGGTAGGGGAGCGGCTGGGCGGCGACGCGGGTCGCGAGCCGGGAACGAGGTGAGGCCGCGGGGAGCAGCGGTGAAGCATCTGGCGGCACTCAGGACGAGGAGAGAGCCCGCGGGGCTGACGAGCTCCCTACCAACCGCAGCGGCGGCGGTTGATGGCGAGGCAGACGGCGGCGCAGGGAGGCAGGCTCAGGGTCGAGGAGACCGTGGCCGGCGCGGGCGAGGGGAGGGCAGCGGAGGTCCTGGCGGGCTCCGGGGAGGCGGCGAGGTGGGGCCTGAGCTAGCGGCAGCGGTCGATGCAGGGAGGGGGGAATAGGCGGAACGAGGCCGGGTGGAGGGACGCCCGCGGTAGCGGTTGGTGAGATGCAGGCGAGAGGAGGGCAAACGAGGGAGGGAGGAAGCGTTGGGAGCGGGACGGATCGATGGGCGCGTGCGTACGCCGACGCGTTCCATCGCTCACGCGGGCAGTGTGCGGGGCATGGGTGGAGCGCGTCGGTCGGGCCGGCAGGTGGTGGATGCGTACGTGGGTTTGCGTGCGGGAGCGGGCGAGCGGGAGTTGGGCGCGTGGGGTGGAGGCATACGGCAGGCGGGAAAAGGGAGGTGGGGCCGGGGGAATCCCGGGGTGGTTGACCGCGTGGGGAGCGCGTCCAGGTGGTGGGCGAGGCGTGCGAGTGGTGTGCGTGTGTGTGCAAGGGAGGTTGGGCAGGTGGAGGGGAGTGGGTCCAGGAGGCTGAGGTGGCGCATAGGGAGTGGCCGGAGTGAGGTGGCAGGGGTGGGGGTTAGGGTTTGGGTAGGTGGGGTGTGGCTGGGGATTAGGGTTGGGTTTCTAAACGGGCCGGGTAGTAGGTGGCCTGGCCTAACGGCTGGGCTGCCTCCCCAGTAGAAAATAGTTTTATTTTATTTTATTGGTTTTATTTTTAGAAAGGCTTTTGTAAATAGTTTTTAAGCAAATAAAAGGCTTGGAAAAGACTAGAGTTTTGATTTGAAATTAAGACGGAGGATATTTAGAAAACAAAGATAGGCTTTTAGAAAATAGTTTTAGGCAAACAATGTATGATGATGACGATGCTCAAATTCAATGTGGCATGATGACATGAGCATGCAGTCATGATGATGCAATGCACCAAAAACACCGCGATTTTCTAGTAGTGGTTTTAGCGGGGCGCCACAGTATGGCTATGATAAGGGTATATATATGTGTATAGCTACAATATATTCATGCTTTTAAATTCTGATTTTAGAATCTAAAGCTCTTTACACTTTCTTTAAGCTTGAACTGTTAGATACACAATGTACTGCTTTGGAGGGGGGCGCCTTGACCCCTAGGCGATGCATTGGCGACGCCTTTAAAACCATGGATGTTACAGGAAAGGGCCAAAAGGCGATGCTTTGGAGGTTCTTTATCAGGTTTGAGTTTTTTTAAACATTGCAATTTTGCTGAATCATCTTTTATACATGGTTTTAAGATGTTTTCGTTTACTTCCTTTCTTGATATGGACACATGGTCTTATGACAAAATCTTCATGATACATTTGTGTGTTGGGTCAGCTTTTGTGTGACACATAATTATTAGTTAGATGTTGTGCCTCCAATTATGCAAGGTTATAAATCATTAGATGCTGAGGTCCATTAGTCTGGGCCTAAAGGGCCAACCCCGCCTATGCATCTGGTTTTCATCTAACTTTTCTTCCTAAACCTTAGTACAATTACATGGAAGATCATTTCATTGGAACTTCTTTTTTCTGCTACAAGGAGGGATATTGTTGGCTGAAGGGGACTATGAATGTTATTCTTTCTCTTCTTACTTTTTTACTTCTCGCCCTTCTCTTCCTTGACATCTAGTTATGTTTTGTAGTCTGTTAACCATATATTGTTGTTTCTGCTGGTTGCATGTCTAAGTTGCAGATCTATCACTTCTTTTATTGATTCATCCGCATCGATTAATAGTTTCTCTTGATTACATGTGCTGAAAGTAATTGAAATGAATGGTTGATGATGGTCCTTAATTCCTATCCAATCAATAAATTCCTAATATGAGATTTCTTATTGTACAGATTATTGTAGCTGGACTCTTGCTCAGTCTACTAACTCTAGATAGCACTATTCACTCTTCAAAATTATTATGTTATTTTGGGAAATTATTTTTTCCTTGTGTTATTGGGTGTTCAGATCGTAGTGGCACATGGGGGTCAATGACACCGGCGACCTACCTCATCTCAAACGTCTTCAGGTACACTATCTCATTCCACATCTCTCTTCTAGGCGTATGCATTAGGATTGTTAACTCAATAAGTTGCTGAATCTAGATTCTTCTACTACTTGAACTGGCATGGTGAATAATAGCCTTACTCTTTTGATTAACTATAGATTTATGCTCTTCCTTCTTTCCGTATTCAATCAATGAATGCAGGCTGATGTAATATTGTCAAGAACACCGTAAGTTTTGCGGCTGTCATTATACAAGCAACGAGCTCATATGCTTGTATTTCCTACTAGAGGTAAATCTGAAAGATCTCTTACCGCACATTGTTGTGGGAGAAGTACAGTGAAGCAGATGTCTTAGTGGACACAAAATAAAATATTTTGGGTGCCTTATGAAGAACCTAGACTTTCCATAATAAACTGAGTTTCAATTCAAATGCTTCTGTAAATGAATGAACCTGGCCATTTTGTCTGAATAAAGTGATGTGCTATTGAGATTATATCCTGTCAGTTAGGATGGAAGGCTGGAGGTTTAGATCATTAGTAATACTTCATATGTTTGCATTATTGAGATTGCAGATGTAGCCTATTAAGCTTCCAAAAGCTTCATTTCATTTTTTAGAGAATGATGTAAATAATTAATGTTTTATCAACGACCATACATGTGTTTGGCTTGCATGTTGAGCCTGAACAAGAATTCCAATATAATGTTCTTTGTGAGTTACTATAAAATAAGTATATATTGTAAAAATAAATGGTTGGTCAGTTATCCTTTTGTTTTATTAATGGGTTACAAGCAAGTCTTTTTTTCATACTATTTATTAGCTGACATTTTGACGATTGTTGCATCTATAAGGTTATTTCTTATTCAAACTAGAGGATGAACCTGGGCATTGTGCATTCTACAGAACCGCAGTTCCATATTTTTAGATTGGTGGTGTGTCAAACCATCATGTCTGTGGTAGAAAAAAACTATTATTGGCCATGCTAGATCCTTGTCGTGGTGGTGTCACAACAGATGCAATGGGTAGAATAAAGATGAGGCGAAGTGTGCTAGAGGTATCCAGGGAGGGATAGTGTGGTGATTCCACACACAGATGATTTGTATTCTCAAGATCTATGGTGTTTACAGATGCTCCTTGAGTTGTTCGTGGGGAGGAGGAAGATGAAGTTTTTCACTGCTCACCCCTCTTGCTAGGGTTCTTCCCTTAGTAAAATGATCGACCCCCTCCTCTAGATGTCCTGGCGCACCTTATAAAGGGGTGGTCAGGTTACACTTAGGGCATACGTGGAGAGCATATTCCTACTCCTCCCAAAACTATTATCGCCTTTGCCTCTTCTTCTTCCTGCTAGTGCCGCCGCCGCTTTGTGCTTAGCGTCAGCGCCGCCACTGCCGCTCTCTTGCCCTTGCTTTCTTCATCGCAGCAGCTCTACTCGCCGTCGCTATGGGGTCGCGTCAGTCAAGACCCTTCTCCCCCACTTCGGATTTCTCCTTTGAAGAACATCTGGAGATGCCGCAAGACGTCACCGTCGTCGATGAGCACGAGGAGGGCGGCGCCGCCCACGAGCGCGGGGCTTGGGCTGGTTCTTGGGTGTGCCAAGACGACATTGACTGCCTCACCCACATCCACCGCGTTCCCGCCGAAGTTAGCTGTCGCATTCCCGGTGACGAAATTGTCCCCGCTCCCGAGCCCGGTGAGTTTGTGGTTTTCCTTTCCCACTTCCAGTGCGGCTTCAGCCTTCCTATCAGTGATTTCTTCCATGACTTCCTCACCACCTTTGTTCTCCAACTTCATCATCTTCCCGCGAACGCCATCGCCTCTCTCTCTGCTTTAGTTTCCAGCGTCGAGGGGTATCTCGGCATGTGGCCCTCAATACAGATCTGGTTCAAGTTCTTCGGTTTCCGGGCAAACATTGTTCGGAATAAGGACCTTCGTCCCACCGACAAATCTCTTACCCAATGTGGGGTGGCCTCCATCTCTCCTTGGCGGGACTCGTTTTTTCCCCGTGTTAGCGGCTTGGAGTCCTGCAAGGGGTGGGCCAAGACATTCTTCTATGTAAAGAACGATACCCCGGAGGATAAGATTAGGCTGCCTCCTTTTTTTGTCGGCATCCCTGATAGGAATCAATGGGGTCGGACCCCCAGGACGTCAAGTACCTTGGTTGACCCGGTGGAGAAGCACATCATTGATCTGAAGAAAGAGGGAATGTCCGGCGAGGATCTAATGCTCACTTTCATCCGAAGCCGAATCTGCCCACTGCAGAAACGCACCCACAAACTTTGCCACATGAGTGGTCACCTTGATCCTAACCAAGTTTCATCATTCAAGCTCTCTGACTCCCAGATCTTCCACCAGGTTAAGTCTATCTTCAAGATTCCCTTGACCGAGGATTGGGAGTGGGGGCTAGAGCACTTCAGCCGAGATAGGCCAGTTCCCGTGCTACATCTCTTATGTGATCCTTTTTTCGAGTTACATTTTATGTCGGCCTATATCATCTATTTGACCCTTTTGTCTTATTCTTTTCAGAAATTCCTTCAGCAAACAATAGAGGACACCTCGACCCCGTCTCTCAAGTGGAGCAAGGATCGGGATACCTTGGATCCGGAGGAGCCGGACTCCGAGGAGTTCATGCCTATTGCGGACTCTAGCTCCAGCCGACCCTCTGGTAAGACTTATGTCTTAAGGGATTGGCCGGATGACGATGAAGATGATGATTATTGTGAGGTCTTGGAGGTATTTAACATTGTGCCTATCTCATATGCCTATCCTGCTGATCCCCCTCCAGCTAACCCGGCTGGTCAGGTGCATGAAGTGACTCTGGTGGTAGTGGGAGATGCGGGCCCGGCTAAGAAGCGACCTGCAACCTCGGTTGCTTCTTCCGAACCACCTAGGTCCGGGAAAAATACAGGAAGTCCAACAACAAGGTTGGTACTAAACACCCTGTCAAGACCACTGTCCAGAGAGCTCCAAAGCCCAAGGATCCACCTACCGCGTTTGAGTAACTTCTTCTCTCCTTTCTTGTTCTTTGAGTTGCATAGCTCTTTTTATATGTATTTCTTGTTTCTCTCTTTCTGGCCTAACTTGATACTCGTTTCCATTTGACTCGGCAGGGCCGCCAAGGACATCTCCTAGAGAGGTCCCAACATAGCATGTCCCTTTCGTGGGAATGCACCTTCTCCGCGCCATGACGATGCTCTTGTTCTGAGTCCCGTCCGGGAAAGTTCTGCCGCTGCGCCGAACGTCAGTCGACCTTTGCAGGAGGAGGGTGACTTCAGAACAGAGGGAGGAGGCGCCCCCGAGGACGTGGCTATGCGAGATTAGCCAAGTGCCTCTTCTGCTTCGCAGCAACAAGATGATGATGGTGCCAGCAACATCGGGGCCGAGAAAGTTTCTACCGAGGTGCCGGTGACACTGGCACCGACCAAAGTTCAACCTCCGCCTCAACCTCGACCAGTTCTAGCTTCAAGTTCTTCTCCACAAGCACCTCCCGCCCCGTCCGAGTCTACCTAGACTCGGCGAGAAGACCAAACTCGGCCGAAGCCTCAGACCAAGTCTTCCGCGCCATCTTTGGCGGCCGGAGATCAACCTTCAGCTTCGCAGCAGCAAGCCAAGCCAGCCGCCAAGGCCAAGAGTGCAACCGAGGCGACCAAGGTTAAAAAGGCTGCCGACGTGATCAGGGCTGCACCCAAAGGATCAACAGCCGGGTCTGGGCATCACACCATTGCATCCATGATGCAATAGGGCAGCGCTGTCTCTGGCCCAACTCCGGACAAGCAACTCACGATGCATTCCAGTTTGGCTGCTGCCAAGGCTGCACGCCAAGCTGCACACGAGAAAGGGTTGGTCCTGGCTCGGACTCTCAGTGGTGGGATCCTCGGCTCACTCGCTGAGTTCGCCGAGAACTGGAACAACGCGGAATACGTTGATGTCAGCTCCGGTAACCCGGCAAAATTTTGGTCCTACGGAGATTGGTGTGCAGATGAACACTGCTAGCAGGCCATTGCTTATGCCAGTAAAATGATGGAGGAACACCCTTCAACCATTTCTTTACATATGTGCAAGTACTTGTAGATATATCCCTCATCCCCGAGCCTCCGGGGGAGTAACACGTTACTCGGCCGGATGCTCTTAATAAACTTGTGCAATTTTCCCGTAACTTGTTCCCAAATCTGAGGTATTTTAACTTGGTGAAATTATTGAGTAGCTTCAAATATCCAATCACCTAGAGCCGGGTTAAGTTCCACTTGACTCGGATCCGAATAACATCAAATATTCACTCACCTAGAGTCGAGTTAAGTTCCACTTGGCCCAAGTCTTGAGTAACTTCAAATATTCACTCACCTAGAGCCGGGTTAAGTTCCACTTGGCCCGGGTTTTGAGTAAGTTCAAATATTCACTCACCTAGACTCGGGTTAAGTTCCACTTGGTCCGGGTCTTGAGTAACTTCAAATATTCACTCACCTAGAGTCGGGTTAAGTTCCACTTGGCCCGGGTCTTGAGTAACTTTAAATATTTACTCACCTAGAGTCGGGGTTGAGTTCCACTTGGCCCGGGTCTTGAGTAACTTCAAATATTCACTCACCTAGAGCCGGGTTAAGTTCCATTTGGCCCGGGTCTTGAGTAACTTCAAATATTCACTCACCTAGAGCCGGGTTAAGTTCCACTTGGTCCGGGTCTTGAGTAACTTCAAATATTCCTTATTACTCATGAACTAACACTTTCCTTTTCAGATCACCACCAACCGTCGCACCGTCGAGTTTCAACGGCTTCTAGACACACAAGGAGCTTTCTTCAAAGCATAAGGCCTTACTGCCCGAGCTGAAGAAGAAAGGTAAAATTTTCAACTTGATATTTTAAATTTTACCTCCCTCCATCTTGGCTTGCCGAATTAATTTGTGGCTCGGATTTTGCAGCCAATGTGGAGGCCCGGAACGAGGCGCTAAAGAAGGAGGTTGCCAAGCTGAAAGGTACTTTTCCTTCGTGTCTTATCCTTTGTCCTTTTTCATTCTAGCTCAGCAGGTCACTATACCTCGGCTCTGCCGGGTCAAAAAATTATTGTAGTGTCTCTTCAAGATAGCATGTCCCTGCCTAACATGATGCTCCATTTTCTCGAACAAGCAGGACACCATCAGGCCTAGCTAAAGGAGAAGGACACAGAGATTCACTGGCTTCGTGCCGAGAATGAGAAACTCCAATAGCTCTAGAAAACTGAGCTTGAAAAATTAGATCAAGCGTTCTCTGATGCAAAGGTCCAGCTCGAAGGCTAGATTGATAAAAACAAAGGACTCCTTCAAGAGGCTGAGGCCAAACTTCAGTCGGTGAACACCGCCCTTGCAGATCTTCAGAGGAAGCAGAGGAACTAGCTGGCCCAACTAACTCGGATTCATGGTCTTATAGCTAGTAAGTTTCCTTGTTCCGAGTTTGCTTCTTATTGCCGAGGTTACTCTTCTCTTTGTAGTTTCTGAGTTGCTTTTTGTTTGTACTTTCAGAGGATTTCCCTCACTCTAAGGCCCGCTCTGATGTCGCCATCAGCAAGCTCCGGGCAAAGAGAGATGAAGTTGTTCGTATCTCGGAAGACGTCACAATTGATGAATCTTTGGCTGGTCTTGCGGCTTGCCTCGGGCCCCTGAGGGTCTTTGGGGTGGGTCTCCTCGGCATTGCCATAAACAATTTTCATACTCTATGGACGGGTGAGACTGATCCCAAGGAAGTTTTTGTGCTAATCGAGAGACTCCGGGATAGCAGCACTCAACTCAGTTTGTGGCGAGAATCCGCTGTGCATGCTGGAGCTAACACGGCCTTATCCTTTGTGTTGTCCTGGTATGAAGGCATTGATCTGAATGTACTTGGTTGTCTGCGCACCAGATCCAGGTGCACCAATGATCCAGACAGCATCGCCCAGCGTCAAGCTCGTGCCTATGATCTTATCCAATATGCTCATTGTCATCAATGGAATGAGGGGTCAAGTTTCCTCGAGGCCATTAACGATGAGTACATTAAAGATGACGCAGATGATGACCAGGAAGACTCGGATTATGTCGAGGATGCTGAGGATGCCGAGGCAAACCCAGATGATGAAGCTGAAACTGAGGCTCCTAGCATCGAGGACAACTTGCCTCCTGCTGTTGCGGATGGTTCGGCCACTATGGCTCCTTAAGCAACAAAACTTTAAAATTTGTTAAATCCCTGGTATCCCAGGTGCAGATGCATTAAACAATGTGTTATTTTGTGACAGCTTATGTTTTATACCGGATTAACTTGGGCAAAATCCCCGAGTTTCATTTTCTTGTTCTCTCAATTCAGTGATTCAGCTCGTGTCTACCTTGAGTCAGTGTTTGACTTACGAGTCCGAGTTTCAAAAAATTGATCTAATAATACTTGAAACTTTTAGGATTAACTCAAATAACCCAGCATAATAAAAATAAAGTAGATACAGGGGTAAGTACAAAAAGCAAACGTTGGCTCGATTACGTTCCTTTCCTTAGTCGTTTTTCATGTGCCCTGCAATTCCAAACTTGTTCTCTTGCTTCCCATGAAGCCAATTCTTGTTGGACAACAGCAAGTCAAAAAGTTAGCTTTTGGTGCCAACACATTACTAATTCGGCTAAGGTGTAAGTAATTTAAGCCAGCTGACATATAAAAAGTAAATACAGAGAATGACAATTATTATTAAGGCAGTCCCCGAGTTTCTGCTCGAGGTGCCGAGGTTTCATTGATAAGCTCATTGCCGACATATGAGAGTTTGAGATACATACAGTTTTAGCTAAGTGTAAAATGAACAAAGTAGTGCTACATTCCATGGCCTCTTTGATTCTTCTCCTGCCCTATTCGCCTTGAACTTCTCCTGCGGTTGTGCATCAAAGAGGTAATACGCATAATTGTGCGGTACTTTGCTTACAATGAATGCCCTTCCCATGGGGGACAGCTTATGCATGCCGGCAGTGCGCTGCACCAGCCGATGTACCAGATCTCCTTCCCGAAAGACTTGGGGGTTCACTTCCCGGTTATGATAGCGTTGGAGATTTTTGTTGGGTCCGCAGCATAGAAAACAAAAAAAATTCCTACGATGAGAACTACACGCCAAGATCTATCTACTAGGTACAGAGCAACGGGTGGACATACATCCATCGAGAACTTACCCTCGAAGACAACGAGTTTTGTTAACGAGTAGGAACTTGTGGTTGATGTAGTCGTACACTTGCCGATCTCAAGATCGAGTGGAAGTCCGAGCACCGCAAATCAGCAGCACATCCGTACTCGCACACACGTTCAAGCCACCGGACAACCTCCACCTCCTCGCTCCAGCGATCCAGCGGAAGCAGCAACTCCTTCCGCATTTAAATGCCACTGGGAACATGTATCTCGCTAATCCGAGACCATGGGGGAATAATTCTAGAGGGGGAGAGAGATCCTTCACGAGGAGGTGTGAGGAAGAAGGAGGGAGAGGGTGGCCTTTTATAGGAGGAGGGGGGTGCCCCTCTCTCCATGGCCGGCGCATGGGGGGGTGACTCCTCACCTCCCCCATTCATGTGGTGGTAACCCCTCCACATTAAAATGCCTCTTCACATTCCCTTTTAAAGTCCCTACTTTAAATGCATTAAAATTCTCCAAGTTTAATGCTCTCTCATTTAATAAAACTCTTTTATTAAATTTATTCAGAATTTTTTTAATTACTTTAATTAACAAACATTCACATATAACCCCTTGCAATATTTCAATATCACATGCAGAACCACTTTCTGCAATTTCACCCGAAACAATTTCCAGTTTCTATCGAAACAATTCCTGCGCTTTGTAATTCTTTCGTCTAAAACATATGTGCTCCCAAATGGTGTCCGGTAACTCTTAAGTGTGTCACCCTATGGTTCGCGAATAATGCAAACATGATTGAGACTCCTCTCAGATCAATAATCAGATGCGGGACCTGGAGATCCATACTGACTCCTGCATATTCAATGATGACTTCTGTGATCGTGAGAACCTTTAACGCTAGTAACTAAATCCCTTTGTCTCGCGATATATTACATGTCCGAGATTCGATCATTGGTATCTCCATACCTAGTTTGATCTCGTTGCCGACATGCACTCTTTTCTTGTTCCCGTGATATAACATTCTAGTGATCACATCACTTGCTTGCAAGCTATCTCAATGTGATATGACCGAGAGAGCCCAGATTATATCTATCCATCATCGGGATTGAAAAATTCCACTCTTGATCCATGAGCCTCAACATAACACCTTCGTAGCACCGAAACCATCTTTATAGTCACTCTGTTACGGTGTGACGTTTGATGTTATCAAGATACTCTTCCGGTGTTAGCAATTAACATGATCTCATGGTCTAAGGATAAAGATTACTTCGTATGATCTTATAGCAATATAAACATAATGACTTTGATTGTAATGCTATACTTCGGATGAATGTTCATCACATCATTCCACCAATGTTGTGACCTTGTTATTAACAACATCCAATGTCCATGATCAGGAAACCTTGATCATCTTGTTAATCAACAAGCTAGTCTATAAGAGAGGCATAACTAGGAACCCTTTTTGTTTATTAAACACACATGTATTGACGTTTCCGATCAATACAATTATAGCATGCAAAATAAACATTTATCATAAACATGGAATAAGATAATAACCACTTTATTATTGCCTCTCGGGCATATTCCCTTAGTCTCCCACTTGCACTAGAGTCAATAATCTAGTTTGAAACACTTTGTGTATTGAATACGTATGACTTTCTGGTGTTGCATATACGTGATTGCTAGTGGTTAACATAATCTCCGGATCTGACAGTTTCAGGTTCGTGTGTGTTTGCATGTCTTTGCGTCTCTACGCATCACTCATTCTCAAATGAGATGGCATTGTATAAATTTAGTCCTTTGGTGAGACCTTTAGTTCGTTCGGGTTAAAATATGTTGATATTATTGTCACACAATATATCTTCATAGTATTAGCCCACTTTCAACCACACCTAGTTTGATAACAAACTACTTAACACAAATGCCCTCCTTTGCTGCTACTATAGCAGTTATATACTTAGCCTTTTGTTGTAGTATCTGTCACAATGTCTCAACTTTGGAACTCATCCAAATCCATCATGGAACATCCTTTCCATTACATTGTGCCACCCATAGTCTAAATTGAGATAAATTTAATTTGTATCTTGTGACAAAAATAGTATCAATGTAACACTTTACAATTAACTACCTTTAACTATTTGTCACTTATACATGATATATTCTTAGTTCTTCCAAAGCTCATAAGAATATCTTTACTATCATCCAATGATCATCTTATGAATCATTCTGGTATGTGCTCATAACATTTAGAGCATAGGACATTTTGGATATATACATATCATGGTATAAAAAATTTCATGTGATTTTACTCACCAAGTGTTGAAACACTTGAATCTTGATACAATTCTTTCCATGTAGCAAGAACCTTTCTTGTTGTTTCTATATTGAACCCTTTCAATATCTCATATATGTATGTCTGGCACAACCATATTAGTGTCTTAATCTATCCATATAGATATTGATGCCAAATATTCTGGGTTTGCCCAAGTCTTTCATCGAAATCTTATTTTAATGAAATTCTTAACTTGTGTCAATACAAGATACATCATTTCCAATCAACAATATGTCCTATACATTATGTCTCAGCGCTCCCACTTAATTTCTTGCAAATGCAAGCATCTTCATCATCTCCGATGAATTTAAACTCTTTTAATAGTTTCATCATGGTGAAGATTCCAACTCCGCTATGCTTACTTCAACTATTGAAGTTTGCATGCCCTTTTAGCACCCTTTGAATTAACAGAACCCTTCGGACCATGTCATGTACACGTCCTAGGTAACCGTTCTATTAGAAGAACCTTGTTTTGTTTATTCAACTACCATATACCAAATTATATGTAGTGGTTGCTACATTAATCCGTCAAGACTATATATCACTATGAAAGATCAAATCTTGTCATAGTCAACTACTTGAACATTGCCGTAAACTTCTTTCCAACATGTCGACTATTTCATAGATATTAAACATCCATGTCTATTTCTTTATAGATCCAAACATGACCGACAGGCTTCACGCCTTTCCGAAGGGTCTTCCAAGTTCAGAAACTTGATTTCTCGTGTATGGATACTATCACGGATTCTATGACTTTTAGTCATTTTGTGGAGTCAGGGCGCACCATCGCTTCTTTGCATGTAGTCGGTTCATCATTGTCAAAACAATAACGACTTGCTTATCAAATCACACTATTTGATTCTTACTGATCCACAATGTTCAATAGGAACTCTAATCTTCGAGATCACACCCTTTGTAATCATGGGAGCCATGAGCATTGTGGCCGCCACCGGGACACTTTGTGGCGCTGCGCTACTTAGCACATATAGCTAAGGTTCAACAACCTTATCAAAGTTCTAGTGTCCTCCCACTTAACTTTTCACGAAAAAATTCCTTCTCAATAAACTTGACGTTCCAAGTAACAAACTCTTTTGTCCTCGGTGTTATGGAGAAATTCCCAACAGATTCTTTGGGATAACCTACAAAGACGTGCTTATCCGACTTTGGTTGTAAACATTTTACTTATGCATAGCATACCAAAATTTAAGAAAAGACAGTTTGGGTTTTATCCCAAACCATAACTTATATGGTGTCATTTCAACGGATCACGATGGTGCTCTTTTCAGTGTAAAAGCGGTAGTCTCTAAAGCTTCAATCCTTAAAACATAATGGCAGTTTTATGAATGACACCTTTGATCTTACCATGTCAAACATGGTTTGATTTCATCTCTCGAATATGCCATACTCCTATGGTTTATCGGGAAACACAAATCATGGAACAATTCCTCAAATCTTAGGTGTTTTGCTAAACCTGTAACTGAAATATCTTCCTTTATGATCAAATCATAAACTCTTTATTTTCTTGTTACAATGATTTTCCACTTCATCTTGAAAGTCTTTGAACAATTTTTCAAATGTTTCATACTTCTTCCTTATTAATTAAATATATAGATATATTCACTTAAATTTCTGGAGAAAGCATATGAAGCAAAAGGATCCATCACATATGGCTACACATAATGGACTATATACATCAACATGCATAATATCCAATAAGTTAGTCATCCGTTCCTCTTTGGCCTATGGACGGAGTTTCAATTATCTCGAGTAAAGTTTCACCAGCGTCAATTGATCAAAATCAAAAGACTCCAAAATTCTATAAACATGGAGTTTCTTCATGTTTTCTTTCCAATATAATTTAAACAGTGATGTTACTTCATAAGTGATCTTTCAATCATTTGTCTTGCAACATTTTAGCAATAGTGTTTATGGATGTGATTTCTCCCACTAGACTTGTAAAAGTTCACCCATCCTTTATGGAATACGGTAATTATTTTAACAACCATTGTTCTCATAATACCGGAACAAAATAACAATTATTAAAACAAATCTTGAAGGCTAGGTTTGACGACAACGAAAAACACAATAACACTTTATTTGTTTTCGATGAACATCATCACTTATTATCTTGCTAGTTACTTAGGCCATTGCAGTTCATGAATTGCGTTGTCCTGTATGACACTTCATACCAACCAATTCGGTATCCGATACCGGTATCCAATACCTCAGAACCACATTGTTTAACAAGCAAGGAATACAGTCATAACATGTATATCTTCTATATACCTAAGTTGGACATCTCCAACCTTTTCTTTTCTACCAAATATTTTATAGATTCTCTTTCAGCAATTCCTTTTCCTTTTAAAAGAATCTATCAATATCAATAGTGGTGTCATTCACATGACACATAGTACAAAGCGTATATAGTCAAATACTAATACCTTTGGACTTGCACTTTGAAGTGGATCTCCATCATCAAATGTTTGGCATTCTTTCAAAAATCCATTCTTTAGTAATCTTTTAGTGTAGTAAACATTTTACTTACATCTTCTATTCATCCTTATCATGACAACTTTCATGATCAAGCTACTATATCCTGTAAGGAAGAATCGCGAGTATAATGTTAGTTCCCAAAAACCTTTTTGGGAGATCCAGATGCCTAGCATCTCCATCCTTCACAAATTCTCATACAATATGAGAACATGTATTTTGCTAAATTATACTCTATCATAATGCAACCAAAAACATTGTTTCAGATATCACAATATCTTTCACACATGATGGTTTCTGAAACAATTCTTTCAGCTCCTATATAATCTTGATATTAAAACAACTTTTGAATATCAATAATCATGGAGGCAAACATGATACTTTAGATACTAACATTGGAATTCTTACTCTTGATTTAATACTACTTATTAAACTTCATGGAGTAAATAGAGTTTGCTGAAAGTTTGCAATAGGACTTATAAACTTTAGATTGACATTCAAAACAATGCGATACCAGTTCGTAAAGTAAATATCCAGAATTCTATAGTTCTATTATCTCAATTAAAACTAAGCATAAGGTAGTGAACAGATGCCAATGACTACAACAAATTATGCAAATTCACTTCGATTTAGTTTATGACAAATTTAGTTCTACTAATCCAAATTAGAAATAAACTCCCACTCAAAAACGACCTCCCTCGTGCCTTTTTGGTGATTACATGAACCAAATCCACTACACCAAGTCCGATCATCACGTGAGTTGATGTAGCTTCAAAGGCAAGCATCTATATGGGCATCATATCAACTATATGACTCATGCTTAACCTTTCGGTCCGTGTTCCGAGGCCATGTTTGTACATGCTAGGCTCGCCAAGTAAGAACCTTAGTACTCGCGTGTGTAAAACTGTCTTACACCCGTTGTATGAAAGCGTAGAGTCGAGTACACCCGATCATCACGTGATGTCTCGAAACACGATCCATAGAACGGTGCATACTCAAGGAAGAACACATTTTATCTTGATATCTAAATGAGGGATCATCTTACAATGCTACCAAAAGCGCCAAACTAGCAGTATAAGATGCTAACATCTAATGTGTAAAGTGAGATGATATGGTCCATGCATTTGATCTCTATCATTTGCATCGTGGTATGATCTCCATCATTCCTTTGTGTATAAGGCCAAGGTCTATGGAACTTACACGTTGAATGTGTTGTAAGAGTATCTATCATACATCTACTTACAACAATACCATATCAATACACTAGCCCAGCAACGATCTAAACTAGATGCCTCTAATTTATCAATTGAGTTTTACGTGGCTTAGGGCTTTCGGAGATAGAACCGTTCTCACCTACGAACATGAACCACAACAAGGATAACCAAGTTATTATCAACTCGTTGTAAATCAGATATTGATAGTAGGAGAGACAGACACCCGCCAGCCACTTATGCAAAACAAGTTGCATGTCAGTCGTGGAACCAGTCTCATGTACGATGACATGTAAGGTTGGTCCGGGCCGCTTCATCCCACTATGCCACCAATATCCAAAGTACATAGAAGATGCAATAACATGATCATCATCGCCCATATATAAACATATGTGTACTACCCGTGCAGAGCACCTACGCACAGATCAGGCTCTGATACCACTGTTGGGTCCGCAGCATAGAAAACAAAAAAAAATCCTACGATGAGAACTACACGCCAAGATCTATCTACTAAGTACAGAGCAACGGGTGGACATACATCCATCGAGAACTTACCCTCGAAGACAACAAGTTTTGTTAACGAGTAGGAAATCGTGGTTGATGTAGTCGTACACTTGCCGATCTCAAGATTGAGTGGAAGTCCGAGCGCCGCAAATCAGCAGCGCATCCATACTCGCACACACATTCAAGCCACCGGACAACCTCCACCTCCTCGCTCCAGCGATCCAGCGGAAGCAGCAACTCCTTCCGCATTTAATCACATCGGGAACATGTATCTCGCTAATCCGAGACCATGGGGGAATAATTCTAGAGGGGGAGAGAGATCCTTCACGAGGAGGTGTGAGGAAGAAGGAGGGAGAGGGTGACCTTTTATAGAAGGAGGGGGGTGCCCCTCTCTCCATGGCCGGCGCATGGGGGGTGACTCCTCACCTCCCCCATTCATGTGGTGGTAACCCCTCCACATTAAAATGCCTCTTCACATTCCCTTTTAAAGTCCCCACTTTAAATGCATTAAAATTCTCCAAGTTTAATGCTCTCTCATTTAATAAAACTCTTTTATTAAATTTATTCAGAATTTTGTTAATTACTTTAATTAACAAACATTCACATATAACCCCTTGCAATATTTCAATATCACATGCAGAACCACTTTCTGCAATTTCACCCGAAACAATTTCCAGTTTCTATCGAAACAATTCCTGCGCTTTGTAATTCTTTCGTCTAAAACATATGTGCTCCAAAATGGTGTCCGGTAACTCTTAAGTGTGTCACCCTATGGTTCGCGAATAATGCAGACATGATTGAGACTCCTCTCAGATCAATAATCAGAAGCGAGACCTGGAGATCCATACTGACTCCTGCATATTCAACGATGACTTCTGTGATCGTGAGAACCTTTAACGCTAGTAACTAAATCCCTTTGTCTCGCGATATATTACATGTCCGAGATTCGATCATTGGTATCTCCATACCTAGTTTGATCTTGTTGCCAACATGCACTCTTTTCTCGTTCCCGTGATATAACATTCTAGTGATCACATCACTTGCTTGCAAGCTATCTCAATGTGATATGACCGAGAGAGCCTAGAGTATATCTATCCATCATCGGGATTGAAAAATTCCACTCTTGATCCATGAGCCTCAACATAACACCTTCGTAGCACCGAACCCATCTTTATAGTCACTCTGTTACGGTGTGACGTTTGATGTTATCAAGATACTCTTCCTGTGTTAGCAATTAACATGATCTCATGGTCTAAGGATAAAGATTACTTCGTATGATGTTATAGCAATATAAACATAATGACTTTGATCATAATGCTATACTTCGGATGAATGTTCATCACATCATTCCACCAATGTTGTGACCTTGTTATTAACAACATCCAATGTCCATGATCAGGAAACCTTGATCATCTTGTTAATCAACAACCTAGTCTATAAGAGAGGCATAACTAGGAACCCTTTTGGTTTATTAAACACACATGTATTGACGTTTCCGATCAATACAATTATAGCATGCAAAATAAACATTTATCATAAACATGGAATAAGATAATAACCACTTTATTATTGCCTCTCAGGCATATTTCCTTCAATTCTGCTAATATATGGTGGATCTGGACAATGCCAATTCTCTCGCTTCTACCAGTAGATCAACATTGTTTTGCCGGGCTTCTTGCACTTTGGCTTCTGTGTATTGGGTGAACCTAGGCGAGTCATGCTCTATGTCGGCTGGTAATACAGCTTCGGCCCCATATACTAGAAAGAATGGCGTATAGCCTGTTGATCGATTTGGAGTTGTTCTTAAGCTCCACAATACCGCTGGAAGTTCCTCAATCTAGCACCCCGCCGATCTTTGTAGTGGCTCAATGAGCCGAGGTTTTATCTCGGACAGTACTAGTCCATTGGATCTTTCCACTTGCCCATTCGATGCGAGATGGGCCACTGATGCGACATCTAGCCAGATTTTCTTATCTTAGCAGAACTAGGCAAACGCTCCTTCGAAGAAATTTGTGCCATTATCAGTTATGATACTGTGTGGATAACCGTATATCAGGATGATATGTTTGAGGAATGTCACGGCAGTAGCTCCATCACACTTTCTTATTGGCTTTATCTCAATCCACTTTGTAAACTTGTCTACCATGACAAATATGTGGGTCATGTTTCCCTTCACCGGCTTAAATGTTCCAACCATATGCAAGCAACATACAATAAATGGTCAAGTGATTGGTATAGTTTTGAGTTCAAAAATCGGTAGATGTGTATTGCTTGCATACCTCTGACACCCATTACATTTCCTCACAAGTTCCTCGGCTTGCTGCAAGGCACTTGGCCAGTAAAATCCATGCCGAAAAGCTTTTTCCACTAGGGCTCTGGACGAGGAGTGATGCCTACATTCCCCCTGATGGATATCTCGGAGGATGTCTAGCCCTTCTTCCGGATCAACACATCATTGCAGGACACTTTTGACACTTCTCTTATATCGCTCGGCGATTATTATAGTATATGACTTTGCTCTTGTTTGTACTTGTCTGGAGAGTACTTCATCACTTGGCAAAGTTCCATCTTTCATGAAATCAAATAGTGGTTGTGCCCATGTTGGTACAGTACGAGCTGGGAAAAGTACTTCGTCAATTTCCATTGGATCAACCGACATAACCTCTGCCGGATCAAGCTGAACAGTCCCTGGGTTTACTAAGGTAGTCCCCGGCTTTGACGAGGTAGTCCCCGAGTTTGCCGAGGTGTTCCCCCAGTCAATGTCCATTGGGGCCGTTCCTGATTCGGGGTTTGTCAGGATATATATTGACTCGGATTCTGGTGAAGGGGTGATAGATGGTTTTCTTAGATGCTCCAAAGTGACTCCTGGTGGGATAGCTTGCCGAGATGAGCCCAGTTTAGACAGCATGTCGGCTGCATCATTTTCTGCCCGGGGTACATGATGAAATTCACATCCCTCAAAGTACCCACATGTTTTTTGGACGTGAAGTCTATAAAAAGTCATGTTTGCGTCTAAAGCATCCCAATGATCAGATACTTGTTGCACCACTAGATCCGAATCACCGAAGCATTGTATCTGACGTATCCCAATCTCTTTTGCCACTTTTAGTCTAGTATGAGCGCCGCATACTCGGCCATATTGTTTGATGCTCGAAAATGGATCTAAAGCACATATCGCAACTGATCTTTCTTGGGCGAGGTAAGGAGTACCTCGGCCCCTAGCCCGTCCTTCGATTTTGATCTATCAAAGTGCATTCTCCAGTAGTTTGAGTCCAGCAAAGGTGGCTCGTACTGCATTTTAGTCCAATCCACGAAAAAATCAGCTACTACCTAAGACTTGATTGCGTCTCTTCTATCATATTGTGGAGCGTAAGGGTCTAACTCAATTGCCCATTTTGCGATCCGGCCACTTGTATCTTTGTTACTCATTATATCGGATATAGGCGCTTCACATATCACCTTAATGGGGTGTTCCTCGAAATAGTGTTTGAGCTTCTTGGCCACCATATAGACGCCATATGTCATCTTATGATAATGGGGATAGTTCTGCTTTGAAGTGGATAATACCTCGCTTAGGTAATATACTGACCTCTACACCGACTTACCCTCCTCGTCACTCTCCACCACTACCACGGCACTTACGACTCGATTGGTCGCTGCTACGTAGAGCAACATCGGCTCTTTGGATAGTGGTGACACTAACACTGGTGTAGAGGCTAACATCTTTTTCAGTTCATGAAACGCGCTATCTTCTTGCGGTGTCCATATGAATTTATCTAATTTTTTCAATAGCTGATAGAGAGGCAGATCCTTTTCTCCCAGCCGACATACAAACCGACTTAATGGTGTCAGGCAACCAGTGAACTTCTGAACATCATTAAGACACCTTGGCATCATCATTCGCTCAATAGCTCGGATTTTAGTTGGGTTAGCCTTGATACCTCGGCTGGAGACAAGGAAACCGAGTAACTTTCTAGCTGGGACACCGAAGGTGCATTTTTCCAGGTTAAGCTTCATTCGGAACCTCCTTAGGTTCGCAAATGTTTGCCGGATATCATCTAGGAGTGTTTTACTTTCCTTTGTTTTTATCACCACATCATCGACATACACTTAGACATTTTTGCCAATTTGACCATGTAATTTTTTTTCATTCACCTCTGATATGTTGCCCCTGCATTACATGAGCCAAATGGCATAGTGCGATAGCAATAAGCCCCATACGGGGGAATGAAAGAAGTTTTTATTTGATCATCCGGGTTAAGTGGTATCTGGTGGAAACCAAAATACGCATCTACAAATGACAATATCTCACACAGTGGTCGAGTCAATGACCTGATCTATCCTCGGCAGTGGAAATGGATCTTTTGGACACGCCTAATTCAGGTTCATGTAATCGATACACATATGCCACACCACTACTACGTTCAGATCATCTTTCTTCTTTTCCATGAGCACCGGATTAGATAGTCAATCTGGGTAAAGCACTTCCATGATAAACCCGGCTGCAAGGAGCCGAGCTATCTCATCACCAATGACTTTTCTCCTATCTTTGGCGAAGTGGCGAAGAGGTTGCTTCACCGGCTTTGCGTTGGGTCTAAAATGCAAAGAGTGCTCGACCAACTCCTTTGGAATGCCTTGCAGATCCTATGTGGACCAAGCAAAAATATCCCGATTCTCACGGAGGAAGCTGTCGACCTCGCTTTCCTATTTGTCGCCAAGGACCGCACCAATAGTTACTGTACGCTCTGGGAACTGATCATCAATTGGCACCTTCTTGGTATCTTTTGTCGGCTAAAATGACACACTTCCATGCGGGTTACTCAGAGCCGGCATATTTAGCTGTGCGGATTGAGCCAATGTCGCGACCTCTTGGATCCTTTCCTTTTCTTGAGCGATAACCAATGACTCGGCCAGGTTTGATCCGGCTGGGGCACACTCCATGGAGTGCCTAAAGTCCCCAGAAATGGTGATGACCCCATTTTCCCCTGGCATCTTTAACTTTAGGTAACTGTTGTGGTCACTTGCCATGAACTTTGATAGAGTTGGTCTCCCGAGTAACGGATGATTAGCGCTGTCCAAATCCACTACCTCGAACTCCAAGTTCTCAGTTCGGCAGTTATCCCTCGTGCCGAACAATACATCAACTCGGACCTTGCCTATAGGCTCACAGGATAAACCTGACACAATACCATGAAATGTGGTCTTTGTCGCTTGCAGCATATTCTCTGATACTCCCAATTTGTGCATGGTGTCCTTATACAGTATATTAATGCTGCTACCATTGTCAATCAACACCTTGGAAAACTTCACGTTGATGTTTGGCCCGACGAAGGTTGGGTCAAGCACCAACGCATATGATCTAGGACTCGGCATGATCCTAGGGTGATCCTTTATTCTCCATGTAATTTCCTGGTCAGGCCAATGCATGTACCTCAGCACTATCGACATAACCGCATTGACCTCCATATGTGCCTATCAGTTTCCTCTGTGGTAACACACAATAAGCTTGATGATGCTCTTTGTACTCATTTTTTCCGTCATTGCCGGGGTTCCTTTGATTCGGCTGATTCTGGTTTTCCACCTGATGCACTTCATCCCTTATATCGTGATTTTCATACCTCGGCGAGGGCGGCGGTAACATTAGTTGATGTGCATTTTCTCCAGAGAGCTGCTGCTATCGAGGTACATCATGTCGAGGTGCATCGTGCCGAGGTAGTTGTGCATTCCCCGTGCTACTTTGCTCTATCTTCCTCATCCACTCACACTGCCGAGTCGTGTGGTTCGCCGGGTTACTTGGGTTCAGCGTATGAAATTTGCATGGTTGATCCAACATAGCCTCATATGTGTACCTCGGCCTATCTTTCCTCTCTTGCCACTATCTCTTTTGTTCCGGTGTCCAAGTTTTCTTGTCGTCATTTCTCGGGGTCCACTGTTGGCCTCTGCTCTTCTGTCGCTGGCTATTTCTAGCTCCGGGTTGATCTGGCTCCACTGTCGCAACTTGGTACGAACCATATCTATAATCCAGCCTTTCATTTTCTCCTCTTACCCCAGAAATCATTTTTCCGGGATGACCGAGGGTAATATTCATCATTTGACTCGCTTGCCATAAGCCGAGGTTGAGCTGGATCACCCAATGCATATGAGTTAGCAATTCTGATTGTTTCAGCCAACATAGTTGGCATATCTCTTTGTAGCCTTTGCCATAGCATACTTGCATATCTACATCCTTGTACAAACCAAGCAATAGCATGTGACTCGATTACCCGTTGCATGAATTGCGCATGATGCACCAGCGAGTTAGGATCTCCTGGTCTATCTCATTCGGCCTCTGCTTACACATTGCTAGTTGTTGTTGCCTGTTCGGCCTCTTGTATATACTTCTGAAATTACTAATAAATATCTCCTCGAAATCAATCTAGCTGTTGATGCTTCCTGCTAGCAAATTATTTAGCCATATCCTTGCTGGCCCTTCCAGCGTCTAAGGTACGTATCTCACTGCCCATCTCAAATTACCCCCGGAAATGTTTACCGCGGTGTCATAATCAATCAGCCAATCTTCTGGCTTGGTACTTCCATCATAAGTCTTTGTTCCTATGGACAACTGGAAATTCGGGACGGGAGGTTCTCTCACACTGTCCCTTGCGAGTGTCCACTCCCATGCATAGAATGTCCCGCTGGAACCAATTCAGCTGCTTGATCTCACGAGCAATAGGAGGCACAGGGGGCCTACGAGCACTGTCACGAGCATCCCTCATGAGACCCTTAGAAGCATAAGATGGGTGTGAGGTCTTCCTCACCTTGTTGTAGATCTTCTTTGCCTTGTGTTCCACATCGATGTGAAACTCTTTAGTGGGAAGCAGGTGCTTGATCAACATCATGATGTAAGGAGCATAAAGGATGGATAGCCTGTTGAACATTGCATCAATCAACTCATGGTAAATGAAGTCCATCACATCCAGCTTGTAGTTAACGGACTCATCCTCGCAAGATGCAACCCATGAGAGAAGGCTAGGAGTTGAACCATGTGACCACGGATGCTGTCATTGTTGCCTCCACTCGGGGTGATAGAATCACGGAAGAGACCCACCAAGCAAGCATAAATTGGAGAAAGACCAGCAAGGGTGCCCACAATACCATTGTCCATTGTGCACGGAGAGAGGACTGCATCTTTATTGGTCTTGAGTTGGGTGATGATACGGTGGCAACTAGCACGATCCCTGCTACGGAAAGAATATCCAAGCACCTCAACAAACACACAAAAATCAGCTTGCATAGGCTGGTCACGAGTCATCCACTTCATGGTGCGGTGGTCATCACCGCAAATAACCATGGTGGAGAAGAACTGCTTCACAATCTCAGAATCATAGGAGCATTGAAGAGCCATGAGATGGTGCAGCCCCATCCGTTCAGACACATACATTGCATCAACAAGGTGAGGCTTTTCCAAGGCCTCAGCAAGAATAAGAGGATGCATAGGCCGAATCTTCTGCCGAGCATAAACATCTTCATAGATCCCCTTTTGCTAGCACACCAAAAACGAGAGTCACCCAGCTCAGTATCATGTGCTAACTCAGCAAATAGATCACGGTGATAAATAGAAGAGTAGGTAACGGGATCTAGCGACTTATAATTAACCTTGGGCTCTTTGCCCTTCCTCTTGGACAGACCCCTCCTATCCCTCTTTGCCTGTTTAGCCATGCGTTTCTCCTCGTTCTTCCTTCTCCTCGGCTCAACCTCGTCCACCGGGTTACCCTTTCCGTTGTGCCGAAAGTATTTAGCACGAGGGCGGCGCTTGTAGGTCTTGAGAGCGCTGGAACCACCTGTGAAGTGAACAAGGTGGATAGCATGGGGATAAGCATACACACAAGTCCAAGATAGAACGTAGAAAAAGTAGGCAAACAGTTCATAGTCCAATCCTACTCAATGCACCAATCTATAAGAAACTGAACTAGTTTTGACTCTGTCAGGCCGGATTATCTGGCCTCGCCAGGGGCGGATAATCTGGCCCTGGTAGAAAATTTCAGAATCACCTAGATTGAATGAAAAAGTGTAGATTAATCCTAGATACTGCAATACTACAAATTCTACGCGAAACAACACCCTTCTAGACAGCGTTCCACCTAACAAGTAACACATCTATCCAAAGATGGGGAGAGAGGGAGTTACCCTCACTCATTGGAGGAAGAACACGGAGGAGAAGGTACCCGGAGGCACGGAAAAGAAGATCCGGGGAGGCCCGGAGGATCCAGCGACCGAAGAGGCTCCGGGGAGGGTGGGGGACGGCAGGCGGCGGCTGGGGAGAGGGAGAGGGTCAGGGGAGAAGTGCTGCTCATTATGAGACCTCCCCCCCGACCCCAGCCCTTAAAGACTGCATCCGCCAGGGCCAGATTATCCGGCCTATACTTGGGCCGGATTATCCGGCCTAAAATCTGAAATTCTGTTATACACAGATTCAGGTCCACGCATCCCCAAACAAAACCCCCACAAGGTGTACAAGGGACTTGTGTGCAAGAAAAGATGGCTTAGAGGTAGGGAGAGGCTTGGGTTGAGAGAGCCAAACTGAGATGGTACTACACACTCAAGATTGCAAGAATCAAATCAACTAAAAGCCAAAATTCTGGGCGTTATAAGTGGTATCAGAGCAAAGGTTTACAATACCCCACTGGTCCAGCCTATAGGTTAACCTTGCCAACAAACGATGTCTAGTGTCAAAACTATTTTGCTACAAATGCGTTGGATAGGTCTAATTAGCCCTGATTTTACTCCTTACCTCCATTCTTTCTCCTCTCATCTTTCCCTTTTTTAACACCTTCTTCAAGTCTAGGATTTCTCGCGGTTCGGTTTTCGACGTACCTTTAGGGTTTCGCTTCCCTCCTTTTGTAACAGTGGTGCTACATCCGGTTTTCGCTCTATCTAAACCAGCATCATTTGTTTTCGGTGTTTCACGACTTCCAGGACGATGACCTCCTCGTCTTCTGATTGTTTCTTCGAATCTTTCTGAATGACGCTTGTTATGAGCTTCAATTTAAATCCCGAGAGTTCGGTCGCCCGTTTCCCTATTCTTATACTAAGTAATAGTTTGGGTGCGTGATGGATTGGCCCCCCCATCCGACTACTCTTTATATTCGCTCTTGTATGTTAAACTGGGCGAATGTGTGACTTTACTCCTTCCACGGAAGCTAGAGGTGGTCTTATCTTTTGATCCCTTTACTTTCGCCTTTGTTTCTCCGGAGGGTTTTCTCGAAGAACGTGACAACAACCCTTGTTGGTGGTGTTGACGTCTTCAAGATGGAGCAAGAATTCTTGTTAGTGGTGTCGTGACCATCAATCTGACGCAATAAGATCTGATCATCAAACCTCCCCCCTCGGTGTCTTTGCTTGGATCTCGGGACGAGATCCTTTGTTAGTGGTGTCGAGTTGTAATACCCGGAAAAATACCCCCAATTAGATTTGATTGTTATTTTATTTTGTGCATCGTCATGACATCATCATGCATATTTTGTTCGCAATTTTGACTACAAACTATTTTGCTAAAAACCTATTTTTGTTTTACTAAAATATCCCTATGATTTTATTAAATCTGTTTCCCTTTTCTTATTTTCAAACTAAAATAAAATAATTTTTTCAGTCCGTTATCTGACCATAAATGTTTTTTCTTATTTGACTAAAAATAAAATTAGGCTAAAGGCCTGAAATTTTGGTCCAAAACTAGCCCCACTAGTCTACTTTCGACTAAATAGTCCAATCCCCTTTTCCTTCTCGAACCCTAGCCCCAAATCTTTCTTGGCTCTAGATCTAAAAAAATCCCCGCTCTTTCTCCTCCAAATCCATCCCCTTTTCTCTCTATTCCTCGTTGCAGCTGGCATGCGAATTGTTTTCCTGGCTCAAATTCTTCCATCCATAGCCGACCTTGTTTCATGGCTAGCACAAGATCCCATCGTGGCCTCCTTGCTTGAATCCTTGAGCTAGCAACCTGATCCTCAACACCACCATCAGCTCATGCATGCCAATCTTCACACGCAATAGCAGAGCAAGGTGTTGCTTGGCCGTGCATGCACCCGCCCTCTTCGATCTGTGGTGAGCTCCACCAAATCACCAGCACTAGCACCGCTGTCCTCGATCTCCGCACTGATCTTTTGAATTCTTTGCCTTCCCCACTTGTGCACAGCAGCGGCGGCACATCTTGGTACTGCTTGCCGCATGCGCGCTGCCGTCTTCCCCTTTCACATGCGCAAGAGCCAGCTTGGCCGCCCGCATGTTGACTTGCCAGGCTGAGCCAGCCGAGGCCCCACTCGTCGTGCCGCATGCAGCCTGACCCGCCTCTCGTAGCTGTCGCCCCGTCGGGCACAGATCCAAGTTCGTCCGTACGCGCGCCCCGGTGCAGCTGAGATCATCTGTCTGCCTTGTTTCCCCTGCGAGAAGAGATGTCTGTAGGCCACCACCGCTGCCCTGCTTCCCTTGTCCGCATGTAGCATGCCTGAAAGTAGTGTTTCTGCTTGGCCCTGTATGTAACATGTTCGATAAAATTCCTGTGTAAGTTTTCACCGTGGATTTATCTTACTGGTGTTTACTTCGTCTACTTTTATTCCGAGGATAACCAGAAGGTGTCGTTACAACTACTTCCGTGACATCCACTACTTCAGCTTTCAACCCGAAGACCTTCACTTTGCCTCTCCGACCCAAACCGTGAGATCCTAGCTCAAACCATATTTTCTATATATATGCCATCTATGTTGTATGCTTTAAAATCATTCATGCTCGCATACATATTTAGTTGCTTGGGATGTTATATCGAATTGCCTAATAGTTAAACATGCAGTGTATATGCGGGATTCCTTTGTCTTATTCCGGACTCCATTTAAATTTATGTAGCAAATCGATGTCATACTTAGTCCTGTTAACTCAACATTTAATTTGCAGGGTGGTTAAATAACTTGAACCATAATACTTATTTGTCGGGATTCCGTTTGCGCTTAATATTGCTAAGTTAGGCCACATATTTACCATGTCATGCATGATATCATAAACATGCCGGATCTTCTGCGTATTATTAAATATCGTATCGGGTGTTCTTTCTAGTGTTTGCTTCTTCACCGGATAGGACGATAAGTGGTTGCGAGTTGCGACAAGCCTTCAGATACCAACTTTTTCTCACAGGCGAGCATTCTCTCCCCTTCTACCTATTTTGCATTTGTAGTCTTTACTTCTTTCCTTTGTCTATTGCTATCCTTATTATCGATGCTATAGCACTGTCCCTTTATTTACCTGCTCTACCATATTGCCTTGGTTATCATATTGCCTTTGTTTGAGTAGCTAGCTTTGTCCCTGCGAGTCGTAGCGCATGCTTAGGTCTCCTGCCCGCTCTCATACAGGTGAACCGTGATATCTGGATATGGTTGATAATATGATAAATTAAATTGGTGATGCTGATTATGGTTATGGTTATGGTTTCACCTAATGATAAGGCCCCGGCAGGGACCACCTTTGGGAACTGCTTGAGCCGACCTAGGACATGTTCATTCTACGATACTAGTTATGAGTTGATCGTGCTAACCAAACATGGGGCCCCTTGGATCCCTCCCTCAACTACCGACTATATTCGTTTATCTAGAGGGTCACAAAATTGGTTTTCCATTTGGTGCATACGCATAATATGTTCTCCGACATGGGTGAGTTAATATGTCTTCGGACTTGGTGATGATATGATTTGGTGGATAGCCTGGGCATTGCATACATAAAAGCGGTACATGCCAGCGGTTCAAGGGGAGCTCTATAAGTTATCTTCCAGGGCCGTTGGGTATAGTAGTGGTGAACGATGTGCCACCTAGAGACTCGGTCGTGCCTCTGGGCTGGATAAAACACAGTAGGTGATACCTCTAGATACACGCGTAGTTATGGGACAGTTCTTGTTGTGAGATCTGGACGGCACGCGTATTATGTTGCATGAACGGTTGAGCATGCGTTTAGGTACAGTAGTGCACCCCTGCAGGATAAATCTTTTCGAGAAGCCGTGTGTCCACGCTTATGGACGCCTCAGGAGTACGGTGTCATGATCATAGACAACGCCACTTATGATTTTCCCCTAATAATATAATTAGTAATTAACCTTATCAACTAAACACCTGCTTAACTAAATTGCCACCGTGTGTGTTCCGCAAGGGGACTTCCTTAATTTATCTTCGAGGGGGAAATCTTTGGATGGGTTATGTTTGATGTAATATATGATGACCGTATAGCACTCTCTTATCTCGCTCTAATAGCCGAAATTGTAGTGTGTCTCTATAAGTTAGATAGTACAAGCTTTGTTGCCGCTGAGCCCACCATACCTATGTAGGCGAGGACCGCCGAATTCTAGACTCGTCATGTACTGGCCTCGGTACTGACCGCTCTCCTTTTGTTTTCTTTTGCCCTTTGTCGGCACCCTTTGGTTTTGACAGGTATGTGATTGACGACGTTAGCAAGGTTATCCTTCCGGCTTGTCCTGGGCAGGGTTATGGACACCGCTTGGTTATTCTCCAGGGCTCTTAGTCCAATTTGGATCTTATCCGTACTCGGACACTATTTGGCTTTCTTCCTGATTTGTATCTTTGTATTCTTGTCTCGGTGAGTCGTTGTATATATAAGTTCTTGTGGACTCTATTGTAAACTACTGTGATGTAACTACTTGTAATCAAATCCCACTCACACGAAAGTGTCTGATGGACGCCTTTGAATCGCTTCTATGTGGGTTTTAGCGGGAAATGCGGAGATCTGTATAGACCCAATTCTAGGGCGTTACAGGTATGTTTGCTGTTAGTTTCAGGTTGGTTCTGAATAGGTCTTTCTCATCCCTCTCTGATAGTCGACAGTTGTATCGAGTCTCTCTAAGTTGTTTAGGGCATGCTTCGCTACCGCTTTAGTCCACCATACCTATGTAGGCGAGATCCGCCAAATTCTAGAACCGTCGTGTACTGGCCTCAGTACTGACCGCTCCCTTTTTTCCTTTGCCCTTTGTCAGCATCCTTTTTGTTTAACAGTTATGAGTTCGACGTCGTTAGCAGGGTTACCCTTCTGGCTTGGCCTGGGCAGGGTTATGGACGCCATTGGTTATTCTTCAGGACTCTTAGTTCAATTTGCATCTTATCCGTACTTGGATGTTGTATCATTTTCAAGGTGATTTAGATTTTTATATTGTATTTTTGTATTTTTGACTCGTTGAGTCGTTGTTGTATATATACGTTTTTTTGGGTTCCAACGTGAACTATTGTGTAATGGTATTACTTCGTTTTCCACCCGCACGCAAGTACCTGGTGGGCATCCTTGAATCTTTTTTATGCGGGTTTGGCCAGAATTGCTAAAATATGCATAGAGCCGATTCGAGGATGTTACATTTTCCTGAATTCCTAATTTATACTTCCACTTAGTGCTGAGATCACCTTTTCTTGATGGATATCCTGTAATTGGGGTAATACTTTTTGTTTCTTTAGTTGGATGATGTTATAGAAGCAATGAGTGAACCACTAAGAGATACTTCTTTCTTTTTTCGTGGTTGTAATTTTCAAGCACCATATTTCATTATTTTGTTGATGATCATACAACGTAGTTGTGTAAAGCATCAAGGTGTTATTTAGTCTGCTATTGCAGAAGGTATTTGTGAGACTCCCGAGATGTGTATTTGCTTATATATATTTTTGTCTGAAACGACTGTGATCAGAAAAATGGAAACAATAAGTAGCCTTGTCCTAGAGAGCTTGGTGCTTCTCGAGCAAGCTTATATGTACATAGCAATTCTTTTGGGATCCTTCTTCATTTTTTCACATTGGCATACAGTGTGTCATTCCTATTTCTATTGGCCTTTGTTATTTGTTTGAAGTTGCATGCATGTCTTTTGTTCAGGTGAGCACAAGCCCCTCCCATCTCTACCTGCATGTAGGAGAAGTTACAGAAAATGCAGGTAACCACAATCCCTTCTTCCTCATTATTTTCCTTCCTCTCTCTCTCATTAGAATTTTGTGATGGATCTATGACTTTGTCAAAGTGGTAGTGCTCCTAGTGGTATTCTTAGGAAAATTGGGAAATTATGCCATTTATGTTCTGGTTTTCCTCATATACTACTTATTTTGTTGATCATTTCTTCATGTTTTCTTATATTTTGTCAGAGCACTATGTAAAGTAATGCATGATTTTGTTGATGCCTGTGCTAGTAAAAGGAGTAGTTAGTGTCATTCATAGATGTATATCTCCAATCAGGGCCGGGACGGCAAAATCCGAGGCCCTGTGCAAAACTCTAAAATGGGCCCTATGCCACTAGAAAATTTTAACTATTCAACAGTTATAATCTATATGACAGAGTATCTTACATTGCAATTGAATATATGAATAAACATACCAATCATACTCCGGGTTGCATGATGTTTATTTGAACAACATCATTCTCTTAGTGTTCTTTGAAATGAAATCTTCAATAATATTCTCATAATCAATCTTCTCCGACACTTCACTCTCAAGTGCTATTGTGGCTAAATCATTGAGTCTTTGTTGTGTCATCATAGTACGCATATAGGACTTCAATAGCTTCAATTTAGAAAAGCTTCGTTCTGCTGATGCAATAGTCACAGGAATGGTCAACAAAACTCTGTATGCAATACTTGCATTGGGAAAACAACCATGCCTCTTTAAAAAATTCAGAACTTCAGCCGGCCCCATATTTTCTTTTGGCATGAAATCTTGAAGAAGCTTCAACTCAATATATAGTTCTTTGGCATCAATATCAGATTTTCTATCTTCATCGGCATCAATACCAGGTTTTCTATCCATAATGGAAGACTCAAGGTAATCACAAGAAGATCTCAAACTGTCATTATCCAATGACTGCAATGTTTCAGAGGTAAATAAGAAACCAAAAAAATTCTGGTAACCCTTATATTGTTCAAATCTGCTTTTCAGTGAGGAAATTGCTTGCTCAACAAGAGGTATAAAATAGTTGATTCGAAATGATTCCTCTGCAGACTGTGTGGCAATACTTGTGTCATCAGGGTTCTCATCAAATTGTTTCTTTCTTTTAATTTCTCGCTTTTCAGGAAATTTTGCACCAATATCCAACTCAAGTGCAATTCCTTTTGCCATCTCCAATGTTGCAAGAAACCAGTTTCTCTGTACCGCTCGAAGAAAGAAATAAGCCCTTGTACTTTCTCAATAGCAACATCAATAAGCATATCTTTTGTTTGCAAACTTTTGCTTAGTAAATTAACAGTAAACAATACCTCATACCAAATGACTATGGCCACTATAAATTCATAGTCTCCAAGTTCATTTTTTGCCAAACCTAAAGCCTGACTGCTTGTCATTGGATCCTTGTCAATTTAGGATACCTGAAATGAAAGATAGGAAATAAATGTTATAGTTAGATGAATCAAAAAACCAATGGAACTACATCATTAGCAATATATAAAAATTTTGTACCTGAAGTAGAGCCTCTCGAATGTCTACACATTGGAATCTGACAGATTTAACACTTTCAACACGACTCTCCCAACGCGTAGCTGACACCGATTTGAGTGTCCATCCTGATATGTTATCTTTTAGAATATGCCATTTCTTAGTAGAATTAGTAAAAATTGTGTAGATGCGTTGGATGATTTCAAAGAAGTCTTTAGCTCTACCACGAGTCTTGGCCATATCACAAAGTGTTAAATTAAGGCTATGATAACCACAAGTAGAATAGAAAGCTCTAGGATTCACATCCAAAAGTTTCTTTTGTACTCCCTGATGTTTTCCTTTCATATTGGATCCATTGTCATAACCTTGTCCTCGTACATCATTTATGTTAAGATCAAGAAGCTTTAGTTTATTCTCTAGAACATCCAAAAGTCCTTGCCCAGTCGTATCATTTACATCTAGAAATCCAAGAAATGATTCTTCTATGGAAACATTACCTGAAGATAAATCCACGTATCTAATAATTAAAGACATTTGCTCTTGGTGACTTGCATCAGGGGTACAATCAAGTATGATAGAGAAATACTTTGCACGCTTTATTTTTTTAATAATTTCAGACCTAATAGAAAAAGCAAGCAAGTGGAGCAACTCATTCTGAATCTTATGATCAAGATAATGGGCATGAGTTTCTTCATTTGTAATACGACGAACATGCTCCTAGATAATAGGGTCAAATTCAGCCAACATCTCTACCAAACCCAAGAAATTACCATTGCTATCTTCATACAGTTTGCTGTTACTACCACGAAAGGCTAAATTATGCTTGACAAGAAATTTCACAATACAAACAATTCTAAACAAAACCTTTCTCCAGTGATCCTTTTCTTTCTCAAGTTGACGTTGAGCAGCTTTAACAATAGTCTGATGCTTCTCTAATCTACTACGCAGCTCATACCAGTTGGTCATATTTAAAACATGATCCACACTTGTTTCATGATTTTTTAATCTATTGTTAATATGTGTCCAATCATTACAACCCTCCTTAGCCAACTGACCTTTTTGCTGCCTTTTGTAAATAATTTACAGCCAAAGCAATAGACTCTATCGACCTTCTTAGAATAGATAAGCCAATCCCTATCATACTCCTCCCTATTTGACATAAATCTAGTGTACAATCACGCAGAGAACCTTCTCTTATTTCTATCTTTAGGACCTTTCTTAATCGATAAGTCTCTTATCGGACCTTTCTATGCTAAAATATCAATTTGTTTTTATCAAGGGAATCCTAGTATCTTGGATCAAATATATCAGTTTGGAAATTATTTTTCTCTACCTCAACATTATTTTCCTCTACCTCGACAGTATCTTTCTCTACCTCAATATTATTTTCTGTCTCAGTTTGATCGTCTCTATGATCATTATAAGGAATAATAGCTAGTGGAAGGGTCGAAGGATCAACTGATTGATTATCGGAGGCCATATGTGGGTTCTTCTTAATAAACCTGTCCATTGGCTCTCTTTGAGATTTAATTAATTCTTCCTCCTTTTATTTTCTCTTACGCTTTTGATAGCCGGAATCTTGCTTCCCCATGTTGATTCCTATAAAACATATGAACAACACAAATTAACAGAATTTAGGATTAAAATTGAAGCAGATTACACCTAGGGGTAGCCGACTAGGGCTTAGGCGATAGGGGCAGGGCGCAAGAGAGAAACTGCAGGGATGAGGGATGATACGTGTTACGTGAGAGTGTGAGAGACGGAGAATTAGAGATGCACGCACCGATCCAGATAAAACAAATCGCGAACAGCGGTGACGCGACCCCTCCACGCTCGAGAAGACGATGAACTGGAGCGATACGTAGTTTGCTAGCGGCTCCGCGTGAGGACTCCTCGTCTTCTGATCAATCGATCGAGTAGATCGATCTTGGCATCCTGCCGCTGGCTGTATCCTTCGATAAGGAGTAAGGCCCATAGATCAGTCTTCTTTTACTCCTCAGTCCTCACGTCACGGGCCAAAATCCAAAATCCATCTATAAGCATCCGATGAATTCTTTTTGCTGTATATATATACATAGGCCTATATAAAACTTGTGTGCCCCTAGAAAAAAAGGGCCCTGTGCGGATGCACCCTTGGCACTCCTGCCGGCCCAGGGCTGCGTGAGAGTGTGAGAGACTGAGAATTAGATTTGCACGCACTGATCCAGATAAAAAAATCGCGAACAGCGGCGACGCGACCCCTCCACGCTCAAGAAGACGACGAACTGGAGCGATACGTAGTTTGCTGGCGGCTCCGCGTGAGGACTCCTCGTCTTCTGATCAATCGATCGAGTGGATCGATCCTGGCATCCTGCCGCTGGCTGTATCCTTCGCTAAGGAGTAAGGCTCATAGATCAGTCTTCTTTTACTCCTCAGTCCTCACGTCACGGGCCAAAACCCAAATCCATCTATAAGCATCCGGTGAATTCGTTTTGCTATATATATATACATAGGCCTATATAAAACTTGTGTGCCCCTAGAAAAAAAGGGCCCTGTGTGGATGCACCCTTGGCACTCCTGCTGGCCCGGGGCTGTCTCCAATTAATCCAACTGATCCAAAATATTTTCATATATGAGTAAAGTATATAATCATGCATGACTTTTGTTTCTCTTTTCTGCTTTGAAGTATTTCTTATATCATGGCATAACGTGCTATTGATGCATTAAGGCTGTGTATGGCTGTGATAAGGGTATATATATGTGTATAGCTACAATATATTCATGCTTTTAAATTCTGATTTTAGAATCTAAAGCTTCTTTACACTTTCTTTAAGCTTGAACTGTTAGATACACAATGTACTGCTTTGGAGGGTGGCGCCTTGACCCCTAGGCGATGCATTGGCGACGCCTTTAAAACCATGGATGTTACGGAAAAGGGCCAAACGGCGATGCTTTGGAGGTTCTTTGTCAGGTTTGAGTTTTTTTAAACATTGCAATTTTGATGAATCATCTTTTATACATGGTTTTAAAATGTGTTCGTTTACTTCCTTTCTTGATATGGACACATGGTCTTATGACAAAATCTTCATGATACATTTGTGTGTTGGGTCAGCTTTTGTGTGACACATAATTATTAGTTAGATGTTGTGCCTCCAATTATGCAAGGTTATAAATCATTAGCTGCTGAGGTCCATTAGTCTGGGCCTAAAGGGCCAACCCCGCCTATGCATCTGGTTTTCATCTAACTTTTCTTCCTAAAGCTTAGTACAATTACATGGAAGATCATTTCATTGGAACTTCTTTTTTCTGCTACAAGGAGGGATATTGTTGGCTAAAGGGGACTACGGATGTTATTCTTTCTCTTCTTACTTTTTTTACTTCTCGCCCTTCTCTTCCTTGACATCTAGTTATGTTTTGTAGTCTGTTAACCATATATTGTTGTTTCTACTGGTTGCATGTCTAAGTTGCAGATCTATGACTTCTTTTATTGATTCATCCGCATCGATTAATAGTTTCTCTTGATTACATGTGTTGAAAGTAATTGAAATGAATGGTTGATGATGGTCCTTAATTCCTATCCAATTAGTAAATTCCTAATATGAGATTTCTTATTGTACAGATTACTGTAGCTGGACTCTTGCTCAGTCTACTAACTCTAGATGGCACTATTCGCTCTTCAAAATTATTATGTTATTTTGGGAACTTATTTTTTCCTTGTGTTATTGGGTGTTCAGATCGTAGTGGCACATGGGGGTCAATGACACCGGAGACCTACCTCATCTCAAACGTCTGCAGGTACACTATCTCATTCCACATCTCTCTTCTACCAGACTGGCGTAGGCATTAGGATTGTTAACTCAATAAGTTGCTGAATCTAGATTCTTCTACTACTTGAACTGGCATGGTGAATAATAGCCTTACTCTTTTGATTAACTATAGATGTATGCTCTTTCTTCTTTCCGTATTCAATCAATGAATGCAGGCTGATGTAATATTGTCAAGAACACCGTCAGTTTTGCGGCTGTCATTGTACAAGCAACGAGCTCATATGCTTGTATTTTCTACTAGAGGTAAATCTGAAAGATCTCTTACCGCACCTTGTTGTGGGAGAAGTACAGTGAAGCGGATGTCTTAGTGGACACAAAATAAAATATTTTGGATGCCTTATGAAGAAACTAGACTTTCCATAATAAACTGAGTTTCAATTCAAATGCTTCTGTAAATGAATGAACCTGCCCATTTTGTCTGAATAAAGTGATGTGCTATTGAGATTATATCCCGTCAGTTAGGATGGAAGGTCAGTTAGGATAGAAGGCAGGAGGTTTAGATCATTGGTAATACTTCACATGTTTGCATTATTGAGATTGCAGATGTAGCCTATTAAGCTTCCAAAAGCTTCATTTCATTTTTTAGAGAATGCTGTAAATAATTAATGTTTTATCAACGACCATACATGTGTTTGGCTTGCATGTTGAGCCGTAACAAGAAGGCCAATATAATGTTCTTTGTGAGTTACTATAAAATAAGTATATATTGTAAAAATAAATGGTTGGTCAGTTATCCTTTTGTTTTATTAATGGGTTACTAGCAAGTCTTTTTTTCATACTATTTATTAGCTGACATTTTGACGATTGTTGCATCTATAAGGTTATTTCTTATTCAAACTAGAGGATGAATCCTGGGCATTGTGCACTCTACAGAACCGCAGTTCCATATTTTTAGATTGGTGGTGTGTCAAACCATCATGTCTGTGGTAGAAAAAAACTATTATTGGCCATGCTAGATCCTTGTCGTCGTGGTGTCACAGCAGATGCCATGGATAGGATAAAGATGAGACGAAGTGTGCTAGAGGTATCCAGGGAGGGATATTGTGGTGATTCCACACACAGATGATTTGTATTCTCAAGATATATGGTGTTTACAGATGCTCCTTGAGCTGTTCGTGGGGAGGAGGAAGATGAAGTTATTCACTGCTCACCCCTCTCGCTAGGGTTCTTCCCTTAGTAAAATGATCGACCCCCTCCTCTAGATGTCCTGGCGCACCTTATAAAGGGGTGGTCAGGTTACACTTAGGGCATACGTGGAGAGCATATTCCTACTCCTCCCAAAATGGCAAAGCGGTGCTCTCATTTTTCCCTTCGTAAGCCGCTTAGAGCTCACGGCGTAAGCCTCTTTGAACCCCTGGCGTAAGCCTCTGCGGCCCCGTGTCACCCGACTAGCAATGGTCAGGCGACGTCATCCTTGTTGACCCGTGTTGCTGGTCCCTCTTTCTGTCTTCCGCGCTCTCTATATAGCGGAGATAGAAAAGCGCTGACCATGAGACCTTTCTTCTCTTGTAAGCCAACTAGTAACCCGGCTCCCGCCTGGTTAAGTCGTCCTTGGTAGTACCTGTAGACAAATGATTTGGATTTGCCGACATACGCTTTATGTCGGTCGAGGTCTTGTTGGGTGAAGACAACCTCGGGTGAGTCAGCCGTAACTTGGCTGGCCTTTAGGTAACTCGGTCAGCTCCTGCTTTGACCTTGTCGTACCTCGGCTAACATTGCCTTTATACCCCCGGCTCGACCCTACCCGGGGTCATCTCCCCAACATTAGTCCCCGAAGCTGGGGCAGTCTTAGCAACTTCAGCTGATAAGGCCACAACAGGTTCAACCCGCTTGATTTCTTGGTTCTTCTTGCCGAAGTATTTTATGTCGACACACTCCAGATTTAACTCGGCCATTTGCTTTGTAGACTTGATATTTATCCGGACCTTCCTTGCCTCTTTCCGAGGTACTCCTTATTGGCCGGGTTATACTCTTACATCTAGGTTATTCCACTTAGATGCTTTCCTTCTTATGTACACTTCCTTGCATCCTATGTGGCAGGTAATCATTACCTTTGCCTCATTTTAAGGGCCTGTGCGTCAGTTACTGCGCATGTTGTCGGTGTTACTTGATGACCCACAAGTATAGGGGGTGTATCGCAGTATTTTCGATAAGTAAGAGTGTCGAACCAAACGAGAAGCAGAAGGTGCTGGCTAGTGGTATGGATCAGGAATTCTCCGCAAATACTTAGCAAACGGATTTTTAGGGGTTTTCGATAAAGCAAGTAAACAAAGTACGAGTAAATAAAAGACAGTAGAAATAAATGCAGCAAGTGGCCCAATCCTTTATGCAGCAAAGGACAAGCCGGTTGTATTTCTATAGATGACCAAACGTTCTCGAGGACACATGGGAAGACTGTCAAGTGCTTTCGCTTCATATAGCTGATTAATCTTCTTTAGCTTGCTAAGTGTTGTGTGGGTGAACCTGTGCTAATGTACCGCCCCATCCAAGACTAATACATACTTGTGATTATACCCCTTGCAAACATCCGTAAGTACAAGAAAGTAATTAAGGTAGAAACCTAACCACAACTTTAAACTCTAAGACCCTTACGTCCCTTGTGCAATGGTTTCCTAACGGGGGTTCAGGTTTCTGTCACTCCGGCAACCCCTACGATTAGTAGCCAAATACACAATGCATTCCCCTAGGCCCATATAGGTCAAGTGTCATGTAGTCGACGTTCACATGACACCACTAGAAGAAGTACACCACAACTTAAATAACAATCTATTGAATCTTTCTCAACACAACTCCACTACTAACAACAAGACTTCTCCCATGTCCTCAAGAACAAAACGAACTACTCACAAGACATCATATGGATCATGATCAGAGATGGAATAATGATGTATAACAATCTGAACATAAACAATAATTCAATGGTTCACTCAATATCATCAACTACAAAGAGTAATCAACACCGGGAAAGTTTCCCCTATGAACTATGCAAGATTCAACGCAATTGTTACAGCAATATGGAGATGGTGATGAGGGTGCTGATGGTGATGATGGTGGTGATGATGATGTTGATGATCCCAATGAAGTCCAGCTTGATGGTGGTGTTGATGACGATCTCCCTCTCCGGAAGGAATTCTGGAGAAATCATCTGTCGGAGAGATCTTTCTCTCTCGGTGTTTTCCGCCACGCAGAGGCAGCGGAATCTTTCTGTGGTTGCTCCCCGAGTCTTAGGGTTTCGTGGGGATGATATACACCAGAGGGGAGAGGCTGGAGTGGGCCAGGCCGACCACACCACTCCCTGGCGCGGCCTAGGCCTGCCCGCGCCATGGGGTGGTGTGGGCCCCCTGTGGCCCACATCCACTCCATATTCTGGCATCCTGAGTCTTCTTGAAAAATAGGATTTTTCATATATTTTCCTGGATTTTCTGATCTTCGTGAATTTTGCCTCCAAACAGCACCTTTTCCGTCAAAATCCTGACTGCAGCGGTCCATGCTCCAAAAGTCATCAACCATGCAAAAACAGGTGAAATAACATAAGTATCACCTCTCCATATCAATGAATAATAGTGAATTAAGACATAGAATAGTGATGCAAAATGGACGTATCAACTCCCCCCAAGCTTAGACTTCGCTTGTCCCCAAGCGAAACTGAGCTCAATAAACATGACCTCAGGTTTATGGAGTGAAGAGTCGATAAAAGAATACGGACAAGAAGCATCACATTCATCAAATACATAGATCATAATAGAAGACAACTCCCTATTATATAACTAAACTTGCAATGAGTAAAGGAAACACAATAAAGATACATAAAGAGAATCATAATTGGTAATGGCAAACTTAGCTCGGTCGAAAAATAGTTGATAATTTGCTGGAGTTCACAAATAGCTGGCTTTTTCAATGATAGCTTTCAAAGTAGTAAACATCAAGATAAGAGCAATGTGCAAAACAAGGAACATAAGACATGATTGCATAAATCATCATATGAATGAATGAAACACATCAACTCAAAATACTTGCTGAGATAGAAGGGAGTAGGTTTACTGACTCAACTACAAGGTAAAAGAAAGGGCCCTTCAATGAGGGAAGCAGGGATTGCAAGTCTCATAAAGAGCTCCCAAAAATTATGATACTTACTAGCTTTCAGCTCTCATTGCCCCTATCATAGGCATCTTTAGGTGATTAAGGTTAAAGTGAGGTCCAATCTGAGTTATATGCTTGACAGACTATAAACTGAAAATCCCAAGTCCCTTGAGTACGAGGGCCGCTCCTCATGCTACTCAACTTTAGTTACCGGTAAGTTCTTGTCATGGTATGTATGTGCGTATCATTAAGAACCGCCAACGGGGTACCCCTTGCCCAATGATACGGAAGAATCCCCATATCAAAATGACAAGGCAAGCAGACAATGAGTATCTCAGCAATCTTCTTATTTACCATGGGAATATGGTGCTTTTTTCTCTCTTTCCTCTTTTCATAGTATCTCTTTTTTTTCTTTTCTTTTTCTCAATAGCTATCTCTCTCTTTTTTATAAGAAGAGTGCTTCATAGATATCATTATGGTTACGCTGCAGGTTTCCACCATGTCAGCATGGATTAGACCAGCAGCCCAGGCGTTTCTCTAACACACATACATAACTCCATGGACTTATAAGCTCCCCTTTTATTTCACACCGACGACATCCGCAAACAAAAGAGCAAGGTATCAACTGGGTATATATTTACAAGTGTTGAAAGCGTTCCCCGTGACAGCACGGTTCTGCTAATCCCTGGCCTATAATTTGCAAGCATATAACTTTCATGGAGAGTTCACAATGGTTCAGGTTTATTAAGTGCAAGAAAGTAAGGTGTGCCATCAAGTTCGTGAGAGCTTTAATCACTAATTTTCGCATAACAAGTTTAATTTGGGAGGTAGACAAAACAAGAATTTACTTGGAATAGCAATAATGCTACTAGGTAGGTATGGTGGACACAAATGGCAAAGGTTTTGGTTTAAAGGAGGTGGATGCACGAGAAGAAATCCCTCTCAGTACAGGTTTTTGGCTAGCAAGGCTGGGTAGCAAGTATAAGAGTTGAAGGAAACAAACAAACATACAAATGATAAAGACAAACATGCAATCTTCCTTGGAAGCACAAAATATCTTAACTAGAGAATACTATACTGATGAGCAAATCAAGAAAGAAAGATGATGAAATTATTTTTTCTATAGAGTACTTCTATCTTTTTCTTTTCAACTCTCAAAAAGGTGTTGCTATTGACCGAGCCAGGTTTGCCAAAACCAACTAAATTAACTCAATGATCCCAAAGTGCTACCAATACTAACAACAAGATCAATCATATAACCACGAATTGAAAACTAACATAAGCTATGCAAAAGAGTGAATGATAGAACTTCTTATTAATATTCCATAACGGCAACTCACACCAAGGGATACATATCTAACGAGAGAGGGGACACTTCCATAATGCAAACCATACTACATAATAACTCCTCTATTCATGATATGACTCTACTAATAAGGTAAAAGGATAGAAGATAGTGATGTGATACCGCGGCACTCCCCCAAGCTTGGAACAAACCAAGGGGATGCCAAACCTGATGACGAATTACTCCTTAGGTGGTGGTGGTATCATGCTCTTAGTTGACGTGAGGAAATCTTCCAAAGATCTTCTGAAGCCTATCATTCTCCCATTGAAGCATGTCCACCTTCCTCTTCAAGTCTCGGTACTTATCGCAGAATTCTTTAGTGACTCGTAGGGCTTCCGTTGATGCAGGGCAAGTGACTGAAGGTACTAGCCCTTGCTTGGGGTCTCGGAGGTCTTCCTCCATAGGCTCCTTCCCTTTATCCTTGGCGGATATCATTGTGCTTCTAAACCTTCAAAGAGTATGTCCTGGCAGAAACAGATCGAAACAAAAACACGGTGAAAACACGATATACAAACCTCGGAAAATCCAGGGGGTTATATATTATGAAGTTTCATATCAAAAGGAAGGTACTGGAAGAAAACGGGTCAGAGACGGAGTCCTGGGTGGCCTCACCACCTGGTGGCGCTGACGGTGGGCTCGCCATGGGGTGGTGTGGGCCACCCCTCCATTCGTCCCTTATTCGCTTCCAAATTTTCCTTATTGACTAAAAACTGCAAAAATATAGTTGATTGTACTTTCACTAACTTTTCTTACGTAATCATACCTATTTGAATACGGACTCTGCAGGTCTCTGAATTTGGTATCTAGTAGATTCTTCCGGGGTCATCTCTTGAATATCATCGATATCTTCATCTTCATACACTTATTACTTGAGTCATACAACCCTTCTCTTCCTTATTACACCATTGTCTCCACTTCCTGGAAATTTCTTTCACACAAAACTTCACACAGTTCTCATTAGCAACATTAGTATAAGTGAAGTGATAAATCCTTTTGAGTCTAACTTCAACTGAAAACCATCAAAACAAAAGCTACTGTAGCAACTCCTTTCAAAAACCCAGAAAGAATTCAAAAAGGAAATCGAATAAAGAAGCAAATGCAAGAGTGGCTAAATCTGTCAAAACAGACCAGCAGGTAAAGATCATTTTTTTTGAAAATCTTCTGTTGCTCAAATCAAAAAGTGAAAAATAACGAAAGTTAAATAACAACCTGGGGTAGAAGCACAAAAAATTACAGCTCAATACGACAGACAGAGGTCTCTCACGAATTTTTACGGTGAAGCACAAAAATCTGTTTCGGGACAGCAACTTCCCCAAATCTTACTTCTCTCTCATTAGAGGTTGATCTTGACACAAAAACCAAACAAAACGGATAAGGAGCGGTTATTACCGAAGTAATAACTTCCAAGACTCAAAGAAACAAAAACAAACTGAAAGCAAAAACAAATTGGGTTGTCTCCCATAAAGCTCTTTCTTTATAGCCATTAAGATGGGCATGATAATTTTGAAGAAGCTCTCATAGGGATATGATTTGAAGTGAAAGAGAGCATTAAGAAGCAAAAACACACACATTTAAGTCTAACCCACTTCCTATGCAAGGGGATTTTGTAAACAAACAAGTTGTTGAAACCATAGGAAACTTGCATAAGAAGGCAAAAGAAGTGCAACATAAAACGGGGAAACTTGATATTATTGAGATGCATAAGAACACTTTTCCCTCTCTCATAATAACTTTCAGTATCATGCATAAACTTAACAATATAGCTATCACAAGGGCCATCATAGCAATGATCACTTATTCTAACATAAAACACAGGAATACTAGCTCTCATAACACTACTATGTGAAACAATATTAGAGGTATCCTTACAAAGGATAGGGTGTCCCTCTTTTTCATATTTAATGACAAAGTATTTCACATTTGCTATTATAGGTTCATCAACCATGTGTTTATCAGGCTCAACAGCTTCAATCATACTTTCATCAACCATACTAGCTATCATAGAGTGTTCCTTTACCTTAACTAGGAAAGGCATTTTCTCAATATAAGGTTCAGGTAAGACATGATTAGCAGTATAAACTTCAGTATTTCTTGCAGGAACACTATTAGCAACATCTTTATAAGGTTCATGATACTTATTCCACTTCTTTTTAGGCACTTCAATGTAGGAAGCAAAAGCCTTAAAATAAGAAGCAATAGCTTGAGAGTCTAGATCATAAGCATTTTTAATATTTTGAAAGTCATCAGTTCCCATAAAAGATTCAATGCATATTCATAATCATAATTTATACCTGACTTTCTACCTTTGTCATTCTCCCAAGCTTCAGCATTATCTTGAATACGGTCCAGAAGATCCCATTTAGCTTCTTCTTCCATGTGAGTGAATGATCCAGCACAAGAAGAATCCAATAAATCCTTATCACGTAGAGGGAGCCTTGCATAAAAGTTATTGATAATAATATTGTTGGGGAGCTCATGAATGGGACATTTGAGCATTAGTAACTTCAATCTCCCCCAAGCTTGAGCTATACTCTCTCCATCAAGAGGCCAAAAGTTGTATATTTGATTCCAATCTTTATGAATCTCACTAGGAGGATAAAACTTTGAATAAAAGAGAGGCACTATTTCCTCCCATTCCAGAGCTTGACCATTCTTCAGCAGCTTATACCATTCCTCAGCTCTTCCTTTCAGTGATAATGAGAATAACTTCTTCTTAACTTGATCTGTAGTGATACTTGCACACTTGAACAACTCGCATAATTCGTGTATAAAGAGTAAATGATCACCGGGATGGACAGTTCCATCCCCAACATAGTAGTTATCCATAACACGATCAATAATTCTTGTAGGTATTTTGAAAACATCTTTCTCAGCAGGTGGTGGCTTATCTACTACCTTAGCAGTGGTAGTAGCATTTCCAAATAAGAAACTCAGCGAATTATCCATAACAAAAATAAAGCAACTAGTAGAAGTAAACAGTACTCACGGTAGAAGTTTCCTTTACCAGTTCCACTCTCCAATAGCGCTTCACTCCCCGGCAACGGCGCCAGAAAATAGTCTTGATGACCCACAAGTATAGGGGGTGTATCACAGTATATTCGATAAGTAAGAGTGTCGAACCCAACGAGGAGAAGAAGGTGTTGGCTAGTGGTATGGATCAGGAATTCTCTGCAAATACTTAGCAAATGGATTTTTAGGGGTTTTCGATAAAGCAAGTAAACAAAGTACGAGTAAATAAAAGACAATAGGAATAAATGCAGCAAGTGGCCCAATCCTTTATGCAGCAAAGGACAAGCCGGTTGTATTTCTATAGATGACCAAACGTTCTCGAGGACACATGGGAAGACTGTTAAGTGCTTTCGCTTCATATAGTTGATTAATCTTCTTTAGCTTGCTAAGTGTTGTGTGGGTGAACCTGTGCTAATGTACCGCCCCATCCAAGACTAATAAATACTTGTGATTATACCCCTTGCAAACATCTGTAAGTACAAGAAAGTAATTAAGGTAGAAACCTAACCACAACTTTAAACTCTAAGACCCTTACGTCCCTTGTGCAATGGTTTCCTAACGGGGGTTCAGGTTTCTGTCACTCCGGCAACCCCTACGATTAGTAGCCAAATACACAATGCATTCCCCTAGGCCCATATAGGTCAAGTGTCATGTAGTCGACGTTCACATGACACCACTAGAAGAAGTACACCACAACTTAAATAACAATCTATTGAATCTTTCTCAACACAACTCCACTACTAACAACAAGACTTCTCCCATGTCCTCAAGAACAAAACAAACTACTCACAAGACATCATATGGATCATGATCAGATATGGAATAATGATGTATAACAATCTGAACATAAACAATAATTCAATGGTTCACTTAATAGCATCAACTACAAAGAGTAATCAACACCGGGAAAGTTTCCCCTATGAACTATGCAAGATTCAACGCAATTGTTACAGCAATATGGAGATGGTGATGAGGGTGCTGATGGTGATGATGGTGGTGATGATGATGTTGATGATCCCAATGAAGTCCAGCTTGATGGTGGTGTTGATGGCGACGATCTCCCCTCTCTGGGAAGGAATTCCCCCGGTAGAAATCTGTCTGACGGAGAGATCTTTCTCTCTCGGTGTTTTCCGCCCCGCGGAGGCGGTGGAATCTTTCTGTGGTCGCTCCCCGAGTCTTAGGGTTTCGTGGGGATGATATACACCAGAGGGGAGAGGCTGGAGTGGGCTAGGGCGGCCACACCACTCCCTGGCGCGGCCTAGGCCTGCCAGCGCCATGGGGTGGTGTGGGCCCCCTGTGGCCCACCTCCACTCCATATTCTGGCATCCTGAGTCTTCTGGAAAAATAGGATTTTCCGTATATTTTCCCGGATTTTCTGATCTTCGCGAATTTTGCCTCCAAACAACAACTTTTCCATCAGAATCCTGACTGCAGCGGTCCATGCTCCAAAATTCATCAACCATGAAAAAACAGGTGAAATAACATAAGTATCACCTCTCAATACGAAATATATCAATGAATAATTGTGAATTAAGACATAGAATAGTGATGCAAAATGGACGTATCATTACTGCGTGCACATCACGTCGTGGGTGCCTCTTAAATAACCGTAGCACCACGTCGCATCGCACTATCCGATGCGTTGTGTTACCTCTTGTGGGGCTTGCTGCTGATTGGCTCCTTCAGCAAATACGCGGCCACATCGTGTGGCCCACTGCACCCTACGATCCCACTACCCCCACTAGGGGCGCGGTTAAATAGGGGAGCGGGGGAGGTCCTTGACCACTTTCCCCCACTCTCCTTTGCCTCTTCTTCTTCCTGCTAGTGCTGCCGCCGCTTTGTGCTTAGCGTCAGCGTCGCCACTGCTGCTCTCTTGCCCTCGCTTTCTTCCTCGCAGCAGCTCTGCTCGCCGTTGCTATGGGGTCGCGTCATTCGAGACCCTTCTCCCCCACTTCGGATTTCTCCTTTGAAGAACATCTGGAGATGCCGCAAGACGTCACCGTCGTCGAGGAGCACAAGGAGGGCGGTGCCGCCCACAAGCGCGGGGCTTGGGATGGTTCTTGGGTGTGCCAAGACGACATTAACTGGCTCACCCACACCCGCCGCGTTCCGACCGAAGTTAGCTGTCGCATTCCCGGTGACGAAATTGTCCCCGCTCCCAAGCCCGGTGAGTTTGTGGTTTTCCTTTCCCACTTCCAGTGCGGCTTTGGCCTTCCTATTAGTGATTTCTTCCATGACTTCCTCACCACCTTTGTTCTCCAACCTCATCATCTTCCCGCGATCACCATCGCCTCTCTCTCTGCTTTCGTTTCCGACGTCGAGGGGTATCTCGGCCTGTGGCCCTCAATACAGATCTGGTTCAAGTTCTTCGGTTTCTGGCAAACATTGTTCGGAATAAGGACCTTCGCCCCATCGACAAATCTCTTACCCAATGTGGGGCGGCCTCCATCTCTCCTTGGCGAGACTCGTTTTTTCCCCGGGTTAGCGGCTTGGAGTCCTGCAAGGGGTGGGCCAAGATGTTCTTCTATGTAAAGAACGATACCCTGGAGGATAAGATTCGGCTGCCTCCTTTTTTTGTCGGCATCCCTGATAGGAATCAATGGGGCCGGATCCCCAGGACGTCAAGCACCTTGGTTGACCTGGTGGAGAAGCGCATCATTGATCTGAAGAAAGAGGGAATGTCCGGCGAGGATCTAATGCTCACTTTCATCCGAAGCCGAATCTGCCCACTACAGAAACGCACCCACAAACTTTGCCACATGAGTGGTCACCTCGATCCTAATCGAGTTTCATCATTCAAGCTCTCTGACTCCCAGATCTTCCGCCGGGTTAAGTCTATCTTCAAGATTCCCTTGACCGAGGATTGGGAGTGGGGGCTAGAGCACTTAAGCCGAGATAGGCCAGTTCCCGTGCTACATCTCTTATGTGATCCTTTTTTCGAGTTACATTTTATGTCGGCCTATATCATCTATTTGACCCTTTTGTGTTATTCTTTTCAGAAATTCCTTCAGCAAACAATAGAGGACACCTCAACCCCGTCTCTCAAGTGGAGCAAGGATCAGGATACCTCGGATCCGGAGGAGCCGGACTCCGAGGAGTTCATGCCTATTGCGGACTCTAGCTCCAACCGACCCTCTGGTAAGACTTATGTCTTAAGGGATTGGCCGGATGACGATGAAGATGATGATTATTGTGAGGTCTTGGAGGTATTTAACCTTGTGCCTATCTCGTATGCCTATCCCGCTGATCCCCCTTCAGCTAACCCGGCTGGTCAGGTGCATGAAGTGACTCTGGTGGTAGTGGGAGATCCGGGCCCGGCTAAGAAGCGACCTACAACCTCGGTTGCTTCTTCCGAACCACCTAGGTCCGGGAAAAAATACAGGAAGGCCACCAACAAGGTCGGCACTAAACCCCCTGTCAAGACCACTGTCCAGAGAGCTCCAAAGACCAAGGATCCACCTACCGCGTCTGAGTAACTTCTTCTCTCCTTTCTTGTTCTTTGAGTTGCATAGCTCTTTTTATATGTATTTCTTGTTTCTCTCTTTCTGGCCTAACTTGATACTCGTTTCCATTTGACTCGGCAGGGCCGCCAAGGACATCTCCAAGAGCGGTCCCAACATAGCCTCTCCCTTTCGTGGGAATGCACCTTCTCCGCGCCATGACGATGCTCTTGTTCAGAGTCCCGTCCGGGAAAGTTCTGCCGCTACACCGAACGTCAGTCCACCTCGGCAGCAGGAGGGTAACGTCAGAACAAAGGGAGGAGGCGCCCCCAAGGACGTGGCTATGCGAGATTAGCCAAGTGCCTCTTCTGCTCCGCAGCAACAAGATGATGATGGTGCCAGCAACATCGGGACCGAGAAAGTTTCTACCGAGGTGCCGGTGACACTGGCACCGACCAAAGTTCAACCTCCGCCTCAACCTCGACCAGTTCTAGCTTCAAGTTCTTCTCCACAAGCACCTACCGCCTCGTCCGAGTCTACCCAGACTCGGCCAGAAGACCAAACTCGGCCGAAGCCTCAGACCAAGTCTTCCGCGCCATCTTCGGCGGCCGGAGATCAACCTTCAGCTTCGCAGTAGCAAGCCAAGCCATCCGCCAAGGCCAAGAGCGCAGCCGAGGCGACCAAGGTTAAAAAGGCTGCCGACGTGACCAGGGCTGTACCCAAAGGATCGACAGCCGGGTCTGGGCAGCACACCATTGCATCCATGATGCAACAGGGCAGCGCTGTCTCTGGCCCAACTCCGGACAAGCAACTCACGCTGCATTCCAGTCCGGCCGTTGCCAAGGCTGCACGCCAAGCTGCACACGAGAAAGGGTTGGTCCTGGCTCGGACTCTCAGTGGTGGGATCCTCGGCTCACTCGCTGAGTTCGCCAAGAACTGGAACAACGCAGAATACGTTGATGTCAGCTCCGGTAACCCGGCAAAATTTTGGTCCTATGGAGATTGGTGTGCAGATGAACACTGCTAGCAGGCCATTGCTTATGCCAGTAAAATGATGGAGGAACACCCTTCAACCATTTCTTTAAATATGCGCAAGTACTTGTAGATATATCCTTCATCCCCGAGCCTCCGGGGGAGTAACACGTTACTCGGCCGGATGCTCTTAATAAACTTGTGCAATTTTCCCGTAACTTGTTCCCAAATCTGAGGTATTTTAACTTGGTGAAATTATTGAGTAGCTTCAAATATCCAATCACCTAGAGCCGGGTTAAGTTCCACTTGACTCGGATCCGAATAACTTCAAATATTCACTCACCTAGAGTCGGGTTAAGTTCCACTTGGCCCAAGTCTTGAGTAACTTCAAATATTCACTCACCTAGAGCCGGGTTAAGTTCCACTTAGCCCGGGTTTTGAGTAAGTTCAAATATTCACTCACCTAGACTCGGGTTAAGTTCCACTTGGCCCGGGTCTTGAGTAACTTCAAATATTCACTCACCTAGAGCCGGGTTAAGTTCCACTTGGCCCGGGTCTTGAGTAACTTCAAATATTTACTCACCTAGAGTCGGGGTTGAGTTTCATTTGGCCCGGGTCTTGAGTAACTTCAAATATTCACTCACCTAAAGCCGGGTTAAGTTCCATTTGGCCCGGGTCTTGAGTAACTTCAAATATTCACTCACCTAGAGCCGGGTTAAGTTCCACTTGGTCCGGGTCTTGAGTAACTTCAAATATTCCTTATTACTCATGAACTAACACTTTCCTTTTCAGATCACCACCAACCGTCACACCGTCGAGTTTCAACGGCTTCTAGACACACAAGGAGCTTTATTCAAAGCATAAGGCCTTGCTGCCCGAGCTGAAGAAGAAAGGTAAAATTTTCAACTTGATATTTTAAATTTTACCTCCCTCCATCTTGGCTTGCTGAATTAACTTGTGGCTCCGTATTTTGCAGCCAATGTGGAGGCCCAGAACGAGGCGCTAAAGAAGGAGGTTGCCAAGCTGAAAGGTACTTTTTCTTCGTGTCTTATCCTTTATCTTTTTTCATTCTAGCTCAGCAGGTCATTATACCTCGGCTATGTTGGGTCAAAAAATTATTGCAGTGTCTCTTTAAGATAGCATGTCCCTGCCTAACATGATGCTCCATTTTCTCGAACAAGCAGGAAAACATCATGCCTAGCTGAAGGAGAAGGACAAGGAGATTCACTGGCTTCATGTCGAGAATGAGAAACTCCAATAGCTCTAGAAAACTGAGCTTGAAAAATTAGATCAAGCGTTCTCTGATGCAAAGGTCCAGCTCGAAGGACAGCTTGATAAAAACAAAGGACTCCTTCAAGAGGCTGAGGCCAAACTTGAGTCGGTGAACACCGCCCTTGCAGATCTTCAGAGGAAGCAGAGGAACTGGCTGGCCCAACTAACTCGGATTCATGGTCTTATAGCTAGTAAGTTTCCTTGTTCCGAGTTTGCTTCTTATTGTCGAGGTTACTCTTCTCTTTGTAGTTTCTGAGTTGCTTTTCGTTTGTACTTTCAGAGGATTCCCCTCACTCCAAGGCCCGCTTTGATGTCGCCATCCGCAAGCTCTGGGCAAAGAGAGATGAAGCTGGTCGTATCTCGGAAGACGTCACAATTGATGAATCTTTGGCTGGTCTTGCGGCTTGCCTCGGGCCCATGAGAGTCTTTGGGGTGGGTCTCCTCGGCACTGCCATAAACACTTTTCATACTCTATGGACGGATGAGACTGATCCCAAGGAAGTTTTTGTGCTAATCGAGAGACTCTAGGATAGCACACTCAACTCAGTTTGTGGCGAGAATCTGCTGCGCATGCTGGAGCTAACACGGCCTTATCCTTTGTGTTGTCCTGGTACGAAGGCATTGATCTGAATGTACTTGGTCGTCTGCGCACCAGATCCAGGTGCACCAATGATCCAGACAGCATCACACAGCGTCAAGCTCGTGCCTATGATCTTATCCAATATGCTCATTATCATCAATGGAATGAGGGGTCAAGTTTCCTCGAGGCCATTAACGATGAGTACATTGAAGACGACGCGGATGATGACCAGGAAGACTCGGATTATGCAGAGGATGCTGAGGATGCCGAGGCAAACCCGGATGATGAAGCTGAAACTGAGGCTCCTAGCGCCGAGGACAACTTGCCTCCTACTGTTGAGGATGGTTCGGCCACTGTGGCTCCTTAAGCAACAAAACTTTAAAATTTGTTAAATCCCTGGTATACCAGGTGCAGATGCATTAAACAATGTGTTATTTTGTGACAGCTTATGTTTTATACCGGATTAACTTGGTCAAATTCCCCGAGTTTCATTTTCTTGTTCTCTCAATTCAGTGATTCAGCTCGCGTCTACCTTGATTCAGCGTTTGACTTACGAGTCCGAGGTTCAAAAAATTGATCTAATAATACTTGAAACTTTTAGGATTAGCTCAAATAACCCAGCATAATAAAAATAAAGTAGATATAGGGGTTAGTCCAAAAAGCAAACGTTGGCTCGATTACGTTCCTTTCCTTAGTCATTTCTCATGTGCCCTGCAATTCCAAACTTGTTCTCTTGTTTCCCATGAAGCCAATTCTTGTTGGACAGCAGCAAGTCAAAGAGTTAGCTTTTGGTGCCAACACATTACTAATTCGGCTAAGGTGTAAGTAATTTAAGCCAGCTGACATATAAAAAGTAAATACAGAGAATGACAATTATTATTAAGGCAGTCCCCGAGTTTCTGCTCAAGGTGCCGAGGTTTCATTGATAAGCTCATTGCCGACATATGAGAGTTCGAGATACATACAGTTTTAGCTAAGTGTAAAATGAACAAAGTAGTGCTACGTTCCATGGCCTCTTTGATTCTTCTCCTGCCCTATTCGCCTTGTTCTTCTCCTGCAGTTATGCATCAAAGAGGTAATACGCATAATTGTGTAGTGATTTTCTTACAATGAATGGCCCTTCCCATGGGGGACAGCTTATGCATGTCGGTAGTGCGCTGCACCAGCCAATGTACCAGATCTCCTTCCCGAAAGACTCGGGGGTTCACTTTTCGGCTATGATAGCGTTGGAGATTTTTGTTGGGTCCGCAACATAGAAAACAAAAAAAATTCCTACGATGAGAACTACACGCCAAGATCTATCTACTAGGTACAGAGCAACGGGTGGACATACATCCATCGAGAACTTACCCTCGAAGACAACGAGTTTTGTTAACGAGTAGGAACTCATGGTTGATGTAGTCGTACACTTGCCAATCTCAAGATCGAGTGGAAGTCTGAGCGTCACAAATTAGCAGCGCATCCGTACTCGCACACACGTTCAAGCCACCGGACAACCTCCACCTCCTCGCTCCAGCGATCCAGCGGAAGCAGCAACTCCTTCCAGATGAAATGCCACTGGGAACATGTATCTCGCTAATCCGAGACCATGGGGAAATAATTCTAGAGGGGGAGAGAGATCCTTCACAAGGAGGTGTGAGGAAGAAGGAGGGAGAGGGTGGCATTTTATAGGAGGAGGGGGTGCCCCTCTCTCCATGGCTGCCGCATGGGGGGTGACTCCTCACCTCCCCCATTCATGTGGTGGTAACCCCTCCACATTAAAATGCCTCTTCACATTCCCTTTTAAAGTCCCCACTTTAAATGCATTAAAATTCTCCAAGTTTAATGCTCTCTCATTTAATAAAACTCTTTTATTAAATTTATTCAGAATTTTGTTAATTACTTTAATTAACAAACATTCACATATAACCCCTTGCAATATTTCAATATCACATGCTGAACCACTTTCTGCAATTTCACCCGAAACAATTTCCGGTTTCTATCGAAACAATTCCTGCGCTTTGCGATTCTTTCGTCCAAAACATATGTGCTCCAAAATGGTGTCCGGTAACTCTTAAGTGTGTCACCCTATGGTTCGCGAATAATGCAGACATGATTGAGACTCCTCTCAGATCAATAATCAGAAGCGGGACATGGAGATCCATACTGACTCCTGCATATTCAACGATGACTTCTGTGATCGTGAGAACCTTTAACGCTAGTAACTAAATCCCTTTGTCTCATGATATATTAAATGTCCGAGATTCGATCATTGGTATCTCCATACTTAGTTGATCTCGTTGCCGACATGCACTCTTTTCTCGTTCTCGTGATATAACATTCTAGTGATCACATCACTTGCTTGCAAGCTATCTCAATGTGATATCACCGAGAGGGCCTAGATTATATCTATCCGTCATCAGGATTGACAAATTCCACTCTTGATCCGTGAGCCTCAACATAACACCTTCGTAGCACCAAACCCATCTTTATAGTCACCCTTTAACAGTGTGATGTTTGATGTTATCAAGATACTCTTCCGGTGTTAGCAATTAACATGATCTCATGGTCTAAGGATAAAGATTACTTCCTACGGTGTTATAGCAATATAAACATAATGACTTTGATCGTAATGCTATACTTCGGATGAATGTCCATCACATCATTCCACCAATGTTGTGACCTTGTTATTAACAACATCCAATGTCCATGATCAGGAAACCTTGATCATCTTGTTAATCAACAAGCTAGTCTATAAGAGAGGCATAACAAGGAACCCTTTTTGTTTATTAAACACACATGTATTGACGTTTCCGATCAATATAATTATAGCATGCAAAATAAACATTTATAATAAACATGGAATAAGATAATAACCACTTTATTATTGCCTCTCGGGCATATTCCCTTCAATTTTGCTAATATATGGTGGATCTGGACAATGCCAAATCTCTCGCTTCTTCCAGTAGATCAACATCGTTTTGCCGGGCTTCTTGCACTTCGGCTTTTGTGTATTGGGTGAACCTAGGAGAGTCATGCTCTATGTCGGCTGGTAATACAGCTTCGGCCCCATATACCAGAAAGAATGGCGTATAGCCTGTTGATCGATTTGGAGTTGTTCTTAATCTCCACAATACCATTGGAAGTTCCTCAATCTAGCACCCCGCCGATGTTTGTAGCGGCTCAATGAGCCGAGGTTTTATCGCAGACAGTACTATTCCATTGGATCTTTCCACTTGCCCATTCGATGCAAGATGGGCCACTAATGCGACATCTAGCTAGATTTTCTTATCTTAGCAGAACTAGGCAAATGCTCCTTTGAAGAAATTTGTGCCATTATTAGTTATGATACTGTGTGGACAGCCGTATATCAGGATGATATGTTTGAGGAATGTCAGGGCAGTAGCTCCATCACACTTTCTTATTGGCTTTACCTCAATCCACTTTGTAAACTTGTCTACCATGTCAAATATGTGGGTCATGTTTCCCTTGGCCGGCTTAAATGTTCCAACCATATGCAAGCACCATACAATAAATGGTCAAGTGATTGGTATAGTTTTGAGTTCAAAAATTGGTAGATGTGTATTGCTTGCGTACCTCTGACACCCATTACATTTCCTCACAAGTTCCTCGGCTTGCTGCAAGGCACTTGGCCAGTAAAATCCATGCCAAAAAGCTTTTTCCACTAGGGCTCTAGACGAGGAGTGATGCCTACATTCCCCCTGATGGATATCTCGGAGGATGTCTAGCCCTTCTTCCGGATCAACACAGCATTGCAGGACACTTTTGACACTTCTCTTATATCGCTCGGTGATTATTATAGTATATGCCTTTGCTCTTCTTTGTACTTGCCTGGAGAGTACTTCATCACTTGGCAAAGTTCCATCTTTCAAGAACTCAAATAGTGGTTGCACCCATGTTGGTACAGTACAAGCTGGGAAAAGTACTTCGTCAATTTCCATTGGATCAACCGACATAACCTCTGCCGGATCAAGCTGAACAGTCCCCGGGTTTACTGAGGCAGTCCCCGGGTTTGACGAGGTAGTCCCCGAGTTTGCCGAGGTGTTCCCCCAGTCAATGTCCATTGGGGCCACTCCTGATTCGGGGTTTGTCAGGATATATATTAACTCGGATTCTGGTGAAGGGGTGATAGATGGTTTTCTTAGATGCTCCAAAGCGACTCCTGGTGGGATAGCTTGCCGAGATGAGCCCAGCTTAGACAGCATGTCGGCTGCATCATTTTCTGCCCGGGGTACATGATGAAATTCACATCCCTCAAAGTACCCACATATTTTTTGGACATGAAATCTATAAAAAGTCATGTTTGCGTCTAAAGCATCTCTATGACCAGATACTTGTTGCACCACTAGATCCGAATCACCGAAGCATTGTATCCGACGTATCCCAATCTCTTTTGCCACTTTTAGTCCAGTATGAGCGTCGCATACTCGGCCACATTGTTTGATGCTCGAAAATGGATCTAAAGCACATATCGCAACTGATCTTTCTTGGGCGAGGTAAGGACTACCTCGGCCCCTAGCCCGTCCTTCAATTTTGATCTATCAAAGTGCATTCTCTAGTAGTTTGAGTCCAGCAAAGGTGGCTCGTACTGCATTTTAGCCCAATCCACGAAAAAATCAGCTACTGCCTGAGACTTGATCGCGTCTCTTCTATCATATTGTGGAGCGTAAGGGTCTAACTCAATTGCCCATTTTGCGATCCGGCCACTTGCATCTTTGTTACTCATTATATCGGATATAGGCCCTTCACATATCACCTTAATGGGATGTTCCTCGAAATAGTGTTTGAGCTTCTTGGCCACCATATAGACGCCATATGTCATCTTATGATAATGGGGATAGTTCTGATTTGAAGTGGATAATACCTTGCTTCGGTAATATACTGACCTCTACACCGACTTACCCTCCTCGTCACTCTCCACCACTACCACGACACTTACGACTCGATTGGTCGCTGCTATGTAGAGCAACATCGGCTATTTGGATAGTGGTGAGGTTAACACTGGTGTAGAGGCTAACATCTTTTTCAGTTCATGAAACACGCTATCTTCTTGCGGTGTCCATATGAATTTATCTGATTTTTTCAATAGCTGATAGAGAGGCAAATCCTTTTCTCCCAGCCGACATACACACCGACTTAATGGTGTCAGGCAACCAGTGAACTTCTGAACATCATTAAGACACCTTGGCATCTCCATTCGCTCAATAGCTCGGATTTTAGTTGGGTTAGCCTTGATACCTCGGCTGGAGACAAGGAAACCGAGTAACTTTCTAGCTGGGACACTGAAGGTGCATTTTTCTAGGTTAAGCTTCATCCGGAACCTCCTTAGGTTCGCAAATGTTTGCCGGATATCATCTAGGAGTGTTTTACTTTCCTTTGTTTTTATCACCACATCATCGACATACACTTAGACATTTTTGCCAATTTGATCATGTAGACATTTTTGCATTCACCTCTGATACGTTGCCCCTGCATTACGTGAGCCAAATGGCATAGTGCGATAACAATAAGCCCCATACAGGGTAATGAAAGAAGTTTTTATTTGATCATCCGGGTTAAGTGGTATCTGGTGGAAACCAAAATACGCATCTACAAATGACAATAGCTCACACCCAGTGGTCGATCAATGACCTGATCTATCCTCGGCAGTGGAAATGGATCTTTTGGACACGCCTAATTCAGGTTCGTGTAATCGATACACATACGCCACACCACTACTACATTCGGATCATCTTTCTTCTTTTCCATGAGCACCGGATTAGATAGTCAATCCGGGTAAAGCACTTCCATGATAAACCTAGCTGCAAGGAGCCGAGCTATCTCATCACCAATGACTTTTCTCCTATCTTTGGCGAAGCGGCGAAGAGGTTGCTTCACCGGCTTTGCGCCGGGTCTGACGTGCAAAGAGTGCTCGGCCAACTCCTTTGGAATGCCTTGCAGATCCTGTGTGGACCAAGCAAAGATATCCCGATTCTCACGGAGGAAGCCATCGACCTCGCTTTCCTATTTGTCACCAAGGACTGCACCAATAGTTACTGTACGCTCTGGGAACTGATCATCAATTGGCACCTTCTTGGTATCTTTTGTCGGCTAAAATGACACACTTCCATGCGGGTTACTCAGAGCCGGCATATTCAGCTGTGCGGATTGAGCCAATGTCACGACCTCTTGGATCCTTTTCTTTTCTTGAGCAATAACCAATGACTCGGCCAGGTTTGACCCGGCTGGGGCACACTCCATGGAGTGCCTAAAGTCCCCAGAAATGGTGATGACCCCATTTTCCCCTAGCATCTTCAACTTTAAGTAACTGATGTGGTCACTTGCCATGAACTTTGATAGAGTTGGTCTGCCGAGTAACGGATGATTAGCGCTGTCCAAATCCACTACCTCGAACTCCAAGTTCTCAGTTCAGCAGTTATCCCTCGTGACGAACAATACATCAACTCGGACCTTGCCTATAGGCTCATAGGATAAACCCGGCACAATACCATGAAATGTGGTCTTGGTCGCCTGCAGCATATTCTCTGATACTCCCAATTTGTGCATGGTGTCCTTATACAGTATATTAATGCTGCTACCATTGTCAATCAACACCTTGGAAAACTTCACGTTGATGTTTGGCCCGACGAAGGTTGGGTCAAGCACCAGCGCATATGATCTAGGACTCGGCATGAGCCTAGGGTGATCCTTTATTCTCCATGTAATTTCCTGGTCAAGCCAATGCATGTACCTCGACACTACTGGCATAACCGCATTGACCTCCATATGCCGGCGCCACATGCTCTGCCTATCAGTTTCCTCCGTGGTAACACACAATAAGCTTGATGATGCTCTTTGTACTCATTTTTCCCGTCATTGTCGGGGTTCCTTTGATTCGGCTGGTTCTGGTTTTCCACCTGATGCACTGCATCCCTTATGTCGTGATTTTCATACCTCGGCGAGGGCGGCGGTAACATTAGTTGATGTGCATTTGCTCCAGAGAGCTGCTGCTATCGAGGTACATCATGCTGAGGTGCATCGTGCCGAGGTAGTTGTGCATTCCCTGTGCTACTTTGCTCTATCTTCCTCATCCACTCACACTGCCGAGTCGTGTGGTTCGTCGGGTTACTTGGGTTCGGCGTATGAAATTTGCATGGTTGATCCAGCATAGCCTCATATGTGTACCTCGGCCTATCTTTCCTCTATTGCCACTATTTCTTTTGTTCCGATGTCCAAGTTTTCTTGTCGTAATTTCTCGGGGTCCACTGTTGGCCTCTGCTCTTCTGTCGCTGGCTATTTCTAGCTCCGGGTTGATCTGGCTCCACTGTTGCAACTTGGTACGAACCATATCTATAATCCAGCCTTTCATCTCTCCTCTTATCCCAGAAATCATTTTGCCGGGATGACCCAGCTCTGTCACGAGGGTAATATTCATCATTTGACTCGCTTGCCATAAGCCGAGGTTGAGTTGGATCACCCAATGCATATGAGTTAGCAATTCTGATTGTTTCAGCCAACATAGTTGGCATATCTCTTTGTAGCCTTTTCCATAGCATACTTACATATCTACATCCTTGTACAAACCAAGCAATAACATGTGACTCGATTACCCCTCGCATGAATTGCGCATGATGCACCAGCGAGTTAGGAACTCCTGGTCTGTCTCATTCGGCCTCTGCTTACACACTGCTAGTTGTTGTTGCCTGTTCGGCCTCTTGTATATACTTCTGAAATTACTAATAAATATCTCCTTGAAATCTATCTAGCTGTTGATGCTTCGTGCTGGCAAATTATTTAGCCATATCCTTGCTGGCCCTTCCAGCGTCTGAGGTACGTATCTCACTGCCCATCTCAAATTACCCCCAGAAATGTTTTACCACGGTGGCATAATCAATCAGCCAATCTTCTAGCTTGGTACTTCCATCATAAGTCTTTGTTCCTATGGACAATTGGAAGTTCGGCACAGGAGGTTCTCTCATACTGTCCCTTGCGAGTAAGCCTCATACTGTCCCTTGCGAGTGTCCACTCCCATGCACAGAATGTCCCGCTGGAACCAATTCAGCTGCTTGATCTCACGAGCAATAGGAGGCACTGGGGGCCTACGAGCACTGTCACGAGCATCCCTCATGAGACCCTCAGAAGCAGAAGATGGGTGTGAGGTCTTCCTCACCTTGTTGTAGATCTTCTTTGCCTTGTGTTCCACATCGATGTGAAACTCTTCAGTGGGAAGCAGGTGCTTGATCAACATCATGATGTAAGGATCATAAAGGATGGATAGCCTGTTGAACATTGCATCAATCAACTCATGGTAAATGAAGTCCATCACATCCAGCTTGTAGTTAACGGACTCATCCTCGCAAGATGCAACCCATGAGAGAAGGCTAGGATTTGAACCATGTGACCACGGATGCTGTCATTGTTGCCTCCACTCGGGGTGATAGAATCACGGAAGAGACCCACCAAGCAAGCATAAATTGGAGAAAGACCAGCAAGGGTGCCCACAATACCATTGTCCATTGTGCACGGAGAGAGGACTGCATCTTTATTGGTCTTGAGTTGGGTGATGATACGGTGCCCACTAGCACGATCCCTGCTACGGAAAGAATATCCAAGCACCTCAGCAAACACACAAAAATCAGCTTGCATAGGCTGGTCACGAGTCATCCACTTCATGGTGCGGTGGTCATCACCGCAAATAACTATGGTGGAGAAGAACTGCTTCACAATCTCATAATCATAGGAGCATTGAAGAGCCATGAGATGGTGCAGCCCCATCCATTCAGACACATACATTGCATAACCAAGGTGAGGCTTTTCCAAGGCCTCAGCAAGAATAAGAGAATGCATAGGCCAAATCTTCTGCCGAGCATAAACATCTTCATAGATCCCCTTTTGCTCAGCACACCAAAAACGAGAGTCACCCAGCTTAGTATCATGTGCTAAGTCAGCAAATAAATCACGGTGACAAAGAGAAGAGTAGGTAACGGGATCTAGCGACTTATAATTAACCTTGGGCTCTTTGCCCTTCCTCTTGGACATACCCCTCCTATCCCTCTTTGCCTGTTCAGCCATGCGTTTCTCCTTGTTCTTCCTTCTCCTCGGCTCAACCTCGTCCACCAGGTTACCCTTCTCGTTGTGCCGAAAGTATTTAGCATGAGGGCGGCGCTTGTAGGTCTTGAGAGCGCTCGAACCACCTGCGAAGTGAACAAGGTGGATAGCATGGGGATAAGCATACACACAAGTCCAAGATAGAACATAGAAAAAGTAGGCAAATAGTTCATAGTCCAATCCTACTCAATGCACAAATCTATACAAAACTGAACCAGTTTTGACTCTGTCAGGCCGGATTATCTGGCCTCGCTAGGGGCGGATAATCTGGCCCTGGCAGAAAATTTCAGAATCACCTAGATTGAATGCAAAAGTGTAGATCGGGCCTAGATACTACAAGACTACAAATTCTACGCGAAACAACACCCTTCTAGACAGCGTTCCACCCAACAAGTAACACATCTATCCAAAGATGAGGAGAGAGGTAGTTACCCTCACTCATTGGAGGAAGAACACGGAGGAGAAGGTACCCGGAGGCACGGAGAAGAAGATCCGGGGAGGCCTAGAGAATCCGGCCGCCGAAGAGGCTTTGGGGAGGGTGGGGGACGGCAGGCGGCGGCTGGGGAGAGGGAGAGGGTCGAGGGAGAAGTGCTGCTCATTATGAGCCCTCCCCCCCCCCTCCCCCGACCCCAGCCCTTAAAGACAGCATCCGCCAGGGCCAGATTATCCAGCCTATACTTGGGCCAAATTATCCGGCCTAAAATCTGAAATTCTGTTATACACAAATTTAGGTCCATGCATCCCCAAACAAAACCCCCACAAGGTGTACAAGGGACTTGTGTGCAAGAAAAGATGGCTTAGAGGTAGGGAGAGGCTTGGGTTGAGAGAGCCAAACTGAGAGGGTACTACACACTCAAGATTGCAAGAATCATAAAAGCCAAAATTGAGTGTGATTTCCATAAGAACAAGAGATGAGGAAAAATCCAAAATGATCCACATAAATCCATCTCTTCTCATGGAAGAGGGGTGGTGGCCGAAGCCACCTTGTTGGAGTGTATGGTATGACACCATGAAGATATATCTTGGGTTCATGACCAATACTCATCAATAAGCTCACATATCACAAAATGATATTAAGAGAAATGATTTGACTTGCTTTTGGCATTATGGGGGGAGGGTTAGCCCAATCAATTAGGACCACACTCCCCCTATATTCATGCCCACACCTAGACTAAATAAGACTGAGATGTAAGCGTGAGTGCATGGGTAATCAAGACAAGCTCCTTGAATCAATGATATTTAGCTCATTCCTTAGGTAACAAAACCTTGCTTCATCAAGTGGCTTCGTGAATATATCAGCAAGTTGGTTCTTCGTGCTCACAAAAGATAGATCAATATCGCCTCGAGCTACATGGTCTTGAATAAAATGATTCCGAATCTCAATATGCTTCGTCCTTGTGTGCTGTACCGGATTGTACGCAATTTTGATTGCACTTTCATTGTCGCATAAAAGAGGAACTTTGTCACAATTGACACCATATTCCTTTAAAGTTTGCCTCATCCATAATAACTGAGCGTAGGCACTAGCAGCAACAACATATTCAACTTCGACGGAGGGGAGAGATATACAATTCTGCTTTTTAGAAGACCAACAGATTAGAGACCTTCCAAAGAACTGACAAGCTCCAGCTGTTGATTTCTGATCATCCATATCACTAGCCCAATCTGAATCAGTATAGCCACATAGAGAGAAATTGGAGCCCTTGGGATACCATAGACCAAAATTAGGGGAATGAACCAAATATCAGAAGATCCTCTTGACCGCCACTAAGTGGCTTTCCTTAGGAGCTGCTTGATACCTTGCACACACCCCTACACTCAACACAATATCGGGTCTAGATGCATAGAGGTAAAGAAGAGAGTCGATCATGGACCGGTATACCTTTCGGTCCACATCTTTACCGTGGGGATTAAGTTCAAAGTGACATTTTGTTTGCATCAGAGTGGCGACGCCATTAAGATCCGTCATCTTGAATCTCTTGAGCATATCTTAGATGTATTTTGCTTGATTGATGAAGGTTCCTTCTCTAAGTTGCTTGATTTCGAATCTAAGAAAGAACCGTAACTCCCCCATCATAGACATCTCAAACCTATCAGTCATAAGCTTTGAAAAATCACCATTAAAAGCTTTATTAGTAGATCCAAAGATGATGTCATCTACATATAGTTGGCATACGAAGAGCTCCCCCTTAACCTTATTAGTAAAAAGAGTGGGATTGATTTGCCTAACTTCGAAGCCACGGTCTAACAAAAGCTCTTTAAGGTGCTCATACCATGCACGTGGGGATTGTTTAAGGCCATATAGTGCCTTATCGAGTTTGTAGACATGGTTCGGGAAGTTAGGATCCTCAAATCCCAGGGGTTGCTTTACATATAGCAACTCATGTAGAGGACCATTAAGAAAAGCACTCTTAACATCCATTTGATGTAATTTAAAATTATTATGAGCAGCATAAGCTAGAAGGATACATATGGACTCATGACGAGCCACATGAGCATAGGTCTCTCCGAAGTCAATGCCCTCAACTTGGGAATAGCCTTGTGCCATGAGTCTCGCCTTGTTCCTCACAACAATGCCATTCTCATCTTGCTTGTTTTTAAATATCCATTTAGTGCCGATAACATTGCGGCAATCCTTGGGTTGCTCTACTAATTTCCAAACCTTGTTGCGTTCAAAGTTATTCAACTCTTCATGCATAGCAACAACCCAGTCCGGATCTTCAAGAGCTTCAAACACTTGCTAGGGTTCCACCATTGAGATGTGAGCTTGATGCTCACTAAAACTTGCCAACTCCCTTCTTGTGGAAATCCTTCGTCGAAGATCACCTACAACTTTGTCAAGAGTATGACCCCTTAACTCAAGGTTCCTATCGGCACAAGCTTTGCAACGAAGTTCAATTAGCTTGTTGTCTCTTGGTGGAATAGCTTCATCATTTGAGTCTTCGTTTTAATCATTGGCTTGGCCTTGATATGTAGCTTGATTAGCAGGAGTAGGAGATGATGAACCTTGCCCTTGACATGGATCAATAGCCGTAACAGGAGGCTACTATTCTTCAGGAGTTTCAGGGCCGGATAATCCGGACGAGGGTGAGGCCAGATAATCTGGCCTGGGAGAACCTGAAGCATCTTCGCTAATTTGACTGGATCTTGCTCAAATCGGAGAGTGGCCGGATAATCCGAGGTCAGCCAGAAAATTTGGCCAGGGGCTTGCAGCTGTTTCTTCGATATGATGATCAATTTGGTCGGTAGTGGAGGGATGGCTGGATAATCCGGTGTCGACCAGATAATCCGGCCTGGAGCATTCAGGAGCATGTTGACCTTCAGCATTTGGTGGAGTTGGTGTAGAAGTTTATCCCATGGTTGGACCATATTAAGCCTGTTAGATGAGGGCTCTACATGAGTAGAGCATTGTCCGTCCCGATCCGCCACAAGGGGTTCCTCAATGGGGCGGAAAAACCCCACGCCCATTCTTCTTATGGCATCTTGTGGTATTTCAACATCTGCATCACAAACATCAACTTGCCTCGCATGGGAGTCATCATTTTCCTTGAACACCACACTATAAGATTCTACAATAGTTCTAGAGAGCTTATTGTAGACTCTATAAGTGTGGGATTCGGCACCATAACCAACAAAAATGCCTTCTAAAGCCTTAGACTCAAATTTAGATAAATGAACTCCTTTGATGAGAAAGAAACACTTACAACCAAATACCCGGAAGTATGAGATGTTTGGCTTGTTACCGGTAAGTATTTCATACGGAGTCTTGTCCAAGATTTTACGAAGATATAGCTGGTTGGATGAATGGCAAACGGTAGAGATTGCTTCATCCCAGAAGTTATAAGGAGACTTGAATTCAGCTAGCATAGACCTTGCCATATCCATTAAGGTCCGGTTCTTCCTCTCGGCAACATAATTTTGTTGAGGGGTGTATGTAGCGGAATATTGTTGTCTTATCCCCTCTTCACTTAGAAATTCATTTAAGGTATAGTTCTTGAACTCGGAGCCGTTATGGCTTCTAATTGCCAAAATTGGAAGATTGTGTTGACGTTGAAACTCGTTGGCAAAATCGATGACCGTTTGTTGAGTCTCGCTCTTCAACTTGAAGAAATAGACCCATGTGTATCTTGAGTAATCATCAACAATCACGAGGAAATACTTGTTCCCACCGAGGCTTGCATGTGATGGAGGACCAAAGAGATCCACATGAAGGAGCTCCAAAATTCTTGATGATGAAATAATGGTCTTTCGTCGATGGGGAGAGTCATGCATTTTTCCTTCAACACAAGCCCTGCATACACGATCTTTGGCAAAGGAAACATTTTCTTTTAGTCCAATGATGTGGCCACCCTTGTGGAGACTTTGCAAAGTTCTCATATTAACGTGGGCTAGTCGGCGATGCCATAACCAACCCGTGTCAGCCTTTCCGAAAAGACACATCGAACCTGTAGTGGTTTTCCCCGAGAAGTCCACCACGTACAGGTCATTTTCAACATATCCCACGAAAGCGACTTCTAGAGACTTGCTCCACAAGAGTACCACCAAATCAGCATTAATGAAAACTGCAAAGCCCATCTTACCAAGGGCAGGAACTGAAAATAAATTGTAACCAAGGGTCTCAACCTTTGTTTTCACGCCGTCGCCTAAACGTCGATTAAACGTCGCCCAGGCATCGGGTCGCGCTGGAGCAAACGACTGGGAGGGACGCCCAACGTTTTTGAGTTAGGCGGGCGCCCAGAAAAAAAAAGCGTCACCCTGCTCGCCTGGGCATCGACTTGGTTGCTTGGGGCGATCGCCCAGGCCAAATTGGCAGGATTTTTTGGGGGGAATCGGGGGGAAGGGGGAAATCAGCGGGAATCGGTGAGGGGAATCGCTAATTGAGCGAGGGAGAGAGGGAATCGACCCCTGCAGAATCCAATCGGGCGGGACAGAGAGGCGACCTGGGCTGTGCTGCCGCCGCGACCAAGCTCCACCGCCGCTGCCACCAGGGTTCTTCGGCCGCTCCACCGCCGCTGCCACCAGGGTTCTTCGGCCGCTCCACCTCCGTCGTCAGGTAAACCTCCTTCCTCTTCTTCTCTCCTCTTCCTCCCTCTCAATTTTCCACCTCCGCCTCCACCCCCGCTGTTCTTCCTCTCGCGCCTCCCCTCTACAACCCTGCTCCTCCCTCACGTGTGCTGCTCCCCCCTCTATAACTCTGCTCCTCTATCTCCATCGCCCCCCTCTGCAACTCTGCTCCTCCATGGCTCCATCTCCAGTGCCCACCCCTCCTCTGCAACTCTGCTCCTCCATGGCTCCATCTCCAGCGCCCCCCCTCTGCAACTCTGCTTGCTGCCTCTTTCTTTTGCTCTGTTCTGCCTTATTTCTCATCTGATTATGTTGCTAATGAAGCAATACTTGACCAATTTACAGAGATAGATGGCTGATAATGGAGGTGAGGCGTATGATCCGAAGAAGGATCCAAAGAGGAGAGCCAAGTCAAAGGATCCTGGTTGGAAATACACATATTGGCCAACCGAAGACAAAAATGTTGTCGAGTGTCTTCTTTGCAGGAAGATTGTGTCCTCTGGTATCAAGAGGATGAAGCAGCATCTGTTAGGAGGCTACGGAGATGTCCTTGTATGCGAGAAAACCACCACTGAGATCAAGAAAGAGATGCAAGCATGGAAAGATAAGAAGCGGCAAAAGATGCTAGTCGAGGTAGATGACAGTGGTGAGGAGGACGAAGGTGGTGATCAAGATGATGATGAAAGTGCGGCAGTAAGAGAACAAGCAAGCCAAGCATCATGTACTGGTCCTAGAGCAACAAAAGAACCAACTCCAAGTTCTAGGACAACCTCCAAGAGAAAGGCTGCAGCTGCATTCTTCAAGCCAGCGCCAACCAAGCAACTAAAAATTTCTCCATTGTTGCTGAAATCTCTGAATGAAATAGTGAGGATGAGGCATGCCCCAGGTGCCAAGCAACAAAGCTTGTTTAGGTCTGGTAAGAGTGATGCTGAGAGACATGTGGCTGTCAAGTACATTTGCAAGTTCTTGTATGACAATGCCATTGCATTCAATGTGGTAAACCCCAAAAGTTTTGAGGAGATGGTTGAAGCAATCGGGCAGTATGGACATGGTCTGAAACCACCTAGCTATCATGAGGCAAGTGACAAATACATCAAAGAAGCTGTCAATGATTTATCCGACATGAGGAAGAAACATGAACTTGCTTGGAAAACCTATGGATGCACTCTTATGTCGGATGCATGGACGGATAGGAAGCAAAGACACTTGATCAACTTTCTTGTCAATAGTCCAGAAGGGACATTCTTCTTGGGTTCTGTGGATGCATCTAGTGAGACACATGATTCAGCTTACTTGGCAGGCTTGCTTGGGCAGAAAATTGAGGAGATAGGTGTGGACAATGCTGTTCAAATATGCACTGGCAATGGTTCTAACTATAAGGCAGCGGGAAGGTTGTTAATGGAGAAGTATCCTAGGCTATATTGGACCCCTTGTGCTGCACATTGTTTGGACCTAATGCTTGAGGACATTGTTAAGATAGACAAATTTAAGGATTGGATAGTCAAAGCAAAGCGTGTGACAACCTTTATTTATAGGCATTTGAAGCTTCTTGATAAGATGAGAGAATACACAGGTGGGAATGAGTTTGTGAGGCCAGCAGCTACTCGGTTTGCCACCACTTTTTACACGCTGCAAAGTATGCATAAAAACAAAGAAGCTTTGAGGAAACTATTTGTTAGTGACTTCTAGACAAAGAACAAGTTAGCAAAAACTAAAACAGGAAAGCATGTGTATGAGGTTGTGATGTCAATGACATTTTGGAATGTCGTGGAAGCTTGCATAAGAGCATCACACCCTGTTCTAATTGTGTTGAGGCTAGTTGATGGTGATGAGAATCCAGCAATGCCGCAGCTTACAGCAGCGATGGACATATGCAAGAAGAAACTCAATGAAAGCTTCTCAAGAAAGCCGCCATTGTTGGAGAAGTTAATGCAGATTTATAGGAAGCGTTGGAATGATCAAATGATGCAGAAGTTACATGGGGCTGCTTTGTTCTTGAATCCTGGCCGGTTCTTTGACATAATGGAAAATGATCCTGACTATGCACAAACCTTGAGGATGACATTTAATCAAGTGGTGACAAAAATGATGGATGGTGATGAGGACATGATTGCACCTATTGATGTGCTAGCTGATGACTATCAATGGAAGGAAAAGAAAGAGTCCTCGTAATTTTCTTTCTCTATCATTTGTTCATTAATTTCAGCTTGAAGTCTCATGTTTGATATATGGCTGCTCCCTTTTTTAGTTGATTGGTGGAAGTCAAATGGTGGTGGCCAAGCATTGCCACTCACTAAGGTTGCAAGGCGTATAGTCGGTTTGTGTGCATCACCTGCCAGAGCGCAATTGGAGCACCTTTGAGAGGGTGAGTGGACAAGTCTCTTGTGGCTGTTTATAATTTCAGAATTCTAGCAATTAGCAAGTGGTTCAATTATGGGTTGTTGTTTCATGTTAATTTCAGATCCACGGCAAGAAGAGGAACAAGTTGGGACATCCGAAGTTGGATGATCTTTCCTGCATATCTTTCAATAGTAAGATTCAGGAGAGATTTGCTAGGCTTCACCATGAAGGTAATAAAGTTAACCCTCTCTTCCTAGAAGAGTTCCAATGGGACAATAAGTGGGTTGACAAGGATGCCGAAGTGGTTCAGCGAGTGCACGAGGAGGATGATCTCACATGGGACCAAGTAGATGTTGCTGCCACTACATCATCATCGCTTCTTCGTCGCAATCAGCCTAGGGGTGGGAATTTCTATACTAGACATGCACCACAAAATGTAGATGAGTTAGATCAAGATCCCTTCATTTGTGATGATGAAGATGTTGATGATGATGTGGTGGGCGCCGAGGGTACTCAATCTCAGCCTGATGGTGGTGAAGATAATTAGGTTGATGGGGAGAACTCCGATGCTTTGGAGTGTGATGACGATGATGTGTAGGAGTGCTTGGCCCTGGCTGTTGCTTCAGTGCTTGGTTTTGGCTGTTTGAACCTAGCTTTCATGAATTTGTGTTGAAACTATGTGGGTTAAATTTGTGTTTCGAACTTCTGGACCTTATATTGTTGAACTTATGCTTATTCTAGTTGTTGTTTATGTTCCTAACTCTTTGTCATATTATATATTATTTATTATTATTACGCCCAACGCCTAGATGTCGCCTAAACTTCAACATGTCGACATGTCGACTCAACTCTTCGAGCTCGACTCGACTCGACTCGTCGACTTCCGAACAAAGGTCTCAACAAGCATGACGTCCACGAGAGAGATATCGTGAGCAACCACTACTTTGCCAAGACCCAATACCTCAGATTTTGACTTGTCACCATAGGAGACGGTTATGTGATCATGATTTGGCCGCATCTCTGTGATGATCTCCTTGCTTCTGGTCATATGACTTGTGCACCCGCTATCGAGTACCCATTTAGACCCAACGGAAGCATAGCCCTGCAAGAAATTTACTTCTTGGTTTTAGGTACCCATTTTTCAATGGGTCCTCTCATGTTAGTGACAAGGGTTTTGGGAACCCAAATAGACCAAGATATGTAACTATCAAAAGGTCCTACATAACTAGCATAGACATCACCATAATAATCACAAAACAGTTCATAATTAGGATTTTTAGCCCATGCAAAACCATCATAGTTAGTCTTGTCATTAGTGGTGGTGCTTGTCTTTGGTTGAGAAGTTTCGCTCTTCTTCTTGTTGTTGTTCTTTTTTGTCTTGGGAACATAACCAAGACCCTCTTTTCCATTATTTGTCCTTTGCTTGCTGAGCACCTCATCTAGAACTTCTTTACCTTTGTGTTGAGATCCCTTTACAAGTTCTTCTTGTCCACAAGATGGAGTGGAGGTGCTGGGCATATCATGCTTCTCCAATTGAGTTTGGAGCTGGTCACGAGACTCATTTAGAGTGGAATGTTCACTCTCCAATGCCTTGTGAGCAATGTAAAGTTTCTCAAACTTCTCCAAGAGTCTAGCATGAGCAGCCCTAAATTCAATCTTTTCTTTCTTTAGTTTCTTTACCTTAGCAAGAGCGTTGTCACGTTCTTTGATGAGCTGAGCAACAACCTCTTCATGAGACTCCTCAATTGACTCGAGTCTCTCTTCCAAGGATACTCGAACTTCCTCTTCTTCTTCCAAGGCATTCTTCAAAGAGGTTATCTCCACGACATCTTCTCTTTCAATTATGCCCTTTTCTTCGAGGAGATCTTCGGATTGGGCAAGTTGACTCATAAGAGCATCAAAATGAAGTTGGTGCTCACCTTGTAAGTTAGTGAAAAGGTTGTCCAAAGTAATAATGTATTCCTTTATCTTAAGACTAGTATGATCATCCATATCCATATTTATGTTAGTCTTGGGAAATGAAGAAATAGAAGATGATACCTCAGACCCTCTTGCCATAAGGCAGGTGACATTGTTGTTGATGACGTTTTCGTTTGGAGAGTCGAAGAGTGATGATGGGGTAGATGTGGTGGCTATTGCAGCCACATCACGAGTACTATTTTCATCCTCTTCATCTTCACTTGTAGAGGAATATTCTTCTTGTGCCACCAAGACAATCTTGGGTTGCTTCTTGTAAGGACCATTCTTTTTGATAAATGGCTTCTTTCGAGGTGCCTTGGACTTTTCTTTAAGGATGAGCCTGCCACCATTGTCTTCTTTATTTTGATATGGACACTCAGCCACAAAGTGTAACCTATCTCCACAATTGTAGCATGTCCTTAGCTTTGGTCCATTCTCTTTTCTTCCACTTGACCCATTCTTCCGTTCAAGTTCAGACTTGGTCTTGGCTGGATCCTTCCAAAAATTCCTTGCATAAAAAGCCATGTACTCACCATGAGCACGCTTGACTTCTTCGGGACAGCCCATGGATATAACATCGTATCCTCTTTCATCTTCATCTTGTTCAACAACATTTGCTTTTAGAGCCACATTGAGTCCCTTTTGCATTCCAATGGCCCGAGCACGGGCATCTTCGGCGTTCTTGGTGGCAACCTTGAATGATGCCATTTCTTGCATGACTTCATTGGAAGCCATTTGATGGTAGTTGTGTCTACCTTGCAAGCTCTTCAGGTCCGTTGGCTCAAAAGGCATTAGAGCACTCACATATTTCCTTTTTATCCATGCATCATAAATGTGAGTGGCTCCATGCTTTCTAAAAGTTGTTGCAATGCCCTTGAGCCTTCTATACATGTCTTCATGGTCTTCACCATCCAACATGTAAAATCCTTCAGCTTCATTGCTAAGGGCATCATATCTATTCCTCCTCATGCTTTCATTACCAATAAAAAGATCGGTGAGTGCATCCCAAGCTTCTTTGGCGGTGTTGAAATGCTCAATGTGGGGCATGTCCTTGGGAACCCCTCCGAGCTATATCATATGGAGAGCCATTGCATTCAATTGACTATCCCCAACTTCTCTTCTTGTCAAGTTAGTGTGATTTCCAATATGAATACCCTCTTTGATAATCCTCCAAAGTTCAATTGACGAACTACAAACATGAGATTTCATCAAGAATTGCCATTGATTAAATGTAGATTCAGTAAGCTTGGGTGGATCACCCCTATTGTTTATATGAGGATGAGGGATAGGTGGGTCGGGAGAATATAGGTGATGAACCTCACTATAGTCCTCCTTACCACTTCCCTTCTTGGAGGCGGAACCATTATGTTTTTCACCTACCACTTCATCTTCCTTAGATCCGGTGTTAGCCTTATCCTTGGATGAAGGAGTGGTAGCCTCAGAGGAGGATGGAGATGGGGTTGCGGATGATGTGAGGCGAGCAATCATTTGTTGCATCTCCTCCATCTTGGTCTCAAAGGATTTCAACAAGGTTGTTTCCAACATCTTGAGGTCATCTATTGTGACATTGTCCACAGCCTCATTCCCATTCTCCTTGGTACCCATACTTCTCTTAGTCGGTTAAGACCGAATAAAGAGTCGGAGATCTGATACCAATTGAAATGGATCGTATGGGCACGTGGAGCACGTGGAGACATAGGATTTGTTTTACCGCAGTTCCTTCCTTGTTACCGTTTACCGTTTGACACAAAAGGCGAGTGAGATAGAGGAGCGAGTAAACCGTAGTGGAGCACGTGGAGACATAGGATTTGTTTTACCGCAGTTCCTTCCTTGTTAAGGGAAGTACATATGCGTTGAAGGGGTGGGCGGTACTAAGACCACCACGCCACAATAGGCCTCACCATGTTCTCCGATGGATCCCGCCACCAAAGGCCTGATCCACCTTTCAACTATAGGAACCCTTCGAGGCGGGAACCGGCGCCTTTACACAACTAGCAGGGCACAACTCCACAACGAAATTGGAGGCTCCCGTGATGACAACAAGCTGCCACAAGAACAAGTTATCAATAACAAAACACAAGATCTAGATATTAACGAGAATACTAGATCGGGGATTTCTCCAAGTGAATGGAGAGGAGTTGATGCGCTTGATTCGTGATGACGATGTAGGTTGTCTCCTCCTTCAATTCCCCCAAAGATCGAAGCCTTCGGGTGGTTGAAGTGGGAGATCTAGAGAGAGAGCACTTGCAACAGGTCTAGCCTTTTTCGAATGAATCAAGAGTTCTGAATGAAGGGGGTGAAGGGGCTTTTATACCCCCTGCCCCAACTGAGCCGTTGGAGCCTTTGGGGGCCGGATTATCTGGCCCAAGTGAGGGACGGATTATCCGGCCTGGGGAAAACTCCGTCCCAGACTCGGATTATCTGGCACATATTCCATCCCTAGACAGAGCGTCGCGTTGAGCCTGTCCTTGATCGTCTTCTGGGGGCCGGATTATCCGGCCCAAGGTGAGGGCCGGATTATCCGGACAGGGGAAGAATATCCGCCCCTGTTCGGATTTTCCGGGGGAAAATCCGCCCCTAGACAGTGCATCACGCCGTGCCTGCCCTTGATCGTCTCCGGGGGCCAGATTATCCGGCCCAAGGTGAGGGCTAGATTATCCGGTCAAGGGAAGAAAATCCGCCCCTATTCGGAATTTCCGGGGGAAAAAACGCCCCCAGACAGAGCGACGCGCCATGTCTGCCTTTTCCAAGTGAGATTGGCCGGATTATCTGGCCCTTGATAGGAGCGGATAATCTGGCCCCCCAAACACAATATCATTCCCTGCACACTTAGCACAAATGAGAAAACTCCACGGTATTGTTATCTAACACTCAAAACACAGGGAACCATGAAATGTTCTTTCACGTACCCAGCATTTCCCTGTCCGGCATTGCCTTGGTCGTGGTTACCTCGTCTACCTTCACCTCAGCTAACATTGTGGTGATCCTCATCGCACTATGCTGCCTTTCCTTTCCCTGCCCTTGCCGGGTCATATGGGACCATCTGTTTGTTTTTTCTCCCCGAGGTTACCACCTCTTCTCTCCTAGGGCCATCATGTGGAGATGACACTTCCCTGGCGGATTTTGCTGGAGCACCCCCTGTAGTATGAAAGACTTTGGAGCCTCCTGCCCTTGCTGGGTTTGCCTTGGGAAATTCTTCATTCTGTTTGTTAGCAATTTTTACTAACTCAATGAGTCTTTCTTGCTGCCTTTGCCGGGATTCACCCGTCAGACCCTCTAACTCAGACGCTGCTGCATTTGCAGCCCTGAGATTCTTCGTCGGGGTGCTATAACTCGACAGACCCACCGACATTGGGTTACCTGATTCTCCTGGCCTAGGCACATATTCCTTGTCTATCTCACTAATGAGGTTTCTACCCCTAATCTTCACACCGTCCATATGGGTGGGACTAATCCTGTTTGCCTTTGTGTACTCACGCAGCGTGATGTTCAATGATTGTTGAAGCGCTGCTATTTTCTTTGCCCCCGCTAACATTTGCAGCCGGGTCTCCTCTAGCTCGGCCTGTGCCTGAGCTGGATCTTCTATGGAAGCTATGGGAGTGGCTAGGCTCTCTATTGCTTGATGCAACACATTCTGTGGCCTCTCTTGCGGAGGACCCCTAGTTCTAGGTACCTTCGGGTCCTCTGCCAGGTCTTTGCTTGCTCCTGCGTCAGGCGCTATCATCATTACCTCGGTGGAACTGGTGGGGCGAGCAATACCCGGACCGCGAGCCGCGCTAAGGGGTGGCTCCCCTACCTCGACGACGTGCTGCGGGTGAACGCATGACTCGTCGACGCCGATGTAGATCTTGTGGGTGCCGAAGCTGATGAAGAGCCCGTTGTGTGGCGGAGAACAGTCGCCGAAGCTACGCACGTTGTCGCTGACATAGTCCAGCGCTCCAAAGCGCTGAACGAGCCCGGAGACGATGCGTTCTTCGGTGACGATGAAGTTTCTCGTTCGGATCTTAACTCTAGCTAGCACCGCTGCTGACCCCACGGTGGACGCCAACTGTCGTGGTGGTGTCACGGCAGGTGCCATGGATAGGCTAAAGATGGGGCAAAAGTGTGCTAGAGGTATCAAGGGAGGGATAGTGTGGTGATTTCACACACAGATGATTTGTATTCTTAAGATCTATAGTGTTTACAGATGCTCCTTGAGCTGTTCGTGGGGAGGAGGAAGATGAAGTTCTTCACTGCTCACCCCTCTCGCTAGGGTTCTTCCCTTAGTAAAATGATCGATCCCCTTCTCTAGAGGTCCTGGCGCACCTTATAAAGGGATGGCCAGGTTACACTTAGGGCATACGTGGAGAGCATATTCTAGGAATATGCTCCTACCAAAATGGCAAAGCGGTGCTCCCCTTTTTCCCTTCGTAAGCCGCCCAGAGCTCATGGCGTAAGCCTCTCTAAACCCCTGGCGTAAGCCTCTACGGTGCTGTGTCACCAGACCAGCAATGGTCAGGAGACGTCATCCTTGTCGGCCCGTGCCGTTGGTCCTTCTCTCTGTCTTTTGCGCTCTCTCTATAGTTGAGAGAGAAGCGCTGACCATGGAAGATACCTTTCTTCTCCTGTAAGCCAACTAGTAACCCGGCTCCCGCCTGGTTAAGTCGGCCTTGGTAGTACCTGCAAACAAATGATTAGGAGGTGCCGACATACGCTTTATGTCGTCTGAGGTCTTGTTGGGTGAAGACAACCTCGGCTGAGTCGGTCATAACTCGGTTGGCTTTTAGGTAACTCGGTCAGCTCCTGCTTTGACCTTGTCGTACCTCGGCTAATATTGCCTTTATACCCCGGCTCGACCCTACCCTAGGTCATCTCCCCAACAATCCTTATTCTAAAGTTTTGCTGAATGATATGAAAATACATACCCACAGATGTTGTGGGCTGTTATGTACTTAGCAGTTGAAGAGAAGGTTTCCTTTTGGTCCGTCAACACTATTAGTGATACTTCTATAATTAACAAGCAAAACAAGAATGTGCATCCAACAATCAGTCCTACCTAGTACATGGGGACATTTTGTTGCTTAGTTTATTTAATCAATTTCTTACATATTTGGTTGCTTCTTTCTGGTTTTGATGTAGCATGTACTGATTGACTTTTCACTTCGTGTTGGCTGCTCGTAGCTTTAACTGATCATGGGAGCCTAAAAATAAGGATGGTGCTGGTGGCTCTGTGGTCTGAAGTATCATAATTCTTGTGACTGTTTTTATATGTTTGTTGCTAGCTTGTCTGAACTTGCTTTCTCCAGAGTTTGCTAATGCACGTTGAGAGAGAATGGCTTTCTAAGCTTTTAATATATTTACAATGTATGAGTATTTTTTAGATTCATATATGATTTGAGGTTATATATGTTCTTGGCAGCAGTACCATTTTCATGTTTGTGTTACAGTCTGAAATCTGAAGCTAATTTTGTTTCTACAAAATGCATGCAAAATATTTTTCCTTTTCTAGGGTCAAAGTTACATTCTAAATAGAATTGTTTTTAAGAAGCCGGACATGGACGCTCTTTTATTGTTCCAAGGTCAAAATCCAGTGTCTTTTTCTGTTGATTTATTTGGTGACTTATAGTGATTATTTCTTTGGTTCATTGTATTATTGGTCAAAGAAAAAAACTCTAATTTCAGGTGTATATTTTTCTGTGCATGGTACATATTTTGTGAATTGTTACTGATACATGGTCAAATTATGTGTCCATCATCCTGAGTCGTTATTATACAATCGTCTAACTAGACTCATGGTACTTGAACAAATCTTAGTTAGACGAAGGATCCTGAATTAAAATAGCAATTCCTTTAGTATGATAAAATTCATACAATTACATTTCACTCCATTATTAGAGATTTGGTAACTTTCGGATTGTTTACTAGAATAGTGGTTCATGTATTTTGATCACTGCTTATTGTACTTTCTTTAAATTTACTTGGTAAGATCGATTGCAGGTAGTGAATGAAAGCAGGCTTACTCCAGTACAAAAGCAACTACTGTCATTTGACGATAATCAATGTATAGACACTATATGTTTTAAAGCTCGTACATTTGATTTCTTGTGATGCAGCCTTTGTTATTGCAGATACCCCTAGTGATTTTCTTTCTACAAAAAATAGAGCAGCTAGATGCAGAGTATGCCCATGTGTGCTTGGGATGAATAAATGAACAAATCTAGGAAAAAGAAAGTGAACTCTCTGGCTCATGGTGAACTGTCAGATAGAAGGCCTACTCTAGCTATAGTGCTGCTGAAGATCGTTCTGACTGTCATGTTTGTGTTTCTGTCATGACATCTTCGTGTGTAGAGGGTCTCAAATCGTACCGATTAGTTTTCTGGTTTGGTCTTTTAAGCTATCAACACACTTCACCTATAGCACTGTTGCAGGGAGAGCTGTCATGTATATATTGTTATATACTCTCTACGTCTCAATCTAGACACTATTTAGTATATAGATTTATTTAAATTTTAAAAAACCTGCTACGTCTATTCTGAGACGGAGGGAGTATGATTGTTTATTCCAGTGTGTTTGTCGCAACTACTGTGCCGGTTTCAATTTTATTTTCCACCCCTTGCTTATGATACTATCGCAACTTTCTACCTACTAAAACCACTTGTTCATGTACTATTAATTTTTTTCATCTTTCAAAACCATTGTTCCTACCTGGTTGACCGTCGTCTAAGTCCAGGTTCATTGCCCTCTCATGTCCGTGACTCCATTTTCTAACATCCTCACTTGTGCATGCCAGGCCCATTTGTTTTACGGATTATCCAGGTGTGCCTATCTCAAACCACCTTATCAAGTAGTAGATGACAAAACAGTTGAATATGCTTGCCTGCCGTAGCAAACTATTCATATATGTTTTCCTTATAAAAGATAATTATTGTACACTGTGGTAGCAAGCTCTTTACCTTAGTAAGCATATGAACAATTGAATGTTCAAAATGAAATTGTGCTGAAATTTTTTTGCCCCCACGTCAGTTTAAAATGAAATTGTGCTGAATTTTTTTTGCCCCCATGTCAGTTTATTTTAGGACAGAGGGAGTAGCTTCGCTGCACGTGCCAGAGGATCACTCATTGACTAGGTTTATAAGAGCATTGTCTTTGCCTATCTATGCAATACACCAGAGTAAGCAACTTGAGGCATCGTTACAAGATTCTTCTTTGGTTTGTATGGCAAATTAATTATTTTGTGATCACTTAAGATGTACACTATTGAGATTCAAAATGGAATTTGTTGGTTCTTTTAGATTTTGTTCTTTGATCGTAAGGTTAAGTCCCAAGCATCGTTATCTTTTGTTTATGATGTAAAATGACTCTTTGTCTAATAGAATTGCCTATGTATAATGTCCTAGCTTCATTATCTTTTAAAGTGATTATTTATACCATGTTGACCGCGAAGCAGCCAATCGAGCGGCAAGTTGTGTTTCCTACCTAGTTTGAATAGATGCACGGGATGTTTCAGCGCTCTACGGAAATTTTGAGGTTGAAACTTCCAAGATACACTGCTCCGACGTGTGGTCGCTCCTCAGGTGTTGGCCACGTCTAGATCGACACGCCTGGGACAGTATACTTACCAACATTTAAATGAGTTTTTAGATATTTTCTGAAATTGATAAACATTACTGAAGGCTTTCAAATAAAAAGATGAGCAAAGTCATGGCCATATCTCTACCATAGTTTATGATAACGTGTACATATTTGGTAGATCAGTGCATCTTGGCATTTCTAGCAATGTTTGTAAAAGAACATTCCATATTTGCTGGATAACGCCCTACTTTCATGAATTTTCAAGCTGGCTAGCTAAATCTGTGCAATAAAATGGCTTTTTGACGATATAAAGTAAATATGTCTAATTTCGAACTATAAAGCGTGTGATATAGCTTGCTCTTGATTTTTTAAAAATAATTTAAAGGTATTAAAGTAGTCAAATATCAGAGAACCACCGAATGGTAATGATGCCAAATTTGGGACATTTGAAGGTATCGAAGTAGTAAAATATAGTTTGCAAGATTCAACTTCTTGATACAAATGATAATTATACCAAATTTGGGACATTTTTTAAAATATACATAGAAACAAAATATGAAACGAAATACTACCATTATGTTCCCTTGGTGTCTTACTGTCTGCACTAGCTAGTTTCCAAGAAAATATTTAAACTTAAAATTTGACAATTTTGAAAAACTTGTTTCACAATATGGCATACCATGTATTTACAATCATGCCTTTCAAACTAGATGACCAATGTCAAGGCCATATTTTTACCATACTTTATGATAATGTAACCATATTTGGTAGATTGATGCATATTGGCATTTAAACATTGTTTACAAAAAGAGCTTCCATATTTAAAGTTATTTTAATTTTTCCAATTGATAACAATGGCGTTTGTCATGAATCAACCACAAAGATTGTGACTTAAAATCACACCCCAATTTTCACACAAAGTATAATTCTCAAGTTTTATGGCTATATTCGTGCAATTAAATGACATTATGGCTATTTAATGAAAGTATCTCAAACTTTTGTGTGCAAGTGCATGATACCTACTTGCTCATGCTTTTTTAAATTCATTTGAAGGTACCCAAGTAGTAAAACAAGGGAGAACCACCAAGAGTTCTGCAAGATTCAACCTCTTGATATGAATGCTAATGCCACCAAATTTGGGCAATCAAGAAATTTAAATATAATTTGAAGTAGTTCCTTTCTTTTGCATGGTGTCTTGCAATCACACTAGCTTGTTTCCATGAATACATTTAAACTTAAAATTTGACAATTTTGAAAAAACTTGTTTCACAATATGGTGTACCATTATGAACATTCATGCCTTTAAAACTAGATAACCAATGTCAAGGCCATATGTTTACCATACTTTATGATAGTGTAACCATATTTGGTAGATTGGTGCATATTGGCATTTAAAAATTGTTTACAAAAAGAGCTTCCATATTTTAAGTTACTTTAAATTTTCCAATTAACAACAATGACTTTTTTCATGAATCAACCACAAAGGCTCGAAAGCACACCGCCCCAATTTTCACACAAAGTGTAACCTATTTAATTGAAAATTTTCAATTTTTATGGCTATATTCGTGCAATAGAATGACTTTTTGGCTATTTAATGAAAGTATCTCAAATTTTGGTGTGCAATTGCATGGTACCTTCTTCCTCATAATTTTTCTTAAATTCATTTAATAGTACCCAAGTAGTAAAACAAGGAAGTACCACCAAGAGTTCTGCAAGGTTCAACTTTTTGATATAAATATGCTAATGCCACCTTGGGCCTTATGAATGAAAACAATTAAGAAAATTCAATATAATTTGAAGTAATGCATGCCTTTCTTTCGCATGGTGTCTTATCATTGCACTAGCTAGTTTCCATGATAACATTTAAACTCAAGATTTGACAATTTCGAAGAAACTTGTTTCACAATATGATGTACCATGTATGAACATTCATGCCTTTCAAACTAGATGACCAATGTGAAGGCGATATGTTTACCTAACTTTATGATAATGTAACTGATAGCTCCAAAATTCATCATATTTTATCATTGATTATCCTCTTGTTTATTGCTGGATTTCACTAAAGATTATCCTTTCTACTAACGTTAACATCGCAATTAGCGAATCCTTGGTTTCTTGTGATGATTTTCAGGCAATGAACATTTACGGAAGATCTAATAGCATTTATGGGCTAATTACACCTAAATAATCAAATCCCCAATTGGAGCCCCTTCCATTGGAGGCGCCTAGAATGCTTAACGACCAGCAGTACGGTTAGGACACGCCCGTACCGTTCGCCCGTACTACACGCTGCCTGCTCTGTTATATCAATGCAAGCAACTTTCGTGAAGGGGGTGACGAGAAGGACGACAGAAAATAAAACACAGCCGCCACAAACTCATTCAGAGAGAGTTAGATCAGATCTCAAAGAGGAGAAGAACTTCCCCTCGTTCCTCGACGATTTTCAGCTCCTCAACCACACACTCCATCATCATCCCCACCATTACTTAGAGAGAGAGAGAGAGATTGGCACTTATAAGATTAGGGTTTGATACTTTGATACCTTTGGTTTTTTTTGATTTGATATGCAATCACTATTGTGGTTTGCTACAATAACTTTGAGATTATTCCTATTTGCAATATAATTATGCTTTTGATTTGTCTTCCTCTCATGTCTGAGTAAATCTCCATAGGCGTGGGAGATGTAGGGATTGGTGAGATGTCATGCCTCCTTTAAATCCATCCATTTGTGATTGTTGTAGTGTTTATTAAATAGTGAGAATGATTATCTATGTTCACCTAATGCTTGTTATCTAATTTAAGGGTCCAGGTAACATGATCCAAAGATCTCATAGGTATGAGCTTGTATGCTACGGAATCAACGACCCTCGAGTGACACGGTCGATATCAATGAGAAGCTAGCACTACTCGAAGACAACAAGGAACCATCAATTTTACACCCTTGATCCGGTCGCAAGATCTTAATTAATGTGTTGACCATTGTCGTGGTAGCTGGTATACAGATCATTGAGGCTGAGAAGAATTGGTCATGAGGACTCCTAGTCGGTATATGGGTTGCTTGCCTACTCACTTATAAATAAGAAATATCATTATCACTTATTCCACTTTATCCATTTGACATTTTCACTATCACCATGAACTGTTTCTCTCTGCTCCAAACTTCTCATCTATAGGACCTTTAAACACCTTTCCCATCCTTTACTTTTATGCAATTTCCTAAGCAAGTTTCCTCTATCTTTTACTCACCACTTTCCACAGTCAGCTTTTGCAGTCAATTCACTCAAGACCGGCGACACCTTGAGTGCGACTGAAACGCCGCACAAAACACTTACATAGGCTCCTTATTAGGATCAATATAAAAACTAGAATTAATACATCCGCAAAAAAAATCTCTGACGAACCTATGCACTTGGAGGCCATCAAGATATTTTCTGGCGCGTTGCCGGGGAGCTAAGCGCTAAGTGTTATTTCTTGACAAAAGCAGTTGTTGACACCATTCATGATCTCCGCTGAAGACAGAGGTACCACTTGATCAGGAAAACCTTATTTATGTCCGTATATTGGTCGTGTTCCGATCGACAGACGTCTAGAATTTATTGAAAGATTTTCTAACTCACGTATTGTAGACGTGAACAGTTTGATTCCACTGATCGCAGATTTAACCATCACCCAAGAGGCTAAACCCGAGCTACTATTGGGAGAATATGGGAACCCATCTAGGCACTTAAGGAAAATGCCTATTCTTTGTCCTAAACTTGAAGGCCAGGAATTCAAAATATATCCTGAGCTAATTTATATGATGAAAGAAATTTCTTTCACAGGAAAATAAGAGGAAGATCCTAGTGACCACTTGACAAGGGTCTATGACCTTTCCGCTACTCTTGAACCAACAAGTTTACCAATAGAGTTTGTACTCCTTAAAATTTTCTGCTGGTCCCTAAAAGATGATCCTTTCACTTGGTTAAAATCATTACCTAATCATACTATAAAAAGCTGGGAAGATTGCATCCGAGAATTCATGCATAAATATTGTTCATTCACTAAAATCATGCAAATTAAACATAGTATAACAAACTATCTTCAAACAGTTGGGGAAAACTTTTATCAAGCATGGAATAGATTTTATGCAATGATTATGAAAGTCCCCAATCATGGTTTCCACGAGCATTTAATTATTCAATATTTTTACAATGGGCTTAATGATGAGACAAAAGAAATGATTGATATATCTGCAGGAGGAGTTGTATGCAACTTAACACTGTAGGAATGTGTAAAGCTTTTCGAGGTAAGATCCTTTAATGTCGAACAATACAATCCAGTTGAGGATGTTGAACCACGAAAAGGTATGATTCATATACCAACAAATCTTATACCCGAAGTCAAAAATTCCATGGAAGAAAAAGGCATAGCCTTAGAACTTGTTAAAGAAAATAAAGTTGACATTCGTCAAACTTATGTAATGGAGGATGATATAAATCTTGTAATGCAAAAGTTTAGATATCAATAAAATCAGTTCCATGAGAAAAACTATAAACATCTTATGGCACAAGAAAATAATATAAGGGACCTAACATAAGTCTTTGATGACTTGGGTCATGCTACAAAACATTTAGGTAGATATCTAAGTATGGTTAAAATTCAATGTGAGCAAATAATGGAAACCCAAACTTTAATTTTGAATCAAGGAAATTTTAATACTGATTCTACTAACATTGTCACCAGATGTGGTACAGAAACACAGGAACCACAAGGACCACCTTGGTATCAAGAAGAACAAGCTCACAAGGCAAGAGAGACTCAAGAGATGAGTCAACAAGAAGAGGATTTAGTGCATCCTCAAGATTTCATTGATTACGAGACCTAGAAGAGGGAGCATGAAGCTTCCAAAGCTAGAGAAGAAGAGGAAGCAGGAGTCAAACATAAACTATATGATTTAGACTCTGAGACAATCGATTCAAGGGGAGAAGCCGATCTCAGAAAGGAACAAGAAGAGAAATTTATCATCCCGCGTGAAGAACACACTGATAAGCAAAAATCAGCCACAAGGAAAACCAAAAGGAATGTTGAACCAGTAGCAAAGGTAAAGGAGAAGGTAATACCTATCAAAAAGAAAATTTCTTATCCTAATCGAGTTCAATATAAACCGGATAAAGTTATTTATGACTCTTTGCTAAGGCACTGGAAAGCTTACGCTTAGAACTTCCTTTAACTGAGGTTATTCAAGTTCCTACTTATAAAAAGTTTACGCGAGATATTCTTAATAGAAAAAAGAAGGTAACTAAGACGGTAGCAGTAATGACAAGCTTTGGTGATAAGTTGCCTGCTAAGCTTGGGGGCCCAGGTATACCAATCATCTCCTACGCAATTGGGAAAACTAATATGTTTAATGCTCTTTGTGATCTAGGAGCAGGTGTTAGTGTTATGCCTTATTCCCTGTTTAAAAAATTGAACATTGGAGAGTACTCTCCTACTTCAATCACCTTACAAATGATGGATAAAACACCTAAACAACCTGTCGGTATGATCAAAGATGTTCTACTTAGAATAGATCAACATGTTATACCCACTGATTTTATTATTCTTGATGTTCCCGAGGATGAAAAATTCTCTATCATCCTTTGAAGACCTTTTCTTAGCACAGCTAAGCTAACGTAGACTGCTCTAGCGGTAAGATTTTCTTTAATATATATGATGATCAGATTGTTCAATACTTTCCAAAGAAACTAGAATATAATGAAAAATATGTTCCACCGCATAAGCATGTTCAAGCAGCAAGAACCAAAGATGAAGAGCAGCTTGAGGTAAATGCCAATGGTATGGAGTTTGGCTAGAACCTAAAACTCTAGAGCAAGATACTTAATGGGAGTTAACCCATTCTCAATAAATTAAGTTTAAAGTTTTTATTATTTTTATTATTATTTTATTTATTTGTGTGTTCTAATAAATTTATGTCAAGTCTTGAGTTGTTCGGAGAATTTACCTTAGAGAAGTTAAGAAGCAAGAGAAAAACAATTGAAGGGAATAAATAAAAAAAGAGGTTCAGTGCATAACAAGCATCGGTACGGTCTGGTGTGCCCGTACTGCGCGCCCGTACTGATCTACAACAACGTCACTCATGGCCGTCGTACCGATAACGAGCTATGGTACGGCTGGGCACACCCATACCGAACCTCGACGAAGATGGCCAGAGTTCACAGTATCCGTAACAAGCAACGATACGGTCGAAATGTGCACGTACCATGCGGCCTTACCAGACCATCTAGGTTTGATCTCGAACCCTAACTTTGGTCCAATGTTGACGATCACCAGTACGGGCGAGATGCGCCCATACCATCCGCCTGTACTGACTGCATCGCCAGGTAAAGGTCAAACCCTAGCCTCCTAGAACCTTTGATTCTTCATTGATTTCGTGTTTTTGAGTGGGGAAATCTTCACATCGGTAAGTTTCTCATCTGATCCATGCTCTATTTTTGAAAATCCATGGTTGAATCCATCACATTGGATATTTAGATGAGTTCATCATATTTTGAAATTATTATTGATTTATCACATTAGGATTTGTAACTTCTACCTGTAATCATTTGTTCATGTGATAGAAACTTGATGCCCATATTTTTCTTTGAACATTTTGCAGCACAATGCATAACATTGGAAGGATTTTCCGCTGGGGCAAGGGCTCGGGTATGGTAGGAGCCTCGGGCTCCACCAAGCCGCCGGGGTTGAAGAAGAGGCGCTCGAAGGCGGACAACTTGAGGGACACCATGAGCCAAGACTATGAGAGAGTGAGCAACCGCAAGGTTTTACCCACCAAGCGGGTAGACCGTGAGTCCCTCTTTCGCCATGGTCTTTTGGAGGACTTTGAGCAGATGACTCTACACCCTCGCATGGTCCCCTTCTCCTACTACTCCGCCGACACATACAAGTTCAGCACGTACGGGTTCCTATCATCATTCCATGATGATCTCAAAACTCAAGAGTGTAATTATACTGTAAGTTTTGTACTCAATGGGCAACTCCGCAGTCTTTCCTTTTATGAATTATGTGATTGTTTCGGATTCTTCTATGAGGGGGATCTCAATATTAATGACAATGTGCACATGGAGGCAATGCATTCTTGGGAGCAGATTTCTGTTCATAGGAATACTGATTATTTGTGCAAGAAGAGCGCCACCATAAAGAACCCCACTATCCGTTATTTTCACACCTTCCTAGTAAATTCTATTTTTGGGAAAGGAGATGTCGGAGAAATGGTAGACCCCAAGATGAGTATAATTCATATGGAGTTGTATCCAGAGATATAGCAAAAGGTAAACTTAGGTGCTTTACTCATCCAGCACTTTTGCCTCCAAAGGTCGGCTTCCGCTGGGGACATTCGCTGCGGTGGTTTGATCACACAGATTACCTATGCAAGCGAGTTTGTCCTGCCATAGGAAAGGGATGTGGCTGGCATTAAGATTCTAGATGATATCCATATGGCTAGCACCAAATTCATGGGGGTCTACAGACCCGAACGCTCCCTTCGTGCTTACCAGCTTTATTTTGAGCCTAACGGTGATCTCCACCAAGTTTTGCTTCCTTTTGTCCAAGATTTTGGTTTGCCAGGTAACCATAATTGGGTCCTCACTAAGGAGTTCCAGCAAGCACTAATCCTCTTGGGTTGCACCGCAAGGAGGTCACCCCAATTGGGAAAACGCAGCAGCTGGCCAACGGCAGCATGAACAAGGTGGAGAAGATTGGAACACTGCAGGCTGGGATGACTACGGTCAACAACACCATCACCAACAATCATTCCCTCAGCACCAACAGCAATGTATGCCTCCACCACAGCCGAGACTCAATATGTCCAGAGAGGTGAATTTGACTAGGTGGTGCATCGCATTGACAACATAGAAAACACCTTGCATGATGCAAACACCAACATAGTTAACCTCACCCAAGATTTCACATCTTTCATGACTAAACTTCTGAACCGCTACCCGGACTTCCCATACCAGCAGTCACCACCTGATGGTGGCAACTTTTGATTCCAGATAGACCAGGAGCCTAAGCTTGGGGAGGTTAAACTCCTCCCACCTTTTTGCATTCATATTTTTTTATTCTTTTGATTTATTTTGTTTTCATTTAGTGCATGTTTATTTTTAGTCTTGCATTTATACAAATAAAATCCAAAAATATTAGACTAGCTTTTATCTTGATTTGTGCAAATTTCTCTCGCCTCTCGTTGATTTTCTACAGGTTACTCACTTATAGTGATTGAGCTATGGAGACGAACGCAAATAGTTGGCTCAAGTAGGAGATGAGCAAGCAAGAGGAGGTACCACATTCATATTTTCCTTCTACCTATAAGCTTATTCATGAACATTTTATGTCTATTCGGTTGCACTTGAGTTCGACTCGCGCTTAATTCGTTATCTTTTAGGACTTGAGCTCAAAGGTTTTTATCACTACTTTGGTTAAGACTTACGACAATTAATATTATTTAAAAAACAACGCTTTGCATTAAATTCCAAACTTTTAAGAATAAGAGAAAGTGTCTCTCGACAAATTTGTGAAGGGTTCCGTAGCAGAAAACAAAAAAATTCTATCTACTCGAACACTAATACCAGGATCTATACTATGTAGACATAAGTAATGGAGAAGGAATACAGTATCCATACCTTTGCAAACAGAGGCACGCCTTACGCGGGAAGGCGTATATTGATGAAGACGAGCAGCACCCCAAGTGTGGTGCCTCCGAAGTACTACACACGTCCGGTGTAGGCGGCGTCTCCCGGGCTCCGATCCAGCCGAGCAGCGGAAGAAGAAGATGTCGGACCGAAGATCACACGACGTTAGTGTGAAGGTGGAGAACTCAAATCCCTCGAGGTCCTCCCCAATATTATGGAGAAGTCCTCAGAGCAATATGAGAGAGAGAATGAGAGAATTGGATGCCTCCAAAGGGGTGGGGGGAGACCCCTATATATAGTAGGAGGGGGTTCACCACCTAGGGGCTAGGCGGTGTGGGACTAAACCCCACACCCGCCGGCCACCTAGGGGCTCCCGTCGGCCCTAGGTGGGCCCCACTTTGGCGGCCCACCAAGCCAAGGCTGGCCGGCCCCCTCCCCTTAGGCGCCTTGCCCTATTGGGCCTCCCTTCGGGTGAGGCCCATTAGCATTAAGAAGCCTTTAATAATAAAATAAAATTTACATTTAATATTAATTCTCCAATTAACATTCAAATACATATATTATCATATTCCTTTGTTTCGGAACTCCTTCCGAACCCCTTCCGATCACCATCGGATGTTACCTGGAACTATTCCGGTTTCTCTCTCTCTATTTCTCCTACGGTACCTCATCTATCCCTAAGCGCCCCCACCCTTAAGCGTGACATCCTTCAGTTCGGGAACACTCCGGACATGATTGAGAATCCTCTCACATCAATGATCATCAGCGGGACCTGGATGCCCATGATGACGCCCGTGCATTCCATGAATCTTATCGCTCGAACCGTGAATAGTCGTTTCTCGTTCCCTTTGCCACTTGATACCTAGTTCATCCGAGACTTGATCTTTGATATCTCCATACCTTAGTTCGATCTCGTTGCCGATGAACTTGTTTACTCGTTCCCATGCCGTTGCATTCCGTGACCCAGTCACACGCTTGCAAGCTTCATTAATGCAACGTCACCGAGATGGCCACATACGTATCTATCCGTTACATGGACTGGCAAATCCTGGTCTTGATATGTACTCCTCTACGCGCTCCTTCAGGAAACCTGAGTGGCACCTTTTCGATCACCCAGTCACGGTATGATACTTGATAACCATCTAAGCTCCCTCCAAAATGGTGATTTGCATTATCTCACAGTCTAAGGATCAGGTTACGAGGTTTCATGTGTTTTATCATCAATGGTGAACTTTGTAACTAGATCTCATTGAGACACAACTATCGGATGTTTGTCTATCACGTCATTCAACCAATGACGTGACCTCATTGTCAATTGGCATAAATGCCCATGATCTTGAAACCCAGATCATCCTCATGACCAATGAACTAGTTCGCTAGAGGTAACTAGAGACACGGTTTGTTTACATACCACACATGTATTAACATTTCGTATTAACATAGTTATAGCACGGTATGAAACGTACTATGAACATATAGGAGATATATCAAACAATACACTTTATTATTTGCCTCTAGGGCATAACTCCTTCAGTCTGCCACTTGCACTAGAGTACAAATTAATCTAGTTTACAATAGGTAGGAACCTAACACCAATGGCATCCCGGTGTTGTTCGTGCTTGGCTTGTATGAGAGCTTTAGTCAACGGATCTGCCACATTCAGATCTGTGTGTACTTTGCAAATCTTGATTTCACCTTCATCAATGTTCTGCCGGATGACGTGAAATCGTAGCTTGATGTGTTTGGTTGTGGAATGAGTTCTTGGTTCCTTTGCGTTTGCAATAGCGCCCGTGTTATCACAATAGATTGTCACGGGATCTTGTGCACTTGGAACAACTCCCAGTTCAATGATGAAATTCCTTAGCCAAACAACCTCATTCACCGCATCAGCAGCAGCGGTGTATTCTGACTCCATTGTAGATTGTGCAACTACCAGTTGCTTCTTGCTCTTCCAGCTTACCGCCCCACCATTCACCAAAAACACAAATCCTGTCTAAGACTTCGATTCATCAGGATCTGAGTGCCAGCTCGTATCCACATAACCAGTTACATTTAGAGCTTCATCATTGCCTCCATAGACTAGGACCATATCCTTTGTTTTCCTGAGATACCTTAGGATATTTTTCACAGCTGTCCAGTGATCCATTCCTGGATTACTTTGGTATCGGCTCGCCAAACTGAGAGCCAATGCCACATCAGGTCGAGTACTTAGCATTGCATACATGATAGAACCTATGGCTGAGGCATAGGGGATGTAAGACATCCTTTCTCTATCGGTATCCGTTACCGGACATTGAGATAAACTCAGTATGCTACCTTTTGTTATAGGTGCCAAACCTCTTTTGGCATCCTCCATTTTGAACTTCTTCAAAATCTTCTCAAGGTATGTACTTTGACTTAATGCAATTAGGCGTCTTGATCTATCTCTATAGATTTTGATGCCTAATATGTACGCAGCTTCACCTAGATCCTTCATGGAAAATTGACTACTCAAATATGTTTTCATGCTTCTCATAAGATCCACGTCGTTTCCCATGAGTAATATGTCATCCACATATACTACTAGGAATACAACTGAGCTCCCACTCGCTTTCTTGTAAACACAGAACTCTTGTTGATTTTGGACAAATCCAAAACTCTTGATCACTTGATCAAAACGTTGGTTCCAGCTCTGAGATGCCTGCTTCAATCCATAAATGGACCGCTGAAGCTTGCACACCTTTCCAGCATCCTTAGGATCAACAAAACCTTCTGGTTGCATCATATACAACTCTTCATCAATGTGACCATTGAGAAATGCGGTCTTGGTATCCATCTGCCAAATTTCATAGTCGAAATGGGCAGCAATTGCTAGCAAAATCCGGACAGCCTTAAGCATCACTACGGGATAGTAAGTCTCATCGTAGTCGACTCCTTGAATTTGTCGAAACCCCTTTGCGACAAGTCGAGCTTTTTGAATGGTCACATTACCATCCGCATCTGTATTTTTCTTAAAGATCCATTTATTTTCCACGGCCTTGCGACCTTCGGGAAGATCTACCAAGGTCCAAACTTGGTTCTCATACATGGATCCTATTTCGGATTTCATGGCTTCTAGCCATTTCTCGGAATCAGCACTATCCATTGCTTCTTTGTAGTTTGCAGGTTCTTCCTGTTCATCTAGCATGACAGACATCACAAGACTACTGTACCAATCAGGAGTGGCACGAACTCTTGTAGAGCTGCGAACCTCAAGAGTCTCGACGTCGTTGTTTTGATCATCATCATTGGGATCTTCCTCCTGTTGGAGAGCGGTTTCGGAACAGCTTCTGTTGTGCTACTCGGAATTTGGAGAGAAGGGTCAACAACTTCATCTAACTCAATTTTCCTTCCACTAATTCCTTTGGCGAGAAACTCTTTCTCGAGAAAGGTGTCGGCTTTCACGACAAACGTTTTGCCTTCGGCCTTGTTGTAGAAAGTATACCCAATTGTTTCCCTTGGGTATCCCACAAAGATGCATTTTTCCGATTTAGGTTCGAGTTTGTTGGGCTGTAGTTTCTTGACGTAAGCCTCACATCCCCAAACTTTCAGAAATGACAATGTTGGCTTCTTGCCATACCATATCTCATATGGGGTTGTCTCCACGGATTTGGACGGTGCTCGGTTCAAAATAAAAGCAGCGGTTTCTAATGCATATCCCCAAAATGATATGGACAAATCAGTCAAAGACATCATGGACCGCACACTATCTAATAGAGTACGGTTACGTCGTTCCGACACACCGTTACGCTTTGGTGTTCCGGCTAGCGTAAGTTGTGCGATTATCCCATAGTCCTTTAAGTGCATGTTAAACTCATAACTCAAATACTCGCCTCCTCGATCCGATCGAAGATGCTTGATTCTCTTGTTAAGTTGATTCTCTACTTCCTTCTGAAATTCCTTGAACTTTTCAAAGGTTTCAGACTTGTGTTTCATTAAGTAGATATATCCATATCTACTCAAATCGTTAGTAAAGGTAACAAAATAACGATAAGCATTGCGCATTGAGACACTCATTGGTCCACATACATCCGTATGTATGATTCCCAGTAGGTCTGCAGCTCTCTCCATCGTGCCGGAGAAGGGTGTCCTGGTCATCTTGCCCATAAGGCATGGCTCACATGTATCAAGAGATTCTAAATCTAATGATCCAAGAAGTCCTTCTGAATAAAGCTTCTTCATGCACTTTACGCCAATGTGACCAAGACGGCAATGCCACATAAACATGGAATTATCATCATTATGCTTACAACGTTTAGCATCAATATTATGGATGTGAGTATTGCAATCAAGATCTAGTAAGAATAAACCATTACTCATAGGCGCATGAACATAAAATACGTCATCCATATAAATAGAACAACCACTTGTTCCAGATTTAAATGAATAACGATCTTGCAACAAGCAAGATCCACTTACAATATTCATACTCAATGCGGGTACATAGTAGCATTTATTCAAAACTAGAATCAATCCTGACGGCAGATGTAGAGATAACGTGCCAACGGCCACCACATCGACTTTCGTGCCATTGCCGACACGCATCGTCACCTCGTCCTTTCCAAGCCGCCTCTTACTCCACAGCTCCTGTTGGGAGTTACATATGTGAGCAACAGAACCGGTATCAAATACCCAGGTGTTGCTCCTGGCGTTGGTAAGGAACACATCTATAACATGTATATCACATATACCTTTGTCTTTGGCGGCAATCTTGCCAGCTTTCTTGTCCTCAATGTACTTGGGGCAATTGCGTTTCTAGTGCCCATCCCCTTTGCAGTAATAGCACGTGGTACCGGACCTAGGGCTGGGCCCGATGTATAGAGGTGTTGGCAAGCTGCTTTACCATCCTTCTTTGGCTTGTTGCCCTTGCCCTTTGTCCCGACCTTTTAAAGTTAATGGTCTTATTGACCATTAACACCGTGCTCTTTCTTGATTTCTACCTCAGCAGTTTTGAGCATGGCGAACACTTGACAAGGGTCTTAGTCATCCCTTGCATGTTGTAGTTCATCACAAAACTCTTATAGCTAGGGCGTGAGTGCGAGACCCTATCTATAGCGAGCTCCTCCGGGATTTTGCAATCCAGGGCGTTTAAGCGCTTAACGTAGCCAGACATTTTGACCACGTGCTCACTAATGCTGCTGTGCTCTTCCATTTTAGCAGAGAAGAAGAGCTCGGAAGCATCATACCTCTCCGCACGAGTTTGTGGAGCAAAGACGGCCTTGAGATCCTCAATGATCTCAAAAGCATTCATCTTCTCAAAACGCTTTTGAAGCTCCGGCTCCATGGCATAGAGCATTCCACTCTGGATGAGGGAGAAATCGTCCGCCTTGGACTGCCAGACATTCTTTTCGTCCTGGGAGGTGGAATCTGTAGGCTTAGCCGGAAGCTCAGCCTCGATGACATAAGTCAACTTGTAGGGGACTAGGAGGATCCTAAGATTGCGGAACCATGCGGTGAAGTTGGTTCCATCAGTTTTTAGCTTGTCCTTCTCGAGGAAAGTGCTAAGGTTGAAGGTGGGTGGGCGAGACATCTACAAGGGATTTGCAAAGTATTTAGACTATGTTCATAATAATGAGTTCAAGTTTTAACTAAAAGAACTCCCACTCAAACAAACATCCCTCTATTCATTTCAGTGATCACATGATCCCAATCCGCTGCACCTCCCCCGATCGTCACGGCCATCAGTGCAGTTTCAAAGGTGGACATTGCCCAATGTCGATCACATCAACCATGTGATTCATGCTCGACCTTTCGGTCTCTTGTATTCCGAGGCCATGTCTACACATGCTAGGCTCGCCAGTTCTAACTCGTGTGTATTCGCAGTGCAACATGGCTTACACCCACTGTATGCGAACGTAGATATGTCTGACACCCAAGCCTGTAACCCTAGATTGCCTCATACCAAAGAACTTTCTTGGTGGTGCACACACAAGGGGAATACGATAACTGGAATACTATGAGGGATTATCTTATTATGCTACCGTCTAGTAAGTATACTAGCAAAATAAGTAATACTTCAAAAGTAAAGTGTTATGACATGGTTATAGCTTTATGATCATCATCAACAGCCTTAAAGTTTCACAAACTTGTCAATGCCATGTTATAACACTTGCCCCTATGCAATAATGAAGATAGACGCCTCTATATTAACTATTGCATGTTTTACGCGGCTTTAGGGCTTTCGCAGTAGAACCCTTTCCCACCTACGAACGTCGTACCACAACATGGATTCAATGATTGCCATTCTTCTTCCGTTTTCAGGGCCCTCCAGTGTGAATGCCATATCAACTACTATAGAGAGACAGACACCCCCCCTAAGCCACTTTGATTTGTGGACCAGTCTCGTGAATTACCACGTGAGGTCGGTTGGGGGCCGCTTCATCAAATAGTGTCACGATATGAACAATAACACTAAAGAGGGTAGCAACTAGAGAATCAATGCCCACATATTGCTATGTTTCTATCCGTACGAGATGTCTACCCATAGACCCGCTCTGATACCAGTGAAGGGTTCCGTAGCAGAAAACAAAAAAATTCTATCTACTCGAACACTAATACCAGGATCTATACTATGTAGACATAAGTAACGGAGAAGGAATACAGTATTCATACCTTTGCAAACAGAGGCACGCCTTACGCGGGAAGGCGTATATTGATGAAGACGAGCAGCACCCCAAGTGTGGTGCCTCCGAAGTACTACACACGTCTGGTGTAGGCGGCGTCTCCCGGGCTCCGATCCAGCCGAGCAGCGGAAGAAGAATATGCCGGACCGAAGATCACACGACGGTAGTGTGAAGGTGGAGAACTCAAATCCCTCGAGGTCCTCCCCAATATTATGGAGAAGTCCTTAGAGCAATATGAGAGAGAGAATGAGAGAATTTGATGCCTCTAAAGGGGTGGGGGGAGACCCCTATATATAGTAGGAGGGGGGGCTCACCAGCTAGGGGCTAGGCGGTGTGGGACTAAACCCCACACCCGCCGGCCACCTAGGGGCTGCCGCCGGCCCTAGGTGGGCCCCACTTTGGCGGCCCACCAAGCCAAGGCTGGCCGGCCCCCTCCCCTTAGGCGCCTTGCCCTATTGGGCCTCCCTTCGGGTGAGGCCCATTAGCATTAAGAAGCCTTTAATAATAAAATAAAATATATATTTAATATTAATTCTCCAATTAACATTCAGATACATATATTATCATATTCCTTTGTTTCGGAACTCCTTCCGATCACAATCGGATGTTACCTGGAACTATTCTGGTTTCTCTCTCTATTTCTCCTACGGTACCTCATCTATCCCTAAGCGCCCCCACCCTTAAGCGTGACATCCTTCGGTTCAGGAACACTTCGGACATGATTGAGAATCCTCTCACATCAATGATCATCAGCGGGACCTGGATGCCCATGATGACCCCCGTGCATTCCACAAATCTTATTGCTCGAACCGTGAATAGTCGTTTCCCGTTCCCTTTGCCACTTGATACCTAGTTCATCCGAGACTTGATCTTTGATATCTCCATATCTTAGTTCGATCTCGTTGACGATGAACTTGTTTACTCGTTCCCATGCCGTTGCATTCCGTGATCCAGTCACACGCTTGCAAGCTTCGTTAATGCAACGTCACCGAGATGGCCACATATGTATCTATCTATTACATGGACTGCAAATCCTGGTCTTGATATGTACTCCTCTATGCGCTCCTTCAGGAAACCTGAGTGGCACCTTTTCGATCATCCAGTCACGGTATGATACTTGATAACCATCTAAGCTCCCTCCAAAACGGTGATTTGCATTATCTCACAGTCTAAGGATCAGGTTGCGAGGTTTCATGCGTTTTATCATCAATAGTGAACTTTGTAACTAGATCTCACTGAGACACAACTATCGGATGTTTGTCTATCACTCAACCAACGACGTGACCTCATTGTCAATTGGCATAAATGCCCATGATCTTGAAACCCAGATCATCCTCATGACCAATGAACTAGTTCGCTAGAGGTAACTAGAGACACGGTTTATTTACATACCACACATGTATTAATGTTTCGTATTAACATAGTTATAGCACAATATGAAATGTACTATGAACATATAGGAGATATATCAAACAATACACTTTATTATTTGCCTCTAGGGCATAACTCCTTCACTTTGGTGCCATGTTTTTTGTCTTAAGGGCTTAATCTTAGTAGTACTCAACCCCACATACTAATCGTTGACTTGATAATACCTTCTGAAAAAGAATTGTTTGATTGAACAAACTTTTTATGGTGGGAGAGGGAGCTGCCAAAACATGTTTTGACCAGCTGTAGAATAAAGGGAGAAGAAATATATAAAATTTCTATGTTTCTCATACACACCTTTGGGATGCCAACAACTCCACTAGCTTTTGAACGATTTATGGTATAACCCCGGATTTTGACTATGAGTTGATGGCATGAGTGGCATATGTGTCTCTATTTGGGAAAAATTATTGGTATTCTCAAAGGATGTGTAAGCTTTTACAAAAGAAACATTCGATGATCCTTGAGAAAGGAATAAAAAAATTACGGTCAAGATATGAGCTGAAAATATTCAATACTTTTGAGACCTTTGGCATCACCTCACCACCTAAATTGAATAATTAGAGTTCTTGAAAGACAAGGAAAAGAAGAGGTATTGAAGTGGGTGTTAATAAACGAGCTCTAATTTTAACCTTCTTTTTACATTTACTTGTGCACCCTTAATTTTGACCCGAGCGACCTTGCTTAAAACATTTTCACTCTCATAATAAGAGAGGCGCTGAAAGAAATTGATTTGCAAGCCTAGCCAAAATTTTAACAATCTTGTTTGAATTATCTGAACTATTAGCTAGAGAGTTACTTGCATTTAGGAATTGAACTTAAGTGCAATTGTTCAGATATATTATGTTCATGTTCAAGGTTGCATCATTTGAGACAATGGAATATGATACAACCTCGAACTTGCAAGTTTTTCATCTTGATTCAATTCCTCGCTATTACTCATTATAGCTTTGTCACTCGAGGGCGAGTAACCTCTAAGCTTGGGGAAGTTGATAGCTCCAAATTTTATCATTTTTTATCTTTGATTTTCCTCTGGTTTATTACCGGATTTCACTAAATATTATCCTTTCTACTAATGTTAACATCACAATTAGTGAATCCTTGGTTTCTTGTGATGATTTTCAGGCAATGAACATTGACGGAAGATCTAATAGCATTTATGGGCCAATTACACCTAAAGAAGCAAATCTCCAATTGGAGCCCCTTCCATTGGAGGCGTATAGAGTGCTTAATGACTAGCGGTACGATCGGGACGCGTCCGTACCATCCGCCTGTACTACATGTTGTCTGCTCTGTTATATCAATACAAGCAACTATCATGAAGGGAGGGCAACGATAAGGATGACAGAAAAGAAAACACAGCTGCCGCAAACTCATTCAGAGAGAGTTAGATCAGATCTCAAAGAGGAGAAGAACTTCTCCTTGTTCCTCGATGATTTTCAATTTCTCAACCACGAACTTCACCATCATCCCCATCATTACTTAGAGAGAGAGAGAGAGATATTGGCACTTGTAAGATTAGGGTTTGATACTTTTATCTACCTTTGGTTTGTTTTTGATTTGATCTTCAATCGCTATTGTGGTTTGCTACAATAACTTTGAGATGATTACTATTTGCAATATAATTATGCTTTTGATTTGTCTTCCTCTCATGTCTGAGTAAATCCTCATAGGCGTGGGAGATGTAGGGGATTGGTGAGATGTGTCGTGCCTCCTTTAAATCCATCATTTATGATTGTTGTAGTGTTTATTAAATAGTGAGAATGATTATCTATGTTTCCCTAATGATTGTTATATAATTTAAGGGCCCAGGTAACATGATCCAACGATCTCATAGGTATGAACTTGTATGCTAGTGAATCAGCGACCCCCGAGTGACATGGCCGATATCAATGAGGAGCTAGCACTACTCGAGGACAACAAGGAACCATCAAGTTTAAAGCATTGATCCAGTCACAAGACCTTAATTAATGTGCTAGCCATTGTCGTGGTAACATGCAGATGGATCATTGAGTCTAGGAAGAATTGACCATGAGGACTCCTAGTCGGTACATGGGTTGCTTTCCTACTCACTTATAAATAAGAAATATCACTATCACTTATTCCACTTTATCCATTTGGCACTTTCACTATCACCATGAACTGTTTCTCTCTGCACCTAACTTCTCATTTGTAGGACTTTTAAACACCTTTCGCATCCTTTACTTTTATGAAATTTAATCCTTATTTATTTCCTAAGCAAGTTTCCTCTATCTTTTACTCACCACTATCCACCGTTAGCTTTTGCAGTCACTTCACTTAGGACCGGTGACACCTTGAGTGCGATAGAAATGTTGCATAAAACACTTATCTAGGCTCCTTATCGTGATTGATATAAAAACTGAAATTAATACTTCTGCGAAAACATTCTTTGATGAACCTGTGCACTTGTAGGCCAGCAGTAACCATATCTGGTAGATTGGTGCATATTGCATTGAAACATTGTTTACAAAAAGAGCTTCCATATTTGAAGTTATGTTTAATTTTTCAATTGACAATAATGGCTTTTGTCATGAATAAACCACAAAGATTTATGGCTCGAAAGCACATCGTCCCAATTTTCACACAAAGTATAACCTTAATTGATAATCTCAAGATTTATGGCTATATTCATGCAATAGAATGACTTTATGGCTATTTAATGAAAGTATCTAAAATTTTCGTCTGCAAGTGCATGATACCGACATGCTCATGTTTTTTTAAATTCATTTGAAGGTACCTAAGTAGTAAAATAAGGGAGAACCACCAAGAGTTCTGCAATATTCAAAATTCTTGATATGACTGCTAATGCTACCAAATTTGGGCCTTATGAATGAAAACAATGAAGAAAAATAAATATAATTTGACGTAATGCCTTTGTTTTGCATGGTGTCTTACTATTGTACTAGCTAGTTTCCATGAAAACGTTTAAACTTAAAATTTGACATTTTTGAAAAAACTTGCTTCACAATCTGGTGTACCATGAATGAATATATCTACATGGCTTTCAGACCATATGACCAAGGTCATGGCAATATCTTTGACATAGTTTATATTAACTTGTCAATATTTGATAGATTGATGCATATTGGCATTTCAAATATTATTTACAGAGGAAGCTTTCAAATTTGAAGTTATTTTCAATTTTCCAAGTGACAACAATATAATGCCTTTTGACGTGAAGCAACTACAAAACTATGGCTCAAAATCCCATGGTCCCAATTTTCACACAAAGTATAGCCTATTTAATTGATAATGCCCAAGTTTCAATATTTTGCAAGTTTTATGCCTATATTCATAGAATAGAATCATGATACAGTAATTTAACAAAAGTATCTCAAATCTAGATCCAAAATAGTATGATACCTGCTTGCTCATAATTTTTGTTAAATTATTTTGAAGGTACCCAAGTAGTAAAACAAGGAGAACCACCAAGAGTTCCGCAAGATTCAACTTCTTGATATGAATGATAATGCTACCAAATTTGAGGATTATGAATGAAACAATCAAGAAAATGAAATATAATTTGAAGTAATGTATTTCTTTCGTATGGTGTATTACCATTGCACTAGCTAGTTTCCATGAAAACATTTGAACTTAAAATTTGAAAATTTTGAAAAAACTTGTTAAACGATATGGCGTACCATGTATGAATATGCATGGCTTTCAAACTAGATAACCAAGGTCGATCATGAAAATATATTTGCTATGGGTCGCGGTAGCTCTGAGGGCCCATAGAAGGCTAATCTGTTGCTCACTTGTTGGTGGGCCATGCTAGTCAGCGAGAGAAAGCTATATTAAAAAGCTATATATTATTTTTGACCAAAATACACATAAGTGTTTTACATATTGCTGCCTAAATTGAAAAGCTATATTACTCATAAGTAAGCTTATCTAGGGTTTCTGCAAGCAGCTCCAGCGCGTCAGCCACATACTCGCACGTCGCCTTAATCGCGCGTATCATAGGAGCCTGATAGCTGTGAGATTCAACACATTTTTGATGGTTTTTATTGATGGTTTTCTCCCGAATTTGATCGTTTTCTAGCTTTACCTAACGCTAATACTTTGGTAGCAAAGAAAACTTGGTTTTTAATGTGTGTTTTAGGTTTTGAACGTCAATAGAAGGTTTTAACTAGAGAAACACAATATTCAGGTGAAAACAAGCAAGTCTCTCTTTGGAAGCAATCGAGGGAAGCATATAGAGGCTTTAACGAGCAACTATACGGCGGGAACATTTTTTCGGCTGTATAGTTCCTGCTGTATAGCTGTCGTCGCCTCCATCTTGTGAAGAGGCCAGGAAAAAACACAACACAGCAGCCGCCATCCCATCCAGAAAGGAAAAGAAGAGATCCGGAGAAGAAGGGGAAGACGTTCTTCATCTTGCTCCATGATCTTCAACCTCCTAGCCAACACACCCCCATAGACATTACTTATACTTGAGAGAGAGAGCTTTCACCTTGCAAGACTAGGGTTTGGGACTGTTTCTTTCTATCTTGAATTGTGTTGGATTACTTTTCTATTCTTATTGTGGATCTCCACGGTAATATCGAGAAGAACTCCCTTTATTTAATTATATCCATGATGTTTCTTCTCTCATGTGTGAGTAAGTTCCTTGGGCGTGGGAGATGTAAGGGATTGGTGAGATGTGATGTGCCTCCATATATTTTACATTAGTTTATGATTGATTTTAATTACTATATTATGTGTGCTTGACTATCTGTGGGATGCCTAATGCTTGTTGTCCAATCAAAGGCCCAGACAACATGATGCTTTCTTCTACATAGATAGGATCTTATTCACTAGCAGACCGGCGACCCCCGAGTGACACGGGGATATCAATGGAAAACTAATAGACTCGAGGATAACGAGGAACCACCGTTCTTATTGCATTAGTCCGATCCAAGGAGCTTAATTGCTAAGCAACCTGAAGGTTAATCGTCTAGTGTCTGACGATGGTTTTGGTAACAGACTAGTAGGATTATTGAAGTTGGGATGAAATCTACCAAGAGGAGTTCCCGCTAATTATGGGTTGCTCGCCTACACATATACTTATAAGATTATAATTGTTATACTTATAATTCGTCCACCTGGCAAAGTCACTATCACCATGAACTGTATCTCCCCGCGCCTCTTTCGCCATCTATAGAAAACAACAAACAACCGAATCATTCTGTACTTTTATGCTTTTTATTTCTAAAGTTTACATTTTAGTTTTATTTAAATACAACCAGTTTAATCCAAATTCCATTCTTATTTTTACACTTGCAATTAATTCACTCAAAGACTTGTGACAACTTTGGGTGTGACAGAGACTTCATTCATAAACACTTACCTTTGGGCTCCCTGTTGGATCGATATTTATACTTCGAAACTAGCTCAAAGGATCTGTGCACTTGTAGACATCAAGCTATTTTCTAGCGTTGTTGCAGGGGAGCTAAGAGCTAAGTGTTTGTCTCTTGACATTTCAGGTGTTACTACTACAAAATGTTCTCCCTGGGAGATAAAGGGTCTACACACTCTGGTAGGACCTATTTACCAGATTATATTGAGCACGTGCCTGCTCAGAGGCGTGAGGAAATTATTGAAAAACTTTTAAGATCGAATAAAGTTGAAGTTGAAAACCTAAGTGATATTATGGAAATCATGCTTATTTACAGGACAAATCCCAAGAAACCTGAGAAAACTCTTAGATAATATAGTGCTCCAAGTTCTGAATTTCTTAAACAACCAATAGAATTCCCTAATGCTGGAGTTAGAGAATATCGATTTGATGGTGGAATTATTAAAAATTTGTGGGAAAAAGCTTTCAGTGGAAGGGAAGATGAAGACCCAGGAAGACATCTTAGAGAGTTCGACGATGTGATAACATCACTTGGACCAAAAGGTTTGCCAAGAGACTTCTCTCGTCTAAAATTATTTCGTTGGTCTCTTAAAGGTAAGGCTCTTGACTGGTTATATTATCTCCCTCACCATTACATTAAATGTTGGGAAAACTACATTGTTCAGTTCATAAACAGGTTTAATCATTTTAAAAAGGTAACTGAGATAAGAAAGAATATAGGCAACTTTAGTCAGAACGTGGGAGAAAACTACCCACAAGCCTGGGATAGATTCTTTGGAATGATCAATAGTATTCCTAATCATGGCTATTCTGAATCAACTATTTGCCATTTATTTTACCACGGTCTTAATACTCAATGTAGAGAGTTGCTTGACTTCTCAGCAGGAGGATTGGTAAATAGTTTAACTATTAAAGAATGTTTGGAATTGATGTCTACTAGGGATAAGAATGATTCTTTATATACTCCTGATTTCAGCACTAAGCTGGAAAAAGGGATACTTCGGATAACTCCTGATCTTATGCCTGAAGTACGCAAAACAATGAAAAAAAAGTTATACCTTATGAACTTGTTAAGGAAAACAAAGTGGACTTTTTACAAGTTTTAACTGAATAAGATGAAACTAGGAAAGTTTTTCAAGAATTAAAACATCGACAAGCAAAATCTCATAATAATCTGCATAAGTACTTTCAAAAACATAAAAAGATTTTGGTGGAACTCATGGAAAATTATGATGAGATTGGCCAAGAAATAAAATTATTTCACAAGTATCTTAGTATGATTGAAACCCAGTGTGAATAAATAGCATCTGGTTATCAAATTTTTCTTCGAGATGATATAGATATGCCTGTTTCTACTAATGTTGTTACAAGAAGAGGTGCAGTTGTTACAGGACCATTAGGACCACCAGAATATGAAGCCGAAAAAGAGTGAAAGCAAAAAGCCTTACTCAAAGCAAGCTAAGAAGATGATACACTAGTGGATCCTCAAGATGAAACTGCTCAAGAAACACAAGATGAAACCAAGAAGGACCAAGATGATGCACATGATGACCATTATGACTCTAATGCAGAGATGGTTGATCCAAGAGAATAAAATTAGATAAGAATGAAGATGAAGTTGTTGTAGTAGAAAAGAAGAAAAGCAATAAGCAACAATAAAAGAAAGCAACAAAAGAGCCTGACCCCCCACAAAAGGTAAAAGACAAGAATAAGAAAGGTGAGCAAAAGCTTCCTTATCCAGATCGAAAAAATAAAGCACCAGATTAGGTAATCTATGATTCTTTTAAAAAGGCACTTGGTGACCTTCGTTTGGAAATTCCATTTGTGGATGCAATCAAAGTTCCTACCTATTCTAAATTCCTCCGTGATATCCTTAATAGAAAGAAAGAAATAACTAAAACCGTTGCCATGGTGATGAGTTATCCTGCTAATGGGAAGCTATTGTCTAAATCGGGAGACCCCGGAATACCAACTATTTCATGCTCAATTGGCAAAACTGATATTCACAATGCCTTGTGTGATTTAGGTGTAGGAGTTAGTGTAATGCCATATTCCCTCTATAAAAGGTTAGGATTAGGGGAGTATTCCCATACTACTATCACTTTACAGATGGCTGACAAGTCCACTAAACATCCCATTAGTATGATTGAGGATATTCTACTTAGAATAGATGAGCATGTTATTCCCACTAATTTCATTATTCTTGAGATGCCAGAGGATGAAAAATTATCTATAATATTTGGAAGACCTTTCCTTAGTACTGTAGGATCATCAGTTGATTGTGCTGAGAGGAAAATAATCTTCAATGTTTATGATGCTGAAATCATCCGGTATTTTCCGAAGAAGCTAGAAGCAGGAGAAAGATATATTCCACCGGCAAAACGAGTTCATGTGGTAAGTGCCTTTGATAAGGGACAACCCAAGGTAAGAATTCAAGAACAGAGAAGGGGTTGACTTATTCAATCACTCTTAATAAAGATCTTAATGGGAGTCAACCCATCACATCAATAAAATAAACTAAAGAATAAAATGTTCATCGCATTCCTACAACTTTTTCACAGACATTCTTGTGGAAGTGCGCCCGTGAAGATGCAGCTGTCAAAAAGTGGTAGAAATATCGATTGAACGAGTGTAGAATAAGTATAAAAATATAGTTTGAGTTTTATCTACAAAGACTAGCTCCACCATTTAGTTTAGACTAAAAAGTAAATCTCCAGCTGAGGAGAAGAAATTAGGTTGTACTAAAATTCTGCTCTCTATATGCTAATGTTGGTCGATAGTTTCTACTATCTTTTTTCTGTCAAAAATAAGGTATTTTGCTGAGTTTCGGGGTAAGAAGGTATTCTCGAAGAAATAGAATTTTTTTGATGACTACTGATGGTTTAACGACCAACTATACGGCAGGAATAAAAATTCCGGCCGTATAATTTGGCCGTATAGATACCCTTGGCATCAACGAATTTTCTTTCGAAGGAACAGAGAATTTTTAACGACCAACTATACGGCGGGAATAAAAATTCCGGCCGTATAGCTCCAGTCGTATAGATATCGATGCCTTCGTATAATTTCGTCTCAAAGGTACTAATGGTTTAACGACCATCTATACGGCGCGAATAAAAATTCCGGCCATATAGTTCCAGCCGTATAGATATTGATGCCTGTTTTAGAAAATTTATTTCAAGGGTATAGATGGTTTAACGACCAACTATATGGTGGGATCATTATGATCTGGCCTTATAGTTGCGTCCGTATAGTTGTGTTCTGCATAAAGAAATCCTAGTTGGCGGCGCTGTCGCAACTATACGGCGGGAACTACATATCCTGCTCGTATAGTTGCGGCCATATAGTTTAGCACGACCACATAATTGCGTCGGGGTGGCTAGTTTTCTTCTCCCTCCTCACTTTTTCTCTCATATTCTCTCTCCAAACCTCTCAAAACCCACCTAGAACTCTTGATTCTTCGCGGATTTCGTTCGTTTGAGTGGAGGAATCAATAGATCGTGCATCAAGATGAAAAAAATCAGTAATATTTTTTGTAAGAGCAAGCGCCAACATGGCGAGAGCTCGGGGAAAAGGACCGAGCTCAACCCCAAGTTGGCCACAGTTTCATCAAGGAGGGTGATACCCACACGTTGGGCCGACTATAGCTTTCTCACCGTGGCGGGGTTAAAGGTGGACTTCGACCTCATGTGTAACAAGGTCGGGCTAACAGTACTCGGCTATGCAAGCCACAACACCTACGCCGAGCTTACCTATGAGTTCCTTGCCTCCTTCTATGACGACCATAGGAAGAAAGGTAATGCATGCATGGTAAGCTTTACCATGAACCGGCAGCACTATGAAATAACTTTTGAACAATTTTGTGATGCTTTCGGCTTCCCTCACATTGGGGAGTCAACTGTTACTAACCTCTATAGCGTCACAAGTGGAGAAACTTAGGAGGTTATTTCTGTTAATGGTGGCACTGAATTTTACCAGAAGAAGATGTCCATCATTCAGAACCCAACAATTCGCTACTACGCCTTGTTCCCCACCAACACACTGCTGGGAAGAGGAGATACCGGTTCCCTAGACAATGCGGACATGGAAATGATCACCAAGGCGCTCTTCCCCAATGCGCCGCAAAGCCCCAATCCCGCAGCTCTACTCATCCATCATTTTCGCCACCAGAGCAACGAGACGAAAGGTGACATTCGCATTGGTGGATTGGTAACCCACCTTTCCCATGCATTACATATTACATTACCTGTTATGCAACCTGTTGACGGCTCAAAACTTATGGACGTCAAGTATTTAACTGCTTGTGGCTTCCTTGGTGTTTACCAAGCTAATAGGAGGCTCCGAGCATATCAGTTTGGTTATCTTGGTGATGCACAAGGTGAGCAGGTTCTGTTGCCCTGTCCACAAGCCTTCTCGATTGTGGAGAAGGAAACTTGGATCCTCACCAAGGATCAAGTGATGGAGATCATGGCTGAACTCCAGCCTGATCAAGAGGAAGAGGAAGAAGGAGAGTAGTAGGATGAGGATGAGCAGGAGCATGAGGATCGGCAGGGATACAACCCTGCTTGGGAGGGACAATAGTAGCAGGAAGGGGGACCCTGGGACCCATGGCCCAACCAGCCGCAGCAGGGAGTCAACTACGTCCCCTATCAAGAATTTTAGCATCTCAACCAGCGTGTTGGGGAGATTGACCACACTCTACAAGGAGTGAATGAATCCGTGAGTGCCTTAACTCAAAACTTCAGTCACTCCATGACCAACTTCCCCAACTACTACCAGCAATATCCGCACCAGCTGCCGAATGACGGCAACAACTGAGCCTAGCAATAGCCTAAGCTTGGGAGAGGTTTGAAAACCTCCAAACCTTTCATTCTTATTTCTATTTCTTCTTTTGATTTATTTTATTTCTTCAAATTTGCATGTTTACTTTCAGTGTGCATTCCTAAACCAAAAATACAAAAAAATTAGTTGTAACTTTTATTGCAAGTTCATTTCTTTGTTTCTCTCGGAGATTACTCAATTTCAGGTGACTTTGCAATATGGAAATACTGAGGGGGTTCGACCCAAATACAAGAACGAAGCAAGCAAGAGGAGCTATCATATTTCTTTCATCACCTTTTCTGTAACCTTAAATTGATCCTATAATTATTTACTCGATTTCACTAGAGTCACTCCCCACTTAGCTGGTTATCCTATAAATTCTATTCCTTTGCTAGTGTCTCCTTTTTAGCTTTGAAACAATGAACAATGAACTTGGTTAAAAATATTTCCTACATTTTCACAACAAGAAAAAGCATCCAAAATATGACTTGAGTCCATGTTTAGCCCAAAGAATTTGATTTTAGAACTACTCCATCCCATTTGAGCTTAATATAAATAGACTCGATAGTACCCTTGAATGAAATTGTTTGATAAAATGGATACTTTGAACTAGAGATTATGCCACTGCTTTTTCTAATAATTACCATAAGATATTGGTTGACGTGTGTCATTATAACACTATCATGCTCCATGGGGGACTATTAACTCTGTTGGCCAACGAACGATCTAAATGTGGGAAACCACTTGATTTCGGCTATTGAGTTGTGTAAATGTCTGTAGCAGCAATGCTATGACGGGTAAAATTTTAGTCTCCTTGTGGTTTCACGTTCCAAGTGAAGTTGTAGTACTCCTCTGACCCATTATTTCTCAACAACTATTTATTGGCATTGTCATGAGTGCACAATACAGTCCCAATTAACATGTTAAAAACAGTGGCATGATTTCTCTATGAAAGAGCTAAAGTTTTTGAAAGGCAAGGAAATGAAAAAGGTGCTTTGAGAGTCCTGAAATTTTGACATGGGAATAGATGAGTTGTTCTTAAATTGAATGTTTTGTTGCCAAGTTGAGTACTCTTAATTGATTAAAGAAACAAGAGAAAAAGGTTTTCATCTCTCAACAACGAGAGACACCAAAAGAATTTGTCTCACCTTCCTAGCTAAACTGTTGAAACTTGTTCGGGCATATGATTTATATGCTAGCAAGATATATGTGGTTAGGAAGTGGAATCAGTGTAATCTTCTGAATACTTGTATGATCATGTTTAAGATTGCAGTGATTGTGAAGAAAAGAATTTGACATCAATTCAAGCTTGTAAGTTCTTTTATTTCAGTCTCGAATCTCCGCTATTCTTCCTTAGTTTCTTGTCACTCGAGGGCGAGCAACATCTAAGCTTGGGGAGTTGATAGTTATGAGATTCGACACATTTTTTATGGTTTTCTCCTAGATTTGATCATTTTCTAGCTTTACCTAACGCTAATACTTCGGTAGCAAAGAAAACTTGGTTTTTAATGTATGTTTCAGGTTCTGAATGTCAATAGAAGGTTTTAACTAGAGAAACACAATATTTAGGCGAAAACAAGCAAGTCTCTCTTTGGAAGCAATCGGGGGAAGCATACAGAGGCTTTAACGAGCAACTATATGATAGGAACATTTTTTCGGCCGTATAGTTCCTGCCGTGTAGCTGTCGCCGCCTCCGTCTTGTCAAAAGAGACAACTTCCATGAAGAGGCCAGGAAAAAACACAACACATCAGCCGCCATCCCATCCAGAAAGGAAAAGAGGAGAAGAAGGGGGAGCCATTCTTCATCTCGCTCCATGATCTTCGACCTCCTAGCCAACACACCCCCATAGCCATTACTTGTACTTGAGAGAGAGAGATCTTCACCTTGAAAGCCTAGGGTTTGAGATTGTTTCTTCCTATCTTGAATTCTGTTGGATTACTTTTCTATTCTTATTGTGGATCTCCATGGTAATATCGAGAATAACTCCCTTTATTTAATTATATCGATGATGCTTTCTTCTCTCGTGTGTGAGTAAGTTCCTTGGGCGTGGGAGATCTAAGGGATTGGTGAGATGTGATGTGTCTCCATATATTTTCCATTAGTTTGTTATTGATTTTAATTACTATATTATGTGTGCTTGACTATCTATGGGATGCCTAATGCTTGTTGTCCAATTAAAGGCCCAGACAACATGATGCTTTGTTCTAAATAGATAGGATCTTGTTCGCTAGCAGACCGGCGACCCCCGAGTGATACGGGGATATCAATGGAAAACTAGTAGACTCAAGGATAACGAGGAACCACCATGCTTATTGCATTAGTCCGATCCAAGGAGCTTAATTGCTAAGCAACCTGAAGGGTCTTAATCATCTAGGGTCTGACCATGGTTTTGGTAACAGACTAGTAGGATTATTGAAGTTGGGACGAAATCTACCAAGAGGAGTTCTGGCTAATTATGGGTTGCTTGCCTACATATATACTTATAAGATTATAATTGTTACACTTATTATTCGTCCACCTGGCACAGTCACTATCACCATGAACTATATCTCCCCGCGTCTCTTTCGCCATCTGTAGAAAACAACAAACAACCGAATCTTTCTTTACTTTTATTATTTTTATTTCTGAAGTTTACATTTTAATTTTATTTAAATACAACCAGTTTAATCCAAATTCCATTCTCATTTTTACACTTGCAGTCAATTCACTCGAAGACCCGTGATAACTTTGGGTGTGACAGAGACTTCATTCATAAACACTTACATTTGGGCTCCCTGTGGGATCGATATCTATACTTTGAAACTAGCTACAAATGATATGTGCACTTGCAGACATCAGAGCCACCTCGTCCTCTAATTCCTTTTCACTTGCATCACCGTTTCCTCATAGTCGGAGTTGAACAATTCGGAGAAGTTGTGGACATTGTCCTTCCACAAGGCCACCAACACACTTTGCAGCTCAGACGAGTGTTCTTTATCAACATAAAAGACAAAGTCGCACTTCCTTTGCTCCTGGTGACACCCGAGGAACTCGCGGCTAGTGTTAACACCCTCGTATACAATTAGACAACGCGGTTATAGGCCGCACTTGCAAAATAGATTACAGTATGATTTGAACATGCTAGTCCACCCATCTACTTTCAAATTGATCTACCTTGGCACCATGCCCTGATCGAGAAAACCCCAAATTAGTGTTTGAGATATAGGAGATAAAATAAATACGAAATTAAATTACATAAGCACGGACTTTGCCACTGCCCTGAACACGTCCATGATGCAGCATCTCGATGCCGCCTTCACGCTCAGCACCTTGAGGATTCTGCATCTCGATGTCGCCACCGACAGCCGCCTCTACAGTCCCCTCCATGCATTAGTGAAAGCTGTAGGAAAAGGGTGTGTGGATGTTGATGCGGAGTATATAATAGAGAACAAAACAGTTTGGCCGTGGTGGGTCACACCAGTTAGTGAGACCAGCCTAACTAGTCAACGTGTGCTGGTTGACTAGTCGACAACGTGGGACACGCTCTGTTGCAGCACTACAATGCACGACGCACTAATATATGCTCTCATCCATCTACTGTGGCATTACATTGTGTTGGCCTACCCGGACACCTACCATGACACTGAAATCCTCTGGTACCCTGTGTGCCCAGGCGTATAATTGGCCGCCATGGAAAAATGATGTTGTGATTACTCATCCTCCGCGTATCCAACTATTACAGGTACTTTTCACTTATGCTGCCCCAAAAATCCGCTAGGTATGAGGTTATTTTTATAGTGCGACCTCTACTTTGTTGTTGCATATTTTACGTGGTTTGGGGCTTTCACTAGGAAGAAGAACCGTTGTTGCTACGCATAAACGGCAACGGTGATGAATATGTTATCTCTACTACACCCTTTAGGGCCCTCCGTTACAAAAGTGATGTTAATTATAGAAAGAGAGACAGACACCCCACTTATGCCACTTATGCTACCTTTAGGACCCTCCGTTGCGGTCCAGGCTGCTTCATCTAACTATCCCACAACATCTATAAGTACATATGATAGGGTAATAACATGATCATCCATGCCCACCACATCATAGTGTTCTACTTGTACCATACATCTACACGTAGATCTAGCTCTGATACCACTAATGGGTTCATTGCATGGAAAACAAATCTTTTCCTATGAAATAGCAAGATAGAACTCTGCAAGATCTAATTACTAGATCTAAATAACAAGTAGAATATATCTAATCTACTTGCCCTCTAAAAATAGAATCGGTTAACGATCTATAGATTGTGGACGATGTAGTTGATCACTTCCGCCGGTTCAAACCGATGTAGATCTTGACCTTCTAGATCCAAGTACCAAACAGACGACACCTCCGCGGTATCCAAACATTCAAATTGATGACGACTTATCCTCCTTGATCCCGCAAGCAAGGGAGAAGTGGCTCGTGAGATCCTAGAAACATGACAACATTGTGTGGATACGGTGGAGAGAATTTTTGCAGGGCTTCACCAAGCCATAGAGAGGAGAAGTGGATGGAGAGAGAGGGGATAGGCGACGACCAACAAGTGGTTTCATGCCCCATCCTTGTACTCCTCCTTATAAAGTGTTGGGGGCATACTAGGAGGCTTGGCCCCCCTCCAAGTAAGGGGCGGTGGCTAGGGGGAAACTTGCCCCCCCCCCCCCAATTTGCCTTGGCGCCTAGGGTTTGGCCCCCCCTTTGGTCGCATGGGACATGAGGGTTGTTGCGCCCTGAACCAATAGTACAGTATGCCTCCTTTTCAAGTCCATGTTGCCCCACCTCGTAGGTGGGCCCCTTAGATGGACCCCAGGAACCTCCGGTACAATACCAGGAAATACCGACCTTTTTTCCGGAACACTGAAACCACCTTCCATATACTTTTTCTTTACCTCTAGACCATTTCGGATATCCTCATGATATCTAAGATCTCAGCCGAGACTCTAAATCAATATTCGATCTCACCATCTAGTATATCGATAAACCCTAGCGACATCAAAGCATTAAGTGTGTGACCCTACAAGTTCGAGAACATATGGACATGATCAAGACACCTCTTTGATCAATAACCAACATCGAAACTAGGATGCTCATGTTAGTTCCCACAATGAAGTTCTTTTATCAATTGAACCATGATGTCGAGGATTCAATTTATACGGTATATGATTCCTTTTGTATCGTGATATATAACTTTCCTGAGATTCGATCATCAGTATCAATATTCCTAGTTCAATCTCGTTACCGGCAATTTCTCTTTACTCGTACCGTGGTATAGGATCCCAGTAACTAAACACATTATTCACATGCTTGCAATATCTTAGTATGGTATACTACCGAGAGGGCCTAGAGATATCTTAGACGCTATCATATGGAGGAACAAATCTCAATCTTGATTCACACAACCCAATAGACACCATTGGTGATACCTTAAAGCCACATTTATAATCATCCAGTTACGAAGTAACGTTTGATATCCACAAGTTATTCCTCCGATGCCCGGGAGTAACATGATCTAATGGTCTGAGGAAACTATACTTGACATATTTAGAAAGTGATAGCAATCTAAATGACGTGATCGAAAGCTATGTTTATTACATGGGTCTATCCATCATATCATTATCTCATTATTAATCAACATCATATGTTCATGGTTAGGAATCTTTAACCATCGTTAATGAGCTAGTTGAGTAGAGCCTCAATAGGGACACAGTTGTTTATAACTCTACACATGTATTACGGTTCCGGTTAAAACAATTGTAGCATAGAGAATAAACATTTATCATGAATAAATAAATATGAATAATAACAAGTTTATTATTGCTAAGGCATATTTTCAACAAAAATCTACAGGAATTACGTATGGTGTCTGGACACCATGGTGCCCCAGCTAATTTACTTGGCATGTATTCTTTGTAAGATTACATTTTTATTGTATCAATATTTCTGTATTGTGAGGATGACATCGCCGATCCTAATTCACCGGGCATGTATTCTGATTGATAACGATTGTATCACTATTCCATCATGCATGGAGAAATGTTGCCAAGGTCAAAAGAGCGGACGTGACCGATTTTTTTATCATGCACACGTTTATTTTAAAAACAGGTTGATATGTGGGACCCAAAGACGACACTAAACAGATAATACATCGAGCAACGTTATCAAATTCTAAACTGGAGGCACAAGCGGGACTACAAAGTCCATTATACACACATTTCTTCTAATGAGAGGCAGGCTGACATCTGGGACCCAACAGCTAGAGTAAAAGGCTGACACATCAAGCAAACATTATCAAATTCAAAACAAAGAGGCGCGAGTGGAATAAGAAATTTCATCATACATATTACAGAGATGCTGACATCTAGGACGGAACAACCTAACTAAATGGTTGATGCTTAGCAACATTATCAAGTCAAAAACATGGATGCGTGATTGGAAAAATAAATTTCATCATACACACATTTTATTTATGGATACGCTAACATTTAGGACCCAACAACCTAACTAAACAGCTGCTACATCGAGCAAAATTATTAAGTCCAAAATAGAGAGGCGCGAGCGAAGAAAAAAGTCCATCATGCATACGTTTCTTTCGATGAGAGGCTGACACCTGGGACCCAGGAGGCTGGCTAAACAGGTGACACATTGAGCAACGTTATGAAGTTCAAAATAGGAAGGTGCGAGCGAAAAAAATTATTCCACTACAGACACTGACATCATGGTCCCATAGGCTACAAAAGACTTCGGTGGCATCGACCAGAGTCAAAATCGGGTGAGAAACCAAAACTCTAGCATCAACCACGGCTCGGCCGAGCTTCTGCCACGTTTCTAATGATTCTGTGGTAGTAGGGAGCCTCGAAAATGAATTTTTTCCATCTACCATGGGAAAAATAACGAAATTGTGGCAGAAGGTCCACCTTCTAACACGCTTGCCGGACCAAACCATTATGGGTGGCGACTTTTCTTATAGTATGGTTTTCCTGAAGGGTGGTAGAATCCCAGGCTGACAAACATACCCAATCTCTCCTAGATAGAACTTACCATCAAGGATTTGTATCCCAATAGGTTTAGACTGGCTATCAGCAAGAATGGTTGCATCAAGGGTTAGTCCTTCCCAACTAGCTAGCACATATGTGAACCTCATATTGAAATCAATAGTAGCAAGCACGTTTTAACTCGTGTAGTGCTTCCTTCCTTTGAATGTTGATTGTTATCCTTTCAACACTCTAGCAGTCACATGAGTACCATTGATTGTGCCAATACAATCTTGTGATGACAACAACAAACATGTAGTCGTGATTTTGTGCATTATGATATTCTGACGAAAAGAGAAGGCATTAGTTGTGCTCACCCTGAAATATGGATACCATTTGCAGCGTTTTGTATCTTGCTTGGTGTTTGACCAGAAGGTGGCTTGATCATCTCTTCTTTATGATCCCCAATTACATACATGACTTGGTTGAAATAGAGGAAAATAATCTATACGGATCTCCTGAATGTGTTGTGGCTAACTCTGTACCTCTGGTTATGGCCTACAACATGAAGAACCAAAGCAACTTGCTCTTCCACAGAGGTGTGGATGCTATCTTGCAACAATCCTCTCTCCCTAAATCTCTTGACAAATTCATAAAAGGGGGTCTTTTCATCCAAAGCATTTGGACAACTTCTTCATCGTTCAAGTTGTAGATGTTGTTCATATTGACAATACTCTCTTGATCTCAGACCAACATTGGATTGTGTGTCACTCTCAGATAGGTAGCTCGCCTAACTACTCTTTTCTGAAGTAGGAGGATTGATGCCTGAATCATATCTATGAGTGTTGTTGTCTGCTGAATCGGATTCATCTAGTTGTCCTATTCAATTAGATTTAACGTAAGTACTAGCTAATTCTACCGTGCAAGCTATCTAGTAACGACGGGGATAGAAAGTAGGGGACGAGACGGTAGTTTACCTCTGCCATTGCACATGAGAGAGAGTAGCCGGGCTCAAGGAAGAAGAAGAGTGTGTGGCGTTGATGGAGACTCGCATGCAAGCCTGGCCAGAGACAAAGGAGATCAGTTGTTGCGACAGTCAAGACCGACCTTCCCGTGCCGGAGTTGAAGGAATTACCGGAGGTAGATCTACAGAAACATCGTCGACGGTGTCAAGAGCGAAAATGGTGTGATTTGGTAGAAAGTGACAGGAAAAGAGGAGATGGCACTCAACTTCACTACGAACTGCAGCCAACGATTTTGAAACCCCCGCCATGTCATCCCTTATTTCACACCGTTGGGGTTAACATCGATAACAGTGCAAGGCTACTCTAGAACTTCTTACGCCCAGAACTACAAACACCGGGGTTCTGTTTGGAACAAACTCTACTATCTATCGATATACTCCCTCCGACGAATCTATCTAGATAGATGGGACTCTAGATAAAACAAAGTCTAAAGTGATTTGATTTGTCGAAAGTCTAAAGTCTAAAGTGATTTGATTTGTCGAGACTCATATCTATGATACGTATGTAGATACATGTGAATCAACAAAGTCAATATGCGAATCTAAACAAAGTCAGTCGGCTATTAGAATACCCTGAAAACTACGAGCCTCTCGCTAGGCGATTACGCTTTCAGGGCTTTCGGCGACGCACGTCGATCTCGTCGGCGGGCGCGGTGGATTCTGGAGGGAAAAGGATGGATCCTTTGGCCCGTGGAAAGAAGAAGGAAGGGGAGGCCACTTCTCCGAGGACTGCACGATCTTGGCTGGAGGAGCCGATGGGCAAGTTAGATCTGACGGAAGAGGAAGCTATCCCCTGGTTGTTGATGACATCGAGACAGGAGGGAAGCAGAAGTGGATGTTGGCTGGTAAGGTCTTGTATCGAAATACGTTTCATATTCAGACGATCGCCGGTGCGCTGAGGCTGGCTTGGGGCAATCCGAGGGGCCTGAAGTTTTGTCCTGTGGGAGTGAATTTGTTTGTGGCAGAATTTGAATCGCAGCGCGATCGTGATCGCGTTCGTGATGGGTCACCATGGCATGTCAGCAAAAACGCAGTGATCTTGGAAGAGTTTGTTGAGTGGATGCAGCCATCAAAACTTAGGTTTGATAAGTTGCAGCTTTGGGCTAGGGTACTGAACCTACCTTTTAATTTGAGGAACCCAACTTGGGGAGCGGCCATAGAAAAACTGATGGATCTAAAGGCTAACCAGGTTGCGTTTGATCCAGTAGGTGGTTTCATAAGGGCACGTGTAACTGTTGATGTTACTAAGCCATTGAGGAGAGGTTTGTTGATTGATTTGGCTGCTAGAAAGAGTACAGATTGGTATGAAATTCAATACGAGCATATCCCACATTTTTGCTTTTCTTGTGGCCAACTCGGGCACTCGGAGCTTCTTTGTCCTACGCCGGGTAAGCGAGATGCATCTGGGAATTGGCCTTTTGGCGTAGTACTGAGATCCCCAGATGAACGTAAAAAGGCTAGGTCGAGCGAGAATTCGTCCTGTGAACAGTTTGCCAACCAGAGTAGTAAGAGAGACACCAAATTCTCAAGCATTGCTAGTGGGGTGGGTGCTTCTGTGACGTCTCCAGGGAAATATACAAGAGGTGTGAAAAGAAACGGAGATGGTACTAGACAAGTGTATAGGCCGGTTGGCTCTGATCAATCGGTTGATCACGTTAGTGATGATTTGAATGCAATCAAGCAGGTGGTTCTCTTCTCAGCTAGGCCTGCAGCAAAAGAGAATGGTGATCAACACATGAATTTTAGTGAGAATGATCCGAACAAGAAAAGGAAGGCCCCGAGTATCTCAGAAAATTCGGTAGAGGCTACACCACAGCCTTGCCCGTCTTGATGAGTTGTATTGCCTGGAACAGCCGGGGGCTTGGGAACCCCAAGGCTGTTCGTGAGTGTGGTAGCATTGTGAAGCAAGAAGGGCCCGCACTTTTATTTGTGATGGAAACAAAGATCAGTGCACAACGGGTTCTGCCGGTTGGTATGAATGACATGTCTATTACTCTCATCCCAAAGGTACGAAATCCCCAGAAAATTTCCCAATACGGACCTATATCTTTGTGTCCTGTCCTTTATAAAATAGGAGCAAAGTGTATTACAAATAGAATGTGTGTTCTATTGGATGATGTTATTGGGGAAGAGCAGAGTGCTTTTGTGTCTGGACGTTTCATCACCGATAATATTCTTATTGCATACGAAAGTGTCCACGCAATGAGAAGAAAGAAGAAAGGGAAGAACTTTTTCTGTGTTGTCAAGCTCGACATGATGAAGGCCTATGATTAGGTAGAATAACATTATCTTGAAGCTATTATGTTGAAACTTGGCTTTAGTGACAGAACAGTAAGACTAGTGATGAAATGTGTTACCTCTGTCAGGTTTTCTATTCGTGTCAATGGTGAACTCTTGCCGTTCTTCACTCCCTCGCGAGGGTTGCGACAAGGAGATCCCATCTCTCCCTATTTATTCCTACTTTGTGCTGAAGGTTTTACTGCCTTGCTAAATCATTTTGGAGGTAACTATGTGGATAGAGGAATAAAGATAAGCTTCTAGTCTTCGTGGATTAATCACCTCCTATTTGCAGATGATAGCCTCATCTTTATGAGTGCTTTGGTGCAAAGTGGAGAAAGATTAAATGAGATTCTGAGAATATATGGAGAGTGTTCAGGACAATGTGTTAATACAGACAAAAGTTCAGTCTATTTCAGTCCGAACACATTTGATCTGGTTAGGCATAGCCTAAAACGAACTCTAGGTATTGACGTGGAAGCGTTTAGTGAACGCTATCTTGGTTTGCCAACTGCGGTCGGTCGTATCACAAGTGGATCTTTCGATCATATTCGAGAGCGTGTACGCAGCAAAATTCAAGGTATTGAAAGAATTCTTTCTTGTGCTAGACGAGAGGTCTATTTGAAGACAGTGGTACAAGCTATTTCAAATTTTAGCATGAGCTACTTCAAACCGAGGAAAGAAATTTTGCAAAATCTTGGTTTCATGCATTGCAAAATATTGGTGGAGTAGTTCTTTGGACCGCAGATCTATTCATTGGGTGTCTTGGGATATACTCGCATCAGCAAAAATTAAAGGAGGCATGGGGTTCAGGGATTTGGAGCTCTTTAATCTAGCTATGCTAGGAAAACATGGATGGAGATTGATGACAAGCCCAGATTCCTTGTGTGCCTGTGTTTTGAAGGGTAGGTATTATCCTCAGACTGATTTCCTACATGCAACAGTGTCAAATCAATCTTCTGCTACTTGGAGAGCAATTGTTGCAGGAAGGGAGGCTTTGCAGCTTGGTCTGATCAAGCAAATTGGGAATGGCTTGACAGTGTCTGTGTGGGATGATAGATGGATTCCTGTACTAAGAACGATGCAACCATCAGCCTAGCTCACTACATCAACACAGATTACTCCTGATAATATTAATCTGGTGTCAGATTTGATTGACCATGATATTGGTACTTGGAAAATTGATATGGTCAGAAGAAACTTTATTTCCCCAGAGGCAGATGCCATTTTAAATATTCCACTAAGAAGAGGAGGGGGAGATGATATTTGGGCTTGGTCTCTTGAGAAGGCAGGAAACTTCACTGTAAACACTGTAGGGGTTCCGCGCATGAAAACAATAAATTTTTACCCTAAGCCTCTGAACCCCTGATGCTGCCAGGACCTATCTATTAGTAATGCAGTAACGGGAGGGGCTTTTTGCGAACTTACCCTTGAAGACCGAAAAGCGTTGTCAACTCTCAAGAGAGCGTGGTTGATGTAGACGAGCCAAAGCTGACCTCAAGGTCATGATGAAGTCCTTGCGCTCCTGTGGCTCAACGATTTGAGTGCCTCAAGTGTGACACCTCGCGAGGAGTTACACATGTCCGGTGCCTGACGATAACTCCCGCTTCCCTGATCTAGCAGCAGTTGCCAAAGTAGAGCTCCTAGATCCGAATCCCGCAACGTGACGGCGCTCTGATACGTCCAAAACGTATCTACTTTCCCAAACACTTTTGCTATTGTTTTCCTCTAAACTTGGGTGAATTGGATGCAACTAACACGGACTGACGCTATTTTCAGCAGAATTACATTGGTGTCTAGTTTTTGTGCAGAAAATCAACTATCAGGGAAAATCCCAGAAAATATGCCAAAAATCATATTTCACCAGAAGACTCACGAAGCCAGAAGACGAGACGGAGTAGGGCCACGAGGGGCCCACACCACCTGACCGCGCGGGCCAGGCCAGGTCGCGCCTGGGGGTGGTGTGGCCACCTCGGCTGCCCCCTCGGCCTCCCTCTTCGCCTATAAGTTGCCTCTTGACCTAAAAACAAAGGGGGGTTCGACGTTTTTCCAGAAAGAGTTCCGCTGCGCCGCCACCACCAGATTTCGCGATTCGGAACCAGAAACTCCGCTCTGGCACTCTGCCGGGATGGGGAATTGGAGGAGATCATCGCCATCATCATCACCATCGCTTCTTCATCGACCATCCATGCTTCCCCCATCTATGAGTGAGTAATCCCCCGATGTAGGCTATGGGGATGGTAGGGATTGGATGAGATCATTCATGTAATGGCATCGGATTGTTAGGGCTTGGTGCCTAGTATATACTATTAGTGCTTTTTGACTTTGTTGCAACTTGTTATGCTTAATGCTTGTCACTAGGGCCCGAGTGCCATGATTTCAGATCTGAACATGTTATTGATTCATTATGATAGTATTGTTTATGGTCTTACCTGCAAGTTGTATACACACGTTGTTGTTCGGAACCAAAGGCCTCGATGTGACAGCAATCGGGATAACTGGAGGGAATGGCTTTGATGTGAGGATCACATGTGTTCAAGGAGTGTTAATGCTTTGCTCCGATGCTTTATTAAAAGGAGAACCTTAATTGTCAGTAGTTCCCTTGAGGCCCCGCTGCAAACGGGCTGGCAGGACAAAAGATGTTGTGCAAGTTCTCATTGCGAGCATGTATGACTATATATGGAACACATGCCTATGATTATTAGTACTTGGATGCTTTATCTTATCTATCTGCAAATGCCCTATGTTCTGATTGCTATATGAATTGTCTTGTCCATGCAACGCACGTCCATCCATCCCAATGCCTACAGCGCTTTAATCCTACTGTTTGCTGCAATTGTTACTACTGTCTTTACTTTTACTACTGCTGTTACTTTATTATTGCTACTACAAAACTGTTGCTACTGATAAACTGTTGTGAGCAAGATTGTTTCCAGGTGCAGCTGAATTGACAACTCAATTGTTAAGGCTTATAAATATTCTTTGGCTCCCCTTGTGTCGAATCAATAAATTGGGTTTCACTTTCCTTGAAAATACTGCGATACACCCCCTATACTTGTGGGTCATCAAGACTATTTTCTGGCGCCGTATCCGGGGAGCATAGCTTTATTTATCAAGTCCATTTGGAATCACTACTGTTCGCTGCCATCCATCCATCATGGGTAAGTCTCGTGATGGCAAGGTTCCTATTTTACCATCCACTACAAGAAGAGGTACGGTTCTGAACACCTCTGTTGCTCTTGATTCACCATCTTTTATGAGTAAGCTCCTTACACCACCACATACACATGCTACACACACTGCTACTACCGCTGAATCTGAAACTTCTGATACTTATGATGCTGCTTCTACTGTGCTTGATAAGAGTGGTCCATTAGGTCCTTTCCTAGATGCTACGATTGCTAGAACTATAGCTGGAAATACTGAAACTCCTAATGAAGACACTACTACACCTGTCAGTTCACCTGAGTCTAGAGAGAGCTATGATATTGAAGACGGTTATATTGAGATGACTGATGAATTTATTAAAGAATATCAAACCACCCATGATAGGAGTGCTATTAAGAGTCTCCTTGAGAGGCGTACTATAAAACCCAAATTGTCTCCTAATGCTAAGTTTGCTATATCTCCCATGAACATTAAAGATAAGGATTATGATTTCTCTCTTGATCTATCTTACATAGATATTGTTGAGAAAGAACCTTTTTGTGGGACTAAGAATGAAAGTGCGGTAGCACATATGACTGAGCTTTCTACCATGAGTGGCCTGTTTTCCGATGATATTAAGATGCGCACCTACTTTGTTGCTAAAATTTTCCCCTTTTCACTGAAAGGAGAAGCTAAAACTTGGTTTAATAATTTACCTCATGGATCTATTGATAGCCCTGATTGCTTGATTAGTACTTTCCTACAGAAATATTTTTCTCCTAGTGCTAGACATGCTATGTTACAGGAACTTTTTGCTTTTAAACAGGGAGAAAAAGAGATATTGCCTGAATCATGGGCAAGGTTTTGTGCTTTGATTCATGCACATGATGGATGTCCATTACCTAAGAATGAGCTTCTTGATATATTTTATAATGGACTAACTAAAGAATCTAGGACATACCTAGATAGTTATGCTGATTGTGTTTTCAGGAATAGGACTCCCAAGGAAGCTGAGGAATTAATGGCTAAAAAATAAGCAGGAATTATGAAGACTGGACTCCTCATGAACCAGTTATACCTGAATCAACTATTCCTATGCCTATTCCAACATCAAAGAAGAGGGGAGTTATTGAACTAAATGATGAAGTGATGAAGGAAGCTAAGAAATGTCTTAAGGAGAAGGGAATTAAAGCGGCTGATGTGAAAAATTTACCTCCTATAGAAGAATTATGTAAGCCAATCCCCAACTCATCCACTATTGAGGTACACTCGCTCCAGCATTTTGATGAAGGTGATATCCCTTACTCTAAACCTCCTGATCAATGCTTAGAAGAATTCGATATTTTTATTGTTAAGCAAGATAATTTCAATAAAAGGGTGCAAAATCATTTAATGGAAAACTCTAAAGCTATTGTTGAGTTGAAGGATATTGTGGAAAGAACTTCTAATGATGTTAAAATGCTTGTAAAACATTTTCAAATGGTCCAAACTCAAATTAATCAGCTTATTAAAGTACAAAAAGACTTGCTAGTTAATGCTGCTAAAGAAAAACATGCTTATGAAATTAGAACTAGAAGTGGTGCTGCTACCTAGGATCCTCTATATCCTGAGGGGCATCCTAAAAGAATTAAGCAGGATTCTCAACAAGCTGAAAATAGTGGTACTACTCCTAAGAAAAGAAAAAAGAAACATAAAACTATTGTGGAATCCTCTGAACCTGCTAAAGATCCTAATAGTATATCTGTCTCTGATGCTGAAACTGAAAGTGGTAATGAGGAAAATGATGTTCCTGATAAAGAAAAAGTTGAAGAAGAACCTGAAAGGCACACTAAGAATACTAAATACACTAAGGAAGATTTTGTTGCTAAGAAACATGGTAGTGAAAGAGAGCCTTGGGTCCAAAAACCTATGGCTTTCCCTGATAAGAAACACAAGTCATAGGAAGATGAACACAATAATAAGTTTTGTGAGTGGATGAAACCTTTATTTTTGCAAATTCCTTTGACTGATTCTATTAAATTTCCTCCTTATTCGAAGTATATGAAGGATATTGTCTCGAATAAAAGGAAGATCCCTAATGAAGAAATCTCTACTTTGCTTGCTAATTATTCCTTTAATGGTAAGGTTCCAAAGAAACTTGGAGACCTAGGGATTCCAACTATCCCGTGCTCTATTAAAAATAGTTATGTTAGAGCTGCTTTGTGTGATTTGGGAGTAGGAGTTAGTGTTATGCCTTTTTCTCTCTACAAGAGACTTCAACTAGAAAAACTAATACCAACTGATATATCTTTGCAAATGGCTGATAAATCTACTACTATTCCTGTTGGTATATGTGAAGATGTACCTGTTCAAGTGGCTCATAATTTCTTGATATTAACTGATTTTGTTGTGCTTGAAATGCCTGAAGATGATAATATGTCTATTATTCTTGGGAGACCTTTTCTTAATATTGCAGGAGCTGTTATTAATTGTAATCAAGGAAAGGTGACTTTCAATGTTAATGACAAGGAGCATACTGTCTATTTCCCCAAGAAGATTGATAGGACTTATGGTTTGAATTCAATTGAACATGTTGAGGGCATTCAAGTTGGATAAATATATTGTCCCATACCAAGAGAAAAATATGAAACCATTATGATTGGGACCATTGCTATCAAGGTTGATGTAACATAATCATTAGTGGAACACAAATTTTTGTTTCATATAAAATTGTTTCGGTAACAAGACCTGATCAGTTAACAAAAGGATTTCAATGAACAAAACAATGTTTTCACCATGATTATCTCCGTTTACTTTTATTCTATCCATTTTAGTTTTCGTTTTCGTTTAGTTTACTTTTCTATTATTAGTTGCTTGCATATTAGAGTGTCTTAGAACTTCTGAAGTTTTAGTTTTGTTTTGTCATTGGATCTTTCAGAAACCTTTTTCTGTCAGAAAATCATTCATTTGTACCTGAAAATTGCTCAAAAATAAAGTGTCTCGAAAAATTCCAGAAAATTCATATTAAATTTTTACGTGAAAAAAAGGGGTAGAGGAGTGCCTGGATAGTACCAGGGGGCCCACCAGGCAGGCACACCACCTGGTGGCGTGGCCAGCCCAGGGGCGCGCCTGGCCATGGTGTGGGCCACCCCTAGCCCTCCACTCACTCTCTCACTTCCCACTTTCTTCTCTCTCCCGAGAAAACACCAGTTCATTGCTCGAAATTGCGTTCTTGATGTTCTTACCCATGATTTTTCGATCTCCTTGCTTAGCCCATCTTTTCTGCTGAAATTTGGAACATTTGTTCTCCGGTATGTGACTCCTCCACTTGTCCAAGTAGATTTGTGTTTAGTGGTTTATATCTTGAGTATTTTGCTGCTGTAGACAGGTTATGAGAGCTTGTAAGCTTGTTCAATGCTTAGAGATATTGTTATGATGCATGTTTAGGCCTCTTACAAGTCCCTATGAGTAGTGCCCTTCATTATATATTCACTTTGCAATCACTTGTTTAATGGATGTTTAAATTTCAAAATATCAAAGATGAACAACCACACCTTTGGAGAAATATTTGAGAGGGACACACCTAGGAGGTCAAGGCCCTCAAGATCAGCCTCTCAGTTTAGGCCTTCATACAATGAAGATCTCATTGCACCACGCTTTGGCAATGAAGGAGATGAGGGGGATGCTCACCCATCTACTTTTCCTTGTTATAGCTTCTTGCAAACTGCAGGGATCCTTGATGATTTCTTACTATTGGTTCGGAGGGTCGGTTTGACCTCATACATGGAAGATGAGAGTGAGCAATATGCCATGCTCACCAAAACTTTCGTTAAGAGTTTCGTTTTCACTAACACCCCCTATCACTCAACTATTTCTTTCTGAATTTATAATCTAACATTTACCATGCCATTGGAAAGATTTTGTAGCATTATAGGTATAGGCATGACGGGGACCATGAAGAAGATCCAAGGGCGACCCGCTAATTTGCTAGAGCTCTATCGAAGCGTGACCAATGACGATGACCGCGTAGCTCAGCGCGGGAAGATAAGAAACATCCAAATCCCAACTCTTAGATACTTTGCCTATTATCTTGATACTAGCATTCTTGGTAGGGAGAATACGAGTAATATCTCTAATTATCATTTATCCTTCCTCGCTGCTGCACTTAATAATGATACTCGGTACAATCTTGGTTCTCTCATTGCTCGTCGCCTAGCTGCTAGGGGACCTATTTATGGGGGCATTATTGCTTCACGTATGGTTACTGCGTTAGAGCTTTCTGTGGATCCTAATGATACTATATTGGCACCACAAAGGCTTGATCTTGCTTCCATGAAAACACATCACTTCATCACTGCTGACTCTGATATGGACAATTTAGTATATAGGATGTTGTTTACTAACGGGGATGAAAGGGAGATTCCTTTGCCGGAATCTACTTTGTTCAGTGTTCACAGGAGGCCATGGTCGCGCTCCAAGGAGGAGGTAGACGAGCAGCTCCGCTTGCTCGGTTTCCACAGGTAGCACCAGGAGGCTGTGCCCTCCTATGATTACTCTGCACACTACGGTGGGGCGTCCTCGAGCTCGCATCAGGACGAGGGTACCTCCTCATTGTACTATGGAGGCGCTCCATCTTGGCCAGCTTGGGATTGATACCCACTTAGGCCAAAAGCCTAAGCTTGGGGGGAGGTACATCGACATCACACTCATCTCCATATCATTTTTTGTCGGCACTTTGTATACTCATGTTTCGTTCTCTTTTTAGTTTTTGTTCTCTCTTTGTTTTTGCTTTCTAAAACACAAAAAGACCAAAAATATTTCTCTTGTTTCTCTTTGTTTGCTTCTTCTTCTTTTTGCCTTGGTTAGCTTTTCCCTTTTTGCTTTGTTTGAACTATTCGAAAAACCCAATAAGATTTTGCTTTGCTTGTTCTTCCTTTTTTGGTTCTTGCGTTTAAAAATCGAAAACACCAAAAATATTTGTTGTTCTTCTTTGGTTTTGTGAGTTTGTTGCAGGGTTCAGCGGTCCTCAGTGGAATTCAGTTTCATGTTATTATTCAAGCCACACAAGTGAAGGGCAATAATGAGGATCAATGACAACTTGAGGTGTGGTAAGAGGCTGGTAACGAACTCTATTTGTTTTCATTTTTGTACATATACTCATCATTGTGGGCATGCTTAGTCTGTTCATGTAGGGTGTATGTTATTATGGATGCTTATTAGTTCTTGCTTTCTTATGATTAACTCCAGCTTGCTAATAGTTTGTAGCATGTCATATGAATGTTTGCTTGCATTGCTCTATTCATAACTTGGTATGACACTGTGGTATCCTCCTCTGAATGTTTCACATGAATTGACTTGGCACATGCTCATGCATGCATATGACTGAAACAATAATCAGTTAAGCCTCGTTGAATTATTTTGCCTCAAGGGTCTTGAATCACTTACATGCCATGATTACTCCTGTTTTGTTGCAAGCATGATTATGACAGTTATTGCTCTCTCATTTGTCGCTCCCTTACTATTGCTATCCTTCACCTGCACTGAGTATGAGCTCTACTCGTGTTTCCGATTCCCCAAAACCAATATTGCCAAAAGTGTCCACCATACCTATCTATTAGCATCATTTGCTGTTCCGTGCATATTCAATATGCCTTGTTTTCTTCCGAATAAAATGTTTGCTTGTTATGCGAAAGTTAGTTAGTAAAGCTCTCACGAACTTGATGGCACACTTTATTTCTTGCATTTAATAAACCTGAACCATTGTGACTGTCCATGAAAATTATATGCTTGCAAATTATAGGTTGGGGATTAGCTGAACCGTGCTGTCATGGGGAACGCTTTCAACACCTGTAAATATATACCCAGTTGATATCATGCTCTTTTGTTTACAGATGTCGTCAGTGTGAAATAAGAGGGGAGCTTGTAAGTCCATGGAGTTATGTATGTGTGTTAGAGAAACGCCTGGGCCACCGGTCTAATCCATGCCTAATCATGGTGGAAACCTGCAGCGTAACCATAATGAGTATCTATGAAGCATTCTTCTTATAAAAAAAAGAGTGATAGCTATTGAGAAAGAGAAAAAAAAGATATGAGAAAAGAGGAAAGAGAGAAAAAAGCACCATTTTCCCATGGTAAATAAGGAGATTGCTGAGATACTCGTTGTCTGCTTGCCTTGTCATTTTGATATGGGGATTCTTCCGTATCATCGGGCAAGGGGTACCCCGTTGGCGGTTCTCTATGATACGCACGTATTTACTATGACAAGAACTTACCGGTAACTAAAGTTGAGTAGCATGAGGAGCGGCCCTCATACTCAAGGGACATGATATTTCCAGTTCATAGTCTGTCAAGCATATAACTCAGATTGGACCTCACTTTCACCTTAACCATTTAAATATGCTTATGATAGGGGCAATGAGAGCTCAAAGCTAATGAGTACCATACTTTCAGCATTTGGAAGCCTTTCAAACTTTTCAAAACCTTTTCATTTCCTTGTCGAGTCTCCACACATTCTATGAGCACTTTCTTGAGAGCATAATTGTTATTCTTAGTGTAATGTGCTTGTCTCAAAACTTGATTAATTGTGTTATGACTTTGATGCTTGTATCCTTGACATCTTTACTTCTAGTCTTCACTTGAATTTCAGAGGTGTCTTGGCACTTATGCTCTACAATCAAAGGCAAGCGAGATACCACTCTATCATACCTTGTTATGAGCATTGTAATGTTGCTTATGTTTATGTTTCATGCTACTTATTATTTTTGAGTTGGAATCTCTTCATAGCTTGCAATGACTATTAAGTAAACTTAGTTGCATACTCTTTATTATGAATTGCCCGAGTAGTTGATCATATGTTGAGAATATATACATCTTATGAAGAAAATGCGTTCGTGAGAGTTTCTTTTATCGCACTTAGTTTTCAACTGAATTGCTTGAGGACAAGCAATAAGATAAGCTTGGGGGGAGTTGATACGTCCAAAACGTATCTACTTTCCTGAACACTTTTGCTATTGTTCTTCCTCTAAACTTGTGTGAATTGGATGCAACTAACACGGACGGACGCTGTTTTCAGTAGAATTACCTTGGTGTCTAGTTTTTGTGCAGAAAATCAACTATCAGGAAAAATCCCGGAAAATATGCCAAAAATCCTATTTCACCAGAAGACTCACGGAGCCAGAAGACGAGACGGAGTAGGGCCACGAGGGGCCCACACCACCTGGCCACGCGGGCCAGGCCAGGCCGCGCCTAGGGGTGGTGTGGCCACCTCGGCTGCCACCTCGGCCTCCCTCTTTGCCTATAAGTTGCCTCTTGACCTAAAAACAAAGGGGGGTTCGGCGTTTTTCTAGAAAGAGTTCCGCTGCGCCGCCACCACCAGATTTCGCGATTTAGAACTAGAAACTCCGTTATGGCACTCTGTCGGGACGGGGAATCGGAGGAGATCATCACCATCATCATCACCATCGCTTCTCCATCAACCATCCATGCTTCCCCCATCTACGAGTGAGTAATCCCCCGCTGTAGGCTATGGGGATGGTAGGGATTGGATGAGATCGTTCATGTAATGGCATCGGATTGTTAGGGCTTGGTGCCTAGTATCTACTATTAGTGTTTTTTGACTTTGTTGCAACTTGTTATGCTTAATGCTTGTCACTAGGGCCCGAGTGCTATGATTTCAGATTTGAACATGTTATTGATTCATTTTGATAGTATTGTTTATGGTCTTACCTGCAAGTTGTATACACACGTTGTTGTCCGGAACCAAAGGCCCTGAAGTGACAGCAATCGGGATAACTGGAGGGAATGGCTTTGATGTGACGATCACATGTGTTCACGAAGTGTTAATGCTTTGCTCCGGTGCTCTATTAAAAGGAGCACCTTAATTGCCAGTAGTTCCCTTGAGGCCCCGCTGCAAACGGGCTGGCAGGACAAAAGATGTTGTGCAAGTTCTCATTGCGAGCACGTATGACTATACATGGAACACATGCCTATGATTATTTAGTACTTGGATGTTTTATCTTATCTATCTGCAAATGCCCTATGTTCTGATTGCTATATGAATTGTCTTGTCCATGCAACGCCCGTCCATCCATCCCAATGCCTACAGCGCTTTAATCCTACTGTTTGCTGCAATTGTTACTACTGTCTTTACTTTTACTACTGCTGTTACTTTATTATTGCTACTACAAAATTGTTGCTACTGATAAACTGTTGTGAGCAAGATTGTTTCCAGGTGCAGCTGAATTGACAACTCAATTGTTAAGGCTTATAAATATTATTTGACTCCCCTTGTGTCGAATCAATAAATTGGGTTTCACTTCCCTCGAAAATACTGCGATACCCCCCTATACTTGTGGGTCATCACGCTCCGCGGTGAAGATGTCTCTCGTTTGTGCAGTCCGAACTTGGGACCACGGTCACGAGAGAGAGAGAGAGAGAGAGAGAGAGAGAGAGAGAATATCAATTGGAGGTCTTCCCAAAAGTGAGAAGACCTTTATTGACTATTGTGTGTATTTATCTGGCCAAATACCCCCACTATATATAGGGGGGGAGGTACTACCTCCCTCAAAGTCCCGGGGTGGGACTAAAGGAGAGGAGAGGGGGAGGGGTGGTGCCGACGGCCACCCCATGGGCCCCACACGGGGGGCTGGCCCACTAGGGCGTTGGCCTCCCCTCTTGGCCCTTCTCCCTCTTGTCTTTTCCCTAATGGGCCCTCTTCCCTCCAGAATTGGCCCATTAAGCCTTTTGACCTTTAAATTGATTTTATCTTTTATTAAATAATTATGAATAAATGATTAAATCAATATTTAACATTCATTCACATATTATTCAATCTCCGTGGCTATGGAACATCTTCCACCTCTACTTCGGACATCCTCCGGACTTACTGAAACCCTTTTGGTTTTCTCTCTACTATTCTTTGGCGATTCTTCCGATCCTATAAAAACTCTCTAAGCATCATCAAACCCTTAAGCGTGATACCCTATGGTTCGGGAACACTCTAGACATGGTCGGGACACTCCCGAACCAATGATCGACATAGGGACCAGGATGGCCATGTGACCCTCTGTGTTCCACGAAGATCTTTTGTCGTTTGAATCGGGACGGTCGTGTCTTATTCCCTTTGTCTCTCGATACTTGCATTCCCCGAGATCTGATCAATGAAATCACCATGTCGTGTTTAATCTTGTTACTGAATAATGCTACTTGACTCGTCCCGACAAGTGATATCCCTGTGATCAAATCACACGCTGCGCAGCTATTAGATATAACTTCTCCGAGTGGGACCTTGAGTATCTTTCCGCCACGTGGATGGAAAAATCCCACTCTTGACATATATTGCCTCTACGGTTTCCTCCGAGTACTTGAACACACCTTTATTGCCACTGTATTACCAGATGACGTTTGATGCTATTTAAGCACTCTCGGGAGACAGTGATTGATATAGCCTCACGGTCTAAGGAATAGTCTACGAGGATCCATTTCTAATCATCGTAACTTGAACTTCGTGACATGATCAGGTCACGATGTTTAGGTTGGGTATTGGTTCATCATCTCATTCACAGAATGAGTTGACTCCATTTCCAACTGGCATAAATGCCACATGATTAGGAAACTTGATCATCTATTGACCAATGAACCAGTGACTAGAGTTTCATTGGGAACCCCTGGTTGTTTATATATCACACGTGTATTGATGTTTCCAGTCAACACAGTTATAGCATGATATAAAACTCAATCATAAACTTTATGAAATATGATAATAGTCCTTGTTACTATTTGTCTCTAGGGCATATTTCCAACAGTCTCCCACTTGCACTAGAGTACAAATACTCTAGCTGCATTTGTTCTTAATCATTGGCACCATATATCCGGTACCCTGAACATGCTTGCTCATGAAATAGGTTGAGTCTTGGGTATGTACTTTATAGTCCCAAATCCTTTGCAACTTACTAATGTCACCTTGATTGACATTAATACTTTATCATCACATGATAACATCTGTGTGTATGCATTGTCGCTATGGCAGCAGAACGAGGCCTGATTCCAGGAGCCTACAGTGACTTTAGATCAACCTCGAGGGCTTTCTCATGGGCATTGTGCCCTGGGACACATCATTCTACGTTAAAAGCGAACTAGCCCCGCCATAACAATATACAATAATTTAGATGGTACCCTTATCTATTATTATAAATGTAATCATCGAAACACAAGTGCACTCTGTGTAACTTTTGATGTTTTTGTTCACCTCGCTTCCTACTTGACTCTAATCGGTATTACGGGAGTTTCCAACATATTCCATTATAACATAACCCTTTATGCTTTAAGATATGTCATCCTTTATGGATTTGGAAAATATGTCTATAGTTCTCTATTAGACACTGTGGACAAACTTAGCTCAACATTATGTGATTCAAACTTAATCACCTGTTTAAACGTTTCTTATTGGATCATATATTATGTTAAGTTATCAGCATGGTTTTCTAAGACAGAACCTATGTCTCAACATAGTGGATGATGATCATCATTTCTTTCTTTCAACCATTGATGTTAAACTTAATACTATTCCTAACTTAAGTTATTAAGGACTAGTTCCTTAATTAACTTCTATTCTGAAACCCTTTTCGGAATCCCTTAAGGAATACTACATAATATCATAATACACTTATTATCAACTTCTACACCTTATAAATCATTATTTATCGGTACTTGGACTTTTATTCTTAACACACTTAAGAATCACACCTATAAGCTCCTACTCAAAATATGTTCCTAACATATTTGGGTATGAGTTACTACTCTTACTCAAACTATGTTCCTACATAGTTGAATTTGAGACTTATATTGCTCCCACTCAAAAATATGTCATTCACATATTGTTTTAGGAAGACTTTTATAGCTCCCACTAAATTTCATGCAAATTGCATATCCACTCACTATTTTGAACAACTTCAAAATCCTTTGATCAAATATCAAACTTGGAGTTTTACTATGAGATACTAGTACTTTTACTAGTTTTAAATCCACTAGACATTTATCACACTTGAATCAAATTCATTTGAATTCGTCCAATACTTGACAAATTGTGCTTTTGTCATTCACCCCCTTTTCCACTATGGCTTTGCAGTCATTTGGGAAAATTCCAAGTAACCCCTTTTACTTGTGAGATTCAGCAACGAATTGCTTTCTAATCTCAAGGGAATTTTGTTATTAGGATTTCTCATAATTCTAGTTTACCATTATTTCCTTAGTAGTTCGTAGGTATGTCATATTCCGGTAATCATGACAAATGATTCACAAATGTCTCCATACAAGATATGGGTTACATTTTGAATCTTACTTCATGTAGTGAAAACACCAGTGAGAAAAACACAATAATCATTATCACTGATTCTTTCCTTCTGTGAAGAGAATCGTTCAGGAAAGTTTTCCGTTGCGCTTCTCAACACTCTGATGTAGGGTTTTGAATCCTCATTGTGTTTCACACTATCTTCTATTTGCTCCATAATCGAGAAATATCACTGAATGTGAACTTTCTCGAAAATGCACCAAAATCCAAGCAATACTAATTTTGCTTCTCTTTTGGTTTTAGCTATGGATTCCGTATTCAAAGTTTCCAATGAATATTCTACAAGGACTTAATCACTATTGTTTTGGTTATATCGAATAACCCCAAAACTTTTACGACGATCCATACTAGATATGGAGCCGCTTTCACGAATTCAAATGGTTCACTATATATATTCTAATTGAGTGCTAACTATTTCTAACTAATGGTCTCTACATCTACACTACAACGATTTGTTTGGCGCCATCTATTCACCTATTTTGATATCCATTATCACATTGTGATGCTTTACATTTTGATGTTTTAAACGCATTGCATTCCACAATTTTCTTTATGCCATTCTTATAAAGTTGAATTTCATTACTATTGATCAAATCGTAGTGGTTAGTTTTTCTTTTATTTTAATACCCCTTGTTGATGAAACACTTTGATCATATCAAATAATTTCATATTCATATTTCCTTTGGTAAACTACTTTACACTTTTAAACAATCATATAATGATAATTACCATTTTTGTAACACCCTCAGAATCGGCCCTATGCAAGTTTTAGCGATTCCCGCCAAACCCGCATAGAAACGATTCAAAGGTGCCCACCAGGCACTTGCGTGCGGGTGGAAAACGAAGTAATATCATTACACATTAGTCCACGATGGAACCCACAGAACATATATATACAACCACGACTCCATGAGTCAAGAATACAGATATTCAAAACAAAGATCCAAATCACCTTGAAAACGATACAGCGTCCGAGTACGGACAAGATGCAAATTGAGCTAAGAGCCCTGAAGAATAACCAATGGCGTCCATAACCTGCCCGCCAGCGGAAGGGTAACCCCGCTAACGACGCCGATCTCAAAACCTGCTTAAACAAAAAGGTGCCGACAAAGGGCAAAGGAAAAGAGAGAGCGGTCGATCGAGGCTAGTACACGGCGGACTAGAATTGGCGGTCCGCCTACATAGGTATGGTGGATCAAGCGGCGGCAAAGATGCGCTAAACAACCTATAGAGACTCGATATAACTGTCGGCTATCGGAGAGGGATAAGAAATACCTATCCGGATCTAACCTGAAACTATCACCAAGCATACCCATCCTGGTATTCCCCCTCGAGACCAAACGAGGAAGTCAACCGAGGAACTCACACCGTTGGCAGTTTTAGTTATTCAGTTATCGTTGCAGCAATTACTAGTCAGGTATAGATAGTTATCCAGATATAATAAGCAGTGGGCACTTTTAGTTAACCATTCCGTTGTAGTTGCAACACTTACTAGTCAAATATACGATTAGCATGAGATATCCCAAACCCAGCAGTTGTTGGCACTTTTATTTAGCCATTCCGTTGCAGTGAAGCTGATTACTAGTCAGGTATCGGATACAAGTCAATTTATAGTAGTAAACTTTAGTTATAGTTGTCTATGATCGAGAACTGTGCTCCAAGTCGTCCATAACCGCGGACACGGCTTTTCGAAAAGATTTAACCCTGCAGGGGTGCACCAAAGTATCCACACGCACTTCGACCCTTTTGCCGGATCGGTTAACATACACCCATCGGTATGTCGGCGGGCCTAAGTCATGACGCTTTCCCGCACCCAAAGCAAGTACATGGGGCCACCCCACTAAGCTACCCATAGCGAAGTCGGCTGTCTCGAGACGGACTCGGGGTTTGCGTCGCTGGCTGTAAACGATCGGGAACCCGAAAGTGAGACTGGCTTGTCGATACTGAAAACACTCCGCTTTCCTAAATAAAGATTATGCACCGCACAATTTAAATAAAGCAGTAAAGCATGGCATAAGTACAGGATAGTAAATAAAACCTCAAACTAGTTTGTGGCCCCCAGTACAGTACTTGGAATCAGGTACTAATCGATGGGGGTGCCCATACACCCCACCTGTGGTTAGCGCGCTCGATCTCGGAACAGGTGTCAAGAACTCGGGGTCCTACGGGACACAAGTGGACGGTTAACAATCAAATAACATCTATTGCCCACCTGTGCCTCTGCATTATTTACCTACTTCAATTTTAGTTATTAAACAATAATTAAAGCCATGATCATCTCCAACTTTAAACATGCGGCAATACTCCAACAACTGTGGTACTTGACGACACGCAACAGCACTTGAGCAAGCGACTACGACACGCAAGTCCAACTATCTACCAATCAACAGGGAATAGGATGTGTCCAAGGCAATATAAGGCTGCAAGGGATATCACGGGCACGAAAACTAGAGAATCACAACACAGATAGCAATAGATCAACAGGAGGGAATAAATACTATAAAAGTAAGATAGGTAGAAAGGGGAGATGCTCGCCTGAAAACATTGCCGAAGATTTATCCGAAGATCGGATCGACACTCGCATCAACTCATCGGCCTAGTCCGTGAAGAAGCAAAACACTAGCACAAACACCGGATGCACTAATTAATACTATGACAGAAGATCGGGCATGATGCATGTATGATGTATGACATGGCAAAGGTGCGATGCAACTAGGTCATATTAAGCGGAACCGGAGCCCCGATAATTAATTACTAAGTTCATATTGTTTAGGTACCCCGCAATTTAAATGTTACATTAACAAGGCAAAAGATAGTATCGGTTCGCTACACAAATTTAAATGAGGCCAATATAAGACTAGAGATGTCCGCATATGGTCTCCATATTTAATTTAGGTGACTCGGCATAAGGCCCCCAAACCACACTGTATGTATGCAAACATGTTCATTTAATATGCAACAAGATCAATATCATATATTATAAAAATATGAGGGGTCTCGGATAGGGATCACACATTAGGGTTCGGCGAACTTGGGCTCCGAGGGGTTCGGGGTTGGGTCTCAGGGTCCGGATCTGGGGTTCGGTCTCGGCGGGATCGTTCTCGGATAACGGAGTAGATCTTGGCGTTCCGTGAAGAAGGACTTGGTTGGCGTCGGGGCGCATCGGATCCGCCCTGGTCGGTGCCGATCTTGTCATCACGAAGATCTTGTCGGGTCCTCGTATCGGGTCGGTCTTAGCGTTCGGGAAGAAGAACTTGGCGTGCGACGTCGTCGGCATCGGTGCGGGAAGGAGGTCTTGTCGTTCCGTGTCGATGACCTTGGCATCCGGGTTCTCGGCGAACTTGCTCGAAGGAGTACTTGTCGACCGGGTCGTGTCCTCGGATCCGAGAGGGAGAACTTGGCATGTCGGGTTCGGTCTTCGGGGTCCGGAGTTGGGGCCTTCGGATCCTTGAGGGCGATCTTGTTGTCGATGGATAACGTGAATCTAATCCGGTGGTCATCGAAGATCTTGAGAGGAACTTGGGGAACACATGGTCTTGTCTTGGACTTGGGCTTCACAGAGAAAACGCAAGCAATCTAGCTAGCAGACTAGGGATTCCTGTATCCAAAAAGGCATCGCCGGATGAACCCTTGGAGGCAGGGGGACACACAGGAGGCCACGTCTGCAGATCGTTCTTCTACCGACTTGCACCGCAACCGAAGAAGTGGCTTCGTGCTCCTCCTGTTGCTGGCACGCACGCGCGAGGTGGAGGAGAAGGGCCGAGCTCGGCGAGGGCGAGGCGCCGAGCAGGCGGAGGACGCGGGCCTTGGCGAAGCACGCCTGCGACGGAGGCAAGGCCGACGAGGCCATACGCGGAGCTCCGGACGGGAGGCGGCCAGAGGCGATGCGCGCTGGGGAGGCGACGCGGCAGGGATGCGGGCCCGGGGCGGCCGGAGAGAAGAGGCGGCAAGGTCGACAGAGAGAAGAGCGGGGCTACCGGGCGGAGGAGACGGCGTGGAGGAGGGTGGCGCGCTTGGCTGCGCTGGGGCGGAGAAGCTGCAGCAGGTGGCGCCAGTGAGGAAGACCACGGCGCCCGATCTCGGCGCATGAGGGTGCCGGAGATGCAGGGCACGGTGGTGCCGGGCTTGGCGAGGGCAACGGCCACGGTGCAGGCGGCAGATGCTGCCGCGTCGGCAATGAGGCTCATGGAAGGAGGCCACGGCGACGGGGCCCTCAAGGGGCGGCCGAGGAAGGAGGAAGCCAGTGAGATCGGCGGCCTCGAGGACAGCTCGACGGCGGGGGGGAGGGCCTCGCCCGGGAGAGGAGAGGGCACGGCGGAGGGAGGAGATCGAGTAGGGGGCGGGGCGCGCGGTTGGTGGGCGAGGCCAGGGAGGAGGCTTGCTCCTGGCGGCGGGGTCGGGCGCTGCAGAGGAGAGAGGCAGGCGGGGGAGGCGTGCCTGGGGGCGGTTGGGAGTAGGCCACGCTGCAGGAGGGGTGGGATCCCGAGGGGGCTGTCGGCAGGGGAAGCGGGACAGGTGGGGCCAGACGGGGGAGAGAGAGGAAGGGCGCCGGGTCGCTCCTGTCCACTCCAGGAGGTGGGGTCCGCGCAGGAGTTAGGAAAAGCCCTGTGGTGGGACGGCGACGGAGTGGCTGTGGGACGGGAGGGCCCAGGGCTGGCAAGTGGTGGGACGGGACCAGGCTGAGGTGGCGGGCTGGGATTGGATGGGGGGAAAGGGAGTGGTGAGGTGGCGGCAGGTGATTGATCGGGGTGATGTGGCTGGGGACTGGGTAGGTTCGGGTTAGGTAGGAAAAGGAATTAGACAGGCTGGTTTTGGGTAATTTTGGGGGTGGCCGGCTAGGTCGGATCGACCCGGTTTGGCTGCCCCCAAAAATAAAAATAAATATTTTATTATTTAAAACGGGGCTTTTGAAATCCATTGGTAGACGAAACAAAATAATCCGGAGACCCGGGTTTTGAATTTGAAATAACGGCGGGGTATTTAGAAAACAAAATATGTTTTTGAAAATAGTTTCAGACAAACAAATGCGGATGATGATGATGCTCAAATGCAATGTGGCATGATGACATGAGCATGCAATCATGATGATGCAATGCACAAAAACAACGCGATTTTCTAGTAGTGGTTTTTGCGGGGCGCCACAATTTTGTTAAAACACAATACATCGAATATGTATTTACTTTTAACAATTCATTAAAACACCTTGTATTCAAGTAATACCCGGTGTTTAAGTTATTTTGCCAAACTTAGGCATGATTTATATGTGATAAGAAATCAAATGACTCTCACATATTATCATATAACTTTGAATTTAAACAATGGTTTCATTTATTAATGAATATATCATTAAGTTGGGTATTTTAAGGCATTTCAATATTTTAAAAATGTTCACGCATATCAATTAGTTTCAAACAACAAGGATAATTCACACATAATCAAACAAGATATGAACACGAATAGAAATCATTCATAAAAGTAGAACAACTGTTTGTTACAAACTGATATGAATAACCGTCTCACAAAGTGTGAGACACACTAAAGAAGTTCATGATCTTTTGATTACAATAATCATCCTAAACAAAAACTAAATGATAAATGTTGAGGGAGAGTGTCGTTGGCCATCATCATCATGCTCGCCATCAACACGCAACGTCACCTCCTCTCCAGCAAACACCTCTCATGCGTATGACCTGTTTTCAAAGAAATGTAACAAGTATCAAATATACTTAACACTGCAAATGTGCTTGCAAGATTATAACATTTAAAAAATTGTATATCAAATATATACCTTTGTCATTGATGACCTTAGCGACAATGGGTTCAACCATCACATTCCTGAGATGTGATACGAACCTGTGGAATTCCATTGATTCTACGTCGCCTCTCATAATGCAAGTCCTGACTTGTTCTTGGTAGCTTGGTGGCAGCGATCACAGCACAACACCATTTGCAAAAGAGCCTGTCATCTAGCTATCCAGGAAGTATGCAGGCCTCATATACGTATCATGCATGCGCTCCAAGTAGTCGTCAAGCGATGAGTTCTCCTCCATCTTAATGGAGAGAAAGTCTCCCATCAGCTCATGCTACCATATGCATGCTTGTTCCATGAAATGTGTCCTAAGCTATACCATAGTCGCACGAGGGTCAAGATTACCCACGACTGGCCACATCTTATCCACTATCCCGTAGCACATTGTAACTGATATGAAGGTGGATATCTCACGACGATAATCGCGGTCTTCCCGTTGTTCTGGGGTCTCATAGTAACAGGGCTGCTCCAAATCCATCTCGTCGAGTATGTAGTCGACCACGTCATTCTCGCTAAGGAGAGCGTGGAGACGCACAACCCACATAGAGAAGTTTGATCCATCTAGCCCGAGCTTCTCTCCTTCTAACCAATCGTCAATAGGAAAGGTAGCATCGGGGAGAACCATTTTCAACATTTATAATTGCAAAAGGAATTTAGACTAAGTTTATAATTAAATGAGTTAATAATAACTCCACTCAGAAACACCTATCCCATGAAGGGTTCCTAGTGATACACGACCCCTTTTAGCCACATCTCCCCCGATCGTCACGGCCATCAATGTGGGTTCAAGGGTGGACGCTAAACGTCGGTCACATCATTCATGCGACTCGTGCTCGATCTTTCGACCATCCACGTTCCGAGGCCATGTCTGCACATGCTAGGCTCGCCAATTCAACCTTAGTGTATTCGCTGAGCAACATGGCTTACACCCACTATATGTGAACGTAGATATGTCTGACACCCACACCTATACCGTGGATCGCCTCATACCAAAGAACTTTTTTAGTGGTGCACACTAAGGGGAACACAATCATTGGTAATTTTAACAGGGATCATCTTATTAGGCTACCGTCGAGTATCTAATACTAGCACACAATAAGATATACAAACAATAGCATTGAATGTAAATGCGATGTGATATGGTCCTTCACGTCGTGATCTCCATCCGTCGTCACCGGATTCCAGCACCAGGGTTCCGGCGTCGTAGACACCAGGGTATCGGTATCATTCCGGTGTGGCAGTCCATCACCTCCGTGACTATCTACTACTACATAACAAAAGGTAATCACTTTACCTTCGCCACAACCATATCACAAAGCAACGCCCCCTGCAAAACAAAGTTAGACGCCTCTACTTTATCTTTGCATGTTTTACATGGCTGAATGGGCTTTCGCACAAGAACCGTTCTTACAAATGAACTTTCAGCACAACGTTGATCAAGTAGTTGTCTATACTACACCCCTTTCGGGGGCCTCCGTTGTAAATGGCATATCAACTAATGCGAGAGAGACAGACACCCCCTAAGCCACTTTTATACGGTACACGCCGTATGTCAAGCGTGGACCAGTCTCGCGAATGAACGCGTAAAGTAGGTTGGGGGCCGCTTCATCAAGCATTACTACAGTATACACAAGTACACGTGGGAGGGTAACAACTAAAAGATCAACGCCCACATGCTACATCTCGTGTGTTCTACCTGTACTAGCATTAATATGCATAGATCTAGCTCTGATACCACTGTAGGGGTTCCGTGCATGAAAACAATAAATTTTTACCCTACGCCCCTGAACCCCTGATGCTGTCAGGACCTATCTATTAGTAATGCAGTAACGGGAGGGGCTTTTCGCGAACTTACCCTCGAAGACCGAAAAGCGTTGTCAACGCTCAGGAGAGCGTGGTTGATGTAGACGAGCCGAAGCCGACCTCAAGGTCGTGATGAAGTCCTTGCGCTCATGTGGCTCAACGACTTGAGTGCCTCAAGTGTGACACCTCGCGGGGAGTTACACACGTCCGGTGCCTGACGATGACTCCCGCTTCCCCGATCCAAAGCAGTTGAAGTAGAGCTCCGGATCCAAATCCCTTGCAAGGCGGCTTGCTCAGTGAAGATGTCTCTCGTTCGCGCAGTCCGAACTTGGGACCACGGTCACAAGAGAGGGAAAGAATATCAATTGGAGGTCTTCCCAAAAGTGAGAAGACCTTTATTGAATATTGTGTGTATTTATCTAGCCAAATACCCCCACTAGATATAGGGGGAGGGGAGGTACTACCTCCCTCGAAGTCCCGGGGTGGGGCTAAAGGAGAGGAGAGGGGGAGGGGTGGCGCCGCCGGCCACCCCATGGGCCTCACATGGGCTGGCCCACTGGGCCCGCCTCCTCTGGCCCTTCTCCCTCTTGTCTTTTCCCTAATGGGCCCTCTTCCCTCCGGAATTGGCCCATTAAGCCTTTTGACCTTTAAATTGATTTTCTCTTTTATTAAATAATTATGAATAAATGATTAAATTAATATTTAACATTCATTCACATATTATTCAATCTCTGTGGCTATAGAACATCTTCCACCTCCACTCCGGAATCCTCCGGACTTACCGAAACCCTTTCGGTTTTTTATCTCTACTATTCTTCGGCGATTCTTCCGATCCTATAAACACTCTCTAAGCATCATCAAACCCTTAAGCGTGATATCCTACGGTTCGGGAACACTCCAGACATGGTCGGGACACTCCCGGACAATGATCGACAGAGGGACCTGGATGGCCATGTGACCCCTATGCGTTCCACGAAGATCTTTCGTCGTTTGAACCGGGACGGTCGTGTCTTATTCCCTTTGTCTATCGATACTTACATTGTCCAAGATCTGATCAATGACATCACCATATCGTGTTCAATCTCGTTACTAAACAATGCTACTTGACTCGTTCCGACAAGTGATATCCCTATGATCACACGCTTCGTAGCTATTGGATATAACTTTTCCGAGTGGGCCCTTGCGTATCTTTCCGTCACGTGGACGGACAAATCCCGCTCTTGACATATATTGCCTCTACGGTTTCCTCCGAGTACCTGAACACACCTTTATTGCCACAGTATTACCAGATGACGTTTGATGCTATCTAAGCACTCTCGGGAGACAGTGATTGATATAGCCTCACGGTCTAAGAAACAATCTACGAGGATCCATTTCTAATCATCGTAACTTGAACTTCGTGACATGATCGGGTCACGATGTTTAGGTTGGGTATTGGTTCATCATCTCATTCTCAGAATGAGTTGACTCTATTTCCAACTGGCATAAATGCCACATGATCAGGAAACTTGATCATCTGTTGACCAATGAACCAGTGACTAGAGTTTCACCGGGAACCTCTGGTTGTTTATATATCACACGTGTATTGATGTTTCCACTCAACACAGTTATAGCATGATATAAAACTTAATCATAAACTTTATGAAATATGATAATAGTTCTTATTACTATTTGTCTCTAGGCATATTTCCAACAAAGACGGCGTATCGCGCTCTAGTGAGTCGTAACGAACATGCAACTCTAGACAAAGGGACGATTACTGAAACCTCATCTACTAAAAAACACAGTTGTGGTCTGGTTTTATGAAAGCTCAATGTGATGCCTAAAGTTCGCGTATTCTGGTGGAGAGTGTTGCGAGGCATCCTCCCAGTTGAAGCCGTACTAAAGCATCGACATGTAGCTCAAATTAGCAGATGTAAAATCTGCTTAGCTGCTGACGAGGATCTAGTGCATGCGTTGATTTCATGTGACCATGCACGTAGATTTCGGGAGGAAGCGCAGGTATGGATGGATTTCTTTTTACCAAGACTTCATCCGCGGATTTCTTTTTACCAAGACTGTCTGTGATGAAAGGTTTTCAGACACTGATCGCCCGAAAATTATCACGGTCATGTGGGCAATATGGAACTCGAGAAATAGCTGGACACATGACAGAGGAAGCTATGATCCAGCTCATTCTGCGAAGATGGCCAAAAAAACATTGGTGGTGCCTTGAAGTGCCAAAGAGATTCACGGTAATAATGCCTGGACATGGGTGGAGGCCACCTAAGTAGGATACCATTAAAATTAATATCGATGGTGACATGTCTTTAGATGCTCGCCGCGGTGGCGCTGGAGGGGTGGCGAGGTCATTCTCTAGCTACCTGGGAGCGTGGAGTAAACTCTATGAAGGGTTACTGATCCTCTTATCGCTGAAGCCTTCGCATTACACGATGGCGTTATCTTTGCTAATTTATGAGGTTTTCCTAATGTGGTGATGGAGACTTTTAAATTTCTCTTTATTTTCCATTCAGCATGTTGTAAGATCGGCAAACCATTCTGCCCATCTCTGTGCAAAGCTTGCTTGCACTTTGATGGTGACTAGTAGCTGGATCGATCGTACTCCAGACTTTCTGATCGTTAGTCTGATCGTTAGTCTTATGGCTGATAGATCAAGGTCGGTTTTAGTTGAATAAAAAGCTCCGTATGTTTCCCTCAAAAAAAAAAGTCAGTCAACTATTTTAGGACGGAGGGAGTGGCAGGTACCATGCGCCATGGGCGCCGCTAGATTTTAAAGCTTCCCAACAAATCCCGTACACTCTACATCGTCTTTTCGGTCCCTGCTGTCCTCAACGTAGGCAGGACGGCAGGTACGTAGCTGTATTATACGCAAGGAATTGAATGCGCGAATGTATGATTCAAACGATAATCGCGCTCCACACAGAAGATGATTGAAACAAAACCGAACAACATAACGAAGAAACGGACTTGACTCGTATACAGTAAAAGTAAGCAGACACAAGTTACACCGAAGATTTCTGGATCAGCTCGAGGGTGACGGAACACACGATCCGACTGAGGGAGCTCAGCACATCTTATTCGCTCCGAAGCCAGAACCAGGAAGCTCATCAATGGCTCACACCTTGAAACTGAAGTTGAGAAGGATCTTGTTGAGGCCGGATTTCCAGCCGCCGTTCCCCTTCCTTCCGGGAAAGGAATTCACCAGCGCCGATTCCGAGCCGATGTCATCAGCTCCGGCGTGGTGCACCGTCTTATGCCAGAGCATGAAGCTCCTGCATCCGTTGAAGCTAATCCTCTCATCGGCTTCGAGAGCTGCAAAGAAATAGATCAAATTCAGTCACGGGCTTGCCAAGAAACAGAGTAAACAGTACTAATGCATAAGTCAGTTGAAGAAAGAAACTATGCATTTCAAAAAAAAAACTATGTTCTGCTTGGGCCACATACCGTCGGATCTGCCATCGGCTGCGTAGAGCAGGAAGTTGGCAGCGTCGGCGCCGAGCAGCGGCATGCGGCCCTCGCGTGCGTAGCAGCGGAGCGCGGCGCGGATGAGTGCCGTGATCGATTCGCCCTCATCGACCAGGAACCGTAGCGGGCCTGCGCTACCGAGGACGGTGACCGTGACTAGCACGCGCGCCCGGCCGCCTATCCCCGCCGCCGCCTTGCCGCGGGGCTCAACTTTCCTCAGCTTCATCGGCAGCGTCGGCGGCACCGCAACAGCCATAACGATCAATCAATCAAATCAAATCAAATCAAATCAAATCAGACGAAATTTCCGTTTCTTTTCTCAACCACTTGTCTCGGCAAAGAAGAAAACTCAGGATAGAAGGGAAAAATCAAAAGAATTGCCGGCGGCGCGTTGGCGTAGACGGCTCAGGGGTCAAGGCCGATGCAGCGGTGGTACCAGCCCTGCATGCAAGCGCCGAAGCAGCGGCAGGAGTCGGAGGAGTCCCTCTCCGGCTGCGGCGGTGAGGCGGGAGAGGCGGAGATCGTGCGGGCTCCCACCATTCACAAGGGGCTGAGTCTCCTTCGCGCGGCGAACGGCGGGGGGTGGATCTGCAGGACGCAAGCGCTTCTTGGCTTAACTCCCGGCGGCCGAGAGGAAGGAAGGAGAGGTTGGGTTTGTGGCTCGATCGACGCGTGAAGAGCCGGAATATAAGGCACGCACGGCTCCTGAGGCGGCGGCCGCGTGGTGCCTGGTTTCCAGAGCGGGGTGATCTGGGCCGGTCGGTGGTGTCTGATGGACGGGTGGATGCTGCTCTAGGGCGTCCACGCGTTGGGTGGTTGGTTCGGACGGCCGTGTTGTGCCTGGCCCGGTCGTAGTCGTAGGGTTTCTCTTTAGTTTTCCTATTTTTGGAGGGACGTGTGCGTTTCAAATTCAATTGTGTTTTATCTGGGTGGTATTTTGCTTGGGGCCTACGGAGAAACTGCCAGATTTCGCAACGTGCTCGTCAATGGCTTATGTGGGCCATGGGCAATACTAAGTGGTTTATGGTCCTAATCTATGTCTTTAATGCGGGCTGCTGTGTCATAAAAGAGTTAAGTACCTTTTCCAATTGCAGATTTTTTTTTTAAAAGATTGAGATCTATTTCATCAGTTTATAAGAAGTAGAAAGCAACCTAAACATAATAAAAAGTACGTCGAGATTTTTGGACCATCTAACAATCACTACTGCCACCAGAGCGAGCCGTCGAGGCGTCGCTGTCGCCGCTTCCTTACCGGAGCCGGCATGCCGTTGTTAATGACAGTCGAGAAGTCTTCGCGCACGTGCCCTAAGGATCAGCGTCTCGAGCTGAAGTTATCACCATTGAACCCTTAAATTGATCTGAAGCTCGTAACATCAAATCTAAAGCACCGTATACTGGACGAGATCCAAAAAACACGTAGACTGGATGAGATCAACCACTCTATGGAATCCCCGCCCTACTTAACGCCATCAGCGGGATCGTCACCGACGAGGTGGAAGAGGAGGCGAGTATACCTTATTCTTCTCCCGCATAACACCGCCAGATGTTGATTGCATATTACTCCCTCCGTTTAATGATATAAGATGTTTTAACTTTGTAAATAGAGTGTATCTTGACCTTTTACTATTCATTCACGAGTGTATCTTGACCTCTTTTTGTGTGTAGATTCACAATAAACCTACACACTGAAAGAAGTCTACATATTTTTTTTCATAAAGTTAAAGCATCTTATATCATTAAACGAAGTGAGTACTAAGAATGTATATCTTGATAATACCGACACTTCGTTTTGGTATCGTAGCTGCTTAGCATCTCATTTGAGGTTCAAATTTTGCGCACGTCTTGTGTCGAACTCTTGGTGTCGTCGGATTAAGGACAAGTACGCCATGAGGGGGTTCTCGAGGCGTGCGGAAGAGAAGGGTGTGAGACGTACGGTATTTCAGAACGGTGAGCACACAAGTTTACCCAGGTTCGAATCCGCCGGCTTTGGACGGATCCTACTCCTGCTAGCAATCCAGTAATACGGCAGAGCCGGAATATGGGTTACAAGTGTTTCGCCTGTGCGAGTTGAGACTGTAGACTATTGAGATGCCCTAAAGGCTCTCCCTAGGACGGCTTATATAGATATTCGGCCTAGGGTTTACAGGAGAGATCTATCCGGCTACGACTAAGAGTCGGTTACAGAGTACATCTTGAACTATAAGTAACATTAAGTCGGTAAGTCTTCTGGGCCTTCCCGTAGCCGGATTGGACTCCATCTTTCTCCTTGACTGGGCCGCCCATGAAGCAATGCTCTAACCCGAAGTGGGCCACCCTGGTCAGTGAGGAACTGTGAGGATACCTGGAAAGTATATCCTCAACAGTAGCCCCCGAGGCCTCCAAGATCCAAAGTCGGTTTTATCACCGTCTAGCTTGATCTTCGGCTTGCAGAATCTTGAAGGGTTCCTGAAACTTCACAATAAAAAATACGATCCAGGTCTTAAAAAATAAGTCGGACCTATCAACAGGTTACTCGGATATTCCAGCTCGATTTCAAACTAAGCCGGAACTTGGTCTCCAACGCCACCTGACACAAGCATGGTCAAGTCACGTCATCTGATAGGCATTCCGTCAGCACGACCGTTGGTGGGTCCACGGTCCGCGGAACCGAGTCACCGTTTCAATGCGTGCGTGGAGATCGAGGCGACGCAATCATCGCGTGGGTCCTTCCTAGTTCCTTCCGCGACACGTGGCGGTTATACTGTAGCATTTGCACGAATCTTGGCGCAGTTAGGTGGATATAAGGGGTTTGGATTTTTCCTTCTCCTTTCCACCAGTCCTTTGCCGTTTCCTTTCCTCCCAATCCTCCTGCGCGCACAGAGCTTCCTCGTTCTTCCCCACGTAACTCCCAAGCCGCCTTTTTAGGTCATCTTCTCACTTGAGAAATGGCTTCATCTTCTTCCTCCGGCTTGGCGGCAGCGGCGGCGGCAGTGACGGCGGAAGCAGCAGCGGAGAAAGAGAGCTTCCGGGGAATCTGGATCCCCTGCGCTCTCAACGAGGAGGGCCTCAAGAACGTGGAGAAGGAGGGGCTTCTCGTCGCCCGCGACTGGCGGAGCGGCTACGGTGAAACCGTCCCCAACCCGCGCGATGGCGAGCGGGTCCACTTCGGCACCCACCTCGATAGAGGTCTGTCTTTTCCTCCCTCAGAGTTCTTCTCTGAGGTGATAGATCATTACGGAGTTCAACTCCATAACCTTCCTCCCAACTCTCTCTTAGAGATGAGTGCGTATGCTTCGCTTTGTGAGGGCTTTCTCGGCATTAGGCCGAGTTTGACTCTCTTCCGGTATTATTTCCATGTCCGGAGAAATTCCATTACTGCCGGTGTTCCTTACATCACCGGCACTATCAGCTTTTCACTTAGATGCGATCGGGCTTATCCCAAAATTCTAGCCAGTGACTCGGTCAAACAATGGCCAGCCACATTTTTCTATCATAGGGATATTCTGGCTCCCGACAAAGCTACCGCTTTGCCGGCTTTTATCGACGGATCCGCCACGGCCCAGCCTTCCTGGGACGAGGCTGCTCCGGCTCTTTCCGAATATCTGATCCTTGCTAAGAGGCGGATCGAATATTTGATTAAGCACAATGGTCTAAAGGGATCCTACTTGGTCCAGTGCTGGGTCTCACGTCGGATCCAGCCACTTCAGTACCACGGAACCCGACTGATGCATTCCATTACGTCGTCTCCGAAAGACTCCCTCCGCATCAGCTCCAAAGCCTACACCACTCAAGGCTACATCAGCCAGATCAAGTGGCTGATCAAGGAGCGGATCGAGAGGAGAATTCCGGAGGTTTCTCTGGACATGCACACGGCGGATAACCCCGTAGTGCCGGTAAGCTTCTATCAGTATACCTTTTTATGTGTTCTAATCTTTGAGTTATATCGCAATACTGATATGTTTTCTTCTTTTCAGCTTGCTGACCTCCCCAAGTCAGAACTTGCTCCGCTCGAAGGATATCCTCCGGAGTTCTCTCAGGAGGTGGAGGTAGTTCCATTGCCGGATCTTGCGCTCAAGAAGCGCAAAGCTCCGACAGTGGTTGTTGGCACAAAAGAGGTGCCTGTCGTGAAGAGGTAACATTCAATCACAACTTCCGCCTTTGTACCTTATTCAAATTTCTTTCCGAGATGTAATGTTTTCCGACTTTACTACATTCTCAGAGCAAAACCGCTCGTCAAGACCAAGGGGAAAGGGATTTGTTCGAAGCCGCTACGGCAGACGAAGCTTGCCATAGCTTCCCCTGTCGTGGCTCCTCCGACTCCTGCCCCTCAACCTTCTGCAATGCCGGTTATCTTGCCGGACGCTGCAGAAGATCCGGCTCCTTCAACGGGGCCTACGAACCTTTGATCGCAAACTGACGTCACCACGGGTGCGTCAGATCTAGATAAGGGTGAACCCTCTTTGGGTAATGATCCCTCGGCAGAAACCTTCGCCGAAAACCTCATCAACAATCCGGGACTTGCCAAGTTTGGCCTGTCTCGGAAATCTGCTGAAGAAATCCAGCGGCTCGCCAGGCAATGCCTGGAGAAAAGCCATCTATCTCCCGAAGAAGAAGCGCAAGAAGCAGAGGACGTCAAGTTCTCTGACCTTCTCGCCCAAGTCCGCCTTCGTGACGAGAGGATTAGGACCAGTGAGCTTCCAATAGCTCTAGTGATTCCTCTGACTCTTGCCAAGAAGGTGGCTGCTGAAGTGAACGCGGGTTTGGATAAACTCACCCGCGAACAATATGTAAGTCGGAATTCCAACTCCTGTTTTTTCCTTTATTGTATTTTATATCATATCCTCTAGCCCCCAAGCATGAAGTAGGATAAACAATCCGGGTTTATGCTTCATTAGGATGCCAAAGAACGAACTAGTGTAGCCCCCAAGGCTCGTGCTGATATTTAACAAAAATATTAGCCCGAGTCTTAAGTAGCTTTCTTACTTTGCGTATTCTGACTTCTAGAAAGTATGTTCCTATAACCAGGAATTACTGACCAATGTCTGCGATAAGCGGAGAGAGATCAAAGCTCTCTGGCTTAAAAATGCTGAACTCAAAGTTGCTAAGGATGAGGCCAAAGGTAAACATTCCGAGATTCAAACCTTGTCCTTGTTATTTTCAATGCCGAATTTTTCTGAACTTTTGTTCTTTTTGACTTACAGCGCAGGTGAAACAATCCGTCGCCATGATTGAAGAGGCCGAGAACCTCAAGACCCTGGTGGTGGAGAACAAGGGACTTCGCCAAGAGCTGGATAAGCTTAAGGCGGATCATGAAAGGAGCATAACTCAAGTCCTTGAATCCTCCTCCATGGCCACTGATGAGCGTGATCGCAAGATCGTTGCTCAAGATAAAATAATCTCGGATCTCAAGAATGAGCTTGGCAGAGAAAAGGATATGTCCCAGCGCCCGGCTGAACTCCAGAGTCTCCGGGAGGAGAAGACCAAAATTGACGACGTCATTTTTGGTACGTTCCATCTATCTGACTTGTCTCTTTCTTCGACTTTTATCAATGTCGGATTTTTCTTAACTTGTTTTGTGTATAGGTCCTCTGAACTTGACGGACTCTTCCTCCTTCGAGCCCCGCACCCACCGACTTACCCAAGTCGGTGACCTGCTTCATGACTTCCGCCAGTCCCTTGAGGACATCGGCGAAGCTCTCAAGATTCCGGACATGCCAAGCATGTCAGATTTTCAGGTGCGGGACAAGGCGAAAGAGATGCCGCTTGTTCGGATCGAACATGTCCTACGCATGGATTGCCATGCAGAGCGCTCTCACCATGGTCATGAGCCACCATGGAAACATGGAGATATGGCAAGTGACCAGAGAGTACTGCAAGGTAGACGAAGACGGCCAGGAGCAAGACCTTCAAGCCATCATGCACTCCTGCACCGGATATGGGTGTCACGTGGCTGACCTGACCAGCTACGAGATCCCGTTCTTCACCCGCGTGGATACTCCGCCTCCTCCTCCGGAAGAACCAACAGAAGTTTCTGACGATGAACGCACCACCTCGGATGCGGACATCTCGGAATGATATCAAGGCGGAGTAACCAGCGAGCCGGCAGCTCCTTCATCTCCTCCTACATCATAGACCAAAAACTTATGTATTATTCCAGAAAAAACATGATGCGTTTGTAAATATGTAATACTTTAACTTTGCTAGTGCTAAGCTTTTGATCTATTCAGACTTTTTCGCTTTGAAATTTTGTGTGCCTGAAATGTTTACATAAGCACTTGTATTTTTTTCGTCTCTACTTATCGCTTATCTGCTTTCCGCCTCGTCCCTTTCGTGAGCGGCTAAACCTTCTCGGAAACTTTGCTTAGCAACGGAGCTCAATTGCTAAACCAGTTTAAACTTCGGAAACAAAGCGGCTTCCAGTACCAACAATTCACTACTCGGAAAATGCCGCATCCAAAGAATCGGACAAATAACCAAAGTAAAGACTAGAAACTTTAGAGTTATACCCGAGGGTAGCAGTTTTAGAATCGGAAATCTAAACCAGAACGAACATGAGCATAAAGTACTTTCAAGCATTCTGGGATTTTCAACTATGACATGATCATTCGGAAATAAGATGGTAAAAACTTCTCAGAAAAATTTGAGGCAACCAAAACTTTTATTTCTCACAGAACATGTACATATGTATGATTACAAAGAAGGATAAACTAAGAATAAAAGGGATGTAGCTAAGCAATATTCCATGGTCTGTCTAACTCATCCGGATTTGTACTGCCTCCAGCTCTCTTTCTCTTCTTAGTAGCAGGTCATTCTTTGACTGGCCTCATGTCAGTTAAGTAGTACGATCCATTGTGCAATACTCGACTAACTAAAAAGGTCCCTTCCCATACTGGGGAAAGTTTGTGCTTTCTTTGTTGCACAAGCCGGAGAACCAAATCACCTTTATTGAAGGATCTATTTCGGACTCTCTAGCTATGATACTTGCGTAACTTCTGCTGATAGGCCGTAGATCTAATTTCAGGAACGACGCGAACTTCTTCAACTAAGTCGAGATCATTTTGTCGAGAAATCTCGGCATCCTCTTCAATATACGCGGCCACTCTAGGAGAAGTATGAATCAAATCACTAGGAAGAACTGCTTCTGCACCATAGACCAAGAAGAAAGGTGTGTATCCTGTTGACCTGTTTGGAGTTGTTCGTAAACTCCAAATTACAGAGGGTAGTTCCTCTGCCCAAGCCCCCGCAGCACGTCGTAGTGGTGCTTCGAGTCTCGGTTTTAGGCCTTGTAAGATTAAACCATTTGCTCTTTCGACTTGTCCGTTAACTTGTGGATGTGCGACTGACGCAATGTCAAGCCGGATATTTTGCTCGTCGCAGAATTCAGCCAATTCTCCCATAGAAAAGTTACTCCCGTTGTCTGTGATAATTCTATGCGGATAACCATACCGGATTATAACATCCTCGACAAATCTTTTAGTTGTTGCTCCATCACAACTTATGACGGGTTTAGCCTCAATCCATTTGGTGAATTTATCCACCATCACTAAGAGGTGAGTAAATCCACTTGGAGCTCGTTTAAAAGGTCCTACCATATCAAGCCCCCAGACCGCAAAGGGCCATGTTATAGGTATTGTTCGCAGCTGATCAGCCGGAACATGAGCTTGTTTACGATTTTTTGGCAGCCTTTGCACGCCTTGACTAATCGTTCGCATCTCCTGAGTCAGTAAGCCGTAAAAATCCGTGTCTATAAGCTTTTGACTATAAAGATTTGGATACAGAGTGGTGACCACACTCGCCTTCGTGGATTTCTCTTAAGATTTCCACTCATTACGGAGATACACAAAGACCTAAAACCCCGTAAACACTCCGCTTATGGAGCTCACCTTAACAATAGTATAGGCTTTTGCTCGTCGGATAATCTGCTGCTCAAGACTTGTCTTCTAATTTGCCATCTACCAAATAATCGAGGTAGGGTTGAGTCCAGTGGGAATCATAGCTTAATCGCTATCAAAGGTGAGTCGGATTTGGTCGAATATTCCTCATCTACTCCCTTTATTGAGGGAACTTTGAGGTGCTCTAAAAAAGCGCCATCCGTGACCTCTTTCTGCGCAGAACCTATCCGAGATAGTGCATCTGCTTCCTCATTTTCTGCTCGAGGGATGTGTTGAACTTCAAACCCTTCGAACGATTCAGATAGATCATCCACGACAGCTTTATATGCTGCCATGTGTTTATTTGCATTACAAATATCCGACACTTGTTGAGCAACAAGATCCGAATCTCCGTAACACATCAAACGTTGGATGCCAATATCCTTAGCAATCCGGATTCCATGCAGCAGTGCTTCATACTCGGCAATATTGTTTGTCGCTGTGAAGTGGATCTGCAACACGTATAAAAGTTTATCTCCTTGGGGTGATTTGAGCACCACGCCAGCCCCCGAGCCCCCTCGAGCCTTATACCCATCGAAAAAGAGGGTCCAATATTCCGACTCAGGGAGGATCATATTCTCCTTCGTCTCTGTCCAATCAGCGACAAAGTCAGCAAGGATCTGGGATTTGATTGCTGTCCGAGGTTTGTACTCAATATCGAAAGCTGAGAGCTCTATGCCCCATTTGGCGACTCGTCATGTGGCGTCACTGTTGTTGATTATATCTCTCATGGGAGTTGTGCTCACCACGGTAATTGGATGCTCCTGAAAGTAGTGTCGTAACTTACGAGATGCTAGAAAAACACCGTAAGCCAACTTTTGATAGTGCGGATACTGCTTTTGATTCTCCGTAACCTCGCTGACAAAGTAAGTCGGACGCTGCACCAGGTGTTCCTGATTTTCCTCTGGTCTCTCCACCACCATGACGATACTAACGTGCTTATTTGTCACAGCAAGATAGAGCAACATCGGTTCCTTAGGTTCCAGCGCTGCAAGGATAGGAGCAGATGAGAGTACTTTCTTCAGGTCTTGTAGTGCAGCTTCAGCTTCATCAGTCCAACCAAAACCTTTGGTCTTTTTCAGGAGTTTGTATAATGGTGCGGCCCTTTCTCCAAGCCGGCTTACAAATCGACTGACCGCAGCAATGCAACCAGTTAGTCTTTGTACGTCCTTCAAAGGGTTGGCCTCGAAATATTGAGTATAGCCTTGATTTTGTCCCTGCTCACCTCTATGCCTCTTTGAGACACGATGAAACCTAACAATTTTCCTACCGGTATTCCAAATAAACATTTCTTCGTTAAGCATGATGTTGTATTTTCAGAGATTGGTGAACGCTCCTCCAAGTCGGAAATCAGCGCTTCCTTCTTTTTGGACATCACCGTGATATCATCCACGATGCATGTACATTGCGTCCGAGTTGGTCGTGGAGGCAACGCCGCATCGTATACTGCACGTAGCTCCTCGTTCTTTAGCCCAAAGGGCATCGTAACAAAGCGTAAGGTTCCGAAGGGGTTATGTATGAAGTTTTGACTTTGTCGATTCCTTCATCCGGATTTGGTGATAACCGAATATGCGCCGAGAAAACAGAGAGTTTCGAGCCGCCATAGAATCGATAACTTGATCAATTCTAGGCAGCGAACGATCTTTGGACAAGCCTTGTTCAAGGCAAGATAATCAACACACATCCTTAAATCAGTGGTGTCCTTTTTAGGGACCAATACAGATTGGCCACCACTCAAAGGTGGATGACCTCTTCTATGAATCCGCTAACTCAAGCCGCGCTAGTTCCTTAGCTATTGCCTTACGTTGGCCGCCAAACCGCTTAAGGACTGTTTGACGGGTTTAGCGTTCGGGTTTACATTTAGAGAGTGCTCGGCAAGTTCCCTAGGTACTCCGGTCATGTCAGATGGCTGCCATGCGAAGATATCTTGATTTGCTTGGAGGAACTTGACGAGCATGCTTTCCTATGCACTATCTAGGCCTACGCCTATCTGGGTCACCTTGGAGGGGTCATCATCCTTCAACGGTGCTTTCTTCGTCTCTTCTGATGCCTTGAACTCCGGGTTTGGCTTTGTCACTTCCTTCTTCATTGCGGGCATCTCGGACGGATCTATGCTCTTCTTGATCTCCTGGTACTCCTAGGCATGCAGCACGGCTTCGGCAAAGGCGGCATTTCCATCCTCGCACTCTCGCTTTCTTCGGTCTCCTCGATGGTGATCACGCCGTTGGGACCTGGAATTTTCATCATATTGTAAATGTAACACGGACGAGCCATAAAAGCCCAGTAAGCTGGACGTCCGAATATAGCGTGGTATGCGCTCTTGAACGGGACCACTTCGAAGGAAAGTGCTTCCGTCCGATAGTTCTTTGGAGTTCCAAAGGTAACATCCAAAGTAATCTCTCCCAGGGAATTAGCTTGTCTTCCTGGGACAACTCCGTGAAAAATCACAGAGCTATGGTTCAAATGGGTTTCCAGATCTTCATCCAAATAGCGTTCGACGTAGAGAATATCGATGCTGCTACCACCATCCATGAGGGTCTTGGAGAAACCATAACCGTCAATAAGTGGGTTGACGATTCAGGCGTATTTTCCTCGCCTATGTAACTTAGGCGGATGATCATCGCGGTCAAATGTGATTGCCACTTCCGACCAGTCCAGATACTGGGGGACAACCGGAACTGTTGCATTGAGCTCGTGTAGAACTATTTTCTTGACCTTGGCTGGTTGAGATCCGAGGAAAGTGAAATAAGTGTCCTTCTTGGTGGGAAAGGTCTTCTTCCTTTCTGACTTGGGATTTGAAGCATCAGCTTCCTCCATGTCAAAATCTTCCTTGGTCTCCTTGTCCTTTTCGGGATTTTTCTTTCCCTTCTCCTGCTTAGCTTTGTAGCCCGCGGTGTCATCTCTTTTGATGTCGTCATTGAAACGACATTCAGTGTTGGTGTGGGACGATCCCCCATTGGCGTCTAGGTGATGCACACATGGGTTATTGGCAATGTCGGCCCAAGAGTAGGTTTTGCCTGGTTGCTGTTCTCCTCTTCCTTGGACCCTTGAAGTCCCACAACTATGCCCGCGGTCTCCGCCACGTCCTCCTCGTCCTCCAGACCCGAAAACAGTAGTTACCACCGTTGTTTCCGCGTTGGTTTTTTCCTCCGAGGTGTTCTTGCGCTTCTGAGCTTGTTGCTTTGTTTTTGTTGACTGAGGTACAGTCAGGACGTTGAGTAATCCCTCTGCATCATCGTCAGCATCTGCATACTTGCTCGCTGTTTCTATCATTTCTCCCAAATCAGTGACCTTATCACACTTCAAGCGGTGACATAATAGACCAATTGGGAGACCTACGATGAAGCTTCAATCGTGGTTTGGTCGTTTACTCCTTCACAGGAGTTCTTGGTGTCGATCCATCGTCCGAGATAATCTCGGCAAGTTTCTCCGGCTTTCTGGGTGCAACGCTGTAGGTCTCCGACCGAACAGGGCCTCCGATATGTGCCTTCGAAATTACGAAAGAACGCACTTTGCATGTCATACCAGTTATGGATGGTGTTCTTCGGAAGTTCATTGAGCCATGATCATGCCGTCTTCCGCAACATAAGTGGGAGATATCAGGTTGCGACCAGGCTGTTTCCACCTTTGGCGATGCAGCAAGCTTGGAAAAAATCTTGTAGCCAAGTGTCTGGCCGAGCAATGCTGTCGTAGGCTTGGATGTGCCTTGAGATAGCAAATCCTTCCAGGAATCTTGTAGCTCTGATGCATGGTCCGAAGCACTTTGGGCCCACGTACATGTCATTGTTTTCATAGCGCCGCGCCTCTATGTTGGAATTGATCCCGTGCCTTGCATCGTTCGAGGATAAAGATCGTCCCGAATGTCGGCTGTGGCTACGGTGCCTTGAAGCCGGACTTCGGCTTCTGCCACCACCTCCTCCGCCATGTCGTCCTCCTTGCCCTCCATGGGAGCCATTGTGATGATCGTGTGGTGGAGAGGGTGGGGCAGCTGGATAGTTTCCGGCTGATCGCCGGCCTCCGTCCGAAGCGTCATTATTCTGGTTCCGAGGAGGGTCTTGACTATGACGAGCCCCCTGCCGGCTTGCGCCAGCATGGTTTCCGTTGTTCCTTCGTCCGTCATTCCCACCATGGTGAGGCTCAGCCGGACGGCTTGCATGCTTAGGAGGTGGCATCTTTTGACAATCCTCCTCCTGTCATTTCTCTTTATCTTCTCCCCTTCGATTGTTAGACTCTCGTCGGGGAGGGTTCATCGGATTCAGTGCAGCAATGGCATCTTTCTCGGCCGCTGGGGCAACGTTGCTCCAGTTACGCAAAGTTCTGTGATGCTGTCCTGACGATCCGGTTCTTGAATAATTGTCTTCCGTGCTCGGTGATGATCGCGTCCGGACGTAATGGGATCTTACGCCAGCCCATGCCGGATCTGTGCGACATTGGTCAGAATCCGAGACCAGTTTTTGACTTCCGGACAGGGCGACCTTTTGTTGCTCCAGTCCCTTATTGAGTAGCTTGATACCCAAACGGATCTCCTCCGGTCCTGGATTAGCCGATAGAATTTTTCGGGCCGCCACGGTATTCTGTACTGGGGTTGGATATACCCAATCTCCTTTGCTATCTTTCCGTGGCTTCCCCATCTCATCTCCGAAAAGGACGGCACGGACAGTTGGGAACTGGTCGTCATTGGTGTGACGTTTCCGTGTCTTCTGGTGCAACCAAGAAATGTAGTCCTTAGTTGCCATGCGTTTATTCTCCACCTCGATGTTTTTGGCTTCATCGAGGAGTTGTTGACGATGCGCTTCTAGGGCTTGGGCCCTTTCATCCAGCTCATCTGCAGTAAGTTCTGCACCTGTAGGGATACGTGTGGTTAATGCAGCATCGATGAGTTTACGCGCACCTTCGGTGATCACGTGTCCATCCACTGATTCTTCTTTTTTTGGCTCGTTTGGGATAAGTGCTCCATCCGAGTCTTCTTCGTATTCCTCGGCAATCACCTCCTCAACCAGAGGGTCTTTTGCCGGGGTCTTGTTTTTCTTGTTCTTCTTATTTGCCTTCTTGGCAGCGCCAGTAGCAAAGACGGCTTTGGGTCCGTTTCCCGGAGTCAAGCTCTGATCGGTACTTTCGGACATCTCGACCTCGGGATTATCTCCGACGTCCATGTCATCCTGTGTTTTAGGAGAGTGTTCCCCGGATCCTTCATCCATGGCTTCTCCTTTTTCTGCAGCCTTGGAGTTTTACTCCTCTTCATATTCCATGGAGAACTTTCGGAAATCTGCTGACGTCATCGATTCATCCGAGGATGCGGGTACGTCGATGTTTGTTCCAATTGCCTCCAGCACCGAGTTGGTGTTTTCTCCAGCATCGGCAGAGCCGGATCCGGATCCCACATATCCGAAGTCGGCGACGCTTCACTGGAGGTACCTGCAGCTTTCGCGATCAGCCATGTCGAAACTTTTGATGGTCTCGAGAATTGCATCTGCGCTTTCGCCTTGCAGTATCATACATCATAATGTGTACCTTAGAAAAGGTCTGTCTGTCCTGGCATCATCAGAGCCGGAATCAGTGCCACTGATATGTTCCTCCTGGATTTCGACTTCCGCGGGTGGGTCGATCTGGGATCCGGCTCCTCCAGAAAGATCCACTCCAGATTCAACTTAGACCGCTAGGTCTTCTTCATGCTCGGATTTCTCCACTATCTCTGCAACTGGTGCGGGCTGGGTGGGATTAGGGTTTTCTGAGATCCGGAACTCTGCCGCCTCCGCGGACAAAGGGGACCCAAAAGATTCTTCTGCCTCTATCATCACCGCTGGGGTGGTTTGGGCAGGTTCAACGAAACCGATGTAAACATCGATCTCGCCAAAGGACATGATTGTGTAGGCAGTCACGACCTCCCTAGCCGGAATCCAAGTCTCGTCGAGAACGATGAGAGGGATGTCGCTGGTGTAGAGGATGCGACCGACGGTGATAGTCTCGCCGATTCCGATTCTTGCAGATTCCGCTCGGAACGCAGATCCGAAGCTCACTTGCCCCACGGTGGGCGCCAACTGTCGTCGGATTGAGGACAAGTACGCCATGAGGGGGTCCTCGAGGCGTGCGGAAGAGAGGGGTGTGAGATGTACGGTATTCCGGGACGGTGAGCACACAAGTTTACCCAGATTCGAATCCACCGGCTTTGGACGGATCCTACTCCTGCTAGCAATCTAGTAATATGGCAGAGCCAGAATATGGGTTACAAGGGTTTCGCCTGTGCGAGTTGAGATTGTAGACTATTGAGGTGCCCTAAAGGCTCTCCCTAGGACGGCTTATATAGATATCCGGCCTAGGGTTTACAGGAGAGATCTATCCGGCTACGACTAAGAGTCGGTTACAGAGTACATCTTGAACTACAAGTAACATTATGGGCCTAAGTCAGTAAGTCTTCTGGGCCTTCCCGTAGCCGGATTGGACTCCGTCTTTCTCCTTGACTGGGTCGCTCGTGAAGCAATGCTCTACCCCGAAGTGGGCCACCCTGGTCAGTGAGGAACTGTGAGGATACCCGGAAAGTATATCCCCAACACTTGGTTCACCTAACTCTAACCGGATACATCTGATTGTTTCCAAGGGACAAAAATAAAATAAAGAGATCTAACGCGTACTACCAACACGTTCTTTTTGTGCACTTTTACATATTATATCATTAAACGCAGTGAGTACTAGGAATGTATATCTTGATAATACCGACACTTCGTTTTGGTATCGTAGCTGCTTAGCATCTCATTTGAGGTTCAAATTTTGCGCACGTCTTGAACTCTTGGTTAACCTAACTCTAACCGGATACATCTGATTGTTTCCAAGGGACAAAAATAAAATAAAGAGATTTAACGCGTACTATCAACGCGTTCTTTTTGTGCACTTTTACATATTATATAATCTATACCTAATAATAAAGGAAACAACGTTTCTATCAACCCGTCTTTTTTTGGACGATTTTGCTCCTACAATCGATTGAATATTACCCACCCCTGCCCTCCGCAAGTTGTTCTGTTTCGTTTGGTTTTTTCCTTCTTGACCGAACGATGGGATGCCTTCCCCAACGAGCAGCCATTTGCCTCGTTCCCACGCACCCTGATACGTTGCTAACGTATCTATAATTTTTGATGTTCCATACTTGTTTTATATCTACTTTCTTATATTTTGTCCACACTTTGGAGTATTTTTACACATTTTCTGGAACTAACCTATTAACAAGATGCCACAATGCCAGTTGCCTGTTTTCTGCTGTTTTTGGTTCCAGAAAGCCAGAAAATGAATATTCTCGGAATTGGACGGGACAAAATCCAAAGTCAGTATTTCACCGAGGGGAACACGGAGCCATAAGACGAGACGGAGAAGGGCCAGGGGCTTGCCACACCACCTGGCCGCACGGCCAGGCCTGGCCTACGCCAGGGGGTGGTGTGGGCCCCTCCGGCCTCCACTGACCTTGCCTCTTCGTCTATATATTGCCTCCGATACAAAAACCCTAAGTACCCGATCAAAATTCCACGGAAGAGCTCAGAGTCGCCATCTCCATCCCTAGATCAGGGATCTCAAGCTCTTCCGCACCTCCGGAGGGGAGAATTCACCCTGGAGGCCTTCTTCATCACCATGCCTTCCTCCGGTGTGATGCGTGATTAGTTCATCCTTGGACTACGGATCCATGTAGTAGCTAGATGGTTGGTTCTCCTCCTTTGTGCCATCATGTTTAGATCTTGTGAGCTCCGTTCATGATCAAGATCATCTATTTGTAATCCTACATGTTGTGTTTGCGGGGATCCGATGGATATTGAGATGCTATTTTAGATTGATTATTGATTCTATCATGTCTTTGTTATTTGTGATCTTGCATGCTCTCCGTTGTTAGTAGCTATCTTGGCCGAGTAGATGCTAGCAACTCCAACAACAATCTTTTTTTCATAGAACAATCGTATTGTTTACTTTACACACTTTGCTTGATGCAATTATCTGTTGCTTGCAACTTAATACTGGAGGGGGTTTGGATGATAACCTGAAGGTGGATTATTAGTCATAGATGCAGTTGGATTACGGTTTATGTACAATGTTGTAATGCCCAATCAAATCTCATAGGAGTCAAGATGATTAGTGTTATGGGGTAACCCCGTGGGTGGCCCAATCTTCACGGATCTCGTGGTCAAATCGATGGGAAAGCGAGGGGAAAGGGAGAAGGTAGCGGAAGCGGATGCACACCTCGCGAAGAACACGATGAACACACGCAAAACTCACACGATACAAGGCCGATTGCTCTCGCTGGTGGCCACCGGTTCGATAGAATCCTCGCAAGGAAAGATCGGTCAACGTGCTCCCTCGATCCCACGTGGAGAGGGAAGAACACCTTGGAGAGGGTCTTGACGTCTTGTCAAAGGGACACCGATGCCAAGGCCATATACAACGAGGGAGGCGTGATGCAAACTCCAACGAGGCGGTGACAATAGTCGATCCCCTTTGGTAGAAGGGGATGAGGCAAAACTAGAGATTCCATAAAGGGGGTTGTCTTTAGTCTATCATCTATGCCTAGGGTTACATGAGGGGGTGGGGGCACTATATATAGGCCATCCACAAGTTCAAGGGTACTTTAGGAATAAAAGGGGAATGTTTGGGTGGACTAAGGGGTACATGGGCCGAAGGCCCAGTTGGGGTCGTGATACATTGCAAATGTATCTATAATTTTTGATGTTCCATGCTTGGTTTTATCCACTTTCTTGTGTTTTGTTCCAACTTTTGAGTACTTTTCATATGATTTCTTGGACTAACCTATTAACAAGAGCCACAGTGCCAGCTGCCTGTTTTCTGCTGTTTTTGGTTCTAGGAAAGTCAAAAAATGAATATTCTCGGAATTGGACGGGACAAAAGCCAAAGTGCCTATTTTTCCGGAAGGGATCAAGTGCCGTATCACGAGAGAGAAGGGCCAGGAGCCACCACACCACCTAGGCTGGCCAGGCTGCCCACGCCAGGTGGTGTGGTGGCCCCACCCCCTCGGTCTCCCTCTTCGCCTATAAGAAGCCTTCTGACCTAAAAACTCCGGGGGGTTTGACGTTTTTCCAGAAAAAGTTCTGCAGTGCTGCCACCACCGAAGGGGAGATTCGGGGGATAGAAAGTCTCTGTTCTGGCACCCTGCCAGGATAGGGAAGTGCCCCCGGAGCCATCTCCATCGATCTCCACCATCATCTCCATCAACCATCCATGTTTCCCCCATCTATGAGTGAGTAATCCCCCGCTGTAGGCTATGGGGATGGTAGGGATTGGATGAGATCGTTCATGTAATGGCATCAGATTGTTAGGGCATGGTGCCTAGTATCTTTTATTAGTGCTTTATGACTTTGTTGCGACTTGTTATGCTTAATGCTTGTCACTAGGGCCCGAGTGCCATGATTTCAGATCTGAACATGTTATTGATTCATTATGATAGTATTGTTTTTGGTCTTATCTGCAAGTTGTATACACACGTTGTTGTTCGGAACCTATGGCCCCGAAGTGATAGAAATCGGGATAACCGGAAGGGAATGGCTTTGATGTGAGGATCACATGTGTTCACGGAGTGTTAATGCTTTGCTCTGGTGCTCTATTAAAAGGAGCACCTTAATTTCTAGTAATTCCCTAGAGGACCCGCTGCAAACGGGCTGGCAGGACAAAAGATGTTGTGCAAGTTCTCATTGCGAGCACGTATGACTATATATGGAACACATGCCTAGGATTGTCTAGTACTTGGATGCTTTATCTTATTTATCTGCAATTGCCCTATGCTCTGATTGCTATGTAAATTGTCTTGTCCATGCAACGCCCGTCCATCCATCCCAATGCCTACCGCACTCGAATCCCACTGTTTACTGCTTTGTTACTGTTGTCTTTGATTTACTATTGCTGTTACTTTACTATTGCTACTACAAAACTGTTGCTACTGATAAACTACTGTGAGCAAGATTGTTTCCAGGTGCAGCTGAATTGACAACTCAGTTGTTAAGACTTATAAATATTCTTTGGCTCCCCTTGTGTCGAATCAATAAATTGGGTTTCACTTCCCTCGAAAATACTGCGATACACCCCCTATACTTGTGGGTTATCAAGACTATTTTCTGGCGCCGTTGCCGGGGAGCATAGATTTATTTATCAAGTCCACTTGGAATCACTATTGTTCAAGCTAAGTTTATTTTCTCCTTGTTTGCTTGTTTCTGTATCAAAAATACAAAAAAAATCAGTTCCTACTGTAGTTGTTATTTTCGTTGGTCTGTTATTGTCTTGCTTTGTCATGCTTGTTGTCAATGGTTGGTTTCTTTGAAACTGAAGCTTATTGGCAAGGTGGGTTCACGGAAGATCATAAATATTATTATAAGGCACACCGCTTGTCACAAAAAGGGAAACACTTATGGGAACAAATTGATAGATTGTATACCATTGCTAGAAATGTGTGCTCTACTTATAATGTTACTTATTGTTGTGATGAATCTTGTTGTAGAAAGAGGTATAAACACCTCCCTTTTCAATGTGAGTATAATGATAATGATACCATATCTTCCTATTCTAAAGGAATTTATGACTTTTATGATGCGGAACAAATTGAAGAATTTATTGCTTGGAAGGGTGCTTTTGAACTTGCTAGTTTGCTTGAAAATATTGATGATTCACCTTACAAATATGAGGTTTATGGTATACTTAAATTTTTCTTTGATAATTACAAGGATGAAAATGACTCTATTCTTGAGTATTTTAATAGATGCTTTCCACAAATGGAAGAGACTAATGCCTTGCAGGATCCTATGGAAGAAGAAATTGATGAACCTGAAATCTCATTAGATGAAAAAGAGGAGGAGAGTGATGAGCAAAAGGAGGAAGAATGGATTAGCTACCCATGCCTACCTTCTAATGAGAGTAACTTTTATCCCTTACATTATTTGATTGTCCTCCATGCTTACTAAAGGAGGATGAATGTTATGTTCCTGAGGATTCTTTTGAAAGTGTTTATAATAAAGCTCTAGTGCTTGTAGATCATGAAAAGCATGCTTTATGTGATAGTTATATTGTTGAGTTTATTCATGAGGCTACTGAAAATTATTTTGAGAGTGGAAAATATGGTGGTAGAAGTTTTCCTTGTATTGAAACACCTCTCTATGTGCTGAAAGTTTTGAAGTCACTCTTGTTTTATCTTCCTATGCCTGTAACTTTGTTCTTTGCGAATTTATTTGCATACACGATTCCTATGCATAGGAAGTGGGTTATACTTAAATGTGTTTTGAATTTGCTTCTTGATGCTCTCTTTTATTTCAACTCGTATTTCTTATGGGAGCATCCTCTCAAACTATTATGCCTTAAGATGATAATATGTCTATTATTCTTGGGAGACCTTTTTCTTAAATAGCGCAGGAGCTATTATTAATTGTAATCAAGGGAAGGTGACCTTCAATTTCAATGACAAGGAACATACTATCTATTTCCCCAAGAAGATTGAAAGGACTTATGGTTTGAATTCAATTGAACATGTTGAGGGCATTCAAGTTGGAGAGATATATTGTCCCATACCAAGAGAAAAATTTGAAACTATTATGATTGGGGCCATTGCTATCAAGGTTGAGGTAACATAATCATTAGTGGAATACAAAGTTTTGTCTCATATGAAATTGTTTTGGTAACAAGACCTGATAAACCTTGTTAACGAAAGGATTTCATTGAACAAAACAATGTTTTCACCATGATTATCTCCGCTTACTTCTATTCTATCCATTTCTAGTTTTTGCTTATGCCTAACTTAAAGGCATTAAAGAAAAGTACTTGTTGGGAGATAACCCAAAAGTTTTAGATGAGTCTTGGAAGTTATTACTTCAGTAATAACCGCTCCTTATCCTTTTTATTTGCTTTTTGTGCCAAGAGTAACCTCTAATGAGAGAGAAGTAATGATTGGAAAGTTGCTGTCCTGAAACAGATTTCTGTGCTTCACTGTAAAAATTCATGTAAAATCTCGGAACGTCTTTTTGAGGCTTGAATTTTTGTGCTTCTGCCCCAGGTTGTTATCTAACTTTCCTTAGTTCAATACTTTTTTATTTGAGCAACATAAGGACTTCGAACAAATTCGTCTTTACCTGCTGGTCTGTTTTGACAGATTTCTGCCATTTTCTTCATTTGCTTCTTGTTGGTTCCTTTTTGAGTTATTTTGGGGAATTGAGCTTTTTGAGGGAAGTACTATAGTATCTAGTGTTCTAATAGAAGTTTATTTGGTGTTAGAACTGAACCTTAAGACTTATTTATCTTGAGTGCACTGATGTTGCTAATAAAGATTGTGTGAAGTTTTGTATGAAGGAAAATTTTCAGGTGTATGGAAGGAATGAGTAACGAGATGAAGGATGGACTAAAGATCAAGCTTGGGGATGCCACGCGTGTCACCCCAAGAAATATCCAATAAGTACAAGCGTCAAAGCTTGGGGATGCCCAAGGCATCCCCTTCTTCATCAATAAAAATCCCAGATTTCTTCCAAACGCTTCATTTTTATTGTTTCATGCACAGTTGTGTTGTTCTTGGAGCGTCTTCTTTTTCGTTTTCGTTTTGATTTTTCGTTTGCTTTGGTTTGATTAGTTTTCTGAATAAATTGGTTGGACCCCCTCTTTCATACATTGGTTTGCAAATAGTTTGGTTTGGTTTGGAAAAGAGTAGGAAAGTTCATGCTTATGTGGTAAAAAGAGCTCCTTTTTGACTGTGGCCTATGCTTTGTCATGCCATGCTTGATATTGTTTTGGCTTTATGCTTAGTATTCTTTGTTGTAGCATGACTTGTTATAAACAATTGATATTGCTTAATGTGCCTTGGAATCATGCGTTGTTTTAGCATATTAAAGCATAGTATAGTGGTATTCTCCTTTGATGCTTTATTTGGGTTGACTTGACGCATGCTCACACCATGTGATGACTATCTCAAGTCACCATAGCCTTTATGATCCTTTAGTTTTCAACTTGTAGTATCACTTTATGCTTTGATCAATGATGTTTTGTCTCTTTGCATGATTATGGCCATTATTGCTCTCTTAGTTTGTCGCTCCCAGTGTTTTGCTAGCCTCCACAACCAAGTATGAGTTCCACTCATGCATCCAACTCCCTAAACCAAGTTATTCCAAAGAGTCCACCATACCTACCTACTAGCTTATTCTATTCCAAGTATATTCATGCTTTTGTTTACCTTCCAAATTAAACTTGTTATGAGAAAACTAGTGATTAAAGCTCTCACGAACTTGATGGCACACTTTACTTTATTTCCTCTAATAAACTTGAACCATTGGGTCCTTCTTTGTTGCGTATATGCTTGCGCTTTATAAGTTGAAATTAGCAGAACCATGTTTCATGGGGAACGCTTTCAACATTGCACTTGTACTTTGTACCCCGTTGATATCATGTTCTTTTGCTTACGGATCTCGTGATTGTGAAATAAAAGTGGAACTTGTAAGATCATGGAGTTTGTATGTGTGTTAGAGAAACGCCTGGGCCGCTAGACTAAGCCATGCCTAATCATGGTGGAAACTTGCAGCATCACCATAATGAGCACTCTATGAAGCATCCTCAATAAAAACCTATGCAAATAGCAAATAAAAAGATCGCTGAGATGCTCATTGTCTGCTTGCCTTGTCATTTTGATTATGGGAAATCTCCCGTATCATGTGCAAGGGGTACCCCATTGGCGGTTCTTAATGATACACATATACTTACAATGACAAGAGCTTACTCATGACTGAAGTTAAGTAGCATGAGGATCGGTCTTCGTAAGTAAGGGACATGAGATTTCGGTTTATAACTTGTCAAGCATATCCTCTTAGTTGTGTCACTTTAACCTTAGTCACCTTCAAGATGCTTATGATAGGGGGCAATGAGATCTGAAAGCTATAAGTACCATAATTTTTGGAAGCTCTTTATGAGACTTGAATCCCTACTTCCTTTTATAAAGGCTTTTCTTCCACTATTATATTGAGTCTCCACATTCTATCTTTATGCACTTACTTTGAGAGCATAGTGGCCATTCTTAGTTCTATGTGCATTGTCCCAAGACTAGTTGATTGATGCATAACTTGATATTGCTTGTTTTAAACTATTGTATCTAGTCACTCTTATGAACTTTGAAGGTGTCCTATGCATTTATATTTGCTACTCTATTGAGGGACAAGCTGAATACTATTATGCTATGTTTTCTTTATGTGAAACAAACAAACGTCTTGCAAAGCAATGTTATTCATGAATCTTTTCTTTGTGCCTTTTCATGTTGCATCTTAGTTTCTTTGTCTTATTGCTAGAACTTTGTCTTTCATGTTATGATTGAAGTACTATGATCCCAGCTTTGAATGTTTTGCAAATACTTTGATCAAGTCTGTGATGTTGCATGTCACCTCAAAAAAATTTCTTTCCTTTTATCACTTACCTACTCGAGGACGAGCAGGAGTTAAGCTTGGGGATGTTGATACATTGCAAATGTATCTATAATTTTTGATGTTCCATGCTTGGTTTTATCCACTTTCTTGTGTTTTGTTCCAACTTTGGAGTACTTTTCATATGATTTCTTGGACTAACCTATTAAAAAGAGCCAGGCCACCGCCTGCTTTTCTGCTGTTTTTGGTTCTAGGAAACTCGAAAATGAATATTCTCGAATTGGACGGGACAAAAGCCAAAGTGCCTATTTTTCGAAGGACCAAGTGCCGTACGAGGCGGAGAGGGCCAGGAGCCACCACACCACCTAGCAGCAGGGCCAGCCCATGCCAGGTGGTGGTGGCGCCCGGCACCCCCTCGGTCTCCTCTTCGCCTATAAGAAGCCTTGACCTAAAACTACGGGGGTTCGGCGTTTTCCAGAAAAAGTTCCTCAGTGCCGCCACCACCGAAGGGGAGATTCGAGGGATAGAAAGTCTCTGTTCCGGCACCCTGCTGGGACGGGGAAGTGCCCCCGGAGCCATCTCCATCGATCTCCACCATCATCTCCATCGACCATCCATGTTTCCCCCATCTATGAGTGAGTAATCCCTCGCTGTAGGCTATGGGGATGGTAGGGATTGGATGAGATCGTTCATGTAATGGCATCGGATTGTTAGGGCATGGTGCCTAGTATCTTTTATTAGTGCTTTATGACTTTGTTGCGACTGTTGTGCTTAATGCTTGTCACTAGGGCCTGAGTGCCATGATTTCAGATCTGAACATGTTATTGATTCATTATGATAGTATTGTTTTTGGTCTTATACACACGTTGTATACACACGTTGTTGTCCGGAACCTATGGCCCCGAAGTGACAGAAATCGCGATAACCGGAAGGGAATGGCTTTGATGTGAGGATCACATGTGTTCACGGAGTGTTAATGCTTTGCTCCGGTGCTCTATTAAAAGGAGCACCTTAATTGCCAGTAGTTCCCTAGAGGCCCCGCTGCAAACGGGCTGGAGGACAAAAGATGTTGTGCAAGTTCTCATTGTGAGCACGTATGACTATATATGGAACACATGCCTAGGATTGTCTAGTACTTGGATGCTTTATCTTATTTATCTGTAATTGCCCTATGCTCTGATTGCTATGTGAATTGTCTTCTCCATGCAATGCCCGTCCATCCATCCCTATGCCTACCGTTTCGAATCCCAATTGCATCGCTTTTGTTACTGCTGTCTTTGCTTTACTACTGCTGTTACTTTACTATTCCTACTACAAAACTGTTGCTACTGATAAACTGCTGTGAGCAAGATTGTTTCCTGAAGGGAATATGCCTGAGAGGCAATAATAAAGTGGTTATTATCTTATTCCATGTTTATGATACATGTTTATTTTACATGTTATAATTGTATTGATTGGAAACGTTAATACATGTGTGTTAAACAAAAAGGGTTCCTAGTTATGCCTCTCTTATAGACTAGCTTGTTGATTAACAAGATGATCAAGGTTTCCTGATCATAGACATTGGATGTTGTTAATAACAAGGTCGCAACATTAGTTGAATGATGTGATGAACATTCATCTGAAGTATAGCATTATGATCAAAGTCATTATGTTTATATTGCTATAACATCATACGAAGTAATCTTTATCCTTAGACCATGAGATCATGTTAATTGCTAACACCGGAAGAGTATCTTGATAACATCAAACGTCACACCAAAACAGGGTGACTATAAAGATGGGTTCAGTGCTACAAAGGTGTTATGTTGAGGCTCATGGATCAAGAGTGGAATTTGTCAATCCCGATGACGGATAGATATACTCTGGGCCCTCTTGGTGATATCACATTGAGATAGCTTGCAAGCAAGTGATGTGATCACTAGAATGTTATATCATGGGAACGAGAAAAGAGTGCATGTCGGTAACGAGATCAAACTAGGTATGGAGATACCGATGATCGAATCTCGTACATGTAATATATCGCGAGACAAAGGGATTTAGTTACAAGCGTTAAAGGCTCTCACGATCATAGAAGTCATCGTTGAATGTGTAGGAGTCAGTACGGATCTCCAGGTCCCGCTGCTGATTATTGATCGGAGAAGGGTCTCGATCATTTCTGCATTATTCGCGAACCGTAGGGTGACACACTTAAGAGTTACCGGACACCATTTTGGAGCACATATGTTTCAGACGAAAGAATTGCAAAGCGCAGGAATTGTTTCAATAGAAACCGGAAATTGTTTCGGGTGAAATTGCAAAAAGTGGTTCTGCATGTGATATTGAAATATTGCAAGGGGCTATATGTGAATATTTGTTAATTAAAGTAATTAACAAAATTCTGAATAAATTTAATAAAAGAGTTTTATTAAATGAGAGAGCATTAAACTTGGAGAATTTTAATGCATTTAAAGTGGAGACTTTAAAAGGGAATGTGAAGAGGCATTTTAATGTGGAGGGGTTACCACCACATGAATGGGGGAGGTGAGGGGTCACCCCCCCATGCACCGGCCATGGAGAGGTGGGGCACCCCCCTCCTCCTATAAAAGGCCACCCATTCCCTCCTTCATCCTCACACCTCCTTGTGAAGGATCTCTCTCCCCCTCTAGAATTATTCCCCCATGGTCTCGGATTAGCGAGATACATGTTCCTGGTGGCATTTCGTCTGGAAGGAGTTGCTGCTTCCGCTCGATCGCTGGAGCGAGGAGGTGGAGGTTATCCGGTGGCTTGAACGTGTGTGCGAGTACGGATGCGCTGCTGAGTTGTGGCGCTCGGACTTCCTCACGATCTTGAGATCGGCAAGTGTACGACTACATCAACCACGAGTTCCTACTCGTTAACAAAACTCGTTGTCTTCAAGGGTAAGTTCTTGTTGGATGTATGTCCACCCGTTTCTTTGTACCTAGTAGATAGATCTTGGCGTATAGTTCACACCGTAGGAAATTTTTTGTTTTCTATGGTGCGGACCCAACAGTGGTATCAGAGCAAGATCTATGCGTAGGTGCTTTGCACGGGTAGTACACATATGTTTATATGTGGGCGATGATGATCATGTTATTGCATCTTCTATGTACTTTGGATATTGGTGGCATAGTGGGATGAAGCGGCCCGGACCAACCTTACATGTCATCGTACATGAGACCGGTTCCACGACTGACATGCAACTTGTTTTGCATAAGTGGCTGGCGGGTGTTTGTCTCTTCTACTATAGTCAATATCTGATTTACAAAGAGTTGCTAATAACTTGGTTATCCTCGTTGTGGTTCATGTTCGTAGGAGAGAACGGTTCTATCTCCGAAATCCCTAAGCCACATAAAACTTGCAATTGATAAATTAGAGGCGTCTAGTTTAGATCGTTCCTGGGCTAGTTATTGATATGGTATTGTTGTAAGTAGATGTATGATAGATACTCTTACAACACATTCAACGTGTAAGTTCCATAGACCTTGGCCTTACACACAAAGGAATGATGGAGATCATACCACGATGCAAATGATAGAGATCAAATGCATGGACCATATCATCTCACTTTACACATTAGATGTTAGCATCTTATACTGCTAGTTTGGCGCTTTTGGTAGCATTGTAAGATGATCCCTCATTTAGATATCAAGATAAAATGTGTTCTTCCTTGAGTATGCACTGTTCTATGGATCGTGTTTCGAGACATCACGTGATGATCGGGTGTACTCGACTCTACGCTTTCATACAACGGGTGTAAGACAGTTTTACACACGCGAGTACTAAGGTTCTTACTTGGCGAGCCTAGCATGTACAGACATGGCCTCGGAACACAGACCGAAAGGTTAAGCATAAGTCATATAGTTGATATGATGCCCATATTGATGCTCGCCTTTGAAGCTACACCGACTCACGTGATGATCGGACTTGGTGTAGTGGATTTGGTTCATGTAATCACCAAAAGGACACGAGGGATGTCGTTTTTGAGTGGGAGTTTATTTCTAATTTGTATTAGTAGAACTAAATTTGTCATAAACTAAATCGAAGTGAATTTGCATAATTTGTTGTAGTCATTGGCATCTGTTCACTACCTTATGCTTAGTTTTAATTGAGATAATAGAACTATAGAATTCTGGATATTTACTTTACGAACTGGTATCGTATTGTTTTGAATGTCAATTTAAAGTTTATAAGTTCTATTGCAAACTTTTAGCAAACTCTATTTACTCCATGAAGTTTAATAAGTAGTATTAAATCAAGAGTAAGAATTCCAATGTTAGTATCTAAAGTATCATGTTTGCCTCCATGATTGTTGATATTCAAAAGTTGTTTTAATATCAAGATTATATAGGAGATGAAAGAATTGTTTCAAAAACCATCATGTGTGAAAGATATTGTGATATCTGAAACAATGTTTTTGGTTGCATTATGATAGAGTATAATTTAGCAAAATACATGTTCTCATATTGTATGAGAATTTGTGAAGGATGGAGATGCTAGGCATCCGGATCTCCCAAAAAGGTTTTTGGGAACTAAAATTATACTCGTCATTCTTCCTTATAGGCTATTGTAGCTTGATCATGAAAGTTGTCATGATAAGGATGAATAGAAGATGTAAGTAAAATGTTTACTACACTAATAGATTACTAAAGAATGGATTTTTGAAAGAATACCAAACATTTGATGATGGTGATCCACTTCAAAGTGCAAGTCCTAAGGTATTAGTATTTGACTATATACGCTTTGTACTATGTGTCATGTGAATGACACCACTATTGATGTTGATAGATTCTTTTAAAAGGAAAAGGAATTGCTGAAAGAGAATCTATAAAATATTTGGCAGAAAAGAAAAAGTTGGAGATGTCCAACTTAGGTATATAGAAGATATACATGTTATGGTTGTATTCCTTACTTGTTAAACAATGTGGTTTTGAGGTATTGGATACTGAATTGGTTGGTATGAAGTGTCATATAGGACAACGCAATTCATGAACTACAATGGCCTAAGTAACTAGCAAGAGAATAAGTGATGATGTTCATCGAAAACAAATAAAGTGTTATTGTGTTTTTCGTTGTCGTCAAACCTAGCCTTCAAGATTTGTTTTAATAATTGTTATTTTGTTCCGGTATTATGAGAATAATGGTTGTTAAAATAATTACCGTATTCCATAAAGGATGGATGAACTTTTACATGTCTAGTGGGAGAAATCACAGCCATAAACACTATTGCTAAAATGTCGCAAGACAAATGATTGAAAGATCACTTATGAAGTAACATCGTTGTTTAAATTATATTGGAAAAAAACATGAAGAAACTCCATGTTTATGGAATTTTGGAGTCTTTTGATTTTGATCAATTGACGCTGGTGAAACTTTCCTCGAGATAATTGACACTCCGTCCATAGGCCAAAGAGGAACGGATGACTAACTTATTGGATATTATGCATGTTGATGTATATAGTCCATTATGTGTAGCCATATGCGATGGATCCTTTTGCTTCATATGCTTTCTCCAGAAATTTAAGTGAATATATCTATATATTTACTTAATAAGGAAGAAGTATGAAACATTTGAAAAATTGTTCAAAGACTTTCAAGATGAAGTGGAAAATCATTGTAACAAGAAAATAAAGAGTTTATGATTTGATCATAAAGGAAAATATTTGAGTTACAGGTTTAGCAAAACACCTAAGATTTGAGGAATTGTTCCATGATTTGTGTTTCCCTATAAACCATAGGAGTATGGCATATTCGAGAGATGAAATCAAACCATGTTTGACATGGTAAGATCAAAGGTGTCATTTATAAAACTGCCATTATGTTTTAAGGATTGAAGCTTTAGAGACTACCGCTTTTACACTGAAAAGAGCACCATCGTGATCCGTTGAAATGACACCATATAAGTTATGGTTTGGGATAAAACCCGAATTGTCTTTTCTTAAATTTTGGTATGCTATGCATAAGTAAAATGTTTACAACCAAAGTCGGATAAGCACGTCTTTGTAGGTTATCCCAAAGAATTTGTTGGGAATTTCTCTATAACACCGAGGACAAAAGAGTTTGTTACTTGGAACGTCAAGTTTCTTGAGAAGGATTTTTTCGCGAAAAGTTAAGTGGGAGGACAATAGAACTTTGATAAGGTTGTTGAACCTTAGCTATATGTGCTAAGTAGCGCAGCGCCGGAAAGTGTCCCGGTGGCGGCCACAATGCTCATGGCTCACGTGATTACAAAGGGTGTGATCTCGGAGATTAGAGTTCCTATTGAACCGTGTGGGTCGGTAAGAATCAAATAGTGTGATTTGATAAGCAAGTCGTTATTGTTTTGACAATGATGAACCGACTACATGCAAAGAAGCGATGATGGGCCCTGACTCCATAAAATGACTAGAAGTCATAGAATCTGTGATAGTATCCATACACGAGAAATCAAGTTTCTGAACTTGGAAGACCCTCAGGGAAGGCGTGAAGCCTATCGGTGTGTTTGGATCTATAAAGAAATAGACATGGATGTTTAACATCTATGAAATAGTCGACATGTCGAAAAGAAGTTTACGGCAATATTCAAGGAGTTGACTGTGACAAGATTTGATCTTTCATAGCGATATTTAGTCTTGACGGATTAATGTAGCAACCACTACATATAATTTGCTGTATGGTAGTTGAATAAACAAAACAATGTTCTTCTAATAGAATGGTTACCTAGGACGTGTACAAGACACAGTCCGAAGGGTTTTGTTAATTCAAAGGGTGCTAAAAGGGCATGCAAACTTCAATAGTTGAAGTAAGCATAGCGGAGTTGGAATCTTCACCATGATGAAACTGTTATAAGAGTTTAAATTCATTGGAGATGATGAAGATGCTTGCATTTGCAAGAAATTAAGTGGGAGCACTGAGACATATTTCTAATACATTATGTAGAGGACATATTGTTGATTGGAAAGCATGTATCTTGTATTGACACAAGTTAAGAATTTCATTAAAATAAGATTTCGATGAAAGACTTGGGCAAAACCGGAATATTAGGCATCAATATCTATATGGATAGATTGAGGCGCTAATATGGTTGTGCATATACATATATGAGATATTGAAAGGGTTCAATATGGAAACAACAAGAAAGGTTCTTGCTGCATGGAAAGGATTGTATCAAGATTCAAGTGTTCCAACACTTGGTGAGTAAAATCACATGAAGATTTTGATCGATTATACCATGATATGTATATATCCAGAATGTCCTATGCTCTAAATGTTATGAGCGCATACCAGAATGATCCATAAGATGATCATTGGACAATAGTAAAGATATTCTTATGAGATTTGGAAGAACTAAGAATATATCATGTATAAGTGACAAATAGTTAAAGGTAGTTCATTGTAAAGTGTTACATTGATACTGGTTTTTTCACAAGATACAAATTAAATTTATCTCAATTTAGACTATGGGTGGCACAATATAATGGAAAGGATGTTCCATGATGGATTTGGATGGGTTCCAAAGTTGAGACATTGTGACGGATACTACAACAAAAAGGCTAAGTATATGACTGCTATAGTAGCAGCATAGGAGGGCATTTGTGTTAAGTATTTTGTTATCAAACTAGGTGTAGTTCAAAGTGGGCTAATACTATGAAGATATATTGTGTGACAATAATATCAACATATTTTAATCAGAACAAACTAAAGGTCTCACCAAAGGACCAAATTTATACAATGCCATCTCATTTGAGAATGAGTGATGCGTAGAGACACAAAGAATGCAAATACACACGGACCTAAAACTGTCAGATCCGAAGATTATGTTAACCACTAGCAATCGTGTATATGCAACACCAGAAAGCCATAGGTGTTCAATAAGCAAAGTTTTTTCAAACTAGATTATTGACTCTAGTGCAAGTGGGATACTGAAGGGAATATGCCCGAGAGGCAATAATAAAGTGGTTATTATCTTATTCCATGTTTATGATAAATGTTTATTTTACATGCTATAATTGTATTGATCGGAAACGTCAATACATGTGTGTTTAATAAACAAAAAGGGTTCCTAGTTATGCCTCTCTTATAGACTAGCTTGTTGATTAACAAGATGATCAAGGTTTCCTGATCATAGACATTGGATGTTGTTAATAACAAGGTCACAACATTAGTTGAATGATGTGATGAACATTCATCCGAAGTATAGCATTACGATCAAAGTCATTATGTTTATATTGCTATAACATCATACGAAGTAATCTTTATCCTTAGACCATGAGATCATGTTAATTGCTAACACCGGAAGGGTATCTTGATAACATCAAACGTCACAGCGTAACAGGGTGACTATAAAGATGGGTTCAGTGCTACAAATGTGTTATGTTGAGGATCATGGATCAAGAGTGGAATTTTTCAATCCCGATGACGAATAGATATACTCTGGGCCCTCTCGGTGATATCACATTGAGATAACTTGCAAGCAAGTGATGTGATCACTAGAATGTTATATCACGGGAACGAAAAAAGAATGCATGTCGGTAACGAGATCAAACTAGGTATTGAGATACCGATGATCGAATCTCGAACATGTAATATATCACGAGACAAAGGGATTTAGTTACAAGCGTTAAAGGTTCTCATGATCACAGAAGTCATCGTTGAATGTGTAGGAGTCAATACGGATCTCCAGGTCCCGCTGCTAATTATTGATCGGAGAAGGGTCTCGATCATGTCTACATTATTCGCGAACCGTAGGGTGACACACTTAAGAGTTACCAGACACCATTTTGGAGCACATATGTTTCAGATGAAAGAATTGCAAAGTGCAGGAATTGTTTCAATAGAAACCGGAAATTGTTTCGGGTGAAATTGCAGAAAGTGGTTCTGCATGTGATATTGAAATATTGCAAGGGGCTATATATGAATGTTTGTTAATTAAAGTAATTAACAAAATTCTGAATAAATTTAATAAAAGAGTTTTATTAAATGAGAGAGCATTAAACTTGGAGAATTTTAATGCATTTAAAGTGGAGACTTTAAAAGGGAATGTGAAGAGGCATTTTAATGTGGAGGGGTTACCACCACATGAATGGGGGAGGTGAGGGGTCACCCCCCATGCGCCGGCCATGGAGAGGAGGGGCACCCCCTCCTCCTATAAAAGGCCACCCATTCCCTCCTTCATCCTCACACCTCCTTATGAAGGATCTCTCTCCCCCTCTAGAATTATTCCCCCATGGTCTCGGATTAGCGAGATACATGTTCCCGGTGGCATTTCGTCTGGAAGGAGTTGCTGCTTCCGCTGGATCGCTGGAGCGAGGAGGTGGAGGTTATCCGGTGGCTTGAACGTGTGTGCGAGTACGGATGCGCTGCTGAGTTGCGGCGCTCGGACTTCCTCACGATCTTGAGATCGGCAAGTGTACGACTACATCAACCACGAGTTCCTACTCGTTAACAAAACTCGTTGTCTTCAAGGGTAAGTTCTCGTTGGATGTATGTGCACCCGTTGCTTTGTACCTAGTAGATAGATCTTGGCGTATAGTTCACACCGTAGGAATTTTTTTGTTTTCTATGCTGCGGACCCAACATTTCCAGGTGCAGCTGAATTGACAACTCAGTTGTTAAGGCTTATAAATATTCTTTGGCTCCCCTTGTGTTGAATCAATAAATTGGGTTTCACTTCCCTCGAAAATACTGTGATACCCCCCCTATACTTGTGGATCATCAGGGCGCACAGGCCCATATGCTCAGGCCGGAGACTCTGGTGTGGGGTCCGGAGACTCCGGTGTGGGCCGGAGACTCCGGTCTGTCTCCGGTGTCGTCTCTAGAGGGGCCTTCTGGCTGTCCTCGAGCTCGATCTAGGGGTCAGTCTGGAGATGGGTTCGGAGACTCCGGGGTCTTTAGGCCGGAGACTCCGGTGCTCCAGCTGCTACTTCTTCCGTCTTCTCTTCCAAGCCTCCGTCTTGTCGGGCTTGGTGTTCCAGGCTTCCTCCCATGCCTCCGTACTTGTTGGTGTGAACCTATCATGGATATGGGACGGAGTATGAAGTAGTATATCATTCAATGGGGTAGGAAGTGGGCTCGCATAGAGGAACATATTCACCTTTGGAGTCCGTGACGACTTGGCATAAGTTGGAGACCATGATGTGGTAACGACCAAAGGTCGGGCTACATCATCTCCCCTCCCTTTAAAAAGAGTCGTCCTCGACTCTACACGCTTATCACAAAGTAGAAGATGTCGAGAGACCTTCTTGATCCCGGGGTTCACCATATAGTCGTCCTCGGGAAGATTGAATTGACAACACTTCAATGTTCCTTCACCTTCAATGAAGCCTACAAAGCTCACCACAAAATCAAAGAAACACTCAAAGCATAGCCAATTCATGAAGATTATAGCATGAGTCCTCAAGTAGAGTGAAGTCACCTTAGGATATAGAGATGGCTCATTGAAGGGCAGCCATAGGTAACTCTCTACGGTTCGTATTGTCAACTTATGTTCCATACAGGTTGACGCGGAAGCAATTGTACCTTCACACAACAAAGACCAAGCAAAATATGTTTGTGTGTGATAGAGGAGCATGTCATTTGTGGCATGTCCATTCCTGTTCACAATACTATTAACACAACTCAAGTATAGCAAACCGGATGCATATGCAAGGTCAAAGTGCATGGAAATCGTTTGAACATCATCCAAATGTGGGAACTCAAAAACTCCATAAAACATCTTAGCGTGGCACTCAAAGCAATGGACAATATTGGTCAACATCTTTGATGCAAGAGTAGGAGAATTCGGCAAAAACACATGCGGAAGAACATCCAAAACAACATCATTATGTGTGCAAATCAACCATTGGAAAGAACAATTGTTCAATATGTTGGATGCCATACACATATCATCAAAAGCCAAGATCATGGGGGTATGAGTATCGCAAGCGGAAGCAAAAACAACATGTTTGCAAACAAACCATATGAAAGAGCAAGTGGTCCTTATGTTTGTTGCAACAACAATACGAGAGACCTGGAACCTCTCATGACAATATATGCTCTTAATGTCATTATGGTTGCACACAAAACATCAGAAAGAGAAATTGTTCAACATTTTTGTGGCAACACACAAAGCATCAATATCCAATAGCAACGAAACATGATTGTCACAAGGTGAAAGAATACCATCAACATGCTTGCAATCAAACCATAGGAAAGAGAAATTTGTCAACATGAAAGATGCAAAGCATGTGAAAGGTATCAGATTTGGGTTCGATCTTGAACTCACTTGGGGGATGCTCTCTAGAGCTCTTTTTGTCAACTCGTGCTCCACCGAGGTTGCTATTTTTGTGCAGATACCTAGACACATCATAGATAAAAGGAAGAGCATGTGTGCATGGTAGAGAAATACATCATCCATCATGACATATCTCTTCTTGTGCACATCACCATTAGTGTCAATCAAGTATGAAAAATGTGTATGGTGAGTATGCAAGTGGGGAACATGCTTATCATGGCAATCATCAAAATCTCCAAAAATTGAGAAAGCTATGGGGCCATCTCAATATAAACCATATGAGAATTATCGTTGCAAGTAAAACAAGTGAAAGAGCAATTATTCAACTTATTGCAAGCAATGGGAGAGATTGTAAAACATTCATGACAAAGCATGGTTCGAGGGGTACCATTGGTAACATCATTGCAAGCAAAACATTGGAAAGAGCAATTGTTCAACAAAGTGCAAGCAATGATATCATCAACGTAACGTTTAGAGCATATCATGTCTATGGCAATATCATGGCAATAAAGGGAATCCACATGGTCATCATGATGCATAGCAAGATTAACACATGGGAATAAGAATGGAACATATGTCATGTCACAAGTATCATCCATAGCATGCAAGTCATCAAAAATCATCATGTCCACTAGTGGCATCATGGCATCATCAACACCCGTATTCTTACCTTGTTCATACCTCTCATATGAAGTGGGTGTTGTGGTAGCATTGGCCTCCATGTGGGCGACTTCTTCATCATGTATGGGGGGCATCATCTTCATCCACCATGTACATCTTCTTGGTTGGAGGCATCATCATCTCCAAGCTTGGCGCTTCTTGCTCCATGGAACCTAGCACATCATGAGGAAACACACTAGAGATAGAGGGTAAGTCGTTAGAAATCAAAGTGGTCTCACATGACCTATCAACTACCACTCTCAACTCACTACGTGTATCACTCATGCCCTCCAAATGGAAGCACTCAATCTCACGTATGGTGGAGTCTCTCATATCACTCTTGTTTTCACTCAAGTGGGCTAAGTGGCTCTCATACTCACATGGGATTGGTACCACATCATCACTCAAGCACATAGGGATAGGCTTGGTTCTCTCAACTTCATGCGCCTCCTTTGGTGAAGGGAAAGTCCCATGCTCACCATTCTTGACCTTGTCGCTGGCGTCTTGCACCTTGGCTTGTGTAGTCCTCTTGACGTACTCGTCCAACTTGGCAAAGTAGAGGTCTTCGTCTTCCTCATCCATGAAGTTGCATGCGACATATAGGACATCAAGTTTGGGCGTTGAAGCTTGGTGGCATGGAGGATAGCTTGCTCTTGGTGCCATTTTGGTGGTGGCACGAGTAGTTGAAGGTACCATATGATGGTGTCGACGGAGGTCATTGGCGTGCCTTGCCAAAGGTTGATGTAGATGGCGCACTTGATCATCCACATGATGCTCACGATGATTCTTCTTGTCCTTTGCACTCTTCTTGGTGAGGCGGTGCCTTCTGGAGCTTGGTTGAGCATTATGGATGGTGCTCAACATGTATTCTCCATCTTCATGGTGAAGATGCCTTGAACAACTTCTTGTATCCTCTTGATGTTGCTGATGATCTCGAGAGGATGTATGTTGATGAAGATTCTTGCTTTGTGGTGCCTCTTTTGGAACATGATGTTTGGGCACTACTCTTCTTGGAGTAGATGGCACTTGATGCCTTAGAGGTAGATGCACTTGACGCCTTGGAGATGGTCGTGCTTGGCTCCTTGGAGATGGTGGCGATTGACGGCTTGGAGGTGATGGTGCTCGTCGCCTTGGAAATGGTGGTGCATGACGCCATGTAGGTGGTGGCGCTTGACGCCTTGGAGGTGGATCATCGAAGTAGGTGGTGCCCTTTGGTGTGGCACACTTGGCCTTGAAGGTCATGGTTTCTTGATGATGCATCTCCGCTATCTTGGCATAGTAGTCCTCCATCTCCAAGCGGTGGAGGTATTCTTCATGGCTCATGGAAGAGCCCTCGAAGTGGGTGAAGCTCGCCATGTCCTCCATGCTTGGTGAGGCATCGTCGTTGTAGCACTCGAAGTCATCCATGTTTGGGGAGTGGTTGTTGATGTAGTACTCCATGTCACCCAAGCATGTGGAGCCATTGTCGGTGTAGTGTTCCATGTACTCCATGCATGAGGAGCCATTGTCGATGTAGATCTCCAAGTCCTCCAAGCTTGAGGAGCCATAGTTGATGACGTGCTCCATGTCTTCCATGCATGTGGAGTCGTCGTAGGTGCAATGCTCCAGGTCCTCAACGCATGCAGATCCATTGTCGGAGTAGTGCTGCGTCATGTCCTCTATACTTTTGGAGTCGTAGTCATGGTGGATCATCATGGATTCTTCATATATATCATCCTCGGTTCCGGAGTCCCTAGACATGATTCACAAGACCAAGTGGTCTATATGGAAGTGGTAGGGGGTTAGGGATGCAACATCAAACCTTACTTTACCTTGGAAGATAGTATCGTGCAAGTGGCAACACTTGAGAGCAATCAAAACCAAGCAAAGTGAAGTTCACGAGGAACACCAAAACCAACTAACCACTAAAACACACACACATAAAGCTTATGGTGGATATGTATGGAAGGTGGCGTGTCCAAGAACAATCCAAAATCAAGATATTGTAATGGCAAGTAAAGAACCACGATGATTGATGTCTACGCACTTCTATTCTTGTAGATAGTTGTTGGGCCTCCAAGTGCAGAGGTTTGTAGAACAACATCAAGTTTTCCCTTAAGTGGATCACCCAAGGTTTATCGTACTCAGGGAGGAAGTGGTCAAAGGTATCCCCTCTCAAGCAACCCTGCAATCAAGATACAAGAAGTCTCTTGTGTCCCCAACACACCCAATACACTTGTCAGGTGTATAGGTGCACTAGTTCGGTGAATAGATAGTGAAATACAAGTGGTATAGATAATTATAAGTGATAACAGTGATAGAAGATAGCTTGATGGCGTGTGGTTGACGTGGGAAAAGACTAAAGGCAAACTGAAATAAAGAAGGCAGCAAGCAAACATGTAACAGATCTAATTGCAAACGGTGTATCAATGCTTAGAAACAAGGCCTAGGGATCATACTTTCACTAGTGAACACTCTCATATAAATATATTCTTCTTTATGATACTACACTGAACTACTCTCCGGTTGGACAGTCTAATCGATGGTAGGGCTATAATAGCACACCTCAAAGTTCATCTTTCCCATCTAGAAACCCCACACTATCACCTTGAGCACTAGATGGTCCAAACAAACACCACAATTTCATAAACACATCCAACTCCAAATATAACTCATAACAAGTATTTGTAATCTCTAGCCTAAGTGCCACCATGGTGTGCACACTGTCAACTTTACACACATGGGGAGAGCACAGATCTATTAAGCACTTGAGTAGATAGATAGATCTATAGATTACAAGCTCATGATCTCAATAAGATCATGCATAGAGAAAGAGATGAAAACATAGCTACCGGTAGAACCCTTAGCCTTGAGGAAGAACTACTCCCTCCTCATCATGGGAATCAACAATGGTGATGGAGATGGCGGTGGAGATTGATGGATATGGCTCCAGGGGCACTTCCCCGTCCCGGCAGGGTGCCGGAACAGAGACTTTCTATCCCCCGAATCTCCCCTTCGGTGGCGGCGGCGCTGCGGAACTTTTCGTGGCTGGAGGCTTGATGATTTAGGGTTTTTGCCTCGGGAGGAATATATAGGCGAAGGAGGCAAGGTCGGTGGCTGGGGCCACACCATGCCTGGGCTAGCTCACCTGCCAAGGGGCTGTGGCCACCCTGTGGCCCCTCTCCGACTCTCCTTCTGGCTCCGTGAGTCTTCCGGGAAAATAGTAACTTTGGCTTTTGTCCCGTCCAATTCCGAGAATATTCATTTTCCGACTTCTTGAAACCAAAAACAGCGGAAAACAGGCAACTAGCACTGTGGCATCTTGTTAATAGGTTAGTCCAAGAAATCATATGAAAAGTACTCCAAAGTTGGAACAAAACACAAGAAAGTAGATAAAACCAAGCATGGAACATCAAAAATTATAGATACATTTGCAATGTATCAACATCCCCAAGCTTAACTCCTGCTCGTCCTCGAGTAGGTAAGTGATAAAAAGAAAGAATTAATTTTGAGGTGACATGCACCATCATAAACTTGATCAAAGTATTTGTAAAACCTTCAAAGCTGGGATCATAGTACTTCAATCATAACACGAAAGACAAAGTTCTAGCAATAAGACAAAGAAACTATGATGCAACATGAAAAGGCACAAACAAAAGATTCATGAATAACAATGCTTTGCAAGACGTTTGTTTGTTTCAAATAAAGAAAACATAGCATAATGGTATTCAGCTTGTCCCTCATAGAGTAGCAAATATAAATGCATAGGACACCTTCAAAGTTCATAAGAGTGACTAGATACAAATAGTTTAAAACAAGCAATATCAAGGTATGCATCAATCAACTAGTCTTGGGACAATGCACATAGAACTAAGAATGGCCACTATGCTCTCAAAGTAGGTGCATACAGGTAGAAGGTGGAGACTCAATATAATGGTGGAAGAAGGGCCTTCATAGAAGGAAGTAGGGATTCAAGTCTCATAAAGAGCTTCCAAAGATTATGGTACTTATAGCTTTCAGCTCTCATTGCCCCTATCATAAGCATCTTGAAGTGATTAAGGTTAAAGTGAACAAACTATGGTGTACATGCTTGACGAAGTATAAGTCAAAAATCTCATGTCCCTTGTATACGAGGGCCGCTCCTCATGCTACTCATGTTTAGTCACCGGTAAGTCTTATCATCGTAAGCACATGTGTATCATAGAGAACCGCCAACGGGGTACCCCTTGCCCGATGATATGGAAGAATCCCCATATCAAAATGACAAGCCAAGCAGACAACAAGCATCTTAGCAATCTTCTTATTTACCATGGGAATATGGTGCTTTTTTTTTCTCTCTTTCCTCTTTTCATATATCTCTTTTTTTTCTCTTTTTTCTCAATATCTGACTCTTTTTTATAAGAAGAATGCTTCATAGACAGCTCATTATGGTTACGCTGCAGGTTTCCACCATGTCAGCATGGATTAGACCAGCGGCCCAGGCATTTCTCTAACACATATACATAACTCCATGGACTTACAAGCTCCCCTTTCATTTCACACTGACGACATCCATATACAAAAGAGCATCATATCAACTAGGTACAAGTACCAAGTGTGTTGAAAGTGTTCCCCATGACAACATGGTTCTGCTAATCGCCAACAAACAAGTGCAAGCATATACAACATAGATGACACAATGGTTCAAGTTTATTAAGGGCAAGAAAAATAAAGTGTGCCATCAAGTTCGTGAGAGCTTTAATCACTAGTTTTCTCATAACAAGTTTAATTCGGAAGGTAAACAAAAACATGAATATACTTGGAATAGCATAAGCTAGTAGGTAGGTATGGTGGACTCTTTGGAATAACTTGGTTTAGGGAGTTGGATGCATGAGTGGAACTCATACTTGGTTGCGGAGGCTAGCAAAAGATTGGGAGCGACAAACTAAGAGTGCAATAATGGCCATAATCATGCAGAGCGACAAAACATCATTGATCAAAGCATAAAGTGATACTACAAGTTGAAAACTAAAGGATCATAAAGGCTTATGGTGACCTTGGATAGTCATAACATGGTGTGAGCATGCGCCAAGTCAACCCAAATAAAGCATCAAAGGAGAATACCACAATACTATGCTTTAATATGCTAAAACAACGCATGATTCATCCAAGGCACATTAAGCAATCTCAATTGTTTATAACAAGTCATGCTACATCAAAGAATACTAAGCATAAAGCCAAAACAATATCAAGCATGGCATGACAAATCATAGGCCACAGTCAAAAAAAAAATTCTCTTTATCACTTAGGCATGAACTTTCCTACTCTTTTCCAATCCAAACCAAACTATTTGAAAACCAATGCATGAGAGAGGGGGTCCTACCAATTTATTCGACAAACTAATAAAACCAAGCAAACAAAAACCAAAAACAAAAACAAAAAATAAGACGCTCCAAGAACAACCCAACTGTGCATGAAACAATAAAAATGAAGTGTTTGGAAGGAACCTGTGATTTTTATTGATGAAGAGGGGGATGCCTTGGGCATCCCCAAGCTTTGACGCTTGTAATTCTTGGATATTTATTGGGGTGACATGCGTGGCATCCCCAAGCTTGAGCTTTAGTCCATTCTTCATCTCATTACTCATTCCTTCCATACACTTGAAATTTTTTCCTTCATACAAAACTTCACACAATCTTTATTAGCAACATTAATACACTCAAGATAATAGGTCTTAAGGTTCAGTTCTAACACCAATAAACTTCCATTAGAACACTAGCTACTGAAACACTTCCCTCAAAAAGCTCAATTCCCCAAAAGAACTCAAAAAGGAACCAACAAGAAGCAAATGCAGAAAATGGCAGAAATCTGTCAAGACAGACCAGTAGGTAAAGACGAATTTTTTCGAAGACCTTCTGTTGCTAAAATCAAAAGGTGTTGAACTAACAAAAGTTAGATAACAACCTGGGGCAGAAGCACAAAAATTCACGCCTCAAAAAGACCTTCAGAGATTTTACATGAATTTTTACGGTGAAGCACAGAAATCTGTTTCAGGACAGCAACTTTCCCAATCATTACTTCTCTCTCATTAGAGGTTAATCTTGGCACAAAAAGCAAATAAAAAGGATAAGGAGCGGTTATTACTGAAGTAATAACTTCCAAGACTCATCTGAAACTTTTGGGTTATCTCCCAATAAGTACTTTTCTTTAATGCCTTTAAGTTAGGCTTGATAGTTTGAGAAGATGCTCACATAAGAAATATGAATTGAAGTAAAAGAGAGCATCAAGAAGCAAATTCAAATCACATTTAAGTCTAACCCACTTCCTATGCATAGGAATCTTGTAAAGGAACAAGTCATGAAAGCACAAAGCAACAAGCATAGGAAAGCAAAACAAGTGCAGCTTCAAAATTTTCAACATAAAGAGGGGAAACTTAATATTGTTGAGATACATAAAACCATGTTTCCCTCTCTCATAATAACTTTCAGTAGGATCATGAATAAAATTAACAATATAACTATCACATAAAAAATTCTTATCATGATCCACATGCATATAAGAATTATCACTCTCCACATAAACATAGTCATTCTTATTAATTGTAGTGGGAGCAAATTGAACAAAATAGCTATCATTATTATTCTCATCACCATAATCATTAAATATAGGAGGCATATTGTAATCATTAATTTTCTACTCAATAGTAGGTGGACTGAAAGTATCATATTCATCATTGTAATCATCATATATTGGAGGTTTGGTATCATCATAAGCAATAGAATAGCTATCTTCCAAAGCTGGGGAACTAAAAACATCATTCTCATCAAAACCAGCTTCCCCAAGCTTAGACTTTTCCATAGCATTAGCAATAATGGTGTTCAAAGAATTCATACTAATAACATTGCTATTAGCATGCAAATAAAGTTCCATAGGTTTTTTAATTTTCTCTTCAAACACTTCATGTCCTAACTCAAGATAAATACTATAAAGCTCTCTAATTTTGTTGTTGTTTTCCATTAATCCTAACTGGTGAAAACAAGAAACAAAAAGACAAAATTGTAGAATCTAAAGGAAATAACTTCGAGCACTCACACCGGAGGATGTGAGTACCTTTTACCTTACCTCCCCGGCAACGGCACCAGAAAATAGGTGTTTGCCATGGGAGGTTCTTCTTCTTTAATCCTCCGGTGTGAATACCTTTTACCTTACCTCCCCGGCAACAGCGCCAGAAAATAGCTTGATGTCTACGCACTTCTATTCTTGTAGACGGTTGTTGGGCCTCCAAGTGCAAAGGTTTGTAGAACAGCAGCAAGTTTTCCCTTAAGTGGATCACCCAGGGTTTATCGAACTCAGGGAGGAAGTGGTCAAAGGTATCCCCTCTCAAGCAACCCTGCAATCAAGATACAAGAAGTCTCTTGTGTCCTCAACACACCCAATACACTTGTCAGGTGTATAGGTGCACTAGTTCGGCGAAGAGATAGTGAAATACAAGTGGTATAGATAATTATAAGTGATAACGGTGATAGAATATAGCTTGATGGCGTGTGGTTGACGTGGGAAAGGACTAAAGGCAAACTGAAATAAAGAAGGCAACAAGCAAACATGTAACAAATCTAATTGCAAATGGTGTATCAATGCTTAGAAACAAGGCCTAGGGATCATACTTTCACTAGTGAACACTCTCATATAAATATATTCTTATTTATGATACTATGCTGAACTACTCTCCGATTGGACACTTGATGGTAGGGCTATAACAACACACCTCAAAGTTCATCTTTCCCATCTAGAAACCCCAAACTGTCACCTTGAGCACTAGATGGTTCAAACAAACACCACAATTTCATAAAGACAACCAACTCCAAATATAACTCATAACAAGTATTTGTAATCTCTAGCCTAAGTGCCACCATGGTGTGCACACTGTCAACTTCACACACATGGAGAGAGCAGAGATCTATTAAGCACTTGAGTAGCAAGGTAGATCTATAGATTACAAGCTCATGATCTCAATAAGATCATGCATAGAGAGAGATGAACACATAGCTACCGGTAGAACCCTTAGCCTCGAGGAAGAACTACTCCCTCCTCATCATGGGAATCAGCAATGGTGATGGAGATGGCGATGGAGATGGCTCCAGGGGCACTTCCCCGTCCCGGTAGGGTGCCGTAACAGAGACTTTCTGTCCCCCGAATCTCCCCTTCGGTGGCGGCGGTGCTGCGGAACTTTTCGTGGCTAGAGGCTTGATGATTTAGGGTTTTTGCCTCGGGAGGAATATATAGGCGAAGAAGGCAAGGTCGGTGGCTGGCCAGGGGGCCCACACCATGCCCTAGCGCGGCCTGGGCTGGCCCACGCCAAGGGGGTGTGGCCACCCTGTGGCCCCTCTCCGACTCTCCTTCTGGCTCCGTGAGTCTTCCGGGACAATAGTAACTTTGGCTTTTGTCCCGTCCAATTCCGAGAATATTCATTTTCTGACTTCTTGGAACCAAAAACAGCAGAAAACAGGCAACTGGCACTGTGACATCTTATTAATAGGTTAGTCCAAGAAATCATATGAAAAGTACTCCAAAGTTGGAACAAAACACAAGAAAGTAGATAAAACCAATCATGGAACATCAAAAATTATAGATACATTTGCAATGTATCAATGATCACAAAGCAAAACAAATCAATCCACAAGAAGGAATATATACAAGGAAACACACACGGTGGGATAAATGGTACTTCTGCGACGGAGAAAGTGAGATAAGAACCAAATGATTACCTAGCGAAGACTATAAGCTCGTGTCGCACAAGTGCAAGGAGAGACGCTAGTTCGATTGCAATAAAATTGGTGGGCTACAAGATATGCACAATAAGTACCACCTATTTGATGTTCATCGAGCTTGCGCTTCCTATTCTATTAGGCACTTGTTTCTTTCTTTTTCTTTTTTATATTTTTTCTCATTTTTTTTTCACCTGCCTCTTCCTTGTGCCAACAACTATACAAGATAACTATATGAGATACCGCGCTAACAACTTTTGCTCGGAATTCTACAAGGTATCAAATGTGTATAGCCCAAGCAATCATAGGAGGAACTAGTCTCAGTAGGTGTTTGTTGATCGCAAAGATAGTGTAGCTCACAAAGGGATGCAAGTGGGGAGAAGTCGCGGATTTTGTATACCTTTCATCGCCGATCTTCACCCTTTATTGGTGGATTTCACCTTGCTCACGGAATTTGTATGGAGTAGATAGCATGAACCACAAATATGATGATGTAGATCTCCTTCTCCTCTTCGAAACGAGCTAAAGAACACCAAAATCCGAGTTCCTATGCAAAAGTTATGCTCGAAACCGTGAAACAGATTTGTTGTCAGTAGTGGGGGCGGAGACTTTGCCAGAAACTCCGGTCTGGGCTGGAGTCTCCGATCCGGGGGCCGGAATCTCCGGTCCGGAGGTTCTAGGACGTGCAGAACTTGTCCGGGACACGATTTTGATGGGAAAACTCGAATCAAAACACCAAATTGGTGGGGGAAATCAAGGAATTAGGCCATGGGAACGCATGGAAAGGTAGATCAACAAGTTTAGCAAGTAATCCATGGATCAAAACCTACCAAAACGCACTCAAATCATAGATCGATCCAAAACATGAACTGGGGCTGTTTTTGGTGGAATTTCAAATTTATGGGAAACAGACCAAATCGAGGAGAAATCCGTGGCAACCAAAAGCTCATGATACAAGATGTTATGGGGTAACCCCGTGGGTGGCCCGATCTTTACGGATCTCGTGGTCAAATCGATGGGAAAGTGAGGGGAAAGAGAGAAGGTAGCGGAAGCGGATGCACACCTCGCGAAGAACACGATGAACACACGCAAAACTCACATGATACAAGGTCGATTGCTCTCACCGGTGGCCACCAGTCTGATAGAATCCTCACAAGGAAAGAACGGTCAACGTGCTCCCTCGATCCCACGCGAAGAGGGAAGAACACCTTGGAGAGGGTCTTGACGTCTTGGCAAAGGGACACCGATGCCAAGGCCTTGTACAACGAGGGAGGCGCGATGCAAACTCCAACAAGGTGGTGACAATAGTCGATCCCCTTTGGTAGAAGGGGATGAGGCAAAACTAGAGATTCCACAAAGGGGGTTGTATTTAGTCTATCATCTATGCCTAGGATTACATGAGGGGGTGGGGGCACTATATATAGGCTAGCCACTAGTTCAAGCGTACTTTAGGAATAAAAGGGGAAAGTCTGGGCGGACTAAGGGGTACATGGGCCGAAGGCCCAGCTAGGGGCGCACAGGCCTATATGCTCAGGCCAGAGACTCTGGTGTGGGGTCCAGAGACTCCGGTGTGGGCCAGAGACTCTGGTCTGTCTCCGGTGTCGTCTCCAGAGGGGCCTTCTGGCTGTCCTCAGCTCGATCTGGGGGTTAGTCTAGAGATGGGTCCAGAGACTCCGGGGTCTTTAGGCCGGAAACTCCGGTGTGGCCAGAGACTCCGGTGTGTGCAGGCTGGAGACTCCGGTGCTCCAGCTGCTACTTCTTCCATCTTCTCTTCCAAGCCTCTGTCTTGTCGGGCTTGGTGTTCCAGGCTTCCTCCCATGCCTTCGTACTTGTTGGTGTGAACCTATCATGGATATGGGACGGAGTATGAAGTAGTATACCATTCAATGGGGTAGGAAGTGGGCTCGCATAGAGGAACGGATTCACCTTTGGAGTCCGTGACGACTTGGCATAAGTTGGAGACCATGATGTGGTAACGACCAAAGGTCGGGCTACATCAATTAGTATATGCATGTGTGCTTTCTCGATGTTTGCCAATTGCCCCGCTGTAATTTTTTCACCCAACATGTCATCTATCTTAAGGAGAATCACCACTAGTGAACTATGGACCCCGGTCCTTTCTTTTACCATCAATCTACAACTGTTTACTATTCTATGTTTACTTTCTGCAAGCTATTACTCTCTTCCACACAATACGTTTAATCCTTTGTTTTCAGCAAAAACCAATGAGATTAACAACCTCACTGTAAGTTGGGGGCAAAGTTCTGTGGTTGTGTTGTGCAGGATTCCAAGTTGGAAACAACACCTTGGAGGTGTTTCCTTGCTCCTACTGGTTCGATAACCTTGGTTTCATAACTGAGGGAAAACTTGTTGCTATACTCATCATACCTTCCTCTTGGGGTTCCCCAACGAGCTCGATATATTTTGGGCCATCAAGCTCTTTTTCTAGTGCCATTGTCGAGGAGTCAAGGACATCTTCACAAGGGGAGTCCCTCATAACAATCTCTTTACTTTGTTTTATTTGTTTTTCTTAGTTTATTTCTTCTTTATTTGCTTGTTTCTTTTATCAAAAACACAAAAAAATTAGTTGTTCTAGTTTGCTTCTTTTTACCAAAAACACAAAAAAAATTAGTTCCTGCTATAGTTGTTATTTCTATTGATCTGTTATTGTCTTCCTTTATCATGCTTTCTATCAATGGTGGGTTTCTTTGAAACTAGATCTTATTGGCAAGATGGGTTCATGGAACAACAGAAATATTATGAGGAACACCGCTTGTCACAAAAAGGGAAACTCTTATGGGAACAAATTAATAAATTGTGTACTATTGCTAGAAACATGTGCTCTACTTATAATATTACTTATTGCTTTGATAAATCTTATTGCTGTAGGAGCTATAAACACCTACCTTTTTAATGTGTGTATAATGATGATGTTACCATATCTTCTTATGTTAAGGGAAATTATGACTTTTATGATGTGGAACAAATTGAAGAATTTATTGCTTGGAAGGGTGCATTCGAACTTGCTTATTTGCTTGAAAATACTGATGATGCACCTTATAAATATGAGGTTTATCATATACTTAAATTTTTCTTTGATAATTACAAGGTAGAGAATGGATATATTCTTGAATATCTTAATAGATGCTCTTCACTAACAGAAGAGACTAATGCCTTGCGGGAGCCTATGGAAGAAGAAATTGCTGAAACTGGAAGCTCATTGGATGAAAAAGAGGAGGAGAGTGATGATCAAGAGGAGGAAGAATGGATCTACCCATTCCTACCTTCTAATGAGAGTAACTCTTTACCCATTACATTATTTGATTGTCCTCCCTGCTTACCAAAGGAGGATGAATGCTATGTTCCTATGGATTCTTTTGAATTTTTTATAAGAAAGCTCTAGATGATTGTCCTATATTGGTTGATAATATTAATTGTACTACTATTGAAAATGAGATTGATCAGTCATCTTGTTATAAAATTGTTAAAAGTGGGTTTGAAGGTTTTAATCCCACTATTTTTGAGTTTGATAAAAATTATGTGTTTATAGATCATGAAAAGCATGCTTTATGTGATAGTTATATTGTTGAGTTTATTTATGAGGCTATTGAAAATTATTATGAGAGAGGAAAATATGGTTGTAAAAGTTTTCATGTTACTGAAACACCTCTCTATTTGCTGAAAGTTTTGAAGTTACTCTCGTTTTATCTTCCTATGCCTATCACTTTGTTCTTTGTGAATTTATTTGCGTATAAGATTCCTATGCATAGGAAGTGGGTTAGACTTAAATGTGTATCATATTTTTCCCTGATGCTCTCTTTTGCTTCAATTCATATTTCTTATGTGAGCATCTTCTCAAATTACTGAGCCTAGCTCAAAGGCGTTAAAGAAAAGCACTTATTGGAAGATAAGCCAAATTTTTAGTCAATAATTGTTTTTGTTGAGTCTTGGAAGTTATTACCTCTGTAATAACCTCTTCTTATCCTTTTTGTGTGGTTTTTGTGCCAAGAGTAACCTCTAATGAGAGAGAAGTAAGACTTGGAAAAGTTGTTGTCCTGAAACAGAATTTTGTGCTTCGCTGTAAAAATTCGTGAAACATCTATATACGTCTGTTTGAGCTGTAATTTTTTGTGCTTCTCCTAGGTTGTTATTGAACTTTTGTTAGTTCAACACTTTTCGATTTGAGCAACAGAAGGTCTTCGAAAAAATCGGTTTCTACCTGCTGGTCTATTTTGACAGATTTCTGCCATTATTTGCATTTGCTTCTTGTTGATTCCTTTTTGGGTTCTTTTTGGGGAAATTGAGCTTTTTGAGGAAAGTGCTACAGTATCTTATGTTTTAATGGAAGTTTTACTTGTGTTGGAACTGAACCAAAAAACTTATTATCTTGAGTGCACTAATGTTGCTAATGAAGATTGTGTGAAGTTTTGTATGAAGGAAATTTTCAGGTGTAGGGCAAGAATGATTTAATGAGATGAAGAATGGACTAAAGCTCCAGCTTGGGGATGCCACCCGTGTCACCCCAAGAAATATCCAAGAAGTACAAGCGTCGAAGCTTGGGCATCCCCAAGGCATCCCCTTCTTCATCAATAAAAATCTCAGGTTTCTTCCAAACACTTCATTTTTATTGTTTCATGCACAGTTGTGTTTTCTTGGAGCGTCTTTGTTTTTGTTTTTGGTTTTTCGTTTGCTTAGTTTGCTTGGTTTTCTTGAATAAAATGGTTGGACCCCCTCATTCATACATTAGTTTTCAAATAAGTTGATTTGATTTGGAAAGAGTAGGAAAGTTCATGCTTAAGTGGTTAGAGGAGCTTGTTTTTGACTGTGGCCTATGCTTTGTCATGTCATGCTTGATATTGTTTTGGCTTTATGCTTAGTGATTATTGTTGTAGCATGACTTGTTATACACAATTGGTATTGCTTAATGTGCCTTGAAAGAATCATGCATTGTTTTAGCATATTAAAGCATAGTATTGTGGTATTCTCCTTTGATGCTTTATTTGGGTTGACTTGGCACGTGCTCACACCATGTTATGACTATCCCAAGTCACCATAGCACCGATGATCATTTAGTTTTCGACTTGTAATATCACTTTATGCTTTAATTAATGATGTTTTGTCGCTTTGCATGATTATGGCCATTATTGCTCTCTTAGTTGGTCGCTCCCAGTCTTTTGCTAGCCTCCATAACCAAGTATGAGTTCCACTCATGCATCCAACTCCAAATAAAACCAAGTTATTCCAAAGAGTCCACCATACCTACCTATTAGCATTTGCTATTCCAAGTATATTCATGTTTTTATCTACCTTCTGAATTAAACTTATTATGTGAAAATTAGTGATTAAAGCTCTCATGAACCTGATGGCACACCTTACTTTTCTTGCCCCTAATAAACTTGAACCATTGTGTCGTCCATGTTGTATATGCTTGCACTTATACGTTGGGGATTAGCAAAACCATGCTGTCATGGGGAACGCTTTCAACATTGCACTTGTACATTATACCTAGTTGATATCATGCTCTTTTGTTTATGGATGTCGTCGGTGTGAAATGAAAGGGGAGCTTGTAAGTCCATGGAGTTATGTATGGGTGTTAGAGAAACGTCTGGGCGGCTGGTCTAATCCATACCTAATCATGGTGGAAACTTGCATCGTAACCATAATGAGCAATCTATGAAGCATTCTTCTTATAAAAAAAGAGAAGAGATAGAGATCGAGAAAAAAGAAAAAAAAGAGATGAGAAAAGAGGAAAGAGAGAAAAAAACACCATTTTCCCATGGTAAATAAGAAGATTGCTGAGATGCTAATTGTATGCTTGCTTTGTCATTTTAATATGGGGATTCTTCCATATCATCGGGCAAGGGGTACCCCGTTGGCGGTTCTCTATGATACACATGTACTTACTATGACAAGAACTTACCGGTAACTAAACTTGAGTAGCATGAGGAGTGGCCCTCGTATTCAAGGGACACGAGATTTCCAACTTATACTTTGTTAAGCATATACTCCATAGTTTGTTCACTTTAACCTTAATCACTTCAAGATGCTTATGATAGGGGCAATGGGAGCTGAAAGCTAATAAGTACCATAATTTTTGGAAGCTCTTTATGAAACTTGAATCCCTGCTTCCATCTATGAAGGCCTTTCTTTTACTTTTATGTTGAGTCTCTATCTTTATGCACCCATTGAGAGAGCATAGTAGCCATTCTTAGTTTAATGTGCATTGTCCCAAAACTTGTTGATTGATGCATAACTTTGATATTTCTTGTTCTTAAACTATTTGTATCTAGTCACCCTTATGAACTTTGAAGGTGTCCTATGAATTTATGTTTTGCTACACTATGAGGAACAAGCTGAATACCATTCTTATTATGTTTATTTTATGTGAAACAAACAAACGTCTTTCAAAGCATTGTTATTCATGAATCTTTTGTTTGTACCTTTTCATGCTACAACATAGTTGCTTTGTCTTATTGTTAGAACTTTATCTTTCATGCTATGTTAAAGTACTATGATCCCAGCTATCAATGTTTTATACATGCCTTGATCAAGATTGTGATGGTGCATGTTGATATGGGGTGGCCCGATCTTCTTAGTAAGCGGATGGCGGTGATGATGGTGGATGATAGATAACTAGCCTGTAGCTATGAACTCTCCCGCTCGATCCCTGATGCCAATGCAACAACTCTTGAACCTTGTAGGATATTCACAACACCACGCTCTTGCGCATGGAGCCGTCGACCACGAATGGTAGTTTGCAATCTACTTATTCCCGATGGAACAACAGATCACACTCAATTATAGTTGGTAAAATCGATCACAGGGTAATTCTAGAGGTTATATGAAAGAAACAACTCCAAAATAGTTTTAACATGGTCTAACCTAAACTAGAGGGCGTTCCCAGGCTTATATAGCCACCGGAACGTCCAAAAAACGCGAAACGACAACGTGTCTGATACAGTCAGATCCGTGCGGATCTGATGGGAACTTTTTGGGCCGGATTATCCGGTCTAAGAGGCCTGGATTTTCGGGGGCCAGATTTTCTAGGGGGAAAATCCGGTCAAATATCCGCCCCGGTACTGAACGTCGCGCACGAAGTCCTTTGCAGATTCTCCAAAGCAAGGCCAGATTATCCGAGGTGTGGCGGCCAGATTATCCGGGGTCTTTTCGGTGTGGAAGTACTCATTGGAAAGATCTTGGAATTATCTATCCAACAAGTGCTTATTTGCTTGATTTGGAGTTCGTATGAGGAATCCACGTCCGTTTGAATTTCAGGACTTCTGTCTGTCCGAATTGAATGTTCCTTCTCTTTGATGATCTCCCTTGCTTGTATTGCGCCTTCCTCCCGCTCCTCCCTCGCGCATCCTTGGGCGATCATCATGTTGGGCTTCTCTTGTAGCCCTTCTCCTCCTCGCGCCATGCTTGTTTCTCCAACGAACCTGATCATACATAAATACATAGACTTAGGCAGTATAAAGTTCTCATCAATCAAAGTACCAGATTCGTTTAGGAGTAAATTCACCTGTTGTTCCAGTAGCTTAGCACGAGCTCTTGTAATAGGTCCAATTCTAATCTCATTGGACTGATCCTTTCTTGCAACAGTTGTAGCATCTTCAGTAGTCATTGGGGTAGGTGTAATTGTAGGGATGTCCTCATCATCTCCCCCCCTTCAAAAGGCGTCGACCTCGACGCTCCAAGGTCTTATCTAGCATATGGTGACAAATCAGCAACGTATAAGCTATTGCTAACTCCACCAAACTCCTCAATAGGTATATCAACCGAGTAGGCGTTATCATTAATCTTGGCTAACACCTTGTAAGGACCAGCACCACGTGGCTTCAATTTTGACTTTCGAAGTAGTGGGAACCTATCCTTGCGTAGATGCACCCAAACCATATCTCCAGGCTTGAACAACACTTCTTTCCTTGCTTGATTCCTTGCAGCAGCAATGTTCTTGCCTTTCTTCTCAATAGCCTCTCGAGTCTTCTCATGTATTTTCTTCACATAATCAGCACGTTTTGATGCCTCCATATCAACTCTCTCATGTAATGGCAGAGGCAACATATCAAGTGGCGTCAATGGCTTGAAACCATACACCACCTCAAAAGGACAAAGCTGAGTAGTTGAATGCACCGCCCTATTGTAAGCAAACTCAACATGTGGTAAACACTCTTCCCACTCCCGCAGATTGTTTTTAATCATGGTCCTTAGCAGTTGTGATAATGTTCGATTCACCACCTCCGTTTGACCATCTGTTTGGGGGTGACATGTAGTACTAAACAGCAGCTTCGTTCCTAGCTGCCCCCATAAGGTCTTCCAAAAGTAGCTCATGAACTTCACATCACGGTCAGAAACAATCGTTTTTGGTACTCCATGTATTCTCACGATGTCCCTGAAAAATAGGTTAGCAACATGCGACACATCGTCGCTTTTGTGGCAGGCAATAAAATGAGCCATCTTAGAGAACCTATCCACTACCACAAATATAGAATCATGACCTCTCTGAGTTTTAGGTAGACCTAGCACAAAATCCATACTAATGTCTTCCCATGGAGTAGTAGGTGCAGATAGAGGTGTATACAAACCGTGAGGCTTCAGCTTAGATTTCGACTTGTGGCATGTAATACATCGGCTCACAAATCTGTACACATCACGCCTCATCTTGGGCCAATAAAAGTGATTAGCAAGCATGAGCAACGTCTTCTCACGCCCAAAGTGACCCATCAAAGCACCAGCATGTGATTCCTGCACTAAGAACAAACGCAACGACGATTCCGGAATACATAGTTTGTTAGCTCGAAACAAATATCCATCATGTATATGATACTTATCCCATGTGTTTCTAAGAGCACACAAACGATATGGTTCAGCAAAATCATGGTCACTTGGATAAAGTGCACAAATAGCTTCTAATCCAGGAATTTTAACATCAAGATTGGTCAATAGCATGTTCTTCCTAGATAGAGCATCAGCAACAACATTCTCCTTTCCCTTCTCATAATTAATGATGTAAGGAAAAGACTCAATGAACTCAACCCATTTAGCTAATCTTCTATGCAAATTTGATTGAGCTTTCAAGTATTTCAATGCTTCATGATCAGAATGTATGATGAATTCCTTTGGCCACAAATAATGTTGCCAAACCTCAAGTACTCTAACAAGTGCATACAATTCTTTATCTTAGATTGAATAATTCAAACGAGCACCAGTCAATTTCTTAGAAAAATAAGTTATAGGCCGACCCTCTTGCATCAAAACGCCACCTATGCCTATACCACTAGCATCACATTCAACTTCAAATTGCTTCAAAAAATCAGGTAATGCAAGTAATGGTGTAGAAGTAAGCAAACGTTTCAATGTATCAAATGCAATGTATTAGGCCACGCCCCATACAAAAGGAACACCTTTCTTTGTCAAATCATTCAAAGGTGCAGCAATGGTGCTCAAATCTTTCACAAAGCGCCTATAGAAACCAGCTAAGCTGTGGAAACTACGCACTTGACTTACATTCATGGGAGTAGGCCAATTCTGAACTGATTCAATTTTAGATTGATCAACCTCTACTCCATGCTTAGATACAACAAATCCTAGGAATATCACCTTATCTTTTGCAAATGTGCACTTCTCAAGATTAGCATACAATTTATTATCACGCAACACTTGCAAAACTTGTCGAATATGAGTGCAATGTCCAGTTTCGTTGTGGCTATATATAAGTATATCATCAAAGTAAACAACCACAAAACAACCAATAAAATCTCTCAAAACATGATTCATTAATCGCATAAATGTACTAGGTGCATTAGTAAGACCAAACGGCATGACTAACCACGCATACAAGCCAAATTTTGTTTTGAAAGCAGTTTTCCACTCATCCCCTTCTTTCATCCTAATTTGATGATAACGACTACGCAAGTCAATTTTAGAGAAAACATCAGCACCACTCAATTCATCTAGCATATCCTCTAAGCGTGGAATAGGATGACGATATCGAATAGTAATGTTATTAATCGCTCTACACTCTACACACATGCACCACGTACCATCTTTCTTAGGAACTAAAATAACAGGAACAACACAAGGGCTAAGAGAAACACGAATGTACCCTTTATCCAGCAACGCTTGTACTTGCTTGTGAATTTCCTTAGTTTCTTCGGGATTAGTCCTGTAGGGCGCACGGTTGGGAAATGTGGCACCAGGAATCAGGTCCACTTGATGTTCTATACCACGTAATGGAGGTAAGCCTACAGGTACATCTTTGGGAAACACATCCCCAAAGTCCTGCAAAATAGAAGAGACACCAAGAGAAACAGGGGTCATGTCGTTAGAAACCAATACCTCGCCCTTATACATGAGCACAAGTGGCATGGCTGTAGGATCCTCGCGAAATTATCTCATATCTTCCTTAGTGGCTAATATCAATAAACCATGCACTCTCTCACTTTTCGTTATATCACTCAATTTAGGCTCAATTATATCAGGAACAGCTGTCACACAATCTCGCCGAGTTGTAGGATCTTCCTTCAAATTCACCTCTATTTTTTGGCGAGAATCATTCACAATATCTTGTGGTGTCATTGGCTGCATAGTAATCTTCTTCCCTTTGAATTCCAAGTGATATGTATTGGCTCGGCCATTGTGTTGCACATGACGATCATAGAGCCAAGGCCGACCCAATAGTAGGTGACAAACAGTCATAGGAACCACATCAAAATCAATAGAATCTTTGTATGGCCCAATTTGAAAATTCACCCATACCATATGATTTACCTTCATCTCACCATTGTTGCTCAACCATTGTATGTAGTATGGCTTAGGATAAGGTAAGTATGTCAAATTCAGTTTGGCACATAGTTCCTTACTTGCAAGATTTATGCAGCTACCTCCATCAATAGTGACCTTGCAAGCCTTGTTAGGTCCAACTAGAGCTTTTGTTTGGAACAAGTTGCAACGCTGGGATTCCTCAACCGGTTGCACACTAAGTATACATGAAGATACGACAATAGTTGGAGCATGCTCAGGATACGCATCAGCACCATCCTCGGCATCATCAACATCATCATCAGAAGCTTCATCTCCACTCTCTACTTTGCCTTGTTCGTTAACAAACATAACCTTGCTGTTTGGACAATCCTTCTTGTAGTGTCCTATACCTCCACAAGTATGGCACACCACATCACGAGTACGTGCAGTAGACATGTTGGAACCCGAGCTAGCAGCAGGAGTAGCGGGTTTCCGAGCATTAGAACCAAACGAAGGTGTACGTACTTGTTGGCTTGGCCGATGGTGTAAAAGGAGCTGCAGTTGGTGGCATCACTATAGGAGGTGTAGACCTGGCCGAAAATCTGCTGGAGGACGAAAAACGAGCACGTGACTTCGCCTCTTCTGCCAACTGGGATTCTGTCAACACCCGGATTTTTAATCCCAGATGCCCATTATGCCATACCTCGCAATCCCAGGATTACCATTTTTGCGAGACATAACGGATTGGATATCACAGTACATCATCCATTACAAACCATACATAAGGTCTTACACAAATAAGGATCTCATGATCCAGTCTAAATACAACAAGCAGCAAAAATAAAAGATAAGCATAGCGGTGGGGTCCATCTTTAGGGGCACAGGCAATGCTGACGAAGGCAGATAGTCCTAGTTATCATAGCCGTCCTGCCGTCCATCATCTTGAAAGTCTCCTTCATAGTCTGGCCATGGGACTAGCCAGGGACAAAAGCCATGAGTACTCTTTAAGTACTCGCAAACTACCACTAACAAGTAGTATAGTGCTAAGTTAAAGTGCTAAATCTAAGATTAACTATAAGGTTAAGTTTGAAACCCCAGCTGAGTTCCGAAGCAAAGAAAGATAAAATAAAGTTCTAGAATCACTTAAGTTGGGAAGCTAGTGTCATAATCACAACCCTGTTGTGGTCAAGTCAAAATTCATCATTCATTCAAAAGTTATTTTGAAAACATCTAACAACGAAACAGTATGGCCATTCCAACTGTCCATAACATGGACAGCTATTCAATAGTTTGACACTCTGTAGAGGTGGTACACTTTCACCACAAGATTCGATACATCTGTCAGGGATAACCCTGAATCATCATACTTAGTATGCAAATAATCAAACATAACCTTTCCTTTACACACCCTAGTACAAGCACCTCTCCTATGAGCATGGCCTCCCAACCATGACCATCTGTCATCTTGGGCACTTCATAGGTGGACAACATTGAGAGGTAGCCTCAGCTCAAACCTCTCCTGCGAGGGAACTAATACTAATGCATATAAACTTCTGGATAAGCCTTACCCAATTCAGGTAGTGTGGTTGTACGGCAAATTTGGAATGGTATCGCATCCGAATCCAACCATCAGTTTTATAAAAAGGTTAAGGCTCATGCCTCAACATTTTCATCATCATAAACCATTTGTGTTTCTCAACATCTCAATAGAATGACTCCTCATTCCAAGGTTTTCATAATTCATTTTCACCAAGTGTTCCCATCTAAAGTGACTCAAGCTTGAAAGTAAGACTTGGGGTAAATACTAGTCCAAGTGGTATGATCAAAGCAGGCCTAAAGCATCTTTGCTTGGGTTATCTAGATTGCAAGGATTAGCTTGCATTGTTAATGGTGGCTTGCTAAAGTAAGTTTTGCAAGGGTTAGCTTGCCAATAATAGCTTGCCTTGGTTGGTGCAGTGGTTGAAGTTTTCTTCTTCCTCTTCTTGGTAGAACTCCTCCTCCTCGTAGACTTGGTCGGTACTATCGTCTATAAATACATACGGAGTACACAATCACCACACAATACTTAACTAGTCTAATTAGCACTCTAAGGCATACATTTGATGATCTATTATCATCACAAGCATCACAAGGTTTTGTTAACTAGCTTCATTCTTTTTATTTAAGAAAAGTAATTTCTACTCATTGAAAATTAACTAAGATTTAATATTCACCACTTAAAATATGGGATTATGTGGACACATGTCATCACCACGTATTCTAACATGTGGGAATGTGATTTAAAGGTTGGATCGCAATTACTTTGGTTTAATTTCATTATTTAATGATTTAAAGTGACTAGAAATGCCTATATAGCATTATTTTGGTACTAGTCCAAAGTCACAGCATGTAAACCCTAATATTATTACATATTCAGATAGGTATGGTTAAATGTGATTTTTGAGAGTTGGAATCAACTCAAAAGCTGTCATGGTTGATTTTACAAAAATGTTGCAAGGTGCAAATGCTTCTATCTTGTTATTTTTACTCGGAGAGATCTATAAGTCTAATTGAATTAAATCCAACGGTCTTGGATAGATAATTTCAATACCTTTCAGGCAAAATTGGTTTCATGCAATTTGGAGTTGTCAAACTCCCAGAATTGATTTTTAAACTAGTGGACAGAAACTAGATTAACTCTAAATAGAAAAAACTAAATTTTAAACTTTCACACGCGCGGGAACTAACTTGGCCGGCCCAGCTACACACAGCATGTGCAGCGTGCTGCCTGACAGGCGGGCTCCACCGGTCAGCGGCACAACCTAACCGAAACGGTATCTAGCATCCTGGGCCACACGATCTAAACACGATCCAACGGTGACGAGTCATCATCGATGACGGCTTACTCCGGCGAGAATGTGACCTAGCCGCAGCGGTGGGGGTCAATTGGGGCCATACAAGGGCTCCAACAAGGTGGGCGAGGTGGGCAAACAGGCTGGTAGACGACGGCGAGGCGAGGCGCAGTTGCGGTGGAGCTTGGGGTGCTCTAAATTGCCAACGCCCTTCTCCTCCTGCTGCGGCGGCTTCAGCTTCAATTCCGGCGAGACAGAGCTCGGGCGGCTTCGGCGAGAGGTGGGTAAGATTCAGTGAGAGGTGAGGAGTGTGGGAGTGGGGAGAAATGGTGCTGGGGTGGCCGCTTTATATAGGGTCAATGAGGAGACAGGCAGGCGCAGTGAGGTCATCATGGCGATTTATGCGGGCTCGCTTCGGCATGGGCGGCGGCGTGCTGCCTGTTCCTTGGCGGTCCTCTGAGGCTTAAAGGCGCGGCAAGGCGAGGTCTCTACTGGTCGGGAGCGTGCGATGAACTGCACGCAGACATCGGTGTTCGACGCTGCTCCTCCGGTATGTTGGTCGCGAGACGGCGAACGATGATGTCTGGGCGGTTGCTGGGCCTGCTACGGCTGCTAACACACAAAGCTAGAGCTAGGCGCGGTCTGTGTGGCTCTGGCGGGCACCGCGCTCCAGGGTGATCGGCATGGCGGACAACGGCAAGGGCGCGAGCAATTGAGGCTTGTCCTCCGCTGGTTTTTGGTCGGGGGCTGGTCGAGGCGAAGCTGGGTGATGGCGCCTGTCTCCCAGCAAGCGAAGGAGAGCGCGGGGCGGGCTGGGGCGAGCGGTCTGTGGTCAACCTGGGGCAAGGCTTCGGGCGACGAGCTACTGGAGCAGACAATGGAGAGGGAGAGAGGGTTAGGGCTGGGGTTCTAGCTGGGGGAACCAAGGGACCAAGTTAGGCCCAAATGGTGACCAAAACGACTGCTCACTATAGTGTTTTAAGATTTGCAAGATTTGTGCCTGCCACCTGCTCGACATAATGGCCGCAAGAAGCAAAAATTTGAATTTTGGGTTCAAAATTTTTGAGTGATCTCCACTAGTACTAGGTAGTCTCTGGTTGCAAGGGTTTTGAAAATGGAGTTCATTTGGATGGTTTTTGAAATAGGGGTGATCTAGGTATGTGCATTGAATTCAATTTTAAACTATCATTTAAAATAAGTATTTGAATGTTTTTAGCAGATCACAAAGTGGGCCTTGGTACCTCATTATGTGTACTAGCAAGGGGTGCAAATATCTAGAATTATTTCTGTTGGGAAATGAGTGCTAGGAACACTCAAAGTAGTGTAGTGGATTAACATGACCAAAATGACCATTCCTCATTTTTAATTGTTTTTTATTTGATTTTCTTGGGGATTTGTTTGGGAATGATCTAGATGATGTTTATTTCACCTAAGAATCATTTTACAAGCAATGGATCACTTAATCAAGGCAATTCATAACAACTCCTATTTAAATGCACACACATATGAATGCTTTAATAATTTTAATTGGGAAAAGTTTTTGTTAACCCTAAATTTGATGATTTGGATCTTGATAAGCTTGGATTAAAGTTTTGGGATGTTACAAACCTTCCCCCCTTAAACAAAATCTCATCCCGAGATTTACAAAGAAAACTAGGAACTAAAGAGATCTGGGAACTCTGTCCTAATGTAATCTTCGCGCTCCCAAGTGGCTTCCTCCTCGGTATGGTTGCTCCACTGAATTTTGAGAAATTTGATACTCCTGGTCCTGGTGGTTCTGTAGGCTTATTCTAAGATACGGATGGGCATTTCACGATATGTTAGGTCATTGTTGATCTCTACAGCTCTGTGATCGATGTTCTTGAAAACATCAGTCTTCTCCGGCACTTCCAGGCATTTGCGAAGTAACGAGATATGGAACACATTGTGGATGGCTTACATCTCTTCAGGTAGTTCCAGTTGATACGATACTTCTCATCGACGGTTCAGAATCTTGAAGGGCCCAATATATCTGGGGGCTAACTTTCCTGTCAGACTAAAGCGTTGAGTTCCCTTCAATGGTGAAACCTTGAGATATACAAAATCTCCGACATTGAAAGTCAGGTCTCTCCTTATCTTGTCAGCATAACTCTTTTTTCTAGATTGGACGGTCTTGAGGTGCTCACGGACCTTGTGAACCTTCTCTTCGACTTCTCGAAGAATGTCGGGTCCAAAGATCTGACTCTGTCCTACTTGTGACCAATTCAAAGGGGTTCGGCACTTCCTTCCATATAGGAACTCAAATGGTGCCATCTGCAAACTAGCTTGATAACTGTTGTTAAATGAGAATTTTGCGAAAGGCAGGCAATCTTCCCATTTTGATCCATATTCCAACACACAAGCTCTAAGCATATCCTCCAGGATCTGGTTGACTCTCTCAGTCTGTCCATCAGTTTGCGGATGATACGCGGTGCTGAAATTCAACTTGGTTCCCAATCCTTCCTGGACTTTCTGCCAAAAATCTCGAGGTAAACTGGGTTCCTCGATCTGATACTATGGTCTTGGGGGTTCCATGCAGACTAACAATCCTAGCAATGTACAGCTCTGCTAGCTTCGCACTCTGGTAGGTAGTCTTGACAGGTATGAAGTGAGCTACCTTGGACAGTCTATCAACTATGACCTAGATTGAGTCATTTCCCCTACTAGAAGTAGGCAAACCGGTGATAAAGTCCATTCCGACAGAATCCCATTTCCATTCCGGAATCTGCAATGGTTGCAACAGTCCTGCAGGTCCCTGATGTTCTGCTTTGACTCTTTGACAGATGTCACATTTAGCGATGTAGCTTCCGATTTCCCTCTTCATCTGGTGCCACCAAAATTGCTCTTTCAAATCCTGATACATCTTCGTTCCTCCAGGGTGGATAGAATAAAGAGTATCATGAGATTCCTTCATGATAACTTGCTTCAGCTCCGAATCTGCTGGTACATAGATACGTCCTTTGTACCACAACACTCCTTCTTCGTCTTTAGTGAATCCAGGTACCTTTCCTGTACCAATACGACGTTTGATACCGTCGATACTTTCATTCCCCTTCTGGGCTTCCTTGATTTGGCTAATCAAAGTGGGTTGAAGTTCAATGCTAGCTAAGAATCCTTTGCTAACCAATTCAGTCCTGAACTGCTCCAACTCCTCATCCAAACTTGGCTGCTTCTCCTTAATCATGGTGTTTAGCCTACATGGCAATCTGCTAAGAGCATCCTCTACCACATTGCCTTTGCCAGGGTGATAGTGAATGTCAATGTCATAATCCTTGATTAACTCTATCCATCTCCTTTGCCTCATATTCAGCTCCTTCTGAGTGAAAATATACTTCAAGCTCTTGTGATCTGAGTAAATCTCACAGTGATTACCCATCAGATAATGACACCATGTCTTTAATGCCAGCACTACGGCTGCTAATTCAAGTTCATGGGTCGGATAGTTCTGCTCATGCTGCTTCAGTTGTCGAGACAGATAAGTGATGACTTTGCCTTATTGCATCAATACACATCCTAGACCAATCTTGGATGCATCACAATATACATCAAACGGCTTCTTGGTATCTAGCATGATCAATATTGGGGCTGATATCAATCTCTTCTTCAGCTCCTGCAAACTGGCTTCACACTTGTCTGTCCATTCAAACTTCTTGTCCTTCTTCAACAATTGGGTCATGGGTCTAGCGATGCTCGAGAATCCTTCGACGAACTTGCGGTAGTATCCCGCTAATCCGAGAAATGCACGGACTTGGGTTTGGGTGGTTGGGGCTTCCCATTCTTCGACATCTTTGATCTTGGCAGGATCAACAGAGACTCCTCCGGCAGACACAATATGTCCAAGGAATCCTACTTCTTTCAGCCAAAACTCACACTTGCTGAACTTGGCATATAGCTGATGCTCTCTCAGGGTTTCTAGGATGATTCTCAGATGTTTCTCATGCTCTTCTTCTGACTTGGAGTAGATAAGGATGTCGTCAATAAACACAACTACAAACTTATCTAGGAAATTCATAAAGATCTTATTCATGAGATTCATGAAATAAGTAGGGGCATTGGTTAATCCAAAAGACATAACCGTATACTCGTATAAACCATAGCGAGTAGTAAAGGTGGTCTTCGGAATATCCGTTGCACGAATCTTAAGTTGGTGATAACCAGTCCTAAGATCAATCTTTGAGAATACCTAGGCTCCAGTCAACTGATCAAATAGATCCTCTATCTTTGGCAAGGGTTACTTGTTCTTGATGGTGACGTCATTCAACTTTCTGTAATCTGTACACAGACGGTTCCCTCCATCTTTCTTATCGACGAATAACACTGGTGATCTCCATGGCGAAGCGCTTAGCTGAATCAAGCCTTTTTCTAACATGGCATCCAACTGCTTCTTCAGTTCCACTAACTCTGAGGGGTTCATGCTATAGGGTCTCTGGGCTATGGGTCCGGTTCTGGGGATTAGTTCGATAATGAACTCAATATCCCTACCTGGGGGCATACCTGGAAATTCATCTGGGAATACGTTGGGGTATTCACAGACTACTCTTACTTGGTCTATGGTGGGTAGGGCTAGACTCTTGTTGCACTTGAATTGACGGGGTAAGGTTTCAGAGATATGCTCTACTGTGACTCCAGAGCTACTGGTCATGGTGATGGCTTTCTTAGCACAGTCTATCAGTCCTTTATGCCTTGACATCCAGTCCATACCTAGTACTACTTCCAATCCTTTGGTTCCAATACTATAAGGTTGGCATAAAAATCTATCCCATGTATTCTGATAGGTACAACTTTGCAAATTTTTCTAGCTTTTGTAGTTGATCTGGGGATTTGAACTATCATGACATGCTTCAAGTTGGTTGGGTGAATCTTACTAGTGCATGCAAATTCTTCGGTGACAAAAGAATGCGATGCTCCCGAATCAAACAATACTCTTGCTACAAAGTTGTTGACATAAAACATACCCAGCACTACGCCTGGCGCTTCTTGGGCTTCTTCGGCGTTCATGTGAAAGAGGCGACCGTTGCGGTTGTGAGGGTTCCCTAGGGCAAATCTTCTCCCTGGTTGAACACGACGCTGCCATTGAGTTGGGGCATTCACATTGGCAGTGGCGGCAGTCTTCTTGGGACACTGATTGGAATAGTGACCCTTCACTCCACACTCGAAACAAGTGATCTGGGACTTGTCCTTTGCTGCGACAGGCACAACATTGCTGCCAGTTCTAGGTGTAGTGTTGTTGTTGCTCTTGGTAGGGGCACGGTTGAAATTGTTGGCATTGCCGGAGTTGTGATTGTTTCCTCCGGACTTTGCATTCCCTCCGCTACGGTTGGTGTAGCTTGGGCGAGACATTGGGGGTCGGTTGTTCCTTGGTGCATATCCTGGTGAGGGGTTTGGACGGTACTTATGATGACTGCTAGATCCTGATTGCTGCATCATACGACGTTTGCGGTTGTCGTTTGCCTGATTAATCTTCCCTTCCATCTGGATGGCAGAGTCGACTAGCTCTTATAGATCCTCGGAACGGATGTTGATGAGGACAGTCTGCATCTCATCATGTAGTCCGTTTAGGCATCTCTCCTTCTTCTTCACCTCTGTGTTGATCTCATCAGGTGCATATCTGGCAAGTGACAGGAATCTGTCATGGTACTCCACCACAGTCATTCTTCCTTGCTTCAACTCTGGGAACTCATCTCTCATTCGGTTGACTAGAACCTGCGGCACGTGGGTGTGGCTGAACTTGACTTTGAATGCTTCCCATGTCATAACTTGACCATGGTTCATATTGCGGATACTAGTCCACCAAGCCCTTGCATCTCCCGCCAGATAGTGGGTAGGGAAGAGAACTTTCTCGTTTTCATCAACTCCTGCAACTTCTAGGTTGTTTTCCATCGTCTGCAACCAGTCATCAGCATCTAACGGGTTTTCAGATTGGTTGAAGATTGGGGGATTGGTATTCTGAATTTTTTTTAGTTTGGATCCATGGTGATCCTGATTTCCATGCCCTTGGTTGTTGAGAGCCATCTGGGTGATCTGCTGCAGTGTTGCTAAGTTGGCTTGACGTTCTGCCCTGCTTGCTTCATGGTATGCGATGAGATTCTGCAAGATCTGCAGCATTGGGTCTTGCGACGAGCTTCTCCCTCCTTGGTTTCCACGAGTCATCTGAAGATTGAGGTAGATAAAGGGGTAAGAGGGAAATTCTAAGGTTCACGGTTTTGGTTTCAAAGCTAAAACTTTGAGTTAGACTCAGGTTTTTTAACTAACTCCATTTCATTCATGCAAAAAAAACACGATACAACACACACCACAACAAAGGAAACAGATGGTTTGAAGAACCATTCTGCAAGCTACGATACAGTGGGACCGATACATCTCATGCTACTACAGTGCTCTAGTGCATCTACTCATCGTCGATGAAGTCGGAGTCCTCATCGTCAGTGTAGAAGTCCATGGCATCCTCCTCTAGAAAGTCATCATCATTGCTGAGGTAAGAATCCATGTCTCCCTAGATGTCTTCACCCTCATCTTCTTCTTCCTTGGCGGCAAGCTGAGCTTCCTGCTCCTTGACGGTCTTCTCAAGGTCGGCCACCTTCTTGCAAAGACGGGCGATGGTGCGATCCTTCTTGGCACGCTGGCGGAAAACAGACTGGTGAGTCTGGGCCTTCTGGTTGGCAATGGCATGGTTCTGGTTGGCTAACTCTCTAGCATTGTCAAGTTCCTGCTGTTTGTCATGCAGCATGAAGTCAAGATTCTCCACTTGACGCCTCAACTCTGGGTGACTTGGCATCTCCATCGGCATTCCCATGAAGTCACATCTTGCATAGTGAGCAAAACGGGTTCCCTAGAGTTGGTTGACACTGAGGGTACATAGACGTGCGAGAGATTCATGCATTGCCCTGGCTAATCCATCTAGCCAATTGTTCTCTCTCACGGAGAACTGGATTCTCCCGGATGTTGGTGCTTCGATGCTTCCTCTAAGATCAGCGGTGACTAGCCACTGTAAATCTCCTCCCGGGGGTCCTGGAAGTTGAGCTCCAAGAAACTCCGGATGTGGGCGTCCTAGTAACTTCGACAGTGAATCCAGATCCCTCTCAAAGATCAACTGACCAATGTTTCCCAATTGGTAGAACTTGCTGAACTGAGTCTCCATCTACAAGAATTTAGGATGATGAAAATTAGTGAAGTGATCAAGTGTGTCAAATTTTAAGTAGTAATGTAAGAATTTTGAGGAACATGAATTTTGGAGAAAGAATGGAGTCCCAAGGATAAGAGAGGAAATAGTTTTTCATAAATACTCACTTTGGTTTTGAAACTAAGTTTTTGTTCGGACGTCCATTCTAACTAGGGTCTCCTATGGTCAGGATGGCTCTGATACCAACTTGTCAACACCCGGATTTTTAATCCCAGCTGCCCGTTATGCCATACCTCGTAATCCCAGGATTACCATTTTTGCGAGACATAACGGATTGGATATCACAGTACATCATCCATTAGAAACCATACATAAGGTCTTACACAAATAAGGATCTCATGATCCAGTCTTAATACAACAAGCAGCGAAAATAAAAGATAAGCGTAGCGGTGGGGTCCATCTTTAGGGGCACAGGCAATACTGACGAAGGCAGATAGTCCTAGTTATCATAGCCGTCCTGCCGGCCATCATCTTGATAGTCTCCTTCATAGTCTGGCCATGGGAATAGCCAGGGACAAAAGCCATGAGTACTCTTTAAGTACTCGCAAACTACCACTAACAAGTAGTATAGTGCTAAGTTAAAGTGCTAAATCTAAGATTAACTATAAGGTTAAGTTTGAAACCTAAGCTAAGTTCTAAAGCAAAGAAAGATAAATTAAAGTTCTAGAATCACTTAAGTTGGGAAGCTAGTGTCATAATCACAACCCTGTTGTGGTCAAGTCAAAATTCATCATTCATTCATAAGTTATTTTGAAAACATCTGACAACGAAACAGTATGGCCATTCCAACTGTCCATAACCGCGGACGCGGCTATTCGAATAGTTTGACACTCTGCAGAGGTGGTACACTTTCACCACAAGATTCGATACATCTGTCAAGGATAACCTTGAATCATCATACTTAGTATGCAGATAATCAAACATAACCTTTCCTTTACACACCCTAGTATAAGCACCTCTCCTATGAGCATGGCCTCCCAACCATGACCATCTGTCATCTTGGGCACTGCATAGGTGGACAACATTGAGAGGTAGCCTCAGCTCAAACCTCTCCCGCGAGGGAACTAATACTAATGCATATAAACTTCTGGCTAAGCCTTACCTAATTCAGGTAGTGTGGTTGTACGGTAAATTTGGAATGGTATCGCATCCGAATCCAACCATCAGTTTTATAAAAAGGTTAAGGCTCATGCCTCAACATTTTCATCATCATAAACCATTTGTGTTTCTCAACACATGTCAAAACATCTCAATAGAATGACTCCTCATTCCAAGGTTTTCATAATTCATTTTCACTAAGTGTTCCCATCTAAAGTGACTCAAGTTTTGATCTACTCTAAACTACTAAGTTAAGAGTGTTCACTAAGGTGGAAAGATCATGGGTTCAATCTCATGCCATAGAATGACATCTAAGGCTTATCTAAATAGGTCAAGTTTTATACTCTTTATGCTACCTTCAAAACAACTAAGGGACTTTGTGTAAGGTAAAGGAAGTAAAGCTTGAAAGTAAGACTTGGGGTAAATACTAGTCCAAGTGGTATGATCAAAGCAGGCCTAAAGCATCTTTGCTTAGGTTATCTAGATTGCAAGGATTAGCTTGCATTGTTAATGGTGGCTTGCTAAAGTAAGTTTTGTAAGTGTTAGCTTGCCAATAATAGCTTGCCTTGGTTGGTGCAGTGGTTGAAGTTTTCTTCTTCTTCTTCTTGGTAGAACTCTTCCTCCTCGTAGACTTGGTTGGTACTATCGTCTATAAATACATACGGAGTACACAATCACCACACAATACTTAACTAGTCTAATCAGCACTCTAAGGCATACATTTGATGATCTATTATCATCACAAGCATCACAAGGTTTTGTTAACTAGCTTCATTCTTTTTATTTAAGAAAAGTAATTTCTACTCATTAAAAATTAACTAAGATTTAATATTCACCACTTAAAATATGGGATCATGTGGACACATGTCATCACCACATATTCTAACATGTGGGAATGTGATTTAAAGGTTGGATCACAATTACTTTGGTTTAATTTCATTATTTAATGATTTAAAGTGACTAGAAATGCCTATATAGCATTATTTTGGTACTAGTACAAAGTCACAGCATGTAAACCCTAATATTATTACATATTCAGATAGGTATGGTTAAATGTGATTTTTGAGAGTTGGAATCAACTCAAAAGCTATCATGGTTGATTTTACAAAAATGTTGCAAGGTGCAAATGTTTCTGTCTTGTTATTTTTACTCGGAGATATCTATAACTCTAATTGAATTAAATCCAATGGGGTTGGATAGATAATTTCATTACATTTCAGGAAAAATTGGTTTCATGCAATTTGGAGTTGTCAAACTCCCAGAATTGATTTTTAAACTAGTGGACAGAAACTAGATTAACTCTAAATAGAAAAAACTAAATTTTAAACTTTCACACGCGCGGGAACTAACTTGGCCGGCCCAGCTACGCACAGCATGCGCAGCGGGCTGCCTGACAGGCGGGCTCCACCGATCAACGGCACAACCTAACCGAAACAGTATCTAGCATCCTGGGCCACACAATCTAAAGACGATCCAACGGTGATGAGTCATCGTCGACGACGGATCACTCCGGCGAGAACGTGACCTAGCCGCGGCGGTGGGGGTCGATTGGGGGCATACCAGGGCTCCAGCAAGGTGGGCGAGGCGGGAAAACGGGCTGGTAGACGACGGCGAGGCGAGGCGCGGTTGAGGCGGAGCTTGGGGTGCTCTAAATCACCAACGCCCTTCTCCTCCTGCTGCGGCGGCTTCGGCTTCAATTCCGGCGAGACAGAGCTCGAGCGGCTTCGGCGAGAGGTGGGTAAGATTCAGTGAGAGGTGAGGAGTGTAGGAGTAGAGAGAAATGGTGCTGGGGTGGCCGCTTTATATAGGGTCAACGAGGGGACAGAACGGGCGACGGTGAGGTCATCGGTGACGACACTGCGGGGCTCTGTCCACATGGGCGAGGGCGGCGTTGGGTGCTCTATTCCCCGGCGGTCCTCTGAGGCTTAAAGGCGTGGCAAGGCGAGGTCTCTACTGGTCGGGAGCGTGCGATGAACTGCACGCAGACGACAGTGTTCAATGCTGCTCCTCCGGTCTGTTGGTCGCGAGGGGCGAACGCCGATGTCTGGGAGGTTGTTGGGCCTGCTGCGGCTGTTGACACGCAAAGCTAGAGCTAGGTGCGGTCTGTGCGGCTCTGGCGGGCGCGGCGCTCCAGGGTGATCGGCATGGCGGACAGCGGCAAGGGCGCGAGCAATTGTGGCTTGTCCTCCGCTAGTTTTTGGTCGGGGGCTGGTCGAGGCGAAGCGGTGTGATGTCGCCTGTCTCCCAGCAAGCGAAGGAGCGCGGATGTCAGGCGAGCGGTCCGTGGTCGACCTGGGCAAGGCTTGAGCGGCGAGCCATGGAGCAGCATAAAGGGAGAGAGGGTTAGGGCCGGGGTTCTAGCTGGGGGAACCAGGGGACCAAGTTAGGCCCAAATGGTGACCAAAACTACTACTCACTATAGTGTTTTAAGATTTGCAAGATTTGTGCCTGCCACCTGCTCGACATAATGGCTGCAAGAAGCAAAAAATTTGAATTTTGGGTTCAAAATTTTTGAGTGATCTCCACTAGTACTAGGTAGTCTCTGGTTGCAAGGGTTTTGAAAATGGAGTTCATTTGGATGGTTTTTGAAATAGGGGTGATCTAGGCATATGCATTGAATTCAATTTTAAACTGTCATTTAAAATAAGTATTTGAATGTTTTTAGCAGATCACAAAGTGGGCCTTGGTACCTCATTATGTGTACTAGCAAGGGGTGCAAAGATCCAGAATTATTTCTGTTGGGAAATGAGTGCTAGGAACACTCAAAGTAGTGTAGTGGATTAACATGACCAAAATGACCATTCCTCATTTTTAATTGTTTTTTATTTGATTTTCTTTGGGATTTGTTTGGGAATGATCTAGATGATGTTTAATTTCACCTAAGAATCATTTTACAAGCAATGTATCACTTAATCAAGGCAATTCAAAACAACTCCTATTTAAATGCACACACATATGAATGCTTTAATAATTTTAATTGGGAAAAGTTTTTGTTAACCCTAAATTTGATGATTTGGATCTTGATAAGCTTGGATTAAAGTTTTGGCATGTTACAGATTCGGCCTCTCTAGCATGATGCAACAACTCATTCATGGTCTCATACTTGTGATGACGAACAATGCTCTTGATCGGTAACTTCAAATTGTTTAGGAATCATTGCATGGTCATCTCAATGGACTCACAAATTCTAGCACGCTGCATAAGCATCTCCATGGTCTCAAACTGTCATGGTGCCTTACTTCAATTGCGTCAATTTATCAAAAATTGATCGCAAGTAGTTGGTTGATACAAAACGAGCTTTCATGATTTGCTTCATCTCGCACCAATCCATCACAGGAAGTTCATTGTCCTCCCTTCTATGCTGCACAAGAGCATCCCACCAACGCAAAACATAACCATCAAATTCAGATGCTGCAAGCTTGACCTTCTTGTCTTCAGGATAGTCAAATAAACGCCAGAGCTTCTCAATCTTCAACTCCCATGAGAGGTAATCTTTAGGGTCAATAGAACCATCAAACTTGGGAATCGAGAATTTTGGCTTGCCCAAACCATCATTAGCAGCTTGGTTGGGAACACGTTGAGCACGCCCAAGAGGAGCAACCCCACGGCCATGAGCAGGTGCATGGGTAGGGGGAATAGCACATCCCCTGCCAACATGTGGAGCAGCATCCACGGCGCTACCCTCATCAAAATCATCAAAGGCATCATCATGTTGAGGATCTTCCCTTCTATGTAAGGCGGCTGTCAAACCCTCAATGGAATGTTGCAAAGTGGTGACATTGACATTGAGCGTAGCCACTTGCGTCTGGATAGTATCAACCGTTCCAACATGCTGATCCAATCTCATATTCATATCCTGGAGATTCTTGTCAATGGCATCTGTCGTGTTAGTAAACACACGTGTCAAGTGGGACTTCAAAGCCTCATATTCACGCCAATTAACAAGCTCCTCATCCTTCTTTTCCTGCATCACAACATCATCATCACTAGAAGACATGATTAGTAGGTTAGTGCAAAAATCAAAATCTGTATGGTGGAAACTCTCACAACTCACTCACAACTAATAAGAAAGGAGATCTTACCGTTCCAAAGTGAATAGAGATGCTCTACCAAACAAAATCAAAGACTGATGCACTTGATGTGATGAAGTGAATATCAAAGGTATAGAGAACGATCACAGGGCACACAGGTTATTTATGGTGGAGCTATAGGTATGGTATCCTATCTACACCGCAAACAAGTCCTAGTGTTGATCGTACAAAAACCCAAGAAACACACACGGTGGAGATAAACGTGGCAAAGCAACTTATGAAAAGGAATATTGCAATGCACAAGAGAGACGCTAGTAATAGCTCAAATAGAACAGGCACAAGATTGCTCAATCAACCTTGATATCTCCCTTTTGTTGTTTACTTTTGTATCTCTTTTCTTTTCTCTTTTTTTAACAACTTTTTTTTCTCTTCTTTCTTTTTTTTTTGATTTTTCAACTATCTGACACAATGCAATACGTGATGCAACAATTCTGAGCAATTAGGGGCCGGATATTCCGGTTTTGTCGGGGGCAGGATAATCCGGTCTACCTGGACGAAAAAATTTGCACTTCAAACCCTAATGAGCAGCCTGTCGGAGCAAAGCGACTAGTCTCGTGGGTACGTTCCTAGGCACGGATGCTGTAGATAGGCTATGTCTATGGTATGCAAACAAAGGTACGCTATGTGGACTCAGACAAACGAGGAAAACTTGCGGAACACGGTGATGGTTGACACGGCGGAAAACAAGATCAAACCCTAAACCTAGACACAAACGAAAAAACTAGACTCCTACAAGGAAAACCCTATAGATCGGATCTACGAGAAGATACAATCAGCAAACTAAAACTCGAAAACGATGCAATCTAGTCTATGGCAAATCTTTTTGTAAGGCTTTTTCTATATAGGACGAAAAACACTCTCTAATCTTTGGATGGATTTGTGGATGCTTACCGAGGCAACACTAGAAATCTGATACCAAGATGATATGGGGTGGCCCGATCTTCTCAGTAAGCGGATGGCGGTGATGATGGTGGATGATAGATAACTATCCTGTAGCTATGAACTCTCCCGCTCGATCCCTGATGCCAATGCAACAGCTCTCGAACCTTGTAGGATATTCACAACACCACGCTCTTGCGCACACAGCCGTCGACCACGAATGGTAGTTTGCAATCTACTAATTCCCAATGGAACAACAAATCACACTCAATTATAGTTGGTAAAATCGATCACAGGGTAATTCTAGAGGTTCTATGAAAGAAACAACTCCAAAATAGTTTTAACGTGGTCTAACCTAAACTAGAGGGCGTTCCCAGGCTTATATAGCCGCTAGAACGTCCGAAAAACGCGAAACAAAAACGTGTCTGATATAGTCAGATCCGTCCGGATCTGATGGGAACTTTTTGGGCCGGATTATCCGGTCTAAGAGGGCCGGATTATCCGGGGGGAAAATCCGGTCAAATATCCACCCCGGTACTGAACGTCGCGCACGAAGTCCTTTGCAGAATCTCCAAAGCAGGGCCGGATTATCCATGGTGTGGGGGCCAGATTATCCGAGGTTAGGCGTGGAAGTACTCATTGGAAAGATCTTGGAATTATCTATCCAACAAGTGCTTATTTGCTTGATTTGGAGTTCGTATGAGGAATCCACGTCCGTTTGAATTTCAGGACTTCTGTCTGTCCGAATTGAACGTTCCTTCTCTTTGATGATCTCCCTTGCTTGTATTGCGCCTTCCTCCCGCTCCTCCCTCGCGCATCCTTGGGTGATCATCATGTTGGGCTTCTCTTGTAGCCCTTCCCCTCCTCGCGCCATGCTTGTTTCTCCAACGAACCTGATCATACATAAATGCATAGACTTAGGCAGTATAAAGTTCTCATCAATCAAAGTACCAGATTTGTTTAGGAGTAAATTCACATGTTGTTCAAGTAGCTTAGCATGAGCTCTTGTAATAGGTCCAATTCTAATCTCATTGGACTGATCCTTTCTTGCAACAGTTGTAGCATCTTCAGTAGTCATTGGGGTAGGTGTAATTGTAGGGATGTCCTCATCACATGTCACCTCAAAAATTATTCTTTCTTTTTTATCACTTACCTACTCGAGGACGAGCAGGAGTTAAGCTTGGGGATGTTAATATGTTGCTAACGTATCTATAATTTTTGATGTTCCATGCTTGTTTTATATCTACTTTCTTATGTTTTGTCCACACTTTGGAGTATTTTTACACATTTTCTGGAGCTAACCTATTAACAAGATGCCACAGTGCTAGTTGCATGTTTTCTGCTATTTTTAGTTCTAGAAAGCCAGAAAATGAATATTCTCGGAATTGGACGGGACGAAAGCCAAAGTTAATATTTCACCGAGGGGAACACGAAGCCAGAAGACGAGACAGAGAAAGGCCAGGGGCTGGCCACACCACCTGGCCCGCGCCAGGGGGTGGTGTGGGCCCCTCCTGCCTCCATCGACCTTGCCTCTTTGCCTATATATTGCCTCCGATACAGAAGCCCTAAGTACCCGATCAAAATTCCATGAAAGAGTCTATAGCCGCCACCATCTCCATCCGTAGATCGGGAGGGATCTGAAGCTCTTCCCGGCACCCTGCCAGAGGGGAGAATTCACCCTGGAGGCCTTCTTCATCACCATGCCTGCCTCCGGTGTGATGCGTGAGTAGTTCATCCTTGGACTACGGGTCCATGTAGTAGCTAGATGGTTGGTTCTCCTCCTTTGTGCTATCATGTTTAGATCTTGTGAGCTCCGTTCATGATCAAGATCATCTATTTGTAATCCTACATGTTGTGTTTACGGGGATCCGATGGATATTGAGATGCTATTTTAGATTGAGTATTGATTCTATCATGTCTTTGTTATTTGTGATCTTGCATGCTCTCCGTTGTTAGTAGCTATCTTGGCCGAGTAGATGCTAGCAACTCCAAGAGGGAGTATTTATGCTCGATAGTGGGTTCATGCCTCTAGTAATCTAGGAAGTGATGTAAATCTCTAAGGTACTAGATGTGCTGTTGCTACTAGGGAGAAAATAGCAATCCTTTGTTCATAGAACAATCGTATTGTTTACTTTACACACTTTGCTTAATGCAATTATCTGTTGCTTGCAACTTAATACTGGAGGGGGTTCGGATGATAACCTGAAAGTAGATTATTAGTCATAGATGCAGTTACGTTCTATGTATAATGTTGTAATGCCCAATCAAATCTCATAGGAGTCAAGATGATTAGTATATGCATGTATGCTTTCTCGATGTTTGTCAATTGCCTCGCTGTAATTTGTTCACCCAACATATGATCTATCTTAAGGAGAATCACCACTAGTGAACTATGGACCCCGGTCCTTTCTTTTACCATCAATCTACAACTGTTTACTGTTCTATGTTTACTTTCTGCAAGCTATTACTATCTTCCACACAATACGTTTAATCCTTTGTTTTCAGCAAAACTGGTGAGATTGACAACCTCACTGTAAGTTGGGGGCAAAGTTCTTTGGTTATGTTGTGCAAGATTCCAAGTTGGAAACAACACCTTAGAGGTGTTTCCTTGCTCCTACTGGTTCGATAACCTTGGTTTTGATAACTGAGGGAAAACTTGTTGTTGTGCTCATCATACCCACACACACATAGCACGGGCCGACACACCCAACGAGCTCGATATATTTTGGGCCATCACACCCACACACACATAGCACGGGCCGACACACCCAGCGCTGAGCCTATGTCTCGTGGGCACAAAATGTCTTGCGCATGCGTCGCTGCCACTCCACGGATCATCCACACCATTAGGCCCCCTTCTCCCTGGTGGTACAACGCCTCCATCCTGGCCTCAATATGGTCGGAAAAGTTCCTGTCTATAGATAAATGCAGGGCACCAGTGAATACGGAGCGGGCAACCGCCGCCATCGACGTGTTTGTTGGGGGCGAGGGGAGATGATTAGAGGATGAGCATGGATGTGCGCGGACGCAGGGAGCCGATTGCTGGATGTGGCTTGACACAACATGAGGAAGGCTGGCGTGTGGCTGCCCTCATCCCAATCTGACGGGCCACGACGACTGGACGCTCATCCCTCGGTCCTCTCGGCTGAAACGTTGAAGCTGCGCACATAGGTACACTTCCCGCCCATGGTCCCCTCCTCCTCCGCCTCTAGGAGGCAGGGCGCATCCGCATCTCTCCTCTGTGTACCTCGCCCCCACGACCGAGCAGAGGAGGCAGGGGTCACGCACCTAGTTTTGGAGAGACAGAGACGGTGATAGGGCAGCGGGGGTGATATGGGGTGACCCGATCTTCTTAGCAAGCACTTGTCGATGATGATGGTAGATGATAGATAACTAGTATGTAGCTATGAAGTCTCCCGCTCGAACCCTAATGCCAATGCAAAAACTCTCGAACCCTGTAGGATATTCACAACACCACACTCTTGCGCACGTAGCCGGCGACCACGAACGGTAGTTTGCAATCTACTAATTCCCAGTGGAACAACAGATCACACTTAATTGCAGTTGGTAGAAATTGATCACAAGTAATTCCAGAGGTTCTATGAAACAAACAACTCCTAAATAATTTTAATGTGGTCTAAAACCTAACTATGTGTGGTGCCCCATCTATTTAAGAGTCTGGGGGAGGCGGCCAAGGTGGGATCCGAGTTGGTCCCACCCAACTAGGGTACAAACCGACCCATAAAGGGTGCAGCCTCAGGACTTTGCCGTGGCAGGCTTTGACTGTTGTTTTGTCACGTTACTGCCGTGGCAAAGAATCTACTTCGCTTCGTGCATGCAGCCTATGTGGCAGATAAAAGTGGTGTTTCTCTGTTGCGGCAGAGATCTTCGACCAAGTGTTTATCTTCAACCTTGTGTGCTCCTTGCGCTTCCTCTCTCTCCTCCCTCGCGCATTCTTCATTGATCAACACGCCATGTTCCATTAGCTCCTCGCTCCGTGCTACGCCTTCTTCTCCCAAGTACCTGATCATGCAATAATTCAAAGACTTAGGTAGTATAAAATTCTCATTAACTAAAACATCTGGCTCATTAAGAAACAAGTTCACCTGTTGTTCTAGTAGCTTAGCACGAGCTCTTGTAATTTGTCCAATCCTTATCTCATTGGATTGATCTTTCTTTGCAGCAGCTGGAACATCATTAGTAGCAATTGGGGTAGGTGTAACTGTAGGGATGTCCTCATCATCTCCCTCCCTCAAAAGGCGTCGACCCCGACGCTCCAAGGTATTCTCCAGCATATGGTGATAAATAAGCAACATTGAAATTGTTGCTAGCTCCACCAAACTCCTCAATAGGTATATCAACCGAGTATGCAATATCATTAATTTTGGATAACACCTTGTAAGGACCAGCACCACGTGGCTTCAACTTGGACTTGCGAAGTAGTGGAAATCTATCCTTGCGTAGATGCACCCAAACCATTTCGCCAGGCTTGAACAACAATTCCTTCCTTGCTTGATTCCTTGTAGCAGCAATGTTCTTGCCTTTCTTCTCAATAGCCTTTCGAGTCTTATCATGAATTTTCTTCACATATTCAACACGTTTTGATGCCTCTATATCAACTCTCTCGTGCAATGGCAAAGGCAACAAATCAAGTGGCGTCAATGGCTTGAAGCCATACACCACCTCAAAAGGACAAAGATGAGTAGTGGAATGCACAACCCTGTTCAACATGGGGCAAACACTCTTCCCACTCCCGCGGATTCTTTTTTATCATAGTCCTTAGCAGATGTGACAATGTTCGATTCACCACCTCCGTTTGACCATCTGTTTGGGAATGACATGTAGTACTGAATAGCAACTTCGTTCCCAGCTTCCTCATAAGGTCTTCCAAAAGTAGCTCATGAACTTCACATCACGGTCAGAAACAATCATCTTAGGTACTCCATGTAATCTCATGATGTCCCTGAAAAACAGGTTAGCAACATGCGATGCATCATCCCTTTTGTGGCAGGCAATAAAATGAGCCATCTTAGGGAACCTATCCACTACCACAAATATAGAGTCATAACCTCTCTGAGTTTTAGGTATACCTAGCAAAAAATCCATACTAATGTCTTCCCATCGAGTAGTAGGTGCAGAGAGAGGTGTATACAAACCATGAGGCTTCAGCTTGGATTTTGACTTGTGGCATGTAATACATCGGCTCACAAATCTTTACACATCACGCCTCATCTTGGGCCAATAAAAATGATTGGCAAGCATGAGCAACATCTTCTCACGCCCAAAGTGACCCATCAAACCACCAGCATGTGATTCCTGCACTAAGAACAAACGCAACGATGATTCTAGAATACATAGTTTGTTAGCTCGAAACAAATATCCATCATGTATATGATACTTATCCCACGCGTTTCTAAGAGCACACGAATGATATGGTTCAGCAAAATCATGGTCAGTTGCATAAAGTGCACAAATACTTTCTAATCCAGAAATTTTAACATCAAGATTGGTTAATAGCATGTTCTTCCTAGATAAAGCATCAGCAACAACATTCTCTTTTCCCTTCTTATACTTAATGATGTCAGGAAAAGACTCAATAAACTCAACCCATTTAGCTAATCGTCTATGCAAGTTTGATTGAGTTTTTAAATATTTCAATGCTTCATGATCAGAATGTATGATAAATTCTTTTGGCCACAAATAATGTTGCCAAACTTCAAGTACTCTAACAAGTGCATACAATTATTTATCATAAATAGGATAGTTCAAGCGATCACCAGTAAGTTTCTCAGAAAAATATGCTGTAGGGCGACCCTCTTGCATCAAAACGCCACCAATGCCTATACCACTAGCATCACATCAACTTCAAATTGCTTCGAAAAATCAGGTAATGCAAGTAATGGTGCAGAAGTAAGAAAACGTTTCAATGTATCAAAAGCAATATCTTGGGTAGCGCCCCATACAAAAGGAACACCTTTCTCTGTCAAGTCATTCAATGGTGCAGCAATGGTGCTAAAATCCTTCACAAAGCGCCTATAGAAACCAGCTAAGCCGTGGAAACTACGCACTTGACTTGCATTCATGGGAGTAGGCCAATTCTGAATTGATTCAATTTTAGATTGATCTACCTCTACCACATTCTTATATACAACAAATCCCATAAATATGACCTTATCTTTTGCAAATGTGCACTTCTCAAGATTATCATATAGTTTATTATCACGCAACACTTGCAAAACTTGTCGGATATAATTACAATGTTCAGTTTCGTTGTGGCTATAGATTAGTATATCATCAAAGTAAACAACCACAAAACGACCAATAAAATCTCTCAAAACATGATTCATTAATCGCATGAATGTACTAGGTGCATTAGTAAGACCAAATGACATAACTAACCACTCATACAAACCAAATTTTGTTTTGAAAGAAGTTTTCCACTCATCCCCTTCTTTCATCCTAATTTGATGATAACCACTACGCAAATCAATCTTAGAGAAAATAGCAGCACCACTCAATTCATCTAGCATATCCTCTAAGCGTGGAATAGGATGACGATATCGAATAGTGATGTTATTAATAGCTCTACAATCTACACACATGCGCCATGTACCATATTTCTTAGGCACTAAAATAACAGGAACATCACAAGGGCTAAGAGAGACACGAATGTACCCTTTATCCAGCAACGCATGTACTTGTTTCGGTATCTCCTTTGTTTCTTTGGGGTTGGTCCTTTAGGGTGCACGATTGGGAAGTGTGGCGCCAGGGATCAAGTCAATTTGGTGTTTAATACCACGCAATGGAGGTAATCCTACAAGTACATCTTCTGGAAACACATCCCCAAAATCCTGCAAAACATAAGAGATACCAAGAGAAATAGGGGTCATGTCGTTAGAAACCAATACCTCGCCCTTATACATGAGCACAAGCGGCATGGCTATAGGATCCTCACGAAATTCTCTCATATCCTCTTTGGTGGCTAATATCAGCAAATTAGGCACTCTTTCACTTTTCATTATATCACTCAATTTAGGCTCAATTACATCATGAACAGCTGTCACATTATCTCGCCGAGCTATAGGATCATCCTTCAAATTCACTTCTATCTTCTGGCGAGAATCATTCACAATGTCTTGTGGTGTCATTGGCTGCATAGTAATCTTCTTTCCTTTGAATTCCAAGTGACATGTATTGGCTCTCCCATTGTGTTGCACATGGCGATCATAGAGCCAAGGCCGACCCAATAGAAGATGGCAAATAGTCATAGGAACCACATCAAAGTCAATAGAATCCTTGTATGATCCTATTTGAAAATTCACACGTACCATATGATTTACCTTCATCTCACCATTGTTGCTCAACCATTGTATGTAGTATGGCTTGGGATGAGGCAAATAAGTCAAATTCAGCTTGGCACATACTCCTTACTTGCAAGATTTCTGTAGCTACCTCCATCAATAATTACCTTGTAAGCTTTGTTAGATCGAACTAGAGCTTTTGTTTGAAACAAGTTGCAACACTGAGATTCATCAATAGGTTGCACACTAAGTATGCGTGGAGACACCACAATAGTAGGTGCACGCACAGGATAAGCATCATGACCATCCTCGCCATCATAATCAGAATCGGCATCAATCTCATCTCCACTCTCATACTCACCTTGTTCATTGACAAACATGACCTTGCTGTTTGGACAATCTTTCTTGTAGTGTCCTCTACCCCCACAAGTATGGCACACCACATGGCGAGTACACGCAGTTGACATATTGGAACCGAACTAGCAGCAGGAGTAGCGGGCTTCCGAGCATTGGAACCAAACGAAGATGTAGGTGCAGGTTTGGCTGATGGTGTAGGATGGCTAGTAGCAGGTGGCACCATAGTAGGCGGCGTAGATCTGGCCGAAAAACGGCTGGTAGACGTAAACCGTGCACGTGACTTAGCCTCCTCAGCTAACTGTGACTCGGCCTCTCTAGCATGGTGCAATAGCTCATTTATAGTGTCGTACTTGTGATGACGAACAATGCTCTTGATTTGAAGCTTCAAATTGTTGAGAAAACGCCGCATAGTCATCTCAAGGGACTCACGAACCTTAGCACGTTGCATAAGCATCTCCATCTCCATGTAGTACTCATCAATGGACATGTTTCCTTGCCTCAACTGTGTCAACTTATCAAAAATTGATCGCAAGTAATTGGTGGGTACAAAACGATCCTTCATGATGCTCTTCATCTCACCCCAATCCATCACAGGAAGTTGATTGTCGTCCCTTCTATTCTGCACAATAGCATCCCACCAACGCAAAGCATATCCATCAAATTCTGACGCTGCAAGCTTAACCTTCTTGTCTTCTGGATAATCAAACAAACGCCAGAGCTTCTCAATCTTCAACTCCCAAGTAAGATAATCCTCAGGATCAAGTGAACCATTGAAGGAGGGAATTGAAAACTTGGGCTTGCCCAAACCATCATCAGCTTGGTTCGGAACACGCTGAGCACGTCCCAAAGGGGCATATCCACGTCCATAAAGAGGAGCAGCAGCAGGTGCAGGGGGATTGGCACGTCCTCTGCCATGATGTGGGGCAGCATCAGCCGCACTACCCTCATCATCATCCTCAAACACATCATCGGGTTGGAAATCCTGTCTTTGCTGAATTGCCGCTGTAAGAGCCTCAATCAAACGCTGCAAGGTGGCGACATTGACATTGATTACTGTCACTTGAGTTTAAATGTTATTGACTGCGCCAGTATTATGATCCACTGCCTCTTGCATGTCCTTGATATTCCCATAAATAGACTCGTGCCAAGTAGCACGCTCCTCATCCTTCTGATGCTGTGACACAACATCAACATCACTCAAAGACATGATTAGTAGGTTAGTGCAAAAATCAAAATCTATTTGGTGGAAACACTCACAACTCACTTACAACTAACAAGAAAGGAGATCTTACCGTTCCAAAGTGAATAGAGATGCTTTACCAAACGTAATCAAAGACTTATGCACTGATGTGATGAAGTGAATATCAAAGGTATAGAGAACAATCACAGGACACACTGGTTATTTATGGTGGAGCTCTAGGTATGGTATCCTAAGTACACCGCAAACAAGTCCTAGTGCTGATTGTACAAAACCCAAGAAACACACACGTGGAGATAAATGTGGCAGTGCAACTATGAAGGGTGTTGCACTACTCTCGAGAGACACTAGCAAAGCTCAAAGTAAACAGGCACAAGATTTCTCAACCTACCGGTGCACAAAGATATCACTAGGCCTCTTGCTCAATTCTCCTTTCCTTTTTCTTTTTCTTTTGTATAGCTTCTTTCTCTTTTTTCTTTTTTTTTTCTTTTGCTATATCTCTTTTTTTGAATATATATATCACAGCCAATTCATAAAGCAAAGCACCAAAACCTACGAGCAGCCTGTAAGAGCGGAAACTAGTCTCAATGGGAAAGTTTCTACACGTATGAAATAGAAAGGCTGTGGCTAAAGTTCAGGAAAAAGTGCAATTTTCACACTTTGCAAGAAATGCTGCCATGGCAGAAAAACTGATCAAAATCATGCTGTGGCAGAGATCCTGCATCAGCGAAAACCGATCGAACTGTGTCATGCAGAGCGGCGGTAGCTAGCTGGAAGAGAATCGCGCGGAAAGTGTAACGCGGCAGAGCGGCGGCAGCGAGCAGGCGCGCGTGACAGAGAAATTGTGCTATGGCAGGAGTTCGTGTCGTGGCAGGAAACAACTCGTTTCCGTGCCGCGGCAGAATCGGTATCTACTTTTTTTTGTTTTAATTAATGCAAACCCACTCGGCCAAGAGTAATACACAAGGACTCCTAGCTAGGATCGGATCTGCTAAAGGAGGTGGAAAACTAAGGTGGATTCGGCTAGAGCAAGAAGAAAACGATGAACCGATCTAGATCTAAAACTGAAAGAGGAACATGACCAACAACTATTACTCGAATACGATGTAATCTAGGCTATAGCAACTCTTTTTGTGGGGCTTTTTCTGTATAGGACGAAACACACGAACTAATCTACGGATGGATTTGTGGATACTTACCGAGGCAACGAGGAAATCTGATACCAAGATAATATGGGGTGGTCCGGTCTTCTTAGCAAGCACTTGTCGATGATGATGGTAGATGATAGATAACTAGTATGTAGATATGAACTCTCCCGCTCGAACCCTGATGTCAATGCAACAGCTCTCGAACCTTGTAGGATATTCACAACACCATACTCTTGCGCACGTAGCTGTCGACCACAAACGGTAGTTTACAATCTACTAATTCCTAGTGGAACAACAGATCACACTTAATTGCAGTTGGTAGAAATCGATCACAAGTAATTCTAGAGGTTCTATGAAAGAAACAACTCCAAAATAATTTTAACGTGGTCTAAAACCTAACTATGTGTGGCGCCCCATCTAATTAAGAGTCTGGGGGAGGCGGCCAAGGTGGGATCCGAGTTGGTCCCACCCAACTAGGGTACAAACCGACCCATAAAGGGTTCGGCCTCAGGACTCTGCCGTGGCAGGCTTTGAATCAGTTTTCCTATCACGGTAGCCTGCCGTGGCAGCAAATCTGCTCGTTTCTGTGCCGCGGCAGCCTGCCGTGGCAGAGAAAAGTGGCATTTCTCTGCCGCGGCAGAGATCTTCCACCAAGTGTTGATCTTCAATCTTGTGTGCTCCTTGCGCTTTCTCCCTCTCCTCCCTCGCACATTCTTCATTGATCAACACACCATGTTCCATTAGTTCCTTGCTCCGTACTACGCCTTCTTCTCCCAAGTACCTAATCATGCAATAATTCAAAGACTTAGGTAGTATAAAATTATCATTAACTAAAACATCAGGCTCATTAAGAAACAAGTTCACCTGTTGTTCTAGTGGCTTAGCACGAGCTCTTGTAATTGGTCCAATCCTTATCTCATTGAATTGATATTTCTTTGCAGCAGTTGGAACATCATCAGTAGCAATTGGGGTAGGTGTAACTGTAGGGATGTCCTCATCGGGGGGCATTTTCTTTGTTGGGAAGCCAGGCCATCGAAGTCGGCCTCTATTTGCTAGGATCGACTGGACTTGATGAAGAAGACTGCGATTCCGGCCACGTATGCACCAGAGTGAGAGGGTGGCCATGGTCCATGGAACAACTGTCTTCTCATCCGTGTGGTACTCCGTCTTGACGGAATCATGTAGCTTTCCCAGGTTTGTCGGAGTGGAGTCAACCTCTTGCACAAGCCACATTGGTTCTTCCTCCTGAACTATTTTGTCTAAAGTGGATCTACTGGAGTTCCAACATATCGCCAACATGAGTCGTGCCCGACGTCAATGGTGTTCTTGATCGGAACTAGTACGGGACAGAGAGAGGCTCTCCCATAAGGAGGCGGTGGCAGCAAAACCCATCTAGGGTTCCTTTCCTCTGCCGGCGACACCACTGGTCCGTCCCGTCTCCGGCGGCCTTAGGGCCTTGGAGGCGTGACGGACCACGGCCTCTCGCCGGTGGGAGGTTTTAGCGTTTTGTTTAGACTATTTTTAGTGTCTTTTTTTGGATGTTGAGGCGACGACTATGTCCTGGAGTCGGAATAAGGTCCTCCTCGTCCTATCCTCGCTCTGGTGGTGCGTCTAGCATCGATGGAGGGCGTGTGGAGTCGTGTGTCCGACAGATCCCTTGGGATCTGGTCATTTTTTGTTGGTGTGTTTTGGGGTCAGTATCTTCTGATTTAAGTTAGTCATCTTCGGTGATGGTTACTGCTCTGGTGCGCTGGTCTTTTGGGGCCTTAGCACGACGACTTCCCGTCTGTCTACTACAACAAGCTCTACTACGACAAGTTTTGCCCGGCTCCGGTGATGGAGGGGCGAGGACGGCGGCGCGCCTTCGGCTCATGCCAGTGTTTGTAGTCGTCGCTAGGTGGTCCATTGCCCTATTTGTAATTTTTATTACTTGTAGGACTCTTTATACTGCTGTTGATGATTATTAATAGATCGATGGAATTTCGTAAATAAAAAATTAGATCTACTGGCTGGTTTCGATCTATTTATTTGTTCATGGATTTTAGGTGAGATTTTTCTGTTTGTGTTTTCGAACATGGGAAATTTTCAGGCCCGCGGCTCGATCCTACGCCCCTGGAGCAATGGACGCGGCTTGCCTGTGTCCTCGTGGTGCGCCCAACCGTGCGACCGCTCCGTTCGTTCAGGATCGTGGGGTTATCTCTAGTGTGCCCCTGTTTAGCTGCTTTTCTAAAAAGAAAAGTACAGCAGAATACTCGCGACTCCGTATCCGAACAAGAAAATTACACCGGAGAGCGAAAACACAGCGGCATGGTCACGACATAGATCGGCAACCCCGAGGCCGCAGGGAGCAGGTCGGCGTCGTACAGATCTCGACCGTGGCGGAGCCGAGCACGAAATCGATGATGCCTAGTCGCGGCGAAGAAACTGCTGCGGGCGTCAGCGTGGATGGCAGCGCGGATACGAAATCGGCAGCGGCGTGCCGACGACCACAACGATGACGACGACCGCCGCCTAACTTTCCTCAGCTCTGAACGCGCTCTTCTCGGTCAGCGGCGCGCGGCGACCTGCTCTACCATCCCGAGTCCCCGACGGGACCACTGCAGTGGAGGAACGGGTCGGGGTCTCGGCTCCGCCCTCCAGTTCCAGTACCAGCCGCCCCGACGTCTGTGTCCTCCAGGTCCAGTCTGGTCTTCATAGCAGCTCGGACAGGATCTCCGCCTCCATCTTCTCGCCGAGGCTGTCGACGTTGTTGCGGAACAAGCCGATCCAGGGGGATACGATCGATTTCGCGCTCGATGAGGCCGTCAACAGAGCTCGTCCGCCGCGAGTCCTCGTCGGTCGGTGGCTCTAGGTGCCTCAGCACGGTTTTACACAGCCCGCCCAGCAACCTCTTTCCGCTGGGACTCTCCTCGGCGAGGCGTACCACTTGCAGGCGCACATCGTAGTCATGCCGCGGACAGCGCCCGATCACGATGAGGAAGACAACGGCATTGGCACTCCGTAGGACACGAGCCAAGGGTGAGGAAGTAGACATAGCCACGGGGGCGGCGCGAGGTAGAGATCGCGGCCTTCCTCGCCCGGCTCCCGTTCTTTTACATCGACGTTGGATCGAAAGGACACAACGGAACGAGTACACAAAAGTGAATGAAGTACGAACTACTCCTATCTTTTTTTCTTCAATCGCTACTAGTAGATGGAAAAACTGTGAGCAGCCGTAGGATCTGAACAAACGGAGCGATCACATGAATGGTCGCACCAAGAGGCCACAGGCAAGCCGCGTCCTGGAGCAATGCACTGGCGAGACCTCCACCGCCATGCATCTGTGAGGCCTTTCCCCTCCTCTGCTCCAGGCTGCACTCCCTTTCTGATCCACACATATGCGCTTTAGGATTAAAGGATTAATTGGTGTAGAATTTGTTCCAGGAAGACACTGAATCGGGATTTTAGGAAGAGGAGCTATGACTGATTTGATTCTATGATTTATTTTATTTGGTTGTTGTGTTAGCGAGATGGCATAATTGGTTGCGAACTTAACAAATCTGCTACTGCCACGTAGAGTTAAGGCGTGAAGTTCATACATGTGGATAAGTTTCAGTTGATTATTAGCTATTGCCCAGTTTGGTACTCTGTTATAGTGACCTATTTACAGATATAGACAACACATCCAGTCATACTTTATGACATTTTGACGAGAAGGAAGAACACCCTTTTCTAAGGGTGGGACGGTGGCTGCTAAAAAACATGCCATTTAGCACAAGCTAAAATAAAGCGGATAAAATTCTCTGACGGTAGCTATGTCTCGGTCAAAAAAGGTTGAAAATACTAATTCATAGTAATGAAGTTTTCCATTGTCCAAAAAACCCAACGTATATCAACTCGAATGGGCACCTACTGAGCTACATAGCTTAGCGTCATGCGTATCAAGGAACATTTGGGATTGTGTGCAAGGTTAATTGTTATCCTAAAGTTTGATGGGATAATACTTAGTGATTACTCTCATTTTCTTATTTCTTAATCGTTTGATTTAGAATATTATTTTTTCTATCGAATTGCTAGAGATCGCGATATATGTTTGAGAAAAATGAAGGAAAGTTCCCGGTTATAAAAAATGATGCAACCGGGCTATGTGTTGGTGGAGGGATGCAAAGAAACGAGAGATACGCAAAGAGAGAAAGATTAAAGGTATATCCCGAATTGTACTATCATATTAGTGTGATATAACCCGTAGCAACGAGCACGGGCATTTTTTCTAGTATAATATAACAATCGGTCTTTGCGACGACCAGATTATGAACACATAGCCCGGTTGGATGTTTATTGGCGGAATATGTCTTACATGGTATCAGACGCAAAACCCTAACCGGACCTGCGCCTCCTCCCGCTTCCGCCGCCGCAGCAGCCGATCTCGACGTCCGGCCTCTGCAAACCACCCACTTCTCCCCTTCTAGCCTCGCCGCCCCTCTGCAATGGGTGACGACGCCGCACGGATCGCGCAAGCCGCGAAGGAAAAAAGAAGACCGCGAGGCCCGAGAAGCTGCTCACGCCTAGTCGAAGCTCGCCCTTGCCACCGCCCCCTCCTCCAGCGCGGGGGCCTTCTCGCTCACCTCGTTGCATGCCCAAGCTGTCGGCCTCCACTCCATCAAGGGGCACGTCCCCATCGAGCTGGCCCTCGAAACTGGCGTTCATCGCCAATGGCGCACCTTCTTCCACGCCGCCTTCCGCAAGTATGCGCTGCTCGACCACGTCGACACCCTTGCTCCGTCCGTTCTGACTCCGGAGTAGGCTCTCTTGGATGCCACGGTCGTCTCCTGGCTCTACGGGTCCGTGTCCCTCGGCCTCCTCGACGTCGTCATGACACCGGGCGAAGACCCCCTCGCCGTCGAGATGTGGACAAGCATCAACGGGCTCTTCAACGACCACAAGATCAACCGCCAGCTCCACCTCTCTACTGAGCTGGGCGAGATCAAGATGGGCGAGATGAACATGACCGAGTACTTGAAGAAGATCGAGGCCCTCGCCGACGGTCTCGCGAATCTCGGCTCCCCAGAAGACGACGCCAAGCTGGTGATCCACTGCCTCAACGGACTTTCCGAGCAATACAAGGGCGCCACCGATCTCATCTCCCTCATGCCCGACATCTCGTTTGAGAAGTGCCGTTCTCTTCTCGCAGTCCAAGACATGAAGCGCCAGAATCGTCGCTCACGCAATGGCAACAACGACACGGCCCTCTACTCCAACGTCGCCACCGCCCCCAACTCTAGACGGGGCAACGGTAGCAAGGGCAAGAAATAGAAGAAGGCCGCAACAGACGCTGCCAAGGACACCGCCATCATCCAAGCCGGCCCCGTCGTCACACCTCCGGCTGCCGCTCCTCCAATCTGGCCCACGCCGCTCCTGCCCTAGAATGGCGTGATCTAGATGTGGCCATACGACCCTGGTATGCAGGCTCGACCCCCCCCCCCCCAGCTACATGCACCGCCCCTACCCCCGTAGCACGCCTTCAACGCGCAAGGGACCTACACCGTGCCGCACGCCTATGGCTATGGCTATGGCGGCTATGCTCCTCAGGCTCCTGCATATGGGCTCGGCGTTGCACCCCCGTCATCACCGGCTTCATCGACTGCCTCATGGGACCAGTATCCGCTGATGAATCGGTTCCAGAAGATGGGCCTTCAAGCGCCCACCACCGATTGGGTCATGGACACTGGCGCCACCTCCCACTTCGCACCGAACCCCGGTATGCTCACCTCCGTGTCTCCTCCTTCTTCTTCCTCTCGTGCTGTCGTTGTCGGTAACGGTTCCACCCTTCCGATCACCGCTACTGGGCATGCACATTTTCCTATTTCCACTCCCTCGCGTCCTCTGCATCTTCGCAATGTCTTAGTAGCTCCCGATATAGTCAAAAACCTCTTGTCTGTTCATCAATTCACCATTGATAATCGTGTTTCCGTCGAATTTGACCCTGTTGGTTTTTCTGTGAAGGACCTTCTAACCAGGACCGAGATTCTCAGATGCAATAGTCCTGGAGCCCTCTACCCTGCCAGCACCTCCTCCCCTAGCCGCCCACACGCCTTCCTCATCGTCGACCCTGCTATGTGGCACCGACACCTTGGACACCCTGGACGGCCGGTCATGGAGTCATTAGCTCGCTCTTGCATTATTCCTAGGGATAAAAATAAATCTAGTTTGTGTCATGCTTGTCAATTAGGTCGCCATGTTCGTCTACCTTTTTCTTCTACCAATCATGTAACACATTCTCCGTTTCAACTTATACATTGTGATTTATGGACAACTCCTGTTGAGAGTATTTTTGGCTTTAAGTATTATCTCGTTTGTCTCGATGATTTCACTCAATACGCTTGTGTTTATCCTTTATGTGCCAAGTCAGAAGCCTTCTCACACTTGTCGTCCCTCCACGCCTTAGCCCAAACTCAGTTTCATGCACCCTTGAAAGCCATCCAGTGTGACAATGATCATGAGTTCGATAATTCCTCCCTATAATCGTTTGCCCAACGCCATGGGATAACACTCCGCTTCTCATGTCCCTATACTTCACAACAAAACGGTAAAGCCGAGAGAATTATTCGCACCATTAACGACATCACTCGCACCCATCTAATTCAAGCTAGCATGCCACCTCGCTTCTGGGCCGAGGCTCTCCATACAGCCGTGCTATTGCACAATCGGCTGCCTTCCAAGGCCATCGCGGATCGCATGCCATTTTGATCCCTTCATGGTGTCGACCCTGCATATGTCGGTCTTAGGGTCTTCGGATGCTTATGCTACCCCACCACCATTGCCCCGCATAAACTTGCGCCTCGCTCCGTGCTGTGTGTGTTCCTTGGGTATCCATCTCAACATCATGGCTATTGCTTCCTTGATCGTTCCACCCAAAATATCATCATCTCTCGCCATGTTGTGTTTGACGAGTCTGTCTTTCCCTTTGCCTCTAACGCATCACCACCATCCTCTACTTCTACTTTGCAAAGTTATGACTTTCTGCAGGTTGATCAGCCGATGTTGTCGATGCCATTCACCGCGCCGACCGCGGGAACTTCTGTCGCGGGCTCTGCCGCGGCCACTCGACAGCCTGCCGTGGGTGTTCGACAGCCTGTTGCGGCTGCTCATAGCTCGGGCACTTCTCCTGCCCGCAGATCTCCCGCCCAAGCCGCGCCGCCTCGGACCACCTTGCCTGGCCCGTCCTCGGCCGGATCGTCGCCATCAGGATCGCCCTTGTCCGCTCCCTCGCCCGCTGCGTCTACGGATGATGGTGCCCCGGAGCCTTCTACGAGCTCGCCATCCATGGCTTCTACCCTGCCTCCCTCCACGGATGCTCCTCAGGCTCATCATCCTCAAGCACCACCGCCGCCACCGTCTCACACCATGCTCATGCGTGTCAAGCACGGCATTGTGCAGCCCAAGACGATTTTTGATCTTCATGTTGAAGGATTGTCTCCAATACCGAAGACTTATCGTGGTGCTCTCAAACACCCCAATTGGCATGCTGCAATGGTTGAAGAGTATAGTGCGCTCCTCTCCAACAACACTTGGGACTTGGTTGATCCTCCTCGTCGTGCCAACATTGTCACCGGCAAGTGGATCTTTCGTCACAAGATGAAGTCTGATGGTTCGTTGGAATGATGCAAAGCTCGTTGGGTCCTTCGAGGTTTTACTCAGCGTGAAGGTATTGATTTTGATGAGACTTTCAGCCCTGTGGTCAAGCCAGCCACCATATGCACGGTGTTATCACTTGCGCTCTCTAGTAACTGGCCGATTCATCAGCTTGATGTCAAGAACGCCTTCCTCAATGGCACACTCATCGAGACCGTGTATGCTCAACAGCCTTCCGGGTTTACTGATCCAAGATTTCCTGACAAGGTGTGTCGCCTCAACAAATCTCTCTACGGTTTGAAGCAGGCGCCTCAAGCATGGTTTCAGCGGTTTGCTTCATTCATTGCTACTGTTGGTTTTGTTGGCTCCAAGTTTGATAGCTCCCTGTTTGTCTACCGGCGTGGCACTGACATGGCTTATCTCCTACTCTATGTGGATAACATTATCCTGACAGCGTCTTCTCTGACTTTGTTGCACAGTTTAATTGCTTCTCTTTATAAAGAGTTCAGCATGACAGATATGGGTGAGCTTCACTATTTTCTAGGCATCTCAGTCAGACGCACTAAGGACAATTTGTTCCTCTCACAGGAGAAGTATGCATTGGAGCTTCTTAACAAAGCTGGTATGTTACAATGTAAATCTATCTCCACTCCAATTGATACAGCTTCTAAGCTTGCATCTTAGTCTAGTGATCCCGTGGCTGATCCTACAAAATTTCGCAGTATTGTAGGAGGTCTCCAATACCTTAATTTCACTCCGCCAGATATGTCCTATGCAGTACAGCAAATATGTCTTCATATGCATGATACACGAGCTAATCACTTGCTCCTTGTGAAGCGTGTTCTACGCTACATCCGCGACACCACCGAGTATGGTCTCACTTTGTATCGACGCACATCGAACAAATTGTTGGCCTACTCTGACGCTGACTAGGAAGGTTGTCCAGACACCCGACGGTCTACTTTAGGCTATTGTGTGTTCCTCAGAGCGAATTTGGTGTCTTGGTCGGCTAAGTGGCAGCACACTATTTCCCAATCGAGTGCGGAGGCTGAGTATTAGGTGGCAGCAAATGTGGTGGCTGAATCTTGTTGGCTTCGACAGCTACTTTTGGAGCTTCATCGACCGGTGCATGATGCTTCAGTGGTATTCTGTGACAATGTGAGCTCTGTTTACATGATACAGAATCCAATGCATCACCAAGACACGAGACCTACGCCTCCTCCTGTAGGATATGTATTCTAACACCCTCCCTCAGTAGAAACTGGGCAGTCGACGAATGTTGAGACTGTCCCAAAAGTCCAAGAAGAGAGGCGATGGTAATCCTTTGGTGAAGATGTCCGCGAACTATGATGAACTAGGAACGTGTAGCACCTTAACCTCGCCAGTGGTCACGCGATCTCTGACAAAGTGTAGATCAATCTCCACATGCTTAGTATGCTGGTGATGTACTGGATTCTGTGTCATGTAAACAGAGATCACATTGTCACAGAAGACCACTGAAGCATCATGCACCGGTCGATGAAGCTCCAAAAGTAGTTGTCGAAGCCAACAAGATTCAGCCACCATATTTGCTACCGCCCGATACTCAGCCTCCGCACTCGATCGGGAAACAGTGTGCTACCGCTTAGCCGACCAAGACACCAAATTCGCGTCGAGGAACACACAATAGCCTGAAGTAGACCGTCGAGTGTCTGGACAACCTGCCCAGTCAGCGTCAGAGTAGGCCAACAATTTGTTCGATGTGCGTCGATACAAAGTGACACCATAGTCAGTGGTGCCATGGATGTAGCGTAGAACACGCTTCACAAGGAGCAAGTGATTAGCCCATGGATCATGCATATGAAGACATATCTGCTGTACTGCATAGGAGATATCTGGCCGAGTGAAAGTGAGGTATTGGAGACCTCCTGCAATACTGCGATATTTTGTAGGATCAGCCACGGGATCACTAGACTGAGCTGCAAGCTTAGAAGCTGTATTAACTAGAGTGGAGATAGATTTACACTGCAACATACTAGCTTTGTCAAGAAGCTCCAATGCATACTTCTCCTGTGAGAGGAACAAACTGTCCTTAGTGCGTCTGACTGAGATGCCCAGAAAATAGTGAAGCTCACCCATATCTGTCATGCTAAACTCTTTACAAAGAGAAGCAATTAAACTGTGCAACAAAGTCGGAGAAGACGCTGTCAGGATAATGTCATCCACATAGAGCAGGAGATAGGCCATGTCAGTGCCACACCGATAGACAAACAGGGAGCTATCGGACTTAGAGCCAACAAAACCAACAGTAGCAATGAACGAAGCAAACCGCTGAAGCCATGCTCGAGGTGCCTGCTTCAAACTATAGAGAGATTTGTTGAGGCGACACACCTTGTCAGGAAATCTGGGATCAGTAAACCCGGAAGGCTGTCGAGCATACACGGTCTCGATGAGTGTGCCATTGAGGAAGGCATTCTTAACATCAAGCTGATGAATTGGCCAGTTACTAGAGAGAGCAAGTGATAACACCATGCGTATGGTGGCTGGCTTGACCACAAGGCAAAAAGTCTCATCAAAATCAATATCTTCGCACTGAGTAAAACCCCGAAGGACCCAACGAGCTTTGTATCGTTCCAACGAACCATCAGACTTCATCTTGTGATGAAAGATCCACTTGGTGGTGACAATGTTGGCACGGCGAGGAGGATCAACCAAGTCCCAAGTGTTGTTGGAGAGGAGCGCATTGTACTCTTCAACCATTGCAGCATGCCAATTGCGGTCTTTGAGAGCACCACGATAAATCTTCGGTATTGGAGACAATCCTTCAACATGAAGATCAAAAATCGTCTTGGGTTGCACAATGTCGTGCTTGGCACGCGTGAGCATGGTGTGAGACGGTGGCGGTGGTGGTGCTCGAGGACGACGATCCCGAGGAGCATCCATGGCGGGAGGCGGGGTAGAAGTCGTGGATGGCAAGCTCGTAGAAGGCTCCGGGGCACCATCATCCTTAGACGCGGCGGGCGAGGGAGCGGACGAGGGCGATCCTGACGACGACGATCCGGCCGAGGACGGGCCAGGCGAGGTGGTCCGAGGCGACGTGCGCGGGGCGGGAGATCCTTCCACATCAGGAGAAGTGCCCGCGGCAGGATGACGAACGCCCACGGGAGGCTGCCGAGTGGCCGCGGCAGAGCCCGCAGCAGAGCCCGCGGCAGAAGTTCCCGCGGTCGGCGCAGTGAATGGCATCGGCAACATCGGCTGCTCAACCTGCAGAAAGTCATAACTTTGCAAAGTAGGAGTAGAGGATGGTGGTGATGCGTTAGACGCAAAGGGAAAGACAAACTCGTCAAACACAACATGGCGAGAGATGATGATCTTTTGGGTGGAACGATCAAGGCAGCGATCACCACCATAGTCCAGAAGCGGGAGGAGGCGCATGTCCGGTTAGGTATGATTATAAACACATAGCTCGGTAGAGAGGGAGAGAGATTGGCGGAATATGTTGGATGTATTATTGAGCCTCATGGGCGAGTATATATAGGCGTATAGGGATCATCTTGGAGTGCAAGACAAGACACGAGATCTATCTCTAACCTAGATTACCTAACCATACATGTATACTCTAACACCCCCTGCAGTCGTAGCGGTAGCATCTTGAACAATTGGAACGTCGCGGATAGTCAGACTGAAGATAAACCGAAGTAGCATCCAGTAGGCTGACATCCCCCCGTAGTCCGAGCGGGAACGTCGTGGACGGTGTTGCAGCGCGATGGCTTGGACTATAGAGGAAGCTGATGATGCTCAAGCGAGGTGGTAGCGCTTGTGCCGATATCGAGGGAGCCGAAAGTGTGAGGTGGTGCCAAGCGAGGTGGTAGCGCTTATGCCGATATCGAGGGAGCCGAGAGCGTGAGGCGGTGCCATGGTCGAGGTAGCCGTGTGATGGGTCGCCGTGGTCGGGGATGCCGGTGTCGAGGTAGCCGCACGTGAATCCGCATGCGCATAGCGCGCGAGGAGGATGACGGAGACGTGTTGAGGCAGTCGTTGAGGTTATCGATGCCGAAGTCGATGCAGTCCGAGCTGTCGAGGACGAGGTGTGACCATAATTTTGCCAGAACTAGGCGCACGTCGGGGACGAACGCACACTCCAGTTTTGCCAGAACCGAGTATGCAAAGAAGAACTCGTCGGTGACGCGGTCGAGGCAGTTGTAGAGGGACCGATGTCGAAGAAGACGTTGTCGAAGCCGATGAAGACGAGGCACGGATCCGAGTTTGCCAGACTCGAGAACGCGTCGGGGACGAAGGCACTCCCGGTGTTGCCAGTACCAGGCGTGCGGGGGTAGGGACCATCATGAATTTGTCGCCATGTCAGAAAGACTAGCAGAGGTAGCCTCCAGAATGGTTGCGACGCACAGAGCGGCTAAGGGAGAGATGCCGGTGTTGTACGCGGTTGTCGGAGTAGAGTAGCAGGTGGTGTAGTCGGGGATGAGGCGATGACGCTGGCGACGAAGTTGTAGTGGATGAAGACGTAGAAGGCGGCGAAACCAGCGGCGACCTCGGTTAGTCATGCTAGATGCCTAGAGTGGCGATGGGATAGTCGGCGGGACCTGTGACGGCGAGAGGGGCGCCCTGCAGGTTACCTTGTGAAGCGCGGCGGCGGTGCTCGAAGTAGGCGAGGAAGACCTGGCGACGTAACGAAGACCATGTGCAGACGGCGGCGATCCGCGTCGTAGGAGATGGCGCGGTGAAAGCCGAGGCCATCGATACACGAGGACGGCGAAGTAGACTGCGTGCAGCCACGCTACGATCCGAGGGACGACATAGCTGCAGGGCGCAAGTCGGTGTAGTGGCTGGGAGACCACCAATGACGTACACGCCAAGAAAGACGCGTTGGAAGCCGGTAGGGTGGACCAAAGACGGCGGCGCTACGGCCCGACGGGGCGATACAGCGGCAGCTCATAGCTCGATCGGTGGTAGACGCGTGCTCGGGGACGTGCCTGGCATAGACAGGCGTGGGATCGGTTGATCAGACCGATGGTGCACTGTATGCGCCATGGCATGGACGACACGTGATCGAAGTCGATGGCGGCGTTGTCGGTAAAGTCCCGGACGATGACGACGAAGACGATCCGAGGGAGAGCGGCCGCGGCAGCCTTCCAATGGAAGGCGTAGCAGCCGTCCGCGGTGCGCGGCAGCCTGTCCTGAGGCCGCGACAGCCTGCCAAGGCAGGCGCAACAGCGGAGGAGGCAGGCGCACGGGCGCGGTGTAGATCCTCGATGCCGATGGTCGGAGTAGAGGCGCGGCGATGACGACGGCGGTGTGCGACTCAATCCGATCTAAGATCGGTAAATAAAAAAAAACCAATCAAGAGATCGAAAAAAGGACTTACATGACAGCCGACCACGGATCGATGGACGAACCCTGCGTACGGGTTGCGCGGCCCCCGGCGGAGATTATGGAGATCGACCTCCCAGGCGGGCGGCGGAAGTGTGAAGTGTGGCAAGCAGCGGTGCCATGGGGACGGCAGCGCTAGAGTTTGGGGGCGGAGGAGCCGGCGGTGCCTGGGAGGAGGGGGCGGCGGCTAGAGTAGGAGAATCGTAGTTAGGCTGATACCATGTAGACGGATAGAGAGGAAGAGAGATTGGCGAAATATGTTAGATGTATTATTGACTCTCATGGACGAGTATATATAAGCGTATAGAAATCATCTTAAAGTGCAAGACAAAACACGAGATCTATCTCTATCTAGATTACCTAACCGTACACTCGTATACTCTAACACTCGTCATGAATGGACAGTCCTGAATCCCCGTTGTTCTCACTTCTGCCCTCCAGTCCCGGTGTCTCTGTGACTCTGTCCATCAACTTAGGTGATACTTCCCCGGACAGAAATAGACAGCTCAAATCTACAAAAAGTAAAATAAATAGACAGCTCAATACCAGCCCTTAATTCTGACTCTCTGAGCAGAGTTCGTCCACCCGATCGAAATTTCAGTACTCACTCATATCCAAATGGATGGACTCAAATTTATCTCAGTACTCACTCATATCCAAATGGATGGACTCAAATTTATCTGGTTAGACACATTCGGATGTAGATAAATATGAGAATATTAATTTAGATCAGAGTTAGTACTAATCAAGATTTCTGAAGCGTCCTTGTCGTGAAGAAGGAAAACAGGTGTCCAAAGACACATGCTCGAGTGTTCAATTAAAATGAAAGGCATATTTCTGGTACAGTATCACGTTATGAGCAAAATAATGCCGAACTCTGGCAGGGAGTCGGTGACTGACTAGTTGCCCGACCTCGTGATTTCTCGAAAATGGAAGTGTCTCGGGCGGCCGACCGCCGATCGATCGACTACAGGCGCCGCGAGATCAGATCCCGCTTTCACATTGTACGGAATGGCAGACTCACGCTGCCAACTTGCCACCGTGGGCGGCGCACATGTCAGGGCTGAGCTGCCTACATCTCGAAGTCTCCATGCTTGGTAGGAGTACGTAGCTCTCCTCTCCTCAGTTCATTGTCGGTCAGAGTCATACGGTGCGGTTTTGCTTCTGCCGGTGTGCTCGCCCATCGTGGTCGACCTCGTGTCCCATACTATACTACTCCCATTATCAGCCAGCTCCCCGTTTTGGTACATATTCCCTGTCACTAAATATTCGTTCGGTTAATCCAAGCCATTAAGGGTTCATTCATGTGAAGCAATCAACAATCATACTGTGATCTATAAGACTGTGATCTATAAGGTCATCGCACCGAGCCCAAATAAATTTTGACTCAAATAATTTGAAATCATATAAGTATTTCTGGAAAATTCTGGCACAGTTTTCAAACTAGAAAAATGCTTCTCACCTGCCCAGCAAGTAAACACTGATAATCCAAATTTCAGTTTCCTCCCAGAATTTCATTACCAGATGGATCAAATTAGACCGGCAATGAACAAATAACAAAAATAGATACTATTCGAAGTCCTTCAATTCTCTCCGATCTTTTAGAACGCCGGCGATTTCTATGTGGACAACCAGTGCGCTGCGGTCCGTCGAGCGCGTAGAAGGTTCCGCTGGCCTAGCACAACGCGCATAGGCATCGGGGCATAGGGCTCCCTCTGTGCAGCATGCTGCCGCCGTGCCGCCACGTCGGGGCATGCGACGGCTGGCCGTGGCCGGGCAAGTGCCGTCGTGCGCCATGCATGCTTTCGTGGTCGGCCGGGTGGGCCTTTTAATCGGCCGCTCCTCTTCTTCCTCACTGCCAGTGGCCGCAGTGCACGGGGCCACCCCGACGCTGCGTGCTTCGCTTCTTCTTCGCGGCGTGCACATCAAAGGAGGTACTCTAACGTGTCCCCTGACATGCCTTGTCCAACCCATTGCAACATGCTCGGCCAATGCTACTGGCACCAGTCGTCATCCAACTGTGACACCCAACACCTGGGCCACACCATATTAGCAACAATCTACTTGTAACAAAGAGCAAACAAGTGTTAACTTGAGGATCACCACTTGAGACTCCATACTTAAAGAGACATATTCTGCTAAGAAGTTTGTGTCATGTAGTGCTTCTATAAGTTAATGAAAATGAAAAAATAAAATAATAATTCCCCCGTGTCGCACCCTAGGGCGACACCGGGGGCGCCGCCGCACTCCACCCAAAGTCCTCCGCCGCCGCTGCTCCTCTCGCCGCCGCTGCCGCCGGCCTTGCCGCGGTGGCAGTGGGCCCGGCCGCCGAAGGTGGTTTAGGGTGGGTGGAGGTGGGAGTTGATCGCCATGACACCTGTTCGCACTATCCGCATGTGGGCCCATGAATCCCCTTCACCTGACCTTGATTCACATCTTATTTTTGGGTGCCACAAACTAGTTTGGGGTTTTACTACTATCATGTACTTATGCCATGCTTTACTGCTTTATTTAGTACTGTTGCTCGAGGAGAGCGATTTACTATTGTACTGTTTTGGAATCCCGCACCATGTTTCCACGGTATCGACAAGACCAGTCACACTTTCGGGTTCCTGTTCGTTTACACCCGTCGTCACAAATCCAGGGTTCGTCTTGGAGCCGACCAACTTTGTTGCGGGTAGCTTAGTGGGGTGGACCCCAAAATCATTTTTGAACCATACGAATGCTTTGTCATGATGCCTCGTTGCTTTTTATTTGGTTCTTTCCAAGGTTGATCGTGTGTGTTGCTATTTATGCACTCCTGCATGGTAAATCTTTTTGAAAAGCCATGTCAATGGTTATGGACTACTTGGAGCATAGTGTCTCGACCATAGACAACTCAAACTAAAGTAGTGCTATAAATTTGACTTTGGCATGACTAGTAATCATCTCCACTACAACGGAATGGTTAATTAAAAGTGCCAACAGCTGGTGATATTGGAATGTTATATGCTATTTATATCTGACTAGTAAGTATTACAACTTCAATGGAATGTTGAAATAAAACTACCAACTGTGTGAGTTAATTGGAAGGACTTCCTCTGTTGGTCTCGAGGGGAAACTCCAGGATGGGTATGTTTGGTGTTAATATCAGGTTGGTTCCAAATAGGCCTCTCTAATAGCCGATAATTGTATCGAGTCCGTGTAGGTTGTTTAGTGCATGCTTTGCTGCCGCCAAGCCCACTATACCTATGTAGGCGGGAGCCGCCGAATTCTAAGACTCCCCGTGTACTGGCCTCAGTACTGACCGCTCCCTTTTTCCTTTGCCCTGTGTCGGCACCCCTTTTGCTTTCATAGGTATGAGTTCGAAGATGTTAGCAAGCTTACCCTTTCGTCTTACTTGTGCAGGGTTATGGACGCCATCGGTTATTCTTTAGGACTCTTAGTCCAATTTGCATCTTATGCGTACTCAGATGTGGTGTCATTTTCAATGTGATTTGGATCTTTATAATGTATACATGTATTCTTGACTTGAGGAGTCGTTGTTGTATATATATGTTCTTATGGGTTCCATCGTGAACTATTGTGTAATGGTATTACTTCGTTTTTTACCCGCAAACAAGTGCCTGGCGGGCATCCTTGAATCATTTCTATGCGGGTTTGGCGGGAAGCGCTAAAATCTTCATAGGGACGATTCGAGGGTGTTACAAGTGGTATCGAGCCTTGGTTTACGATACCCCACTCATCTAGCCTATAGGATAACCTAGCTAACGGTCAATGTAGAGTGTTAAAACTATTTTTGCAAAATTGGTTGGACAGGTCTGAGTAGCTCTGCTTTTACTCCTTACCTCTGTGCTATTCTCCTCTTACGTTTGCGTGTTTTGAATCTTCTCTCTTAACTTTCTTCAAGTCCAGGATTTATTGTGGTTGGGTTTCCGTTGTACCTTTAGGATTATGTTTGCTTTCTCTTGCAAGTGTGTTTCTACATTCGATCTTCGTGCTATCTGAGGAATCTTTCATCTATTGGACCTTTATTTGATCCAAAATTCACTAAAAAATTCTTTATACCTTTTGGTGTTTTCCAACATGACGAAATCATCTACGTCAGATCCGATAAAGAGCCTACATCACTCCTTTGTTTTTCCGCTTTTCCAAACACCTCTTTTCAAGATCTTCAGTCTGAATTCCAGGAATGGGTTGCACAATTCTTCTATTCATGCATAGAGTAATAATTTGGGTGCGTGATGGATTGGCCCCCATACCGACTACTCTTGATATTCACTCTTGTACATTGAATTGGATTAAGGTGTACATTTCTCCTTCCATCAAAGTTAGAGGTGGCCTTATCTTTTGAGACCTTACTTCTACCTTTGTTTCTTCGGAATGTTCTCATGTTTTGCAAGGTGCAGTGGTCACACCATCCCTTGAAGAAGCTACATGGGAACATGAAAATTTCTTTTCCTAGGAATCTTGGGGCGAGATTCTTGTTTAGTGGGGGAGAGTTGTAGCATCCCAATTGTCTAACATTGGAATGCTACATAAGAAATATAGATCAATTCTACCATATGCTTGTTATTTATTGCATCATAGAATATCATGCATATGTCATCATGCTGTTGGAAATGTGCCCTAGAGACAAATAGTAATAAGGAATATTATCATATTTCATAAAGTTTATGATTAAGTTTTATATCATGCTATAACTATATTGAAAGGAAACGTCAATACACATCTGATATATAAACAACCAGGGGTTCTCGGTGAAACTCTAGTCATTGGTTCATTTGTCAACAGATGATCAAGGTTTCCTGATCATGTGGCATTTATGCCAGTTGGAAATGGAGTCATCTCATTCTCAGAATGAGATGATGAACTAATACCCAACCTAAACATCGTGACCCGATCATGTCACGAAGTTCAAGTTACGATGATTAGAATAGACCTAGTAGACTATTCCTTAGACCATGAGGCTATATCAATCACTGTCTCCTGAGCGTGCTTTGATAGCATCAAACATCACTTGGTAATACAGTGACAATAAATGTGTGTTCAGGTATTCGGAGGAACTTTTGGGCAATATATGTCGAGAGCGGGATTTGTCGATCCGTGTGACGGAAAGATACTCGAGTGCCCACTCAGAGAAGTTATATCCAATAGCTGCGCAACGTGTGATTTGATCACAGGGATATCACTTGTCGAAACGAGTCAAGTAGCATTTGTCGGTAACGAGATTGAACACGACATGGTGATGTCATTGATCAGATCTCGGGCAATGCAAGTATCTAGTGACAAAAGGAATAAGACACGACAGTCACGGTTCAAACGATGAAAGATCTTCGTGGAATGCATAGGGGTCACATGGCCATCCAGGTTCCTATGTCGATCATTGGTCCGGGAGTGTCCTGACCATGTCAGGAGTGTTCCCGAACCATGGGGTATCACTCTTAAGGGCTTGGTGATGCTTAGAGTGTGTTTACAGGATCGGTAGAATCACCGAAGAAGAGAAGAGAGAAAACCGAAAGGGTTTCGGTGAATCTGGAGGATGTCCGGAGTGGAGGTGGAAGGTGTTCCATAACCATGGAGATTGAATAATATGTGAATGAATGTTAAATATTGATTTAATCATTTATTCATAATTATTTAATAAAAGAGAAAATCAATTAAATGGTCAAAAGGCTTAATGGGCCAAATCCTAGAGGGGAAAGGGCCCAAGAGGGGACCACACCCCTAGGAGGGGCCTAGGGGGTGGCTGGCGTCCCTAGTGGGCCTGCCCCATGTGGGGCCCATGGTGGGGGCTGGTCGGCGTGCCTCCCCACCCCTCTCCCTTGTTTTGTCCCACCCGGGACTTTGAGGAAGGGTGTACCTCCCCTCCCCTATATATAGTGGGGTATTTTGACCAGAAAATACACACAATATTCAATAAAGGTTTCCTCACTTTTGGGGAGACCTCCAATTGATACTCTCTCTCTCTCTCCCGTGACCGTGGTCCCAAGTTCGGACTGCACAAACGAGCGAGATATTCACCACGAAGCACCGTCGCGCCGCAAGATTTAGATCCAGGAGCTTTACTTCCACAACTGCTGCTAGATCGAGGAAGCGGGAGTCATTGCCAGGCACTGGATGCATGTAACTCCCGCGAGGTGTCACACTTGAGGCACTAGAAGTCGTTGGATCCGCAAGAGCGCAAGGACTTCAACACGACCTTGAGGTCGGCTTCGGCTCATCTACGTCAACCACGCTCTCCTGAGCATTGACAACGCTTTTCGGTCTTCAAGGGTAAGTTCGCGAAAAGCCCCTCTCATTACTGCATTACTAATAGATAGGTCCTGGCAACATCAGGGGTTTAGGGGCGCAGGGTAATTTTTTATTGTTTTCATACGCGAACCCCTACACATGCCACATTGCATTTGAGCATCGTATTAAACCCTTTTCATTTGGTTCTTCTCCTCATATTGCATTTTCCTTATTAGTTCTATTTACAACTTGAAATGTGGTTGCTTCTTAATATATGCTAAGTGCCCAATTTGAGTTGAGGGCACCTCTTTTTGAAACCTTCCATCTACTAACTTGGTAATGACAACTCCCTATTGATACCATCTATCTCTATCATATTTTTCTATATGTGGGCGTTGTATTTCACTTGGTATTTTAACTCCTATCTCACATGCAGATTCATATGGATCTTCTTTTTCTTCTCTTACACATGATCCTATGGCATGATCCATACATGCCCTATTCTTGTCCATCCCCAAATCCTCACATATATGTGCCATCTTCTTGTTTTCACATAAAGTCAAGCACATGTGATAAATCCTTTATTTCATGTCACATGCAAAGCTACAACCGTTAAACTTCCTCTTCTTCCTTGCCTTAATTCTTGTTGTTGTATTATTTTGTTTATTTCATATTAATCTTGATAAATAAAAATGTTTCCACTTAATCTAACCTAACCTACCTTCATCAAGCTCTTGAGCACACACACACCACACACACACTATCGGAGATTTGTCCCGCGAAGGAACTAGGGTCCAATGATCCCTTGGTTCGAGAGGGGGCTGAACACGCGACTCCAAGGAAACCCAACAACGACAACGTCGGTAGAGCAAGCACACGACATAGAGGTGACATGAGTTTTTACCCAGGTTCAGGACCCTCATGAGGAGGTAAAGTCCCTACTCTTTCTTGGTTGTATTGCTGGCGTGCTTTGTGAGGGTACAATGGAGGATGAAAGTCTAGGGTTTTAGATCTCAAGGACCGATCCCCTTTGAGGTAGGAGAAGGATAAAGGAGATATGCCCTAGAGGCAAATAATAAAGCATATTGTTTGATATATCTCTTATTTTTATAATACGTTTCATATTGTGTTATAATTGTATTAATACGAAACGTTAATTCACATGTGGTATGTAAACAAACCATGTCTCCAGTTACCTCTAGCAAACTAGCTCATTAGTCATGAGGATGATCTAGGGTTTCGAGATCATGGGGCATTTATGCCAATTGACAATGAGGTCATGTCATTAGTTGAATGGTGTGATAGACAAACATCCAACAGTTGTATCTTAATGAGATCTAGTTACAAAGTTCACCATTGATGATAAACACAGAAAACCTCGCAACCTGATCCTTAGACTGTGAGATAATGCAAATCACCGTTCTTGAGGGAGGTTAGATGGTATCAAGTATCATACCATGACTGGATGATCAAAAAGGTGCCACTCAGGTTTCCCAAAGGGGCGTGTATAGGAGTACATATCAAGACCAGGATTTGCCAGTCCATGTAACAGATAGATACATATGTGGCCATCTCGGTGACGTTACATTAACGAAGCTTGCAAGTGTGTGACTTGGTTACAGAATGCAGCGACATGGGAACAAGTAAACAAGTTCATCGGTAACGAGATCTAACTAAGGTATGGAGATACCGAAGATCAAGTCTCGAATGAACTAGGTATCAAGTGGCAAAGGGAACGGGAAACGACGTTTACGGTTCGAGCGATTAGATTCGTGGAATGCACGGGGGTCATCATGGGCATCCAGGTCCCGCTGATGATCATTGATATGAGAGAGGTCTCAATCATGTCCGGAGTGTTCCCAAACCGAAGGATGTCACGCTTAAGGGTGGGGACACTTAAGGATAGATGCGGTATCGTTGGAGAAATAGAGAGAGAAACCGGAATAGTTCCGGGTAACATCCGATGTTGATCGGAGGTGGTCCGAAAGGTGTTCCGGAGTGAAGGAATATAATAATATGTGTATTTTATGTTGACTGGTGAATGAATATTAAAATAGCCATTTTATTTTATTTTTATAGGCAACCCATTGCTAATGGGCCTCACCCGGAGGGGAGGCCCAAAGGGGCAAGGCGCCTAGGGAGGAGGGCCTCCCAAGTGGGGCCCACCTAGGGCCCGTGGATGCCCCTTGGTGGCTGCAGGCTCGTGGTTGATGTAGAGATCATTGGGAACCCCAAGAGGAAGGTTTGATGAGCACAGCAGCAAGTTTTCCCTCAGTTATGAGACCAAGGTTTAATCGAACCAGTAGGAGCAAGGAAACACCCCAAAGGTGTTACTAGCTGAGCTTTGGCAGGGCGCACTACCGGTGCTAGTAGCAACGTGGAGACCTGCACAACACAACCACAGAACTTTGTCCCCAACTTGCGATGAGGTTGTCAATCTCACCATGTTTTGCGGAAAACAAAGGATTAAACGTATCGAATGAAAAGAAGTAAAAGTTTGCAGAAAGTAAACACAAAGCAGTAAAAGATTGTAGATTGTATGTAAAGTAAAGGACCGGGATCCATACTTCACTAGAGGTGGCTCTCCTTAGATAGATAACATGCTGGGTGAACAAATTACAGCGGGGCAATTGACAAACACCGAGAAAGCAATACATGCATATAATAATCATCTTGACTCCTTTAAGACTTGAGTGGGCATTACAACATAATACATAGACCGCCATCCAACTGCATCTATGACTAATAATCCACCTCCAGGTTATCATCCGAACCCCCTCCATTATTCAGTTGCAAGCAACAGATTATTGCTTTACGAACTGCGTGTAAAGTAAAGAATACAATTGTTCTATGAACAAAGGATCGTTGTTTTCTCCCTAGTAGCAACAACACATCTAGTACCTTAGAGATTTCTGTCACTTCCCAGTTACGGAGGCATGAACCCACTATCAAGCATAAATACTAACTCTTGGAGTTGCTAGCATCTACTTGGACAAGATAACTACTAACAACGGAAAGCATGCAAGATCTCAAATAACAAAGACATGATAGAATCAATAATCAATCTGAAATAGCATCTCAATATCCATTGGATCCTCGCAAACACAACATGTATGGATTACAAATAGATGATCTTGATCATGAACGGAGCTCACAAGATCTAAACATGAAAGCACAAAGGAGGAGAAACCAGCCATCTAGCTACTACATGGATCCGTAGTCCAATGATGAATTACTCACGCATCACACGGGAGGCTTGCATGGTGATGAAGAAGGCCTCCAGGGTGAATTCCCCTCCGTGGTGCCGGAAGAGCTTCAGATCCTCCCGATCTAGGGATGGAGATGACGGCTACAGACTCTTTCGTGGATTTTGATGGTGCTTAGGGTTTTCATCCGAGGGCAACTTATAGGCGAAGGAGAGGCCGAGGTGCCGGAGCCACCACACCACCAAGGCGTGGGCCAGGCCTGGCCGCGTGGCTGGTGGTGTGTCCGCCTGGCCCCTCCGTCGTGATTCGCACTTGATCCTCCGGAAAAATAGGCACTTTGGCTTTTGTCCCGTCCAATTCGAGAATATGCATTTTCTGACTTTCCCGAACCAAAAACAGCAGAAACAGTGGTGGCATCGTGGCTCTTGTTAATAGGTTAGTCCAAGAAATCATATGAAAAGTACTCCAAAGTTGGAACAAAACACAAGAAAGTGGATAAAACTAAGCATGGAACATAAAAAATTATAGATACATTTGCAATGTATCAACATCCCCAAACTTAACTCCTGCTCGTCCTCGAGTAGGTAAGTGATAAAAAGAAATAATTTTTGAGGTGACATGCACCATCAAAGACTTGATCAAGGTATTTGCAAAACATTGAAAGTTGGGATCATAGTACTTCAATCATAACATGAAAGACAAAGTTCTAGCAATAAGCAAAGAAACTATGATGCAACATGAAAAGGCACAAACAAAAGATTCATGAATAACAATGCTTTGCAAGACGTTTGTTTGTTCCACATAAAGAAAACATAGCATAAAAGTATTCAGCTTGTCCCTCAATAGAGTAGCAAATATAAATGCATAGGACACCTTCAAAGTTCATAAGAGTGACTAGATACAATAGTTTCAAACAAGCAATAACAAGTTATGCATCAATCAACTAGTCTTGGGACAATGCACATAGAACTAAGAATGGCCACTATGCTCTCAAAGTAGGTGCATAAAGATAGAAGGTGGAGACTCAATATAATGGTGGAAGAAAGGCCTTTTGTAAAAGGAAGTAGGGATTCAAGTCTCATAAAGAGCTTCCAAAAAGTATGATACTTAAAGCTTTCAGCTCTCATTGCCCCTATCATAAGCATCTTGAAGTGATTAAGGTTAAAGTGAACAAACTATGGTGTACATGCTTGACGAAGTATAAGTCAGAAATCTCATGTCCCTTGTATACGAGGGCCGCTCCTCATGCTACTCAAGTTTAGTCACCGGTAAGTTCTTGTCATTGTAAGTACATGTGTATCATTGAGAACCGCCAACGGGGTACCCCTTGCCCGATGATACGGAAGAATCCCCATATCAAAATGACAAGGCAAGCAGACAACGGGCATCTCAGCATTCTTCTTATTTACCATGGGAATATGGTGCTTTTTTCTCTCTTTCCTCTTTTCATAGTATCTTTTTTTTTCTTTTTCTCTTTTCTCAATATAGGACTCTTTTTTTTATAAGAAGAATGCTTCATAGACAGCTCATTATGGTTACGCTGCAGGTTTCCACCATGTCAGCATGGATTAGACCAATGACCCAGGCGTTTCTCTAACACATATACATAACTCCATGGACTTACAAGCTCCCCTTTCATTTCACACCGACGACATCCATATACAAAATAGCATGATATCAACTAGGTACAAGTACCAAGTGCAATGTTGAAAGCGTTCCCCATGAAAGCATGGTTCTGCTAATTCCCAACAAATAAGTGCAAGCATATACAACATAGAAGGCACAATGGTTCAAGTTTATTAAGGGCAAGTAAAGTAAAGTGTTCCATCAAGTTCGTGAGAGCTTTAATCACTAGTTTTCTCATAACAAGTAGAAGGTAAACAAAAGCATGAATATACTTGGAATAGCATAAGCTAGTAGGTAGGTATGGTGGACTCTTTGGAATAACTTGGTTTAGGGAGTTGGATGCATGAGTGGAACTCATACTTGGTGGTGGAGGCTAGCAAAAGATTGGGAGCGACAAACTAAGAGAGCAGTAATGGCCATAATCATGCAGAGCGACAAAACATCATTGATCAAAGCATAAAGTGATACTACAAGTTGAAAACTAAAGGATCATAAAGGCTATGGTGACTTGAGATAGTCATAACATGGTGTGAGCATGTGCCAAGTCAACCCAAATAAAGCATCAAAGGAGAATACCACTATACTATGCTTTAATATGCTAAAACAACGAATGATTCATCCAAGGCAAATTAAAAAATATCAATTGTTTGTAACAAGTAATGCTACAGCAAAGAATACTAAGCATAAAGCCAAAACAATATCAAGCATGGCATGACAAAGCATAGGCCACAGTCAAAAACGAGCTCTTTTTACCACATAAGCATGAACTTTCCTACTCTTTTCCAAACCAAACCAAACTAAATGCAAACCAAAGTGTGAAAGAGGGGGTCCAACCAATTTATTCAGAAAACTAAGCAAACCAAAGCAAACTAAAAACCAAAACAAAAACGAAAAGGAAGACGCTCCAAGAAAAACACAACTGTGCATTAAACAATAAAAATGAAGCGTTTGGACGAAACCTAGGATTTTTATTGATGAAGAAGGGGAATGCCTTGGGCATCCCCAAGCTTTGACGCTTGTACTTCTTGGATATTTATTGGGGTCACACGAGTGGCATCCCCAAGCTTGAGCTTTAGTCCATCCTTCATCTCATTACTCATTCCTTCCATACACCTGAAATTTTTCCTTCATACAAAACTTCACATAATCTCATTAGCAACATTAGTGCACTTAAGATAAATAAGTCTCAAGGTTCAGTTATAACACCAAATAATCTTCCATTAGAACACTAGCTACTGTAGCACTTTCCTCAAAAAGCTCAATTCCCCAAAGGAACTCAAGAAGGAACTAACAAGAAGCAAATGCAGAAAATGACAGAAATCTGTCAAAACAGACCAGAAGGTAAAGACGATTTTTTTAGAAAACCTTCTGTTGCTCAAATCAAAAAGTGTTAAACTAACTAAAGTTAGTTAACAACCTGGGGCAGAAGCACAAAAAGTACAGCTCAATCCGACATACAGAGCTCTCTCAGGAATGTTTACGGTGAAGCACAGAAATCTGTTTCGGGACAGCAACTTTCCCAATCATTACTTCACTCTCATTAGAGGTTACTCTTGGCACAAAAAGCAAATAAAATGGATAAGGAGAGGTTATTATAGAGGTAATAACTTCCAAGACTCATCTAAAACTCTTGGGTTATCTCCCAACAAGTACTTTTCTTTGACGCCTTTAAGTTAGGCATAAGAAACAAAGAAAGAATCAAGTGTTCTCAAATGAAGAAGCATTAAGACCAAATTTTGTTTTCATAGGAGAAGCAAAAGAAATCTTCTCTCTCTTTTTAGGGAAGTGTTCTATACCTTTCTTGAGTGGGAGTTGATTTAATGGTGCCTTCTTTCATATCAATGATGGCACCAACAGTTCTAAGAAAAGGTCTTCCCAAAGTAATAGGACAAGAAGCATTCTATTCAACATCCAAAACATAGAAATCAACGGGGACATAGGAATCATTAACCATAATAAGAACATCATTAAGACTCCCCATGAGTTTCTTTTTAGCATTAGCATAAAGTGGGACATTCAAATAGCAATCTTCAAGAGGAGGCAAATCAAGCATATCATAAATCCTTCTAGGCATAATAGAAACACTACTATCAAGATCACACAAAGCTTTGAAATCAAAGTCATTCACTTTCATATTAATGATGGGTTCCCAACCATCTTCTTGCTTTATAGGAATAGAAGCTTTATGTTTCATCTTTTCTTCTTTAATCTTTATGAGAGCATCAGTAATGTGTTTTGTAAAAGCCATGTTCATAGCACTAGCATTAGGACTTTTAGCAAGCTTTTGTAGGAACTTAATAACTTCAGAGATGTTGCAACCATCAAGATCAAAATCAACTTTATCATCTAAAGTAGTAGCACTATTACTAGCCTCAACACTAGTGGTGGTGATAGTAGAAACACTAATGTTTCTAGCAATTTCATCTTCTCTTTCCCACTTAGCATGTAATTCAGCTAATAGTCTAACATTTTCATCAATTCTTACTTGTATGGCATTAGTAGCTTCAAAGGGATTGTCATTAGTTTCAGGTTTAGCAGCCATTTTATTCAAAGAAGATTGAGCTTCAGCCAAAGATGCTATATTTCTTTCAGCATTAGAGAGTTTTTCCTCAATAGTTTTATTGAAATCAGTTTGTTTACTAATAAACTCTTTAAGCATAACTTCAAGTTCAGAGGGAGAACTCTTATTATTGTTGTAAGAATTTCCATAAGCATTACCATTGTTGGGAGGATATGGCTTATAATTGTTGTTACCAAAATTGTTCCTATAAGCATTATTACCATAAGCATTGTTGCCAAAATTATTATTTCTTATGAAGTTCACATCAACTTGCTCTTCTTGAGCAACCAAAGAGGCTAAAGGAACATTATTTGGATCAATATGGGCTTTCCCATTAACAAGCATGGACATAATAATATCAATCTTATCACTCAAGGAGGATGTTTCTTCAACAGAATTTACCTTCTTACCTTGTGGAGCTCTCTCAGTATGCCATTCAGAATAATTAACCATCATATTGTCCAAAAGTTTTGTTGCAGCACCCAAAGTGATGGTCATAAAGGTACCTCCAGCAGCTGAATCCAATAGGTTCCTTGAAGAATAGTTCAATCCTGCATAAAAAGTTTGGATGATCATCCAAGCAGTCGGTCCATGAGTGGGACAATTCTTAACCAAAGACTTCATTCTTTCCCAAGCTTGAGCAACATGCTCATTATCAAGTTGTTTAAACTTCATTATTTCACTTCTCATGGATATAATCTTAGCAGGAGGATAGTATTTTCCAATAAAAGCATCTTTGCACTTAGTCCAAGAATCAATACTATTCTTAGTTAAGGAATTCAACCATTCTTTAGCTTTTCCTCTCAAAGAGAAAGGAAACAATTTCAGTTTAATAATATCACCATCTATATCCCTATGCTTTTGCATCTCACAAAGTTCAACAAAGTTATTTAGATGGGAAGCAACATCTTCATTACCAATACCAGAACATTGTTCTCTCATAACAAGATTGAGCAAAGCAGGTTTTATCTCAAAAAAGTATTTTCAGCCACAGGTGGAGCAATAGGTGTGCTCATAAAATCATTGTTGTTGGTGCTAGTGAAATCACACAACTTAGTGTTCTCAAGAGTAGTCATTTTTTTGGGTTTTCAAATAAGAAAGCAAACTAGTAAAACTATTTTTTTTGTGTTTTTTGAAGAACAAAACAAGCAAACAAAGCAAAAAAGAAACTAAGCAAAACAAAAAACAACAAAGTAAAGAGATTGGTTATGAGGGACTCCCCTTGTGAAGATGTCCTTGACTCCCCGGCAACGGCGCCAGAAAAATCTTTGCAGGCTCGTGGTTGATGTAGAGGTCGTTGGGAACCCCAAGAGGAAGGTATGATGAGCACAGCAGCAAGTTTTCCCTCAGTTATGAGACCAAGGTTTAATCAAACCAGTAGGAGCAAGGAAACACCCCAAAGGTGTTACTAGCTGAGCTTTGGCAGGACGCACTACCGGTGCTAGTAGCAACGTGGAGACCTGCACAACACAACCACAGAACTTTGTCCCCAACTTGCGATGAGGTTGTCAATCTCACTGTGTTTTGCAGAAAACAAAGGATTAAACGTATCGAATGGAAAGAAGTAAAAGTTTGCAGAAAGTAAACACAAAGGACTAAAAGATTGTAGATTGTATGTAAAGTAAAGGACCGGGATCCATAGTTCACTAGAGGTGGCTCTCCTTAGATAGATAACATGTTGGGTGAACAAATTACAGCGGGGCAATTGACAAACACCGAGAAAGCAATACATGCATATACTAATCATCTTGACTCCTTTGAGACTTGATTGGGCATTACAACATAATACATAGACCGCCATCCAACTGCATCTATGACTAATAATCCACCTTCGTGTTATCATCCGAACCCCTCCAAAGATTAAGTTACAAGCAACATATTATTGCTTTATTTAATCATGTAAAGTAAACAATACAATTGTTCTATGAACAAAGGATCGTTGTTTTCTCCCTAGTAGCAACATCACATCTAGTACCTTAGAGATTTCTGTCACTTCCCCAGATTACCAGAGGCATGAACCCACTATCGAGCATAAATACTAACTATTGGAGTTGCTAGCATCTACTTGGCCAAGATAGCTACTAACAACGGAAAGCATGCAAGATCTCAAATAACAAAGACATGATAGAATCAATAATCAATCTGAAATAGCATCTCAATATCCATCGGATCCCTGCAAACACAACATGTATGGATTACAAATAGATGATCTTGATCATGAACGAAGCTCAGAAGATCTAAACTTGAAAGCCCAAAGGAGGAGAAACCAGCCATCTAGCTACTACATGGATCCGTAGTCCAAGGATGAACTACTCACGCATCACACCGGAGGCTTGCATGGTGATGAAGAAGGCCTCTGGGGTGAATTCCCCTCTCCGGCAGGGTGCCGGGAAGAGCTTCAGATCCTCCCGATCTAGGGATGGAGATGACGCAACTATAGACTCTTTTGTGGATTTTGATCGGTACTTAGGGTTTTCGTCCGAGGGCAACTTATAGGCGGAAGGAGAGGCCGAGGGGTGCCGAGCCACCACACCACCCCTTGGCGGGCCAGGCCTAGCTGCTGCCAGTGGTGTGGTGGCCCCTGGCCCCTCTCCGTCTCGTATTCTGGCACTTGATCCCTTCCGGAAAAATAGGCACTTTGGCTTTTGTCCCGTTCAATTCCAAGAATATTCATTTTTTGACTTTCCTGGAACCAAAAACAATAGAAAATAGGTAGCTGGCACTGTGGCTCTTGTTAATAGGTTAGTCCAAGAAATCATATGAAAAGTACTCCAAAGTTGGAACAAAACACAAGAAAGTGGATAAAACTAAGCATGGAACATCAAAAATTATAGATACATTTGCAATGTATCAGTGGTTGGCGGGTGTGGGCATTAGTCCCACACCGCACACCCATTGGGTGGTGCCCCTCCCCTCCCACTATATAAAGGGTGTCACGCCCTCCCCTTTGGTATCATCCCATTCTCTCGTTCTCTCTCTCTCTCATTTCCATTAAGGACTTCTCCGTAATATTGGAGAGGACCTCTAGGGTTTTGAGTTCTCCACCTTCACACTACCGTTGTGTGATCTTCGGTCCGCCATCTTCCTCTTCTGTTGTTCGGCTGGATCGGAGCCCGGGAGACACCACCTACACCGGACACATGTAGTACTTCAGAGGCACCACACTTGGGGTGCTTGGAGCTTCTCTTCTTAATCAACATACACCTTCCTGCGTAAGGCATTCATCGGTCTTCAAGGGTATGAGTACCGTCTTCCTTTTCCATTACTTATGTCTACATAGTATAGATCTTTGTATTACTGTTCGCGTAGATAGAATTTTTTGTTTTTTGCTATGGAACCCTGTAGTGGTATCAGAGCGGGGTGTATGGGTAGACATGTCGTATGGATAGAACACATAGCAATATGTGGGCATTGATTTTCTAGTTTCTACCCTCTTTTATGTCCTTGTTCATATCGTGGCACTTTTTGATGAAGCGGCCCCCAACCGACCTCACGTGGTGATTCACGAGACTGGTCCATAATTAAATGGCTTAGGGGGGTGTCTGTCTCTCTACGATAGTTGATATGGCATCGACATTGGAGGGCCCTGAAAAGGGAAGTAAAACGGTAATCATTGAATAGATGATGTGGCTCCACATTCATAGGTGGGAAGCGGTTCTACCACGAAAGCCCTAAAGCCGCGTAAAACTTGCAATAGATAAACTAGAGGCGTTTATCTTTATTTTGCATAGGGGCTTATGTTGGGACATGGCAATGAAAATTTAATTAAACTTTCATTGGAGCTCTCGATGGCGATCAAGATGCTGCGACCATGTCATAACACCTTACTTTGTGAAGTGTCACTTTGTGCATCCTATCTTGCTAGTATTTTAACATATACAGCGGTAGCATAATAGGATAATCCCTCACAGAATTCCAGTCTTAGTATCCCCCTTATGTGTGCACCACTAAGAAAGTTCTCCATTATGAGGTAGGCCATGATGATCGGGTGTCAGACATATCTGCATTCGCATATGGTGGGTGTAAGCCATGTTGCACTGCGAATACACACAAGTTAGAACTGGCGAGCCTAGCATGTGTAGACATGGCCTCGGGATACAAGAGACCGAAAGGTCGAGCATGAACCACATGGTTGATGTGATCCACATTAGGGAATGTCCACCTTTGAAACTGCATTGCCGGCCGTCACAATCGGGGGTGGTGTAGCGGATTGGGATCATGTGATCACTAAAACGAATAGAGGGATGTTTGTTCGAGTGGGAGTTATTTTGTTTTAGTTCAGGAACATGAATTAAAACTTGAACTCATTATTATGAACATGGTCTAAACATTTTGCAAATCGATTGTAGATGTCTTGCCCACCCACCTTCAACCTTAGAACGTTCCTCGAGAAGGAAAAGCTGAAAACTGATGGAACCAACTTCACCACATGGTTCTGCAATCTTAGGATCCTCCTATTCCGCTAAAAGTTGACTTATGTCATCGAGGCTGAGCTTCCAGCTAAGTCTGCAGATTCCGCCTCCTAGGACAAAAAGAATGTCTGGTAGTCCAAGGCGAACAATTTCTCCCTCATCAGGAGTGGAATGCTTTATTCCATGGAGTCGGAGCTTCAAAAGCGTTTTGAGAAGATAAATTCTTTTGAGATTATTGAAGATCTCAAAGGTATCTTTGCTCCACAGGCTTAGGCGGAGAGGTATGATGCTTCCAAGCTCTTCTTCTCTGCCAAGATGGAAGAGCACAACAGTATTAGTGAGCATGTAGTCAAAATGTCTGGCTATGTTAAGCGCTTGAATGCTCTGGATTGCAAAATCTTGGAGGAGCTAGAAATTGATAGGGTGTTGCACTCACTGCCTCCTAGCTACAAGAGCTTTGTGATGAACTACAACATGGAAGGGATGACTAAGACCCTTGCTGAAGTGTTCCCCGTGCTCAAAACCGCTGAGGTAGAAATCAAGAAAGAGCACACGGTGTTGATGGTCAATAAGACCACCAACTTTAAAATGTCGGGGCAAAAGGGCAAGGGCAATAAGCCAAACAAGGATGGTTAACCAGTTGCCAACAACTCTAAGGATACTAGGCCCAACCCTAGGCCTGGCACCATGTGCTACTACTGCAAAGGGAACATGCACTGGAAACACAATTACCCCAAGTACCTTGAGGACAAGAAAGCCGACAAGATAGCCGCCAAATACAAAGTTATATGTGATATACATGTTATAGATGTGTTCCTTACCAATGCTAGGAGTAACACCTGGGTATTTGATACCGGTTCTGTTGCTCACATATGTAACTCTCAGCAGGAGCTACAGAGTAAGAGGCGACTGGGGAAGGACGAGGTGACGATGTGTGTCGGCAATGGCACAAAATTCGATGTGGTGGCCGTCAGGACTTTACCTCTACATCTTCCATCAGGATTGATTTTAGTTTTGAATAAATGCTACTATGTACCCGCATTGAGTATGAATATTGTGAGTGGATTTTGCTTATTGCAAGATCGTTATTCATTTAAATCCGGAACAAATGGTTGTTCTATTTATATGAATGATGTTTTATATGTTCATGCGCCTATGAGTAATGGTTTATTCTTACTAGATCTTGATTGCAATACTCACATCCATAATATTGATGTTAAACGTTGTAAGCATAATGATGATAACTCCATGTTTATGTGGCATTTCCTTCTTGGTCACATTGGTGTAAAGCGCATGAAAAAGATCCATTCAGATGGAATTCTTGGGTTGTTGGATTTCAAATCTCTTGATACATGCGAGCCATGCCTTGTGGGCAAGATGACTAGGACACCCTTCTTCAACATAATGGAGAGAGCTGCAGACTTACTAGGAATCATACATACGGATGTATGTGGACCAATGAGCATCTCAACACGCAATGGTTATCGTTATTTTGTTAACTTTACAGACGACTTGAGTAGATATGGATATATCTACTTAATGAAGCACAAATCTAAAACATTTGAAAAGTTCAAGGAATATCAGAAAGAAGTAGAGAATCAACTTAACAAGAAAATCAAGCACCTTCGATCAGATCGGGAAGGCGAGTATTTGAGTTATGAGTTTAACATGTACTTGAAGGACTGTGGGATCATACCACAGCTTACGCTAGCCGGGACACCACAGCGTAATGGTGTGCCGGAACAATGTAACCGTACTCTATTAGATAATGTGTGGTCCATGATGTCTTTGACTGATTTGTTTATGTAGTTTTGGGGATATGCGTTAGAAACCGCCGCTTTTATTTTAAACTGAGCACCATCCAAATCCGTGGAGACAACACCATATGAGATATCGTATGGCAAGAAGCCAAAGTTGTCATTTCTGAAAGTTTGGGGATGTGAGACTTACGTCAAGAAACTACATCCTAACAAACTTGAACCCAAGGCGAAAAAATGTATCTTCATAGGATACCCACAGAAACTGTTGGGTATACCTTCTACAACCAAGCCGAAGGCAAAACGTTTGTCGTGAAAAAATGGTACCTTTTCTTGAGAAAGAGTTTCTCACTAAAGGAGTTAGTGGAAGGAAAATTGAGTTAGATGAAGTTGTTGACCCTTCTCTCCAAATTCTGAGTAGCGCAACAGAAGCCGTTCCGAAACCGCTCTCCAACGGGGAAGAAGAGCCTAATGATAACGATCAAGACAACAACATCGAAACTCCTATGGTTCGCAAGTCTACAAGAGTTTGTGCCACTCCTGATTGGTATAGTAGCCTTGTGATGTCTGTCATTCTAGATGAACAGGAAGAACCTAGAAACTACGAAGAAGCTTTGGATAGTGCCAATTCCGAGAAATGGCTAGAAGCCATGAAATCCGAAATAGGATCCATGTATGAAAACCAAGTTTGGACCTTGGTAGATCTTCTGGAAGGCCGCAAGGCCGTGGAAAATAAATGGATCCTTTAGAAAAAGATAGATGCGAATGGTAATGTGACCATTCACAAAACTCGACTTGTCGCAAATGGTTTTCGACAAATTCAAGGAGTTGACTATGATGAGACTTTCTCTCCCGTAGTGATGCTTAAGGTTGTCTGGATTTTACTAGAAATTGTTGCTCATTTCGACTATGAAATATGACAAATGGATGTCAAAATCGCGTTCCTTAATGGATACATTGATGAAGAGTTGTATATGATGCAACCGGAAGGTTTTGTTGATCCTAAGGATGCTGGAAAGGTGTGCAAACTTCAGCGATCCATTTATGGATTGAAGCAAACATCTCAGAGTTGGAACCAACATTTTGATCAAGTGATCAAGAGTTTTGGATTCATCCAAAATCAACAAGAGTTCTGTGTTTACAAGAAAGCGAGTGGGAGATTAGTGGTTTTTATAGTAGTATATGTGGATGACATATTTCTTATGGGAAACAATGTGGAACTTATGGAAAGCGTGAAACCATATTTGAGTAGTCAATTTTCCATGAAGGACTTAGGTGAAGCTGCATACATATTAGGCATAAAAGTTTATAGAGATAGATCGAGACGCCTGATTGCATTAACTCAAAGTACTTACCTTGAGAAGATTTTGAAGAGGTTCAAAATGGAGGATGCCAAAAGAGGTTTGGTGCCTGTGAAAAATGAAGGGAATATACCCTGAGAGGCAATAATAAAGTTGTTATTATCGTATTCCAAGTATATGATAGATGTTTATTTTGCATGCTATAATTGTATTGAATGGAAACTTTAATACATGTGGGTTTAATAAACAAATAAAGGGTTCCTAGTTATGCCTCTCTTATAAACTAGCTCGTTGATTAACAAGATGATCAAGGTTTCCTGATCATGGACATTGGATGTTGTTAATAACGAGGTCACAACATTAGTGGAATGATGTGATGAACATTCAGACGAAGTATAGCATTACGATCAAAGTCATTGTGTTTAAATTGCTATAACATCATACGAAGTAATTCTAGTCTTTAGACCATGAGATCATGTCAATCACTAACACTGGAAGAGTAACTTGATAACATCAAACGTCACACCGTAACATGGTGACTATAAAGGTGGGTTTAGATACTCCGAAGGTGTTATGTAGAGGCTCATGGATCAAGAGTAAGATTTGTCCATCCCGATGAAAGATAGATATACTCTAGGCCCTCTAGGTGATATCACATTGAGATAGCTTGCACGCAAGTGATGTGATCACTAGAATGTTAGATCACGGGAACGAGAAAAGAGTGCATGTTAGTAACAAGATAAAACTAGGTATTGAGATATCGATGATAGAATCTCGGACATGTAATATATCGCGGGACAAAGGGATTTAGTTACTAGCATTAAAGGTTCTCACGATCACAAAAGTCATCATTGAATGTGTGGGAGTCAGTATGGATCTCCGGGTCCCGCTACTGATTATTGATCGGAGAAGGGTCTCGATCATGTCTGCATTATTCGCGAACCGTAGGGTGACACACTTGAGGGATACCGACACCATTTGGAGCAAATGTGTTCTAGATAAAAAGAATTGCAAAGCGCTGGAATTATTTCAATGGACACCGGAATTGTTTCGGGTGAAATTGCTGAAACTGGTTCTGCATGTGATATTGAAATGTTGCAGGGGGTTTTATGTGAATGTTTGTTAATTAAATTAATTAACAAAATTCTGAATAAAATAAATAAAAGAGTTTTATAAAATGAGAGTTGCATTAAATTTGGTGGAAATTTAATGCATATGTGTGGACTTTTGAGTGGAGGCATTTTTATGTGAGTGGAGCTTCCACCACATGAATGAGGAAGAGGTGGGGGCACCTCCCCTTGGCTGCCGGCCATGGGAGGGGGCTTCCCCTCTCCCTATAAAAGGCCCCCCTCTCCTCCTCACAAAGCGCACCTCCTCATGAAGGATCTCTCTCCCCCTCTAGAATTATTCCCCCATGGTCTCGGATTAGCGAGATACATGTTCCTGGAGGCTTTTCGTCTACAAGGAATTAATGCTTCCGCTGCATCACTAGAGCAAGGATACAGAGGTTGTTCAGTGGACCAGACGTGTGTGCGATCACGGATGCGCTGCTGATTTGTGGCGCTAGACTTCCTCTCGATCTTGAGATCGGCAAGTTATCGACTACATCATCCATGAGTCCAATCTTGTTAAATTTTATCGGTCTTTGGTATGTTCTCTATGGATGTATATCCACCCGTTGCTTGTATCTAGGTAGATAGATCTTGGTGCTTAGTAGTTCCCATCGTAGGATTTTTTTGTTTTCTATGCTGCAAACCCAACAGTGGTATCAGAGCCTAATCTATGCGTAGATGATTTGCACGGGTAGTACATATAAGAGTATGTGGGAGATGATGATCATGTTATTGCATCTTATATGTATTTTGGATATTGGTGGCATAGTGGGATGAAGCGGCCCGAACTAACTTTACATGTGCTTGCACAAGAGACCTGTTCCAGGCTTGACATGCAACTAGTTTTGCATAAGTGGCTAGCGGGTGTCTGTCTCTCCTACTATAGTCAATATCTGATTTACAACGAGTTGCTAATAATTTGGTTATCATCATTGTGGTTCCATGTTCGTAGGTAAGACCGGTTCTATCTTTGAAATCCCTAAGCCACGTAAAACTTGCAATTGATAAATTAGAAGCGTCTAGTTTAGATTGTTGCTGGGTTAGTGTCATGATATGGTAATGTTATAAATTGAACTATAGTTGATACTCTTGGAAATTATAGCATACCTAATGTGCGATGACTACAAGTGCACAGACCAATTGTATCTAGTTTGAAGTAAAGATATCGAACCCACAGAGATCTACTAGTAAAGGTCTTTATGACCCTTGTTACTATCTACCAAAGGATACTTATAAGTTCCCTTTGATCTCAAGTAAAGGGTGTTTGAAAGGTTTATGGTTGTTTGCAGAAAAGTAATTAAAACAAGTAAAAGAAAACAAGTAACAAGTTTGTATGAAAGCGTGGTTGAACTCAATAGGGCTAAAACATTCTTGGGGATGTAGGATATACCACTAGCATAGTATTATTGTCATATGTAATCAAGATAACATACTCCTTGTGTCATGATATGTGTGGAGAGAGCCCCATAATAAGATGTTCACTACAAGGCTCGTAGGAAGCCACTTTGTTGAGCCAAGAGTGAGGTCACCTCTAAATAACCACTGCGATGTCTGAGAGAAGTCACCCATACAAACCACCGCAATTAAGGATTTCTCTATGGATATCGTAATTATCTTAGGGAGTCCCTCTTTAATCCTCCTTTGACCATGTAGGTTACGAGCCAACGCCAATCTGTCACGGGGCATTCCGGGTAAGCTTCCAAGTCATGTCCAAATGATTTCTCCCTCCCTTTAGTCCCGAAGGAAAATTATATGCGGCTGACTACACATACCATCTAAAGGGAGAGATCAAATACAAACCATAAGTATATCATAGACAAGCAAGTCATACAGACACAAGAATAGATCATATTTATTAGGGTTAATTGGATAGATACCATTATAATTTCTGCCTATTTGAGAAACGCCACTATAACTTTCATCTTTCGACAAACGCCACCGCAATTCTCGATGCATTCCATAAACGCCATTGTGCCCACTTAAACACATAAACCGACCAATATAAACTCGTATTTCTATCGTACATACGTATACATGGTGGTCCTCACCCTAATAAGCTAAGGAAGGTAACCTTGACATAATAAAATGGGAGAAAAGAATAGAAGTAGTGTAAATTGTATCACATGTTTCTAATATATGTTTGCAATAGGGTACAATGAATTTGGCAGGACGTATGAAACTTTCCAATTTATTATAACAATTTATCTTGCAAACAAATGCAGTACGTTAGGGAAAAAGGTCAATTTCACTAGTAGTCTAATTAGCAGTGAAACATATGTCATACGAATTACACCGGTTCCTTAATATTCAGAATTAATTTAGCATTAAATAATAAGAAACTGCATTACAAATCTCTGGCAAGAATACCAATTCACCATCATCATATGACGAATTGCACTAAATCAAACTCAACAATGCAACACCGGTGGAGAGCAAGAACCCACATTTATACAATACTCATGCAATGGACAATTTTCCTAACGTACATCGGTTTGCATGTTGTATTGTTAATGAAAACTGGAAAGTTTCAGAACCATGAGTCATTTTATACCCGGGTTTGATTATGATATGAAAAAAATTCATTGTACAACAGATATTAAAAGGATGTGGTATAATTTACACCATCAAATTATTTTCTTCAATTTTAGTCTATCATTGTTACCTTCCTTAGCTTATTATGGTGGAGCCCACCTTGTATACGTATGTATAGCAGAAATATGAGTGTATATTGGCTGGTATATGTGTTTAAGTGGGCATAATGGAGTTTATAGAATGTATCGAGAATTGAAGTGGCGTTTTTCAAAAGAAGAAAGTTGTAGTGGTGTTTCACAAATATGCATAAATTGTAGTGGCATCTATCAAATTAACCCTATATATTACAAATTCATAATGGTGCTAGGGTTTGTCCATCTCTCCAAGAACAAAGGAACTACTCACTCATGAAAGAAATCAACAACATCACCATAATCAAATGAATGGATAAAAGTATGGCGGTAGATCTAATGCAAACCACAATTGAATCTGGAATTATAAAGATATCTAATAGATGAAAGATGGGAGTAATGTTGGTAATGGAGTTGCAGTGGTTGATAATGAAGGGGATGATGCGTTGTCCTCCAATGATCCGTGAAGCAGCTGGGATTTTTGTTGGGCCACGTAGAGATAAACAAAACCTTTTCCCTACGCGGTACTCCCAAGATCTAGCTCAAGTGATAGGCCACGAGATTTACCACTAGACGCGCAGGTGCGGATTGTTAATGAAGCGCGTCAGTTGATGCCATGCCGAACGATCCCCGTATAGCACGTCCAGATCCTCATGGATCTCCTTGTCATCAGCGCCGCACGTGCAACGCCTCTACCGGTATCCACACATACAGGAAGAAGCTGCAGACAGAGGACTGCTAGATCCTGTCTAGCCTGAAATGGGAGTGGAGAAAGTGATGGCTAGGTCAGGGACAATACCTTATCACTCCACTTATATACACTTCTAGCTGGGCTCAACGCTTGAGGCCCATCTAGGCCGTACCCCAATCTCCACATGGACCAAATCCATATGGGCTCCTTTCCCTTAAGTGTGTGATCCTGTAGGTTCACGTACACTTGGACATGACACGACTCACCACTCCGAGTCGATAGTTGGTAGCGGCCTCTAGCAAGATATGCCAACTCCCAAGCGCCGTAAAGTCAGAAGACAAACCTTTCTCAATGTGACTTTCATCCAAGTCCCTTTGCCTCATGATATATCTTGTCAAGCTATAGGCGAGTTGTTGCCATCCCTTTAATAGCTCGACTCTCTCTTCTCGTTCCGTGCTATACGATTCACTGGACTAACACTTAGTCCGACTCCTTCGTTAATACTTAACCAAGTCACGCATGGCCATGCTTCCAAATCATATCACACGAGAGGGCCCAGAGAATATATCTCCATTATAGAGGGGCAAATCCCATCTTGGTAATCCACGTCACGCAGCTTGTTTCACAACCAACCCGAACCCTACCTTTATAACCGCCCATTTACGGTATAGTGTTTGATAGGACCTAAGCTGGCGATCCACAACTCGGATTATGCGATCACGTCAGGTCGAAGGATTCCATTGCTTGAGACTACAAATGACAACATGCTCGTTGCATCTCAACTATGGGTCAGTCCGATTCTCTAAACTCTTTAGCTGAATCAGTGTAAGTCGGAATAGCATCACCATGCCCATGACCAGTCGAACCGAGTCATCAGCCGAATTTCACATTAGTCTAAGTTGTGTGTCCAACACAACCTCAATGACCAAGGACAACTAGTATGAATAACATGAATACATAGTTCCACAATCGAATCACATATCCAATGATATATATCAGTATTTCATACATGGACAATAACTTTATGAATACATTGGTAATAACATCATACATGATTGCCTCTAGGGCATATTCCCAACAGTCTCCCACTTGCACTAGAGTCAATCATCCGACATCACATGTTTAGGCATCTAATGCCCATAGCTCTCAGGTGCGCCTCATGCTTCGGCTGTGTAAGTGGCTTTGTCAACGGATCCGCAATGTTTGCATCCGTGTGTACCTTACATAACTTGCTATCACCTTGATCCACGAACTGGCGAATAAGGTTGAACCGCATGAGTATATGTTTGTTCTTCTGGTGTTGTCTAGGTTCCTTGGCTTGTGCGATAGCACCATTGTTGTCACATTACACGTCTAACGGATTGGACGAGCCCTGAACCACACCAAGATCCATGAGGAAATTCCTCATCCAAACGGCTTCCTTTGCCGCCTCCAAGGCATCAATATACTCAGCCTCTGTTGTAGACGTAGACACCGTCTCTTGCTTGGAACTCTTCTAGCTCACAGCCCCTCCGTTTATCACAAACACATATCCGGATTATGAACAAGAATCATCCGAGTCAGTGAGATAACTCGCATCCGTGTAACCCCTTACACTGAGTTCATCCTCACCTTAATCCAAATATGTACTCTAACTCAATCCAATGAGCCGCCTTAATCTATCTCTATAGATCTGGATTCCTAGTATGTAAGTCGCCTCACCCAAGTCTTTCATCGAAAAACTCCTTTCCAATGATTCTTTGGTTTCTTGCAACATCAGGACATCATTTCCAAGCAGTAATATGTCATCCACATATAAGATCAGAAAGATTACTTTGCTCCCACTAAATTTCTTGTATAGACAAGAATCATGATCACTCTTGATGAAGCCAAACGATTTGACTACCTCATCAAAGCGAATGTTCCAACTCCGAGATGCTTGCTTCAACCCATAAATGGATTTCCGAAGCTTGCATACCTTGTCAGCATTAGCCGGATCGACAAAACCCTCGGGCTGTATCATATACACGTCCTCGGTTAAATTTCCATTAAGGAAAGCCGCCTTGACATCCATTTGCCATATCTCATAGTCGAAATAGGCTGCTATAGCTAACATGATCCGAACTGACTTAAGCATCGCCACGGGAGAGAAAGTCTCATCATAGTCAACTCCTTGAACTTGTCAGAACCCTTTCGCGGCAAGTCGTGCTTTATAGATAGAAACGTTTCCATCCATATCAGTTTTCTTCTTAAAGACCCATTTGCACTCGACGGGTCTTGCACCATCTGGCAGATCAACCAAGTTCCAAACTTGATTTTCATCCATGGACTTTAACTCGGATCTCATGGCTCGAAGCCATGACTCAGAATCAGATCCCACCATCACTTCCGAATAAGTTGCCGGCTCATCACTGTCCAACAGTAACACATCACGAACAGTTCGCAATCTAGACGATCTTCGCATTGTCGGTGCAGTTGCCAGCTCAGGTACCACGACCGACTCAACCTCCAAGGCTTTTGCCGACTCGCTGCTGGCCAGTATCTCTTGAATTTCTTCGAGCTGCACCATGCTCCCACTGACTTCCCGACTGAGAAACTCTTTCTCAAGGAAGACACCGTTCCAAGTGACAAACACTTTGCCCTCTTTTCGGTTGTAGAAGTAGTAGCCCAAGGTTTCCCTTGGATACCCCACAAAAATACACTTATCCGACTTGGTCGTAAGCTTGTCCGACTGAAGTCACTTGACAAATGCTTCATAGCCACAAATCTTAAGGAAAGACAAACTCGGCTTCTTGCCAGTCCACATCTCATGCGGTGTCTTCTCTACCGATTTTGATGGTACTCTGTTTAGTGTGAACGCTGTAGTTTCTAGACAATAATCCCAAAATGATAAAGGCAGATCTGTCCGACTCATCATGGATCGTACCATGTCTAACAAGGTCCGATTCCGCCTTTCCGACACACCGTTTCTCTGCGGCGTTCCTGGTGGAGTGAGCTAGGGAACTATTCCATAACTCTTCAGATGGTCATCAAACTCATGGCTCATGTAGTCACCTCCTCGGTCCGACTGAAGAAACTTTATTTTCTTGCCGAGTTGATTCTGTACCTCATTCTGGAATTCCTTGAACTTTGCAAAGGCTTCCGACTTATGTTTCATCAAGTAGATATATCCATACCTACTCAAATCATTAGTGAAGGTAATGAAGTACTCATAACCACCTCTGGTTGTCATGCTCATTGGGCCACATACATCACTATGTACTAGTCCCAATAAGTCGGACGCCCTTTCACAACTCTTTGTAAAAGGTGTCTTGGTCATCTTGCCAAGTAGGTAGGATTTGCATATCTCGAATGACTCCAAGTCGAACAAAGTTAGGAGTCCATCATCATGGAGCTTCTTCATGCATTTCCAATTTATATGACCAAGCTGACAATGCCAAAAGTAAGTCATATTCAGATCATTTGGTTTCAACCTTTTCACATTTATATTATAGACAGATTCACCATCAAGATTCAAAATAAATAACCTGTCCTGGACGAGTGCAAAGCCGTGAAACATATCATTCAAATACAAAGGACAACCATTATTCTTAATATTCAACTCATAGCCTTGTCTCATAAAACATGAGGCAGAAATAATGTTTCGACTAAGCATTGGAACATAATAACAATTATTTAGCCCCATTAAGAATCCAGAAGGTAAATGAAGTTGCATCGTGCCGACTTCCAACGCAGCGACTCTCGCTTTGTTGCCGACTCGAATGTCAACCTCGCCTCTCGCCACGCTCCTAGTTCTTACCAGTCCCTACAACGAGTTGCAGATGTGAATGACTGATCCGGTATCATATACCCAAGAACTACCAGGTGCATCAGCAAGATAAATGTCTATAACATTGCAAACAAGCGTACCTAAGCCGGAAGTCACACCTCCACTCTTGGGTTTATCAGCCAGATACTTGCTGCAATTCCTCTTCCAATGGCCATCTGCCTTGCAATAAAAGCAAGTGGATCCGACTACAGGAGATGGCTTAGTCCCTGAGGAAGTGCTTTGGACTGGGTCCTCGGCCTTACCTCCCGACTTTGCCTTCTTCTTCTTAGTCCAGGAACTCTTCTTAAACTTAGCCTTATTCTGCACCATCAACACTTGACTGACGCCTTTCTTGAGATCCGCCTCAGCCTTCTTGAGCATCCCATGTAATTCAGTGAGCTTCTTATCCATACCATGCATGTGGTAGTTCGATATGAACTGACCATACGCACTAGGAAGAGAGTTCAGAATTATGTCTGTAGCGAACTCTTCGCTAATGGGGTAGCCTAGCCTTTCCAGAGACTGCACGTAACCAACCATCTTGATCACATGCGGACTCAGTGGATCGCCATCCTTAAGCTTGGATCTCAACAAAGCCTGAGAGACTTGATACCTCTTAGTCTTCGCCTGAGCCTGGAACATGCAAGATCTCGAGCCTAAAACCAGAAGCTAACGCTCTGATACCACTGTTGGGCCACACAGAGATAAACAAAACTTTTTCCCTACGCGATACTCCCAAGATCTAGCTCAGGTGATAGGCCACGAGATTTACCACTAGACGTGTAGGTGCGGATTGTTGATGAAGCGCGTTAGTTGATGCCGTGCCGAACGATCCCCATATAGCATGTCCAGATCCCCATGGACCTCCTTGTCTCGGGCCACCACACGCAACGCCTCACCAGTATCCACTGCACATGAAGGAGCTCCAGGCAGAGGACTGCTAGATCCTGTCTAGCCCGAAATGGGAGTGGAGAAAGTGACGGCTAGGTCAGGGATAATCCCTTGTCACTCCACTTATATACACTCCTAGCTGGGCTTAATGCTTGAGGCCCATCTAGGCCATACCCGAATCTCCACACGGACCGAATCCACATGGGCTCCTTTCCCTTAAGTGTGTGACCCTGTAGGTTCACGTACACTTGGACACGACACGAGTCACCACTCTGAGTCGATAGTTGGTAGCGGCGTAAAGTCAGAGATAAACCTTTCTCAATGTGACTTTCATCCAAGTCGCTTTGCCTCACGATATATCTTGTCAAGCTATAGGCGAGTTGTTGCCATCCCTTTCATAGCTCAACTCTCTCTTCTTGTTCCGTGATATATGATTCACTGGACTAACACTTAGTCCAACTCCTTGGTTAACACTTAACTAAGTCGTGCATGGCCATGCTTCCAAATCATATCACACGAGAGGCCCGGAGAATATCTCTCCATTACAGAGGGGCAAATCCCATCTTGGTAATCCACGTCATGCATATTGTTTCACAACCAACCCGAACCCTACCTTTATAACTACCCATTTACGGTACATCGTTTGATAGGACCTAAGATAGCGATCCACAACTCGGATTATGCGATCACCTCAGGTCGAAGGATTCCATTGCTTGAGACTACAAATGACAGCATGCTCATTGCATCTCAACTGTGGGTCAGTCCGATTCTCTAAACTCTTTAGCCGAATCAGTGTAAGTCGAAATATCATCACCATGCCCATGACTAGTGGAACCGAGTCATCAGCCGACTTTCACATTAGACTAAGTTGTGTGTCCAGCACAACCTCAATGACCAAGGACAACTAGTATGAACAACATGAATATATAGTTCCCAAATCGAATCACATATCCAATGATATATCAGTAGTTCATACATGGACAATAACTTTACGAATACATTTGGAATAACATCATACATGATTGCCTCTACGGCATATTCCCAACAATTTTGCCCCAGCCAAGTTCCTCCTTCAGATCCCTCTCGGATTTTCGTGGTTTCTGGTGGATGTGAATGTAAGATCTCTCTCTAGTCTTCCCCAGGAGAAAGTATTTTACAAGGCAGTGACGATGGCGCCTGGTATGAGCACACGGTATGGGCAGGCTCTTCCCTTACCAGTGGTCATTATCGGCACTGGTTCCTCCCCCTTGTTTGGTATTCTTCCAGGTGCGAAGGTAAATTCATAAAATGACTTTTATCACTTAGAAATATCATATAATTACACAATATGACAACTCTAATTGATATGTTCATATATGAATCCATGATTTGGGATCCTGTTGAAACAAGAACATGATAGCGCGCGTAGATGGAGTGAAATACAAATATCCCTACTCTATTTATGCAAAAACAAAAGGTAAATATGCTTCAAATTTGGACTCATCAACTCCCCCAAGCTAGGCTCTTGCTTGTCCCTGAGCAAGATGGTGGCTTATGAACAAGATCATCATGTTCATGAGACACGAGTCATTACAATAAATGAGGTAGAAATTGAAGCAGGAATACAATATCGGATGTAGAGATACTTCGGGGGTATTACCATACCCTTACACATAACATAACTTAGAGGCTTCCACACCTTTTTCTGTATTAATGAAATTATAAGAAGCTGCTAGTGATTGAACATATTGTTGGAAATATGCCCTAGAGACAAATAATAATAAGGATTATTATCATATTTCATAAAGTTTATGATTAATTTTTATATCATGCTATAACTGTATTGAAAGGAAACGTCAATACACGTGTGATATATAAACAACCAGGGGTTCCCGGTGAAACTCTAGTCATTGGTTCATTGGTGAATAAATGATCAAGGTTTCCTGATCATGTGGCATTTATGCTAGTTGGAAATGGAGTCAACTCATTCTGAGAATGAGATGATGAACCAATACCCAACCTAAACATCATGACCCGATCATGTCACGAAGTTCAAGTTACGATGATTAGAGTAGACCTTGTAGACTATTCCTTAGACCGTGAGGCTATATCAATCACTATCTCCCGAGAATGCTTAGATAGCATCAAACGTCACTTGGTAATACAGTGAAAATAGAGGTCAGTTCAGGTATTCGGAGGAACCATAGAGGCAATATATGTCAAGAGAGGGATTTGTCCATCCGCGTGACGGAAAGATACTCTAGGGCCTACTCGGAGAGGTTATATCCAATAGTTGCGCAACGTGTGATTTGATCACAGGGATATCACTTGTCAAAATGAGTCAAGTAGCATTGTTCGGTAACGAGATTGAACACGACATGGTGATATCATTGAGCAGATCTTAGGCAATGCAAGTATCGAGAGACAAAAGAAATAAGACATGACTGTCCCGGTTCAAACGACGAAAGATCTTCGTGGAATGCATAGGGGTCACATGGCCGAGAATATCATTTTGCGGCCCGAAAGTTGGGGTGTACAGGCAACGTGGTACCCAAGTTCCCTGAAATCAGCCGAGATGACTATATTTGGTGTGCCAAATACTCAGAGGGTCTTTTTCGGCACGCATTCAACTTTACGTTTCAATACAAAAAATCAGGCTAACGGCCATCAAGTTGGGCCCCCTGTCAGTTCTCGTCGTTATGTCGCTCCTGTCGCTTAGGCGGGGTGGCTATCACGTAGGCTTGCAGCGTTGGCACAGTGGATAGGACAACACCCCTTGCCCACCCCCTACCGAGTGTATTGACGTGACAAAACAGGACACATGTATAGCTGTTATCATTATTTTTTGTTTACTCAGAAGCTGGAACAGCCACCGCCACGCGTCTCTCCTTGGACTTCTGTCCCAATCGTTAACCACTACCTTAAAAGCGCATTGACAGTTCCATCGTTCCAGTGCCTCGCAGAAACCACTCTTCTTCTTCCTATCATCTATCTTCTTCCCGTCTTCTCCTTGCTGCCATGGAAGATCTACGCACTCTAGAGACAAGCTTCACTGCCCATGACAATAAGAAGATAGACGTTGTCTACACCAATGAGGAGGAGACAGTGGTGCGTGTCCTGAGGATGTACGAGGGTTGGATTAGGATAGACGAGGACAAGTTTGTGGGATTGGACCTCGAGTACAGCCCGGAGCACCCATATGAAGGGAGTGAAGTCGCCGTCGTTCAACTAGCCATGCAGAAACACATCCTCGTCTACCACCTCTTCCGGTTTGTAGATCTGCTCTCTGTAGCTAACCGCTTTTAGGGTTTTCTCCTCTTGTTTTTTATCCACTTGCTCATCTTGCAACTACTGGATTTTATTTAGGACCAAATAAATTAGGGTTTGCCTATGTCTCAATCGACTGAGATTTTCTTTAGTCTCAATCACCTAAGAAAAGTGCAATCGTAGTTAAAAGAAATGTGCAACTCGTTCAGTCGACTAAGAAATAAAAAACCCGAATAAATTATGACAAGACAATGTTGAGAGTCTTGATCTTGCATTTACTAAACTTTTCAAAATTGTATTGAGATGATGATCTTGCATTGACAAAATATTTGTAGTTACAAATTTTGGTGATGACAAACTACATACTTTCAGGACTGACAGGAAATGTCCGACGCTGCGCCAGTTCCTTGTAGAAAAGGGAATTGTTTTCTGCACTGTCGACACAACAACTGATTTTTTGAAATTTTATCAAGAGGAAATTATAATTCCTGCGCACAACTGGATCGATATTCAGCATCTTGTCAAGATCCTGGGGGGCTCGAGGAAGGATGGAATGGCATCACTCGCAACTAGAATCCTTGATGAGTCGTACGACAAAATGAAGGAAGATTTTTCCTACGGATAGGCACGATTTCTGGGACGAGTGGCCGTTGTCTTATATAAACCTGAAGTATGCAGCCATAGATGCTTACGTGACCTACCAGCTGTACAAAAAGATCCATTTTTTTCTATGTTACCTCGTGTTTTGCCCTATTTGCAAGAGGGAAGACGAGCTTAGGGGAGCCCTTTGTAGAAAATGCAGAATAGCTGAGTTTGAAGCTGCATATGCAAAGAAAATGGCTGCATCTGAAGCAGCTGACAGAGAGGCTGCAGAAGCAGTTGAAAGAGAGCTTGCAGCTGAAGTAGAAGCAGCTGACAGAGAGGCTGCAGCTAAAGCAGCAAACAGAGAGGCAACATCTTCTAGTGGCAACAATCAGGCCTGTGATGCACCGCTAATTGTGCCACAGGACGCTGAAGATAGGGAAGCCAAGTTAGATCCCAGGTGGGACGAAGCATTTCGTGAGCTGTGGAGTACCTGGAATGGTCGCAGTTTGTCGCCTAGGAATGATGGCAAGCGCTCCAAGTGGTCTGATGAGAAGTGAATTAAATTTTACTTGTCAGTGTTTATTTTCTGTTTTGTGGAACTCAGTTAGCTTGTCAAGATGTCTAGCGCCTCAAATGATACTAGTAAAATAAATTTAACCCTCATTGTGTTATGTTTATGTATGTGTCTTGTAGCTTGTCAAGATGGTAGCTTGTTAACTGGCATTTTGAAAGAGTGCCCTTTTCCTCTCTCGCTAAACAGATATGTTTCATTTTGCTCAAATTGGTAGCAAATCTAGAGAAGATTCTCACTTCAATAATTCGTTCCCTTTTGGACCTCTTTTTGCCTCCGATCAAGTAGCAAATCTAGAGCAGCAAATAACACCAGGCAGAATACATTCATTCAGAAAACAAAACAAATGTAGATATAGCCGTGCGCAGCTAAATAGGATATAGCGATAGAAAGTAAGTTGCTTAACGAGGTTCGATGCATTCAGCCAGAAATAGGATATAGCTAGAAAGAAGCTGCTTAGAAGCATTAGCAGCCTGCAGTGCACATCCTGCAGCGCCTCGCCGCCGCCTCCTCCTCCCAAGACTTCCTCCACTTGCTGCCTAGTCCCTTGATCTTGGGGCCTTGGGCCTGATTGAGGCATGCGACCCTCTTTGATGACCACCACTGGAGGTTTCGAGGTGAATGCCGAGAGCCCGTGTTCAGCGATGTAGGCGTTGATGTTCACGGTCTCGCTTGTGCCGCTTTGTGGATGCCGAGCCCGGGCCTCTGCATGCTTCATTAAGGAGATGAAGTCGGTGTCACGCGAGAGTCACACAAGAGAAGTTGATCCTCATGAAGGGGTAGCTGTAGTCGCACCGAGGAAGGCATCAGATTAGCCGGCCACAGCCTCCTCAAAGACTGACGAGCCTTGGTATGAATGGACTCGTCATCGCTGCAGACGTCGCTACCGGAAACCTATTGGAAGAAAAGGAAAATGGGGGAGTAGATGATGTAAGAAGATCGAGCAATCGAAATGCGAACAAGCGAATCCTAATAAACCAAGATCTAGCATCCAACAATGGGAATGGTAGAAGAACCAGGGGAGGGGAGCAAACTCTAGTTACCTCCGACCATGGGTCATCGATGCCGGTGTCCTAGGGGTTCAGCGGAGCGATGTACTTATCTAGATCGTAGGTGACCAAGAAGTGCTTCATCTGCTTGTGACCGGCAGGGGGCTCCTCGCCGGCGGGGGGCTCCTCTTCGGCGGTTTCGTTAGTAGCGGGGACGGGGGCCTGGACGGGAACTACGGCTGCCATCGATGCCTCGACTGGGGCCTAGACCGGGACGGCGGCTGCTTTCAACGCGTCGAGGAGGACCGGCGAGGAGACGGGGGCCTCCTCGCCAGCAGCCACGGAGGCGACGATGGCCACCTTATCCTCCTCGGCCATCGCCGGCACGGACGGGGTATTCTTGGGAGTTTGCGGGTGCTGGTGGGACAGTGGAGAGGGTTGCGTGAGGACAGTGAGCGAGAGTGAGAGTGGGTGTGCGGAGAGGGGCTCTATAGTTAAGGTGGATGGAAGCAAGGCACGTTTTGTTGCACCACCGTGCAACACGCCGCGTAGCGTACTACACCGTGCACCGCGACACGCGCACGGTACATCACTTTTTTTCCCGGGCCATGCATGGCAGTTCTGTATTGAGCCGCATGCAAAGGGCGCAAACACAATTTCTATGTACGAAGTTTGACATGGCCCTAAAATTGGCGATAGTTAAAAGTGGAAATGTAGAGGGGGAGGTAGGTAGCTGTACGGCGAGATTTATGGGGTTGTGATAGATCGAGTAAAGGGATGTGTTGATGGCTGCGAGTGACTCGATGAAGCCGGAGACGTTAGGTCTCGTCGAGCTCAGTTGTTCGGCCTCCGGCTAGCGCGTGCAAGCTTCTTACGGTGGGCCCCAGTTGGAAGTGAGATTGAGAACCGCTGCTAAAAATGGGATGTGTCTTATGAAAATCAAGTGGCAATAAATTGCAGCTGTGCATCGACGACCGTGCACTCGATGACGCATGTGTTGTGGCGTAGTAGTAGCAGTAGTAGGCTTTTCAGACTTGATTAAACATGACATGACCGCTCGACGACTTTTTCGATGGACGGCATCGTGTTCCTTCTTGTAGAGGGAGACGTCAAGATGGGGCCTCGTCAAGATGGTAGCTCGTTAACTGGCAGTTTCAAAGAGTACCCTTTTCCTCTCTCGCTAAACAGATATGTTTCATTTTGCCCAAATTGGTAGCAAATCTAGAGAAGATTCTCTCTTCAATAATCCATTCCCTTTTGGACCTCTTTTTGCCTCCGATCAGGTAGCAAATCTAGAGCAACAAATCACACCAGGCAGAATACATTCATTCAGAAAACAAAACAAATGTAGATATAGATGTGCGCAGCTAAATAGGATATAGCGATAGAAAGTAGGTTGCTTAACGAGGTTCGATGCATTCAGCTAGAAATAGGATGCAAGCAAAATATAGAAAATCAAAAGAAGCTGCTTAGCAGCAGCAGCCACCGCAGCAGCAGGTACATTCAGGGAGACATCCAACCCGTTCATTCGCCAGCGCCTCCGCGTCCCTCCGGCGCCTCCGCCACTTCTTGCTGCCCAGTCCCTTGATCCTGGGGGGCTTGGGCCTGATTGGAGGAATGCGACCCTCTTTGATGGTTCATTAAGGAGATGAAGTCGGTGTCGCGGCAAGAGTCACACAGCAGAAGTTGATCCCCTTGCGGAAGGGGCAGCACCAGGGGCCGCCCCTGAATAAGGCACCGTACTGGCCGACCCGCAGCCTCCTCAGCACCTGACGAATCTTGGTGTGTATGGACTCGTCATCGCTGTAGACGTCGCTGCCGGAACCTATTGGAACAAAAGGAAATGGGGGAGTAGATGATGTAAGAAGATCAAGCAATCGAAATGCGAACAAGCGAATCCTAATAAACCAAGATCTAGCATCCAACGATGGGAACGGTAGAATAACCAGGGGAAGGGAGCAAACCCTAGTTACCTCCGACCATAGGTCGTCGATGCCGGTGTCGTAGGGGTTCAGCGGAGCGATGTACTTATCTGGATCATAGGTGCCCAAGAAGTGCTTGATCTGCTTGTGACCGGCGGGGGCCTCCTCGCCGGCGGGGGGGCTCCTCTTCGGCGGCTCTATCGGTAGCGAGGACGGGGGCCTGGATGGGAACGGCGGCTGCCATCGATGCCTCGACTAGAGCCTGGATAGGGACGATGGCTGCTTTCAACGCGTCGAGGGGGACCGGCGAGGAGACAGGGGCCTCCTCGCCGGCGGCCACGGAGGCGATGATGGCCACCATATCCTCCTGGACAATCGCCGGCACGGACGGGGTATTCTCGGGAGTTTGCGGATGCTGGTGGGACAGTGGAGAGGGTTGCGTGGGGATAGTGAGCGAGAGTGGGAGTGGGTGTGCAGAGAGGGGCTCTATAGTTAAGGTGCATGGAAGCAAGGCACGTTTCCTTGCACCACCGTGCAACGCGCCACACAGTCTACTGCACCGTGCACCGCGACACGCGCACGGTACGTCACGTTTTTTTCCCGGGCCATGCATGGCAGTTCTGTATTGAGCCGCATGCAAAGGGCGCATACACAATTTCTATGTACGAAGTTTGACATGGCCCTAAAATTGGCGATTGAGAGCCGCTGCGTAAAAAATGGGATATATCTTATTAAAATCAAGTGGCAATAAATTGTAGCTCTCCTTCGACGACCGTGCACTCAATGACGAATGCGTTGTGGCGTAGTAGTAGCAGTAGTAGGCTTTTCAGACTTTAATAAACATGACATGACCGCTCGACGACTTTTTCCATGGACGGCATCGTGTTCCTTCTTGTAAAAGTCTCGCTGAGGGAGACGTTCGTGCTGTCTCACGCTGTACTGTGAAGGGCATGACGTGTCCAACGATCATCGTTGGATCACACAAAATCAACAGTTGGAGCGCACGATGCGCATGACAACTATGACAACCAATAAGGGAGTAGCAAACAGGGTGAGCACAGGTTTGTGCTTCTACGAAAGATAGAGAGAGGAGGGCAAAACTGAGTAGTACCACATAAAACCTAGGGAAAAACTGAGTAGTATAAAAATGGAAAGTGAGTGTCTTGTACAATGAAATACATCGTGGCATACATCAAATTATGCCAAGATAGATCCACTATAGTCATTGGATGTGTGTTCTTCTCACAAACCATATCATGAACCACACACAGTGTCATTGCATGTGTGTTCTTCTCATTAACCACACATGGATCCACAGGTGTCATTGCATGTCTTCTCTTTTCATGAACCACAGTTAGAGTCATTGCATGTGTGATCCTCTCACAGACCACAGATGGATCCACCAGTGTTATTGGATGTGTGTCCTTCTCACATACCACGTAAGGATCCACTGGTGTCATTGGATGTGTGTTCCTCTCATAGACTACACATGGATCCACCGGTGTCATCGCATGTCTGCTCTTTTCATGAACCATAGTTAGAGTCATTGCATGTGTCTTCTTCTCATGACCACAGCTAGAGTCATTGCATGTGTGTTCTTCTCATGACCACAGCTAGAGTCATTGCATGTGTGTTCTTCTCACAAACCATATCATGAATCACACCCGGTGTCATTGCATGTGTGTTCTTCTCATTAACCACACATGGATCCACCCGTGTCATTGCATGTCTGCTCTTTTCATGAACCACAGTTAGAGTCATTGGATGTCTGTTCCTTTCACAAACCACATATCACACATGTCATTGCATGTGTGTTCTTTCCACAGACCACACATGGATCCACCAGTGTCATTGCATATGTGTCTTTCTCACAAACCACAGATGGATCCACCAGTGTCATTGCATGTGTGTCCTTTTCACAGACCACATATGGATCCATCGGTGTCATTGCATGTGTGTTATTCTCACAGACCATGTAAGGATCCACCGGTGTCATTGCATGTGTGTTCCTCTCATAGACCACACATGAATCCATCGGTGTCATCGCATGTCTGCTCTTTTCATGAACCTCGGTTAGAGTCATTGCATGTGTGTTCTTCTCATGAACAACAGCTAGACTCATTGCATGTGTGTTCTTCTCACAAACCATATCATGAACCACACCCAGTGTCATTGCATGTGTGTTCTTCTCATTAACCACACATGGATCCACTAGTGTCATTGTATGTCTGCTCTTTTCATGAACCATAGTTAGAGTCATTGCATGTCTGTTCCTTCCACAAACCACATATCACCAGTGTCATTGCATGTGTTTTCTTCTCACAGACCACACATGGATCCACCAGTGTCATTGCATGTGTGTCCTTCCCATGAACCACATATGGATCCTCCAATGTCATTGCATGTTTGTTCTTTTCACAGACCACGTATGGATCCACCGGGGTCATTGGATCTGTGTTCTTCTCATAGACCATGTAAGGATCCACCGGTGTCATTGCATGTGTGTTCCTCTCATAGACCACACATGGATCCACTGGTGTCATCGCATGTCTGCTCTTTTCATGAACCACAGTTAGAGTCATTGCATGTGTGTTCATCTCATGAAACACAGCTAGAGTCATTGCATGTGTGTTCTTCTCACAAACCATATCATGAACCACACCTAGTGTCATTGCATGTGTGTTCTTCTCATTAACCACACATGGATCCACCAGTGTCATTGAATGTCTGCCTTTTTCATGAACCACAGTTAGAGTCATTGCATGTCTGTTCCTTTCACAAACAACATATCACCAGTGTCATTGCATGTGTGTTCTTCTCACAGACCACACATGGATCCACCAGTGTCATTGCATGTGTGTCCTTCCCATGAACCACATATGGATCCACCAGTGTCATTGCATGTGTGTTCTTTTCATAGACCACGTATGGATCCACCTGTGTCATTGGATGTGTGTTCTTCTCACAGACCACGTAAGGATCCACCGGTGTCATTGCATGTGTGTTCCTCTCATAGACCACACATGGATCCACCGGTGTCATCGCATGTCTGCTCTTTTCATGAACCACAGTTAGAGTCATTGCATGTGTGTTCTTCTCATGAACCACAGCTAGAGTCATTGCATGTGTGTTCTTCTCACAAATCATATCATAAACCACACCCAGTGTCATTGCATGTGTGTTCTTCTCATTAACCACACATGGATTCACCAGTGTCATTGCATGTCTGCTCTATTCATGAACCATAGTTAGAGTCATTGCATATCTGTTCCTTTCACAAACCACATATCACAAGTGTCATTGCATGTGTGTTCTTTCCACAGACCACACATGGATCCACCAGTGTCATTTCATGTGTGTCCTTCCCATGAACCACAGTTGGATCCACTAGTGTCATTGCATGTGTGTCCTTCTCACAGACCACGTATGGATACACCGGTGTCATTGCATGTGTGTTCTTTTCACAGACCAGGTAAGGATCCGCCGGTGTCATTGCATGTGTGTTCCTCTCATAGACCACACAAGGATCCACCGGTGTCATCGCATGTCTGCTCTTTTCATGAACCACAGTTAGAGTCATTGCATGTCTGTTCTTCTCATGAACCACAGCTAGAGTCATTGCATGTGTGTTCTTCTCACAAACCATATCATGAACCACACCCAGTGTCATTGCATGTGTGTTGTTCTCATTAACCACACATGGATCCACCAGTGTCATTGCATGTCTGCTCTTTTCATGAACCACAGTTAGAGTCATTGCATGTGTGTTCTTCTCATCAACCACAGCTAGAGTCATTGCATGTGTGTTCTTCTCACAAACCATATCATGAACCACACCCAGTGTCATTGCATGTGTGTTCTTCTCATTAACCACACATGGATCCACCAGTGTCATTGCATGTCTGCTCTTTTCATGAACCACAGTTAGAGTCATTGCATGTCTGTTCCTTTCACAAACCACATATCACCAATGTCATTGCTTGTGTGGTCTTCTCACAGACCACACATGGATCCACCAGTGTCATTGCATGTGTGTCCTTCTCACAAACCACATATGGATCTACCAGTGTCATTGCATGTGTTCTTTTCACATACCACGTAAGGATCCATCGGTGTCATTGCATGTGTGTTCCTCTCATAGACCACACATGGATCCACCGGTGTCATCGCATGTCTGCTCTTTTCATGAACCACAGTTAGAGTCATTGCATGTGTGTTCTTCTCATGAACCACAACTAGGGTCCTTGCATGTGTGTTCTTCTCACAAACCATATCATGAACCACACCCAGTGTCATTGCATGTGTGTTCTTCTCATTAATCACACATGGATCCACCAGTGTCATTGCATGTCTGCTCTTTTCATGAACCACAGTTAGAGTCATTGCATGTATGTTCCTCTCATAGACCACACATGGATCCACCGGTGTCATCGCATGTCTGCTCTTTTCATGAACCACAGTTAGAGCCATTGCATGTGTGTTCTTCTCATGAACCATAGATAGAGTCATGGCATGTGTGTTCTTCTCACAAACCATATCATGAACCACACCCAGTGTCATTGCATGTGTGTTCTTCTCATTAACCACACATATGATCCACCAGTGTCATTGCATGTCTGCTCTTTTAATGAACCATAGTTAGAGTCATTGCATGTATGTTCCTCTTACAAACCACATATCACTAGTGTCATTGCATGTGTGTTCTTCTCACAGACCACACATGGATCCACCAGTGTGATTGCATGTGTGTCCTTCCCATGAACCACATATGGATCCACCAGTGTCATTGCATGTGTGTTCTTCTCACAGACCACATATGGATCCACCGGTGTCATTGCATGTGTGTTCTTCTCACAGACAACGTAAGGATCCACCACTGTCATTGGATGTATGTTCTCTCATAGACCATACATGGATCCACCGGTGTCATCGCATGTCTGGTCTTTTCATGAACCACAGTTAGAGTCATTGCATGTGTGTATTTCTCATGAACCACAGCTAGAGTCATTGCATGTGTGTTCTTCTCACAAACCATATCATGAACCACACCCAGTGTCATTGCATGTGTGTTCTTCTCATTAACCACACATGGATCCACCAGTGTCATTGTATGTCTGCTCTTTTCATGAACCACAGTTAGAGTCATTTCATGTGTGTTCTTCTCATGGACCACAGCTAGAGTCATTGCATGTGTGTTCTTCTCACAAACCATATCATGAACCACACCCAGTGTCATTGCATGTGTGTTCTTCTCATGAACCACACATGGATCCACCAGTGTCATTGCATGTCTGCTCTTTTTATGAACCACAGTTAGAGTCATTGCATGTCTGTTCCTTTCACAAACCACATATCACCAGTGTGATTGCTTGTGTGTTCTTCTCACAGACCACACATGGATCCACCAGTGTCATTGCATGTGTGTTCTTCTCACAGACCACACATGGATCCACCAGTGTCATTGCATGTGTGTCCTTCTCTCAAACCACATATGGATCAACTAGTGTCATTGCATGTGTGTTCTTTTCACAGACCACGTAAGGATCCATCGGTGTCATTGCATGTGTGTTCTTTTCACAGAGCACATAAGGATCCATCGGTGTCATCGCATGTCTGCTCTTTTCATGAACCACAGTTAGAGTCATTGCATGTGTGTTCTTCTCATAAACCACAGTTAGAGTCCTTGCATGTGTGTTCTTCTCACAAACCATATCATGAACCACACCCAGTGTCATTGCATGTGTGTTCTTCTCATTAACTACACATGGATCCACCAGTGTCATTGCATGTCTGCTCTTTTCATGAACCACAGTTAGAGTCATTGCATGTCTGTTCCTCTTATAGACCACACATGGATCCACCGGTGTCATCGCATGTTTGCTCTTTTCATGAACCACAGTTAGAGTCATTGCATGTGTGTTCTTCTCATAAACCACAGCTAGAGTCATTGCATGTGTGTTCTTCTCACAAACCATATCATGAACCACACCCAGTGTCATTGCATGTGTGTTCTTCTCATTAACCACACATGGATCCACCAGTGTCATCAGACGCCCCGCTCTTTTCATGAACCACAGTTAGAGTCATTGCATGTATGTTCCTTTCACAAACCACATATCACTAGTGTCATTGCATGTGTGTTCTTCTCACAGACCACACATGGATCCACCAGTGTGATTGTATGTGTGTCCTTCCCATGAACCACATATGGATCCACCAGTGTCATTGCATGTGTGTTCTTTTCACAGACCACGTATGGATCCACTGGTGTCATTGCATGTGTGTTCTTCTCACAGACCACGTAAGGATCCACCAGTGTCATTGGATGTCTGTTCTCTCATAGACCATACATGGAACCACCGGTGTCATCGCATGTCCGGTCTTTTCATGAACCACAGTTAGAGTCATTGCATGTGTGTTCTTCTCATGAACCACAGCTAGTGTCATTGCATGTGTGTTCTTTCCACATACCGCACATGGATCCACCAGTGTCATTGCATGTGTGTCCTTCCCATGAACCACAGTTGGATCCACCAGTGTCATTGCATGTGTGTCCTTCTCACAGACCACGTATGGATACACCGGTGTCATTGCATGTGTGTTCTTTTCACAGACCAGGTAAGGATCCGCCGGTGTCATTGCATGTGTGTTCCTCTCATAGACCACACATGGATCCACCAGTGTCATCGCATGTCTGCTCTTTTCATGAACCACAGTTAGAGTCATTGCATGTGTGTTCTTCTCATGAACCACAGCTAGAGTCATTGCATGTGTGTTCTTCTCACAAACCATATCATGAACCACACCCAGTGTCATTGCATGTGTGTTCTTCTCATTAACCACACATGGATCCACCAGTGTCATTGCATGTTTGCTCTTTTCATGAACCACAGTTAGAGTCATTGCATGTCTGTTCCTTTCACAAACAACATATCACCAGTGTCATTGCATGTGTGTTCTTCTCACAGACCACACATGGATCCACCAGTGTCATTGCATGTGCGTCCTTCCCATGAACCACATATCGATCCACCAGTGTCATTGCATGTGTGTTCTTTTCATAGACCACGTATGGATCCACCTGTGTCATTGGATGTGTGTTCTTCTCACAGACCACGTAAGGAGCCACCGGTGTCATTGCATGTGTGTTCCTGTCATAGACCACACATGGATCCACCGGTGCCATCGCATGTCTGCTCTTTTCATGAACCACAGTTAGAGTCATTGCATGTGTGTTCTTCTCATGAACCACAGCTAGAGTCATTGCATGTGTGTTCTTCTAACAAATTATATCATAAACCACACCCAGTGTCATTGCATGTGTGTTCTTCTCATTAACCAGACATGGATCCACCAGTGTCATTGCATGTGTGTCCTTCTCACAAACCACATATGGATCCACCAGTGTCATTGTATATATGTTCTTTTCACAGACCACATAAGGATCCACCGGTGTCATTGCATGTGTGTTACTCTCATAGACCACACATGGATCCACCGGTGTCATCGCATGTCTTCTCTTTTCCTGAACCACAGTTAGAGTCATTGCATGTGTGTTCTTCTCATGAACCACTGCTAGAGTCCTTGCATGTGTGTTCTTCTCACAAACCATATCATGAACCACACCTAGTGTCATTGCATGTGTGTTCTCATTAACCACACATGGATCCACCAGTGTCATTGCATGTCTGCTCTTTTCATGAACCACAGTTAGAGTCATTGCATGTGTGTTCCTCTCATAGACCACACATGGATCCACAGGTGTCATCGCACGTCTACTCTTTTCATGAACCATAGTTAGAGTCATTGCATGTCTATTCCTTTCACAAACCACATATCACCAGTGTCATTGCATGTGTGTTCTCTCACAGACCACACATGGATCCACCAGTGTCATTGCATGTGTGTCCTTCTCACAAACCACATATGGATCCACCTGTGCTATTGGATGTGTGTTCTTTTCACAGACCACGTAAGGATCCACCGGTGTCATTGCATGTGTGTTCTTTTCACAGACCACGTAAGGATCCACCGGTGTCATTGCATGTCTGCTCTTTTCATGAACCACAGTTAGAGTCATTGCATGTGTGCTCTTCTCATGAACCATAGCTAGAGTTCTTGCATGTGTGTTCTTCTCACAAACCATATCATGGACCACACCCAGTGTGATTGCATGTGTGTTCTTCTCATTAACCACAGATGGATCCACTAGTGTCATTGCATGTCTGCTCTTTTCATGAACCACAGTTAGATTCATTGCATGTCTGTTCCTTTCACAAACCACATATCACCAGTGTCATTGCATGTGTTTTCTTCTCACAGACCACACATGGATCCACGAGTGTCATTGCATGTGTGTCCTTCTCACAAACCACATATGGATCCACCAGTGTCATTGTATATGTGTTCTTTTCACAGACCACGTAAGGATCCACCGGTGTCATTGCATGTGTGTTCCTCTCATAGAACACACATGGATCCACCGGTGTCATCGCATGTCTTCTCTTTTCCTGAACCACAGTTAGAGTCATTGCATGTGTGTTCTTCTCATGAACCACTGCTAGAGTCCTTGCATGTGTGTTCTTCTCACAAATCATATCATGAACCACACCCAGTGTCATTGCATGTGTGTTCATCTCATTAACCACACATGGATCCACCAGTGTCATTGCATGTCTGCTCTTTTCATGAACCACAGTTAGAGTCATTGCATGTGTGTTCCTCTCATAGACCACACATGGATCCACCAGTGTCATCGCATGTCTACTCTTTTCATGAACCATAGTTAGAGTCATTGCATGTCTATTCCTTTCACAAAGAACATATCACCAGTGTCATTGCATGTGTGTTCTTCTCACAGACCACACATGGATCCACCAGTGTCATTGCATGTGTGTCCTTCTCACAAACCACATATGGATCCACCAGTGCCATTGGATGTGTGTTCTTTTCATAGACCACGTAAGGCTCCACCGGTGTCATTGCATGTGTGTTCTTTTCACAGACCACGTAAGGATCCACCGGTGTCATTGCATGTCTTCTCTTTTCATGAACCACAGTTAGAGTCATTGCATGTGTGTTCTTCTCATGAACCACAGCTAGAGTCCTTGCATGTGTGTTCTTCTCACAAACCATATCATGGACCACACCCAGTGTGATTGCATGTGTGTTCTTCTCATTAACCACAGATGGATCCACAAGTGTCATTGCATGTCTGCTCTTTTCATGAACAACAGTTAGAGTCATTGCATGTCTGTTCCTTTCACAAACCACATATCACCAGTGTCATTGCATGTGTTTTCTTCTCACAGACCACACATGGATCCACCAGTGTCATTGCATGTGTGTCCTTCTCAAAAACCACATATGGATCCACCAGTGTCATTGCATGTGTGTTCTTTTCACAGACCACGTAAGGATCCACCGTTGTCATTGCATGTGTGTTTTTTTCACAGACCACGTAAGGATCCACCGGTGTCATCGCATCTCTGCTCTTTTCATGAACCACAGTTAGAGTCATTGCATGTGTGTTCTTCTCATGAACCACAACTAGAGTCCTAGCATGTGTGTTCTTCTCACAAACATATCATGAACCACACCTAGTGTCATTGCATGTGTGTTCTTCTCATTAACCACACATGGATCCACCAGAGTCATTGCATGTGTGTTCTTCTCATGAACCACAGCTAGTGTCATTTCATGTGTGTTCTTTCCACAGACCACACATGGATCCACCAGTGTCATTGCATGTGTGTCCTTCCCATGAACCACAGTTGGATCCACCAGTGTCATTGCATGTGTGTCCTTCCCACAGACCACGTATGGATACACCGGTGTCATTGCATGTGTGTTCTTTTCACAGACCAGGTAAGAATCCGCCGGTGTCATTGCATGTGTGTTCCTCTCATAGACCACACATGGATCCACTGGTGTCATCGCATGTCTGCTCTTTTCATGAACCATAGTTAGAGTCATTGCATGTGTGTTCTTCTCATGAACCACAGCTAGAGTCATTGCATGTGTGTTCTTCTCACAAACCATATCATGAACCACACCCAGTGTCATTGCATGTGTGTTCTTCTCATTAACCACACATGGATCCAGCAGTGTCATTGCATGTCTACTCTTTTCATGAACCACAGTTAAAGTTATTGCATGTCTGTTCCTTTCACAAACAACATATCACCAGTGTCATTGCATGTGTGTTCTTCTCACAGACCAGACATGGATCCAACAGTGTCATTGCATGTGTGTCCTTCCCATGAACCACATATGGATCCACCAGTGTAATTGCATGTGTGTTCTTTTCATAGACCACGTATGGATCCACCTGTGTCATTGGATGTGTGTTCTTCTCACAGACCACGTAAGGAGCCACCGGTGTCATTGCATGTGTGTTCCTCTCATAGACCACACATGGATCCACCGGTGCCATCGCATGTCTGCTCTTTTCATGAACCACAGTTAGAGTCATTGCATGTGTGTTCTTCTCATGAACCACAGCTAGAGTCATTGCATGTGTGTTCTTCTCACAAATCATATCATAAACCACACCCAGTGTCATTGCATGTGTGTTCTTCTCATTAACCACACATGGATCCACCAGTGTCATTGCATGTCTGCTCTTTTCATGAACCACAGTTAGAGTCATTGCATATCTGTTCCTTTCACAAACCACATATCACCAGTGTCATTGCATGTGTGTTCTTCTCACAGACCACACATGGATCCACCAGTGTCATTGCATGTGTGTCCTTCTCACAAACCACATATGGATCCACCAGTGTCATTGTATATGTGTTCTTTTCACATACCACGTAAGGATCCACTGGTGTCATTGCATGTGTGTTCCTCTCATAGACCACACATGGATCCACCGGTGTCATCGCATGTCTTCTCTTTTCATGAACCACAATTAGAGTCATTGCATGTGTGTTCTTCTCATGAACCACTTCTAGAGTCCTTGCATGTGTGTTCTACTCACAAACCATATCATGAACCACACCCAGTGTCATTGCATGTGTGTTCTTCTCATTAACTACACATGGATCCACCAGTGTCATTGCATGTCTGCTCTTTTCATGAACCACAGTTAGAGTCATTGCATGTGTGTTCCTCTCATAGACCACACATGGATCCACAGGTGTCATCGCATGTCTGCTCTTTTCATGAACCACAGTTAGAGTCATTGCATATGTGTTCTTCCCATGAACCACATCAAGAATCATTGCATGTGTGTTCTTCTCACAAACCATATCATGAACCACACCCAGTGTCATTGCATGTGTGTTCTTCTCATTAACCACATATGGATCCACCAGTGTCATTGCATGTCTACTCTTTTCATGAACCACGGTTAGAGTCATTGCATGTCTGTCCCTTTCACAAACCACATATCACCAGTGTCATTGCATGTGTGTTCTTCTCACAGACCAAACATGGATCCACCAGTGTCATTGCATGTGTGTCCTTCTCACAAACCACATATGGATCCACCAGTGTCATTGCATGTGTGTTCTTTTCACAGACCGTATAAGGAGCCACCGGTGTCATTGCATATGTGTTCCTCTCATAGACCACACATGGATCCACCGGTGTCATCGCATGTCTGCTCTTTTCAGGAACCACAGATGGAGTCATTGCATGTGTGTTCTTCTCATGAACCACAGCTAGAGTCCTTGCATGTGTGTTCTTCTCACAAACCATATCTTGAACCACACCCAGTGTCATTGCATGTATGTTCTTCTCATTAACCACACATGGATCCACCAGTGTCATTGCATGTCTGCTCTTTTCATGTACCACAGTTAGAGTCATTGCATGTGTGTTCCTCTCATAGACCACACATGGATCCACCGGTGTCATCGCATGTCTGCTCTTTGCATGAACCACAGTTAGAGTCATTGCATGTGTGTTCTTCTCACGAACCACAGCTAGAGTCATTGCATGTGTGTTCTTCTCACAAACCATACCATGAACCACACCTAGTGTCATTGCATGTGTGTTCTTCTCATTAACCACACATGGATCCACCAGTGTCATTGCATGTCTGCTCTTTTCATGAACCATAGTTAGAGTCATTGCATGTCTATTCCTTTCACAAACCACATATCACCAGTGTCATTGCATGTGTGTTCTTCTCACAGACCACACATGGATCCACCAGTGTCATTGCATATGTGTCCTTCTCACAAACCACATATGGATCCACCAGTGCCATTGGATGTGTGTTCTTTTCACAGACCACGTAAGGATCCACCGGTGTCATTGCATGTGTGTTCTTTTCACAGACCACGTAAGGATCCACCGGTGTCAACGCATGTCTTTTCTTTTCATGAACCACAGTTAGAGTCATTGCATGTGTGTTCTTCTCATGAACCACAGCTAGAGTCCTTGCATGTGTGTTCTTCTCACAAACCATATCATGGACCACACCCAGTGTGATTGCATGTGTGTTCTTCTCATTAACCCCAGATGGATCCACCAGTGTCATTGCATGTCTGCTCTTTTCATGAACCACAATTAGAGTCATTGCATGTCTGTTCCTTTCACAAACCACATATCACTAGTGTCATTGTATGTGTTTTCTTCTCACAGACCACACATGGATCCACCAGTGTCATTGCATGTGTGTCCTTCTCACAAACCACATATGGATCCACCAGTGTCATTGCATGTGTGTTCTTTTCACAGACCACGTAAGGATCCATCGTTGTCATTGCATGTGTTTTTTTCACAGACCACGTAAGGATCCACCGGTGTCATCGCATCTCTGCTCTTTTCATGAACCACAGTTAGAGTCATTGCATGTGTGTTCTTCTCATGAACCACAGCTAGAGTCCTTGCATGTGTGTTCTTCTCACAAACATATCATGAACCACACCCAGTGTCATTGCATGTGTGTTCTTCTCATTAACCACACATGGATCCACCAGTGTCATTGCATGTCTGCTCTTTTCATGAACCACAATTAGAGTTATTGCATGTTTGTTCCTCTCATAGACCACACATGGATCCACCGGTGTCATCGCATGTCTGCTCTTTTCATGAAGCACAGTTAGAGTCATTGCATGTGTGTTCTTCTCATGAACCACAACTAGAGTCATTGCATGTGTGTTCCTCTCACAAACCATATCATGAACCACACCTAGTGTCATTTCATGTGTGTTCTTCTCATTAACCACACATGGATCCACAAGTGTCATTGCATGTCTGGTCTTTTCATGAACCACAGTTAGAGTCATTGCATGTCTGTTCCTTTCACAAACCACATATCACCAGTGTCATTGCATGTGTGTTCTTCCCACAGACCACACATGGATCCACCAGTGTCATTGCATGTGTGTCCTTCCCATGAACCACAGATGGATCCACCAGTGTTATTGCATGTGTGTCCTTCTCACATACCACGTATGGATCCACCGATGTCATTGCATGTGTGTTCTTCTCACAAACCATATCATGAACCACACCCAGTGTCATTGCATGTGTGTTCTTCTCATTAACCACACATGGATCCACCAGTGTCATTGCATGTCTGCTCTTTTCATGAATCACAGTTAGAGTCATTGCATGTGTGTTCCTCTCATGGACCACATATGAATCCATCGGTGTCATCGCATGTCAGCTCTTTTCATGAACCACAGTTAGAGTCATTGCATGTGTGTTCTTCTCATGAACCACAGCTAGAGTCATTGCGTGTGTGTTCTTCTCACAAACCATATCATGAACCACACCTAGTGTCATTGCATGTGTGTTCTTCTCATTAACCACACATGGATCCACATGTGTCATTGCATGTATGCTCTTTTCATGAACCACAGTTAGAGTCATTGCATGTCTGTTCCTTTCACAAACCACATATCACCAGTGTCATTGCATGTGTGTTCTTCCCACAGACCACACATGGATCCACCAGTGTCATTGCATGTGTGTCCTTCCCATGAACCACAGATGGATCCACCAGTGTTATTGCATGTGTGTCCTTCTCACATACCACGTATGGATCCACCGATGTCATTGCATGTGTGTTCTTTTCACTGACCACATAAGGATCCACCGGTGTCATTGCACGTGTGTTCCTCTCATGGACCACACATGGATCCACCGGTGTCATCGCATGTCTGCTCTTTTCATGAACCATAGTTAGAGTCATTACATGTGTGTTCTTCTCATGAACCACAGCTAGAGTCATTGCATGTGTGTTCTTCTCACAAACCATATCATAAACCACACCCAGTGTCATTGCATGTGTGTTGTTCACATTAACCAAACATGGATCCACCAGTGTCATTGCATGTCTGCTCTTTTCATGAACCACAGTTAGATTCATTGCACGTCTATTCCTTTCACAAACCACATATCACCAGTGTCATTGCGTGTGTGTTCTTCTCACAGAGCACACATGGATCCACCAGTATCATTGCATGTGTGTCCTTCTCACAAACCACATATGGATCCACCAGTGTCATTGCATGTGTGTTCTTTTCACAGACCACGTAAGGATCCACCAGTGTCATTGCATGTGTGTTCCTCTCATAGACCACAAATGGATCCACTGGTGTCATTACATGTGTGTTCCTCTCATAGACCACAGATGGATCCACCGGTGTCATCGCATGTCTGCTCTTTTCATGAACCACAGTTAGAGTCATTACATGTGTGTTCTTCTCATGAACCACATCTATAGTCCTTGCATGTGTGTTCTTCTCACAAACCATATCATGAACCACACCCAGTGTCATTGCATGTGTGTTGTTCACATTAACCAAACATGGATCCACCAGTGTCATTGCATGTCTGCTCTTTTCATGAACCACAGTTAGATTCATTGCATGTCTATTCCTTTCACAAACCACATATCACCAGTGTCATTGCATGTGTGTTCTTCTCACAGACCACACATGGATCCATCAGTATCATTGCATGTGTGTCCTTCTCACAAACCACATATGGATCCACCAGTGTCATTGCATGTGTGTTCTTTTCACAGACCACGTAAGGATCCACCGGTGTCATTGCATGTGTGTTCCTCTCATAGACCACACATGGATCCACTGGTGTCATCGCATGTCTGCTCTTTTCATGAACCACAGTTAGAGTCATTGCATGTGTGTTCTTCTCATGAACCACAGCTAGAGTCATTGCATGTGTGTTCTTCTCACAAACCATATCATGAACCACACCCAGTGTCATTGCATGTGTGTTGTTCACATTAACCAAACATGGATCCACCAGTGTCATTGCATGTCTGCTCTTTTCATGAACCATAGTTAGATTCATTGCACGTCTATTCCTTTCACAAACCACATATCACCAGTGTCATTGCATGTGTGTTCTTCTCACAGACCACACATGGATCCACCAGTGTCATTGCATGTGTGTCCTTCTCAAATCCACATATGGATCCACCAGTGTCATTGTATATGTGTTCTTTTCACAGACCACGTAAGGATCCACCGGTGTCATTGCATGTGTGTTCCTCTCATAGACCACACATGGATCCACCGGTGTCATCGCATGTCTTCTCTTTTCCTGAACCACAGTTAGAGTCATTGCATGTCTGCTCTTTTCATGAATCACAGTTAGAGTCATTGCATGTGTGTTCCTCTCAGGGACCAATATGAATCCATCGGTGTCATCGCATGTCAGCTCTTTTCATGAACCACAGTTAGAGTCATTGCATGTGTGTTCTTCTCATGAACCACAGCTAGAGTCATTGCGTGTGTGTTCTTCTCACAAACCATATCATGAACCACACCTAGTGTCATTGCATGTGTGTTCTTCTCATTAACCACACATGGATCCACATGTGTCATTGCATGTATGCTCTTTTCATGAACCACAGTTAGAGTCATTGCATGTCTGTTCCTTTCACAAACCACATATCACCAGTGTCATTGCATGTGTGTTCTTCCCACAGACCACACATGGATCCACCAGTGTCATTGCATGTGTGTCCTTCCCATGAACCACAGATGGATCCACCAGTGTTATTGCATGTGTGTCCTTCTCACATACCACGTATGGATCCACCGATGTCATTGCATGTGTGTTCTTTTCACTGACCACATAAGGATCCCCCGGTGTCATTGCACGTGTGTTCCTCTCATGGACCACACATGGATCCACCGGTGTCATCGCATGTCTGCTCTTTTCATGAACCATAGTTAGAGTCATTACATGTGTGTTCTTCTCATGAACCACAGCTAGAGTCATTGCATGTGTGTTCTTCTCACAAACCATATCATAAACCACACCCAGTGTCATTGCATGTGTGTTGTTCACACAAACATATCATGAACCACACCCAGTGTCATTGCATGTCTGCTCTTTTCATGAACCACAGTTAGATTCATTGCACGTGTATTCCTTTCACAAACCACATATCACCAGTGTCATTGGGTGTGTGTTCTTCTCACAGAGCACATATGGATCCACCAGTATCATTGCATGTGTGTCCTTCTCACAAACCACATATGGATCCACCAGTGTCATTGCATGTGTGTTCTTTTCACAGACCACGTAAGGATCCACCAGTGTCATTGCATGTGTGTTCCTCTCATAGACCACAAATGGATCCACTGGTGTCATTACATGTGTGTTCCTCTCATAGACCACAGATGGATCCACCGGTGTCATCGCATGTCTGCTCTTTTCATGAACCACAGTTAGAGTCATTGCATGTGTGTTCTTCTCATGAACCACAACTAGAGTCATTGCATGTGTGTTCCTCTCACAAACCATATCATGAACCACACCTAGTGTCATTTCATGTGTGTTCTTCTCATTAACCACACATGGATCCACCAGTGTCATTGCATGTCTGGTCTTTTCATGAACCACAGTTAGAGTCATTGCATGTCTGTTCCTTTCACAAACCACATATCACCAGTGTCATTGCATGTGTGTTCTTCCCACAGACCACACATGGATCCACCAGTGTCATTGCATGTGTGTCCTTCCCATGAACCACAGATGGATCCACCAGTGTTATTGCATGTGTGTCCTTCTCACATACCATGTATGGATCCACCGATGTCATTTCATGTGTGTTCTTCTCGCAAACCATATCATGAACCACACCCAGTGTCATTGCATGTGTGTTCTTCTCATTAACCACACTTGGATCCACCAGTGTCATTGCATGTCTGCTCTTTTCATGAATCACAGTTAGAGTCATTGCATGTGTGTTCCTCTCATGGACCACATATGAATCCATCGGTGTCATCGCATGTCTGCTCTTTTCATGAACCACAGTTAGAGTCATTGCATGTGTGTTCTTCTCATGAACCACAACTAGAGTCATTCCGTGTGTGTTCTTCTCACAAACCATATCATGAACCACACCTAGTGTCATTGCATGTGTGTTCTTCTCATTAACCACACATGGATCCACATGTGTCATTGCATGTATGCTCTTTTCATGAACCACAGTTAGATTCATTGCATGTCCTGTCTTTCACAAACCACATATCACCAGTGTCATTGCATGTGTGTTCTTCCCACAGACCACACATGGATCCACCAGTGTCATTGCATGTGTGTCCTTGCCATGAACCACAGATGGATCCACCAGTGTTATTGCATGTGTGTCCTTCTCACATACCACGTATGGATCCACCGATGTCATTGCATGTGTGTTCTTTCATCGACCACATAAGGATCCACCAGTCATTGCACGTGTGTTCCTCTCATGGACCACACATGGATCCACCGTGTCATCGCATGTCTGCTCTTTTCATGAACCATAGTTAGAGTCATTACATGTGTGTTCTTCTCATGAACCACAGCTAGAGTCATTGCATGTGTGTTCTTCTCACAAACCATATCATAAACCACACCCAGTGTCATTGCATGTGTGTTGTTCACATTAACCAAACATGGATCCACCAGTGTCATTGCATGTCTGCTCTTTTCATGAACCATGCTTAGATTCATTGCACGCCTATTCCTTTCACCAACCACATATCCCCAGTGTCATTGCGTGTGTGTTCTTCTCACAGAGCACACATGGATCCACCAGTATCATTGCATGTGTGTCCTTCTCACAAACCACATATGGATCCACCAGTGTCATTGCATGTTTGTTCTTTTCACAGACCACGTAAGGATCCACCAGTGTCATTGCATGTGTGTTCCTCTCATAGACCACAAATGGATCCACTGGTGTCATTACATGTGTGTTCCTCTCATAGACCATGAGATAGATCCACCTGTCATCGCATGTCCGCTTCTTTCATGAACCATGCTTAGAGTCATTACATGTGTGTTCTTCTCATGAACCACATCTATAGTCCTTGCATGTGTGTTCTTCACAAACCATATCATGAACCACACCCAAGGTCATTGCATGTGTGTTGTTCACATTAACCAAACATGGATCCACCAAAGGTCATTGCATGTCCGCTTCTTTTCATGAACCACAGTTAGATTCATTGCATGTCTATTCCTTTCACAAACCACATATCACCAGTGTCATTGCATGTGTGTTCTTCTCACAGACCACACATGGATCCATCAGTATCATTGCATGTGTGTCCTTCTCACAAACCACATATGGATCCACCAAGTGTCATTGCATGTGTGTTATTTTCAGACCACGTAAGGATCCACCGTGTCATTGCATGTGTGTTCCTCTCATAGACCACACATGGATCCACTGCGTGTCATCGCATGTCCGCTTCTTTTCATGAACCACAGTTAGAGTCATTGCATGTGTGTTCTTCTCATGAACCATGCTAGAGTCATTGCATGTGTTCTTCTCAAACCATATCATGAACCACACCAGGTCATTGCATGTGTGTTGTTCACATTAACCAAACATGGATCCACCAGTGTCATTGCATGTCTGCTCTTTTCATGAACCATAGTTAGATTCATTGCACGTCTATTCCTTTCACAAACCACATATCACCAGTGTCATTGCATGTGTGTTCTTCTCACAGACCACACATGGATCCACCAGTGTCATTGCATGTGTGTCCTTCTCAAATCCACATATGGATCCACCAGTGTCATTGTATATGTGTTCTTTTCACAGACCACGTAAGGATCCACCGGTGTCATTGCATGTGTGTTCCTCTCATAGACCACACATGGATCCACCGGTGTCATCGCATGTCTTCTCTTTTCCTGAACCACAGTTAGAGTCATTGCATGTGTGTTCTTCTCATGAACCACAACTAGAGTCATTGCGTGTGTGTTCTTCTCACAAACCATATCATGAACCACACCTAGTGTCATTGCATGTGTGTTCTTCTCATTAACCACACATGGATCCACATGTGTCATTGCATGTATGCTCTTTTCATGAACCACAGTTAGAGTCATTGCATGTCTGTTCCTTTCACAAACCACATATCACGAGTGTCATTGCATGTGTGTTCTTCCCACAGACCACACATGGATCCACCAGTGTCATTGCATGTGTGTCCTTCCCATGAACCACAGATGGATCCACCAGTGTTATTGCATGTGTGTCCTTCTCACATACCACGTATGGATCCACCGATGTCATTGCATGTGTGTTCTTTTCACTGACCACATAAGGATCCACCGGTGTCATTGCACGTGTGTTCCTCTCATGGACCACACATGGATCCACCGGTGTCATCGCATGTCTGCTCTTTTCATGAACCATAGTTAGAGTCATTACATGTGTGTTCTTCTCATGAACCACAACTAGAGTCATTGCATGTGTGTTCTTCTCACAAATCATATCATAAACCACACCCAGTGTCATTGCATGTGTGTTGTTCACATTAACCAAACATGGATCCACCAGTGTCATTGCATGTCTGCTCTTTTCATGAACCACAGTTAGATTCATTGCACGTCTATTCCTTTCACAAACCACATATCACCAGTGTCATTGCGTGTGTGTTCTTCTCACAGAGCACACATGGATCCACCAGTATCATTGCATGTCTGTCCTTCTCACAAACCACATATGGATCCACCAGTGTCATTGCATGTGTGTTCTTTTCACAGACCACGTAAGGATCCACAAGTGTCATTGCATGTGTGTTCCTCTCATAGACCACAAATGGATCCACTAGTGTCATTACATGTGTGTTCCTCTCATAGACCACAGATGGATCCACCGGTGTCATCGCATGTCTGCTCTTTTCATGAACCACAGTTAGAGTCATTACATGTGTGTTCTTCTCATGAACCACATCTATAGTCCTTGCATGTGTGTTCTTCTCACAAACCATATCATGAACCACACCCAGTGTCATTGCATGTGTGTTGTTCACATTAACCAAACATGGATCCACCAGTGTCATTGCATGTCTGCTCTTTTCATGAACCATAGTTAGATTCATTGCATGTCTATTCCTTTCACAAACCACATATCACCAGTGTCATTGCATGTGTGTTCTTCTCACAGACCACACATGGATCCATCAGTATCATTGCATGTGTGTCCTTCTCACAAACCACATATGGATCCACCAGTGTCATTGCATGTGTGTTCTTTCACGCACCACGTAAGGATCCACTGTCATTGCATGTGTGTTCCTCTCATAGACCACACATGGATCCACTGGTGTCATCGCATGTCTGCTCTTTTCATGAACCACAGTTAGAGTCATTGCATGTGTGTTCTTCTCATGAACCACAGCTAGAGTCATTGCATGTGTGGTCTTCTCACAAACCATATCATGAACCACACCCAGTGTCATTGCATGTGTTTTGTTCACATTAACCAAACATGGATCCACTAGTGTCATTGCATGTCTGCTCTTTTCATGAACCACAGTTAGATTCATTGCACGTCTATTCCTTTCACAAACCACATATCACCAGTGTCATTGCATGTGTGTTCTTCTCACAGACCACACATGGATCCACCAGTATCATTGCATGTGTGTCCTTCTCACAAACCACATATGGATCCACCAGTGTCATTGCATGTGTGTTCTTTTCACAGACCACGTAAGGATCCACCGGTGTCATTGCATGTGTGTTCCTCTCATAAACCACACATGGATCCACCGGTGTCATTGCATGTGTGTTCCTCTCATAGACCACACTTGGATCCACCGGTGTCATCGCATGTCTGCTCTTTTCATGAACCACAGTTAGAGTCATTACATGTGTGTTCTTCTCATGAACCACATCTAGAGTCCTTGCATGTGTGTTCTTCTCACAAATCATATCATGAACCACACCCAGTGTCATTGCATGTGTGTGTTGTTCACATTAACCAAACATGGATCCACCAGTGTCATTGCATGTCTGCTATTTTCATGAACCATAGTTAGATTCATTGCATGTCTATTCCTTTCACAAACCACATATCACCAGTGTCATTGCATGTGTGTTCTTCTCACAGACCACACATGGATCCACCAGTATCATTGCATGTGTGTCCATCTCACAAACCACATATGGATCGACTAGTGTCATTGCATGTGTGTTCTTTTCACAGACCACGGAAGGATCCACCGGTGTCATTGCATGTGTGTTCCTCTCATAGACCACACATGGATCCACTGGTGTCATCGCATGTCTGCTCTTTTCATGAACCACAGTTAGAGTCATTGCATGTGTGTTCTTCTCATGAACCACAGCTAGAGTCATTGCATGTGTGGTCTTCTCACAAACCATATCATGAACCACACCCAGTGTCATTGCATGTGTGTTGTTCACATTAACCAAACATGGATCCACCAGTGTCATTGCATGTCTGCTCTTTTCATGAACCACAGTTAGATTCATTGCACGTCTATTCCTTTCACAAACCACATATCACCAGTGTCATTGCGTGTGTGTTCTTCTCACAGAGCACACATGGATCCACCAGTATCATTGCATGTCTGTCCTTCTCACAAACCACATATGGATCCACCAGTGTCATTGCATGTGTGTTCTTTTCACAGACCACGTAAGGATCCACAAGTGTCATTGCATGTGTGTTCCTCTCATAGACCACAAATGGATCCACTAGTGTCATTACATGTGTGTTCCTCTCATAGACCACAGATGGATCCACCGGTGTCATCGCATGTCTGCTCTTTTCATGAACCACAGTTAGAGTCATTACATGTGTGTTCTTCTCATGAACCACATCTATAGTCCTTGCATGTGTGTTCTTCTCACAAACCATATCATGAACCACACCCAGTGTCATTGCATGTGTGTTGTTCACATTAACCAAACATGGATCCACCAGTGTCATTGCATGTCTGCTCTTTTCATGAACCATAGTTAGATTCATTGCATGTCTATTCCTTTCACAAACCACATATCACCAGTGTCATTGCATGTGTGTTCTTCTCACAGACCACACATGGATCCATCAGTATCATTGCATGTGTGTCCTTCTCACAAACCACATATGGATCCACCAGTGTCATTGCATGTGTGTTCTTTTCACAGACCACGTAAGGATCCACCGGTGTCATTGCATGTGTGTTCCTCTCATAGACCACACATGGATCCACTGGTGTCATCGCATGTCTGCTCTTTTCATGAACCACAGTTAGAGTCATTGCATGTGTGTTCTTCTCATGAACCACAGCTAGAGTCATTGCATGTGTGGTCTTCTCACAAACCATATCATGAACCACACCCAGTGTCATTGCATGTGTTTTGTTCACATTAACCAAACATGGATCCACTAGTGTCATTGCATGTCTGCTCTTTTCATGAACCACAGTTAGATTCATTGCACGCTCATTCCTTTCACAAACCACATATCACAGTGTCATTGCATGTGTGTTCTTCTCACACTACACATGGATCCACCAGTATCATTGCATGTGTGTCCTTCTCACAAACCACATATGGATCCACCAGTGTCATTGCATGTGTGTTCTTTTCACAGACCACGTAAGGATCCACCGGTGTCATTGCATGTGTGTTCCTCTCATAAACCACACATGGATCCACCGGTGTCATTGCATGTGTGTTCTTCTCACAGACCACACTTGATCCACCGTGTCATCGCATGTCTGCTTCTTTTCATGAACCACGCTTAGAGTCATTACATGTGTGTTCTTCTCATGAACCACATCTAGAGTCCTTGCATGTGTGTTCTTCTCACAAATCATATCATGAACCACACCCAGTGTCATTGCATGTGTGTGTTGTTCACATTAACCAAACATGGATCCACCAGTGTCATTGCATGTCTGCTATTTTCATGAACCATAGTTAGATTCATTGCATGTCTATTCCTTTCACAAACCACATATCACCAGTGTCATTGCATGTGTGTTCTTCTCACAGACCACACATGGATCCACCAGTATCATTGCATGTGTGTCCATCTCACAAACCACATATGGATCGACTAGTGTCATTGCATGTGTGTTCTTTTCACAGACCACGGAAGGATCCACCGGTGTCATTGCATGTGTGTTCCTCTCATAGACCACACATGGATCCACTGGTGTCATTGCATGTCTGCTCTTTTCATGAACCACAGTTAGAGTCATTGCATGTGTGTTCTTCTCATGAACCACAGCTAGAGTCATTGCATGTGTGTTCTTCTCACAAACCATATCATGAACCACTCCCAGTGTCATTGCATGTGTGTTCTTCTCATTAACCCCACATGGATCCACCAGTGTCATTGCATGTCTGCTCTTTTCATGAACCACAGTTAGAGTCATTGCATGTCTGTTCCTTTCACAAACCACATATCACCAGTGTCATTGCATGTGTGTTCTTCTCACATGCCACACATTGATCCACCAGTGTCATTGCATGTGTGTCCTTCACACAAACCACATATGGATCCACCAAATGCATTGCATGTGTGTTCTTTTCATAGTCCACGTAAGGATCCACCGGTGTCATTGCATGTGTGTTCCTCTCATAGACCACACATGGATCCAGCGGTGTCATAGCATGTCTGCTCTTTTCATGAACCACAGTTAGAGTCATTGCATGTGTGTTCTTCTCATGAACCACAACTAGATTCCTTGCATGTGTGTTCTTCTCACAAACCATATCATGAACCACACCCGGTGTCATTGCATGTGTGTTCTTCTCATTAACCACACATGTTGAAGGGTAATGGGTAGGATACACTAGCGTAAAATCAAAATTTTCTACCGCGTCAACCAGGAATACTATTGTCATAGATCACGGGATTACCACTAGATGCGCAGTTGCGGAACTCGGGGAAGCACGTAGGTGCAGTGTAGATGTTCTGCGTCTCCTCCTCGTCCTCGTCCCACGAGCAGCTCCCCTTTGCGCGGCTCGTCCAAGTGCTACAGCTGCAGCACCTCCGAGGTATCCACACGTCCGGAGTGGAAGCTGTCACACGCCAGACTGCTAGGCCTACACGTGCAACACATGCGGAAGAGGAGTGGCGGCTGGGTGGAATGCTCAACCCTATTCAGCTCGCCTCACTCTCTCTTATATAGGCATCCCTGGTGGGCTTCTACATTAGCAGCCCATTAGCAGCCTAAGCCTGGTCTAATTCGGATCCAATCCTCATTAGGCTTCCAGCCCCTAAAGTGTGTGACCCTATAGGTTCATACACGTATAGTCATGACACGAGTACACTTACTCCGTCAATAGTTGGTAGCGGCCTCTAGCAAGACGTGCCAACTCCTAAACGCATATAAAGTTCATTCAGACGAACCATTACAAGGTTGAGTACATGTCTTTCCCTTTGCCTCGCGATATTTGGTCTAGCTCCAAGCTGACCTCTCTTTCTCTATACTGTGATTCGGAATCCCTTTACTAGGTTAACTCTTAACCATATGTAGCACGGCCATGCATTTTTGGATACGATCACTCGAGGGGCCCAGAGATATATCTCTCAAGTAGAGAGGGGCAAATCCCATCTTGATTGACCGATGCCTTGCAGCATGTATCAGGACAAACCCGAAAGCTACCTTTATAACTACCTAGTTACGGAGTAGTGTTTGATAGCCCCAAAGTAGGTCGATCCACATCTCAAGTACATGCGACAATCTCAGGTCGTACACGATGTGTAGAGAGAGCTGCAAGTATTATTGCTAGGCTCAAGTTGGGTCAGTCCAACCCCATGTTCATAACATGTGTCCACATCATTGGTTTGACATCTCCATGTCTATGACTTGCGAAACATAGTCATCAACCAATCGATGTGCTAGTCTAATATTCACGTGTGTCCTCACATGAACTCCGACTAGGGACAATTATTAGATAACCATACAAGTAAAGAGTTTCACAAACAATTCACATAATTGCCAATCAATACAAGTTGCCTGGTATATGGATATTCAAGGAACATTATAAAAACTCATGGATACACATGAAATACAATCATCTCTATGATTGCCTCTAGGGCATATTTCCTTCAGTCTCCCACTTGCACTAGAGTCAATCTAGATAGTATCTAATACCTATTGCTCTTGTGTGCGCTTCATGCGTAGGCTGCGGGAGTGGCTTAGTCAAGGGATCATCAACATTTGAGTCCGTATGTATTTTGCATAACATGACACTACCATCATCAATGAACTCACGAATCAGATGGTAACGCATGCGAATATGTTTGTTCTTCTGGTGCTGTCTAGGTTCCTTGGCTTGTGCAATAGCACCATTGTTGTCACAATAAACGTCCAAGGGATTGGACGAGCCCTGAACCACACCAAGAGCGATTAGGAAATTCCTAATCCAAACAGCTTCCTTTGCAGCCTCCGAGGCAGCAATATATTCAGCTTCTATTGAAGAGGAGGCCACTGTATCTTGCTTGGAACTTTTCCAGCTCACAGTACCACCATTCATGACAAACACATAACCTGATTGCGATTTCGAGTCATCTGAGTCATTAAGGTAACTCGCATCTGTGTAACCCTTTACACTGAGTTCAACCTCACCTCCATAAACTAGGAACATATCCTTAGTCCTTCTCAAGTACTTAAGGATATTTTTTACCGCTGTCCAGTGACTCTCACCTAGATCAGCCTGGTATCTTCTTGTAACACTTAGAGCATAGGAAACATCTGGGCGAGTACATGTCATCGCATACATGATGGATCCAATAGCCGAAGCATATGGAACCCTACTCATGCGCTTTCGCTCATCAGTGGTCGAAGGACACTGAGTCTTGCTAATTTTAATGTTGTGAGACATGGGCAAGAACCCCTTCTTAGACTCTTCCATGCTGAACCGTTTCAACACTTTGTCAATGTACATACTCTGGCTTAATCCAATTAGCCTCCTTGATCTATCTCTATAGATCTTGATGCCCAAAATATATGCCGCTTCTCCCAAGTCCTTCATAGAAAAACTATTTTTCAATGAGGTCTTAACAGACTCGAGCATAGGAATGTCATTTCCAATCAGTAATACGTCATCCACATATAAGATTAGAAACACAAGTGATTTCCCATTTTCTTTCTTATACACACAAGGTTCTTGTTCGTTTTTGGTGAAGCCAAACTCCTTTACAACTTCATCAAATCGAATGTTCCAACTCCGAGATGCTTGCTTTAGCCCATAAATAGACTTTTGAAGTTTGCATAACTTTCCAACATTGTTTGGATCGACAAAACCTTCAGGATGCATCACATACACGTCCTTAGTAAGGATTCCATTTCAGAAAGCCGTCTTGACGTCCATCTGCCATATCTCATAATCGAAATATGCAGCCATGGCTAGAATGATCCGTATAGATTTAAGCATCGCTACAAGCGAGAAAGTCTCGTCATAGTCAACTCCTTGAACTTGTCGAAAACCTTTTGCAATAAGTCGAGCTTTATGGATGTGAACATTTCCATCCATATCAATCTTCTTCTTATAGATCCACTTGCACTTGATGGCTTTAAAACCATCAGGCAGGTCAACCAAGTTCCAAACTTGATTGTCTCCCATGGACTCTATCTCGGATCTCATGGCAATCATCCATTTCTCAGAGTCTGGGTCCACCATCGCTTCTGCATAGGTCGCAGGCTCATCATTGTCTAACAATAATAACTCTCGCGCTTCGTGGAGCCTCGCCGACCTTCGTGGCTGTGGTGCTTCTATTGCCACGGGTTCCTCAACTTGTTCTCACATAATAGCATCACTGAGAAGCATCCCCGACTGGCTCATCTTGAACTTCTTCAAGTCGCACCGACCTTCCACTCGTTCCCTTTGTGAGAAACTCTTTCTCTAGGAAAACACCGCTACGAGCGACAAACACTTTGCCCTCTTCTTGGTTGTAGAAGTAATACCCTAAGGTTTCCCTTGGGTATCCCAAAAAAATGCACTTATCCGATTTGGGTGTTAGCTTGTCCGACTGAAGTCGCTTGACAAATGCATCACAACCCCAAATCTTTAGAAAAGACAAACTGGGATTCTTTCCAGTCCACATCTCATATGGTGTCTTAACTACGGATTTAGACGGTACCCTGTTTAGTGTGAAAGCTGCTGTTTCTAGCGCGTAACCCCAAAATGATAATGGTAAATCTGACTGGCTCATCATCAATCGAACCATGTCCAACAAAGTTCGATTACACCGTTCAGAGACCCCGTTTCTTTGAGGCGTTCCGGGCGGCGTGAGCTATGGAACAATTCCGCAACTCTTAAGATGATTGCTAAACTCGTGACTCAAATATTCACCTCCACGATTAGATCGCAAGGCATTTATTCTCTTGCCACGTTGATTCTCTACCTCATTCTGAAACTCTTTGAACTTTTCAAAAGTTTCAGACTTATGCTTCATCAAGTAGACATAGCCATATCTACTGAAATCATCAGTGAAAGTAATGAAGTAGTGATATCCTCCTCTGGCTGTCGTGCTCATTGGTCCACATACATCAGTATGTATGAGTTCCAACATGTCTGTCGCTCTCTCGGGAAACCTCGTAAAAGTCGTCTTGGTCATCTTTCCAAGTAAACAAGCTTGACATGTCTCGTATGATTCAAAATCAAACAAAGTTAGAAGACCATCACCATGGAGCTTCTTCATGCGTTTTTCACTTATATGCCCCTAACGACAATGCCATAAATAGGTAGGACTCAAATCATTTGGCCGAAGCCTTTTAGCACTAACATTGTAAACACATGCATTATCAAGATTTAAAATAAATAACCCATTCACAATGGGAGCATCAGCCACAAACATAGCATTCTTAGAGATTACACAACCATTGTTTGTACTCGCGAATGAATAACCATCCCTCATCAAACATGAAGGTGATAAAATGTTTCGACCCATACTGGGAATGTAATAACAATTATTTAACTCCATAATAAATCCTGACGGAAGGTGAAGTTGCATGACGCCGACGAACAATGCAGCAACCCTTGCTTTATTTCCGACGCGAAAACCCACTTCGCCTTTCTGCACTTCTCTAGTTCTTATTAGCCCCTGCATCGAATTGCAAATATGAGCAACCGATCCGGTATCAAATACCCAAGAGTTAACATAAGAATCTACGAGAAAAATGTCCACAACATTTACAACAAGCATCTGAGTGGGAAGTACTCTTACTTCCACCCTTCTTCAAAGAAGCCCGGTACTTGCTGCGCTTTCTTCCAAAGGGCCATATTCATGACAAAAGAAACACTCATGTCTCTGCAGTCCAGCCTTTTGCTTGGGTGCAGGGTTTGGCTTAGGGATCGTATCCTTAGCCTTGCCCTTCTTCTTCTGCCAAGAAGTGCCCTTTTTCTTGAAGCTAGGCTTGTTCTGCACAGCCATCACATGGCTATGCCCTGCACACTTCTTAATGTCACATTCTATTGTTTTCAGCATCCCACATAATTCATTAAGGCCCCTCTCCACCCCATGCATATGGTAGTTCGAAATGAAATGCCCATAGCTAGATGGAAGAGATGCCAAGATGAAATCAGTGGCCAACTCTTGGCCTAATGGAAAACCAAGCTTTTCTAAAGTCTGACTGTAACCAACCATTTTGATCACATGGGGGCCTACAACTGCTCCATCGTCCAGCTTGCATTCCACAAAGGACTTAGCGACATTGTACCTCTCAGTCCTAGCCTGAGTCTAGAACATGTCCTTAAGCGCAACGATCATATCATACGCTTCCTGATCCTCAAACTGCTTTTGAACAACAGGTTCCATGCATGCAAGCATAAGACAACTAACCTCAAGAGATTCATCACATGCTTTCTTGTAGGCATTCTTAAGGGCAGCAATTGCATTATCAACAGGTTCATCCGGGATTGGGGTATCCAAAACAGTTTCCTTTTTCTCAGCCCTGAGAACAATTTCGTGTTACTGGACCCAAATCAATAGTTTGTTCCATTTAGTTTATCCTTTTCAAAAATCGAACGCAAAGCAAACGGTGATGAATTGTTCGGTGCCATTGATCTACAACAAAAAATGCAAAATACTAAGCCACGTAACCATGAAAGAGTAAAACATATTAAACAATTTAATAGCATATACTCCCACTTAAATCAACATCCCTCTATTGATACTAAGTGATTCAAGATCCACAATTAACAAGTCGACTAGTGAGCTTTAGCATCACTGCTAGAAGACAAGGTAAATCGGTAAGCAACCTTTGCTAATCATATCACATATGACTCTTGTTGTTGGGTGACATCTCTATGTCAAAACTAGGCGCCCAACCTTTATGCCCCAAGGTCCTTAACTGTTAAGATGACCTTGTTAAGATCACCAACCCTTATGCGTGTAGGTATCCGATACAAACCCATCCAGCCAAGGAAAACCGCGGCACCCTAATTTCATAGACCCACCAACGATTGTACAGGGCATAGGATGGTGCAAGGTTTGGTTGGGAGGGCATGGTTTAACTTAAACTTTGTGAGGGATCGTTCTACTTCTATCATCTAAGCATGCATAGTAGTAAAACGTATAAGAATAGCATTCACATAGATGCGATACAGTATGCCCCATTTTTCTCATGGTGATCTCCATCGCCATAGAACCTGTCCACCATGATGATCTCCATCTTCATGCTCTATGCGAGCCATCCTCCAAGTGATGAGTTCTCCAAGAACTAATACAAGCTATTACTCCTAACAGCTAGTAATCAAAATTACATGGTATTGGGATCATCACAAGTTGGCACGCAAGCCATTACAATAATTGACAACACATATGGCTCCAGCCGTGTTGCCCTACTCACGACACACATGTCATGGAAAAATACATACATGCATCACATAAATTTTTGGGCCATAATGATCACATACATCCTGCAAAAACAAGTTGTGCATAGAATCGCATTCTACCAGATCATGTGAAATCGTAGCACCTATGAACCTTAACGTGATACAAAAGGGTCTACGACTAAGGGGGATCTAGGGGGTCTCCCCCTACGGGGTTCGAAGGGGCAGTGCCCCTCGTGATGTGAAAAATGAGAGATCAAATCTATACAATTTTCTTTAAGGATTTTGATCGGCAAATCAAATTTACCATAAAACGACCATAGTTCCGATTCGACCAAACTCCTTTGATCACGGTACGTCAATTCAGATCTAATTTCCGATTCGATCAATCATATTGATCTTCGTGTGATTCAAAAGGATTTATGTGTCACTGTCTACCCCGATGGCGGAAACCGACCGGTAGGGGTAAGTCGTTCGACGACCTTAGAATCACAATCACGGAAAATAAGATCATAGATCAATCAAGGACCACCGCCATACAGATGATCACATCATCCATATCAATCTACATATCACCATATGCAAACTTCTCGAACCTATGACTGAACAACATCGGCTCTGATACCACTGAAGGGTAACGGGTAGGCTACACTAGCGTAAAATCAAAAATTTCTACCGCCTCAACCAGGAATACTATTGTCATAGATCATGGGATTACCACTAGACGCGCAGTTGCGGAACTCGATGAAGCACGTCGGGGCAGTGTAGATGTTCTACGTCTCCTCCTCGTCCTCGTCCCACGAGCAGCTCCCCTTTGCACGGCTCATCCAAGTGCTACAACTACAGCACCTCCGAGGTATCCACACGTCCGGAGTGGAAGTTGTCACACGCCAGACTGCTAGGTCTGCACATGTAACACAGGCGGAAGAGGAGTGACGGCGGGGTGGAATGCTCAACCCTATTCAGCTCGCCTCACTCTCTCTTATATAGGCATCCCTGGTGGGCTTCTACATTAGCAGCCCATTAGCAGCCTAAGCCTGGTCTAATTCGGATCCAATCCTCATTAGGCTTCCAGCCCCTAAAGTGTGTGACCCTATAGGTTCATACACGTATAGTCATGACACGAGTACACTTACTCTATCAATAGTTGGTAGCGGCCTCTAGCAAGACGTGCCAACTCCTAAACGCATATAAAGTTCATTCGGACGAACCATCACAAGGTTGAGTACATGTCTTTCGCTTTGCCTCATGATATTTGGTCTAGCTCCAAGCTGACCTCTCTTTCTCGATACTGTGATTCGGAATCCCTTTACTAAGTTAACTCTTAACCATATGTAGCATGGCCATGCATTTCTGGATCCGATCACTCGAGGGGCCCAGAGATATCTCTCTCAAGTAGAGAGGGGCAAATCCCATCTTGATTGACCAATGCCTTGCAGCATGTATCAGGACAAACCCGAAAGCTACCTTTATAACTACCCAGTTACGGAGTAGTGTTTGATAGCCCCAAAGTAGGTCGATGCACATCTCAAGTACATGCGACAATCTCAGGTCTAAGGACAAAACGTACATGCGTGTCCTTCCCATGAACCACAAATGAATCCACTGGTGTCATTGCATGTGTGTCCTTCTCACAGACCACGTATGGATCCACCGGTGTCATTGCATGTGTGTTCTTTTCACAGACCATGTAAGGATCCACCGGGGTCATTGCATGTGTGTTCCTCTCATAGACCACACATGGATCCACCGGTGTCATCGCATGTCTGCTCTTTTCATGAACCACAGTTAGAGTCATTGCATGTGTGTTCTTCTCATGAACCACAGCTAGAGTCATTGCATGTGTGTTCTTCTCACAAACCATATCATGAACCACACCCAGTGTCATTGCATGTCTGTTGTTCACATTAACCACACATAGATCCACCAGTGTAATTGCATGTCTGCTCTTTTCATGAACCACAGTTAGAGTCATTGCCTGTCTGTTCCTTTCACAAACCACATATCACCAGTGTCATTACATGTGTGTTCTTCTCACAGACCACACATGGATCCACTAGTATCATTGTATGTGTGTCCTTCTCACAAACCACATATCGATCCACCGGTATCATTGCATGTGTGTTCTTTTCACAGACCACGTAAGGATCCACCGGTGTCATTGCATGTGTGTTCCTCTCATAGACCACACAAGGATCCACCGGTGTCATCGCATGTCTGCTCTTTTCATGAACCATAGTTAGAGTCATTGCATGTGTGTTCTTCTCAAGAACCATATCTAGAGTCCTTGCATGTGTGTTCTTCTCACAAACAATATCATGAACCACACCCAATGTCATTGCATGTGTGTTCTTCTCATTAACCACACATGGATCCACCAGTGCGATTGCATGTCTGCTCTTTTCATGAACCACAGTTAGAGTCATTGCATGTGTGTTCCTCTCATAGACCACGAATGGATCCACCGGTGTCATCGCATGTCTGCTTCTTTTCATGAACCATAGTTAGAGTCATTGCATGTGTTCTTCTCATGAACCATAGCTTGAGTCGTTGCATTGTGTTCTTCTCACAAACCATATCATGAACCACACCGGTCATTGCATGTGTGTTCTTCTCATTAACCACACATGGATCCACCAGTGTCATTGCATGTCTGCTCTTTTCATGAACCACAAATAGAGTCATTGCATGTATGTTCCTTTCACAAACCACATATCACCAGTGTCATTGCATGTGTGTTCTTCTCACAGACCACACATGGATCCACCAGTGTCATTGCATGTGTGTCCTTCTCACAAACCACATTGGATCCACCAGTGTCAATGCATGAGTGTTCTTTTCACGGACCATGTAAGGATCCACCGGTGTCATTACATGTGTGTTCTTTTCACAGACCACGTAAGGATCCACCGGTGTCATCGCATGTCTGCTCTTTTCATGAACCACAGTTAGGGTCATTGCATGTGTGTTCTTCTCATGAACCACAGCTAGAGTCCTTGCATGTGTGTACTTCTCACAATCCATATCATGAACCACACCCAGTGTCATTGCATGTGTGTTCTTCTCATTAACCACATATGGATCCACCAGTGTCATTGCATGTCTGCTCTTTTCATGAACCACATTTAGAGTCATTGCATGTGTGTTCCTCTCATAGACCACACATGGATCCACCGGTGTCATCGCATGTCTGCTCTTTTCATGAACGATAGTTAGAGTCATTGCATGTGTGTTCTTCTCATGAACCACAGCTAGAGTCATTGCATGTGTGTTATTCTCACAAACCATATCATGAACCACACCCAGTGTCATTGCATGTGTGTTCTTCTCACAGACCACACATGGATCCACCAGTGTCATTGCATGTCTGCTCTTTTCATGAATCACAGTTAGAGTCATTGCATGTCTGTTCCTTTCACAAACCACATATCACCAGTGTCATTGCATGTGTGTTCTTCTCACAGACCACACATGGATCCACCAGTGTCATTACATGTCTGCTCTTTTCATGAACCACGGTTAGAGTCATTGCATGTGTGTTCCTCTCATAGACCACACATGGATCCACCGGTGTCATCGCATGTCTGCTCTTTTCATGAACCGCAGTTAGAGTCATTGCATGTGTGTTCTTCTCATGAACCACAGCTAGAGTCATTGCATGTGTGTTCTTCTCACAAACCATATAATGAACCACACCCAGTGTCATTGCATGTGTGTTTTTATTATTAACCACACATGGATCCACCAGTGTCATTACATGTCTGCTCTTTTCATGAACCACAGTTAGAGTCATTGCATGTCTGTTCCTTTCACAAACCACATATCACCAGTGTCATTACATGTGTGTTCTTTTCACAGACCACACATGGATCCACCAGTATCATTGTATGTGTGTCCTTCTCACAAACGACATATGGATCCACCAGTGTCATTGCATGTGTGTTCTTTTCATAGACCACGTAAGGATCCACCGGTGTCATTGCATGTGTGTTCCTCTCATAGACCACACATGGATCCACCTGTGTCATCGCATGTCTGCTCTTTTCATGAACCACAGCTAGAGTCATTGCATGTGTGTTCTTATCATAAACCACGGCAAATAGAGTCATTGCATGTGTGTTATTCTCACAAACCATATAATGAACCACACCCGGTGTCATTGCATGTGTGTTTTATTATTAACCACACATGGATCCACCAAAGGTCATTACATGTCTGCTCTTTTCATGAACCACAGTTAGAGTCATTGCATGTCTGTTCCTTTCACAAACCACATATCACCAGTGTCATTACATGTGTGTTCTTTTCACAGACCACACATGGATCCACCAGTATCATTGTATGTGTGTCCTTCTCACAGACCACGTATGGATCCACCGGTGTCATTGCATGTGTGTTCTTTTCACAGACCATGTAAGGATCCACCGGGGTCATTGCATGTGTGTTCCTCTCATAGACCACACATGGATCCACCGGTGTCATCGCATGTCTGCTCTTTTCATGAACCACAGTTAGAGTCATTGCATGTGTGTTCTTCTCATGAACCACAGCTAGAGTCATTGCATGTGTGTTCTTCTCACAAACCATATCATGAACCACACCCAGTGTCATTGCATGTCTGTTGTTCACATTAACCACACATAGATCCACCAGTGTAATTGCATGTCTGCTCTTTTCATGAACCACAGTTAGAGTCATTGCCTGTCTGTTCCTTTCACAAACCACATATCACCAGTGTCATTACATGTGTGTTCTTCTCACAGACCACACATGGATCCACTAGTATCATTGTATGTGTGTCCTTCTCACAAACCACATATGGATCCACCGGTATCATTGCATGTGTGTTCTTTTCACAGACCACGTAAGGATCCACCAGTGTCATTGCATGTGTGTTCCTCTCATAGACCACACAAGGATCCACCGGTGTCATCGCATGTCTGCTCTTTTCATGAACCATAGTTAGAGTCATTGCATGTGTGTTCTTCTCAAGAACCATATCTAGAGTCCTTGCATGTGTGTTCTTCTCACAAACAATATCATGAACCACACCCAATGTCATTGCATGTGTGTTCTTCTCATTAACCACACATGGATCCACCAGTGCGATTGCATGTCTGCTCTTTTCATGAACCACAGTTAGAGTCATTGCATGTGTGTTCCTCTCATAGACCACGAATGGATCCACCGGTGTCATCGCATGTCTGCTCTTTTCATGAACCATAGTTAGAGTCATTGCATGTGTGTTCTTCTCATGAACCATAGCTTGAGTCGTTGCATTCGTGTTCTTCTCACAAACCATATCATGAACCACACCCAGTGTCATTGCATGTGTGTTCTTCTCATTAACCACACATGGATCCACCAGTGTCATTGCATGTCTGCTCTTTTCATGAACCACAAATAGAGTCATTGCATGTATGTTCCTTTCACAAACCACATATCACCAGTGTCATTGCATGTGTGTTCTTCTCACAGACCACACATGGATCCACCAGTGTCATTGCATGTGTGTCCTTCTCACAAACCACATTGGATCCACCAGTGTCAATGCATGAGTGTTGTTTTCACGGACCATGTAAGGATCCACCGGTGTCATTACATGTGTGTTCTTTTCACAGACCACGTAAGGATCCACCGGTGTCATCGCATGTCTGCTCTTTTCATGAACCACAGTTAGGGTCATTGCATGTGTTCTTCTCATGAACCACACTAGAGTCCTTGCATGTGTGTTCTCACAATCCATATCATGAACCACACCCAGTGTCATTGCATGTGTGTTCTTCTCATTAACCACATATGGATCCACCAGTGTCATTGCATGTCTGCTCTTTTCATGAACCACATTTAGAGTCATTGCATGTGTGTTCCTCTCATAGACCACACATGGATCCACCGGTGTCATCGCATGTCTGCTCTTTTCATGAACGATAGTTAGAGTCATTGCATGTGTGTTCTTCTCATGAACCACAACTAGAGTCATTGCATGTGTGTTATTCTCACAAACCATATCATGAACCACACCCAGTGTCATTGCATGTGTGTTCTTCTCACAGACCACACATGGATCCACCAGTGTCATTGCATGTCTGCTCTTTTCATGAATCACAGTTAGAGTCATTGCATGTCTGTTCCTTTCACAAACCACATATCACCAGTGTCATTGCATGTGTGTTCTTCTCACAGACCACACATGGATCCACCAGTGTCATTACATGTCTGCTCTTTTCATGAACCACGGTTAGAGTCATTGCATGTGTGTTCCTCTCATAGACCACACATGGATCCACCGGTGTCATCGCATGTCTGCTCTTTTCATGAACCGCAGTTAGAGTCATTGCATGTGTGTTCTTCTCATGAACCACAGCTAGAGTCATTGCATGTGTGTTCTTCTCACAAACCATATAATGAACCACACCCAGTGTCATTGCATGTGTGTTTTTATTATTAACCACACATGGATCCACCAGTGTCATTACATGTCTGCTCTTTTCATGAACCACAGTTAGAGTCATTGCATGTCTGTTCCTTTCACAAACCACATATCACCAGTGTCATTACATGTGTGTTCTTTTCACAGACCACACATGGATCCACCAGTATCATTGTATGTGTGTCCTTCTCACAAACGACATATGGATCCACCAGTGTCATTGCATGTGTGTTCTTTTCATAGACCACGTAAGGATCCACCGGTGTCATTGCACGTGTGTTCCTCTCATAGACCACACATGGATCCACCGGTGTCATCGCATGTCTGCTCTTTTCATGAACCACAGTTAGAGTCATTGCATGTGTGTTCTTCTCATGAACCACAGCTAGAGTCATTGCATGTGTGTTCTTCTCACAAACCATATCATGAACCACACCCAGTGTCATTGCATGTGTGTTGTTCACATTAACCACACATGGATCCACCAGTGTAATTGCATGTCTGCTCTTTTCATGAATCACAGTTAGAGTCATTGCATGTCTGTTCCTTTTACAAACCACATACCACCAGTGTCATTACATGTGTGTTCTTCTCACAGACCACACATGGATCCACTAGTATCATTGTATGTGTGTCCTTCTCACAAACCACATATGGATCCACCGGTGTCATTGCATGTGTGTTCTTTTCACAGACCACGTAAGGATCCACCGGTGTCATTGCATGTGTGTTCCTCTCATAGACCACACAAGGATCCACCGGTGTCGTCGCATGTCTGCTCTTTTCATGAACCACAGTTAGAGTCATTGCATGTGTGTTCTTCTCATGAACCACATCTAGAGTCCTTGCATGTGTGTTCTTCTCATGAACCATAGCTGGAGTCCTTGCATGTGTGTTCTTCTCATAATCCATATCATGAACCACACCCAGTGTCATTGCATGCGTGTTCTTCTCCTTAACCACATATGGATCCACCAGTGTCATTGCATGTCTACTCTTTTCATGAACCACAGTTAGAGTCATTGCATGTGTGTTCCTCTCATAGACCACAGATGGATCCACCGGTGTCATCGCATGTCTGCTCTTTTCATGAACCATAGTTAGAGTCATTGCATGTGTGTTCTTCTCATGAACCACAACTAGAGTCATTGCATGTGTGTTCTTCTCTCAAACCATATCATGAACCACACCCAGTGTCATTGCATGTGTGTTTTTCTCATTAACCACACATGGATCCACCAGTGTCATTGCATGTCTGGTCTTTGCATGAATCATAGTTAGAGTCATTACATGTCTGTTCCTTTCACAAACCACATATCACCAGTGTCATTGCATGTGTGTTCTTCTCACAGACCACACATGGATCCACCAGTGTCATTACATGTCTGCTCTTTTCATGAACCACAGTTAGAGTCATTGCATGTGTGTTCCTCTCATAGACCACACATGGATCCACCGGTGTCATCGCATGTCTGCTCTTTTCATGAACCGCAGTTAGAGTCATTGCATGTGTGTTCTTCTCATGAACCACAGCTAGAGTCATTGCAGGTGTGTTCTTCTCACAAACCATATAATGAACCACACCCAGTGTCATTGCATGTGTGTTTTTCTCATTAACCACACATGGATCCACCAGTGTCCTTGCATGTCTGCTCTTTTCATGAACCACAGTTAGAGTCATTGCATGTCCGTCTTTCACAAACCACATATCACCAAAGTGTCATCACATGTGTGTTCTTCTCACACCACACATGGATCCACCAAGATCATTGTATGTGTGTCCTTCTCACAAACGCATATATGGATCCACTAGTGTCATTGCATGTGTGTTCTTTTCACACCACGTAACGATCCACCGTGTCATTGCATGTGTTCCTCTCATAGAGACAACACATGGATCCACCGGTGTCATCGCATGTCTGCTCTTTTCATGAACCACAGTTAGAGTCATTGCATGTGTGTTCTTCTCATGAACCACAACTAGAGTCCTTGCATGTGTGTTCTTCTCACAAACCATATCATGAACCACACCCAGTGTCATTGCATGTGTGTTCTTCTCATTAACCACACATGGATCCACCAGTGCCATTGCATGTCTGCTCTTTTCATGAACCACAGTTAGAGTCATTGCATGTGTGTTCCTCTCATAGACCACAAATGGATCCACCGGTGTCATCGCATGTCTGCTCTTTTCATGAACCATAGTTAGAGTCATTGCATGTGTGTTCTTCTCATGAACCACAGCTAGAGTCATTGCATGTGTGTTCTTATCACAAACCATATCATGAACCACACCCGGTGCATTGCATGTGTGTTCTTCTCATTAACCACACATGGATCCACCAGTGTCATTGCATGTCTGCTCTTTTCATGAACCACAAATAGAGTCATTGCATGTCTGTTCCTTTCACAAACCACATATCACCAGTGTCATTGCATGTGTGTTCTTCTCACAGACCACACATGGATCCACCAAATTCACTGCATGTGTGTCCTTCTCACAAACCACATATGGATCCACCAGTGTCATTGCATGAGTGTTCTTTTCACAGACCATGTAAGGATCCACCGGTGTCATTGCATGTGTGTTCTTTTCACAGACCACGTAAGGATCCACCGGTGTCATCGCATGTCTGCACTTTTCATGAACCACAGTTAGAGTCATTGCATGTGTGTTCTTCTCATGAACCCCATATAGAGTCCTTGCATGTGTGTTCTTCTCACAATCCATATCATGAACCACACCCAGTGTCATTGCATGTGTGTTCTTCTCATTAACCACACATGGATCCACCAGTGTCATTGCATGTGTGCTCTTTTCATGAACCACAGTTAGAATCATTGCATGTGTGTTCTTCTCATGAACCACAACTAGAGTCATTGCATGTGTGTTCTTCTCACAAACCATATCATGAACCACACCTAGTGTCATTGCATGTGTGTTTTTCTCATTAACCACACATGGATCCACCAGTGCCATTGCATGTCTGCTCTTTTCATGAACCCCAGTTAGAGTCATTGCATGTCTGTTCCTTTCACAAACCACATATCACCAGTGTCATTGCATATGTGTTCTTCTCACAGACCACACATGGATCCACCGGTGTCATCGCATGTCTGCTCTTTTCTTGAACCGCAGTTAGAGTCATTGTATGTGTGTTCTTATCATGAACCACAGCTAGAGTCATTGCATGTGCGTTCTTCTCACAAACCATATAATGAACCACACCCAGTGTCATTGCATGTGTGTTTTTCTCATTAACCACACATGGATCCACCAGTGTGATTGCATGTCTGCTCTTTTCATGAACCACAGTTAGAGTCATTGCATGTCTGTTCCTTTTACAAACCACATACCACCAGTGTCATTACATGTGTGTTCTTCTCACAGACCACACATGGATCCACTAGTATCATTGTATGTGTGTCCTTCTCACAAACCACATATGGATCCACCGGTGTCATTGCATGTGTGTTCTTTTCACAGACCACGTAAGGATCCACCGGTGTCATTGCATGTGTGTTCCTCTCATAGACCACACAAGGATCCACCGGTGTCATCGCATGTCTGCTCTTTTCATGAACCACAGTTAGAGTCATTGCATGTGTGTTCTTCTCATGAACCACAACTAGAGTCATTGCATGTGTGTTCCTCTCACAAACCATATCATGAACCACACCTAGTGTCATTGCATGTCTGGTCTTTTCATGAACCACACCCAGTGTCATTGCATGTGTGTTGTTCACATTAACCAAACATGGATCCACCAGTGTCATTGCATGTCTGCTCTTTTCATGAACCACAGTTAGATTCATTGCATGTCTATTCCTTTCACAAACCACATATCACCAGTGTCATTGCATGTGTGTTCTTCTCACAGACCACACATGGATCCATCAGTATCATTGCATGTGTGTCCTTCTCACAAACCACATATGGATCCACCAGTGTCATTGCATGTGTGTTATTTTCACAGACCACGTAAGGATCCACCGGTGTCATTGCATGTGTGTTCCTCTCATAGACCACACATGGATCCACTGGTGTCATCGCATGTCTGCTCTTTTCATGAACCACAGTTAGAGTCATTGCATGTGTGTTCTTCTCATGAACCACATCTAGAGTCCTTGCATGTGTGTTCTTCTCACAAACCATATCATGAACCACACCCAATGTCATTGCATGTGTGTTCTTCTCATTAACCACACATGGATCCACCAGTGCCATTGCATGTCTGCTCTTTTCATGAACCACAGTTAGAGTCATTGCATGTGTGTTCCTCTCATAGACCACAAATGGATCCACCGGTGTCATCGCATGTCTGCTCTTTTCATGAACCATAGTTAGAGTCATTGCATGTGTGTTCTTCTCATGAACCACAGCTAGAGTCATTGCATGTGTGTTCTTCTCACAAACCATATCATGAACCACACACAGTGTCATTGCATGTGTGTTCTTCTCGTTAACCACACATGGATCCACCAGTGTCATTGCATGTCTGCTCTTTTCATGAACCACAAATAGAGTCATTGCATGTTTGTTCCTTTCACAAACCACATATAACCAGTGTCATTGCATGTGTGTTCTTCTCACAGACCACACATGGATCCACCAGTGTTATTGCATGTGTGTCCTTCTCATAAACCACATATGGATCCACCAGTGTCAATGCATGAGTGTTCTTTTCACATACCATGTGAGGATCCACCGATGTCATTGCATGTGTGTTCTTTTCACAGACCACGTAAGGATCCACCGGTGTCATCGCATGTCTGCACTTTTCATGAACGACAGTTAGGGTTATAGCATGTGTGTTCTTCTCATGAACCATAGCTAGAGTCCTTGCATGTGTGTTCTTCTCACAATCCATATCATGAACCACACCCAGTGTCATTCCATGCGTGTTCTTCTCCTTAACCACATATGGATCCACCAGTGTCATTGCATGTCTACTCTTTTCATGAACCACAGTTAGAGTCATTGCATGTGTGTTCCTCTCATAAACCACACATGGATCCACCGGTGTCATCGCATGTCTGCTCTTTTCATGAACCATAGTTAGAGTCATTGCATGTGTGTTCTTCACATGAACCACAACTAGAGTCATTGCATGTGTGTTCTTCTCTCAAACCATATCATGAACCACACCCAGTGTCATTGCATGTGTGTTTTTCTCATTAACCACACATGGATCCACCAGTGTCATTGCATGTCTGGTCTTTGCATGAATCATAGTTAGAGTCATTACATGTCTGTTCCTTTCACAAACCACATATCACCAGTGTCATTGCATGTGTGTTCTTCTCACAGACCACACATGGATCCACCAGTGTCATTACATGTCTGCTCTTTTCATGAACCACAGTTAGAGTCATTGCATGTGTGTTCCTCTCATAGACCACACATGGATCCACCGGTGTCATCGCATGTCTGCTCTTTTCATGAGCCGCAGTTAGAGTCATTGCATGTGTGTTCTTCTCATGAACCACAGCTAGAGTCATTGCAGGTGTGTTCTTCTGACAAACCATATAATGAACCACACCCAGTGTCATTGCATGTGTGTTTTTCTCATTAACCACACATGGATCCACCAGTGTCCTTGCATGTCTGCTCTTTTCATGAACCACAGTTAGTCATTGCATGTCTGTTCCTTTCACAAACCACATATCACCAGTGTCATCACATGTGTGTTCTTCTCACAGACCACACATGGATCCACCAGTATCATTGTATGCGTGTCCTTCTCACAAACGACATATGGATCCACTAGTGTCATTGCATGTGTGTTCTTTTCACAGACCACGTAACGATCCACCGGTGTCATTGCACGTGTGTTCCTCTCATAGACCACACATGGATCCACCGGTGTCATCGCATGTCTGCTCTTTTCATGAACCACAGTTAGAGTCATTGCATGTGTGCTCTTCTCATGAACCACAACTAGAGTCCTTGCATGTGTGTTCTTCTCACAAACCATATCATGAACCACACCCAGTGTCATTGCATGTGTGTTCTTCTCATTAACCACACATGGATCCACCAGTGCCATTGCATGTCTGCTCTTTTCATGAACCACAGTTAGAGTCATTGCATGTGTGTTCCTCTCATAGACCACAAATGGATCCACCGGTGTCATCGCATGTCTGCTCTTTTCATGAACCATAGTTAGAGTCATTGCATGTGTGTTCTTCTCATGAACCACAGCTAGAGTCATTGCATGTGTGTTCTTATCACAAACCATATCATGAACCACACCCGGTGCATTGCATGTGTGTTCTTCTCATTAACCACACATGGATCCACCAGTGTCATTGCATGTCTGCTCTTTTCATGAACCACAAATAGAGTCATTGCATGTCTGTTCCTTTCACAAACCACATATCACCAGTGTCATTGCATGTGTGTTCTTCTCACAGACCACACATGGATCCACCAAATTCACTGCATGTGTGTCCTTCTCACAAACCACATATGGATCCACCAGTGTCACTGCATGAGTGTTCTTTTCACAGACCATGTAAGGATCCACCGGTGTCATTGCATGTGTGTTCTTTTCACAGACCACGTAAGGATCCACCGGTGTCATCGCATGTCTGCACTTTTCATGAACCACAGTTAGAGTCATTGCATGTGTGTTCTTCTCATGAACCACATATAGAGTCCTTGCATGTGTGTTCTTCTCACAATCCATATCATGAACCACACCCAGTGTCATTGCACGTGTGTTCTTCTCATTAACCACACATGGATCCACCAGTGTCATTGCATGTGTGCTCTTTTCATGAACCACAGTTAGAGTCATTGCATGTGTGTTCTTCTCATGAACCACAGCTAGAGTCATTGCATGTGTGTTCTTCTCACAAACCATATCATGAACCACACCCAGTGTCATTGCATGTGTGTTTTTCTCATTAACCACACATGGATCCACCAGTGTCATTGCATGTCTGCTCTTTTCATGAACCCCAGTTAGAGTCATTGCATGTCTGTTCCTTTCACAAACCACATATCACCAGTGTCATTGCATATGTGTTCTTCTCACAGACGACACATGGATCCACCAGTGTCATTGCATGTCTGCTCTTTTCATGAACCACAGTTAGATTCATTGCATGTGTTCCTCTCATAGACCACACATGGATCCACCGGTGTCATCGCATGTCTGCTCTTTTCTTGAACCGCAGTTAGAGTCATTGCATGTGTGTTCTTATCATGAACCACAACTAGAGTCATTGCATGTGCGTTCTTCTCACAAACCATATAATGAACCACACCCAGTGTCATTGCATGTGTGTTTTTCTCATTAACCACACATGGATCCACTAGTGTCATTGCATGTCTGCTCTTTTCATGAACCACATTTAGAGTCATTGCATGTCTATTCCTTTCACAAACCACATATCACCAATGTCATTGTATGTGTGTTCTTCTCACAAAGCACACATGGATCCACCAGTGTCATTGCATGTGTGTCCTTCTGACAAACGACATATGGATCCACCAGTGTCATTGCATGTGTGTTCTTTTCACAGACCACATAAGGATCCACCGGTGTCATTGCATGTGTGTTCCTCTCATAGCCCACACATGGATCCACCGGTGTCATCGCATGTCTGCTCTTTTCATGAACCACAGTTAGAGTCATTGCATGTGTGTTCTTCTCATGAACCACAGCTAGAGTCCTTGCATGTGTGTTCTTCTCACAAACCATATCATGAACCACACCCAGTGTGATTGCATGTGTGTTCTTCTCATTAACCACACATGGATCCACTAGTGTCATTGCATGTTTGCTCTTTTCATGAACCACAGTTAGAGTCATTGCATGTGTGTTCCTCTCATAGACCACAGATGGATCCACCGGTGTCATCGCATGTCTGCTCTTTTTCGTGAACCATAGTTAGAGTCATTGCATGTGTGTTCTTCTCATGAACCACAGCTAGAGTCATTGCATGTGTGTTATTCTCACAAACCATATCATGAACCACACCTGGTGTCATTGCATGTGTGTTCTTCTCATTAACCACACATGGATCCACTAGTGTCATTGCATGTCTGCTCTTTTCATAAACCACATATGGATCCTAATTAACCTTAGGAGAGCCCTAACCTTAGCGTTAGACCGAGTCTTCTCGAAGGCACACCCTAACACAGTTGTTCTGCTTGACGATTTTTACATACCGTTCGATCGGGGCGCTTGGATGATTGGGATGGTTTTCATGAGATCGATCCGCGAGTAGTCTGTTCTGCAGGATGATTGGCCACACTTGCTCTAGACAAACTGGCAACACCGGGGGCTCCCCTGCGAGTGTCACGACTCACGAGTTGAGTGGGCCATATCCTAGTGTCACATCCCCATTACTTCTCTTCCTTCCTGTACTTCTCGTCCTTCCCCTCGAAGCCACTTTCCCCACTTCACTCCCATCCTGCCGTAGCCACAAGCCGACGGCGCCTCCATCCCAATGCTCTCTCCGGTATCCACACGCCTCCCCTCTCGCCATGGGTTCAAGGGGAGATGGCGAGGAAACGCGTCGTGACTATAGGGACGGTGATTTCGATGTGAGTCGTCTCATCTCTATCTCTTTCATCCGTGGCCAGTTATCTAGTTTTTGAGCCAGATCTACTCCGTTTACTCATGCGCGTATGATGTGTTAGGCCAACCAGACGATGTATGACGCCGACTATCACGGTTTAGCGGATGAAGACAGTCCTCTTGTATGTAAACATGGATATGTGCCCGCTAAATTTGTAGCGTTCGAAGGACGAAACGCAGGCAGGAGGTTTCTACGGTGTCAAGGACATCGTGCAATGATGCGAGGCGGAAGTTGTTGTGTTGTCAAATGGGTAGATCCAGAGTGGCCCAAATCGATGCAGAAAACGCTGGACAAACTATGGGAAATGACTGTTGAGTTGAAAGAATCCGCATTCAGCTCACTTCTTGACAGTGTTGAGATGAAGCTATGGGAACCAGTTGACACGACCAAGCATAACTGAGATCTCAGGTGGGTGGAATACAAGGTTAGCAAAGTCGAGAAGGAGAGGGACGTGGCGTTGGACCTGAAGGCTAAAGCAGAGCAAGAACTGACTCAAGTAAGGAAGGATCTTCACCAGACCAAAGTCATGCAGTTCACGACTATGAGTATTGACAAGTGCATGAGGAAAGATGCAGATAAACAATTGAAGTTGTGCAAGGAAGATGCTAAAAGGAAGGAGCAGGCGATTTGATCCTTGCTCTCGCAGGAAGATGCGCATCGGGCTAAGATTAGGAAGATCAAGGAGATGTGTGATAACTAGTTCTATTTAGCTCAAGCTCTGTGCCTTTTTTAAGTTGTAATAGTTGTACTTGTTGACCTAGCGGTCTGAACTTTCTAGCCCCAGAGTCCTGGGAGTAAAAAAATTGGTCACCCGTTAATCTGTCTTAACCCTGCATTACCTCCTTTTGTCTGACCAATGCCCCTTGGATAGTCCGCCCGTCGTTTCACCATCCTCGTGTACAAATAGGAGGCGCCACAACGCATCGCTTCGTCGCCCATCCCCTCGCCCTCTCTAATCTCCACCGCGCCGTCGCTTCGTCGTCCACCCCCTCACTCCCTCTCCAATCTCCACCGTGCCGCCATGGACATGCCCTCGCTGAACTTCTACGAGGTGGTGATGTTCGCGCACTTTGACATCCTTGCGCCGCCAGCCGCGATGGTGCCCCACGGATGGCGCATCAGCTATGCGGGGGTGCCGGTGGCTCCACTCCTCGTCCCCGGCGGAGCCGTGATGGAGAGCGAAATCGCGGCGTGCCGCTGCCAGATGCCCGCGTGGAAGAGGGTGCTGCCTCGGTACGCGGCGGCCAACCCATACTAGTCGGCGCTGTTCAAGAAGGAGCGGAAGGCCAAGATTGGCAACCGCATCGTTTATGGGCGCGTGGTGCACCGGGATCTCCGCAACCGAGAAGGGCGGGAGAGGTTCTGGTCCGTCCCTGGACGGACCAAGTTCACCGTCATCGCCGCTGCTCACTGCGAAGAGGTGCTCCATCTCGCGAACAATGCGGAAATCGTGGAGGTTCCGTCCGACGACGACGAGGAAGCCGGCGGCTTGGAGGACAACGGCAGTGGAAGTGAAATTGTTGACTAGTGGTTGAAGTAATGTAGGATGTGAAATCGCACCTTTGTTTAGAAGAATTTGTGATTGAATTAATGAAATACCTCGATTTAGATTTATGTCTCGATAAATTTGTGGAAGAATTTGTGATTTAGATCAATTTCTTCCTCGATTTAGATCTCTGCCCCGGATTGGGAACGTGGACCAAAGACCCCTTTTCTACTAGTGTATTCTGACATTGGCGGTTTGTTTAAACGTAATCTACATGGATTTGTCCGCATGCAAATGGCACAACCACAATTTATAAAGTGGAAGCACGTACACCCGGTTACTGGAGATCCGGGAACTTCGCCAGATGCAGGGGATGCAGGAGCAGAGAGGCGGTGAGATAGACGGGCTCAAGATTAGGCCAGAAAGTGGTACTGATTTCCTCCTCATCTAGGCATTATCGGTGATAACATTGTTGTTTATGTTGCCACGTCGTTGTGCAGCATCTGAAATAAGTTGCTGCTTCGTGGAGTGTGGCAGCTTAAATAATTTATTTATGTGCCACTTACATTCCATCGTATTTGGAGACCTCCCGCCTCAAAGAATCGTGGAACCGGTGGATCCTTGTTTTCAGATAGCAGTGGCACAATCACAATTTCAGATTCAACTACTGACTCGGGCGTTTCCAAACCCTAAGTCGCGGTACATTTTACTCAGAGAACGTGGGTTGATTGTTTCGCCCAGCCACGTGCCACACACAGAGCTCCAAAATTTAACAGAATTACATATATAGGTTCAAGTTCAACACATTACTATGCATCTTCATTGCCAGCAGCCTTCTTCCGCAGCCTGGGTGCCAAGCCTTCACGTCCACTGGCTTCTTCATTTCCTGGCTTCTTCCTCTTCCTCGGTGCCAATTTTCTTAGCTTCACGTACTCTGCATCGTCAGGACAATGGGCACCAGAATCGTGTCTAGCATCATCTTTCCACTCATTTTTAATTTCTTTGGGCAGCAAAATGACTGACCTGGCAATCATGTTTCTAACCTTGCGGCGCTTCCGGTCAAAGAAACAAGACTGTTGCATAATTTCCCAATATCTACAGAGTAAATAAAACAAAAATTACAATTCAGCACAAACATGCGAACCCCAAGCAACCTTTGCTTACCAGGAGCTAATTGGGTTCGAGCAACCACCCTGTCCAAGAATAGAAGGGCGACTCCCGAGTTAAAGCTTCCACATCCAGTACATGACATTTCAGGTCAAACATGGCAGCTGAAGCATACCTTTTCATCAACCCAATTAGCTGACTGTCACACGTTATAGGAACCATGATGCCACGTTCATCCATGAAGCTGAACTTTGCTGTCTGCTTTGGCCATAATTCAACATGATTACGCAGAGCAGCAACCATACCAGATATAGTGCAGATCTGCGTAGGCGCTTCTTCCATCGTGAAACAATGGCTTCCATACCACTTGCCCTTAGAGTCGTAACTGTACAGGACTACCGTAAACAGGCAAGGGGGTCCGCGCAGATCCCACTTGACAGAAAGCTGTGGACAAAATATGTTTGTCAGCGTTGGGCTAACAAACAATTTGAGGTTCAGTATCTAGCTAGCAGTTATAATTAGTGCGAATAGCAAAGAGAAGGGTAGCTCACCCGCTTGTAGCCAGAACTTCTTCTTCCTTGATAGTAGGATCTGCCATCCTCCGAACTTCTCGGCTCGTCGATGGTGGAGGCGGGCTAGAGCCTCACAACGGCGGCTACGGCATGCGCCATTGGAGCTCGGTATCAGTGACTGGGCGCAGCAACTTGGCCCCAGAAGTCAAATGTCCGAAGGGATCGTCCTGCCTGGAGGGTGGATTCCGACGCTGCCGGTGCTAGAGGAAAGCTGGGAATGGATTTGTGAAATTAGTCAATGCATCCAATCCACTTAGCTGCTCGATTTGCCTAAGAGGTTGCCGCGTTGGCGCCCGCGTCATGGACAGATGACAGACATGTGGGTACCGACCGTCTACTTCACGGGGCGGTTTAACGGAATGTTTGAATTTGGCAGGGGTGAGATGAGTTTGCCTCGAAATGGCCCCTCTCAGTAGTTGGCGGCCCAACTTTTCGAAACGCGGTAATTTCAGGCAACTTAGGTACCGCCATGCGCTGGCCTGCGAACTTTGGTACCGCAAACGAACAGACCCCACATGGCCATCCAGGTCCCTCTATCGATCATTGGTCCGGGAGTGTCCCGACCATGTCTGGAGTGTTCCCGAAGCATGGGATATCACGCTTAAGATCTTGATGCTGCTTAGAGAGTGTTTATAGGATTGGTAGAATCACCGAAGAAGAGAAGAGATAAAACCGGAAGGGTTTCGATAAGTCCGGAGGATGTCCGGAGTGGAGGTGGAAGATGTTCCATAGCCATGAAGATTGAATAATATGTGAGTGAATGTTAAATATTGATTTAATCATTTATTCATAATTATTTAATAAAAGAGAAATCAGTTTAAAAGGTCAAATGGCTTAATGGGCTAATTTCAGAGGGAGAAGGGCCCATGAGGGAAAGGCAAGAGGAGAGAGGAGGCAATGGGGTGGCTGGCTGGGCCAAGCCCCCCAGTGCAGGGCCCACTAGGGCCAGTCGGTGGCTGCCCCCTCCCCCTCCTTTAGTCCCACCCAGGGACTTTGAGGGAGGTAGTATCTCTCCTCCCCCTATATATAGTAGGGATATTTGGCCAAAGAAATACACACAATATTCAATAAAGGTTTCCTCACTTTTGGGGAGATCTCCAATTGATATTCTCTCTCTCTCTCTCTCCCTCCTATGACCGTGGTCCCAAGTTCAGACTGCACGATGAGAGACATCTTCACCGCGGAGCGCCGTCGCGCTGCAAGATTCAGATCCAGGAGCTCTACTTCCGCAACTGCTGCTAGATCAGGGAAGCGGGAGTCATCGTCAGGCACTAGATGCATGTAACTCCCCGCGAGGTGTCACACTTGAGGCGCTCAAGTCGTTGGAGCCACAGGAGCGTAAGGACTTCATCACGACCTTGAGGTCGGCTTCAGCTCGTCTACATCAACCATGTTCTCCTGAGCGTTGACAACGCTTTATGGTCTTTAAGGTTAAGTTCACGAAAAGCCCCTCCTGTTACTGCATTACTAATAGATAGGTCCTGGTAGCATCAGGGGTTCAGGGGCGTAGGGTAAAATTTTATTGTTTTCATACGCGAACCCCTACAGTGGTATCAAAGCTAGATCTATGCGTAATAATGCTAGTATGGGTAGAACACAAGAGATGTAGCGTGTGGGCATTGATATTTTAGTTGTTACTCTCCCATGTGTACTTGTGTATACCTCAGTAATGCTTGATGAAGCGACCCCAACCGACTTTACGCGTTCATTCGCGAGACTGGTCCATGCTTGACATATGGCTTGTACCATATAAAGTGGCTTTGGGGGGTGTCTGTCTCTCTCACATTAGTTGGTATGCCATTTGTAACGGAGGGCCCCTAAAGGGGTATAGTATAGAAAACTACTTGATCAGCGCTGTGGTGAAAGTTCGTAGGTAAGAACGGTTCTTGTGCGAAAGCCCATTCAGCCACGTAAATCATGCAAAGAAAAGTAGAGACGTCTAACTTTGTTTTGCAAGGGGCGTTGCTTTGTGATATGGTTGTGGCAAAGGTAAACTGATTACCTTATGTTACGAAGTAGTAGTAGATAGTCACGGAGGTGACAGACTACCACGCTGGAAAGACACCAGTACCCTGGTGTCTACGATGCCGGAACCCTGGCATCGAAATCTGGTGACGACGGATGGAGATCACGATGTGAAGGACCGTATCACATCGCATTTACATTCAATGTTATTGTTTGTATATCTTATTGTGTGCTAGTATTAGATACTCTATGGTAGCCTAATAAGATGATCCCTGTTTAAAAATTACCAATGATTGTGTTCCCCCTTAGTGTGCACCACCAAGAAAGTTCTTCGGTATGATGCAGGCCGTGATGAAGGGTGTCAGCCATATCTACATTCGCATATAGTGGCTGTAAGCCATGTTGCACAGCGAATACACTAAGGTTAAGTTGGCAAGCCTAGCATGTACACACATGGCCTCGGAACATGGATGGTCGAAAGATCGAGCACGAGTCGCATGAATGATGTGACCAATGTTTAGCATCCACCCTAGTACCCACATTGATGGCCGTGATGATTGGGGGAGATGTGGGGAAAAGCGGTCGTGTTATCACTAGAACCCTTCAGGGGATAGGTGTTTCTTAGTGGAGTTATTATTAACTCATTTAATTATAAACTTAGTCTAAAGTCCCTTTTGCAATTATAAATGTAGAAAATGGTTCTCCCCGAGATTACCTTCCCTATTGACAATTGGTTAAAAGGATAAAAGCTCAAGTTAGATGGATCCAACTTTTCTGTATGGGTCATGCACCTTCATGATCTCCTTACCGAGAACAAAGTGGCCAACTTCATGATCTGCGAGATGTACTTGGAGCCGCCCTATCTTCATGAGACCCAGGAGCAACGGGATCACCGCTACTGTCATCGTGTGATGGCCACATTCATATCAGTAATGATGCGCCTCGGGATGCAAGATGGGCTATGGTCGATTGTGGGAAGTCTTAATCCCCGAACGGTTATGGCACATCTGAGATCACATTTCGTGGAAGAAGTGCGCATATGGGAGTATGAGCTGATGGGGGATTTCCTCTCCATAAAGATGGGGGAGAAATCCTCGCTGGACGATCACTTGTTATGCATATATGATGCATACACGAGTCTTGCATACTTCCTATACAACTGGTTTGCAAGCTCTTTTGCAATAGGCGTGTTGCTATGGTTGCTGCCACCAAGCTACTAAGCACTTGCCAGGATTTGCATTATGAGAGGCGCGCGGAAACACGGGATTTCCATGAGTTGATATCATATTTCAGGGATGTGATGGTTGAACCTATTGGCGCTGAGTCATCGATGACAAAGGTATATATTTGATATACAATTTTATAAATGTTATAATCTTGCAAACACATGTTGCAGTGTTAAGTATATTTGATACTTGTTATGTATTGCTGAAAACGGGTCCTTCTGCATAGAGGTGCTTGCGGGAGAGGAGGTGACGTTGCGTGTTGATGGCGAGCATGATGATGATAGCCAACAACACTCTCCCTCAACACTTATCAGTTAGTTTATGGTTTTTGGATAGTTATTATAATCAAAATATTATGAACCTCTTTAGTGTGTCTCACACTTTGTGAGACGGTTATTCATATGAGCTTATAACAAACAGTTGTTCTACTTTATGAATAATTTCTATTTGTGTTCGTATCTTGTTTGATTATGTGTGAATTATCCTGGTATTGAAACTAATTGATAATACATGAACATTTGTAAAATATTGAAATGCCTTAAAATTACCCAATTTAATGATATGTTCATTACTGAATGAAACCATTGTTTAAATTCAAAGTTATGTGATAATATGTGAAAGTCATTTGAATTCTTATCACATATGAATCATGCCTAAGTTCTGCAAAATAACTTGAACACCGTGTATTGCAATAATACAAAGTGTTTGATGAATTGTTAAAAGAGAATACATATTCGATATATTGTGTTTTAACAAAAATGGTGATTATCATTATATGATTGTTAAAAGAGAATACATATTCGATATATTGTGTTTTAACAAAAATGAAGATTACCAAAGGAAACATAAGTATGAAATTATTTTATATGATCAAAGTATTTCATCAAACAAAGGGTATTAAAGATAAAAGAGAATCTAATTACTATGATTTGATCAATAGTAATGAAATTTGACTTTATAAGAATGGCATAAAGAAAATTATGGAATGCAATGCGTTTGAAATTTTAAAATGGAAAGCATCACAATATGATATTTGATATCAAGTGGGTGAATAGATGGCGCCAAATAAATCGTTGTAGTATAGATGTAAAAGACCATTAGTTAGAAATAGTTAGCACTCAATTAGAATATATAGTGAACCATGTGAATTCGTGAAAGTGGCTCCATATCTCATATGGATCGTTCTAAAGGTTTTGGGGTTATTCGATATAACCAAAACAATAGCGAATAAGTCCTTGTAGAGTGTTCATTGGAAAACTTTGAATACGAAATCCATAGCTGAAGCCAAAAAGGAAAGCAAAACTTGTATTGCTTGGATTTTAGTGCATTCTCGAGAAGGTTCACATTCAGTGATATTGCTCGATTATGAAGCAAATGGAAGATAGTGAAAAAACATGATGAGGATTCAAAACCCTGCATTAGAGTGTTGAGAAGCGCAACGGAAAGCATTCCTGAACGATTTTCTTCACAAAGGAAAGAATCAATGATAATGATCATTGTATTTTCCCCACCGGTGTTTTCACTACATGAAGTAGGATTAAAAATGTAGCCCATATCTTGTATGGAGACATTTGTGAATAATTTTTCATGATCACCGGAATATGACATACCTATGAACTACTAAGGAAATAATGGTAAGCTAATGATATGAGAAATCCCAAAGAAAAATTCCCTTGAGATTAGAAAGCAATTCGTTGCCGAATCTTACAAGTAAAGGGGTTACTTGAATTTTCCCAAATGACTGCAAAGTCATAGTGAAAAAGGTGGTGAATGACAAAAGTACAATTTTTCAAGTATTGGACAAATTCAAATGAATTTGATTCAAGTGTGCTGAAAGTCTGGTGGATTTAAAACTAGTAAAGTACTAGTATCTCATACTGAATCTCCAAGTTTGATATTTGATCAAAGGATTTTGAAGTTGTTCAAAATAGTAAGTGGATATACAATTTGCATGAAATTGAGTCGGAGTTATGAAAGTCTTCCTAAAACCATATGTGAATGACATATTTTTGAGTGGGAGCAATGTAAGTCTCGAACTCAAATGTGTCGGGAACACATTTTGAGTGGGAGCAAAATAAGTCTCAGATTCAAATATGTAGGAACATAGTTTGAGTAAGAGTAGTGACTCATACCCAAACATGTTGGGAACATATTTGAATTGGAGATTAGAGGAGTGATTCTTTAGTGTGTACATGACACATTAAGAATAAAAGTGCAAGTACCAATAAATAATGATTTATAAGGAGTAGACATTGATAATAAGAATATTACGATGTTATGTAGTATTCCTTAAAGGATGCTGAAAAGGGATTTCAGAATAGAAGTTAATTGAGGAACTGGTCCCTAATAACTCAAATTAGGAATATAATTAAGTCTAACATCGATGGTTGAAAGAAAGAAAAGGATGATCATCATCCACTATGTTGAGACATAGGTTCTATCTTAGAAAACCATGATGATAACTTAACATAATATATGATGTAAGAAGAAACGTTTGAAAAGTGATTAAGTTCGAATCACAGAATGTTGAGCTAAGTTTATCCGCAGTATCTAATAGAGAACTGTAGGCATGTTTTTCCAAATCCATAAAGGATGACATATCTTAAAGCATAAAGGGTTATGTTATAAGGGAATATGTTGGAAACTCCTGTAATACCGACTAAAGTCAAGTAGGAAGCGAGGTGAACCAAAACATCGAAAGTTGCACAGGGTTAACTCATGTTTCGATGATTGCATTTATAATAATAGATAAGGGTACCATCTAAAGTGTTGTATAATGTTATGGCGGAGCTAGTTCGTTTTTAACGTAGAATGATGTGTCCCAGGGCACAGTGCCCTTGAGAAAGCCCTCTAGGTTGATCTAAAGTCACTGTAGGCTCCTAGAATCCGGCCTCGTTATGCTGCCATAGCGACGATGCATACACAAAGATGTTATCATGTGATGATAAAGTATTAATGTCAATCAAGGTGACATTAGTAAGTTGGAAAGGAGTTGGGACTGTAAAGTACAGACCCAAGACTCAACCTCTTCCATGAGCAAGCATGTTCAGGGTACCGGGATATATGGTGCCAATGATTAAGAACAAATGCAGCTAGTTTATTTGTATTCTAGTGCAATTGGTAGACTGTTGGAAATATGCCCTAGAGATAAATAATAATAAGGATTATTATCATATTTCATAAAGTTTATGATTAAGTTTTATATCATGCTATAACTGTATTGAAAGAAAACGTCAATACACGTGTGATATATAAACAACCAGGGGTTCCTGATGAAACTCTAGTCACTAGTTCATTGGTCAACGGATGATCAAGGTTTCTTGATCATGTGGCATTTATGCTAGTTGGAAATGGAGTCAACTCATTCTGTGAATGAGATGATGAACCAATACCCAACCTAAACATCATGACCCGATCATGTCACGAAGTTCAAGTTACGATGATTAGAATAGACCTCATAGACTATTCCTTAGACCGTGAGGATATATTAATCACTGTCTCCCGAGAATGCTTAGATAGCATCAAACATCACTTGGTAATACAGTGAAAATAAAGGTGTGTTTAGGTATTCGGAGGAACCATAGAGGCAATATATGTCAAGAGCGGGATTTGTCCATCCGCGTGATGGAAAGATACTCTAGGGCCCACTCGGAGAGGTTATATCCAATAGCTGCGCAGTGTGTGATTTGATCACAGGGATATCACTTGTCAAAAAGAGTCAAGTAGCATTGTTCAATAACGAGATTGAACACGTCATTGTGATGTCATTGATCAGATCTCTGGCAATGCAATTATCGAGAGACAAAAGGAATAAGACGTGACTGTCTTAGTTTAGAGAATATCATTTTGCGGCCCGAAAGTTGGGGTGCCCATGCAACGCGATACCCAAGTTGCCTGTAATCAGCCGCGATGACTACAGTTGGCATGCCAAATACTCAGAGGGTCTTTTTTGGCACGAATTCAACTTTACGTTTCAATACAAAATATCAGGCTAACGGCCATCAAGTTGGGGCCCCCTTGTCAGTTATCGCCGTTATGTCGCTCCCGTCGCTTAGGCGGGGTGGCTGTCACATAGGCTTGCAGTGCTCGCACAGTGGATAGGACAACACGACCGGCCTAGTGTATTGACGTGACAAAAACAGGTCACATATATCGTTGTTATAATAATTTATTGTTTACTCAGAATCTGGAACAGCCACCGCGACGCGTCACTCCTTTGGACTTCCGTCCCCGTCGTTAACCACTACCTTAGAAACGCATTGACGGTTCCACCGTTCCCCTATCTCGTTGAAACCACTCTTCTTCTTCCTGTCATCTATCTTCTTCCGGTCTTGTCCTAGCCGCCATGGAAGATCGTCCCACTCTGGAGACAAGCTTCACTACCCATGACCATAAGAAGATAGACGTCTTCTACACCAGTGAGGAGGAGACAGTGGTGCGAGTCCTGAGGATGTACGAGGGTTGGCTTGAGAAAGACGAGGACACGTTTGTGGGATTGGACCTCGAGTACACCCCAGAGCACCCATATGAAGGGAGTGAAGTCGCGGTTGTTCAACTGGCCATGAGAAAACACGTCCTCGTCTACCACTTCTCCCGGTTTGTAGATCTGGTCTCTATAGATAACCGCTTTTAGGGTTTTCTCCTGTTGTTCTTTATCCATTTGCTCATCTTATTTAGGACCAAATAAATTATGACAAGACAACGTTTAGAGTCTTGATCTTGCATTTACTAAACTTTTTAAAATTATATTCAGATGATGATCTTGCATTGACAAAATATTTGTAGTTACAAATTTTGGTGATGACAAACTATATACTTTCAGGACTGTCATGAATTGTCCGGCGCTGCGCCAGTTCCTTGTAGAAAAAGGAATTGTTTTCTGCACTATCGACAATAGAAATGATTTTTTTGAAATTTCATCAAGAGGGAATTACAATTCGTCCGCACAACTGGATCGATATTCAGAGTCTTGTCAAGATCTTAGGGGGCTCGAGGAAGGTGGAATGGCATCACTCGCAACTAGAATCCTCGATGAGTCGTACGACAGAATGAAGGCAGATTTCCCTACGGATAGGCACGATTTCTGGGAGGAGTGGCCGTTGTCTGATATAAACCTGAAGTATGCAGCCATAGATGCTTACGTGACCTACCAGCTATAGAAGAAGATCCATTTCTTTCTACGTCACCTCGTGTTTTGCCCTATTTGCAAGAGGGAAGACGAGCTTAGGGGAGCCCTTTGTAGAAAATGCGGAATAGCTGAGTTTGAAGATGAATTTGCAAAGAAAATGGCTGCATCTGAAGCAGCTGATAGAGAGGCTACAGAAGCAACCGAGAGAGAGCTTGCAGCTGAAGCAGAAGCAGCTGACTGAGAGGCTGCAGCTGAAGCAGCAAACAGAGAGGCAACATCTTCTAGCGGCAACAATCAAGTCTGTGATGCACCGCTAATTGTGCTGCAGGATGCTAAAGAAAGCGAAGCTAAGTCAGATCCCAGGTGGGACAAAATTGCATTTCGTGAGATGTGGAGTGCCAATAATGTAAGATCCACTTGGAATGATCGCAGTTGGTTGCCTAGGAACGATGGCAAGCGCCTCAAGTAGTCTGATGAGAAGTGAATTAAATTTTACTCCTTTGTGTTAAGTTTCTATTTTCTAGAACTCAGTTAGCTTGTCAAGATGGCTAGCGCCTCAAGTGAGAGTAGTAAAATAAATTTTAGTTTTTTGTGTTATGTTTCTGTATATGTGTCTGGTAGCTTGTCAAGATGGTAGCTCGTGAACTGGCAGTTTGAAAGAGTACCCTTTTCCTCTCTTTCTAAACAGATATGTTTCGTTTTGCCCAAACTGGTAGCAAATCTATAGAAGCTTCTCTCTTCGATAATTCGTTCCCTTTTGGACCTCCTTTTGCCTCCGATCTGGTAGCAAATCTAGAGCAGCAAATCACACCAGGCAGAATCATTCATTCAGAAAACAAAACAAATGTAGATATAGCTGTGCGCAGCTAAATAGGATATAGAGATAGAAAGTAGGTTGCTTAACGAGGTTCGATACATTCAACCCCTTCCTTGCGTGCAGAACTAGGATACATGCAAAATATAGAAAATCAAAAGAATCTGCTTAGCAGCAGCATCAGACACGTTCAACCCCTCCTTGCATGCGCCTGCGCCTCCTTCCTCCGGTGCTTCCTCCACTTCTTGCTGCCTAGTCCCTTAATCTTGGGGGCCTTGGGCTTGATTGGAGGCATGCGACCCTCTTCGATGGCCACCCGCTGGAGGTTTCGGAGGTGAATGTCGAGAGCCTAGTGTTCAGCGATGTAGGCGTTGACGTTCACGGTCTAGCCGCCATTGTGGGTGCCGGAGCTTGGGCCCTCTGCATGCATCACTAAGGAGTTGAAGTCGGTGCCGGCGAGGCTCTCCCTGCGGAAGGAGATCCCCATGCAGAAGGGGCAACTATAGTCGCTGCCAGCAAAGAAGGCGTCGTACTTGCCGGCCTGCAACCTCCTCAAGACCTGATGAGTCTTGGTGTGCATGGACTCGTCATCGCTGCATATGTCACTACCATAAACCAAGCGAATCCTAATAAACAAAGATCTAGCATCCAACGATGGGAACGGTAGAAGAACCATGGAAGGGGAGCAAACCCTAGTTACCTCCGACCATGGGTTGTCGATGCCGGTGTCGTAGGGGTTCACCGGAGCAATGTACTCATCTGGATCATAGGGGTCCCTAAAGAGCTGGATCTGCTCGTGACCGGCGGGAGCCTCCTCGCCAGCGGCTACGTCAGTAGCAGGGACGGGGGCCTCGATGGGAACGGCAGCTTCCATCGATGCCTCGACGGTGGCCTAGACAGGGACGGTGACTGCTTTCAACGCATCGAGGGGGACCGGCAAGGAGACGGGGGCCTCCTCGCCGGCGGCCTTGATAACCCACAAGTATAGGGGATCATGTGTAGCCTTTTTGATAGGTAAGAGTGTCGAACCCAACGAGGAGCTAAAGGTAGGATAAATATTTTCTCAAGTTCTATCAACCACTAATACAACTCTACGCACACTAAACATTTGCATTATCTAGGAAATAAAACTAGAGCAACAATACGAGTAATAGAGATAACTTTGCATGATAATAAATAACAAGAAAGTAAAGCTAGTTGCTGCAGCAATAAAATACACTAAACTAACAAAATCATGAGTATGGAATAGTGGTGGTAATTGTGGTGGCTTTTTCCAAGTTTAAATAGCGAATAGATCGGGTTCATTGTCTTCGATGCCGTTTTCTATGTGGGAGAGGCTAAATATACATGTGCTTCACTACTTGGAATTACATGTACTATATGATTGGATTGTTAGCAAACATCCGTAAGTACTAATCAATGCATTAAGGTTTCCCCAACCATAGCCTTAAGTTTAATGGTCCTCTTACTCCCATACATGCAACGTTCCGGTTCGCGTCCTCGGGTTTCTGTCACTCCGGCAGAACTCCCCCTTCCCTTTACACATACTACAAACCCTATGATGTTTAATCCATGCGTGCACAAATATAATGGACACCAAAGGACTATACCATATCAACATACAACTCTAATGAACCAAAGACGTTCAATCATTCAATCTAAGAACAAAGAAACTACACAAACATGGCATAGATCATAGGATTATAACTTATACCATCAAACACCATGTTTACATAGGACAGTACAGAGATGTGTGGGAGGATGAACCACTACATACTAGGAGGATTAGGTGATGGAGATGGCAGTGAACATGTCTAACCTTACTCTCCCGAATCTCGGGACGAGATTCTTTTAAGGGGGAAAGGTCTGTAACATCCCAATTTCAGCAACCCTGATTAGTTGTCCAGAATGCAAAAATCATGGGGAACAAAAACTTTTTCTTGTACTTGGTGCAGTGTTTGCTTGTTGTTTGTTTGTACTTGTGCATATGAGTGTATACCTGATGATACTCCTTACCCCACCCTCAGATGACAAAAGCTATTTAACAAAACTATCCTGGCTCATTTTTCATATTCTCAAATGTTCTGGCATTCCAAAAACCTGAGCCAAGATGCTTATATAACCAAAACTATTTTAGTAGATTCTATTGACAACACTATGGAGAAATATTTAATATAACCTCCTTATGTTTTCAAGACAGAACCCTCAACTAATCTTATCTCTAGTTTTCTCAAAACCTCTTTTCAAAGCATTTGAATTCTACTCTTGGTAGAGATACCAAAGGCTCTCACCTGACTCCAACCACAACCTTTTCAAAATACCCATCCTTACGTCAAGCTAAGCTTGATGGTAACCCTAGTAGTAGTTGATTAGTTTATAGGATGAGTTGCCTTGATCTGCTGTCTGATGAGTTGCCTTGATCTGCTGTTTGACTTGTTTGCTTAGGAAGTAGTATGAGCTACTCTAGGAGATCCTCACCTAGGACCAAGATGTTTCCAAATCATCACCCCCTAAGCAAGAGTACCAATCTGGTTATGATCACTAGATACTAGGTGATCATCTAAAACCCTTAACCAGATCAATTCTGTAGTGATCCATTCTAGAAGCTTCCATGTCCATGAAGACCAATATCACGCATGGATCCCTTCTACTCAATCTACACTTCAACATCGTCCACTTGATGATGCTTTGGTACCTTGCAACCCATCCAAAAACATTCCCTCTCATATTCTAGGCAAAATCCTCAAAACTGCCAAATTTGACTAAGTCTGGAAACTGTTTCAACATCACCTTTTTGAATGCCTCCCTTTCTCAAACCATGTGCATTTTTCGAAATGCACCTGAACCATCTTGTTAACCATCCTAAGGACTACCAAGTACCACTTCTGCCCTTGGTTAGATCATCCTCCAACCCACTTGTTCTTGATGGTTTTGTAGGCAAGAAAATAACTTTTCCTGCAAATCTAGTCATCATGCCTACTTTGGTAGAAGCTCACACCATCATCCAACCTTATATGGACCAACTCCTTGCATGGTTGTGTTCTAATCATATAGGTCTATCAAAATCTGCTTCACTTGTTCCAAGTGGATCCTTGTGCTGTTTAAACCCACATGGTTTATAAGGCATCATGACTCATTTGGCATGGCAACCTTATTTTCAACAAAGTTTGCCATCTTTTCTAGATCAACTCAAATGCAATTAATCAAAACTCCTCCTGCCATTATCACCTATATGACCTGGTCTAACTAACCATCTACCCCTTGCATCAAGGTGAACTCTGAGCTCCAAGATCCAACAAGGTTTAGGGGGTATAAAAACAACATCTCCCTAGATCCACAACTCCTTGTTTTTCATCTACTTCAAGTTGGATTTTCATTCCACCAGGTTGCAAATGCTTGCTACACATTTCCCACATCATCTACCCTGATCACCAAGATTTATCAAATATTATCCATTATTATTATGGCTCCAAATCCGATTAATTCCTTTAATAGCCAAAATCTCAAAACCAATTCTCCAATGGAAAGTTTGCTTTTGTCAAAACACTTCCCCAACTTTTGGCTCATGTGAGTTCCAATCATCATACCCTACCTTCCCATCTCAAGAATAATTATTTTTGAGAGGCTTTATTATTTCTTTTTGCCTATTTTCTTAAATGGCTGAATTGGAATAATAATTGTCTTAAATACTTCTATGCCTCAATAAATCTTGGGAAAATTCCCCTAAGTGTGTATTTACATTTGGGATCCTGTCAAACCAGAAACCAACCTTGTCCAGTGTAAAAATATCAAATGATCTTCTAGAAACCACTTCTGTCCTTTTTGAATAAATGGATTTATAAGGACTAAAACCCCCTAAAAAAATCCCAAATAAATCCTAGGAGTCTACCTTGATCTCATATATCTACCAGTACCATTTCCTCATCTTGTCTAATGCAACATTTTGGACTTACTTCATAACCATCTATTTTGATCAAATTTGCCAATTAAGCAAATCAACTACTCAAACCACTTCCAAATCTCATCAAAACTTGCTCAACGCATCTCCTCAGCACCAGGACACACCCCAGGGCGACACCACTGTAGCTCCACCCCAACATTTCCCATTTTACCCTTATACTAGTAGAAAGAGAGAGAGAGACAAGCCAATCTTACAAGGATTTACCCCCAATTAATTACCCGGCTGCCACAGCTCTCTCGGCCCGACCAAAAACCCATTCTTACCCCTCCCCACCTCCCTCTGGACCAATCCCTCGCCAGCATTCCCCCTCCCCCATGTCCAAAGGGCACATTTGCACCATCTACTCCTCCTCCTTGGTATAAAGGCCAGAGGCCACCCCCAGCGAGCCCCTGCCCCTCATTTGCTCCCTCTCCCCTCCACTCACTCTCCCCAGGCTCCACTCCCTCTCCTCTGCTCTGTGCTGTCCAGGAGAACAAGAAGGAGAAGCTTCGGCCTCCTTCAAAAATTGAGCAAGGCTCTCTCCCCCTTGCTCCCCTCCTCTGCATGTCACATGGTCGACTCCCCTACCTCCACTGCATCTAAAACTATGCTTATTTTTTCCTAGGACCGACTCCTCCGTCCTCGCCAGTAAGCTCCGACGAGGTCACCCTCGGCCACCATCGTGCGAGCTGCTTCTCGTGGACCACCCCCGTCGTGCCGCCCCTTGATCTGCTCGTCATCGTCCATCGTGTCGCCCAGCACCCTCCACGGCACCTCTCGAGCCCTCTGGTAAGCTCCCCCGCCACCACTTGAGCCAGCTAGGGTTTCCGTTCGCTAGCACCGTCGTGAGGATGACGACGAACGCAGGCCGTCCATCGCAACTTAAATCGACGGCCAGATCTGGCTGATACCCCCTGGACCGCTCCCTCCCACTAACCACCGGGCCCTGCCTGGCAGGTTCAAGCTGCGGCTCCCACGTGTCGTGCTGCCCGCCGTGGGCTAATTCTCCCCCTACGGCCCAGTACCTCCCTAGATCCAGCACAATTCCCTATTGCCCCTTTTCTTTTTCTTTAAAATTTCAGATCCAGAGAAATACCAGTAGGATTAAATCCTTTTGAAAATGTAAATCAAGTCCAAATGCCAAGATCTAAATTTCTGGTAGTTCCCTGATGTTTTCTCAAACATGTAGAGGCAACACCCAGTCAAAACTAGTTTCCATTATTTGCTAGAATTTATTCTGCTGCCAGGTGTACTTTACCATAAAATATTTTCCTCAGGGAGTTTTACATCTCCAATTGGGGAGAACCAAAGCTCTACTAGAAGGTATTGGATATACCTATCATCTAGCCCAAGTCCCATGTCTAGGTGAATAGTAGTTTGCCCTTAACAAAATGACAAAATCAGCCATTATCTTCCTTGGGTAAATTCTCTAGGTCAAACCAAATGTGGTATTGACAATATTCCACCTCCCAGTACCCCATAACACCAGCATCTATCAAACCCCATCAGCTCAGATTTTATTGAGCTCTAGTTGAATTTTAGTGATTTAAATACTTCTGTAATGGGTATTTCCACTAAATAATTTACTCCAGGAGTTTGACAACTCCAGAAAGTGTGAATCCAATTCCTACATAAAGGTATTCTAAATGCCTACCACATGCCTTTGGAATCAACTCAAGAGCTTCTGTAGATTTAATCTGGTGAAAAAGAGAAAAACATTACAGAACTGCCTTAGGGAATTTGCTGAGGGCATTCTGGTAATTGTTCAGACTTGATTCCAACTCTATGTGGTTCTGTACGTAAAACACTACCTAACCACCAAAGGAAATAAATTTTGGAGCTCCAGATAAATCTGGTGATTTATTCCCTCAAACTAGAGTTTTTACCACTATAAAAATCATAATTAAATCTAGGTAATTGATAATCAAGTGAAACCACTTGTGTTGGTTTTGTTTTGTCAAGACCTATCTGAGGATATCACTGTTGCACATTGGTATCCTACATACCTCAGAACCCCACTTTAAGTTCATGGTATTTATCCTAGACATCTATCTTCCAAGAGAAAAACAGTACAATGGCAATCTAGTAATTTCCACTCCTAGTATCCCACCCCTCCAAAACCTACTGAGTTAAGTAGGATTCCTTATGTTTGTTTGTTGTATGGTTTGATGCATGTATGCCTTGTATTGATTGTGGACTTGTCTGCTTGCATGTATACTCGAATGACGGCGATAGTGTGAGTGTTTAACGACCAGAAGGAAGGGACTTCTTATTATTATTTATTGGGTATTCTTGGTTATCTAAAGAAGTCCAGGGACTTATTTCTGATCACAGGCAAGCCACCATTCCTGAACTCTGATACTTGTTCTACTCTCTTTTACCTATTTTGTATCCTCTTTATAAATTGCATTATTATCTGCATATCTTATTTTACAAATATTACGTTTATAACTTGGCTCCTCCAAGTTATGCATTTGTGTCACTCGTGGAACCGCCCTGATGTGCCCACCAATTTATCCCTTTAGACCGAGAGTATGATGGTTAGCATCCTACCTCGTGGAAAACCCCCGGCTTTGTGAAAAGAAACTGTTTTGAGATTTACCCTACTACAAAGGTTTCAAAATGGCTTTGTAAAACCCCTGGGAAGAGGCATCGTTCCCAGTGGAGGTTTTAACAAAAGAAATGGTGATGATGAGAAATGAGAAAGTGAAGGGATGTTCTACGCCTTTACCAGAACAATTTTTATCAGTGCAGCCACATTACCCCAGGTGTTGGGGCTTAGCTCATAGTTTGTCTTGATTAGTCGAGGCATCTTGTACAATGCTTACAGGGAGAGATCCCTTGAATTCCGGGCAGGCGCTACCAGATCTTGGATCTGAAGCCTGTAGCTTGTTTCGACAAGAGTGAGCCTGTCTTGGCAGGAGTGCCGGTGCACCAATTGGGTATCCCGCGGATGGTATGACTTAGGCGGTACAGAATAAAGTGGAGTCACCAAGTTAAGGTATACGCTAAGTTGCGGGTTGGGTATACGCGTGTACGGAAGGAAGGACTATGGCTCCCACATACTCGTTGCCGGGGAGAACAAACCCAAAAGGAAAAGCAGCCTTTGCTAGGGTCGACAAGCGAAAGGTTAGGTTTGATTATCCGGACCCCCATCTACAGTGGTAGTGGGCCGTGGTTATATCCCGGAGGATGTATTGATTCTTGTGGGGAAAGTGCGCAAACTCTGCAGAGTATAATCTATTCGAATAGTCGTGTCCACGATCAAGGACGAATGGAAAGGTGATGGCTAGGAGTACCCAAACGTTGGTTGGTTGGAAAGAATGGATGAAAGAATGAAGGTTCCGGGGGAACCTGAGTTCGAAGCTGTGTTTTGACCAGAGGTGGTCAAAGAGGTTTGAAAAGGGTTTCTACTCCAAAACTGTTTTCAAAACTCTTTTTCAACAAAGATATGGAGATGTCTTGAATTATAAAACAGAGGCATGTTTCAAAACTCTTTTTCAACAAAGATATGGAGATGCCATACTAGAAGAGGTAGTCTAGGCTTTTCAAAAACAACCCTACATAGAGTTATCTCGCCACAGCCAGAACTTGCAATTCCTTATTCTAATTCTCTTGGTGGTTTGCGAGTACATTCAAAAGTACTCATGGCTTTGTCCCTGGCTATTTACTTGGCCAGACTTTCAGAGGTTCGACATCAGAGGATTAAGGTGACGTCCAGCGAGCTAGGCCGTCTTCCCAGTCAGTCGCCTGTAGGTTGAGGCACGATTGGGCTCTGCGCGTGAGGTTGTTCCGCTGCTAACGATGTTGTAGCCATAATGGCATTTATGTAAGTTTTGTAATTCGTTATGTTTCGGATGTTGTAATGATACTTGTCGGTTATGTTCCACGGCTCACTGATCATGGGAACGTGGATATATATAAATAACAGGGATTTCTCGGATGGATAATCCGGGGAGCCCACATGATGGAGATGGCGGTGAAGATGGTGAAGAAGGAGGCGCCGGCGGCGGTGCGGGGGACTCCTTCCCCGCCGCCGGTATCATGGGGAGCACCGCCCCTTAGCCCCCTTCCTTCATGGCTTCTTGGGAGCCCTCCCTCATGAAGATGGGATCCATGGGGGAGGCAAAAATGTGGCTTTGGTGGCTGCAAATTCGTGGGTGGAGATGCTCTGGGCGAATTAGGTTTCCACCCTTCATATAGCTTCTCGGATTCCTGTCACCCCATCTTGGGCTGCAGTAAATCAGGTCTAGAAGGCCCGTCCGGACATGGAATCAGCTGAAGTTTATGTCTAGAACGTTTGTCGCGAAATTTCCAACAACTTTGTAGTTGAAGAGTTTTCCGTTTGACGCTATCTTCGACCCGACATGTGACCATCTTCAAAAAGAGTTCTGAGACAGATTTCTTGAAAAATCCCAATTTGACTCCAACAAGGTTTCCACTTGTATTCTTGGTAATTCCTACACATCAAAGTGTAAAACAAAACATTGTGCATTTTTGCAACTATTAGTAGGTTAGTCCAAATAAATCATAAACTTTATACAAAAAGGAGTGTCAAAAACATATTATTAGCATAAAACCATAAAAATTATAGATATGTTATGGATGTATCAACATCCCCAAGCTTAGTTCCTGCTCGTCCTCGAGTAGGTAAACGATCAAAACAATATAATTTTTGAGGTGACATGCATACAACACAATCTTGATCATCATTATTGTAAAAACATTGATAGCTGAGATTAAGTTACTCTAAACATGAATCATGAAAGATAGAGTTCTAACAATAAGACATAGCAACTATGTTGTAACATGAAAAGGCACAAACAAAAGATTCATTAATAAAAATTCTTTGCAAGACGTTTGTTTGTTTCACATAAAGAAAGCATAATGAGAATGGTATTCAGCTTGTCCCTCATAGAGTAGCAAAACATAAATGCATAGGGCACCTTCAAAGTTCATAAGGGTGACTAGATACAAATAGTTTAGGAACAAGCAATATCAAAGTTATGCATCAATCAACAAGTCTTGGGACAATGCACGTAGAACTAATAATGACAACTATGCTCTCTTAATTGGTGCATAAAGATAGAAGGTGGAGACTCAATATAAAAGTGGAAGAAAGGCCTTCATAGAAGGAAGCGGGGATTCAAGTCTCATAAAGAGCTTTCAAAAATTATGGTACTTATTAGCTTTCAGCTCTCATAGCCCCTATCATAAGCATCTTGAAGTGATTAAGGTTAAAGTGAACAAACTATGGAGTATATGCTTGACAAAATATAAGTTGGAAATCTCGTGTCCCTTGAATAAGAGGTCCACTCCTCATGCTACTCAAGTTTAGTTACCGGTAAGTTCTTGTCATAGTAAGTACATGTGTATCATAGACAACCGCCAACAGGGTACCCCTTGCCCGATGATACGGAAGAATCCCCATATCAAAATGACAAGGCAAGCAGACAACGAGCATCTCAGCAATCTTCTTATTTACCATGGGAAAATGGTTTTTTTTCTCTCTTTCCTCTTTTCTCATCTTTTTTTTCTCAATCTCTATCTCTTTTTTTATATAAGAAGAATGCTTCATAGATTGCTCATTATGGTTACGCTGCAGGTTTCCACCATGATTAGGCATGGATTAGACCGACGGCCTAGGCGTTTCTCTAACACACATACATAACTCCATGGACTTACAAGCTCCCCTTTCATTTCATACCGACGACATCCATAGACAAAAGAGCATGATATCAATTAGGTACAATGTACAAGTGTAACGTTGAAAGCGTTCCCCATGACATCATGGTTCTGCTAATCCCCAACATATAGGTGCAAGCATATATAACATAGATGACACAATGGTTCAAGTTTATTAGGGGCAAGAAAAGTAAAGTGTGCCATAAAGTTCGTGAGAGCTTTAATCACTAGTTTTCTCATAACAAGTTAAATTCGGTAGGTAGATAAAAGCATGAATATACTTGGAATAACAAATGCTAATAGGTAGGATGGTGGACTCTTTGGGATAACTTGGTTTTATTTGGAGTTGGATGCATGAGTGGAACTCATACTTGGTTATGGAGGCTAGCAAAAGAATAGGAGCGACCAACTAAAAGAGCAATAATGGCCATAATCATGCAAAGTGACCAAACATCATTAATTAAAGCATAAAGTGATATTACAAGTTGAAAACTAAAGGATCATCAAGGCTATGGTGACTTGGGATAGTTATAACATGGTGTGAGCATGCGCCAAGTCAACCCAAATAAAGCCTCAAAGGAGAATACCACAATACTATGCTTTAATATGCTAAAACAACGCATGATTCTTTCAAGGCACATTAAGCAATCTCAATTGTTTATAACATGTCATGCTACAACAAAAATCACTAAGCATAAAGCCAAAACAATATCAAGCATGACATGACAAAGCATAGGCCACCGTAAAAAACGAGCTCCTTTTACCACTTAAGCATGAACTTTTCCTACTCTTTTCCAATCCAAACCACACTTATTTGAAAACTAATGTATGAAAGAGGGGGTCCAACCAATTTATTCAAGCAAACTAAGCAAACCAAGCAAACGGAAACCAAAAACAAAAACAAAGATGCTCCAAGAACAACACAACTGTGCATGAAACAATAAAAAGGAAGTGTTTGGAAGAACCTGAGGTTTTTATTGATGAAGAAGGGGATGCCTTGGGCATCCCCAAGCTTTGACGCTTGTACTTCTTGGATATTTCTTGGGGTGACACGGGGTGGCATCCCCAAGCTCGAGATTTAGTCCAGTCTTCATCTCATTACATCATTCTTTCCTTAACACCTGAATTTTTTCCTTCATACAAAACTTCACATAATCTTCATTAGCAACATTAGTGTACTCAAGATAATAAGTCTTTGGGTTCAGTTTCAACACCAATAAAAATTTCATTAAAACACAAGCTACTGTAGCACTTCCCTTAAAAAGCTCAATTCCCCAAAGAGAACCGAAAAAGGAATCAACAAGAAGCAAATGCAAATAATGGCAAAAATCTGTTAAAACGGACCAGCAGATAGAAACCAATTTTTTCGAAGACTTTATGTTGCTCAAATCGAAAAGTGTTGAACTAACGAAAGTTGGATAACAACCTGGGACAGAAGCACAAAAAATTACAGGTCAGATCGACGTACACAGATCTTACACGAATTTTTACCGCGAAGCACAAAAATCTGTTTCGGGACAGCAACTTTCCCAAACATTACTTCTCTCTCATTAGAGGTTACTCTTGGCACAAAAAGCAAATAAAAAGGATACGGATAGGTTATTACTGAAGCAATAACTTCCAAGACTCAACTAAAACTTTTGGGTTATCTCCCAATAAGTACTTTTCTTTAACGCCTTTAAGTTAGGCATAGGAGCAAGATTCAAGTATTTTTGAATGAATAAGCATTAAGATCAATACCAGAAATATCTTTCTTTTTCAAGGCTTCATGCATTCCTACAAGTTTTTTACTGAAAATCTTCCATGGAAAGATTTGTTTTGGTTTCATCGGCATGAACGCAAGTGTTCAAGGTCGACCCCCACTTAACTATTACTCATCTTTCAAATCACTTTCCTTTTTGAAAACGTTTTTAGGTAACAAGTACAACTATTTTTTTTTGTAATTCGCATTCCCTATCCATACTAAGATAGAGAACAACTTAAAACTGAAATTAAAACCTACTTAGAGATAAAGCAAACAAGTGCACATAAAAATATTCACCCACACGCTATTGCTCCCCGGCAACGGCGCCAGAAAAGGTATTGATAACCCACAAGTATAGGGGATCGTGTGTAGCCTTTTCGATAAGTAAGAGTGTCGAACCCAACGAGGAGCTAAAGGTAGGATAAATATTCTCTCAAGTTCTATCAACCACTGATACAACTCTATGCATACTAAATGTTTGCATTATCTAGGAAATAAAACTAGAGCAACAATACGAGTAATAGAGATAGCTTTGCATGATACTAAATAACAAGAAAGTAAAGCTAGTTGCTGCAGCAATAAAATATACTAAACTAACAGAACCATGAGTATGGAAAAGTGGTGGTAATTGTGGTGGCTTTGTCCAAGTTAAAATAGCGAATAGATCAGGTTCATTGTCTTCGATGCCGTTTTCTATGTGGGAGAGGCTAAATATACATGCGCTTCACTACTTGGAATTACATGTACTATATGATTGGATTGTTAGCAAATATCCATAAGTACTAATCAATACATTAAGTATTCCCCAACCATAGCCTTAAGTTTAATGGTCCTCTTACTCCCATACGTGCAACGTTCCGGTTCGCGTCCTCGGGTTTCTGTCACTCCGGCACAACTCCCCCTTCCTTTTACACATAATACAAACCCTATGATGTTTAATCCATGCGCGCACAAATATAATGGACACCAAAGGACTGTACCATATCAACATACAACTCTAATGAACCAAAGACGTTCAACCATTCAATCTAAGAACAAAGAAACTATACAAACATGGCATAGATCATAGGATTATAACTTATAGCATCAAACACCATGTTTACATAGGACAGTACATAGATGTGTGGGAGGATGAACCACTGCATACTAGGAGGATTAGGTGATGGATATGACAGTGAAGATGGTGAAGAAGGCGGCGCCGGCGGCAGCACGGGGGACTCCTTCCCCGTCGTCGGTATCATGGGGGAGCACCGCCCCTTAGCCCCCTTCCTTCATGGCTTCTTGGGAGCCCTCGCTAATGGAGATGGGATCCATGGGGGAGGCAAAATCGTGGCTTTGGTGGCTGCAAATTCGTGGGTGGAGATGCCCTGGGTGAATTAGGTTTCCTCCCTTTATATAGCTTCTCAGATTCCCGTCACCCCATCTTGGGCTGCAGTAAATAGGGTCTAAAAGGCCCGTCCGGACTTGGAATCAGCTAAATTTTATGTCCAAAACATTTGTCGCGAAATTTCCAACAACTTTGTAGTTGAAGAGTTTTCTGTTTGACGCCGTCTTCGACCCGAAACGTGACCATCTTAAAAAATAGTTTCGAGACAGATTTCTGGAAAAATACCAATTTGACTCCAAAAGGTTTCCACTTGTATTCTTGGTAATTCCTACACATCAAAGTGTAAAACAAAACATTGTGCACTTTTGCAACTATTAGTAGGTTAGTCCAAATAAATCATAAACTTTATACAAAAAGGAGTGTCAAAAACATATTATTAGCATAAAACCATAAAAAATTATAGATATGTTATGGACGTATCAACATCTCCAAGCTTAGTTCCTACTCGTCCTCGAGTAGGTAAACGATCAAAACAATATAATTTTTGAGGTGACATGCATACAACACAATCTTGATCATCATTATTGTAAAAGCATTGATAGCTGGGATTAAGTTACTCTAAACATGAATCATGAAAGATAGAGTTCTAACAATAAGACATAGCAACTATGCTGTAACATGAAAAGGCACAAACAAATGATTCATGAATAACAATGCTTTGCAAGATGTTTGTTTGTTTCACATAAAGAAAGCATAATGAGAATTGTATTCAACTTGTCCCTCATAGAGTAGCAAAACATAAATGCATAGGACACCTTCAAAGTTCATAAGGGTGACTAGATACAAATAGTTTAGGAACAAGCAATATCAAAGTTATGCATCAATCAACAAGTCTTGGGACAATGCACATAGAACTAAGAATGACAACTATGCTCTCTTAATTGGTGCATAAAGATAGAAGGTGGAGACTCAATATAAAAGTGGAAGAAAGGCCTTCATAGAAGGAAGCGGGGATTCAAGTCTCATAAAGATCTTCCAAAAATTATGGTACTTATTAGCTTTCAGCTCTCATTGCCCCTATCATAAGCATCTTGAAGTGATTAAGGTTAAAGTGAACAAACTATGGAGTATATGCTTGACAAAGTATAAGTTGGAAATCTCATGTCCCTTGAATACGAGGGCCGCTCCTCATGCTACTTAAGTTTAGTTACCGGTAAGTTCTTGTCATAGTAAGTACATGTGTATCATAGAGAACCCCCAATGGGGTACCCCTTGCCCGATGATACAGAAGAATCCCCATATAAAAATGACAAGGCAAGCAGACAACGAGTATCTCGGCGATCTTCTTATTTACCATGGGAAAATGGTGCTTTTTTCTCTCTTTCCTCTTTTCTCATCTCTTTTTTTCTTTTTTTCTCAATCTCTATCTCTTTTTTTATATAAGAAGAATGCTTCATAGATTTCTCATTATGGTTACGCTGCAGGTTTTCACCATGATTAGGCATGGATTAGACCGACGGCCCAGGCGTTTCTCTAACACACATACATAACTCCATGGACTTACAAGCTCCCCTTTCATTTCATACCGACGACATTCATAGACAAAAGAGCATGATATCAACTAGGTACAATGTACAAGTGCAATGTTGAAAGCGTTCCCCATGACAACATGGTTCTGCTAATCCCCAACATATAAGTGCAAGCATATATAACATAGATGACACAATGGTTCAAGTTTATTAGGGGCAAGAAAAGTAAAGTGTGCCATCAAGTTCGTGAGAGCTTTAATCACTAGTTTTCTCATAACAAGTTTAATTCGAAAGGTAGATAAAAGCATGAATATACTTGGAATAGCAAATTCTAATAGGTAGGTATGGTGGACTCTTTGGGATAACTTGGTTTTATTTGGAGTTGGATGCATGAGTGGAACTCATACTTGGTTATGGAGGCTAGCAAAAGACTGGGAGCGACCAACTAAAAGAGCAATAATGACCTTAATCATGCAAAGCGACAAAACATCATTAATTAAACCATAAAGTGATATTACAAGTCAAAAACTAAAGGATCATAAAGGCTATGGTGACTTGGGATAGTTATAACATGGTGTGAGCATGCGCCAAGTCAACCCAAATAAAGCATCAAAGGAGAATACCACACTACTATGCTTTAATATGCTAGAACAACGCATGATTCTTTCAAGGCACATTAAGCAATCTCAATTGGGATAGTTATAACTTGTGGGGTTGTGCTAGATCGGGTAGAGGGATGTGTTGATGGCTGCGATGACTCGATGAAGGCGGAGACGTTAGGTCTCGTCGAGCTCAGCTCTTCGGCCTCCAGCTAGCGTGTGCAAGTTTCTTATGGTGGGGCCCAGTTGGAAGTGAGATTGAGAGCCGCTGCATAAAAAATCTGATATGTCTTATTAAAATCAAGTGGCAATAAATTGCAGCTGTCCATCGACGACTGTGCACTCAATGACACATGTGTTGTGGCGTAGTAGTAGCAGTAGTAGGATTTTTAGACTTGATTAAACATGACATGACCAGTCGATGACTTTTTCCATGGACGGCTTCGTGTTCCTTCTTGTAGAAGTCTCGCTGAGGGAGACGTCCGTGCTCTCTCACACTATATTGTGAAGGGCACGAAATGAGCAACGATCATCATTGGATCACACAGAATCAACGGTTGGTGCGCATGATCCGCGTGACAACTATGACAACCAATCAGAGCGTAGCAGACACAGTGAGCACATGTTTGGGCTTCTACGAAAGATAGAGAGAGGGGACAAAACTGAGTAGTATCAAAAAACCAAGGGCAAAACTGAGTAGTATAAAAATGGAAAGTGAGTGTCTTGTAACATGAAATACATCGTGGCATCGATCAAATTATGCCAAGATTAATCCACTAGAGTTTGTTGGATGTGTGTTCCTCACATAAACCACATGGACCCACTACAGTTCATTGCATGTGTGTTATTGTCATAAACCACATGGATCCACCAGTGTCATTGCATGTGTGTTCTTTTCATAAACCACATGTTTATCTACCAATGTCATTGCATGTGTGTTCTTTTCATGAACCACATATGGACCCACCAGTGTCATTAGATGTGTGTTCTTTTCACAAACCAGATATGGATCCACCAGAGTCATTTCATGTGTGTTCTTTCAATAAACCACACCTAGAGTTATTGCGTCTCTGTTCTTTTCATTAACCACAGCTAGAGTCATTGCATGTGTTCTTGTCACAAACCACATCTAGAGTCATTGCAAGTGTGTTCTTATCACAAACCACATATGGTTCCACCAGAGTTCATTGCATGTCTGTTCTTTTCATAAACCACAGCTAGAGTCATTGCATGTCTGTTCTTCTCACAAAACACACATGGATCCACCAGTGTCATTGCATGTGTGTTCTTTTCACAAACCACATCTGGAGTCATTGGATGTATGTTCTTTTCACAAACCACATATTGACCCACCAGTGTCATTGCATGTGTGTTCTTTTCACAAACCATATCAAGAGTCATTGCATGTGTGTTCTTTTCACAAACCACATATGGATCAACCAGTGTGATTGCATGTGTGTTCTTTTCATTAAACACAGCTAGAGTCATTGCATGTATGTTCTTTTCACAAACCACATATGGATCCACCAGTGTCCTTGCATGTGTGTTCTTTTCACAAACCACATCTAGATTCATTGCATATGTGTTCTTTTCATTAACCATATCTAGAGTCATTGCATGTGTGTTCTTTTCACAAGCCACATATGGATCCACCAGTGTCATTGCATGTGTGTTCTTTTCACAAACCACATCTAGAGTCATTGCATGTGTGTTCTTCTCACAAACCACATATAGATCCACCAAAGTTCATTGCATGTGTGTTATTTTCACAAACCACAGCTAGAATCATTGCATGCATGTTCTTCTCACAAACCACATAAGGATCCACCAGAATCATTGCATGTGTGTTCTTTTCACAAACCATAGCTAGAGTCATTGCATGTGTGTTCTTTTCACAAACCACATCTAGAGTCATTGCATGTGTGTTCTTCTCACAAACCACAGCTAGAGTCATTGCATGTCTGTTCTTCTCACAAACCACACAAGGATCCACCAGAGTCATTGCATCTCTGTTCTTTCCATTAACCATAGCTAGAGTCATTGCATGTGTGTTCTTCTCACAAACCGCATCTAGAGTCATTGCATGTGTGTTCTTTTCACAAAGCACATATGGATCCACCAGAGTTCATTGCATGTCTATTCTTTTCACAAACCACGGCCAGAGTCATTGCATGTCTGTTCTTCTCACAAACCACACATGGATCCATCAATGTCATTGCATGTGTGTTCTTTTCACAAACCACATCTAGAGTCATTGGATGTATGTTCTTTTCACAAACCATATATTGATCCACCAGTGTCATTGCATGTGTGTTCTTTTCACAAACAACATCTAGAGTCATAGCATGTTTGTTCTTTTCACAAACCACATATGGATCCACCAGTCTGATTGCATGTGTATTGTTTTCATTAACCACAGCTAGAGTCATTGCATGTCTGTTCTTTTCACAAACCACATATGGATCCACCATTGTTATTGCATGTGTGTTCTTTTCACAAACCACGGCTAGAGTCATTGCATGTGTGTTCTTTTCATTAACCACATCTAGAGTCATTGCATGTGTGTTCTTCTCAAAAACCACATATGGATCCACCAGAGTTCATTGCATGTCTGTTCTTCCCACAAACCACATCTAGAGTCATTGCATGTGTGTTCTTTTCACAAACCACATATGGATCCACCAGAGTTTATTGCATGTGTGTTCTTTTCATTAACCATAGCCAAAGTCATTGCATGCCTGTTCTTTTCACAAACCACATATGGATCCACCAGTGTCATTGCATGTGTGTTCTGTTCACAGACCACATCTAGAGTCATTGCATGTGTTTTCTTTTCATTAACCACATCAAGAGTCATTGCATGTGTGTTCTTCTCACAAACCACATATGGATCCACCAGAGTTCATTGCATGTCTATTCTTTTCACAAACAAGATCTAGAGTCATTGCATGTCTATTCTTCTCACAAACCACATATGGATCCACCAGAGTTCATTGCATGTGTGTTCTTTTCACAAACCACATCTAGAGTCATTTCACCTCTGTTCTTCTCACAAACCACATAAGGATCTACCAGAGTCATTGCATGTGTGTTCTTTTCACAAACCATAGCTCGAGTCCTTGCATGGGTGTTCTTTTCACAAACCACATCTAGAGTCATTGCATGTGTGTTCTTCTCACAAACCACAGCTAGAGTCATTGCATGTGTGTTCTTCTCACAAACCACATCTAGAGCATTACATGTGTGTTCTTCTCACAAACCACATATGGATCCACCAGAGTTCATTGTATGTCTGTTCTTTTCACAAACCACAGCTAGAGTCATTGTATGTCTGTTCTTCTCACAAACCACACATAGATCCACCAGTGTCATTGCATGTGTGTTCTTTTCACAAGCCACATCTAGAGTCATTGGATGTATGTTATTTTCACAAACCACATATTGATCCACCAGTGTCATTGCATGTGTGTTGTTTTCACAAACCACATGCAGAGTCGTTGCATGTGTGTTCTTTTCACAAACCACATATGGATCCACCAGTGTGATTGCATGTGTGTTCTTTTCATTAACCACAGCTAGAGTCATTGCATGTCTGGTCTTTTCACGAACCACATATGGATCCACCGGTGTGATTGTATGTGTGTTCTTTTCACAAACCATAACTAGAGTCATTGCATGTGTATTCTTTTCATTAACCACATCTAGAGTCATTGCATGTGTGTTCTTTTCACAAACCACATATGGATCTACCAGAGTTCATTGCATATGTCATTATTTTCACAAACCACATCTAGAGTCATTGCATGTGTGTTATTCTCACAAACCACATATGGATCCACCAGAGTTCATTGCATGTGTGTTATTTTCTTTAACCACAGCTAGAGTCATTGCATGTCTGTTCTTCTCACAAACCACATATGGATCCACCAAAGTTCATTGCATGTCTGTTCTTTTCACCAACCACATCTAGAGTTATTGCATGTGTGTTCTTCTCACAAACCACATCTAGAGTCATCGCATGTGTGTTCTTCTCACAAACCACACATGGATCCACCAGAGTTCATTGCATGTCTGTTCTTTTCACAAACCACATCTAGAGTCATTGCATGTTTGTTCTTCTCACAAACCACATATGGATCCACTAGAGTTCATTGCACGTGTGTTCTTTTCACAAACCACATCTAGAGTCATTGCATGTATGTTCTTCTCAGAAACCACATAAGGATCCACCAGAGTCATTGCATGTGTGTTCTTTTCACAAACCACAGCTAGAGTCCTTACATGTGTGTTCTTTTCACAAACCACATCTAGAGTCATTGCATGTGTGTTCTTCTCAAAAACCACAGCTAGAGTCATTGCATGTCTGTTCTTTCAATAAACCACACAAGGATCCACCAGATTCATTGCATCTCTGTTCTTTTCATTAACCACAGCTAGAGTCATTGCATGTGTGCTCTTTTGACAAAACACATCTAGATTCATTGCATGTGTGTTCTTCTGACAAACCACATACGGATCCACCTGAATTCATTGCATGTCATTCTTTTCACAAACCACAGCTAGAGTCATTGCGTGTGTTCTTTTCACAAACCACATATGGATCCACAAGTGTCATCACATGTGTGTTCTTTTCATTAACTATAACTAGAATCATTGCATGTCTGTTCTTTTCGCAAACCACATATGGATCCACCAGTGTCATTGCATGTGTGTTCTTTTCACAAACCACATCTAGTCATTCCATGTGTGTTCTTCTCACAAACCACATATGGATCCACTAGAGTTCATTGCATGTGTGTTCTTTTCACAAACCACAGTTAGAGTCAGTGCATGTATGTTCTTTTGACAAACCACATAAGGATCCACTAGATTCATTGCATGTGTGTTTTTTCACAAACCACAGGTAGAGTCATTACATGTGGGTTCTTTTCATTAACCACATCTAGAGTCATTGCATGTGTGTTCTTTTCAGAAACCATATGGATCCACCAGTGTGATCGCATGTATGTTCTTTTCATTAACCACAGCTAGAGTCATTCCATGTATGTTTCTTCACAAACAACATATGGATCAACCAGTGTCATTGCATGTGTGTTCTTTTCACAAACCACAACTAGAGTCATTGCATGTGTGTTCTTTTCAGTAACCACATCTAGAGTCATCGCATGTGTGTTCTTCTCATAAACCACATATGGATCCACGAATTCATTGCACATCTGTTCTTTTCACAAACCACAACTAGAGTCATTGCATGTGTGTTCTTCTCACAAAGCACATATGGATCCACCGGAGTACATTCCATGTGTGTTATTTACACAAACCAAAGCTAGAGTCATTACATATGCATTCTTCTCACAAACCACACAAGGATCGACCAGAGTCATTGCATGTGTGTTCTTTTCACAAACCACAGCTAGAGTCATTGCATGTGTGTTCTGTTCACAAACCATATCAAGAGTCATTCCATGTGTGTTATTCTCACAAACCACAGCTAGAGTCATTGCATGTCTGTTCTTCTCACAAACCAAGGATCCACTAGAGTCATTGCATCTCCGTTCTTTTATTAACCATAGCTAGAGTCATTGCATGTGTGTTGTTACAAAGCACATATCGAGTCATTGCATGTGTTCTTCTCCCAAACCACATATGGATCCACCATAGTTCATTGCATGTCTGTTCTTTTCACAAACCACAACTAGAGTCATTGCATGCTTGTTCTTCTCACGAACCACACATGGATCCACCAGTGTCACTTCATGTGTGTTCTTTTCACAAACCACAGCTAGAGTCATTGGATGTATGTTCTTTTCACACACCACATATTGATCCACCAGTGTCATTGCATGTGTGTTCTTTTCACAAACCACATCTAGAGTCATTGAATGTGTGTTGTTTCACAAACCACATATGGATCCACTAGTGTGATTGCATGTGTGTTCTTTTCATTAACCACAGCTAGAGTCATTGCATGTCTGTTCTTTTCACAAACGACATATTGATCCACCAGTGTCATTGCATGTGTGTTCTTTTCACAAACCACATCTAGAGTCATTGCATGTGTGTTCTTTTCACAAACCACATATGGATCCACCAGTGTCATTGCATGTGTGTTCTTTTCATTAACCACAGCTAGAGTCATTGCATGTCTATTCTTTTCACAAACCACATATGGATCCACCAATGTAATTGCATGTGTGTTCTTCACACAAACCACATCTAGAGTCATTGCATGTGTGTTCTTTTCATTAACCACATCTAGAGTCATTGCATGTCTGTTCTTTTCACAAACCACAACTAGAGTCATTGCATGTATGATCTTCTCACGAACCACACATGGATCCCAGTGTCATTGCATGTGTGTTCTTTTCACAAACCACTAGAGTTATTGGATGTATGTTCTTTTCACAAACCACATATTGATCCACCAGTGTCATTGCATGTGGGTTCTTTTCACAAACCACATCTAGAGTCATTGCATGTGTGTTCTTTTCACAAACCACATATGGATCCACTAGTGTGATTGCATGTGAGTTATTTTCATTAACCAGCTAGAGTCATTGCATGTGTCTTCTTTTCACAAACGACATATTGATCCACCAGTGTCATTGCATGTGTGTTCTTTTCACAAACCACATCTAGAGTCATTGCATGTGTGTTCTTTTCACAAACCACATCAAGAGTCATTGCATGTGTGTTATTTTCACAAACCACATATAGATCCACCAGTGTCATTGCATGTGGGTTCTTTTCATTAACCACAACTAGAGTCATTGCATGTACATTCTTTTCACAAACCACATATGGATCCACCAATGTAATTGCATCTGTGTTCTTCACACAAACCACATCTGGAGTCATTGCATGTGTGTTCTTTTCATTAACCACATCTAGAGTCATTACATGTGTGTTCTTTTCACAAACCACATATGGATCCACGGAGTTCATTCCATGTCATTCTTTTCACAAACCACATCTAGAGTCATTGCATATGTGTTCTTCTCACAAACCACATATGGATCCACCAGAGTTCATTGCATGTCTGTTCGTTTCACAAACCACATCTAGAGTCATTGCCTGTTTATTCTTCTCACAAACTACATATGGATCCACTAGAGTTCATTGCACGTGTGTTCTTTTCACAAACCACATCTAGAGTCATTGCATTTATATTCTTCTCACAAACCACATAAGGATCCTCCAGAGTCATTGCATGTGTGTTCGATTCACAAACCACAGCTAGAGTCCTTGCATGTGTGTTCTTTTCACAAACCACATCTAGAGTCATTGCATGTGTGTTCTTGTCACAAAGCACAGCTAGAGTCATTGCATGTCTGTTCTTTCAATATACCACACAAGGATCCACAAGATTCATTGCGTCTCTGTTCTTTTCATTAACCACACCTAGAGTCATTGCATCTGTGCTCTTCTCACAAACCACATCTAGATTCATTGCACGTGTGTTGTTCTCATAAACCACATATGGATCCACCAGAGTTCATTGCATGTCTGTTCTTTTCACAAACCATAGCTAGAGTCATTGCATGTGTGTTGTTTTCACAAACCACATATGGATCCACTAGTGTCATTGAATGTGTGTTCTTTTCATTAACCACAACTAGAGTTATTGCATGTCTGTTCTTTTCACAAACCACATATGGATCCACCAGTGTCATTGCATGTGTGTTCTTTTCACAAACCACATCTAGAGTCATTCCATGTGTGTTCGTGTCACAAAGCACATATGGATCCACCAGAGTTCATTGCATGTGTGTTCTTTTCACAAACCACAGCTAGAGGCATTGCATGTATGTTCTTTTGACAAAGCACATAAGGATCCACTAGATTCATTGAATGTGTGTTCTTTTCACAAACCATAGCTAGAGTCATTGCATGTGTGTTCTTTTCATTAACCACATCTAGAATCATTGCATGTGTGTTCTTTTCACAAATCACATATGGATCCACCAGTGTCATCGCATGTATGTTCTTTTCATTAACCACAGCAAGAGTCATTCCATGTATGTTCTTTTCATAAACAACATATGGATCCACCAGTGTCATTGCGTGTGTGTTCTTTTCACAAACCACAGCTAGAGTCATTGCATGTGTGTTCTTTTCAGTAACCACATCTCGAGTCATCGCATGTGTGTTCTTCTCACAAACCACATATGGATCCACAAAAGTTCATTGCATGTCTGTTCTTTTCACAAACCACATCTAGAGTCATTGCTTGTGTGTTCTTCTCACAAAGCATATATGGATCCACTGGAGTTCATTGCATGTGTGTTATTTTCAGAAACCACAGCTAGAGTCATTGCATGTTTGTTCTTCTCACAAACCACACAAGGATCCACCAGAGTTATTGCATGTGTGTTCTTTTCACAAACCACATCTAGAGTCATTGCATGTGTGTTCTGTTCACAAACCATATCAATAGTCATTGCATGTGTGTTATTCTCACAAACCACAGCTAGAGTCATTGCATGTCTGTTCTTCTCACAAACCACACAAGGATCCACCAGAGTCATTGCATCTATATTCTTTTCATTAATCACAACTAGAGTCATTGCTTGTGTGTTCTTCTGACAAACCACATCTAGAGTCATTGCATGTGTTTTCTTCTCACATACCACATATGGATCCACCAGAGTTCATTGCATGTTTGTTCTTCTCACAAACCACACATGCTTCCACCAGTGTCATTGCATGTGTGTTCTTTTCACAAACCACATGTAGAGTCATTGGATGTATGTTCTTTTCACAAACCACATATTGATCCACTAGTGTCATTGCATGTGTGTTCTTTTCACCAGCCACATCTAGAGTCATTGCATGTGTGTTCTTTTCACAAAGCACATATGGATCCACTAGTGTGATTGCATGTGTATTATTTTCATTAACCACAACTAGAGTCATTGCATGTATATTCTTTTCACAAACCACATATGGATCCACCAGTGTCATTGCATGTGTGTTCTTTTCACAAACCACAGCTAGAGTCATTGCATGTGTGTTCTTTTCATTAACCACATCTAGAGTCATTGTATGTGTGTTCTTCTCACAAACCACATAATGATCCACCAGAGTACATTGCATGTTTGTTCTTTTCACAAACCACATCTAGAGTTATTGCATGTCTGTTATTCTCACAAACCACATATGGATCCACCAGAGTTCATTGCATGTGTGTTATTTTCATTAACCACAGCTAGCGTCATGCCATGTCTGTTCTTTTTGCAAACCACATATGGATCCACCAGTGTCATTGCATGTGTGTTCTTTTCACAAATCACATCTAGAGTCATTGCATGTGTGTTCTTCTCACAAACCACATCTAGAGCATTACATGTGTGTTCTTCTCACAAACCACATATGGATCCACCAGAGTTCATTGTATGTCTGTTCTTTTCACAAACCACAGCTAGAGTCATTGTATGTCCTGTTTCACAAACCACACATAGATCCACCAGTGTCATTGCATGTGTGTTCTTTTCACAAGCCACATCTAGAGTCATTGGATGTATGTTATTTTCACAAACCACATATTGATCCGCCAGTGTCATTGCATGTGTGTTGTTTTCACAAACCACATGCAGAGTCGTTGCATGTGTGTTCTTTTCACAAACCACATATGGATCCACCAGTGTGATTGCATGTGTGTTCTTTTCATTAACCACAGCTAGAGTCATTGCATGTCTGGTCTTTTCACGAACCACATATGGATCCACCGGTGTGATTGTATGTGTGTTCTTTTCACAAACCATAACTAGAGTCATTGCATGTGTATTCTTTTCATTAACCACATCTAGAGTCATTGCATGTGTGTTCTTTTCACAAACCACATATGGATCTACCAGAGTTCATTGCATGTCTGTTATTTTCACAAACCACATCTAGAGTCATTGCATGTGTGTTATTCTCACAAACCACATATGGATCCACCAGAGTTCATTGCATGTGTGTTATTTTCTTTAACCACAGCTAGAGTCATTGCATGTCTGTTCTTCTCACAAACCACATATGGATCCACCAAAGTTCATTGCATGTCTGTTCTTTTCACCAACCACATCTAGAGTTATTGCATGTGTGTTCTTCTCACAAACCACATCTAGAGTCATCGCATGTGTGTTCTTCTCACAAACCACACATGGATCCACCAGAGTTCATTGCATGTCTGTTCTTTTCACAAACCACATCTAGAGTCATTGCATGTTTGTTCTTCTCACAAACCACATATGGATCCACTAGAGTTCATTGCACGTGTGTTCTTTTCACAAACCACATCTAGAGTCATTGCATGTATGTTCTTCTCAGAAACCACATAAGGATCCACCAGAGTCATTGCATGTGTGTTCTTTTCACAAACCACAGCTAGAGTCCTTACATGTGTGTTCTTTTCACAAACCACATCTAGAGTCATTGCATGTGTGTTCTTCTCAAAAACCACAGCTAGAGTCATTGCATGTCTGTTCTTTCAATAAACCACACAAGGATCCACCAGATTCATTGCATCTCTGTTCTTTTCATTAACCACAGCTAGAGTCATTGCATGTGTGCTCTTTTGACAAAACACATCTAGATTCATTGCATGTGTGTTCTTCTGACAAACCACATACGGATCCACCTGAATTCATTGCATGTCTGTTCTTTTCACAAACCACAGCTAGAGTCATTGCACGTGTGTTCTTTTCACAAACCACATATGGATCCACAAGTGTCATCACATGTGTGTTCTTTTCATTAACTATAACTAGAATCATTGCATGTCTGTTCTTTTCGCAAACCACATATGGATCCACCAGTGTCATTGCATGTGTGTTCTTTTCACAAACCACATCTAGTCATTCCATGTGTGTTCTTCTCACAAACCACATATGGATCCACTAGAGTTCATTGCATGTGTGTTCTTTTCACAAACCACAGTTAGAGTCAGTGCATGTATGTTCTTTTGACAAACCACATAAGGATCCACTAGATTCATTGCATGTGTGTTTTTTCACAAACCACAGGTAGAGTCATTACATGTGGGTTCTTTTCATTAACCACATCTAGAGTCATTGCATGTGTGTTCTTTTCAGAAACCATATGGATCCACCAGTGTGATCGCATGTATGTTCTTTTCATTAACCACAGCTAGAGTCATTCCATGTATGTTTCTTCACAAACAACATATGGATCAACCAGTGTCATTGCATGTGTGTTCTTTTCACAAACCACAACTAGAGTCATTGCATGTGTGTTCTTTTCAGTAACCACATCTAGAGTCATCGCATGTGTGTTCTTCTCATAAACCACATATGGATCCACCAGAATTCATTGCACATCTGTTCTTTTCACAAACCACATCTAGAGTCATTGCATGTGTGTTCTTCTCACAAAGCACATATGGATCCACCGGAGTTCATTCCTTGTGTGTTATTTTCACAAACCACAGCTAGAGTCATTACATGTCTGTTCTTCTCACAAACCACACAAGGATCGACCAGAGTCATTGCATGTGTGTTCTTTTCACAAACCACAGCTAGAGTCATTGCATGTGTGTTCTGTTCACAAACCATATCAAGAGTCATTCCATGTGTGTTATTCTCACAAACCACAGCTAGAGTCATTGCATGTCTGTTCTTCTCACAAACCACGCAAGGATCCACTAGAGTCATTGCATCTCCGTTCTTTTTATTAACCATAGCTAGAGTCATTGCATGTGTGTTGTTATTACAAAGCACATATCGAGTCATTGCATGTGTGTTCTTCTCCCAAACCACATATGGATCCACCATAGTTCATTGCATGTCTGTTCTTTTCACAAACCACAACTAGAGTCATTGCATGCTTGTTCTTCTCACGAACCACACATGGATCCACCAGTGTCACTTCATGTGTGTTCTTTTCACAAACCACAGCTAGAGTCATTGGATGTATGTTCTTTTCACACACCACATATTGATCCACCAGTGTCATTGCATGTGTGTTCTTTTCACAAACCACATCTAGAGTCATTGAATGTGTGTTGTTTCACAAACCACATATGGATCCACTAGTGTGATTGCATGTGTGTTCTTTTCATTAACCACAGCTAGAGTCATTGCATGTCTGTTCTTTTCACAAACGACATATTGATCCACCAGTGTCATTGCATGTGTGTTCTTTTCACAAACCACATCTAGAGTCATTGCATGTGTGTTCTTTTCACAAACCACATATGGATCCACCAGTGTCATTGCATGTGTGTTCTTTTCATTAACCACAGCTAGAGTCATTGCATGTCTATTCTTTTCACAAACCACATATGGATCCACCAATGTAATTGCATGTGTGTTCTTCACACAAACCACATCTAGAGTCATTGCATGTGTGTTCTTTTCATTAACCACATCTAGAGTCATTGCATGTCTGTTCTTTTCACAAACCACAACTAGAGTCATTGCATGTCTGATCTTCTCACGAACCACACATGGATCCACCAGTGTCATTGCATGTGTGTTCTTTTCACAAACCACAGCTAGAGTTATTGGATGTATGTTCTTTTCACAAACCACATATTGATCCACCAGTGTCATTGCATGTGGGTTCTTTTCACAAACCACATCTAGAGTCATTGCATGTGTGTTCTTTTCACAAACCACATATGGATCCACTAGTGTGATTGCATGTGTGTTATTTTCATTAACCACAGCTAGAGTCATTGCATGTGTCTTCTTTTCACAAACGACATATTGATCCACCAGTGTCATTGCATGTGTGTTCTTTTCACAAACCACATCTAGAGTCATTGCATGTGTGTTCTTTTCACAAACCACATCAAGAGTCATTGCATGTGTGTTATTTTCACAAACCACATATAGATCCACCAGTGTCATTGCATGTGGGTTCTTTTCATTAACCACAACTAGAGTCATTGCATGTCTGTTCTTTTCACAAACCACATATGGATCCACCAATGTAATTGCATCTGTGTTCTTCACACAAACCACATCTGGAGTCATTGCATGTGTGTTCTTTTCATTAACCACATCTAGAGTCATTACATGTGTGTTCTTTTCACAAACCACATATGGATCCACCAGAGTTCATTCCATGTCTGTTCTTTTCACAAACCACATCTAGAGTCATTGCATATGTGTTCTTCTCACAAACCACATATGGATCCACCAGAGTTCATTGCATGTCTGTTCGTTTCACAAACCACATCTAGAGTCATTGCCTGTTTATTCTTCTCACAAACTACATATGGATCCACTAGAGTTCATTGCACGTGTGTTCTTTTCACAAACCACATCTAGAGTCATTGCATTTATATTCTTCTCACAAACCACATAAGGATCCTCCAGAGTCATTGCATGTGTGTTCGATTCACAAACCACAGCTAGAGTCCTTGCATGTGTGTTCTTTTCACAAACCACATCTAGAGTCATTGCATGTGTGTTCTTGTCACAAAGCACAGCTAGAGTCATTGCATGTCTGTTCTTTCAATATACCACACAAGGATCCACAAGATTCATTGCGTCTCTGTTCTTTTCATTAACCACACCTAGAGTCATTGCATCTGTGCTCTTCTCACAAACCACATCTAGATTCATTGCACGTGTGTTGTTCTCATAAACCACATATGGATCCACCAGAGTTCATTGCATGTCTGTTCTTTTCACAAACCATAGCTAGAGTCATTGCATGTGTGTTGTTTTCACAAACCACATATGGATCCACTAGTGTCATTGAATGTGTGTTCTTTTCATTAACCACAACTAGAGTTATTGCATGTCTGTTCTTTTCACAAACCACATATGGATCCACCAGTGTCATTGCATGTGTGTTCTTTTCACAAACCACATCTAGAGTCATTCCATGTGTGTTCGTGTCACAAAGCACATATGGATCCACCAGAGTTCATTGCATGTGTGTTCTTTTCACAAACCACAGCTAGAGGCATTGCATGTATGTTCTTTTGACAAAGCACATAAGGATCCACTAGATTCATTGAATGTGTGTTCTTTTCACAAACCATAGCTAGAGTCATTGCATGTGTGTTCTTTTCATTAACCACATCTAGAATCATTGCATGTGTGTTCTTTTCACAAATCACATATGGATCCACCAGTGTCATCATGTATGTTCTTTTCATTAACCACAGCAAGAGTCATTCCATGTTTCTTCTTTTCAAAAACAACATATGTATCCAGTGTCATTATGTGTGTTCTTTTCACAAACCACAGCTAGAGTCATTGCATGTGTGTTCTTTTCAGAACCCACATCTCGATTCATTGCATGTGTGTTCTTTTAACAAACCACATATGGATCCACAAAGTTCATTGCATGTCTGTTCTTTTCACAAACCATCTAGAGTCATTGCTTGTGTGTTCTTCTCACAAAGCATATATGGATCCACTGGAGTTCATTGCATGTGTGTTATTTTCAGAAACCACAGCTAGAGTCATTGCATGTTTGTTCTTCTCACAAACCACACAAGGATCCACCAGAGTTATTGCATGTGTGTTCTTTTCACAAACCACATCTAGAGTCATTGCATGTGTGTTCTGTTCACAAACCATATCAATAGTCATTGCATGTGTGTTATTCTCACAAACCACAGCTAGAGTCATTGCATGTCTGTTCTTCTCACAAACCACACAAGGATCCACCAGAGTCATTGCATCTATATTCTTTTCATTAATCACAACTAGAGTCATTGCTTGTGTGTTCTTCTGACAAACCACATCTAGAGTCATTGCATGTGTTTTCTTCTCACATACCACATATGGATCCACCAGAGTTCATTGCATGTTTGTTCTTCTCACAAACCACACATGCTTCCACCAGTGTCATTGCATGTGTGTTCTTTTCACAAACCACATGTAGAGTCATTGGATGTATGTTCTTTTCACAAACCACATATTGATCCACTAGTGTCATTGCATGTGTGTTCTTTTCACCAGCCACATCTAGAGTCATTGCATGTGTGTTCTTTTCACAAAGCACATATGGATCCACTAGTGTGATTGCATGTGTATTATTTTCATTAACCACAACTAGAGTCATTGCATGTATATTCTTTTCACAAACCACATATGGATCCACCAGTGTCATTGCATGTGTGTTCTTTTCACAAACCACAGCTAGAGTCATTGCATGTGTGTTCTTTTCATTAACCACATCTAGAGTCATTGTATGTGTGTTCTTCTCACAAACCACATAATGATCCACCAGAGTACATTGCATGTTTGTTCTTTTCACAAACCACATCTAGAGTTATTGCATGTCTGTTATTCTCACAAACCACATATGGATCCACCAGAGTTCATTGCATGTGTGTTATTTTCATTAACCACAGCTAGCGTCATGCCATGTCTGTTCTTTTTGCAAACCACATATGGATCCACCAGTGTCATTGCATGTGTGTTCTTTTCACAAATCACATCTAGAGTCATTGCATGTGTGTTCTTCTCACAAACCACATCTAGAGCATTACATGTGTGTTCTTCTCACAAACCACATATGGATCCACCAGAGTTCATTGTATGTCTGTTCTTTTCACAAACCACAGCTAGAGTCATTGTATGTCTGTTCTTCTCACAAACCACACATAGATCCACCAGTGTCATTGCATGTGTGTTCTTTTCACAAGCCACATCTAGAGTCATTGGATGTATGTTATTTTCACAAACCACATATTGATCCGCCAGTGTCATTGCATGTGTGTTGTTTTCACAAACCACATGCAGAGTCGTTGCATGTGTGTTCTTTTCACAAACCACATATGGATCCACCAGTGTGATTGCATGTGTGTTCTTTTCATTAACCACAGCTAGAGTCATTGCATGTCTGGTCTTTTCACGAACCACATATGGATCCACCGGTGTGATTGTATGTGTGTTCTTTTCACAAACCATAACTAGAGTCATTGCATGTGTATTCTTTTCATTAACCACATCTAGAGTCATTGCATGTGTGTTCTTTTCACAAACCACATATGGATCTACCAGAGTTCATTGCATGTCTGTTATTTTCACAAACCACATCTAGAGTCATTGCATGTGTGTTATTCTCACAAACCACATATGGATCCACCAGAGTTCATTGCATGTGTGTTATTTTCTTTAACCACAGCTAGAGTCATTGCATGTCTGTTCTTCTCACAAACCACATATGGATCCACCAAAGTTCATTGCATGTCTGTTCTTTTCACCAACCACATCTAGAGTTATTGCATGTGTGTTCTTCTCACAAACCACATCTAGAGTCATCGCATGTGTGTTCTTCTCACAAACCACACATGGATCCACCAGAGTTCATTGCATGTCATTCTTTTCACAAACCACATCTAGAGTCATTGCATGTTTGTTCTTCTCACAAACCACATATGGATCCACTAGAGTTCATTGCACGTGTGTTCTTTTCACAAACCACATCTAGAGTCATTGCATGTATGTTCTTCTCAGAAACCACATAAGGATCCACCAGAGTCATTGCATGTGTGTTCTTTTCACAAACCACAGCTAGAGTCCTTACATGTGTGTTCTTTTCACAAACCACATCTAGAGTCATTGCATGTGTGTTCTTCTCAAAAACCACAGCTAGAGTCATTGCATGTCTGTTCTTTCAATAAACCACACAAGGATCCACCAGATTCATTGCATCTCTGTTCTTTTCATTAACCACAGCTAGAGTCATTGCATGTGTGCTCTTTTGACAAAACACATCTAGATTCATTGCATGTGTGTTCTTCTGACAAACCACATACGGATCCACCTGAATTCATTGCATGTCTGTTCTTTTCACAAACCACAGCTAGAGTCATTGCACGTGTGTTCTTTTCACAAACCACATATGGATCCACAAGTGTCATCACATGTGTGTTCTTTTCATTAACTATAACTAGAATCATTGCATGTCTGTTCTTTTCGCAAACCACATATGGATCCACCAGTGTCATTGCATGTGTGTTCTTTTCACAAACCACATCTAGTCATTCCATGTGTGTTCTTCTCACAAACCACATATGGATCCACTAGAGTTCATTGCATGTGTGTTCTTTTCACAAACCACAGTTAGAGTCAGTGCATGTATGTTCTTTTGACAAACCACATAAGGATCCACTAGATTCATTGCATGTGTGTTTTTTCACAAACCACAGGTAGAGTCATTACATGTGGGTTCTTTTCATTAACCACATCTAGAGTCATTGCATGTGTGTTCTTTTCAGAAACCATATGGATCCACCAGTGTGATCGCATGTATGTTCTTTTCATTAACCACAGCTAGAGTCATTCCATGTATGTTTCTTCACAAACAACATATGGATCAACCAGTGTCATTGCATGTGTGTTCTTTTCACAAACCACAACTAGAGTCATTGCATGTGTGTTCTTTTCAGTAACCACATCTAGAGTCATCGCATGTGTGTTCTTCTCATAAACCACATATGGATCCACCAGAATTCATTGCACATCTGTTCTTTTCACAAACCACATCTAGAGTCATTGCATGTGTGTTCTTCTCACAAAGCACATATGGATCCACCGGAGTTCATTCCATGTGTGTTATTTTCACAAACCACAGCTAGAGTCATTACATGTCTGTTCTTCTCACAAACCACACAAGGATCGACCAGAGTCATTGCATGTGTGTTCTTTTCACAAACCACAGCTAGAGTCATTGCATGTGTGTTCTGTTCACAAACCATATCAAGAGTCATTCCATGTGTGTTATTCTCACAAACCACAGCTAGAGTCATTGCATGTCTGTTCTTCTCACAAACCACGCAAGGATCCACTAGAGTCATTGCATCTCCGTTCTTTTTATTAACCATAGCTAGAGTCATTGCATGTGTGTTGTTATTACAAAGCACATATCGAGTCATTGCATGTGTGTTCTTCTCCCAAACCACATATGGATCCACCATAGTTCATTGCATGTCTGTTCTTTTCACAAACCACAACTAGAGTCATTGCATGCTTGTTCTTCTCACGAACCACACATGGATCCACCAGTGTCACTTCATGTGTGTTCTTTTCACAAACCACAGCTAGAGTCATTGGATGTATGTTCTTTTCACACACCACATATTGATCCACCAGTGTCATTGCATGTGTGTTCTTTTCACAAACCACATCTAGAGTCATTGAATGTGTGTTGTTTCACAAACCACATATGGATCCACTAGTGTGATTGCATGTGTGTTCTTTTCATTAACCACAGCTAGAGTCATTGCATGTCTGTTCTTTTCACAAACGACATATTGATCCACCAGTGTCATTGCATGTGTGTTCTTTTCACAAACCACATCTAGAGTCATTGCATGTGTGTTCTTTTCACAAACCACATATGGATCCACCAGTGTCATTGCATGTGTGTTCTTTTCATTAACCACAGCTAGAGTCATTGCATGTCTATTCTTTTCACAAACCACATATGGATCCACCAATGTAATTGCATGTGTGTTCTTCACACAAACCACATCTAGAGTCATTGCATGTGTGTTCTTTTCATTAACCACATCTAGAGTCATTGCATGTCTGTTCTTTTCACAAACCACAACTAGAGTCATTGCATGTCTGATCTTCTCACGAACCACACATGGATCCACCAGTGTCATTGCATGTGTGTTCTTTTCACAAACCACAGCTAGAGTTATTGGATGTATGTTCTTTTCACAAACCACATATTGATCCACCAGTGTCATTGCATGTGGGTTCTTTTCACAAACCACATCTAGAGTCATTGCATGTGTGTTCTTTTCACAAACCACATATGGATCCACTAGTGTGATTGCATGTGTGTTATTTTCATTAACCACAGCTAGAGTCATTGCATGTCTCTTCTTTTCACAAACGACATATTGATCCACCAGTGTCATTGCATGTGTGTTCTTTTCACAAACCACATCTAGAGTCATTGCATGTGTGTTCTTTTCACAAACCACATCAAGAGTCATTGCATGTGTGTTATTTTCACAAACCACATATAGATCCACCAGTGTCATTGCATGTGGGTTCTTTTCATTAACCACAACTAGAGTCATTGCATGTCTGTTCTTTTCACAAACCACATATGGATCCACCAATGTAATTGCATCTGTGTTCTTCACACAAACCACATCTGGAGTCATTGCATGTGTGTTCTTTTCATTAACCACATCTAGAGTCATTACATGTGTGTTCTTTTCACAAACCACATATGGATCCACCAGAGTTCATTCCATGTCTGTTCTTTTCACAAACCACATCTAGAGTCATTGCATATGTGTTCTTCTCACAAACCACATATGGATCCACCAGAGTTCATTGCATGTCTGTTCGTTTCACAAACCACATCTAGAGTCATTGCCTGTTTATTCTTCTCACAAACTACATATGGATCCACTAGAGTTCATTGCACGTGTGTTCTTTTCACAAACCACATCTAGAGTCATTGCATTTATATTCTTCTCACAAACCACATAAGGATCCTCCAGAGTCATTGCATGTGTGTTCGATTCACAAACCACAGCTAGAGTCCTTGCATGTGTGTTCTTTTCACAAACCACATCTAGAGTCATTGCATGTGTGTTCTTGTCACAAAGCACAGCTAGAGTCATTGCATGTCTGTTCTTTCAATATACCACACAAGGATCCACAAGATTCATTGCGTCTCTGTTCTTTTCATTAACCACACCTAGAGTCATTGCATCTGTGCTCTTCTCACAAACCACATCTAGATTCATTGCACGTGTGTTGTTCTCATAAACCACATATGGATCCACCAGAGTTCATTGCATGTCTGTTCTTTTCACAAACCATAGCTAGAGTCATTGCATGTGTGTTGTTTTCACAAACCACATATGGATCCACTAGTGTCATTGAATGTGTGTTCTTTTCATTAACCACAACTAGAGTTATTGCATGTCTGTTCTTTTCACAAACCACATATGGATCCACCAGTGTCATTGCATGTGTGTTCTTTTCACAAACCACATCTAGAGTCATTCCATGTGTGTTCGTGTCACAAAGCACATATGGATCCACCAGAGTTCATTGCATGTGTGTTCTTTTCACAAACCACAGCTAGAGGCATTGCATGTATGTTCTTTTGACAAAGCACATAAGGATCCACTAGATTCATTGAATGTGTGTTCTTTTCACAAACCATAGCTAGAGTCATTGCATGTGTGTTCTTTTCATTAACCACATCTAGAATCATTGCATGTGTGTTCTTTTCACAAATCACATATGGATCCACCAGTGTCATCGCATGTATGTTCTTTTCATTAACCACAGCAAGAGTCATTCCATGTATGTTCTTTTCATAAACAACATATGGATCCACCAGTGTCATTGCGTGTGTGTTCTTTTCACAAACCACAGCTAGAGTCATTGCATGTGTGTTCTTTTCAGTAACCACATCTCGAGTCATCGCATGTGTGTTCTTCTCACAAACCACATATGGATCCACAAAAGTTCATTGCATGTCTGTTCTTTTCACAAACCACATCTAGAGTCATTGCTTGTGTGTTCTTCTCACAAAGCATATATGGATCCACTGGAGTTCATTGCATGTGTGTTATTTTCAGAAACCACAGCTAGAGTCATTGCATGTTTGTTCTTCTCACAAACCACACAAGGATCCACCAGAGTTATTGCATGTGTGTTCTTTTCACAAACCACATCTAGAGTCATTGCATGTGTGTTCTGTTCACAAACCATATCAATAGTCATTGCATGTGTGTTATTCTCACAAACCACAGCTAGAGTCATTGCATGTCTGTTCTTCTCACAAACCACACAAGGATCCACCAGAGTCATTGCATCTCTATTCTTTTCATTAATCACAACTAGAGTCATTGCTTGTGTGTTCTTCTGACAAACCACATCTAGAGTCATTGCATGTGTTTTCTTCTCACATACCACATATGGATCCACCAGAGTTCATTGCATGTTTGTTCTTCTCACAAACCACACATGCTTCCACCAGTGTCATTGCATGTGTGTTCTTTTCACAAACCACATGTAGAGTCATTGGATGTATGTTCTTTTCACAAACCACATATTGATCCACTAGTGTCATTGCATGTGTGTTCTTTTCACCAGCCACGTCTAGAGTCATTGCATGTGTGTTCTTTTCACAAAGCACATATGGATCCACTAGTGTGATTGCATGTGTATTATTTTCATTAACCACAACTAGAGTCATTGATGTATATTCTTTTCACAAACCACATATGGATCCACCAGTGTCATTGCATGTGTGTTCTTTTCACAAACCACAGCTAGAGTCATTGCATGTGTGTTCTTTTCATTAACCACATCTAGAGTCATTGTATGTGTGTTCTTCTCACAAACCACATAATGATCCACCAGAGTACATTGCATGTTTGTTCTTTTCACAAACCACATCTAGAGTTATTGCATGTCTGTTATTCTCACAAACCACATATGGATCCACCAGAGTTCATTGCATGTGTGTTATTTTCATTAACCACAGCTAGCGTCATGCCATGTCTGTTCTTTTTGCAAACCACATATGGATCCACCAGTGTCATTGCATGTGTGTTCTTTTCACAAATCACATCTAGAGTCATTGCATGTGTGTTCTTCTCACAAACCACAAATGGATCCACCAGAGTTCATTGCATGTGCGTTCTTTTCACAAACCACATCTAGAGTCATTTCATGTCTGTTCTTCTCACAAACCACATAAGGATCCACCAGAGTCATTGCATGTGTGTTATTTTCACAAACCACAGCTAGAGTCATTGCATGTGTGTTCTTTTTACAAACCACATGTAGAGTCATTGGATGTGTGTTCTTCTCACAAACCACAGCTAGAGTCATTGCATATCTGTTCTTCTCGCAAACCACACAAGGATCCACCAGAGTCATTGCATCTCTGTTCTTTTCATTAATCACAGCTAGAGACATTGCATGTGTGTTCTTCTCACAAACCACATCTAGAGTCATTGCATGTGTGTTATTCTCACAAACCACATATGGATCCACCAGAGTTCATTGCATGTCCGTTCTTTTCACAAACCACAGCTAGTCATTGCATGTCTGTTCTTCTCACAAACTACACATGGATCCACCAGTGTCATTGCATGTGTGTTCTTTTCACAAACCACATCTAGAGTCATTGGATGTATGTTCTTTTCACAAACCACATTGTAACACCTCAAAACCCCTAATCAAGATTATCAAGTTCTAATCACCCCAATTTAGGGTTAACAAAAACTTTTGTTTATAATATGAATATGAATGCATGTGTGATTTAAATTAGTGTAGAATTGATTGATTTTGCGATGCTTGATTGTTGAAAATGTTGTGAAATGGTTTAAAGATGAATGCTACATCATCTAGGCCATTTACAAACAAATTCAAAAGAAAAAGAAATCAAATATGAATAAATAAAGCAAATGGTCATTTTGGCCAAAGTTAACCACTAGGTCACTTTGAGTGTTCCTAGAAGAGAAATTCTAACAGAAACATTTCCACTTCTTTCCACCCCTTGCTAGACCAAGTAAAATTGTATCAAGGCCCACTTTACAAACTTACAAAAAAATTCTCCAAATCAATTTAATGGACATTTGAAAATTGAATCAAGTGTATGTGGTAAGATCACACTTTTTCAAAAACCCATCAAACCAATTCCCCTTAACCTCTCCAAGCAAACATGGATACTCAAGCTTAAGTTAAGATGACCCAAAAATTTTCATTCAAAAATTCCAATGTAAGTTTCTTGAGGCCATTACAACAAACACCTTGCAGACACTAAACTAACTACTGCCTAACTTCACTGTTTCCACAGTAATTCTCGACCATTTGATCTCTCCTTAACTCCCTTATCCCCTCTAGTGTCGAGCAGCACCCAGACCAACCCCCTTTGGCCGTTATGCACAGTGGAGCGCTGCCCATTTTTGGTCATCGTCGGCCGACAGTGGACAACGCGTTAGAAGCATCACCGCCCTCACCCACGACGTGCACTAGACACGCCTTGGTCTACCGCCACCCCCTATCCAAGCCACGAGCACTGCCAAGCCCTGGACCACCCTAGCTACGCCGCGCCCACCGCCTCTATGCCATGTCTAGAGCACGCCAGCTCGCCGTAGCCGACTGCCTCGCACAGACCGCGCCTTGCCACTACCGTGCACGCTCACGCCCCCCATGATCACAACAACCCCGCAGACACCCCCGTTCACCGCCGCGTGACCCGTAGCTGCCGCACGCCGTCGCAAACACCTACGCCTCTGCGTAGAGCACCGCACGTGCCCGACCAAACCACACCGCCCCACGCCTCGCCTTTAACAAGCAACAATCGCCAGGGAACACAGAACCACCCCTAGCCTCCGCCACGCTGATAGCAGCCTGTAGCGACGCCACCGTCGAGCTCGCGCCTGCACCGTTTGGTCCCCTCACCATAGTATAAGTAGAGGACTCCCCTGCCTCATTTCTCCACACCACTACACTCACCACTCCTCACTGATCCTCCCCCACTTCTTCCCGGAGCAAGGCAAGCTCTCCCTCGCTGGAATTTGGCCGGAGCCCGCCACTGCTGGAGGAGAAGGGCTCCGTTGATTTCGACCACCCCAAGCCCTGTCGCGACCACCGCTGGAACCGCCATCATCTACCACGTCGATTGCCCCCGTATCGACCCTAGCTGGAGCCCAGGTGAGCCTAGCCAGGCCCCCACCGCTACACTAGGTTAATTTCTCGCCAGAGCAGTTCATCGTCGACGATGACTCCCAGCCGTTAGATTATAATTAGATCGCACGGTCTAGATTTGCTGATAATGTTTCGTTTAGATGCAGTCGTTGACCAGTTCATATTCGGCTGACCCCAATACTTTGTCTTGATGTTGGGTCGGCTGTTTAGCTTTAGCTTTCGCCAAACTGAAATTGAAATATTGATTTTCCATTTTAGTTAAAACCCTATTCTGTACCTAGATTCAAAAATCAATTCAAAGAGTTTCACTGTACCAAATTGCATGATTCCAATTTTGTTAGAAAGATATTTAAATTATTTATCCAAGCCCGTTGGATTTAAGTTATTTGGAGTTAGATATAATCTATAGTAAAAATAACAAGACATAGGCTTTCTCAACTTCAAACATTTTTCAAAAATCAACCATAAATGCTTTTGAGTTGATTCCAACTCTCAAAAATCACTTTTCTAAAATAAGATAAATAAGATTTAGTCTTTAATCCATGTGATGATTGTGATGATGCTAGATCATCAAGTGTGAGCCTTAGTGTGATAAATAGACATAGTTAAGTATTGTTTGGTGATTGTGTATCCCGTATTCATTTATAGACGATAGTACCGACCAAGGATACGAGGAGGAGGAGTACTACCAAGAAGAAGATGAAGAAAACTTCAATCACTGCACCAACCAAGGCAAGCTATTATGAGCAAGCTAGAACTTTGCAAGTCATTCTTGCAAAATAACTTAATAAAGATGCATTAGGCATGCTTTGGTTATATACCTTTGATTTATACCAATCCCAAGTTTGACTTGCAAGCTTTTTTCTTTTTACTTTACCAAAGTTCTTTACTTTTAGTTAGTGCTTTGTGAGTATTTGTAAAGGTCGTATAGATAGCATAAAGAGAATAAAACTAGGCCTATACTTAGATGTCATTCTATGGCATGAGATTGAAGATTAGCACCCCTCAGTAGTGAACACTCTTAACTTTAGTGGCTAGTGCTAAGCATAAAAGTTGATCTCTTTAGATGGGAATACTTGGTGAAAATGATTATGAAAACCTTGGAATGATGCTTCATTCTATTGAGATGTTTTGACATGTGTTGAGAAACACAATGGTTTGATGATGAAAATGTTGAGGCATGAGCCTTAGCCCTTTTTAAAAACTGATGGTTGGGTTCAAATGCGATACCATTCCAATTTTACCGTACAACCACAATACCTGAATTGGGTAGGGCTTAGCCTGAAGTTTATATGCATTAGTATGGGGTTCCCTCACGGAAGAGGTTTGAGCTGAGGCTACCTCTTGATGATGTCCACCTATGCAGTGCGCAGGATGGCAGATGGCCATGGCTGGGAGGCTACGCTCATAGGGGAGGTGCCTATACTAGGGTGTGTAATTGAAAGGGTATGATTGATTATCCGCATACTAAGTATGATTGATACAGGGTTATCCCTGACGGATGTATCGAATTTTGTGGTGAAAGTGTACCACCTCTGCAGAGTGTCAAACTATTCGAATAGCCGCGTCCGCGGTCATGGACAGTTGGAGTGGCCATACTATTCCGTCGTCAGATGTTTTCAAAATGACTTGTGAAGTGAACTATGATTTTTGACTTGACCACAACAGGGTTATGGATATGAAAAATAGTTTCCCAGTTAAGTGATTTAGAACATTTAAATTAGTTTTCTTTACTTCTAAACTCAGTTTAGATAAATCTAGCTTTTTGCAAATAAACCTGGAGCTTAAGATTCCTACTAGAACTACCTTACTTGTTAGTGATAGTTCGCGAGTACTTAAAGAGTACTCATGGCTTTGTCCCTGGCTATTTCCGTGGCCATACTATGAGCAAGACTACCAGGATGATGGACAGCAGGAGGTCTACGACAACTAGGATCATCTCCCATCGTCAGCATTGCTTGTGACCCTGAAGATGGAGCCCACTACTACACTTTATTATTCCGCTACTTGTTTGTATTAAGACTGGATCATGAGATCCTTTATTTGTGTAAGACCTTATTATGGTTTGTAATGGATGATGTACTGTGATATCCAATCTGTTATGTCTCGCAAAAATGGTAATCCTGGGATTGCGGGGTATGGGATAACAGGCATCTGGGATTAAAAATGCAGGTGTTAACAAGTTGGTATCAGAGCGATCCTGACCATAGGAGACCCTAGTTAGAATGGACGTCCGAACAAAAATTTAGTTTCAAAACAACAGAAGTGAGTACTTATGAAAACATATTCCCACTCTTATCCTTGATTCTTTCAAAAAATTCATGTTCCTCAAACATTCTTACATCCCTACATAAAATTTGACACACTTGTGCACCCCACTAACTTACTCATCCTCAATTCTTATAGATGGAAGTTCAGTATTGCAAGTTTTACCAGTTGGGCAACGGAGTCCAACTGATCTTTGAGAGGGATCTAGATGCACAGTTAGAGTATCTTGAGCGCCTGCATCCAGAATTCTTCATGGCACAACTCAACGATCACATCGAAGGAGATCTACAATGGCTAATAGTTGCAGATCTCAGAGGCAAGATGGAAGCACCAACTTCGGACAAGATCCAATTCACCTTGCGAGAAAACAACTGGCTAGATGGATTAGCCAGGGCCATGCATGAAGCTCTCGCCCATCTATGTGGGCAAAACATCAACTTGATCCAGGGAACTCGCTTTGCTCACTACGCAAGGCGTGATTCTATGGGAATGCCATTGGAGATGCCATGACATCCAGAGTTGAAGCACCAGGTGGACAATCTTGACTTCATGCAGTATGATAGGCAGAAGGAGTTGGACAATGCTCACAACTACGCCAAGCCAACCTAGCCACTCTTCAACAGATAGCTCAGATGGCCCACAATAATCAAGGCCATGGAAACCAGGATCATCATGGATCCAAGCTTAAGAACTTTCAGAATACCAATCCACCTACCTTTAGTAAGTTTGAGGATCCCTTAGATGCTGATGACTGGCTGCAAACTAAGGAGAACAATCTGGAAGTCGCAGAAGTTGAAGCCAATGAGAAGGTACTGTTTGCCACCCATTATCTGGCAGGAGATGCAAGAGCCTGGTGGAATAGCACTCGCACCATGAACGACAGTCAGATGATTACTTGGGAAGCATTCAAGATCAAGTTCAGCTGCACCCATGTGCCCCAAGGTTTAGTCACCAGAATCAGAGATGAGTTCAGAGAACTGAAGCAAGGCAGGATGACGGTAGTTGAGTACCGTGACAAATTTCTATCGCTAGCTAGATATGCCCCTGATGAGATTAACACTGAAGCCAAGAAGAAGGAAAGATTCCTGAACGGACTGCATGATGAGATGCAGACTGTGTTAGTCAACATCCATTTTGAAGATCTAGAAGAGCTTGTAGACTCTGCCATCCATATGGAAGGGAAGATCAACCAAGCCAATGACAACCGCAAGCGCAGGATGATGCACCAGACTGGGTCCCACAATACTCAGAAGTATCGTCCCAAACCGTCTACAGGATATGCCTCAAGGAACAATAGACCCCCTCTGTCCCGTCCAACCTATCCCAATCGTAGCGGAGGAAACTTGAAGTCTAGAGGAAACAACAACAACAACCCCGGCAACTCCAACAACTTCAACATGCACCACCCAAGTCCAACAACAACAACAACAACAATACTGCCCCAAGGACTGGAAGTAATGTTGTGCCTGTTGCAGCCAAAGACAAGTCCCAGATTACTTACTTTGAATGTGGAGTCAAGGGTCACTACTCCAATGAGTGTCCCAAGAAGCTTGCAGCCACCACCAATGTGAATGCACCAGCTTAGCAGCAACACCGTGTTCAGCCTGGAAGGAGATTTGCCCCAGGGAATTCGCTCAACCGCAACGACCGTCTGTTCCACATGAATGCTGAGGAAGCCCAGGAAGCGCCAGATGTCGTGCTGGGTATGTTTTCTATTAACTCAGTACTTGCAAGAGTGTTGTTTGATTCTGGAGCATCGCACTCATTTGTTATAGAACAATTTGCATACACTAGTAAGATTCAACCAACAAAATTGAAGCATATTATGATAGTTCAAATACCTGGTTCAACCACCAAAGCTAGAAAAATTTGCAAGGCTGCACCTATCAGAATCCATGGGATAGATTTGTATGCCAATCTAATAGTACTTGGAACCAAAGGTTTGGAAGTAGTACTAGGAATGGATTGGATGTTGAAACATAAAGGATTGATCGACTGTGCCAAGAAAGCCATAACCATGACCAGTAGGTCTGGACTAACAGTAGAGCATGTATCTGAAACCTTGCCCCGTCAATTTAAGTGCAACAAGAGTCTAGCCCAACCAACCCTAGACCAAGTCAGAGTAGTCTGTGAATACCCCGACGTATTCCCAGATGAATTGCCCGGTATGCCCCCGGATCGGGATATCGAGTTCATCATTGAACTAATTCCTGGAACTGGACGCATAGCTTAAAGACCTTATAGCATGAACCCCTCTGAACTAGTGGAGCTGAAGAAGCAACTTGATGCTATGCTGGCGAAAGGTTTGATTCAACCAAGTGCATCGCCGTGGAGATCGCCTGTTTTGTTTGTGGATAAGAAAGATGGAGGTAACTGTTTATGCACGGATTACCGGAAGATGAATGATGTCACCATCAAAAACAAGTACCCACTGCCAAAGATCGAGGATCTGTTTGACCAGTTGACTGGTGCCAGAGTGTTTTTTAAGATTGATCTTAGAACTGGTTATCATCAACTCAAGAATCATGCAACAGATATTCCAAAGACCGCCTTTACCTCCAGATATGGATTGTATGAGTATACAGTCATGCATTTTGGATTAACCAATGCCCCTGCTTATTTCATGAATCTCTTGAATAAGATTTTTATGAACTTTCTGGATAAGTTTGTCGTTGTTTTTATCGAAGATATTCTAATCTATTCAAAGTCAAAAGAAGACCATGATCTACACCTGAGAACCATCCTTGAAACCCTTAGAGGGCATCAGTTGTATGCTAAGGTTAGAAAATGTGAGTTCGGGTTGAAAGAAGTAGGATTCCTAGGACATATTGTGTCGGCAGGAGGAGTCGCTGTTGATCCCGCCAAGATCAAAGATGTTGAAGAATGGAAAGCCCCAACCACTCAAACTCAAGTCCATGCATTTCTCGGATTAGTGGGATATTACCGCAAGTTTGTTGAAGGATTTTCGAGTATCGCAAGACCAATGACCCAATTGTTGAAGAAAGATAAGAAGTTTGAATGGACCGACAAATGTGAAGCAAGTTTCAAGAGCTCGAGAAGAGATTGATTTCAGCCCCAATCTTGATTATGCCAGATATCAAGAAGCCTTTTGATGTGTATTGTGATGCATCCAAGATTGGTTTCGGATGTCTATTGATGCAAGAAGGCAAAGTCATAGCATATCTGTCCCGACAACTGAAGAAGCATGAGCAAAACTACCCTACCCATGACCTTGAACTAGCAGCCGTAGTTTTAGCCTTGAAGACCTGGCGTCATTACCTTATGGGTAACCGTTGTGAGATTTATTCGGATCACAAGAGTCTGAAGTATATTTTCACTCAGAAGGAGTTGAATATGAGGCAAAGGAGATGCATAGAGTAAATCAAGGATTATGACCTTGACATTCACTATCACCCCGGCAAAGCCAATGTGGTAGCGGATGCTCTTAGCAGATTGCCGTGTAGACTAAACACCATGATCAAAGAAGCCCAACCAAGTTTGCGTGAAGAGTTGGAGCAGTTTTGAACAGAGCTTGTTAGCAAAGGATTATTAGCTAGCATTGAACTTCAACCCACTTTGATCAGTCATATCAAGGAGGCGCAGAAAGGAAATGCAAGTATCGACGGAATCAAGCGTCGTATCGATATAGGAAAGGTACCCGGATTCATCAAAGATGAAGAAGGAGTTTTGTGGTACAAAGGACGTATCTGTGTGCCAGCATATTCCGAGCTGAAGCAAGTTATCATGCAAGAAGCTCATGATACTCTTTATTCTATCCACCCTGGAGGAACGAAGATGTATCAGGATTTGAAGGAGCAATTTTGGTGGCACAAGATGAAGAGAGAAATCGGAAGCTACATAGCTAAGTGTGATATCTGTCAGCGAGTCAAAGCGAAACATCAGAGACCCGCAAGACTTTTGCAAACATTGCAGATTCCGGAATGGAAATGGGATTCCATCAGAATGGACTTTATCACCGGTTTGCCTACATCTAGTAGGGGAAATGACTCTATTTGGGTCATAGTGAATAGACTGTCCAAGGTAGCCCATTTAATACCTGTCAAGACTACCTACCAGAGTTCGAAACTAGCAGAGTTGTACATTGCTAGAATCATCAGTTTGCATGGAACCCCTAAGACCATAGTGTCGGATCGAGGAACCCAGTTTACCTCAAGATTTTGGCAGAAAGTCCAAGAAGGATTAGGAACCAAGTTGAATTTTAGCACAACTTATCACCCGCAGACCGATGGACAAACTAAAAGAGTCAACCAAATCTTAGAAGATATGTTGAGAGCTTGTGTACTAGAGTATGGATCAAAATGGGAAGATTGTCTGCCTTTCGCAGAATTCTCATACAACAATAGTTATCAAGCCAGTTTGCAAATGGCCCCATTTGAGTTCTTATATGGAAGAAAGTGTCGTACCCCCTTGAATTGGTCGCAAGTAGGAGAGAGTCAGATTTTCGGACCCGACATCCTATGAGAAGCTGAAGAGAAAGTTCACAAAGTCTGTGAGCACCTCAAGACCACCCAATCTAGATAGAAGAGTTATGCTGACAAGAGACGTAGAGACCTGACTTTCAATGTTGGAGATTTTGTGTATCTCAAAGTGTCACCCTTGAAAGGAATGCAACGTTTTCAACTGAAAGGGAAGTTAGCCCCCAGATATATTGGACCCTTCAAGATTTTGAATCACCGAGGAGAAGTATCATATCAACTGGAACTGCCAGAGGAGATGTCAGCCATCCATGGTGTGTTCCATATCTCGTTACTTCGCAAATGCCTAGAAGTTCCGGAGAATACCGAAGTTTTCAAGAACATCGATCACCGAGCCATAAATATCAACAAGGATCTGACATATCGTGAAGTACCCATCCGTATTTTGGAAGAAGCCTTCAGAACCACCAGGATCCAGAGTATAAAATTTCTCAAGATCCAATGGAGCAACCATACCGAAGACGAAGCTACTTGGGAACGAGAAGATTACATTAGGACTGAGTTTCCAGATCTCTTTCGTTCCAAGTTTTTCTTAAATCTTGGGACGGGATTTTGTTTAAGGAGGGAAGGTTTGTAACACCCCAAAAACCCTAATCAAGATTATAAAGTTCTAATCACCCCAATTTAGGGTTAACAAAAACTTTTGTTAATAATTTGAATATGAATGCATGTGTGATTTGCATTAGTGTAGAATTGATTGATTTTGCCATGCTTGATTGTTGCAAATGTTGTGAAATGGTTTAAAGATGAATGCTACACCATCTAGGCCATTTACAAACAAATTCAAAAGAAAAAGAAATCAAATATGAATAAATAAAGCAAATGTCATTTTAGCCAAAGTTAACCACTAGGTCACTTTGAGTGTTCCTAGAAGAGAAGTTCTAACAGAAACATTTCTACTTCTTTCCACCCCTTGCTAGACCAAGTAAAATGTATCAAGGCCCACTTTACAAACTTACAAAAACATTCTCCAAATCAATTTAATGGACATTTAAAAATTGAATCAAGTGTAGGTGGTAAGATCACACTTTTTCAAAAACCCATCAAACCAATTCCCCTTGACCTCTCCAAGCAAACATGGATACTCAAGCTTAAGTTAAGATCACTCAAAAAATTTCATTCAAAAATTCCAAAGTAAGTTTCTTGCAGCCATTACAACAACCACCTTGCAGACACTAAACTAACTACTGCCTAACTTTACTGTTTCCATAGTAATTCTTGACCATTTGATCTCTCCTTAACTCCCTTGTCGCCTCTAGTGTCGAGCAGCACCCAGACCAACCCCCCTTTGGCAGTTATGCACAGTGGATCGCCGCCCATTTTTGCCTGTCACCGGCCGACAGTGGACAGCGTGTTAGAAGCCTCGCCACCCTCGCCCACGACGTGCACCAAAAGCGCCTCGTTCAACTGCCACCCTTGTCCAAGCCACGACCACTGCCAAGCCCTGGACCACCCTAGCTATGTCGCGCCCACCACCTCTGTGCCATGTCCAGAGTGCGCCAGCTCGCCGTAGCCGACCTCCTCACATAGACCACGCCTTGCCATCGTCGTGTACGCTCACGCCCGCCATGATCACAAAGAACCTGCAGACACCCTCGTCGCCACCGCAGGCGACCATTGCCGACGCGTCAGAACACCTCCGCCTCCGTGCAGAGCACCGCACGCGCTCGACCAAACCACACCGCCCCACGCCTCGCCTTTAAGCCAGCAACGATCGCCAGGAACACAAAGATCCCTCTAGCTCACGCCGATAGCAGCAGAAGCGCCACTGCCGTAAGCGCCCGCACCGTTCGGTCCCCTCGCCGTAGTATAAGTAGAGGCCTCCCCTGCCTCATTTCTCTACACCACTATAGTCATCACTCCTCACTAATCCTCCCCCACTTCTTCCCAAAGCAAGGCGAGTTCTCCCTCACCGGAATTTGGCCGGAGCTCGCTGCTGCTGGAGGAGAAGGGCGCCGTCGATTTCGACCACCCCAAGCCCTGCCGTGACCACCGCTAGAACCGCCATCGTCTACCACGTCGATCGCCCCCGTCGCTGACCCTAACTGGAGCCTAGGTGAGCCTAGCCAGACCCCCACCGCCGTGCTTGGTTAATTTCTCACCGGAGCAGTTCATGGTCGACGATGACTCCCAGCCGTTAGATTAGAATTAGATCGTATAGTCTAGATTCGCCGATACCATTTCGTTTAGATGCGGTCACTGACCAGTGGGTCCGCGCTGTCAGTAGCCCACTACGCTGTGCAGTGCAATTGGGTCGTCCCGTTTAGCTTTCCCGCTCAGGCCTGGAAATTCAAATATTGATTTTCCATTTTAGTTAAAACCCTATTCTGTACGTAGATTCAAAAATGAATTCAGAGAGTTTCACTGAACCAAATTGCATGATTCTAATTTTGTTAGAAATATATTTAAATTATCTATCCAAGCCCGTTGGATTTAAGTCATTTTGAGTTAGAGATAATCTATAGTAAAAATAACAAGACAGAGGCGTTTTCAACTTCAAACATTTTCAAAAATCAACCGTAAATGCTTTTGAGTTGATTCCAACTCTCAAAAAAATATTTGATAGTATCTATCTGAATATGTAAAAATACTTAGGTTTGCATGCAGTGACATTGGACTAGTACCAAAAGAATGCTATTAGGGCATTTCTAGTCACTTTAAATCTATTAAATGATAATTATAAACTTTGTAAAATATGACCAACCTTTTAAATCATATTCCCATATATTAGAATATGTGGTGATGACATGTGTCCACATGATCCCATATTCTATTTGGAGAATATTAAATCTTAATTATTTTCACGGAGTAGAAATTACTTTTCTAAAACAAGATGAATAAGATTCAGCCTTTAATCCATGTGATGATTGTGATGATGCTAGATCATCAAGTGTGAGCCTTAGTGTGCTAAATAGACATAGTTAAGTATTGTTTGGTGATTGTGTAGCCCATATTCATTTATAGACGATAGTACCGACCAAGGATACAAAGAGGAGGAGTACTACCAAGCAGAAGACAAAGAAAACTTCAATCACTACACCAACCAAGGCAAGCTATTATGAGCAAGCTAGAACTTTGCAAGTCATTCTTGCAAAGTAACTTAATCAAGATGCATTAGGCATGCTTTGGTTATATACCTTTGATTTATACCAATCCCAAGTTTTACTTGCAAGCTTTATTCTTTTTACTTTACCATAGTTCTTTACTTTTAGTTAGTGCTTTGTGAGTATTTGGAAATGTAATATAGATAGCATAAAGAGCATAAAACTAGGCCTATACTTAGATGTCATTCTATGGCATGATATTGAAGATTAGCACCCCTCATTAGTGAACACTCTTAACTTTAGTGGCTAGTGCTAAGCATAAAAGTTGATCACTTTAGATGGGAATACTTGGTGAAAATGATTATGAAAACCTTGGAATGATGCTTCATTCTATTGGCGAGGTGTGTGTATCACCAAGCCTTCAGGGTGGGCACGATTTTTGAGGCATGTCTCTCTGAGGCCCCGTCCACCGCTCTCACTGGCGTAAATCCAGCGCCGTCGCACACCATAACATGGGTTCCTCTGTCCTAGATTCTTCTGGTGGTGATTGGAAGATCACCTACTCGGGAAGTTCCACCGATGGTAAGTTCCTTGTTGGATCTCTGATTCTCTCGGCTAAACGCTGGCTGGTCATTCTCAATGCCAATGGTTATCCGCTGGAGGGTAAATGCTTGGAAAATGGGGAGGTGCTCTCGATAGGATCAGTGGTGAGGTTCCCCTCTGACCTTGCTAGGATCAATGATCTCTCGACCTCCTCTTCTGGATTTCTTGGGAATTCTTCTGGTGAGGTTGACAAGGCTGAAGATTTGAAATTTATGTGGCACATTACGTGTTCTTCCTTGCCTTCTGATGATTTAGACAAAGTCCCTGGATTTTTGGTCCTTTATTCTCTTGCTAAGAGGATTGTGTTGCTTAATCAAGATAAGGTGGTGATTGATGCTAGGTTCCTTATTCAAAATGAGAAGATCTTCTCGAGAGTGACTTTAGATCTTGTGGTCAAAAAAGTTGTTGTGGGTGCTCAAATCTTTGAGGACCTTAATTCCGACAAGGTTCAAGTTTCATCGGACAGGATCAACAAGTGCACTTCATTGGATTTCTCTAAAGGGAAATTTTTTGAGATGGATATCTTCAAAAAATTTGGTCACCACATCAATTTCTCAGGGGGTTTCCGAAGGCCTTTTTTTCTGGTTGGCTCTTTTGGTCGAGCCAACTTTAAAATTGATATTCATACTATTGGCATTGCTCTTGAAGCTTGTTTTGGTGGCCTAGCTTCAAAATTTCAAGTCAAAATCCTCCAAGACAGAACGTTTCGATTTTCATTCGCTTCACGTGCTGTGGGTTTTGAAATCTGTAATTCAAGTACTTTCTCAAATGAGTTTTTTGTCTTGAAAATCAACTTGTGGGGTGAAGGTGGTCCGAATTGGAGATTTGAGGAGAAAGAATATTACAAAGAATTGGACAAGGACTGGACTTTTGTTTCGTACAAAAAGAAAAAGAATTCTTCGGTGTTTGACCGTATCGGTTTGCCGAATTCCTCGTCAACGGCCCATGCAATAACGGTCAAATCATGGGTGATATTAAGAGAAATAAACCTGGCACGTCGTTTGTGGAAATTGTGGTTAATGGGAGAGTTATTTAGGATGTGACATCTCCTGCAGACAACAAATCGTCCTCATTTAATCTGCCTGGTCTTTTGCCTTATTTGAAATTCCCAACTTTCCGTTCACGTCCTTGGCATGACAAATCCTACCTTAATTGGTCCAGGGCCCATGTCTCGCCGTAAGTTTCGCAGCCCAGGGTGTTTGATTGTCTAAAAGACTGCCCTTGCACAAAAAAAGAAAAATCCCAAACCCCCTGCCTCCTGAACTCCCACGCCTGCAGAAACCCCAACTACCTTGCTCCGCTCGTCGCCGGTGACAACCGTTTCCGCAATGGCCAACATTCCGCTGGACCCGCAGCCTTTCCTACCACATGGCTTTGAGATTTTGCAGGTGGCTGGCAGGAATCGTGTCAAGAGGGTGGTGGTTCCTCGTCGTCTACGGGCTCATGAACAGTATGCTATTGTGAACATTCATCCCCTCCCCCTGGTCCAGTTCCTTTCAAAAATATCAGAGATGTGTTGCAAGATTTCTTTTTCAATGAGGCTCGTGTGGATTTCTGTGATATCCAAGACTATCCTTTTGGCTATGCATATGTTCAATTTAACAATGTCAGCGACCGTGACCGTTTAATCGCTGCTGGCCCAATCCCTTTCCAAGATGTTGCAATCTCGTTTGCTAGGCACAATGAAGGAATTAACTGGCGTAGAACTCAGTTTAACAATGAATGTTGGGTCATGCTTCTAGGACCTCCTCTTGATCATTGGCATACTAATGATCTAAATGCTATATTTTCTAATATTGGAAAGGTGTTGCTTTGGGAAAGGGACCCTGAGCACAAAGGCAGAATCATTGCTAAGGTCAGAGTCACTGGCCTATTGGATGTGCCTAAAAGTGTTAGATTCACCATTGGGGACCTTGTGGAAACTGAATCATGGACTTTCTCTGTGGAACTTTAAACAACAACCTCCTGGGTAGGGGCCCACCTGATGAGGACCCACTTCCTTATGAGGATGCTGACCCTCATCCTCTGCCAGTATTGGGACCTATTTTTGGTCCTCCTCCCCCACCACCTCCTCCACAGCCTGAAGGTGGCATTGGTGGATGGGACCAGTGGGTTGATCCTGCTCCTCAACAAAATAATGCTGGTTGGGGGCAATGGAATGCACCTGTTCAAGGGCCAGTTTTTGCAGAGGGAGTGGACATGCCTATTGATAACTTGGATTTGCCACCTTAGGAGGCTGACAGTGTTGTTACTGGTTCCATTCCTGCTGTCAATATTTCCTCTGATAATGACAATGCTTCTGTTCATGGGGATGATGATATTAAGGTGGAGCAGTAGACTGTTGAAGTTACCCAGGATGTTGGTATGGATGATGGACTGCTCAACATCCTCCAGAATTACTAGGGTTCTAATGAGGGGAATCTGCAGGATGATTGGATGATTGAAGACACTAACCTTCTCTCTCCCAATGAGGCTCATTTTCAAGTGGGGATGGCTTTCACTCCTTTTGTCAATACCTCTGATGTGCTGGCTACAAATCAGACCTTCTCCAAGCAAGGACTGGAACTCTAGGACAGATTCTTTGCTCCTCACATCAACAATTCTTCACCTGGCAAAAACATACTGCAATGTGATATTCCTGTAAGTTGGTTTAACTTTATAACCCTCATGCTCCTCACTCCTGAAAAATTCAGTTGGGCAAAGCACTTTCTTACTTCTCCTCTTTGGGATATTATAAAGGAGCTAATTACTGAAGAAAATACCTTTACTTTCATTATCCTTGATGAATGTGTTGGACAGATGCCTCCTCACTGCCTGAATGATTCTCCATCAAACCTGATGGTGCCCAATGCTCCACCAAAAAAAGAAGGGAAAAAGAACCAATGGTGGACACTGAGGTGACAAGGAGTCCCAGAATTGTGGAGCTTAATGGGGGATTTAAAAGTCATGTGAATTGCTCTGATATAAATTGTCTCTCTTGCAATGCTGCTCCACCTTGTCTCAGCAATAAAGTTGTTAAAAACCTTGCTGATTCTTTTTGTAAGGTTAAGGAGGGTGAGCTTGAGAAAAGGCTGCTGAAGAAGAGCAGGATCAATGATCTGACCATCAAGCCACCTAGAAAGCCTAGACCAAAGAAGAATGGTACTGACACAAACTTGTCTGGCAAGAAGAAAGGTGGAGCTGCTGAATCCTGTGGACAACAGTCTAAGAAGAAATCTCCTAAATAGATATTTTAGTGTCTAAAAAATACTGTCATTTTGTGTCTGGACCAATTGCTCTTGGATTCTGTTATGAGCTTCTTAGTATCATTATGCTGCTATGTATTACTATGACTTCAGTACCTTGTGATAAGTTTAAGTCTGTTTGTGTGAATACATATCTTGTGTCACCCCAATGTTATTCCCCCATTGGTTATCAATGAATAACAACAGAAAATGGAACATACTGAACTGGAATCTCAGAGGCATTAACTCTAAGAAGAAATGGTTGGCTTTAAAAAGCAAAATCATTGAATCTGAATGTGACATCATTTGTCTCCAAGACACTAAGAGAGAAACCTTTGACATGAATTACTTAAAGAAATTCTGTCCAAGTAAGTTTGACATCTTTGACTTTCTCCCTTCAATTGGTGCTTCTGGAGGGATTATCATCATCTAGAACAGTTCTTTGTTTAATGGAACCAGAGCATTCCAAAATGAATTTTCCACTTCTGTCACCTTCTCCTCCCTGCTTTCTAATGACTCCTGGACACTTACAAACATCTATGGTCCATGTCAAGCTGATAGAAAAGAGGATTTTTTGGAATGGTTTTCCAACATCATGATGCCTGATAATATGGACTGGCTTGTCTTAGGAGATTTTAATCTTATCAGAAGACTTACTGATAGAAATAAATGTGGAGGTGATGTTACTAATACTATGCTTTTTAATGAGGCTATCAGCAACCTGGGCTTGTTGGGTTACCTCTGAAAGGAAGGAAATATACTTGGAGCAACATGCAGAAAGACCCCCTTCTGGAAAGGCTGGACTGGTTTCTTACATCTAGTTCCTGGACCCTCAAATACCCATATACTTTTGTTACCCCCCTTTCCAAGCCTACTTCAGATCACCTTCGTTGTTTTATTTCAATTGGAACAAACATTCCCAAAGCACAAGTTTTTAGATTTGAAAATTTGCTGGCTACATCATTCTGATTTTAAGCAGATTGTGCAAAATGCCTGGAATATACCAGTGGATCACCATGACTTGGCAAAAAGGATTTGTGCCAAATTGAAAAATGTGAGGAGAGGTATCAAGATTTGCGCCAAGCAATTACCATGTTTAAAAGACCAAATAAAGAAGGTTTATGACACAATTGACCTCCTGGATTTGCTTGAAGAGTCTAGAACTTTAACCATCAATGAATGGCACCTCAGGGACCTCCTGAAATCTCATATAATTTCTCTGCTCCAAAATCAAAACACCTATTGGAAACAAAGAGGAAAAATAAAATGGGTGAAATTAGGTGATGAAAACACAAAGTTTTTTCACTCCGAAGCCACCATCAGCTATAGACACAACTATATTTCAATGATTAAGAATGACAGTGGACAAGAATTCTTTAATCACTCTGACAAGGCTGACATTCTATGGAATGACTTCAAAGCTAGATTGGGTACTAAGATCAAAACTGAGATGCTTTTCAATCTTGAAGATTTCTATGGAAATGGTATGACTGATGAGATGAAGATCTCACTTGAAGGACCTTTTCTTGAGAAAAGAAGTTGAGGGGGGAATATCTGATTTGCCAAATGACAAGTTTCCTGGACCTGATGGTTTTAACAATGAATTTATCAAAAGCTGCTGGTCAATCATGGGAAATGATATCAAATTGCTCATCCTTGATTTCTATAATGAGAAGGTCTCTCTTGAAAGTATCAACTCCTCCTACATTACTCTCATTCCTAAAGTATCAAACCATTCTACCCCTTCTGATTTCAGACCAATATCCTTATTAAACTGCTCCTTGCAAACAGACTTCAAACTGTTATTCTGGATTTGGTACATAAAAATCAATATGGCTTCCTCAAAAACAGGTCTATTCAGGATTGCCTTGGTTGGGATTTTGAATATCTCTTCCAATGTCACAAATCAAAGGAGGAAATTCTCATTTTAAAATTAGATTTTGAAAAGTCTTTTCATACAATTGATCATTCATCCATCATAAACATCCTCAAGGCTAGAGGATTTGGCAGAAAATGGATCAAATGGATTGAGATGATTTTTGAGTCTGGCTCCTCTGAAATTCTCCTAAATGGAGTACCAGGAAAAAAAATTACTGAAGGAGAGGTATGAGACAAGGAGACCCCCTTTCACCACTCCTTTTTGTTCTTGCTGTAGACCTTCTTCAATCTGTCCTGAATAAAGCCATGCACCTTCAACTTCTGACCCCCCAATAGGTGGAGCTCCTAACAATGACTTTCCTGTGATTCAATATGCTGATGATACATTGGTTGTTCTTAAGGCAAATGCTACTAATTATTGTGCTTAAAAGCTCTTCTTCAAACTTTTGCACTGCCCACTGGTCTCAAAGTCAACTATTTGAAATCAAGCATGATGCCAATAAATTTATGCAATGATAGGTTGATACACTTTGCTCAGACAATCAATTATCAAACTGGCATCCTCCCTTTCACTTATCTTGGATTACCACTAAGCTTATCAAAGCCATCCATGGAACATTTTCTGCCTATTGTTCTAAGAGTTGAAAGAAGACTTTGTGGTATTGCTGACTTCTTAAACTATGGAGGAAAACTACAACTGGTTAAATCTATACTATCCTCACTTCCTCTATTTTTCATGAGTTGTCTGGAGGTGCCAATTACCATCAATGATCAAATCATAAAATATATGAGACACTATCTTTGGAGAAAAAAGACTGAAGATGTTCAAGCCAAGGGATAGGCACTGGTGTCTTGGGATAAGATTTGTCGTCCTAAAAATCAAGGGGGACTTGGAGTCCTGGATCTTCACATTCAAAATACTGCCCTCCTTTTAAAAAACCTGGACAAATTCTACAATCACCATGATATCCCTTGGGTACATCTCATTTGGGAAACTTACTATAAGAATGGAAAATTACCTGGAAGAAGCATGGAAGGATCATTTTGGTGGAAAGCTCATATCAAATTAATTGATAATTTTAAGGCCTTGGCTAAGTGCAATCTGAAATCTGGGAAAACTGCTTATTTTTGGTCTGATCTTTGGCATGATGAGTGCTTTATGAATAAATTCCCACATCTGCTATCCTATGCAAAGTCTTCAAATATCAGTGTGCCGGAATTTTTACAGGATGAATTCTTGGAGGATAATTTTCACCTCCCTCTTTCCCAACAAGCTTACTCTGAGTTTTTAATCATGGAAGAAAGATGCCAGGAGATCCTTCGAACCATACATGAGAATCTCCATGATAATTGGAATTACATTTGGGGGTCAGATAAATATGAAGTGAAAAAGGCCTACTCCTCCATGATTGGTTATTCCCCTTTACCACCTCATTTCTCTTGGCTTTGGACATCCTCTTGTCAGAATAAACACAAATTTTTCTTTTGGCTTTTGCTTCTAGATAGACTCAATACAAGAAATCTTCTGAAAAGGAAATAGTTTATTCTGCCTGACTACAATTGTGCAATTCTCAATTGCCACTTGGAAGAATCAGTTAGCCATTTATTCTGGGAATGCTCATTTGCAAAAACTGCTGGGATCATATTTGCATAGACATAACAGCAAATTTATCAGGATTGGAGGCTTTTTCAGACATCAAAAACAAGCCGCGTCTGCCTTTTGTAATGGAAATCATTGTCTTGACTACCTGGGGTATCTGGATTTGTAGAAATGAGAATTTTTTTAATGATAAAATACCTACATTAGAAAGATGGAAGGCAATTTTTTATCAAGAGATGAGATGGGTACAATTCAGAATCAAAAGAAAATACCAGGAGAAATTCGAAACCTGGCTGAGCCAACACTTAGATCAGAGATAGAGTAGACCTTTTTTATCTTTTTCTGATCTTCCTCAGATCAGTAGAATCTTCTGTAATCTCTCATTGTAACATACTCATACCTTTATAATAAAAATTGCAGTGGGGACTTTCCCTACTGTTTCACCTCAAAAAAATGCTTCATTCTATTGAGATGTTTTGACATGTGTTGAGAAACACAATGGTTTGATGATGAAAATGTTTATGCATGAGCCTTAGCCCATTTTAAAAACGGATGGTTGGGTTCGGATGCGATACCATTCCAATTGTACCGTACAACAACAATACCTGAATTGGGTAGGGCTTAGCCAGAAGTTTATATGCATTAGTATGGGTTCCCTCATGGAAGAGGTTTGAGTTGAGGCTACCTCTTGATGATGTCCACCTATGCAGTGCCCAGGATGGCAGATGGCCATGGCTGGGAGGCCAAGCTCATAGGGTAGGTGCCTATACTAGGGTGTGTAATTGAAAGGTTATGATTGATTATCCGCATACTAAGTATGATTGATTCAGGGTTATCCTTGATGGATGTATCGAATTTTGTGGTGAAAGTGTACCACCTCTGCAGAGTGTCAAACTATTCGAATAGCCGTGTCCGCGATCATGGATAGTTGGAGTGGCCATACTGTTCCGTCGTCAGATGTTTTCAAAATGACTTGTGAAGTGAACTATGATTTTTGACTTGACCACAACAAGGTTGTGGATATGAAAACTAGTTTCCCACTTAAGTGATTTAGAACATTTAAATTAGTTTTCTTTACTTCTAAACTCAGTTTAGATAAATCTGGCTTTTTTGCAAATAAACCTAGAGCTTAAGGTTCCTACTAGAACTACCTTACTTGTTAGTGATAGTTTGCGAGTACTTAAAGAGTACTCATGGCTTTGTCCCTAGCTATTCCCATGGCCAGACTATGAGGAGGACTACCAGGATGATGGACAACAGGAGGTCTATGACAACTAGGATCATCTCCCATCGTCAGCATTGCCTGTGACCCTGAAGATGGATCCCACTACTACGCTTTATTATTCCGCTGCTTGTTTGTATTAAGACTGGATCATGAGATCCTTTATTTGTGTAAGACCTTATTATGGTTTGTAATGGATGATGTACTATGATATCCAATCTGTTATGTCTCGCAAAAATGGTAATCCTGGGATTGCGAGGTATGGCATAACAGGTATCTGGGATTAAAAATCCAGCTGTTGACACACATATTGATCCACTCGTGTCATTGCATGTGTGTTCTTTTTACAAACCACATCTAGAGTCATTGCATGTGTGTTCTTTTCACAAACCACATATGGATCCACCAGTGTGATTACAGGTGTGTTCTTTTCATTAACAACAGCTAGAGTCATTGCATGTCTGTTCTTTTCACAAACCACATATGGATCCACTAGTGTCATTGCATGTGTGTTCTTTTCACAAATCACAGCTAGAGTCATTGCATGTGTGTTCTTTTCATCCACATCTAGAGTCGTTGCATGCGTGTTCTTCTCAAAACCACATATGGATCCACCAGAGTACATTGCATGTCTGTTCTTTTCACAAACCACATCTAGAGTCATCGCATGTCTATTCTTCTCACAAACCACATATGGATCCAACAGAGTTCATTGCATGTGTGTTCTTTTCATTAACCACAGCTAGAGTCATTGCATGTCTGTTCTTTTCACAAAACACATATGGATCCACCAGTGTCATTGCATGTGTGTTCTTTTCACAAACCACATCTAGAGTCATTGCATGTGTGTTCTTCTCAGAAACCATAGCTAGAGTCATTGCATGTGTGTTCTTCTCACAAACCACATATGGATCCACTAGAGTTCATTGCATGTCTGTTCTTTTCACAAACTAGATCTAGAGTCATTGCATGTCTGTTCTTCTCACAAACCACATATGGATCCACCAGAGTTCATTGCATGTGTGTTCTTTTCACAAACCACATCTAGAGACATTGCATGTCTGTTCTTCTCACAAACCACATAAGGATCCACCAGAGTCATTGCATGTGTGTTCGTTTCTCAAACCACACCTAGAGTCCTTGCATGGGTGTTCTTTTCACAAACCACATATAGAGTCATTACATGTGTGTTCTTCTCACAAACCACAACTAGAGTCATTGCATGTGTGTTCTTCTCACAAACCACATCTAGAGTCATTTCATGTGTGTTCTTCTCACAAACTACATATGGATCCACCAGAGTTCATTGCATGTCTGTTCTTTTCACAAACCATAGCTAGAGTCATTGCATGTGTGTTCTTCTCACAAACCACACATGGATCCACCAGCGTCATTCCATGTGTGTTCTTTTCACAAACCACATTTAGAGTCAATAGATGTATGTTATTTTCACAAACCACATATTGATCCACCAGTGTCATTACATGTGTGTTCTTTTCACAAACCACATCTAGAGTCATTGCATGTGTGTTCTTTTCACAAACCACATCTAGAGTCATTGCATGTGTGTTCTTTTCACAAACCACATATGGATCCACTAGAGTTTATTGCATGTGTGTTCTTTTCACAAACCACATCTAGAGTCATTGCATGTTTGTTCTTCTCACAAACCACATAAGGATCCATCAGAGTCATTGCATGTGTGTTCTTTTCACAAACCACAGCTAGAGTCCTTGCATGTGTGTTCTTTTCACAAACCACATCTAGAGTCATTGCATGTGTGTTCTTCTCACAAACCACAGCTATAGTCATTGCATGTGTGTTCTTCTCACAAACCACATATGGATCCACAAGAGTTCATTGCATGTCTGTTCTTTTCACAAACTAGATCTAGAGTTATTGCATGTCTGTTCTTCTCACAAACCACATATGGATCCACCAGAGTTCATTGCATGTGTGCTCTTTTCACAAACCACATCTAGAGTCATTGCATGTCTGTTCTTCTCACAAACCACATAAGGATCCACCAGAGTCATTGCATGTGTGTTCTTTTCACAAACCATAGCTAGAGTCCTTGCATGGGTGTTCTTTTCACAAACCACATCTAGAGTCATTGCATGTGTGTTCTTCTCACAAACCACAGCTAGAGTCATTGCATGTGTGTTCTTCTCACAAACCACATCTAGAGTCATTTCATTTGTGTTCTTCTCACAAACTACATATGGATCCACCAGAGTTCATTGCATGTCTCTTCTTTTCACAAACCATAGCTAGAGTCATTGCATGTCTGTTCTTCTCACAAACCACACATGGATCCACCAGTGTCATTGCATGTGTGTTCTTTTCACAAACCACATCTAGAGTCGTTAGATGTATGTTATTTTCACAAACCACATATTGATCCACCAATGTCATTGCATGTGTATTCTTTTCACAAACCACATCTAGAGTCATTGCATGTGTGTTCTTTTCACAAAGCACATATAGATCCACCAATGTGATTGCATGTGTGTTCTTTTCATTAACCACAGCTAGAGTCATTGCGTGTCTATTCTTTTCACAAACCACATATGGATCCACCAGAGTTCATTGCATATCTGTTATTTTCACAAACCACAGCTAGAGTCATTGCATGTGTGTTCTTCTCACAAACCACATATGGATCCACCAGAGTTTATTGCATGAGTGTTCTTTTCATTAACCACAGCTAGAGTCATTGCATGTTTGTTCTTCTCACAAACTACATATGGATCCACCAGAGTTCATTACATGTCTGTTCTTTTCACAAACCACATCTAGAGTTATTGCATGTGTGTTATTCTCACAAACCACATCTAGAGTCATTGCATGTGTGTTCTTCTCACAAACCGCATATGGATCCACCAGAGTTTATTGCATGTCTGTTCTGATCACAAACCACATCTAGAGTCACTGCATGTCTGTTCTTCTCACAAACCACATATGGATCCACTAGAGTTCATTGCATGTGTGTTCTTTTCACAAACCACATCTAGAGTCATTGCATGTCTGTTCTTCTCACAAACCACATAAGGATCAATCAGAATCATTGCATGTGTGTTCTTTTCACAAACCACAGCTAGAGTCCTTGCATGTGTGTTCTTTTCACAAACCACATCTAGAGTCATTGCATGTGTGTTCTTCTCAGAAACCATAGCTAGAGTCATTGCATGTGTGTTCTTCTCAGAAACCACATCTAGAGTCATTTCATGTGTGTTCTTTGCACAAACTATATATGGATCCACCAGAGTTCATTGCATGTCTGTTCTTTTCACAAACCAAAGCTAGAGTCATTGCATGTGTGTTCTTCTCACAAACCACACATGGATCCACCAGCGTCATTCCATGTATGTTCTTTTCGCAAACCACATTTAGAGTCATTAGATGTATGTTATTTTCACAAACCACATATTGATCCACCAATGTCATTGCATGTGTGTTCTTTTCACAAACCACGTCTAGAGTCATTGCATGTGTGTTCTTTTCACAAACCACATCTAGAGTCATTGCATGTGTGTTCTTTTCACAAACCACATATGGATCCACTAGAGTTCATTGCATGTGTGTTCTTTTCACAAACCACATCTAGAGTCATTGCATGTCTGTTCTTCTCACAAACCACATAAGGATCCATCAGAGTCATTGCATGTGTGTTCTTTTCACAAACCACAGCTAGAGTCCTGGCATGTGTGTTCTTTTCACAAACCACATCTAGAGTCATTGCATGTGTGTTCTTCTCACAAACCACAGTTATAGTCATTGCATGTGTGTTCTTCTCACAAACCACATATGGATCCACCAGAGTTCATTGCATGTCTGTTCTTTTCACAAACTAGATCTAGAGTTATTGCATGTCTGTTCTTCTCACAAACCACATATGGATCCACCAGAGTTCATTGCATGTGTGTTCTTTTCACAAACCACATCTAGAGTCATTGCATGTCTGTTCTTCTCACAAACCACATAAGGATCCACCAGAGTCATTGCATGTGTGTTCTTTTCAAAACCACCTAGAGTCCTTGCATGGGTGTTCTTTTCACAAACCACATCTAGAGTCATTGCATGTGTGTTCTTCTCACTAACCACAGCTAGAGTCATTGCATGTGTGTTCTTCTCACAAACCACATCTAGAGTCATTTCATGTGTGTTCTTCTCACAAACTACATATGGATCTACCAGAGTTCATTGCATGTCTCTTCTTTTCACAAACCATAGCTAGAGTCATTGCATGTCTGTTCTTCTCACAAACCACACATGGATCCACCAGTGTCATTGCATGTGTGTTCTTTTCACAAACCACATCTAGAGTCATTAGATATATGTTATTTTCACAAACCACATATTGATCCACCAATGTCATTGCATGTGTATTCTTTTCACAAACCACATCTAGAGTCATTGCATGTGTGTTCTTTTCACAAAGCACATATAGATCCACCAATGTGATTGCATGTGTGTTCTTTTCATTAACCACAGCTAGAGTCATTGCGTGTCTATTCTTTTCCAAAACCACATATGGATCCACCAGTGTCATTGCATGTGTATTCTTTTCACAAACCACAGCTAGAGTCATTGCATGTGTGTTCTTTTCACAAACCATATCTAGAGTCATTGCATGTGTGTTCTTTTCACAAACCACATCTAGAGTCATTGCATGTGTGTTCTTTTCACAAACCACATATGGATCCACTAGAGTTCATTGCATGTGTGTTCTTTTCACAAACCACATATAGAGTCATTGCATGTCTGTTCTTCTCACAAACCACATAAGGATCCATCAGAGTCATTGCATGTGTGTTCTTTTAACAAACCACAGCTAGAGTCCTGGCATGTGTGTTCTTTTCACAAACCACATCTAGAGTCATTGCATGTGTGTTCTTCTCACAAACCACATCTATAGTCATTGCATGTGTGTTCTTCTCACAAACCACATATGGATCCACCAGAGTTCATTGCATGTCTGTTCTTTTCACAAACTAGATCTAGAGTTATTGCATGTCTATTCTTCTCACAAACCACATATGGATCCACAGAGTTCATTGCATGTGTTGTCTTTCACAAACCACATCTAGAGTCATTGCATGTCTGTTCTTCTCACAAACCACATAAGGATCCACCAGAGTCATTGCATGTGTGTTCTTTTCACAAACCACAGCTAGAGTCCTTGCATGGGTGTTCTTTTCACAAACCACATCTAGAGTCATTGCATGTATGTTCTTCTCACAAACCACAGCTAGAGTCATTGCATCTGTGTTCTTCTCACAAACCACATCTAGAGTCATTTCATGTGTGTTCTTCTCAGAAACTACATATGGATCCACGAGTTCATTGCATGTCTCTTCTTTTCACAAACCATAGCTAGAGTCATTGCATGTCTGTTCTTCTCACAAACCACACATGGATCCACCAGTGTCATTGCATGTGTGTTCTTTTCACAAACCACATCTAGACTCATTAGATGTATGTTATTTTCACAAACCACATATTGATCCACCAATGTCATTGCATGTGTGTTCTTTTCACAAACCACATCTAGAGTCATTGCGTGTGTGTTCTTTTCACAAAGCACATATAGATCCACCAAGTGTGATTGCATGTGTGTTCTTTTCATTAACCACAGCTAGAGTCATTGCGTGTCTATTCTTTTCACAAACCACATATGGATCCACAGTGTCATTGCATCTGTTTTCTTCTCACAAACCACATCTAGAGTCATTTCATGTGTTTTCTTTTCATTAAGCACATCTAGAGTCATTGCATGTGTGTTCTTTTCACAAACCACATATGGATCCACGAGTTCATTGCATATCATTATTTTCACAAACCACATCTATAGTCATTACACGTGTGTTCTTCTCACAAACCACATATGGATCCACCAGAGTTCATTGCATGTGTTTTTTTTTCATTAACCATAGCTAGAGTCATTGCATGTTTGTTCTTCTCACAAACTACATATGGATCCACCAGAGTTCATTACATGTCTGTTCTTTTCACAAAGCACATCTAGAGTCATTGCATGTGTGTTCTTCTCACAAACCACATCTAGAGTCATTGCATGTGTGTTCTTCTCTAAACCACATATGGATCCACCAGAGTTCATTGCATGTCTGTTCTTTTCACAAACCACAGCTAGAGTCATTGCATGTCTGTTCTTCTCACAAACCACATATGGATCCACCAGAGTTCATTGCATGTGTGTTCTTTTCACAAACCACATCTAGAGTCATTGCATGTCTGTTCTTCTCACAAACCACATAAGGATCAATCAGAATCACTGCATGTGTGTTCTTTTCACAAACCACAACTAGAGTCCTTGCATGTGTGTTCTTTTCACAAACCACATCTAGAGTCATTGCATGTGTGTTCTTCTCAGAAAACCATAGCTAGAGTCATTGCATGTGTGTTCTTCTCACAAACCACATCTAGAGTCATTTCATGTGTGTTCTTCTCACAAACTACATATGGATCCACCAGAGTTCATTGCATGTCTGTTCTTTTCACAAACCAAAGCTAGAGTTATTGCATGTGTTCTTCTCAAACCACACATGGATCCACCAGTCATTCCATTTGTGTTGTTTTCACAAACCACATTTAGAGTCATTAGATGTATGTTATTTTCACAAAACACATATTGATCCACCAGTGTCATTGCATGTGTGTTCTTTTGACAAACCACATCTAGAGTCATTGCATGTGTGTTCTTTTCACAAACCACATCTAGAGTCATTGCATGTGTGTTCTTTTCACAAACCACATCTAGAGTCATTGCATGTGTGTTCTTTTCACAAACCACATATGGATCCACTAGAGTTCATTGCATGTGTGTTCTTTTCACAAACCACATCTAGAGTCATTGCATGTCTGTTCTTCTCACAAACCACATAAGGATCCATCAGAGTCATTGCATGTGTGTTCTTTTCACAAACCACAGCTAGAGTCCTGGCATGTGTGTTCTTTTCACAAACCACATCTAGAGTCATTGCATGTGTGTTCTTCTCACAAACCACAGTTATAGTCATTGCATGTGTGTTCTTCTCACAAACCACATATGGATCCACCAGAGTTCATTGCATGTCTGTTCTTTTCACAAACTAGATCTAGAGTTATTGCATGCATTCTTCTCACAAACCACATATGGATCCACCAGAGTTCATTGCATGTGTGTTCTTTTCACAAACCACATCTAGAGTCATTGCATGTCTGTTCTTCTCACAAACCACATAAGGATCCACCAGAGTCATTGCATGTGTGTTCTTTTCAAAAACCACAGCTAGAGTCCTTGCATGGGTGTTCTTTTCACAAACCACATCTAGAGTCATTGCATGTGTGTTCTTCTCACTAACCACAGCTAGAGTCATTGCATGTGTGTTCTTCTCACAAACCACATCTAGAGTCATTTCATGTGTGTTCTTCTCACAAACTACATATGGATCTACCAGAGTTCATTGCATGTCTCTTCTTTTCACAAACCATAGCTAGAGTCATTGCATGTCTGTTCTTCTCACAAACCACACATGGATCCACCAGTGTCATTGCATGTGTGTTCTTTTCACAAACCACATCTAGAGTCATTAGATATATGTTATTTTCACAAACCACATATTGATCCACCAATGTCATTGCATGTGTATTCTTTTCACAAACCACATCTAGAGTCATTGCATGTGTGTTCTTTTCACAAAGCACATATAGATCCACCAATGTGATTGCATGTGTGTTCTTTTCATTAACCACAGCTAGAGTCATTGCGTGTCTATTCTTTTCCAAAACCACATATGGATCCACCAGTGTCATTGCATGTGTATTCTTTTCACAAACCACAGCTAGAGTCATTGCATGTGTGTTCTTTTCACAAACCATATCTAGAGTCATTGCATGTGTGTTCTTTTCACAAACCACATCTAGAGTCATTGCATGTGTGTTCTTTTCACAAACCACATATGGATCCACTAGAGTTCATTGCATGTGTGTTCTTTTCACAAACCACATATAGAGTCATTGCATGTCTGTTCTTCTCACAAACCACATAAGGATCCATCAGAGTCATTGCATGTGTGTTCTTTTAACAAACCACAGCTAGAGTCCTGGCATGTGTGTTCTTTTCACAAACCACATCTAGAGTCATTGCATGTGTGTTCTTCTCACAAACCACATCTATAGTCATTGCATGTGTGTTCTTCTCACAAACCACATATGGATCCACCAGAGTTCATTGCATGTCTGTTCTTTTCACAAACTAGATCTAGAGTTATTGCATGTCTATTCTTCTCACAAACCACATATGGATCCACCAGAGTTCATTGCATGTGTTGTCTTTTCACAAACCACATCTAGAGTCATTGCATGTCTGTTCTTCTCACAAACCACATAAGGATCCACCAGAGTCATTGCATGTGTGTTCTTTTCACAAACCACAGCTAGAGTCCTTGCATGGGTGTTCTTTTCACAAACCACATCTAGAGTCATTGCATGTATGTTCTTCTCACAAACCACAGCTAGAGTCATTGCATCTGTGTTCTTCTCACAAACCACATCTAGAGTCATTTCATGTGTGTTCTTCTCAGAAACTACATATGGATCCACCAGAGTTCATTGCATGTCTCTTCTTTTCACAAACCATAGCTAGAGTCATTGCATGTCTGTTCTTCTCACAAACCACACATGGATCCACCAGTGTCATTGCATGTGTGTTCTTTTCACAAACCACATCTAGACTCATTAGATGTATGTTATTTTCACAAACCACATATTGATCCACCAATGTCATTGCATGTGTGTTCTTTTCACAAACCACATCTAGAGTCATTGCGTGTGTGTTCTTTTCACAAAGCACATATAGATCCACCAGTGTGATTGCATGTGTGTTCTTTTCATTAACCACAGCTAGAGTCATTGCGTGTCTATTCTTTTCACAAACCACATATGGATCCACCAGTGTCATTGCATGTGTATTCTTTTCACAAACCACAGCTTGAGTCATTGCATGTGTGTTCTTTTCATTAAGCACATCTAGAGTCATTGCATGTGTGTTCTTTTCACAAACCACATATGGATCCACCAGAGTTCATTGCATATCTGTTATTTTCACAAACCACATCTATAGTCATTGCACGTGTGTTCTTCTCACAAACCACATATGGATCCACCAGAGTTCATTGCATGTGTTTTTTTTTCATTAACCATAGCTAGAGTCATTGCATGTTTGTTCTTCTCACAAACTACATATGGATCCACCAGAGTTCATTACATGTCTGTTCTTTTCACAAAGCACATCTAGAGTCATTGCATGTGTGTTCTTCTCACAAACCACATCTAGAGTCATTGCATGTGTGTTCTTCTCACAAACCACATATGGATCCACCAGAGTTCATTGCATGTCTGTTCTTTTCACAAACCACAGCTAGAGTCATTGCATGTCTGTTCTTCTCACAAACCACATATGGATCCACCAGAGTTCATTGCATGTGTGTTCTTTTCACAAACCACATCTAGAGTCATTGCATGTCTGTTCTTCTCACAAACCACATAAGGATCCATCAGAATCATTGCATGTGTGTTCTTTTCACAAACCACAACTAGAGTCCTTGCATGTGTGTTCTTTTCACAAACCACATCTAGAGTCATTGCATGTGTGTTCTTCTCAGAAAACCATAGCTAGAGTCATTGCATGTGTGTTCTTCTCACAAACCACATCTAGAGTCATTTCATGTGTGTTCTTCTCACAAACTACATATGGATCCACCAGAGTTCATTGCATGTCTGTTCTTTTCACAAACCAAAGCTAGAGTTATTGCATGTGTGTTCTTCTCACAAACCACACATGGATCCACCAGCGTCATTCCATTTGTGTTGTTTTCACAAACCACATTTAGAGTCATTAGATGTATGTTATTTTCACAAAACACATATTGATCCACCAGTGTCATTGCATGTGTGTTCTTTTGACAAACCACATCTAGAGTCATTGCATGTGTGTTCTTTTCACAAACCACATCTAGAGTCATTGCATGTGTGTTCTTTTCACAAACCACATCTAGAGTCATTGCATGTGTGTTCTTTTCACAAACCACATATGGATCCACTAGAGTTCATTGCATGTGTGTTCTTTTCACAAACCACATCTAGAGTCATTGCATGTCTGTTCTTCTCACAAACCACATAAGGATCCATCAGAGTCATTGCATGTGTGTTCTTTTCACAAACCACAGCTAGAGTCCTAGCATGTGTGTTCTTTTCACAATCCACATCCAGAGTCATTACATGTGTGTTCTTCTCATAAACCACAGCTATAGTCATTGCATGTGTGTTCTTCTCACAAACCACATATGGATCCACCAGAGTTCATTGCATGTCTGTTCTTTTCACAATCTAGATCTAGAGTTATTGCATGTCTGTTCTTCTCACAAACCACATATGGATCCACCAGAGTTCATTGCATGTGTGTTATTTTCACAAACCACATCTAGAGTCATTGCATGTCTGTTCTTCTCACAAACCACATAAGGATCCACCAGAGTCATTGCATGTGTGTTCTTTTCACAACCCACGGCTAGAGTCCTTGCATGGGTGTTCTTTTCACACACCACATCTAGAGTCATTGCATGTGTGTTCTTCTCACAAACCACAGCTAGAGTCATTGCATGTGTGTTCTTCTCACAAACCACATCTAGAGTCATTTCATGTGTGTTCTTCTCAGAAACTACATATGGATCCACCAGAGTTCATTGCATGTCTCTTCTTTTTACAAACCATAGCTAGAGTCATTGCATGTCTGTTCTTCTCACAAACCACACATGGATCCACCAATGTCATTGCATGTGTGTTCTTTTCACAAACCACATCTAGACTCATTAGATGTATGTTATTTTCACAAACCACATATTGATCCACCAATGTCATTGCATGTGTGTTCTTTTCAGAAACCATATCTAGAGTCATTGCATGTGTGTTCTTTTCGCAAAGCACATATAGATCCTCCAGTGTGATTGCATGTGTGTTCTTTTCATTAACCACAGCTAGAGTCATTGCGTGTCTATTCTTTTCACAAACCACATATGGATCCACCAGTGTCATTGCATGTGTATTCTTTTCACAAACCATAGCTTGAGTCATTGCATGTGTGTTCTTTTCATTAAGCACATCTAGAGTCATTGCATGTGTGTTCTTTTCACAAACCACATATGGATCCACCAGAGTTCATTGCATATCTGTTATTTTCACAAACCACATCTAGAGTCATTGCATGTGTGTTCTTCTCACAAACCACATATGTATCCACCAGAGTTCATTGCATGTGTGTTCTTTTGATTAACCACAGCTAGAGTCATTGCATGTTTGTTCTTCTCACAAACTACATATGGATCCACCAGAGTTCATTACATGTCTGTTCTTTTCACAAACCACATCTAGAGTCATTGCATGTGTGTTCTTCTCACAAACCACATCTAGAGTCATTGCATGTGTGTTCTTCTCACAAACCACATATGGATCCACCAGAGTTCCTTCCATGTCTGTTCTTTTCACAAACCACAGCTAGAGTCATTGCATGTCTGTTCTTCTCACAAACCACATATGGATCCACTAGAGTTCATTGCATGTGTGTTCTTTTCACAAACCACATCTAGAGTCATTGCATGTCTGTTCTTCTCACAAACCACAAAAGGATCCATCAGAATCATTTCATGTGTGTTCTTTTCACAAACCACAACTAGAGTCCTTGCATGTGTGTTCTTTTCACAAACCACATCTAGAGTCATTGCATCTGTGTTCTTCTCAGAAACCATAGCTAGAGTCATTGCATGTGTGTTCTTCTCACAAACCACATATGGATCCACCAGAGATCATTGCATGTCTGTTTTTTTTCTCAAACTAGATCTAGAGTCATTGCATGTCTGTTCTTCTCACAAACCACATATGGATCCACCAGAGTTCATTGCACGTGTGTTCTTTTCACAAACCACATCTAGAGTCACTACATGTCTGTTCTTCTCACAAACCACATAAGGATCCACCAGAGTCATTGCATGTGTGTTCTTTTCACAAACCACAGCTAGAGTCCTTGCATGGGTGTTCTTTTCACAAACCACATCTAGAGTCATTGCATGTGTATTCCTCTCACAAACCACAACTATAGTCATTGCATGTGTGTTCTTCTCACAAACCACATATGGATCAACCAGAGTTCATTCCATGAGTGTTCTTTTCACAAACCACATCTAGAGTCATTGCATGTCTGTTCTTCTCACAAACCACATAAGGATCCACCAGAGTCATTGCATGTGTGTTCTTTTCTCAAACCACATCTAGAGTCCTTGCATGGGTGTTCTTTTAACAAACCACATATAGGGTCATTACATGTGTGTTCTTCTCACGAACCACCGCTAGAGTCATTGCATGTGTGTTCTTCTCACAAACCACATCTAGAGTCATTTCATGTGTGTTCTAACCACAAACTACATATGGATCCACCAGATTTCATTGCATGTCTGTTCTTTTCACAAACCATAGCTAGAGTCATTGCATGTGTGTTCTTCTCACAAACCACACATGGATCCACCAGCGTCATTCCATGTGTGTTCTTTTCACAAACCACATCTAGAGTCATTGCATGTGTGTTCTTTTCACAAACCACATCTAGAGTCATTGCATGTGTGTTCTTTTCACAAACCACATATGGATCCACTAGAGTTCATTGCATGTGTGTTCTTTTCACAAACCACATCTAGAGTCATTGCATGTCTGTTCTTCTCACAAACCACATAAGGATTCATCAGAGTCATTGCATGTGTGTTCTTTTCACAAACCACAGCTAGAGTCCTTGCATGTGTGTTCTTTTCACAAACCACATCTAGAGTCATTGCATGTGTGTTCTTCTCACAAACCACAGCTATAGTCATTGCATGTGTGTTCTTCTCACAAACCACATATGGATCCACCAGAGTTCATTGCATGTCTGTTCTTTTCACAAACCACATCTAGAGTCATTGCATGTGTGTTCTTCTCACAAACCACAGCTATAGTCATTGCATGTGTGTTCTTCTCACAAACCACATATGGATCCACCAGAGTTCATTGCATGTCTGTTCTTTTCACAAACTAGATCTAGAGTTATTGCATGTCTGTTCTTCTCACAAACCACATAAGGATCCACCAGAGTCATTGCATGTGTGTTCTTTTCACAAACCACATCTAGAGTCATTGCATGGGTGTTCTTTTCACAAACCACATCTAGAGTCATTGCATGTGTGTTCTTCTCACAAACCACAGCTAGAGTCATTGCATGTGTGTTCTTCTCACAAACCACATCTAGAGTCATTTCATGTGTGTTCTTCTCAGAAACTATATATGGATCCACCAGAGTTCATTGCATGTCTCTTCTTTTTACAAACCATAGCTAGAGTCATTGCATGTCTGTTCTTCTCACAAACCACACATGGATCCACCAGTGTCATTGCACGTGTGTTCTTTTCACAAACCACATCTAGACTCATTAGATGTATGTTATTTTCACAAACCACATATTGATCCACCAATGTCATTGCATGTGTGTTCTTTTCACAAACCACATCTAGAGTCATTGCATGTGTGTTCTTTTCACAAAGCACATATAGATCCACCAGTGTGATTGCATGTGTGTTATTTTCATTAACCACAGCTAGAGTCATTGCGTGTCTATTCTTTTCACAAACCACATATGGATCCACCAGTGTCATTGCATGTGTATTCTTTTCACAAACCACAGCTTGAGTCATTGCATGTGTGTTCTTTTCATTAAGCACATCTAGAGTCATTGCATGTGTGTTCTTTTCACAAACCACCTATGGATCCACCAGAGTTCATTGCATATCTGTTATTTTCACAAACCACATCTAGAGTCATTGCATGTGTGTTCTTCTCATAAACCACATATGGATCCACCAGAGTTTATTGCATGTGTGTTCTTTTCATTAACCACAGCTAGAGTCATTGCATGTTTGTTCTTCTCACAAACTACATATGGATCCACCAGAGTTCATTACATGTCTGTTCTTTTCACAAACCACATCTAGAGTCATTGCATGTGTGTTCTTCTCACAAACCACATCTAGAGTCATTGCATATGTGTTCTTCTCACAAACCACATATGGATCCACCAGAGTTCATTCCATGTCTGTTCTTTTCACAAACCACAGCTAGAGTCATTGCATGTCTGTTCTTCTCACAAACCACATATGGATCCACTAGAGTTCATTGCATGTGTGTTCTTTTCACAAACCACATCTAGAGTCATTGCATGTCTGTTCTTCTCACAAACCACATAAGGATCCATCAGAATCATTGCATGTGTGTTCTTTTCACAAACCACAACTAGAGTCCTTGCATGTGTGTTCTTTTCACAAACCACATCTAGAGTCATTGCATGTGTGTTCTTCTCAGAAACCATAGCTAGAGTCATTGCATGTGTGTTCTTCTCACAAACCACATATGGATCCACCAGAGATCATTGCATGTCTGTTCTTTTCTCAAACTAGATCTAGAGTCATTGCATGTCTGTTCTTCTCACAAACCACATATGGATCCACCAGAGTTCATTGCACGTGTGTTCTTTTCACAAACCACATCTAGAGTCACTGCATGTCTGTTCTTCTCACAAACCACATAAGGATCCACCAGAGTCATTGCATGTGTGTTCTTTTCACAAACCACAGCTAGAGTCCTTGCATGGGTGTTCTTTTCAGAAACCACATCTAGAGTCATTGCATGTGTGTTCCTCTCACAAACCACAGCTATAGTCATTGCATGTGTGTTCTTCTCACAAACCACATATGGATCAACCAGAGTTCATTGCATGAGTGTTCTTTTCACAAACCACATCTAGAGTCATTGCATGTCTGTTCTTCTCACAAACCACATAAGGATCCACCAGAGTCATTGCATGTGTGTTCTTTTCTCAAACCACATCTAGAGTCCTTGCATGGGTGTTCTTTTCACAAACCACATATAGGGTCATTACATGTGTGTTCTTCTCACGAACCACAACTAGAGTCATTGCATGTGTGTTCTTCTCACAAACCACATCTAGAGTCATTTCATGTGTGTTCTAACCACAAACTACATATGGATCCACCAGATTTCATTGCATGTCTGTTCTTTTCACAAACCATAGCTAGAGTCATTGCATGTGTGTTCTTCTCACAAACCACACATGGATCCACCAGCGTCATTCCATGTGTGTTCTTTTCACAAACCACATCTAGAGTCATTGCATGTGTGTTCTTTTCACAAACCACATCTAGAGTCATTGCATGTGTGTTCTTTTCACAAACCACATATGGATCCACTAGAGTTCATTGCATGTGTGTTCTTTTCACAAACCACATATGGATCCACTAGAGTTCATTGCATGTGTGTTCTTTTCACAAACCACATCTAGAGTCATTGCATGTCTGTTCTTCTCACAAACCACATAAGGATCCATCAGAGTCATTGCATGTGTGTTCTTTTCACAAACCACAGCTAGAGTCCTTGCATGTGTGTTCTTTTCACAAACCACATCTAGAGTCATTGCATGTGTGTTCTTCTCACAAACCACAGCTATAGTCATTGCATGTGTGTTCTTCTCTCAAACCACATATGGATCCACCAGAGTTCATTGCATGTCTGTTCTTTTCACAAACCACATCTAGAGTCATTGCATGTGTGTTCTTCTCACAAACCACATCTAGAGTCATTGCATGTGTGTTCTTCTCACAAACCACATATGGATCCACCAGAGTTCATTGCATGTCTGTTCTTTTCACAAACCACAGCTAGAGTCATTGCATGTCTGTTCTTCTCACAAACCACATATGGATCCACTAGAGTTCATTGCACGTGTGTTCTTTTCACAAACAACATCTAGAGTCATTGCATGTCTGTTCTTCTCGCAAACCACATAAGGATCCATCAGAATCATTGCATGTGTGTTCTTTTCACAAACCACAACTAGAGTCCTTGCATATGTGTTCTTTTCACAAACAACATCTAGAGTCATTGCATGTGTGTTCTTCTCAGAAACCATAGCTAGAGTCATTGCATGTGTGTTCTTCTCACAAACCACATATGGATCCACCAGAGATCATTGCATGTCTGTTCTTTTCTCAAACTAGATCTAGAGTTATTGCATGTCTGTTCTTCTCACAAACCACATATGGATCCACCAGAGTTCATTGCATGTGTGTTCTTTTCACAAACCACATCTAGAGTGACTGCATGTCTGTTCTTCTCACAAACCACATAAGGATCCACCAGAGTCATTGCATGTGTGTTCTTTTCACAAACCACAGCTAGAGTCCTTGCATGGGTGTTCTTTTCACAAACCACATCTAGAGTCATTGCATGTGTGTTCCTCTTACAAACCACAGCTATAGTCATTGCATGTGTGTTCTTCTCACAAACCACATATGGATCAACCAGAGTTCATTGCATGAGTGTTCTTTTCACAAACCACATCTAGAGTCATTGCATGTCTGTTCTTCTCAAAAACCACATAAGGATCCACCAGAGTCATTGCATGTGTGTTCTTTTCTCAAACCACATCTAGAGTCCTTGCATGGGTGTTCTTTTCACAAACCACATATAGGGTCATTACATGTGTGTTCTTCTCACGAACCACAGATAGAGTCATTGCATGTTTGTTCTTCTCACAAACCACATCTAGAGTCATTTCATGTGTGTTCTAACCACAAACTACATATGGATCCACCAGATTTCATTGCATGTCTGTTCTTTTCACTAACCATAGCTAGAGTCATTGCATGTGTGTTCTTCTCACAAACCACACATGGATCCACCAGCGTCATTCCATGTGTGTTCTTTTCACAAACCACATCTAGAGTCATTGCATGTGTGTTCTTTTCACAAACCACATCTAGAGTCATTGCATGTGTGTTCTTTTCACAAACCACATATGGATCCACTAGAGTTCATTGCATGTGTGTTCTTTTCACAAACCACATCTAGAGTCATTGCATGCCTGTTCTTCTAACAAAGCACATAAGGATCCATCAGAGTCATTGCATGTGTGTTCTTTTCACAAACCACAGCTAGAGTCCTTGCATGTGTGTTCTTTTCACAAACCACATCTAGAGTCATTGCATGTGTGTTCTTCTCACAAACCACAGCTATAGTCATTGCATATGTGTTCTTCTCACAAACCACATATGGATCCACCAGAGTTCATTGCATGTCTGTTCTTTTCACAAACCACATCTAGAGTCATTGCATGTGTGTTCTTCTCACAAACCACATATGGATCCACCAGAGTTCATTGCATGTTTGTTCTTTTCACAAACCACATCTAGAGTCATTGCATGTCTGTTCTTCTCACAAACTACATATGGATCCACTAGAGTTCATTGCATGTGTGTTCTTTTCACAAACCACATCTAGAGTCATTGCATGTCTGTTCTTCTCACAAACCACACAAGGATCCATCAGAATCATTGCATGTGTGTTCTTTTCACAAACCACAACTAGAGTCCTTGCATGTGTGTTCTTTTCACAAAGCACATATAGATCCACCAGTGTGATTGCATGTGTGGTCTTTTTCATTAACCACAGCTAGAGTCATTGCGTGTCTGTTTTGTTCACAAACCACATATGGATCCACCAGTGTCATTGCATGTGTATTCTTTTCACAAACCACAGCTAGAGTCATTGCATGTGTGTTCTTTTCATTAAGCACATCTAGAGTCATTGCATGTGTGTTCTTTTCACAAACCACATATGGATCCACCAGAGTTCATTGCATATCTATTATTTTCACAAACCACATCTAGAGTCATTGCATGTGTGTTCTTCTCACAAACCACATATGGATCCACCAGAGTTCATTGCATGTGTGTTCTTTTCATTAACCACAGCTAGAGTCATTGCATGTTTGTTTTTCTCACAAACTACATATGGATCCACCAGAGTTCATTGCATGAGTGTTCTTTTCACAAACCACATCTAGAGTCATTGCATGTCTGTTCTTCTCACAAACCACATAAGGATCTACCAGAGTCATTGCATGTGTGTTCTTTTCTCAAACCACATCTAGAGTCCTTGCATGGGTGTTCTTTTCACAAACCACATATAGGGTCATTACATGTGTGTTCTTCTCGCAAACCACAGCTAGAGTCATTGCATGTGTGTTCTTCTCACAAACCACATCTAGAGTCATTTCATGTGTGTTCTAACCACAAAGTACATATGGATCCACCAGATTTCATTGCATGTCTGTTCTTTTCACAAACCATAGCTAGAGTCATTTCATGTGTGTTCTTCTCACAAACCACATCTAGAGTCATTGCATGTGTGTTCTTTTCACAAACCACATATGGATCCACTAGAGTTTATTGCATGTGTGTTCTTTTCACAAACCACATATGGATCCACTAGAGTTCATTGCATGTGTGTTCTTTTCACAAACCACATCTAGAGTCATTGCATGTCTGTTCTTCTCACAAACCACATAAGGATCCATCAGAGTCATTGCATGTGTGTTCTTTTTACAAACCACAGCTAGAGTCCTTGCATGTGTGTTCTTTTCACAAACCACATCTAGAGTCATTGCATGTGTGTTCTTCTCACAAACCACAGCTATAGTCATTGCATGTGTGTTCTTCTCACAAACCACATATGGATCCACCAGAGTTCATTGCATGAGTGTTCTTTTCACAAACCACATATAGGGTCATTGCATGTCTGTTCTTCTCACAAACCACATATGGATCCCCCAGAGTTCATTGCATGTGTGTTCTTTTCACAAACCACATATAGAGTCACTTCATGTCTGTTCTTCTCACAAACCACATAAGGATCCACCAGAGTCATTGCATGTGTGTTCTTTTCACAAACCACAGCTAGAGTCCTTGCATGGGTGTTCTTTTCACAAACCACATCTAGAGTCATTGCATGTGTGTTCCTCTCACAAACCACAGCTATAGTCATTGCATGTGTGTTCTTCTCACAAACCACATATGGATCAACCAGAGTTCATTGCATGAGTGTTCTTTTCACAAACCACATCTAGAGTCATTGCATGTCTGTTCTTCTCACAAACCACATAAGGATCCACCAGAGTCATTGCATGTGTGTTCTTTTCTCAAACCACATCTAGAGTCCTTGCATGGGTGTTCTTTTCACAAACCACATATAGGGTCATTACATGTGTGTTCTTCTCGCAAACCACAGCTAGAGTCATTGCATGTGTGTTCTTCTCACAAACCACATCTAGAGTCATTTCATGTGTGTTCTAACCACAAACTACATATGGATCCACCAGATTTCATTGCATGTATGTTCTTTTCACAAACCATAGCTAGAGTCATTGCATGTGTGTTCTTCTCACAAACCACACATGGATCCACCAGCGTCATTCCATGTGTGTTCTTTTCACAAACCACATCTAGAGTCATTGCATGTGTTCTTTTCACAAACCACATCTAGAGTCATTGCATGTGTGTTCTTTTCACAAACCACATATGGATCCACTAGAGTTCATTGCATGTGTGTTCTTTGCACAAACCACATCTAGAGTCATTGCATGTCTGTTCTTCTCACAAACCACATAAGGATCCATCAGAGTCATTGCATGTGTGTTCTTTTCACAAACCACAGCTAGAGTCCTTGCATGTGTGTTCTTTTCACAAACCACATCTAGAGTCATTGCATGTGTGTTCTTCTCACAAACCACAACTATAGTCATTGCATGTGTGTTCTTCTCACAAACCACATATGGATCCACCAGAGTTCATTGCATGTCTGTTCTTTTCACAAACCACAGCTAGAGTCATTGCATGTGTGTTCTTCTCACAAACCACATATGGATCCACCAGAGTTCATTGCATGTTTGTTCTTTTCACAAACCACATCTAGAGTCATTGCATGTCCGTTCTTCTCACAAACTACATATGGATCCACTAGAGTTCATTGCATGTGTGTTCTTTTCACAAACCACATCTAGAGTCATTGCATGTCTGTTCTTCTCACAAACCACACAAGGATCCATCAGAATCATTGCATGTGTTTTCTTTTCACAAACCACAACTAGAGTCCTTGCATGTGTGTTCTTTTCACAAAGCACATATAGATCCACCAGGGTGATTGCATGTGTGGTCTTTTTCATTAACCACAGCTAGAGTCATTGCGTGTCTGTTCTGTTCACAAACCACATATGGATCCACCAGTGTCATTGCATGTGTATTCTTTTCACAAACCACAGCTAGAGTCATTGCATGTGTGTTCTTTTCATTAAGCACATCTAGAGTCATTGCATGTGTGTTCTTTTCACAAACCACATATGGATCCACCAGAGTTCATTGCATATCTATTATTTTCACAAACCACAACTAGAGTCATTGCATGTGTGTTCTTCTCACAAACCACATATGGATCCACCAGAGTTCATTGCATGTGTGTTCTTTTCATTAACCACAGCTAGAGTCATTGCATGTTTGTTCTTCTCACAAACTACATATGGATCCACCAGAGTTCATTGCATGTCTGTTCTTTTCACAAACCACATCTAGAGTCATTGCATGTGTGTTCTTCTCACAAACCACATCTAGAGTCATTAGATGTGTATTATTTTCACAAACCACATATTGATCCACCAATGTCATTGCATGTGTGTTCTTTTCACAAACCACATCTAGAGTCATTGCATGTGTGTTCTTTTCACAAAGCACATATAGATCCACCAGTGTGATTGCATATGTGTTCTTTTCATTAACCACAACTAGAGTCATTGCGTGTCTGTTCTTTTCACAAACCACATATGGATCCACCAGTGTCATTGCATATGTATTCTTTTCACAAACCACAGCTAGAGTCATTGCGTGTGTGTTCTTTTCATTAAGCACATCTAGAGTCATTGCACGTGTGTTCCTTCCACAAACCACATATGGATCCACCAGAGTTCATTGCATATCTATTATTTTCACAAACCACATCTAGAGTCATTGCATGTGTGTTCTTCTCACAAACCACATATGGATCCACCAGAGTTCATTGCATGTGTGTTCTTTTCATTAACCTCAGCTAGAGTCATTGCATGTTTGTTCTTCTCACAAACTACATATGGATCCACCAGAATTCATTGCATGACTGTTCTTTTCACAAACCACATCTAGAGTCATTGCATGTGTGTTCTTCTCACAAACCACATCTAGAGTCATTGCATGTGTGTCCTTCTCACAAACCACAGATGGATCCACCAGAGTTCATTGCATGTGTGTTCTTTTCACAAACCACATCTAGAGTCATTGCATGTGTGTTCTTTTCACAAACCACATATGGATGCACTAGAGTTCATTGCATGTGTATTCTTTTCACAAACCACATCTAGAGTCATTGCATGTCTGTTCTTCTCACAAACCACATAAGGATCCATCAGAGTCATTGCATGTGTGTTCTTTTCACAAACCACAGCTAGAGTCCTTGCATGTGTGTTCTTTTCACAAACCACATCTAGAGTCATTGCATGTGTGTTCTTCTCACAAACCACAGCTATAGTCATTGCATGTGTGTTCTTCTCACAAACCACATATGGATCCACCAGAGTTCATTGCATGTCTGTTCTTTTCCAAACCACATCTAGAGTCATTGCATGTGTGTTCTTCTCACAAACCACATGTGGATCCACCAGAGTTCATTGCATGTTTGTTCTTTTCACAAACCACATCTAGAGTCATTGCATGTCTGTTCTTCTCACAAACTACATATGGATCCACTAGAGTTCATTGCATGTGTGTTCTTTTCACAAACCACATCTAGAGTCATTGCATGTCTGTTCTTCTCACAAACCACACAAGGATCCATCAGAATCATTGCATGTGTTTTCTTTTCACAAACCACAACTAGAGTCCTTGCATGTGTGTTCTTTTCACAAAGCACATATAGATCCACCAGTGTGATTGCATGTGTGGTCTTTTTCATTAACCACAGCTAGAGTCATTGCATGTCATTACATTCACAACCACATATGGATCCACCAGTGTCATTGCATGTGTATTCTTTTCACAAACCACAGCTAGAGTCATTGCATGTGTGTTCTTTTCATTAAGCACATCTAGAGTCATTGCATGTGTGTTCTTTTCACAAACCACATCTAGAGTCATTGCATGTGTGTTCTTCTCACAAACCACATATGGATCCACCAGAGTTCATTGCATGTGTGTTCTTTTCATTAACCACAGCTAGAGTCATTGCATGTTTGTTCTTCTCACAAACTACATATGGATCCACCAGAGTTCATTGCATGTTTGTTCTTTTCACAAACCACATCTAGAGTCATTGCATGTGTGTTCTTCTCACAAACCACATCTAGAGTCATTAGATGTGTGTTATTTTCACAAACCACATATTGATCCACCAATGTCATTGCATGTGTGTTCTTTTCACAAACCACATCTAGAGTCATTGCATGTGTGTTCTTTTCACAAAGCACATATAGATCCACCAGTGTGATTGCATGTGTGTTCTTTTCATTAACCACAACTAGAGTCATTGCGTGTCTGTTCTTTTCACAAACCACATATGGATCCACCAGTGTCATTGCATGTGTATTCTTTTCACAAACCACAGCTAGAGTCATTGCGTGTGTGTTCTTTTCATTAAGCACATCTAGAGTCATTGCACGTGTGTTCCTTTCACAAACCACATATGGATCCACCAGAGTTCATTGCATATCTATTATTTTCACAAACCACATCTAGAGTCATTGCATGTGTGTTCTTCTCACAAACCACATATGGATCCACCAGAGTTCATTGCATGTGTGTTCTTTTCATTAACCACAGCTAGAGTCATTGCATGTTTGTTCTTCTCACAAACTACATATGGATCCACCAGAATTCATTGCATGACTGTTCTTTTCACAAACCACATCTAGAGTCATTGCATGTGTGTTCTTCTCACAAACCACATCTAGAGTCATTGCATGTGTGTTCTTCTCGCAAACCACATATGGATCCACCAGAGTTCATTGCATGTGTGTTCTTTTCACAAACCACATCTAGAGTCATTGCATGTGTGTTCTTTTCACAAACCACATATGGATGCACTAGAGTTCATTGCATGTGTGTTCTTTTCACAAACCACATCTAGAGTCATTGCATGTCTGTTCTTCTCACAAACCACATAAGGATCCATCAGAGTCATTGCATGTGTGTTCTTTTCACAAACCACAGCTAGAGTCCTTGCATGTGTGTTCTTTTCACAAACCACATCTAGAGTCATTGCATGTGTGTTCTTCTCACAAACCACAGCTATAGTCATTGCATGTGTGTTCTTCTCACAAACCACATATGGATCCACCAGAGTTCATTGCATGTCTGTTCTTTTCACAAACCACATCTAGAGTCATTGCATGTGTGTTCTTCTCACAAACCACATATGGATCCACCAGAGTTCATTGCATGTTTGTTCTTTTCACAAACCACATCTAGAGTCATTGCATGTCTGTTCTTCTCACAAACTACATATGGATCCACTAGAGTTCATTGCATGTGTGTTCTTTTCACAAACCACATCTAGAGTCATTGCATGTCTGTTCTTCTCACAAACCTCACAAGGATCCATCAGAATCATTGCATGTGTGTTCTTTTCACAAACCACAACTAGAGTCCTTGCATGTGTGTTCTTTTCACAAAGCACATATAGATCCACCAGTGTGATTGCATGTGTGGTCTTTTTCATTAACCACAGCTAGAGTCATTGCGTGTGCATTACATTCACAAACCACATATGGATCCACCAGTGTCATTGCATGTGTATTCTTTTCACAAACCACAGCTAGAGTCATTGCATGTGTGTTCTTTTCATTAAGCATATCTAGAGTCATTGCATGTGTGTTCTTTTCACAACCACATATGGATCCACCAGAGTTCATTGCATATCTATTATTTTCACAAACCACATCTAGAGTCATTGCATGTGTGTTCTTCTCACAAACCACATATGGATCCACCAGAGATCATTGCATGTGTGTTCTTTTCATTAACCACAGCTAGAGTCATTGCATGTTTGTTCTTCTCACAAACTACATATGGATCCACCAGAGTTCATTGCATGTCTGTTCTTTTCACAAACCACATCTAGAGTCATTGCATGTGTGTTCTTCTCACAAACCACATCTAGAGTCATTAGATGTGTGTTATTTTCACAAACCACATATTGATCCACCAATGTCATTGCATGTGTGTTCTTTTCACAAACCACATCTAGAGTCATTGCATGTGTGTTCTTTTCACAAAGCACATATAGATCCACTAGTGTGATTGCATGTGTGTTCTTTTCATTAACCACAACTAGAGTCATTGCGTGTCTGTTCTTTTCACAAACCACATATGGATCCACCAGTGTCATTGCATGTGTATTCTTTTCATAAACCACAGCTAGAGTCATTGCGTGTGTGTTCTTTTCATTAAGCACATCTAGAGTCATTGCACGTGTGTTCCTTTCACAAACCACATATGGATCCACCAGAGTTCATTGCATATCTATTATTTTCACAAACCACATCTAGAGTCATTGCATGTGTGTTCTTCTCACAAACCACATATGGATCCACCAGAGTTCATTACATGTGTGTTCTTTTCATTAACCACAGCTAGAATCATTACATGTTTGTTCTTCTCACAAACTACATATGGATCCACCAGAATTCATTGCATGACTGTTCTTTTCACAAACCACATCTAGAGTCATTGCATGTGTGTTCTTCTCACAAACCACATCTAGAGTCATTGCATGTGTGTTCTTCTCGCAAACCACATATGGATCCACCAGAGTTCATTGCATGTCTGTTCTTTTCACAAACCACATCTAGAGTCATTGCATGTCTGTTCTTCTCACAAACCACATATGGATCCACTGGAGTTCATTCCATGTGTGTTCTTTTCACAAACCACATCTAGAGTCATTGCATGTCTGTTCTTCTCACAAACCACATAAGGATCCATCAGAATCATTGCATGTGTGTTCTTTTCACAAACCACAACTAGAGTCCTTGCATGTGTGTTCTTTTCACAAACCACATCTAGAGTCATTGCATGTGTGTTCTTCTTAGAAACCATAGCTAGAGTCATTGCATGTGTGTTCTTCTCACAAACCACATATGGATCCACCAGAGTTCATTGCATGTCTGTTCTTTTCACAAACTAGATCTAGAGTTATTGCATGTCTGTTCTTCTCACAAACCACATATGGATCCACCAGAGTTCATTGCATGTGTGTTATTTTCACAAACCACATCTAGAGTCATTGCATGTCTGTTTTTCTCACAAACCACATAAGGATCCACCAGAGTCATTGCATGTGTGTTCTTTTCACAAACCACAGCTAGAGTCCTTGCATGGGTGTTCTTTTCACAAACCACATCTAGCGTCATTGCATGTGTGTTCTTCTCAGAAACCACAACTATAGTCATTGCATGTCTGTTCTTCTCACAAACCACATATGGATCCACCAGAGTTCATTGCATGAGTGTTCTTTTCACAAACCACATCTAGAGTCATTGCATGTCTGTTCTTCTCACAAACCACATAAGGATGCACCAGAGTCATTGCATGTGTGTTCTTTTCTCAAACCACATCTAGAGTCCTTGCATGGGTGTTCTTTTCACAAACCACATATAGGGTCATTACATGTGTGTTCTTCTCACAAACCACAGCTAGAGTCATTGCATGTGTGTTCTTCTCACAAACCACATCTAGAGTCATTTCATGTGTGTTCTTCTCACAAACTACATATGGATCCACCAGAGTTCATTGCATGTCTGTTCTTTTCACAAACCATAGCTAGAGTCATTGCGTGTGTGTTCTTCTCACAAACCACACATGGATCCACCAGCGTCATTCCATGTGTGTTCTTTTCACAAACCACATCTAGAGTCATTAGATGTATGTTATTTTCACAAACCACATATTGATCCACCAGTGTCATTGCATCTGTGTTCTTTTCACAAACCACATCTAGAGTCATTGCATCTGTGTTCTTTTCACAAACCACATCTAGAGTCATTGCATGTGTGTTCTTTTCACAAACCACAACTAGAGTCCTTGCATGTGTGTTCTTTTCACAAACCACATCTAGAGTCATTGCATGTGTGCTCTTCTTAGAAACCATAGCTAGAGTCATTGCATGTGTGTTCTTCTCACAAACCACATATGGATCCATGAGAGATCATTGCATGTCTGTTCTTTTCACAAACTAGATCTAGAGTCATTGCATGTCTATTCTTCTCACAAACCACATATGGATCCACCAGAGTTCATTGCATGTGTGTTCTTTTCACAAACCACATCTAGAGTCATTGCATGTCTGTTCTTCTCACAAACCACATAAGGATCCACCAGAGTCATTGCATGTGTGTTCTTTTCGCAAACCACAGCTAGAGTCCTTGCATGGGTGTTCTTTTCACAAACCACATCTAGAGTCATTGCATGCGTGTTCTTCTCACAAACCACAACTATAGTCATTGCATGTCTGTTCTTCTCACAAACCACATATGGATCCACCAGAGTTCATTGCATGAGTGTTCTTTTCACAAACCACATCTAGAGTCATTGCATGTCTGTTCTTCTCACAAACCACATAAGGATGCACCAGAGTCATTGCATGTGTGTTCTTTTCTCAAACCACATCTAGAGTCCTTGCATGGGTGTTCTTTTCACAAACCACATATAGGGTCATTACATGTGTGTTCTTCTCACGAACCACCGCTAGAGTCATTGCATGTGTGTTCTTCTCACAAACCACATCTAGAGTCATTTCATGTGTGTTCTAACCACAAACTACATATGGATCCACCAGAGTTCATTGCATGTCTGTTCTTTTCACAAACCATAGCTAGAGTCATTGCGTGTGTGTTCTTCTCACAAACCACACATGGATCCACCAGCGTCATTCCATGTGTGTTCTTTTCACAAACCACATCTAGAGTCATTAGATGTATGTTATTTTCCCAAACCACATATTGATCCACCAGTGTCATTGCATCTGTGTTCTTTTCACAAACCACATCTAGAGTCATTGCATCTGTGTTCTTTTCACAAACCACATCTAGAGTTATTGCATCTGTGTTCTTTTCACAAACCACATCTAGAGTCATTGCATGTGTGTTCTTTTCACAAACCACATCTGGATCCACTAGAGTTCATTGCATGTGTGTTCTTTTCACAAACCACATCTAGAGTCATTGCATGTATGTTCTTCTCAAAAACCACATAAGGATCCATCAGAGTCATTGCATGTGTGTTCTTTTCACAAACCACAGCTAGAGTCCTTGCATGTGTGTTCTTTTCACAAACCACATCTAGATTCATTGCATGTGTGTTCTTCTCACAAACCACAACTATAGTCATTGCATGTGTGTTCTTCTCACAAACCACATATGGATCCACTAGAGTTCCTTGCGTGTCTGTTCTTTTCACAAACTAGATCTAGAGTTATTGCATGTATGTTCTTCTCACAAACCACATATGGATCAACCAGAGTTCATTCCATGTGTGTTCTTTTCACAAACCACATCTAGAGTCATTGCATGTCTGTTCTTCTCACAAACCACATAAGGATCCACTAGAGTCATTGCATGTGTGTTCTTTTCACAAACCACAGCTAGAGTCCTTGCATGGGTGTTTTTTCACAAACCACATCTAGAGTCATTGCATGTGTGTTCTTGTCCCAAACCACAGCTAGTCATTGCATGTGTGTTTCTCACAAACCACATCTAGAGTCATTTCATGTGTGTTCTTTTCATAAACCACATCTAGAGTCATTGCATGTCTGTTCTTCTCACAAACCACATAAGGATCCATCAGAGTCATTGCATGTGTGTTCTTTTCACAAACCACAGCTAGAGTCCTTGCATGTGTGTTCTTTTCAGAAAGCACATCTAGAGTCATTGCATGTGTGTTCTTCTCACAAACCACAGCTATAGTCATTGCATGTGTGTTCTTCTCACAAACCACATATGGATCCACTAGAGTTCATTGCATGTTTGTTCTTTTCACAAACTAGATCTAGAGTTGTTGCATGTCTGTTCTTCTCACAAACCACATATGGATCCACCAGAGTTCATTGCATGTGTGTTCTTTTCACAAACCACATCTAGAGTCATTGCACGTCTGTTCTTCTAACAAACCACATAAGGATCCACTAGAGTCATTGCATGTGTGTTCTTTTCACAAACCACAGCTAGAGTCCTTGCATGGATGTTTTTTCACAAACCAGATCTAGAGTCATTGCATGTGTGTTCTTCTCACAAACCACAGCTAGACTCCTTGCATGGGTGTTCTTTTCACAAACCACATCTAGAGTCATTGCATGTGTGTTCTTCTCACAAAACACAGCTAGAGTCATTGCATGTGTGTTCTTCTCACAAACCACGTCCAGAGTCATTTCATGTGTGTTCCTCTCACAAACTACATATGGATCCACCAGAGTTCATTGCATCTCTGTTCTTTTCAGAAACCATAGCTAGAGTCATTGCATGTCTGTTCTTCTCACAAACCACACATGGATCCACCAGCGTCATTCCATGTGTGTTCTTTTCACAAACCACATCTAGAGTCATTAGATGTATGTTATTTTCACAAACCACATATTGATCCACCAGTGTCATTGCATGTGTGTTCTTTTCACAAACCACATCTAGAGTCATTGCATGTGTGTTCTTTTCACAAACCACATATAGTTCCACAAGTGTGATTGCATGTGTGTTGTTTTCATTAACCACAGCTAGAGTCATTGCATGTCTGTTATTTTCACAAACCACATATGGATCCACCAGTGTCATTGCATGTGTACTCTTTTCACAAACCATAGCTAGAGTCATTGCATGTGTGTTCTTTTCATTAAGCACATCTAGAGGCATTGCATGTGTGTTATTTTCACAAACCACATATGGGTCCACTAGAGTTCATTGCATGTCTATTCTTTTCACAAACCACATCTAGAGTCATTGCATGTGTGTTCTTCTCACAAACCACATATGGATCCACAAGAGTTCATTGCATGTGTGTTGTTTTCATTAACCACTGCTAGAGTCATTGCATGTTTGTTCTTCTCACAAACCACATATGGATCCACCAGATTTCATTGCATGTCTATTCTTTTCACAAACCATAGCTAGAGTCATTGCATGTGTGTTCTTCTCACAAACCACATCTAGAGTCATTGCATGTGTGTTCTTCTCACAAACCACATATGGATCCACCAGAGTTCATTGCGTGTCTGTTCTTTTCACAAACCACATCTAGAGTTATTGCATGTCTGTTCTTCTCACAAACCACATATGGATCCACTAGAGTTCATTGCATGTGTGTTCTTTTCACAAACCACATCTAGAGTCATTGCATGTCTGTTCTTCTCACAAACCACAAAAGGATCCATCAGAGTCATTGCATGTGTGTTCTTTTCACAAACCACAGCTAGAGTCCTTGTATGTGTGTTCTTTTCACAAACGACATCTAGAGGCATTGCATGTGTGTTCTTCTCACAAACCACAACTAGAGTCATTGCACGTGTGTTCTTCTCACAAACCACATATCGATCCAACAGTGTCATTGCATGTGTGGTCTTTTCACAAACCACAGCTAGAGTCATTACATGTGTGTTCCTTTCATTAACTACATCTATAGTCATCTTTTCACAAACCACATATGGATCCACCAGTGTCATTGCATGCGTGTTCTTTTCACAAACCACATCTAGAGTCATTGCATGTGTGTTCTTTTCACAAACCACATCTAGAGTCATTGCATGTGTGTTCTTCTCACAAACCACATATGAATCCACCAGAGTTCATTACATGTGTGTTGTTTTCACAAACCACAGCTATAGTCATTGCATGTCTGTTCTTCTCACAAACCACATAAGGATGCACTAGAGTCATTGCATGTGTGTTATTTTCACAAACCACATCTAGAGTCATTGCATGTGTGTTCTTCTCACAAACCACAGCTAGAGTCATTGCATGTGTGTTCTTCTCATAAACCACAGCTAGAGTCATTGCATGTGTGTTCTTCTCATAAACCACATATGGATCCACCAGAGTTCATTGCATGTGTGTTCTTCTCACAAACCACATATGGATCCACCAGAGTTCATTGCATGTCTGTTCTTTTCACAAACCATATCTAGAGTCATTGCATGTCTGTTCTTCTCACAAACCACACATGGATCCACCAGTGTCATTGCATGTGTGTTCTTTTCACAAACCACATCTAGAGTCATTGCATGTATGTTATTTTCACAAACCACATATTGATCCACCAGTGTCATTGCATGTGTGTTTTTTTCACAAACCACATCTAGAGTCATTCATGTGTGTTCTTTTCACAAACCACATATGGATCCACCAGTGTGATTGCATGTGTGTTCTTTTCATTAACCACATCTAGAGTCATTGCATGAGTGTTCTTCTCACAAACCACATATGGATCCACTAGAGTTCATTCATGTGTGTTCTTCTCACAAACCACATCTAGAGTCATTGCATGTGTGTTCTTCTCACAAACCACATATGGATCCAGCAGAGTTCATTGCATGTCTGTTCTTTTCACAGACCACAGCTAGAGTCATTGCATGTGTGTTCTTCTCACAAACCACACATGGATCCACCAGTGTCATTGCATGTGTGTTATTTTCGCAAACCACATCTAAAGTCATTGCATGTATGTTCTTTTGACAAACCACAGCTAGAGTCACTGGATGTCTGTTCTTCTCCAAAACCACACAAGGATCCACCAGAGTCATTGCATGTGTGTTCTTCTCACAAACCACATATGGATCCACCAGAGTTCATTGCATGTCTGTTCTTTTCACAAACCACAGCTAGTCATTGCATGCGTGTTCTTCTCACAAACCACACATGGATCCACCAGTGTCATTGCATGTGTGTTATTTCACAAACCACAGCTAGAGTCATTGCATGTGTGTTCTTTTTATTAACCCCATCTAGAGTCATTGCATTTGTTTTCTCCTCACAAACCACATATGGATCCTCCAGAGTTCATTGCAGGTCTGTTCTTTGCACAAACCACATCTAGAGTAATTGCATGTGTATTCTTCTCACAAACCATATATGGATCCACCAGAGTTCATTGCATGTGTATTCTTTTCACAAACCACAACTAGAGTCATTGCATGTCTGTTCTTCTCACAAACCACACATGGATCCCCTAGAGTCATTACATGTCTATTCTTCTCACAAACCACAGCTAGAGTCATTGCATGTGTGTTATTCTCACAAACCACATCTAGAGTCATTGCTTGTGTTTTCTTCTCACAAACCACACAAGGATCCACCAGAGTCATTGAATCTCTGTCCTTTTCATTAACCACAACTAGAGTCATTGCATGTGTGTTATTCTCACAAACCACATCTAGCATCATTGCATGTGTGTTCTTCTCACAAACCACTTATGGATCCACCAGAGTTCATTGCATGTCTGTTCTTTTCAAAAACCATAGCTAGAGTCATTGCATGTCTGTTCTTCTCACAAACCACACATGGATCCACCAGTGTCATTGCATGTGTGTTCTTTTCACAAACCACAGCTAGACTCATTGGATGTATGTTCTTTTCACAAACCACATATTGATCCACCAGTGTCATTGCATGTGTGTTGTTTTCAGAAACCACATATTGATCCACCAGTGTGATTGCATGTGTGTTCTTTTCATTAACCACAGCTAGAATCATTGCATGTCTATTCTTTTCACAAACCACATATGGATCCACCAGTGTCATTGCTTGTGTGTTCTTTCGACAAACCACATCTAGAGTCATTGAATGTGTGTTCTTTTCACAAACCACATCTAGAATCATTGCATGTGTGTTCTTTTCACAAACCACATATGGATCCACCAGTGTCATTGCATGTGTGTTGTTTTTATTAACCACAGCTAGAGTCATTGCATGTCTGTTCGTTGCACAAACCACATATGGATCCACCAGTGTCATTGCATGTGTGTTCTTCTCACAAACCACATCTAGAGTCATTGCATGTGTGTTCTTCTCACAAACCACATATATGGATCCACTAGAGTTCATTGCATGTCTGTTCTTTTCACAAACCATAGCTAGTCATTGAATGTTTGTTCTTCTCACAAACCACACATGGATCCACTAGTGTCATTGCATGTGTGTTCTTTTCACAAACCACAACTAGAGTCATTGGATCTATGTTCTTTTCACAAACCACATATTGATCCACCAGTGTCATTGAATGTGTGTTCTTTTCACAAACCACATCTAGATTCATTGCATGTTTGTTCATTTCACAAACCACATATGGATCCACCAGTGTGATTGCATGTGTGTTCTTTTCATTAACCACAGCTAGATTCATTGCATGTCTATTCTTTTCACAAACCACATATGGATCCACCAGTGTCATTGCATGTGTGTTCTTTTCACAAACCACAGCTAGAGTCATTGCATGTGTGTTCTTTTCATTAACCACATCTAGAGTCATTGCATGTGTGTTCTTCTCACAAACCACATATGTATCCACCAGAGTTCATTTGCATGTGTTTTCTTCTCACAAACCACATCTAGAGTCATTGCATATCTGTTCTTCTCACAAACCACATATGGATCCACCAGAGTTCATTGCATGTGTGTTATTTTCACAAACCACAGCTAGAGTCAATGCATGTCTCTTCTTCTCACAAACCACACAAGGATCCACCAGAGTCATTGCATGTGTGTTCTTTTCACAAACCACAGCTAGAGTCATTGATGTGTGTTCTTGTCACAAACCACAGCTAGAGTCATTGCATGTCTGTTCTTTCAGTAAACCACACAAGGATCCACCAGAGTCATTGCATCTATGTTCTATTCATTAACCACAGCTAGAGTCATTGCATGTGTGTTCTTGTCACAAACCACATCTAGAGTCATTGCATGTGTGTGCTTCTCACAAACCACATATGGATCCACCAAAGTTCATTACATGTCTGTTATTTTCACAAACCACAGCTAGAGTCATTGCATCTCTGTTCTTTTCACAAACCACATCTAGAGTCATTGTATGTCTGTTCTTCTCACTAACCACATATGGATCCACCAGAGTTCATTGCATGTGTGTTCTTTTCACAAACCATAGCTAGAGGCATTGCATGTCTGTTCTTCTCACAAACCACACAAGGATCCACCAGAGTCATTGCATGTGTGTTCTTTTCACAAACCACAGCTAGAGTCATTGCATGTGTGTTCTTTTCACAAACCACATCTAGAGTCATTGCATGTGTGTTTTTCTCACAAACCATAGCTAGAGTCATTGCATGTTTTTCTTTCAATAAACCACACAAGGATCCACCAGAGTCATTGCGTCTCTGTTCTTTTCATTAACCACAGCTAGAGTTAGTGCATGTGTGTTCTTTTCACAAACCACATCTAGAGTCATTGCATGTCTGTTCTTCTCACAAACCACATAAGGATCCATCAGAGTCATTGCATGTGTGTTCTTTTCACAGACCACATCTAGAGTCATTGCATGTGTGTTCTTCTCACAAACCACATATGGATCCACCAGAGTTCATTGCATGTCTGTTCTTTTCACAAACCACAGCTAGAGTCATTGCATGCCTGTTCTTCTCACAAACCACACATGGATCCACCAGTGTCCTTGCATGTGTGTTCTTTTCACAAACCACATATCACTTGTGTCATTGCATGTGTGTTCTTCTCATAAACCACATATGGATCCTAACCTTTGGAGAGCCCTAACCTAAGCCCCCCAATGGTGGCCGTTATGCTGAGTCTTCTAGAAGGCACGTCTAACACAGTTGTTCTGCATGATGGTTGTTACATACCGTTCGATCGGGGCGCTTGGACGATTGGGATGGTCTTCATGAGAGCGATCCGCGAGTAGGCTATTCGGTGGCATGATTGGCCATGCTTGCTGCCCGCTTGCTTTGGACAAACCGGCAACACCAGGCGCTCCCCTTTTGCGAGTGTTAGGACTCACGAGTTCAGTGGGCCATATGCCAGTGTCACGTCCCTATTACTTCTCGTCCTCCCCGTACTTCTCTTCCTTCCCCTTGAAGCCACTTTCCCCACTTCTCTCCCATCCTGCCATAGCCATGAGCCGGCAGCTATCTCTATCTCTGGCTACCCTCTCCCTCTCTCTCTCTCCATGGGTTGAAGGGGAGACGGTGAAACACGTTGTGACGACAGGGACGGTGATTTTGATGTGTGTTGTCTCATCTCTATCTCTATCATCTGTGTCTAGTTATCTATTTTGAGCTAGATCTACTCTGTTTACTCATGCACGTATGATGTGTTAGGCCAACCAGACGCTGTATGACTCTGACTATCACGGTTTAGCGGATGAAGACAGTCCACTGCTATGTAAACATGGATATGTGCCTGCTAAATTTGTAGCGTTCGAAGGACGAAACGCAAGCAGGAGGTTTTTACGGTGTCAAGGACATCGTGCAATGATGCAAGGTGGAAGTTGCGGTGTTGTCAAATGGGTAGATCCAGAGTGGCCCAAATCGATGTAGAAAATGTTGGACAAACTATGGGATATGACTATTGACTTGGAAGAATCCGTAGTCAGCTAACTTCTTGACAGTGTTGAGATGAAGCTATGGGACCCAGTTGACACGACCAAGCTTAACTGAGTTCTCAGGAGGGTGCAAGACAAGGTTAGCAAAGTCGAGAAGGAGAGGGACGTGTCGTTGGCCCTGAAGGCGAAAGCAGAGCAAGAACTGACTCAAGCAAGGAATGATCTTCACTAGGCCAAAGTCCTGCAGTTCACAACTACGAGTATTGACAAGTGCATGAGGAAAAATGTAGAGAAACAATTGAAGCTGTGCAAGGAAGATGCTAAAAGGAAGGAGCAGACGATTCTATCCTTGCTCTCGCAGGAAGATGCACACTGGGCTAAGATTAGGAAGATCAAGGAGATGTGTGATAACTAGTTCTATTTAGCTTGAGCTCCGTGCCTTTTTAAGTTGTAATAGTAGTACTTGTTGACCTAGCAGTCTGAACTAGTGGTCCCGGAGTCCTGGGAGGAAAAAAATTGGTCTCCCGTTAATCTGTCTTAACCCTGCATTACTTCCTTTTGTCTGATCATGGTGGTATTCTGACATTGGTGGTTTATTTAAACATAATCTACGTGGATTGTGCCGCATGCAAATGGCACAACCACAATTTATACAGTGGAAGCACGTACACCTGGTTAATGCAGATCTGGGTGCTTCGCCAGATGCAGGGGATGCAGGAGTAGGGAGGCGGTGAGATAGACAGGCTCAAGATTAGGCCAGAAAGTGGTACTGATTTCCTCCTCATCAGGGCATTATCAGTTACCATTGTTGTTTCTGTTGCCATGTCGTTGTGCAGCATCTGAAATAAGTTGCTGCTTCATGGAGTGTAGCAGCTTAAATAATTTATTTCTGTGCCACTTACATTCCATCGAATTTGGAGACCTCCTGCCCCTCAGCAATCGTGGAACCGGTGCTGCGTGTTTTCAGATAGTAGTGGCACAATCACAATTTCGGATTCAACTACTGACTCGGGCGTTTTCAAACCCTAAGTAGCGGTACATTTTACTCCGAGAACGTGGGTAAATTGTTTCGCCTAGCAAAGTTCCACACATAGGGATCCAGAATTTAACCGAATTACATATATAGGTTCAAGTTCAACACATTACTATGCGTCTTCATTGCCAGCAGCCTTCTTCCGCAGCCTGGGTGCCAAGCCTTCATGTCCACTAGCCTATTCATTTTCTGCCTTCTTCCTCTTCCTTGGTGCTAATTTTCTTAGATTCACGTACTTTGCATCGCCGGGACAATTAGCACCAGAATCGTGTCCAACATCATCTTTCCACTCGTTTTACCTTCTTCGGGCAGCAAAATGACTGACCCTATAACATCCCAATTTCAGCAACCCAGATTAGTTGTCTAGAATGCAAAAAATCAGGGGGAACAAAAACTTTTTCTTGTTCATGGGTGCAGTGTTTGCTTGTTGTTTGTTTGTGCTTGTGCATGTGAGAGTATGCCATATGATACTCCTTACCTCACCATTAGTTGACAAAATCTATTTAACCAAAACTATCCTGGCTCATTTTACATATTCTCAAATGCTCTGGCATTTCAAAATCTGAGCCAAGAAGTCTTTGCAAACCAACTATTTTAGTAGCTTCTATTTCCCTAAACTATGGAGAGCAACCTATTATAATCTCCTTATGTTTTCAAGACCGAACCTTCAACTATTCTTATCTCTGGGTTTCCCAAAAACTCTTTTTAAAGATTATGAATTCCACTCTTGGTAGAGATACCAAGGATTGTCATCTTATTCAAACTCCACCCTTTTCAAATTTCCCATCCTTACCTCAAGCGAAGCTTGATGGTAACCCTTGTAGTAATTGATTGGTTTGCAAGATGAGTTACCTTGATCTGCTGTTTGACTTGCTTGCTTAGAAGTAGTATGAGCTACTCTAGGAGCTCATCCTCTAGGAGCAAGATAATTCAAGATCACCAAATCCTAAGAAAGAATACAAGATGGATCTAATCTCTAGCCACCAGGTGATCATCTAAAAACCCTTAACCAGATCAATTCAGAAGATTTCCAGTCTAGAAGCTTCCAAGTCAATGAAGACCAATATCAAGCATGGATCCTTTCTACTCAATCTACACTTAAACCTCACCCACTTGATGATGCTTGGGTACCTTGCAACCCATTAAAAACATCCCCTCTCATGCTCTAGTCAAAAACCCTAAATCTGCCAAATTTGGCCAAGTCTAGAAAACTATTTCCAGCATCACCTTTTTGGATGCCTCCCTTTCTCAACCCTTGTGCATTTTTGAAAATGCATCTGAACCATCTTGTTAACCATCCTAAGGACTACCAAGTCCCACTCTTTACCTTGGTTAGATAATCCTCCAACCCACTTGTTCTTGATGGTTTTTCAGACAAGAAAATAACTTTTCCTGCAATCTAGTCATCATGCTTACTTTGGTAGGATCTCACACCACCATCCAACCTTCTATGGACCAACTCTCTGCATAGTTGTGTTCTAATCATATAGGTCTATCAATATCCACTTCACTTGTTCCCAGTGGATCCTTGTGCTTATTAAACCCACAAGGTTTTGAAGGCTAGATGATAATCTTCTTTGGCAAGCTTATTTTATTCAAAGTTTGAAATCAATTCTTGGTGAACTCAAGCAAGATCAAGCTCAAACCTCTGTACCATGTTGATGTGCATCACTTGGTCTATCCATCCATCTACCCCATACCCCAAGGGGAGATCTGGACTCCAAGATACAACCATGTTTTGATGGTATGAAATTAACATCACCCTAGATCCTTAATCTAAGGTATTTCACCAAAATCAACTTGGATTCTCCAATCCCAAGGTTGCAAATGCTGGTTACACATTGTCTACATCATCTACCTTGATCATCAAGATTTATCAATAATTATCCATACTTATTATGGACCAAACCTATTTAATTCCGTTAATAGGCAAAACCTCCAAAACCTCTTCCATAAAGGAAAGTTTGGTTTTTGCCAAAACACCTCTCCAACTTTTGGCTCAATTGAGGTCCACATATCATATCCCATCTTCCCACTTCAAAAATAAATATTTTTGAAGAACTTTATTATTTCTTTTCACCCATTTTCTTAAATTGCTGAATTGGAATAATAACTGTTTTAAATACTTTTAAGCCCCGATAAATCTTGGGAAAATTCCCCTAAGTGTGTATTCACATTTGGGACCATCTGAAACTAAAAACCAATCTTGTCTAATGTAAATTTATCAAATGATCTTCTAGAAACTACTTCTGCAGTTTTTGAGTAAATGGATTCAAGTGGACTTTAAATCTTTAGAAAAATCTCAAATAATCCCTAGAGAGGTATCTTGACCTCACCCATCTATCAGTACCATCTTTACCACTTTTTCCAACATAAATAAAGGAACCCCTTCACAAGCATTCTTGGGTCAAAATAGCACAACCACCAAAACCTTGTACAAATACCCCATTAAACCCCATCAAATCTTCTCCACCAAGCTTGTATAGCACCCAGCACTCATCTCTGGTCGTGATCACTGTAGCAATTACTGTAGCAGCTTGTCCTCTAGTGTTTGGACACTAGGGTTTAACCTCATGTGAGTGTCTTGGCTTGCAAACCTCTTTACTCCTCTTGCAGCAGCCACCAGCTAGCCCTCTCTGCTCCTGCACGGCCCAGAGCACCCCGCCTCTCACCCTCATAGCCTCTGTCAACCAATAACTGCCCAACACCCTCCCAAGGCTTGTCCATGGACTTGGTCCCTCCTACACCCTCCCTACTCGGGTTAAATATCCCCAGGCCACCCAGCTCTCCCCTCTGCCTCTCATTTGCACCCAATCCCTCCCACTCACCTCCCCTACATCCCACTTCCTCTCCCCTGTCCTTCCATACCTAGGAAGAGAGAAAGAACACCTCCTCAGCCATTTGTGAACTCGAGCTCGAGGTGCCCTCTCCCGAGCCCTTCTTCCCCTGCATGTGGCCTCAGCGCCTTCCCCTACCTCAGATCTACTCTACCCGAGCTTCCCGGCCCGTGCCCTGCCCTCTCTGGCCCGAGGGAAGCCACCCAAAGGAAATTGGCCTCCTCCCCTTCGAGCTAAGAACACCACCCCTCCTGCCCCTCCTCTGTTGCTCGTCGCCCTTCCCAGAAGTGCCTCACTCCCCTACAACTAACCCTGCCCCTTCCCTTGCCGCAGGAACCACTGCATGCAGCATCTCCGGTGAGCTCCCGCGAGCGCATTCTCGGGCCTGGGCAGGCGGATTGTCTCCCGGCGTAGAACCGCACCTTGCCGCCCACCGTTGAGGTCGTCGTCGTCGACCGATTCGCCCAGCACTCCTCCCAACACCTCCCCGCCGCTCTGGTGAGCTCCCCGCACCGCCCGAACCCTGTTAGGGTTTCCTTCCTGCTGGCCCCGTCGAGAGGAAGGAGATGGCGCGTAGCCGTCGATCTCCCTTAGATCGAGCAGTGATCTTTGTCGGATACGTTTTGGCCAATGCTGATCGTGACCAGGCCTTGGAGGATTGAAATCCTCTCCCATGCGCCGCCCTAATGGGCCATCCACTGCACCGTGCATTACTTGCCGATCTGGCCCGGCCACCCTGGCCTATTTCCTTTTTATTAACTCCTTTTTCCAGATCTATTTATTAAGTTGCTTAGTTTAATTCAATATAAAATTGGAAATTACCCCTTTTGCGCAGATCACAAATTTTAACAACTACCTTAGTGTGTTTTGCAACCTACAGAACTGGTCATTTGCCCAAAGTAATTTTCATTATTTATGGGCATTATTTCCACCAAAATGCGTTTATCCCACTAATTAAATTCCTCTGTGATCTTCACAACTCCAAATGGAATGAAATCAAGTGCCACTAGTAGATTTTGAATGTACCCATCTCTGGACCTTGGTCTCATGCCAAGGTGAATAGCAGGTTAGCTTGAGTAAAAATAACAAAACAATTCATTTATGACTACAGAGAATTCCCTACATCAAACCATGGGTCCAATTGAACCATTTACAATTATCCTGGATGTCTTACACCACTACCTATCCAAATCTAGGAGCTCCTGATTTTTTGAGCCTTGGATATTTTTCTGTGAATTAAACTATTCTGTGCATGGTTTATTCACCACTAAATTCACTATAGTAGTTATACAAATCCAAAAAGGTTGATTCCAATTTCTACAGAAAGTTATTCCAAATACCTACAATATGTCTTTGGAATCAAATTAAGAGCTTCTGCAGATTTAATTTGGTGAAAAAGACAAAACAACTCCAGAATTGCTTTTGGGAATTTCCCGAGGGCATTCTGGTAATTATCTTGACATGATTCCAACTCTCAGTGAACAAGTACATCAATCCTTACCTAACCACCCAAGGAAATAATTTTTGGATCTCCAGAACTTTTTTGGTGAATTATTCCCTAAAACTAGAAGTTATTTCACTAGAAAAATCATAACTAAATAAAGAAAAGTCATAAATTAGTGAAACCACTTTTGTTGGTTTCATTTTATCAAATACTATCTATTGGCATCATTTTTACCCAATGGTATCCTACAGAGTATGTCCTTGGTCCAAAAACCCCTCTTAGGTAGTTCCCCGACAATAAACCCTAAGGGGTGTTCATCCTCTTCTCCAAGGCCATCTCAATCTCCTAAATCCCATCTTCTCAAAACCCTCTAAATCTTAGTTTGGTATTATTCCGTTGCTTGTTGTATTGTTTTGGTGCTTGTATGCCTTATCTTGATTGTGCTCTTGCTTGTTGCATGAATACTCGATGATGACGATAGTTGCACTTGTTTTGACGCCGAGAAGAAGAGATCTTGTTATTATTGGAATTGGTATTCTTGGTTATCTAAAGAAGAAGTCCAGGGACATATTGCCATTTTTCTGATCATCAGGCAAGCCACCTTCTTTCTCATAAGCCTTGTCCTACTGTTTTACTTATGCATGTTTTAACTACTGTTTACTAAAACTGCATCGTTTGATTTTATGTTGATGTATATATATGGTAGTGGTTTGGCTCCTCCGAACTACTGCACTTCTGTATTACTAACTACAACCTGTTGGTGATACCTACTTGTCCCTAGTAGAATAGATGGTGCATATCCACCATACCCCTTTGGAGACCCCCGATTTAGCCGAAGCAAAGCTAGAGGATGGGAAGACCCCGGGAAAAGTTTTACCAAATGTTTTATGATAAAACCTTGGTGAGTGGGACCTCCCAAGAGATGTTGAGAAAGAAAAAGGTTTTGTTTTACAAAATGCGGAAGGAAAGATGGAGGAAAAAGGTTTATGAAAAACACACCCGGTTCTTTGCAGGTTTGCTAGAACAATTAACCCGTGCAACCACATTACTCTAGAAATGGGACAGGGCTGGATTTGATGTTTGTTTACTCTGGTATAAGCTGCCTCGCAACAACTACAAGGTATCGGGGATCCCTGGAGGGTGGGCCTTCTCCGATAAAGGTCCATGTGGGACATTGACCTGGAGAAGGAACGAAGGGTCTGCTGGCCTCCACACGTTACTATGAGCCCCTCATTGAAAGCACACACTCGAGAAGTGGAAAAAGCGCTCCGGTTGGTCCTCGGTACCCGACGTCCTGGTTTTGAGGGGATTAACACTCATAGGGTAGGCACTTATATTGGAGTGGGCATCCGGAGAGTCTTGATCGGTTACTCGACCCACGATCTGTGAAGATCTGGGTAGTGTACCCAGATGGTGTGGGTAAAGTGTACAACCTCTGCATAGTGTAAATCTATTCGAATAGCCGCATCCGCGGTGATGGATGGTTGGGAAGGTTGTTGTAGAGCGGTGCTGGTTTTGTTTTCAAAAAGGATTTCGGAAAAGAAATGGTTTGGAAATGTTTTGACCATGGGATGGTCATAAAGGAGAAAGGTTTTGACCATGGGATGGTCGGAAGAAGGAGAAAGGAGTTTGGTCGTGGGACAACCTGATGAGAGGAACAAATGGGAGACCCAATCCTAATGTTTTCCAAACTTTTCAAAAAGGTTTCCAAAATGTTTTACAAAAGTTTTCAACAAAGATATGTAGATGCTATATCTACAAGAGAAACTAATTGAGAAAAGAACCTCTCTTGTGCCCTCCTACTACCACAACCATATTGCATATCCTCTTGTTATTATTGCTATCTTAAGGTGGTTTGCGAGTACATTCAAAGTTCTCACTGGCATTGTCCCTGGCTATTAACTTGGCCAGATCTCAAGGAGAAGGGTGGTGTGGCGGCTATGCGAGCTAGGATGTTCTCCTAGTCAGTTGCCTGTAGGTTAAGGCATGGCTCGGGCTCTACGCTTGATGAAGTTCCGCTGATAATTATTGATGTAGCCATAACGGCATTTATGTAAGTCTTGTAATTCAGTATATTCTCGGATGTTGTAATGATACTTCTCGGTTATGTGCCACGACTAACTGATCATGGGATCGTGGTTGTATGCATAACAGGGATTCTCGGAGGATTAATCTGGGGGCCCCACAGACTTGGTATCAGAGCCATCCTGACCGTAGGAGAACCTTAGTTAGCATGGTCGCTAGATAGGAACCTTATTTTGAAAACCCGGCTTTCGAAAACTAGTTTCTCAATCAGTTTCGAAAAGTTCTACTTCTTCTCTTATCTAAGAAAATGTTTTCGAAAATGGTTCCCTCTAACTCTCGTCCAAACTTCAAACCTACGGATTTTAAATAACTAGGATCTAGACCCGGTGAAGACAATGAGAACAAAATGAAGACAAGCAACTACCAGCAAACACAAGGAGACTACAATAATCGTTCTACCAGCGGAATCCTCACAATCAGAAGACATCGGGTGTTGCACTATCAGGAAGCGTCCAAGATACGACGAAGGCTTCATCTACAAGATAGTGACTCCGACTTGAAGAAAGACGATATCTAGGGTTGATAGCCCTAAGAATAGGATTCCCCTACATGGCGAGTAGTTAACTCCTTGGTCCCTAGCGTTGACCGTGTTTGCTTGCCTAAGTGCATCATGTGTTGCTTGATGTGTGTTGTTTGCCGAGGACATTGCGATCCCCTCGCTCTGTTCGCCTTGTTTGTATGTTCTGGTTTGCCTCCTTAAAATTGTGACTCGAGGAGCGATCACCCACCTAGTAACTCAGGAAACCCCTGTGTTAGTTGTCGGTATTGAGACACTAATTAACCTCGAGAGTATATGACAGGAAAAGCATCGCAAGAACCAGGAGTTCGACATCGTCAAGTCAGAATCAACTCAAAGATTTCACCCTAGGAGGACGGCATCCCTCGTCAAACTCACCTCGCAATACTCGGCAATCGCACCATACTCCCCTGTTCCTCAGTCTACTACCACAAGAATCCTGTCGAAGCCGGAAGTTAATCTCCGAAGGATCCTCAATATCCACAAGAAACCACCTGATAAGTCAACCAAGACAAGAAGTGAAGACCTAACCACACTAACCTTTAGTGTATTAGAGCTTCTGACCACCTCAGGAGACTAACTAATCTAGTCGACCCTACCCAAACTAACAAAATGATCCTCCCTAGAAGGTCAGAACCACCCCTAAATCCAGATGATAAGGAAGCGTGAAGACAAGGAGTTTACTCCGTCTTCGAGCAGGAGAAACGCCAAGTGTTCAAGAGACGACAACCTCTCTAAAACTAGATGACTCTACCCAGACGAAGCACTATCAAGAAGAGTCGTAAACCGCTAATTTACCTTGAGCTAACCACCCTAAAGGCTTCGTTAGGAAACCAGCCCTGCCAAGGTTGATAAAATAAGGCGTCACTCAAAGACCCCAGTCAGCATTCCAAGACAGCCTTCCAAGACACCCCTCGCTAATAGCAAGACAGCCTTCCAAGACAGAAGCTCCAAACCATTCCCGATGAACCTTAGTGAAGCTCTAAGGTGGAAAGACTACGTCTTTCCACTCAATCTTACGAAGGCTGTCTACCCAAGGATACTTCAGAAGACCTCTAGAAATATACACACCCCGGGTAATAGCAAGACAGCCTTCCGCCCACAGTTGAGGTCGTCGTCGTCGACCGCTTCGCCCAGCACTCCTCCCGATGCCTCCCTGCCGCTCTGGTGAGCTCCCCCACACCGCCCGAACCCCGTTAGGGTTTCCTCTCTGCCGGCCCCGTCGAGAGGAAGGATACGGCGTGCAACAGTCGATCTCCCTTAGATCGAACGGCTGACGCTGCCGGCTACCGTTTTGGCCGCCGCGGTTGCTGACCAGCGGGCCCCGCCCGGAGGGATTCGAAATCCTCTCCATCTTAGTTTGGTATTGTTCCGTTTCTTGTTGTATTGTTTTTGTGCTTGTATGCCTTGTCTTGATTGTGCTCTTGCTTGTTGCATGAATACTCGATGACGACGATAGTTGCACTTCTTTTGACGCCGAGAAGAAGAGATCTTGTTATTCTTGGAATTGGTATTCTTGGTTATCTAAAGAAGAAGTCCAGGGACTTATTGCCATTTTGCTGATCATCAGGCAAGCCACCTTCTTGCTCATAAGCCTTGTCCTACTGTTTTACTTATGCATGTTTTAACTACTGTTTACTAAAACTGCATCGTTTGATTTTATGTTGATGTATATATATGGTAGTGGTTTGGCTCCTCCGAACTACTGCACTTCTGTATTACTAAGTACAACCCCTTGGTGATACCTACTTGTCCCTAGTAGAATAGATGGTGCATATCCACCATACCCCTTTGGAGACCCCCGATTTAGCCGAAGCAAAGCTAGAGGATGGGAAGACCCCGTGAAAAGTTTTACCAAATGTTTTATGATAAAACCTTGGTGAGGTGGGACCTCCCAAGATATGTTGAGAAAGAAAAAGGTTTTGTCTTACAAAATGCGGAAGGAAAGATGGAGCAAAAAGGTTTACAAAAAAGTCACCCGGTTCTTTGCAGTTTTGCTAGAACAATTAACTCGTGCAACCACATTACTCTAGAAATGGGACAGGGCTGGATTTGATGTTTGTTTACTCTGGTATAAGCTGCCTCGCAAAAACTATAGGGGATCAGGGATCCCTCGCAAAATCTATTCGAATAGCCGCGTCCGCGGTGATGGACGGTTGGGAAGGTTGCTGTAGAGCGGTGCTGGTTTTGTTTTCAAAAAGGATTTCGGAAAAGAAATGGTTTGGAAATGTTTTGACCATGGGATGGTCATAAAGGAGAAAGGTTTTGACCATGGGATGGTCGGAAGGAGGAGAAAGGAGTTTCGTCGTGGGACGACCTGAAGACAGGAACAAATGGGTGACCCAATCCTAATGTTTTCCAAACTTTTCAAAAAGGTTTCCAAAATGTTTTACAAAAGTTTTCAAAAAAGATATGTAGATGCTATATCTACAAGATAAACTTAGAAAAGAACCTCTCTTGTAGCCCTCCTACTACCACAGCCATATTGCATATCCTCTTGTTATTATTGCTATCTTAAGGTGGTTTGCGAGTACATTCAAAGTACTCACTGGCATTGTCTCTGCTATTAACTTGGCCAGATCTCAAGGAGAAGGGTGGTGTGGCGGCTATGCGAGCTAGGACGTTCTCCCAGTCAGTTGCCTATAGGTTAAGGCATGGCTCGGGCTCTACGCTTGATGAAGTTCCGCTGATGATTATTGATGTAGCCATAACGACATTTATGTAAGTCTAGTAATTCGGTATATTCTCGGACGTTGTAATGATACTTGTCGGTTATGTGCCACGACTAACTGATCATGGGATCGTGGTTGTATGCATAACAGGGATTCTCGGAGGATTAATCCGAGGGCCCCACAAACCCGATAGTCATGTTTTTAACCTTGCGCTTCCTGTCAAAGAAACAGGATTATTGCATAACTGCCCAATAGCTATAGAGTAAATACTTACAAAAATTACAATTCAGCACAAACATGCGAACCCCATGAGACTTTTGCTTACCAGGAGCTAATTGGGTTCGAGCGACCACCCTGTCCAAGAATAGAAGGGCGACTCCTAGTTGCAGCAGCTTCCACATCTAGTACATCACAGTTCAACTCAAACATGCAAGCTGAAGCATACCTTTTCATCAACCCAATTAGCTGATTGTCACACGTTAGAGGAACCATGATGTCATGTTCATCCATGAAGCTGAACTTGCAGTCTACTTCGGCCATAATTCATCATGATTACGCATAGCAGCAACCATACCAGATATAGTGCAGATCTGCGCAGGCGCTTCTTCCATCGTGATACAATGGTGTCCATACCACTTGCCCTTCACCCTTGCTGATTTAGAGTCGTACCTGAATAGGACTACCATAACGTGGTAAGGGTGGTCTGCAGAGATCCCACTTGATAGAAAACTATGGACAAAATATGTTTGTCAACATTGGGCTAATAAACAATTTTAGGTTCAGTAGCCAGCTAGAAGTTTTAATTAGTGTGAATAGCAAAGAGAAGGGTAGCTCACGCGCATGTAGCCAGAACTTATTCTTCCTTGGTAGTAGGATCTGCCATCCTCCGAGCTGCTCGACTCATCGGCGGTGGAGGCGGGCTAGAGCCTCGCAACGGTGGGTACGGCATGCGCCATTGGAGCTCGGGATCAGCGACTGGGTGCAGCAACTTGGCGCCGGAAGTCAAATGTCTGAAGGGATCGTCCTCCCTACAGTGTGGATTTTGACGCCGCCGATGCTAGGGGAAAGGAGGGAATGGATTTGTGAAATTGGTCAACGCATCCAATCCACTTAGTTCCTTGATTTGCCTAAGAGGTTGTCGTGTTGGTGCTCGCGTCACGGACAGATGACCGACATGTGGGTCCCAACCATCTACTTCACGGGGCGATTTAACGGAATGTTTGAATTTGGCAGGGGTGAGATGAGTTTGCCTCAGAATGGACCCTCTCTGTAGTTGGCAGCCCAACTTTACGAAACGCGGCAATTACAGGGAACTTGGGTACCTACATGCACTTGCCCATGAACTTTCAGGCCGCAAACGAATAATCCCCGCGGTTCAAACGACAAAAGATCTTCGTGGAATGCATAGGGTTCACATGGCCATCCTGGTCCCTCTATCGATCATTGGTCCAGGAGTGTCCCGACCATGTCTGGAATGTTCCCGAACCGTGGGGTATCATGGTTAAGATCTTGATGATGCTTAGAGAGTGTTTATAGGATTAGTAGAATCACTGAAGAAGAGAAGAGAGAAAACCGAAGGGTTTCGGTAAGTCCGGAGGATGTCCAAAGTGGAGGTGGAAGATGTTCCATAGCCACAGAGATTGAATAATATGTGAGTGAATGTTAAATATTGATTTAATCATTTATTCATAATTATTTAATAAAAGAGAAATCAATTTAAAAGGTCAAAATGCTTAATGGGCCAATTCCGAAGGGAGAAGGGCCCATGAGGGAAAGGCAAGAGGAGATAGGAGGCAAGGGGTGGCCGGCTGCCCCCCCCCCCCCCGCGCGGGGCCCACTAGGGCCGGCCGTCGGCTGCCTCCCTCTCCCCTCCTTTAGTCCCACCCCGAGACTTTGAGGGAGGTAGTACCTCCCCTCCCCTTATATATAGTGGGGGTATTTGGCCAAAGAAATACACACAATATTCAATAAAAGGTTTCCTCACTTTTGGGGATACCTCAATTGATACTCTCTCTCTCTATCTCTCTCTCTCTCATGACTGTGGTCCCAAGTTCGGATTGCGCGAACGAGAGACATCTTCACCGCGGAGAACCGTTGTGTTGTGGGATTCGGATCCAGGAGCTCTACTTCCGCAACTGTTGTTGGATCAGGGAAGCGAGAGTCATCGTCAGGCACCGGATGCATGTAACTCCCCGCGAGGTGTCACACTTGAGGCACTCAAGTCGTTGGAGACACATGAGCACAATGACTTCATTACGACCTTGAAGCTAGCTTCTGCTCGTCTACATCAACCACGCTCTCCTGAGCGTTGACAACGCTTTTCGGTCTTCTAGGGTAAGTTCACGAAAAGCCTCTCCCGTTACTGCATTACTAATAGATAGGTCCTGGCAGCATCACGGGTTCAGGGGCGTAGGGTAAAATTTTATTGTTTTCATACGCGAACCCCTACACATATCATATAGTCACAGATTTTAAAGATATAGAGCACTGAATTTAGTAATGAAGATTCATGATCATTTTCTATTTTATTTCTATGTTTGATTCTTTCGATAGCTGCTTTCTTCTTTTCATTTGATACTTGTATGTATATATTTTTACTTGCTCCCTTTTATCTTCTTCTTTCAGCACATCTATTTGATCGTGCTCACTACTTCGATGACTTTCAAAAACTCTTAATTATAATATGCTACCAGAATTCTTCTTCTCATAACTTAATCAATACCTTTATTGGTGTGGAAGTCCCTAAAATTATGACAGCTATACAAGTATCATGACACTCAACCTAGTTTAATCATCTAATATAATAATCATGAATCAAACACAACTTCAATTATCATAAAGTCTCATAACTCAACGGATATAAATCTTCTCTTGAACAAAGGAAGCTCGAAGTTGATGTAACTAATGAAAATTAGAAATTTTAAACCTAACCATGCGTGCCGAAAATTAAATATGCAAAAATTGTAAGATAGATTATAAGGTTCTCATAGATCCCCCAAGCTTGGAATCAAGCCGGGTGGATAAAATAATTCCTTGCGATTACTTACTCCTTTTTGGGAGTAAATAAGTCATCATCTTCCTCTTCTTCATCCGCCTTGAGGCTGCAAGCTTGAGCAATACACGCAAATCAAGTAGACATCTCTATGGTGCCAACATGTAATTCTTTGATTACCTTGTTTAAAGTCCTCCTATCATCGGCCATATCCATGATGATCTTGGTCATGAGTTGTACTCTACCTTCGATGTCATCGACCTTCTTTTCGAGATATTTGCCCATCATCTAGTACGAGTCAACACCTTCCCCAATTGTCTCAACACACGCTTTCGAAATCTTTTCGAGGTTCTTGACATTTTATCGAATCTCATCTCGGTTTTCCCTTTTTATGGAAGAGGCCGGAGGTGATTTAAGAGAAGATCCTTGAAGGTTATACATGTAGGGGTTGAGTGGTGACTCTCTTTTGTTCCTTCCTTGTTCCACGTGCTTGAGCATCTGCAATTTCCGTGGGAACATATCTTCCCAATTGGGGAGTGGAACCACTCGTTTAGACTTGTGGTTTGAGGAGGATGAAGTATCTCCTTCGGATCCCTCCTTCTTGGCTTGTCCTTCATAGACGTGCTCTTTCTTGGCCCAGATCTTCTTAATATGAAAAGGTTGCATGGTCCTTGAGTAATCAAGTGAGATCTAAGGTTTCATTGTAAAGGATAGAAGAGTTCTAGATCTGAAATAAGATGGAAAAGAACGAGAAAGAAGCAAAGTGAAAATTAAAAAATGAAATCAATAGGTTAAAGGGGTTTAAAGTCAGTCGCGAAGTGTGGTACGGGCAGGTTCCGCCTGTACCGCGCCCCCGTATAGACTGCTTACCACCTTTCTCTTTTTTTAAACACACAAGATCAGATCAACACAGGGAAAACAGAGCCGGTAACGACCATTGGTACGGGCGTGTCGGCCCATACTGTCCGGTCCTACCGAATCGACAAAAATCAGCATTGGTACTCCGTGTGTTTAACAACCACTGGTATGGGTGCATCCGACCGTACGGTCCGCCCATACCAGGTCAACAAACAGCTCGATGTGACTGAAAAAACTGGCTGAGTTCAAAGAAAAAGATAAAATCGGCTAAAAAGTTTCCAAAGTGACAGAACTAAGTTGTTAAAACTTTTTTCGCTTGTTGTATTCTTTGGCCGAGACCAAAGAGATCAATTCCACAGTGTTTACTTCAGCAACTCTATAATGCTTCAATCACTGCCCATTAACAATCTAGGATGAAAAAGAGGGCATAGTATTTTTCGGTCTCACCTCTCCCGAAGGATATGCTTCTTCAACATCATATGGTCTTTCCCACCTGGATTTCAATTTCCTTGCAAAAATCTTAAGCCTAGAGTTGTAAAGCAAAACTTTATCTCTAGTTTCAAATTCCTTGCCCTCTAACTTTTTGTCATGCCATTTCTTAACCTTTTCTTTAAATATCCTAGTGTTTTCATAAGCCTCATTCCTGAGTTCATCTAAAGCATGAATGCAAGAGTCGTTTTTCTCCTGTAGTTTTAAAGTCAAAATTCATAGTTTTGATAGCCTACCGAGCCTTATGCTCGAGTTCTAATGGAAGGAGGTAATTTTTACCATAAACCATTTTGTATGGTGTTATTCCCATAGGGTTCTTGAATGTTGTGTGATATGCCAACAATGCATCATTAAGCTTCAAAGCTCAGTCTTTTCTTGACATGTTCACCATCTTCTGAAGTATGACCTTGATTTCTCTATTAGATAATTCCACTTGTCCACTAGTTTGAGGATGGTAAGGCAAGGCTACCTGGTGGTCCACTCCATATTTTTGAAGTATCTTGTCAAAAGTTCCCTTCATAAAAAGTTCCACCGTCAGTAATCAAAAATCGGGGTACTTCAAACCTAGGAAAGATGATGTCTTTGACCATCTTAATGGAAGTGGCTGCATCTGCATGAGCTGTGGGTATACCTTCAACCCATTTAGTAACATAATCAACAACAACAAGAATATGAGTATAACCGTTAGAGGGAACAAATGGTCCCATGAAGTCCATTCCCCATACATCAAATGGCTCTATTGCTAAGTTATATTTCATATTCATTTCTTGTATTTTTCCTATAATACTCATATGTTGACAAGCATCACAATTTTTTACATATTTGTGAGAGTCTTTAACTAGTGTAGGCTAGTAGAAACCTGACTGCAAGACCTTGGTTGCAGTGTGATTACCGGCGTGATGCCCGCCGTAAGGACTGTCCTGGCAAGCTTTAAGGATGTATTTTGCCTCATGCTCGGGTACACATTTACGAATTATCCCGTCTATGCAATGCATGTATAGGTAAGAGTCATCCCAAAATTAATGTTTTAAATCATTAAATAATTTATTTCCATGATTGTAATCCATTCCTTTCGGTAAAAACTTGCCTACTAGAAAATTAGCATAATCTGCAAACCAAGGATCGCGAGGTTCTATAACCGCAAGGTATTCTCCAGGCATAGATTTGTTAATAGGAATAGGATCCTCTATGATTCCTTCCATCTGTGATAAATGGTCGGCCACAGGGTTATCCTTTCCCCTCCTATCTACTATCTACAAATCATATTCTTGTAGTAACAAGACCCATTTAATTAGACGGGGTTTATCTTCTTTCTTAGCTAGATGATGTCTCAAAGCTTGATGGTCATTATGAACTATTACTTTTGAGTTGATGATATAGTGTCTAAACTTATCACAAGCAAAAACAACAGCAAGGAATTCTTCACATAGTTCCTTTGATCATCATTAAAAACTCGACTAGCATATTGAATAACACTGATATTAGGACCATCTCTTTGTCCTAAAACAACCCCAATAGCATAGTCACTAGCATCACACATAATTTCAAATGGTTCATCCCAATTGGGTGGTTGAATAACTGGTGCAGAAATTAGTGCCTTTTTTAACTGTTCGAAGGAATCATACCAATCTCTATCAAAAATAAAAAAGAGCATCTTTATCTAAGAGATGAGTTAAAGGAGCGGCTATTTTAGCAAAATATTTAATAAAGCGTCTATAGAAACCTGCATGTCCAAGGAAATTCTTTACCCCTTTTATATCCTGCGGAATTGGCGGTGTTTCTAAGGTGGCTAAATTCGAATTATCAATCTTAATATTCTTTTCAGAAAGCTTATGCCCAAAAACCATACCTTCCCTTACCATGAAGCGACATTGCTCCCAATTTAGAACCATCTTGGTTTGTTTACACCGCTGCAAAACTCTATTAAGATTATAGAGACATTGTTCAAAAGTAGTTCCATAGACAACAAAATTATCCATAAGGACTTCCATAGGACGTTCCACAAAATTGTTAATTTTTTTAGAACACACTCTTGAAAAGTAGCAACTGCGTTACACAAACCAAAAGGCATCAATCAATAAGCATAGGTTCCATAGGGACATGTGAAAGTAGTTTTTTCTTGATCTTCGGGTTGGATAGCTATTTGAGAATATCTAGAATATCCATCAAGAAAACAAAAGTAATAATTGGCAGACATCCTTTCCATAATATCATTAATAAGGGTAAGTTGCTTATGTATTTTTATGATTTATTTATTCAACTTCCTAAAGTCAATACAAAGTCTATATCCTGCTACCGTTCTAGCTAGGATTAATTCATCCTTATCATTATTAATTATTGTTATGCATCATTCCCTAGGTATGCAATAAGTTGGGATCACCTATTTACTGTCTGAAATTGAGTAGATAATACCACTATCCAACGTACGTATAATTTCCTTTCTTACTACCTCTTTCATTTTAGGATTCAACCTTTTCTGATTATCAACAAATGGTTTAGCATCTTCATCCATAGATATCTTGTGAGTTACTATGGTGGGATCTATACCTTTTATGTCATTAAGAGTGTATCCAAAAGTACCTCTAACAATTTCGTGTTTTCCTCTAGAGAGAGCTTATCATCTAAAATCACTAGGCATTTACCTTCCTTATCTAAGAATTTATACGTGAGACCTGGAGAGAGAGGTTTTAAAACAATGGGCGGCAGATCCTCATCCCCTTTTCTTTCAAGTTTTTCATATTCAATCCTGAGACCTGGCTCGACCTCCGCTGCGGTGTTGAGGATCTCATCCAAATCTTCTTTTATAGAGTCATTGGCAAGCGAATCATTGCTTGTCAAACTTGTCTCCAACTCAGATTGTGGAGTGCAAAAATAGATTGCTGCCAATTCTTCAATATGGTTTTTAGGGTTTAGGGTTTCTCAACTTTCTTATCATAAGGTAGTCTCTTGAATTGGCTGTAGTTTATTTCTACAGTTTCTTGACCAAGCTGCAAAGATAAAGACTGCTTTTTGTTGTCAATATCAATGTTCATAGAGTTGTAAAAACGATTACCTAAAATAACTGAGCAACTGGGGTTCAAAGGTATTTCGATAATATGAAAATCAACTGGGTACACAATATCCCCAACAGAAATGCAAACATTGCTAAGTATCCCGCGAGTAGGATGCAAATTTCGATTAGAAAACATAAAAGTAGCTTCTGATGGCTCAAGGTAAGATTCATCAAGGTGATCACGCAATTCTTCATAAATTGTATAAGGCATGATATTTATGGACGAAATTAAGTCACATAATCCTACATAAGTAATCCCTCCTAAACAAAAAGGAATTTTATGTTGCCTTCTACTCTTGCCTCCTATCATTTCGGAGGATTCTTTACTTTATAACCTCTTCCTTGAACAATTCGGGTTCCAAAAGTTCTTTTACTATCCCAATATTTTCTTTAATGGCTCCCAACTCCCTAGTTAGCCTTCCTATTCTTTTATTCCCTTCACCCTTGCTATCCATTACTTTAGTTAGAATAGATTCTTCCTCGGCTAACATTTTCTTTTGAATTTTTGAATATTTATCACTATGGTATGTTTTAGAGGGTTTTTCTTCCACAGGTGGTGTATAGCGTTCCCAATCTTTTGGAATCTACAGGTAGTCAGCATAAGTTCTAATAATTTGAATAATCATGCGATGGTCAAGATTAAAATTCCCAAGCAGTTTTTCTACCTTTCTGGAAGCTAGAAATCTTTTTAAACAATTGTACCCTATGGGATTCTCCTTATTAAACTCTGCCTCACAATAGGCTTTCTCTACCCTATTCACCATGTCTAGAAAATTCCATGCCCTTTCAACACTGAATTCGGTGAATGACCCATTGGTAAGGGAATCGAGTTCATTTCTATTATTATCATTCAAACCTGCGAAGAAGGTGTGTATCACCAGCCAAGGTGGGAAATTATGACGAGGACAGTGATCAAGCAATCCCCAAAATCTTGTATACCCTTCATACATGCTTTCTTCAGGTTTTCCTTTAAAATTCGTAATCATGCGCCTTGTGCCAAGAGTTTTGTCCTGGGAAAGAAATCAACTAGGAATAAAGAGGATAGGCTCTCCCATGAGTTAGTAATTTTTGCAGAACTTAACCTCGTCCTTGGTTTCTAAATTGAGGTGGAAAGTCCCACAAATATCTTCAAAGAACCCCACATGCTCATACGGATCTTCCGTAGCATCCCCTACAAATTTCTTTGCATGCAAAAGATCCAAAAGTATGGGGTTAATATCATACCCTCTTGGGTTATTGGATTTTAAATAAGCGTCCATGGGCAGACCGGAATTCCTTATAGCCTCAAGCTATATTATATGTTGGTACTCTCCCATAATGTATCACCTGAAACTAATAAACAACTTTAGTAAAACAATGAATAAAATAAGTAACTAAGAAAAAGACCAAAAGCACTTAGCTCCCCGGCAACGGCGCTAGAAAATATCTTGATGACTGCAAGTGCGCAATCCAATTGTAGCTAGTTTCGAAGTAAAGATATTGAACCCACAGAGAGCTATTGGTAAAGGTATTTATGCCCCTCATTACTATCTACTAAAGGATACTTATAAGCTGACTTTGATCTCAAGTAAAGGGTGTTTGAAAGGTTTACAGTTGTTTGCAGAAAAGTAATTAAAACAAGTAAAAGAAAACAAGTAACAAGTTTGTATGAAAGCGTGGTTGAACTCAATAGGGCTAAAACATTCTCGAGGATGTAGGATACACCACTAGCATAGTATTATTGTTATATGTAATCAAGATAACATACTCCTTGTGTCATGATATGTGTGGAGAGAGCCCCATAATAATATGTTCACTACAAGGCTTGTAGGAAGTCACTTTGTTGAGCCAAGAGTGAGGTCACCCCTAAATAACCACTGCGATGCCTAAGAGCAGTCACCCATACAAACCACCACAATTAAGGGTTTCCCCGTGGATATCGTAATTAGCTTAGGGAGGCCCCCTTTAATCCTCCTTTGACTGTGTAGGTTACAAGCCGGTGCCAATCTGCCACGGGGCATTCCAGGTACGCTTCCAAGACACATCCAAATGATTTCTCCCTCCCTTTAGTCTTGAAGGAAAATGATATGCGGCAGACTACACATACCATCTAAAGAGAGAGATCAAACACAAACCATAATCATATCATAGACAAGCAAGTCATACGAACACAAGAATATATCATCTTTATTACAAGTTCATAATGGTGCTAGGGTTTCTCCATCTCCCCAAGAACAAAGGAACTACTCACTCATGGAAGCATTCAACAACAACATCATAATCAAATGAATGGATAAAAGTACGGCGGTAGATCTAATGCAAACGACAATTGGATCTAGAATTACAAAGAGATCTAATGAAAGATGGGAGTAATGGTGGTGATGGAGATGGAGCGGTTGATGATGAAGGGGTGATGCGCTGTCCTCCAATGATCTGTGAAGCAGCTAGGATTTTTCCCTAGCCAAGTTCCCCCTTCAGATCCCTCTCGGATGTGGGTTTTCATGGTTTCTGGTGGCTGTGAATGTTGGATCTCTATCTAGTCTTTGCTAGGAGAAAGTATTTGATGGGGCGGTTGTGATGGCGCCTGGTACGGGTGGATGGTATGAGCGGGCTCCGCCCATACCAGTGTTCGTTATCGGTACCAGTGCCTCCTCCTTGTTTGGTATTCTTCCAGGTGCGAAGGTAAATTCATAAAATGACTTTTATCACTTAGAAATATTATAAATTACACAATATGATAGCTCTAATTGATATGTTCATATATGACTCCATGATTAGGATTCCTGTTGAAACAAGAACAAAATAGCGCGCATAGACGCAATACAATACAAAGATCCCTACTCTATTTATGCAAAAACAAAAGGTAAATATGCTTTAGTTTTGGTCTCATCAACGTGTAAGTTACATTGATCTTGGCCTTACACACAATGGAATGATAAAGATCATTCCATGGTGCACATGATAGTGATCAAGTGCAAGAACCATATCATTTCACTTTATGCAGATGATGTTTGCATATTATATTGCTTGTTTGGCGTTTTAGTAGCATTATAAGATGATCCCTCATTTATATATCAAGATAAAATGTTTTCTTCCTTACGTATGTACCTTTAAGGAAGTCCGTCGTTTCAAGACATCACGTGATTATCGGGTGTTTTTGACTCTATGCTTTCATACAACGGGTGTAGCACAGTTTTACACACGCGAGTACTAAGGTTCTTACTTGGCGAGCCTAGCATGTATATACATGGCCTCGAAACACAAACCGAAAGGTTAAGAATGAGTCATATGGTTGATATTATGACCATATAGATGCTCGCCTTTGAAGCTACACTGACTCAAGTGATGATTGGACTTGGTGTAGTGGATTTGATTCATGTAATCATCAAAAAGACACGAGGGATGTTGTTTTTGAGTGGGAATTCATTCATAATTTGGATTAGTTGAACTCGATCTATCATAAACTTAGTCTAAATAAACTTTACAAATTCTATTGTAGATGACACCACCTGCTTTTAATTTCAATGTGTTTATGGAGAAAGAGAAACTTGTGATGAATGGTAGCAACTTTACCAACTGCACCCTGAATCTGAGGATTCTCCTCACTGCTCCTTGATGACTGCAAGTGCACGGATCGTTTGTAGCTAGTTTCGAAATAAAGATATCGACCCCACAGGGAGCAGGAAGTCTAATAACTCTTGAAATAAATATTACAATAGAAATGCTAGATAAAGTTCTATGTGACAAGATAAAATGCGAGTATTGTGTAAAATGGTGTTTTCGGGTTTTGGGTATAAGAGCAATATTTAAGTAACTGAGTACAGAAAGTAAGTATCACGTATGTAAGAGACATTGGAACTGCAATAGGGAAAAAGCGTTCTCAGGGACTTGCGGATATACCACTAGTATTTTAAGGATCTAAGATAAAGATTATCATCATGAATATTCTCAACTATGTATGTGTGGGAGGAATTCTGTATTTGGACGAATAGGCAGCAACCGCTGCTCACATCATCCTCATAACCACATCAGTAGCAATCGACATCAGTCTGCGCTATTAAGGGACGTAATCCCGTAGGACGTATCCCATGGCATGAATAGTGTTTCATGAGTTTCCTCGGTTTCCCAAGTTGATACGTAAGGGGTGCCAACAACTTTATAGTCCCTGTAAGTGCTAGCACACCTCCGTCTACCAATAAGTAGTTTCCTCCATCAAATCCCCACAAGAGGTAAATATTGAGAGGTCGACTTCTCTCAACATCAAGATGTAGAAAATCTAACAGATGGTCACAACAATGAATATCATAATAGACTTTATCTTATTTCAATCTCATACTAGGGTTTTCCCCATATCCCCAAAAACTAATGATCTACTCAAACATGGAGGCAATCAACATCATGGCAATGGTAATGGAAATAGTCATAGATGAATAGTACTTGTATAAATCCACAACGAGTATAGTAATTACAATGAGATCTAGACAAGATGTAGATGGGATGGATGGAGATGGTGGTGATGCAGCGGTGGATGATGAAGATCGATGCCTTAGCCTCCCGGATCTGCGCAGGGCGAAGATGGATCCCTTGTGGATGAGTTCCCCCTCCAGATTCCTTTCGGAGGTGAGGTTTCTATGATTTCTGGGTGTTCTGTATGCCGTCTCTCCGAACCAATTGCACGGGGTGAAACTATTTGATGAGGCGGAGGTGGCGCCAACTATACGGCCAAAGCTATACGACCGGAGCTATACGACCGAAAAATTGCTCCGGTCGTATAGTTGGTCGTTGGACTCTCTGCCTCCTATGTTCACTTCTGGTTTTCTTCTAGTATTATTAATATTTTCCAAATAATCGATTTACGTTATTTTTGACTCCGTTTCTCCATAGTACAACTACTCGAATAATTGTATCCATTGGATCGATCATCTGTCCTGATCTTGGTGAAAGCAGACATAAAATGTGCGCGCGAGCACCATAAAATACCAAGATCCTACATCTATAATGCAAAATAATAATGTAAAGAATGATGCAAATATGCACTCATCACTGCACAAAAGCAATATGTGCTAGAAGCGCCGCTAGGCCCCCCACCAGCTCCTGATGCCTCTAACGAAGAAAATAATGTCTATTTGACTCGTTAGGAGGACCACAATTTAGTTCATTGAGGCATACTATATGGGCTAGAGCCAGAACTTCGAAAGTGTTTCGAAAATGGCAATGCTTTTGATACCATGGGTGAATTGAAAATGATTTTCGATACCCATGCTTCCATAGAGAGTTATGATGCTTCTAAAAAGTTCTTTAGCTGCATGATGGAAGAGAACAACTCTGTTAGTGAGCACGTACTCAAAATGTCTAGGTACACCCATTGACTTAGGCATACATCGTGTTCTCCAATCTCTGCCACCTAACTACAAGAGCTTCGTGATGAACTATAACATGCAGGGCATGGAGAAGTCTCTCCCCGAGCTTCTATCAATGCTTAAGACTGTAGAAGTGGAGATCAAGAAAGAACATCAAGTGTTGATGATCAATAAGACCACTAGTTTCAAGAAAGACAAGAAGGATAAACATAAGGGTGACAAATCTATTGTTGCGCCTGAACAGAAATCCTGAGCTGGCCCTAAGTCTAATACTGAGTGCTATTATTGCAAGGGGACTGGCCATTGGAAGTGCAACTTCCCCAAGTATTTGGCAGACAAGAAAGCCGGCAAGGAAAACAAAGGTATATGTGATATACATGTTATTGATGTGTACTTGACTAGTACTCGTAGTAGCACCTGGGTATTTGATACTGGATCGATTGCTAATATATGTAACTCGAATCAGGTGTTGCGGAACAAGCGATAGCTATCAAGGGATGAGGTCACGATGGGTGTTGGCACTGGATCAAGAGTTGATGTGATTGACGTCTGATACATTGCAAATGTATCTATAATTTTTGATGTTCCATGCTTGGTTTTATCCACTTTCTTGTGTTTTGTTCCAACTTTGGAGTACTTTTCATATGATTTCTTGGACTAACCTATTAACAAGAGCCACAGTGCCAGCTGCCTGTTTTCTGCTGTTTTTGGTTCCAAGAAAGTCAGAAAATGAATATTCTCAGAATTGGACGGGACAAAAGCCAAAGTGCCTATTTTTCTAGAAGGAATCAAGTGCTAGAATACGAGACAGAGAGGGGCCAGGGGCCGGCCACACCACTTGGCCGTGCGGCCAGGCCTGGCCCGCGCCAGGAGGTGGTGTGGTGGCTCCCGGCACCCCCTCGGCCTCTCCTTCCGCCTATATATTGCCCTCGGGACAAAAACCCTAAGTACCCGATCAAAAATCCACGAAAGAGTCTGTAGCCGTCGTCATCTCCATCCCTAGATCGGGAGGGATCTGAAGCTCTTCTCGGCACCCTGCCGGAGAAGGGAATTCACCCTGGAGGCCTTTTTATCACCATGCAAGCCTCCAGTGTGATGCGTGAGTAGTTCATCCTTAGACTACGGATCCATATAGTAGCTAGATGGCTGGTTTCTCCTCCTTTGTGCTTTCATGTTTCGATCTTGTGAGCTCCATTCATGATCAAGATCATCTTTTTGTAATCCATACATGTTGTGTTTGCAGGGATCCGATGGATATTGAGATGCTATTTCAGATTGATTATTGATTCTATCATGTCTTTGTTATTTGAGATCTTGCATGCTTTCCGTTGTTAGTAGCTATCTTGGCCAAGTAGATGCTAGCAACTCCAATAGTTAGTATTTATGCTCGATAGTGGGTTCATGCCTCTGGTAATCTGGGGAAGTGATAGAAATCTCTAAGGTACTAGATGTGTTGTTGCTACTAGGGAGAAAACAACAATCCTTTGTTCATAGAACAATCGTATTGTTTACTTTACACGCAGTTCGTAAAGCAATAATCTGTTGCTTGCAACTTAATACTAGAGGGGGTTCGGATGATAATCTGAAGGTGGATTATTAGTCATAGATGCAGTTGGATGGCGGTCTATGTATTATGTTGTAATGCCCAATCAAGTCTCAAAGGAGTCAAGATGATTAGTATATGCATGTATTGCTTTCTCGGTGTTTGTGAATTGCCTCGCTGTAATTTGTTCACCCAGCATGTTATCTATCTAAGGAGAGCCACCTCTAGTGAACTATGGATCCCGGTCCTTGTCTTTTACATACAATCTACAATCTTTTACTGCTTTGTGTTTACTTTCTGCAAACTCTTACTTCTTTCCATTCGATACGTTTAATCCTTTGTTTTCCACAAAACACGGTGAGATTGACAACCTCATCCCAAGTTGGGGACAAAGTTCTGTGGTTGTGTTGTGCAGGTCTCCACGTTGCTACTAGCACCAGTAGTGCGCCATGCCAAAGCTCAGCTAGTAACACCTTTGGGGTGTTTCCTTGCTCCTACTGGTTCGATTAAACCTTGGTTTCATAACTGAGGGAAACTTGGTGATGTGCTCATCATACCTTCCTCTTAGGGTTCCCAACGAGCTCTACATCAACACCGCCAACAAGCATTTTTCTGGGCGCCGTGCATTGAGCCATCAACGTCAGAATGCTTTCTCTCCATATGCCGTCGAGATTAGTTATAAATCTAAATAATTGCTATTTGGTGCCTACACTAAGCATGAACATTGTATCTAGATCGTGTTTATGGCGAAGTGGTTATTCGTTTAAATCCGAACATATTGGTTGTTCGATTTATATGGATAATACCTTTTATGGTCATGCACCTATGATTAGGGTTGAAAATGGTAAGGAAACTTTCCGTTCGTTTTTGGAGAAAAGGAAATGGAGAGGTAAAAAGGAAACGAAAACATAAATTTGCGGAAAAGGAACGGAAACAGAATATTCTAGTTGGAAACGGAAAAGGAAATGAGGGAGCTATTTCCGATGGAAACAGAAACGGTAAGGAAATTCTGGATAAACAAATACAGAGACTTTCCAAAAACATAATTAGATAGACCCATGTACAAAATAGTACTTTGTATTAGTGATTTCCTTGCTCTTGTTGGGCCATAGAACATATGCACGGTCTACGTAATACATGCAACCGGCCTAGGCTACATACTAATTATGTGAATGTCTTGGCCTTTATGTGAAACTACTTATATGAACTTATGTGCTTGTCGAAGTGTTGAAATATGTATGTTACTTTATGTTCAATTGTCGATTGTCGAAGTTGTGAGCTATACTTTGTCTATGATATGTTCTTTTTGGTGTATAGACCATGATATTATACCACTATCATATTCCGACAAATGTCCGTTTTCGTATTGTATCTGTCCCATGTCCATTCCATATTCGTTTCCGATCATTTCTGATTCCGTGTTTGTTTCCGTAGTTTCCATTTTGTTTTCAATTCCGACGATACAAGAGGAAACGAACGATAACACATGTTTCTGTCCGTTTCCATTCCGTTTTTAACCCTACCTGTGATGCATGGTTTATTTCTGTTGAATCTCGATAGTAGTGGCATATATGTTGATGCTAAAAGGATTAAACTTGATAATGATATATCTGCATATATGTGGCACTACCGTCTAGGTCATATTGGCGTAAAATGCATGAGAAGCTACATTCTGATGGACTCTTGGAATCACTTGATTTTGAATCATTTGATACATATGAGCCATGGCTTCTGGACAAGATGACTAGAACCCCGTTTTCCAGTACAATGGAGCAGGCGATAGATTTGTTGGAAATCATACATACTGATGTATGTGGTCCAATGAGTGTGTCGGTGCAAGGTGGATATCGTTATTTTGTTACTTTCACGGATGATTTAAGTAGATATGGGTATATATCTATTTGATAAAACACAAGTTTGAAACCTTTGAAAAGTTCAAGGAATTTCAGAGTGAAGTGGAAAATCATCGTAATAGAAAGATCAAATTTCTATGGTCCGACCGTGGAGGTGAGTGTCGAAGTTACGAGTTTGGCACACACCTGAGAGAGTGTGGAATAGTTTCACAACTCACGCCTGCCAGAACACCACCGCGTAATGGTGTGTCGGAGCGTCATAATCGTACTTTATTGGATATGGTTCGATCTATGATGTCTTTGACTAACTTGCCACTGTCATTTTGGGGTTATGCACTAGAAACCGCTGCATTCACTTTAAATTGGGCACCATCTAAATCCTTTGAAAAGACACCGTATGAATTGTGGTTTGGAAACAAACCTAAGCTATCATTTCTTAAAGTTTGGGGATGCGATGTTTAGGTTAAGAAACTTCAGCATGATAAACTTGAACACAAAGCGGAAAAATGCGTCTTCATAGGATACCCTAAAGAAAAAATTAGGTATTCCTTCTATCATAGATTCGAGGGAAAGGTTTTTGTTGCCAAGAATGGATCCTTTCTAGAGAAAGAGTTTCTCGCGAAAGGTGTGAGTAGTCAGAAGGTAGAACTCGAAGAGGTTGTTGAACCTTATCTTCATGAAACGGCAAGTGGCGCAGCGACGAAAATTGTTCTGGAGTTGACTTCACCGAATGAAGAAGGAACTAATGATAATGACCATGAAACTCTGAAAGAGGGCACTACCAAACCTCGTAGGTCAAGCATGACACATGCAGCTCCTAAACTGTACGGAAATCTTGTCGTGAATTTTATGGTAGATGGAATTGATGACCTTGCAACATATGAAGAAGTGATGATGAGCCTGGATTCCAACAAATGGCTATAAGCCATGAAATCCGAGACGGGATCCATGTACGAAAACCTGGTTTAGACCTTGGTGGACTTACCTCACGACCGAAAGGCCGGTGAGAATAAATGGATTGTCAAGAAGGAAACTGATGCTGATGGTAATGTGACCATCTATAAAGCTCGACTTGTCACAAATGGGTTTCTACAAATTCAAGGAGTTGAGAATGATGAGACATTTTATCCTGTAGCGATGGTAAACACTACAAGAAAAGTTGGCTTTTACAACGAATGATTTTCGTGGTTGAAGGCCCATTTTTCATGGCCAAAGAGTCTTCCACGACGGATGGCCTTCGTGGTAAAAGCCCCGTCACAAATGAATTAACCATGGTTTTTTTCGACCGTGGCAGATTGCACCCTCCAGCCATGAAAACTTGTTCCGTTGTAGATCTGTTCGCCAGCCGCGCTGCCTACTGACGTCATGCGAACTATCAGGTGGCAGCCGTTGTTAGCGGCCGGTTATCACTGTTAATGGCCATAAAAACCGTGACAGAAGCCATGCCTAGCCAAGGCCTGTTAAATACTAACTGGGCCGGCCCATAAGCGGAGCCCAATAAGAAGATGGCCCATTACTGTTTTGTCCTGCACTGTTTGAAATGGGCCCAAAAATGCAGCTAGCATCGGCCCGCGAACTTTCAGCCCTGATTCTATTTCGGCCTATAGAAGGCCCATGTTGGTCCAACACTGTGTGACCCATTAGAAGCCTGTGCCAAGTTGCTCCTGTAAACATAAGGCCTGCGGTCAGCCCATCACTGTTATCTGATACGTCCAAAACGTACCTACTTTCCCGAACACTTTTGCTATTGTTATTCCTCTAAACTTGTGTGATTTGGATACAACTAACATGGACTGACGCTATTTTCAGCAGAATTACCTTGGTGTCTAGTTTTTGTGCAGAAAATCAACTATCAGGAAAAATCCCGGAAAATATGCCAAAAATCCTATTTCACCAGAAGACTCACGAAGCCAAAAGACGAGATAGAGGAGGGCCATGAGGGGCCCACACCACCTGGATGCGCGGGCTAGGCGAGGCCGTGCCTGGGGGTGGTGTGTCCGCCTCGGTCACCCCCTCGGCCTCCCTCTTCGCCTATAAGTTGCCTCTTGAAAGAGTTCTGCTCTACCGCCACCACCAAATTCCACGATTCAGAACCAGAAACTCCGTTCTGGCACCCTGTCGGGATGGGGAATTGGAGGAGATCACCGCCATCATCATAACCATCGCTTCTCCATGGACCATCCATGAGTGAGTAATCCCCCACTGTAGGCTATAAGGATGGTAATGATTGGATGAGGTCGTTCATGTAATGGCATCATATTGTTAGGGCATGGTGCCTAGTATCTATTATTAGTGCTTTTTGACTTTGTTGCAACTTGTTATGCTTAATGCTTGTCACTAGGGCCCGAGTGCCATGATTTCAGATCTGAACATGTTATTGATTCATTATGATAGTATTGTTTATGGTCTTACATGCAAGTTGTATACACATATTGTTGTCCGGAACCAAAGGCCCCGAAGTGATAGCAATAGGGATAACCTGAGGGAATGGCTTTGATGTGAGGATCAATGTGTTCATGGAGTGTTAATGCTTTGCTCCGGTGCTCTATTAGAAGGAGCACCTTAATTGCCAGTAGTTCCCTTGAGGCCCCGCTGCAAACGGGCTGGCAGGACAAAAGATGTTGTGCAAGTTCTCATTGCGAGCACGTATGACTATATATGGAACACATGCCTATGATTATTTAGTACTTGGATGCTTTATCTTATTTATATGCAAATGCCCTATGTTTTGATTGCTATATGAATTGTCTTGTCCATGCAACACCCGTCCATCCATCCCTATGCCTACAGTGCTTTAATCCTATTGTTTATTGCAATTGTTACTACTGTCTTTACTTTTACTACTGTTGTTACTTTACTATTGCTATTACAAAACTGTTGCTACTGATAAACTGCTATGAGGAAGATTGTTTCCAGGTGCAGCTGAATTGACAACTCAGTTGTTAAGGCTTATAAATATTCTTTAGCTCCCCTTGTGTCGAATCAATAAATTGGGTTTCATTTCCCTCGAAAATACTGCGATACACCCCGTATACTTGTGGGTCATCAAGATTATTTTCTGGCACGGTTGCCGAGGAGCATAGCTCTATTTATCAAGTTCACTTGGAATCACTATTGTTCGCTGCCCTCCATTCATCATGGGTAAGTCTCGTGATGGAAAAGTTCATATATTACCATCTACTACAAGAAGAGGTACGGTTCTGAACACCTCAGTTGCTCTTGATTCACCATCTGTTATCAGTAATCTCCTTACACCACCACATACACATGTTACACATACTGCTACTACTGTTGAATCTGAAACTTATGATACTTATGATGCTGCTTCTACTGTGCTTGATAAGAGTGGTTCATTAGGTCCTTTCCTAGATGCTACAATTGCTAGAACTATAGCTGGAAATACTGAAACTCCTAACGAAGACGCTACTACACCTGCCAGTTCACATGAGTCTAGAGAAAGTTATGATATTAAAGACGGTTATATAGAGATGACCGATGAATTTATTAAAGAATGTCAAAAACACCCATGATAGGAGTGCTATTAAGAGTCTCCTTATAAAACCCAAATTGTCTCCTAATACTAAGTTTGCTGCATCTCCCATAAACATTAAAGATAAGGATTATGATTTCTCTCTTGATTTATCTTAGATAACTATTGTTGAGAAAGAACCTTTTTGTGGGACTAAGAATGAAAGTGTTGTAGCACATATGACTGAGCTTTCTACCATGAGTGGCCTATTTTCCGATGATATTAAGATGCACACTTACTTTGTTGCTAAATTTTCCCCTTTTTCGTTGAAAGGAGAAGCTAAAACTTGGTTTAATAATTTACCTCTTGGATCTATTGATAACCCTGATTGCTTGATTAGTACCTTCCTTCAGAAATATTTTCCACCTAGTGCTAGACATGCTATTTTGCAGGAACTTTTTGATTTTAAACAGGGAGAAAAAGAGATATTGCGTGAATCATGGGCAAGGTTTTGTGCTTTGATTCACGCACAGGCTGGATGTCCATTACCTAAGAATGAGCTTCTTGACATATTTTATAATGGACTAACTGAAGAATCTAGGACATACCTGGATAGTTGTGCTAATTGTGTTTTCAGGAATAGGACTCCCAAGGAAGCTGAGGAATTAATGGCTAAAATAAGCAAGAATTATGAAGACTGGACTCCTCCTGAACCAGCTATACCTGAGACAACTATACCTGAATCAACTATTCCTACGTCTATACCAACGTCAAAGAAGAGGGGAGTTATTGAACTAAATGATGAAGTGATGAACGAAGCTAAGAAATGCCTTGAGGAGAAGGGAATTAAAGATACTAACGTCAAGAATTTACCTCCTATAGAAGAATTATGTAAGCCAATATCCCACTCATCCAGTATTGAGGTACACTCTCTCCAACATTTTGATGAAGGTGATATCCCTTACTCTAAACATCTTGATCAATGCTTAGAAGAATTTGATGTTTTTATTGTTAAGCAAGATAATTTCAATAAAAGGGTGCAAAATCATTTAATGGAAAACTCTAGAGCTATTGTTGAGTTAAAAGATATTGTGGAAAGAACCTCTAATGATGTTAAAATGCTTGTTAAACATTTTCAAATGGTTCAAACTCGAATTGATCAGCTATTAAGGTACAAAAACACTTGCTAGTTAATGCTGCTAAAGAAAAACATGCTTATGAAATTAGAACTAGAAGTGGTGCTGCTACCCAGGATCCTCTATATCCTAAGGGGCATCCTAAAAGAATTGAGCAGGATTCTCAACAAGCTGAAAATAGTGGTACTACTCCTAAGAAAAGAAAAAAGAAACATAAAACAATTGTAGAACCTTCTGAACCTGCTAAAGATCCTAATAGTATATCTATCTCTAATGTTGAAACTGAAAGTGGTAATGAAGAAAATCATGGTCCTGATAAAGAAAAAGTTGAAGAAGAACCTGAAAGGCACACTAAGAATACTAAATACACTAAAGAAGATTTTGTTGCTAAGAAACATGGTAGTGAAAGAGAGCCTTGGGTCCAAAAACCTATGCCTTTCCCTGATAAGAAACACAAGTCAAAGGAAGATGAACACTATAACAAGTTTTGTGAGTGGATGAAACCTTTATTCTTGCATATTCCTTTGACTGATGCTATTAAATTGCCCCCTTATTCAAAGTATATGAAGGATATTATTTCGAATAAAAGGAAGATCCCTAATGAAGAAATTTCTACTTTGCTTGCTAATTATTCCTTTAATGGTAAGGTTCCTAAGAAACTTGGAGACCTAAGGATTCCAACTATTCCTTGCTCTATTAAAAATAGTTATGTTAGAACTGCTTTGTGTGATTTGGGAGCAGGAGTTAGTGTTATGCCTTTTTCTCTCTATAAGAGACTTCAACTGGAAAAACTAATACCAACTGATATATCTTTGCAAATGGCTGACAAATCTACTACTATTCATGTTGGTATATGTGAGGATGTACCTGTTCAAGTGGCTCATAATTGCTTGATATTAACTGATTTTGTTGTGCTTGAAATGCGTGAAGATGATAATATGTCTATTATTCTTGGGAGACCTTTTCTTAATACTGCAAGAGCTGTTATTAATTGTAATCAAGGAAAGGCGACTTCTAATGTTAATGACAAGGAGCACACTATCTATTTCCCCAAGAAGATTGATAGGACTTATGGGCTAAATTCAATTGAACATGTTGAGGGCATCCAAGTTGGAGAAATATATTGTCCCATACTACGAGAACAATATGAAACTATTATGGTTGGGACCATTGCTATCAACGTTGAGGTAACCTAATCATTAGTGGAATATAAAGTTTTGTTTCATATAAAATTGTTTTGGTAAGAAATCCTGATCAACCTTGTTAACAAATGAATTTTAATGAACAAAACAATGTTTTCACCATGGTTATCTTTGCTTACTTTTATTTTATCCATTTTAGTTTTTTTGCTTTCACTTAGTTTACTTTTCTATTGTTAGTTGCTTGCTTATTAGAGTGTCTTAGAACTTCTGAAGTTTTAGCTTTGTTTTGTCATTGCATCATTGCAGAAACTTCTTTTTCTGTCAGAAAATCATTCATCTATACCTGAAAATTGCTCAAAAATAAAGTGTCTCGAAAAATTCCAGAAAATTCATATTAAATTTTTATGTGAAAAAAAAGGAGTAGAGAAGTTCCTAGAGAGTACCAGGGGGCCACCAGGCAGGCACACCACCTGGTGGCGCGGCTAGCCCAGGGGCGCGCCTGGCCATTGTGTGGGCCATCCCTAGCCCTCCACTCACTCTCTCACTTCCCACTGCTCTCTGTCTCCTGAGAAAACACCAGTTCATTACTCGAAATCGTGTTCTTTCTGCTCTTGTCCATGATTTTTTGATCTCCTTGCTCAGCCCATCTTTGCTACTGAAATTTGGAGCATTTGTTCTCCGGTATGTGACTCCTCCGCTTGTCCAAGTAGATTTGTGTTTAGTGGTTTATATCTTGAGTGTTTTGCTGCTGTAGGTGACATGTTATGAGAGCTTGTAAGCTTGTTTAATGCTTAGAGATATTGTTTTGATGCATGTTTAGGCCTCTTACAAGTCCCTATGAGTAGTGCCCTTCATTATGTATTCACTTTGCAATCACTTGTATAATGGATGTTTAAATTTCAGAATATCAAAGATGAACAACCACACATTTGGAGAAATATTTGAGAGGGAGACACCTAGGAGGTCAAGGCCCTCAAGATCAGCCTCTCAGTTTAGGCCTTCATACAATGAAGATCTTATTGCACCATGCTTTAGCAATGAAAGAGATGAGGGAGATGCTCACCCATCTACCTTCCCTTGTTTTACCTTTTTGCAAGCTGCAGGGATCCTCAACGATTTCTTACTACTGGTTCAGAGGGTTGGCCTGACCACGTACATGGAAGATGAGACTGAGCAATATGTCGTGCTCACCAAAACTTTCGTTAAGAGTTTCGTTTTCACTAACACCCCTTATCAGTCAATTGTTTCTTTCAGAATTTATAATCAGCCTATTACCATGTCATTGGAAAGATTTTGTAGCATTATAGGTATAGGCATGACTAGAACAGTGAAGAAGATCCAAGGTCGACCCGCTAATTTGCTGGAGCTCTATCGAAGTGTGACAAATGATGATGACCGCGTAGCTCAGCACGGGAAGATTAGGAACATCCAACTCCCAGCTCTTAGATATTTTGCTTATTATCTTGCCACTAGCATTCTTGGTAGGGAGAACACAAGTAATATCTCTAATTATCATTTAGCCTTCCTCGCTGCTGCACTTAATAATGATACCAGGTACAATCTTGGCTCTCTCATTGCTCGCCGCCTAGCTGCTAGGGGACCTATTTATGGGGGCATTATTGCTTCACGTATGGTTGTTGCATTAGAACTTTCTGTGGATCCTAATGACACTGTGTTGGCACCACAAAAGCTTGATCTTCCTACTATGAAAACACATCACTTCATCACTACTGACTCTAGTATGGAGGGTTTAGTATACAGGATGTTGTTTACCAACGGGGACGAGAGGGAGATTCCTTTGCTGCAATCTACTTTGTTCAGTATTCACAAGAGTCCATGGTCGTGTTCCAACGAGGAGGTGGACGAGCAACTCCGCTTGCTTGGTTTCCACAGGCAGCACCAGGAGGATGTGCCTTCTTACGACTACTCTGCGCACTACGGTGGGGCATCCTCGAGCTCGTACCAGGACGAGGGTACCTCCTCGCCGTACTACGAAGGCCTCCATCTTGGCCAGCTTGGGATTGATACCCACTTAGGCCAAAAGCCTAAGCTTGGGGGGAGGTACACCGACATCACACTCATCTCCATATCATGTTTAGTCGGTATTTTGTATATCCATGCTTCGTTCTCTTTTTAGTTTTTGTTCTTTCTTTACTTTTGCTTTCTAAAACACAAAAAGACCAAAAATACTTCCGTTGTTTCTCTTTGTTTGCTTCTTTTTCTTTTTGCGTTTGTTTGCTTCTTCCTTTTTGCTTTGTTTGAATTATTCAAAAAACCCAAAAAGATTTTCACTTTGCTTGTTCCTCCTTTTTGTTCTTGCCTTTAAAAATCAAAAACACCAAAAATATTTGTTGTTCTTTTTTGGTTTTGTGAAGTTTGTTGCAGGGTTCAACAGTCCTCAGTGGAATTTGGTTTCATGTTATTATTCAAGCCACACAAGTGAAGGGCAATAATGAGGATTAATGACAACTTGAGGTGTGGTAAGAGGCTGGTAACGAACTCTATTTGTTCTCATTTTTGTACATATACTCATCATTGTGGGCATGCTTAGTCTGTTCATGTAGGGTGTATGTTATTTATGGATGCTTAGTAGTTCTTGCTTTCTTATGATTAGATCCAGCTTGCTAATAGTTTGTAGCATGTCATATGAATGTTTGCTTGCATTACTCTATTCATAACTTGGTATGACACTGTGGTATCCTCCTCTGAATGTTTCACTTGAATTGACTTGGCACATGCTCATGCATGCATATGACTGAAACAATAATCAGTTAAGCCTCGATGAATTATTTTGCCTCAGGGGTCTTGAATCACTTTCATGCCATGATTAGTCCTGTTTGTTGCAAGCATGATTATGACAGTTATTTCTCTCTCGTTTGTCGCTCCCTTACTATTGCTAGCCTCCACTTGCACTGAGTATGAGCTCTACTCGTGTTTCCAATTCCCCAAAACCAATATTGCCAAAAGTGTCCACCATACCTACCTATTAGCACCATTTGCTTTTCCGTGCATATTTAGTATGCCTTGTTTTCTTCCGAATAAAATGTTTGCTTTTTATGAGAAAGTTAGTTAGTAAAGCTCTCATGAACTTGATGGCACACTTTATTTCTTACACTTAATAAACCTGAACCACTGTGACTGTCCATGAAAGTTATATGCTTGCAAATTATAGGCTAGGGATTAGAAGAACCGTGCTGTCATGGGGAACACTTTTAACACCTATAAATATATACCTAGTTGATATCATGCTCTTTTGTTTACGGATGTCGTCGGTGTGAAATAAAAGGGGAGCTTGTAAGTCCATGATACGTTGCTAATGTATCCATAATTTTTGATGTTCCATGCTTGGTTTATCTACTTTCTTATGTTTTGTCCACACTTTGGAGTACTTTTCATATGATTTCTTGGACTAACCTATTAACAAGAGCCACAGTGCCAGCTGCATGTTTTCTACTATTTTTGGTTCCAGGAAAGTCAGAAAATGAATATTCTCGGAATTGGACGGGACAAAAGCCAAAGTCAGTTTTTCACCGAGGGACACCAGAGCGACACGAATGAGAGAGAGGGTGGGGCAGCCACACCACAGCGTGGCCAGGCTGGCCCGCGCCAGAGGGTGGTATGGCCGCCGTAGGCACCCCCTCGGCCTCTCCTTTCACATATATATTGCTCCTGATGCAAAAACCCTAAATCAAACAGCCTCCAGCCACGAAAAGTTCCTCAGCGCCGCCGCCACCGAAGGGGAGATTCGGGGGATAGAAAGTCTCTGTTCCGGCACCCTGCCGGGATGGGGAAGTGCCCCCGGAGCCATCTCCATCGATCTCCACCACCATCTTCATCGTTGTTGCTGATTCCCATGATGATGAGGGAGTAGTTCTTCCTCGAGGCTAAGGGATCTACCAGTAGCTATGTGTTCATCTCTCTCTCTATGCGTGGTCTTATGAGATCATGAGCTTTGTAATCTATAGATCTATTCAGCTACTCAAGTGCTTTAATAGATCTCTGGCTCTCCCCACGTGTGTGAAAGTGATAGCATGCACACCGTGTGGCACTTTGGGTAAGGTTACATAAATACTTATCATGAGTATAATTTGAGTTGGATGTCTCTATGAAATTGTGGTGTTTGTTGGAACCATCTAGTTCTCAAGGTGACAGTGTGGGGTTATCTAGATGCGGAAAGCGAACTTTGAGGTGTGCTGTTATAGCCCTACCATGGATTAGAGTGTCCAACCAGAGAGTAGTTCAGGGTAGTATCATAAAGAGAAGATATTTATATGAGAGTGTTCACTAGCGAAAGTATGATCCCTAGGCCTTGTTTCTAAGCATTGAAACACCGTTTGCAATTAGATCTGTTACATGTTTGCTTGCTTCCATCTTTGTTTCAGTTTGCCTTTAGTCTCTTCCAAGCCATCAAGCTATTTTTTGGCACCGTTGTATTATATCCATACCACTTGTATTTCACTATCTCTTCGCCGAACTAGTGCACCTATACACTTGACAAGTGTATTGGGTGTATTGGGGACACAAGAGACTTCTTGTATCTTGATTGCAGGGTTGTTTGAGAGGGGATACCTTTGACCACTTCCTCCCTGAGTTCAATAAACCTTGGGTAATCCACTTGAGGGAAACTTGCACTACTAGGAAAACGATTATAGGTAGATTTTAATTCTATGGCGCATATATGAAAAATGCTCCACTAAAATTAATTTTGTGGCGCATGTAGCAAATGCTCCACAGAATTCCTGCAATTCTGTGGCGCATATAGATATATGCGCCACATAAAGTGAGAATTCTGTGGCGCATATAGCCATATGCGCCACATAATTCCTGTGGGCCCATGTGGGCCTTACCCCAGCACATGGGCAGGCCAGAAGTTCTATGGCGCATATAGCATATGAGCCACAGAATTCTCACTTTATGCGCCATAGAATTTTGACATTCTGTGGCGCATGTAGCTATATGCGCCATAGAATTTTGACATTCTGTGGAGCATTTGCCATATGCGCCACAAAATCTGCGAAACAGACTAAAAAAGGTGGCAGCCACCCTTTCCCTTCTTCCCACCACCTCCAACTAGCTCGTCCCCCTCCTCCCTCCCACTCCATTTTGCTCATACTCACCTCCATTGTTGATAGCTAGACCTACTTTGGTTCATGTACTTGTGAGGGGAAGCTACTCCTACTTGTAAAGGTAGTAAACCACTCATACTTTCCTCCTCCACACATCCCACACCCCCTCTAGCTACACTATGCATATGGGGTTGGTGTAGATTTGGTTTGTAGATTTGTGAGGCGTGTGTGCATGGGTACTTGTGTGATGCATGTTCTGTGTGGCCGGCGGGCCTCGACGCGGTGTGTATGGATGTTTTGTAGGTGAAGATGGTCCCGCGTGCGGTGTGTGATGGCGAAAAGATGTTCCTTCGCTTTGTGTTGTGCTTGAATACATGTTTGCTTGTGGAGGGAGCTTGTGTTGTGCTTGAATGCATGTTGCCAGCGCCGGGTGCATGGAGGTGTGCCGAAATGTTGATTCACGTCCATTTCGGCAAATTTCTGCACTAGCCATACGTCCTATTTTTAGGATAGGTCATGACGAAATTTCCCTGCGATCATGCATGCATGTATGTGTGCGTGTCGTGTGTGTGCATGGTTCTAACATACTCTCTTTAATTTGGTCTATGTTTGTACGCAGGCGACCATGGTCATCCATATGAGCGAACGCTGGGTGGTTAAATACAAGGCTGACGCGGTAGCTGACATGGTTCAGAACAACATGACCAAGATAAGATGTCCGTGCTGAATGTGCACACACCGGAAGTGGATCAACCCTGATTCTGGACAACTGGAGTCTCACCTGTTCACGCGCGGTTTCATGCCTAGCTTCTTAGTGAATGAGGAGCCGCCGGTAGATGGCGGTGGCCATGATGAAGAAGAGGCCGAGGGCGGGGGAGAAGACGAAGGGTCTCCTAGACATGGTCATCATGATGAAGGAGATGCCGACGAACATGATCATCATGAAGAAGGAGATGCCAGCAGACACGATCATCATAAAGGAGACAATGCTGGAGCAGATGGTGGTGGTGGCGGCGGAGAAGACGGGAGCACGAACACGCTGCTAACTTCGGCCTTGCGGGACCCTCATCTTCAAGAAATATTCCTCAAGCAGAGGGCCAACACGAGAGCTGCAGCTAGAGAGAAAGCCAAGATGGCACCGATGGAGGTAGACGGGAGGACTCCATTGTATCCTGGGTGCCGACCCGAGGATACACGCTTGAGTGTAACGCTGAAGGCTCTGGAGATGAAGGAGGAGCACAAATGGACCGACACTAGCTTCAACGCTCACATGAAATTCTAGCACGCTCGTCTTCCCAAGGACAACACATTGCCAACAAGTATCGAGGAGGCGAGGAAAGTAGTTTTCCCACTAGACCTACCGTACGTGAAGTACCACGCATGCATCAACGACTGTGCACTTTACCGGAACGAGTACAATGATAGAACCACATGCCCGGTGTGCGGCCAGGGACGGTACAAGAGAGGAAACAAGAAAGTTTCCCGAAAAGTGGTGTGGTACTTTCCTATCACTTCCCGTCTGCAGCGGTATTTCGTAGACCCTAAGGAAGCAGAGCTGATGCAATGGCACGCGAAGAGGGAGAAGCCGGAAGATGATCCGGAGAACGGCAAGATCCTGACACAACCCACGGACGCTAGCCAGTGGAATGCGCTGGACATCGAATTCCAAGATGAGTTCGGGCTCGATCCAAGGAACGTTAAGCTGGGCATGAGCACCGATGGACTCAATCCCTTTGGCAACCAAAGTAGCACGCACAGCACCTAGCCCGTGTTTGTATGGCCGTACAACCTCCCCCTGGTTGTGCACGAAGCAACGGTACGTACACATGAGTATCCTTATCCAGGGGCCAAAACAACCGGGTGTCGACATGCATCTGTATCTCGGGCTCCTGAAAGAGGAGTTAGCGACGTTGTGGGAGCTGCCGACACGTACGTGGGATGCCTATACTGGAGATTATTTCGACCTGAGAGATGTGTTGCTCACGACGGTGCAGGACTATCCTGGTTACAGATATGTAGCATGTCAGGTGAACCACGGATTCTGTGAATGTGTCAGGTGCATGGATAAGACCCTGCATCTGCAGCTGCCGAGGGATCTTGGGTCTTTGAAAACCGTGTTCCAAAGGACTCAAATGTGGCTCCGCAAGGATCACTCGTGGAGAAAACGCGGAGACCTGTTCAATGGCAAAGACGAGCTTGATAATGCCCCATGTCGACCGTTGAGCGATGAAAAAATCAAGGAGCTTCTGGACAATTCGGAAGAGTGCCCTGCGCCAGGAAAGAAGCGGCCGAGGGAACAGCCATCACCGCTGCATGGAGTATGGAAGGCGAGGTCCGTTTTCTAGGACCTTCCTTACTGGAAGGTCCTCCACACGCCCCATAGCCTCGATATGATGCACATCACGAAGAACGTTGCCGAGAGCCTGCTCGGCACTCTGATGAACATGCCGGATAGGACCAATGATGGGCCGAAAGCAAGAAGCAACCTAAAATTGCTTGGCATTAAGAAGGAACTTCAGTACCCCGATAGTGACGATGTCGACGATGACGATGAACAGACGTAAGGGGCCCAGGGTCGCCGGAAAAGGGCTAAGAAGAATGAGGTGGTGCTTAAAGCTGCATCCTTCACTCTAAGCGAGGAGGAGCTCGAGAGGTTTTTCTGTTGCCTCCTAGGAGTCAAGGTTCCCCACGGCTACTCTTGGAAGATAAGCAGATATCTGGACGTAGCAAAGAAGAGGTTCAGTGGGATGAAGTCTCACGACTGTCATGTGCTGAGGACGCAGATACTCCCCGTTGCGATCCGAGGGATAATGGGCGAGCACGCCCGTGAGACGCTGTTTGGCCTCCGCAACTTCTTCGATGTCATATCTAGGAAGTCTATCGGCGTGAAGCAGCTCGGCAAGCTACAGGAAGAGATCCTCGAGATACTATGCGAGCTCGAGATTTACTTCCCTCCCGTGTTCTTCGACATCATGGTGCATCTGCTTGTCCATGTCGTGGATGACATCATCCATCTCGGGCCGGCGTTCCTGCACAACATGATGCCGTTTGAAAGGCAAAACAGTGTCATCAAAGGATTCGTTCGCAACAGGTCCCGTCCAGATGGAAGCATAGCCAAGGGCTTTCTATCCTACGAGTCCATCTCCTTCTGCCAGAACTACCTAAGCACCGAGAACCAGGATGTCGGTCTGCCCACCAGGAAGCACCTCGGGAGGCTCGCTGGATTTGGTCACCGCGAGGGCTACCGCACACTCCATGTCGGCATTGAACTCGAACACGCCAACTTTGATAGGGCAAACCGAGTCGCGCTACAACACATACAGTTGGTCGGCCCCTGGGTGGATGCGCACAAAACCTTAATCGAGAAGAAGCTCGCCAACCTAGGCAAGCCAAGGAAGAAGGGAAACGTAACCAGAGAGCACAACGCCAGCTTCACGGGGTGGTTCAAGAAAAGGCTACTGGAAAATCCCATTCCGACACCTTATACTGAAGATCAGAAACTCATATTCTCACTCTCACAGGGCCCCGGGTGCAACGTTAGCACCTATCAGACATACGACATCAACGGCTACAGATTCTACACCGAGGAGAAGGACAAGAATAGCGAATACCAAAACTCAGGAGTAACTATGCTATCATACGCCGATGACGAGACTGATGTCAAGGAAAGATTCTATGGAAGGATCGAGGAGATATGGGAACTCGACTACTGCGGAGTGACGGTGCCAATGTTTCGTGTCAGATGGGCCAAGAGCGTCGAAAAAGATGGCCGGTTTTTCACCACCATGGTTATACCCGATTCCAAATCGAAGAACGCCTCCACGAAAAATGAGCCATGGGTGCTCGCTAGCCAAGTTGACCAATGCTTCTTCATTACCGACCCGGCAAAGCCAAGCCGTGTTGTCGTGAGGAGGGGCAAGAGGAGCATCATTGGAATGGAAGGACCCGCCAACAAGCAAGACACCGACAAGAACGGCGATCCCAAGATCGAAGAGGAATTTGACAAGTACTTCGACAAGCCAACTACTTATGCTAAAGTAAGAAGGAAGACCACCCTACCGGCTAAAGGTTGCCCGTACACGAGAAGAAATCTCAAGGTGGCCGGCCTAAAGTATTCTACCGCGAAGAAGGGCAATAAAATTGTTGTGAAGAGAAACTAGCTACCTCGGAGCCGACTTAGTGGTTTTTGACGCCTTTTTTGTACTAATTAATGCACATGTGTGCTCGCGCGCCTGCATATATGATTACTTTGACAAACTAATGTATGCGGATAATATTGAGGCAAATATATTAATTCTTGTTTTTAATAGGCAAATATATTAGTTCTTGCTTTTAATATATTATTACCATTCATAAAATATTTTTAATAGGAAAATATATTAGTTCTTGCTTTTAATATATTATTACCATCCTTAAAATATTTTTTAAAAAGTCAAAAAAATGTGGCTATGCCAGCAATCGAACCTGGCCGCCCAGGTTTAGAACAGAGAGGAGCAAGCACTGAACCAATGTGGTAAGCTTCGTTTTCTGTCAAACAACAGCGCAACACGCGTTTTGTACTATCCCCAAAAATTCTGTGGCGCATATCTGAACAGATGCGCCACAAAATTCTGTGACTTAGAAATTTTGAACCCTAGCTAACACACGCCCCAAATCCCCTTTCTTTTTCCCCATATCGCCTCGCTGCGCCGCGCCGCCCAGAACCCTAGCACGCCTCGCTGCGCCGCGCCGCCCTTGCCCCGCCGTTCCGCCGCACCCGCCTGGCCTCGCAGACCTCGTTGTGGCCTCGCCATGGTCTCGCAGAGCACCAGGAGGAGGAGGCCCGCTCTAGCGTCCAGGACCACCGCCACCACCACCCCCTTCCCTGCCCCCTTCCTTCACTACCCCCTACCTCTAGCCGGCCCACGCTGACCTCGCCATGGCCTCGCAGAGCACCAGGAGGAGGAGGGGCTCCGGCGACCAGCCAGCGTCCTGAACCGCTGCGAGTTCCTTCTATGTAACAGAAAATTCATTAGGCTGCTGCTGCTGCTACCTTTTAGTCGTTGAGATCCATCACTAGCTTCATTCTGTCAAAACCATGCTGAATCAAAGCATGATTGCTCGTTCGTGCCCACACCAAATTTTGACTTCTAAGCCAATCAAAGCATGAACAAGCTAGTACAAGGAATAATCCTAAACCAACCAAAAATATAAAAAATCTTGGGTTTAGGAAGAGGCAGTACTCCTGCCCCTTGTCCCTACAAAAAGAAGCCACGAAGCTGGAGTGGACAGAGATCATAATCTTGCGTTCTACTTCCCTCGCACGCGCTGCGGCCGTGCTGGCTCCGGTCTGCTGTTCATTGGCATGCTCGGCCGCCGCCCAGGGTAAGCTAGCTGCTCAATCAATGCTTCCTACTCTCTCTCTTCTGTGCATGATCGATGAGCCAAGAGCATTTTCTGACTGATCTCGCTGAAATCTTGAAGCTGCGGTACCTGTGTTATATACTCATCTTTTGTCTGTGAGAAAAAGAGGGGTGTGTTTGTGCTATTTGCTATTGGCTGCCGCTTGTTGGAGATATACATTTCAGTTCCTATATTGGGGCTCTGAGCTCACAAGCCACGAGTTATTCTCTCCACTTCTTTCTCATATTGGAAGAATAGTTTGATAGCTGACGGAAAACTGTAGACAATTTTGAAGTTTGGAGGTGTTAAATCAAAACTGATGCAATAGTGTGATCAAATTGGACGTTTTCCTGGACAGATTGTAAACTACTGCACAGCTTCAGCAAAAAAAACTAGGATGTAGACTCTGACAAGCAATGAGATTCTTGCAGATGTAGTATATGAAATCCATTCTTCTAATGCCTGATGATGGTCTATATTGCTCGAACATGTGACAGATTATAATGTCCACAGGCAGTTTTTTGCCGCATAGTTTAAACTGCTATGGTGGACGATTTATATAGCATTGCCAAAAAGCTAAGAAATGCTCACGTAAGTGCTGTAAATAGCACCAAATATTCACTAAATAAAGGCTCGTCGAACATGATTGAGCCTGCTAGATAAAACAAGGATATCTGCTTACAAACCATCTGGGTTCCATCAAATTCTTACAGACCTGTTTTCAAAACGGAAATGTCATTATTACAACTGATGTTGTCTGGTACATCTGACTTTTATTGATTAATAGTATAAGTACAGTCATGTGCAGTACTACCCATGAATGGCAAGGATCCAGTAACGTATAGAGAAGCAATTAACTCAAGATGAAGATGAGTGGCAAGGCTCCACGCCCCATGAATACTGCTGATAGAAAAACTGAACATGTTCAAGATTCAGAGTTAAGTGTACCCTTCCTTGCTCAGTTTGAGACCATCAGCCACTGGCAGTAGTAACTATTGCATGACTACCTGGGTACTCCACTTGACTATCGCAGTACAAGTGCCTGGTACTCTTGTACTACAATGTACTGCATGCTTTTAGCTAGCTATATCTCTGCAATCTGCACTGGACTTTGCTTTGCTATGAGTGAATCATGTATATCTCTGCAGTATCTCTCTGTCAGTATATCTCTGCAGTATATCTCTGTGAGTGAATCATGTTTTTAGCTAGCTAGCTATATCTCTGCAGTATATCTCTGCCAGCTAAAAAAGAAAAGAAAAGACCATCTTCAGGAGTTTCTATTGTATGGTGTTGGAGCACCATATGTGGCTGTGGAGCATAATTTTTGCTTTTTTGTATGTGAAATGTTTACAGGGAAATCACCCGAGCTGCCCATTTCTCCTGAAATGTTGATTTCGATTCATTTCAGTCGAGAAATGGGGCTCCTATGTCAAAAAATTAGCGAAGGTCATGCCGAATTTTTCGGTCAACACTTAGTAATTTTTTGACATATGAGCCCCATTTCACGACCGAAGTGGAAGTGAATTGACACTTCGGGAGAAATGGGCAGCTCATTTTAAATATTGTCAACACTAATTAATACTAACTTCCTTATTTTAATTTGTTTAGAAGTGTGCAAACATGTCGGCCGCCGATGGGGCCGGCACTTCTAAGGCCGCCATGAGCGTCGACGACCAAGCCAGAGCGGCGAACCTCACTTTCTGGGAGGCGGTGCCGCAACACGAGGCGGCGGAGTCTCCGCATGAGGACGTGGCAGCTACTGCGGGCCACGATGGGGATGATGAGCAAGAGAGGGACGAGGACTACCGGATAGATGAAGCCGAGGAGGAGGATGCGACCACCTCCGATGGTGGAGGCCGCACGACCGATGGCGGGGACCGCACGGATGGCGGTACCAGAAACCCGTCCGTTAAGACAAATAAGAAGCCGAGGAAGGATCGGAAGCCGCAAAAGCTCGCCGACACCACCGACAAGATCACTCTGGTCTCGGAAAGTGGCCTTCCGTTGGAGCCTCCAGATGTTGCCGCCGGGTACGACATGCAACTCGGGTGCATCATCCGGGAAAGCATGTCGATCAACACGAAGCACCTGAGAAGTGAAGCAAATGAGCGGTTGGTGGCGAACTGCCTTAAGAAGCTTCACTGACGGTACAAGTTCCCAGCCCCATACACCGACAAACTGGAAAAAAATCCAATAAGGTGAACAGGTTAGCCATCACGAAGATGGCCAATGCCTTGAGCAGCTGGAGAACCCGGATGAAGAACAAGATCGCGAAAAAGAAAAGCTGGGAGAAGATCAAGAAGGGTGAGCCCATGATCGACGAAGACGAGTTCAAGATATTCAAGGCGGAGATGGAGACTGACGAAGCGAAGGCATGGACGGAGTGGGCTCGGGAAATGCGGGAACAGAACATAGGTAACCACCAATGTGGAAGCGGCGGTTACAGGGGAAAGAAGGCCATATGGGAAAGGGAGGACACCGAGGTTGAGCGTCTCGGGAAAGAAAACCCGGTTTTAAAAATCACGGACGAGCAGACCCGGAACTTTGTCCGGGCCCGCTACTATCTAGACAAGGATTCCAAGGAATTCGTCACCGACGATGATGATGTGAGGAAGTTTGAGAATAAGCTGGTAAGGAATTTACCCGTGGTCCATTTGCTTTCATTTTGAATAATGAAGGCAAGTTCCTAAATGGGTTCACCTTTCCTTATCTGCAGGACGCTGAAATCAAGGCTACGTGCGAGGCGCCGGACTCGTCGTCCCAGGGCTCGACGGAGCCATGGGACACGATTTTCAACAGGGCGACCAACGCCTTCAAGGGGAGGCCATAGTCCGAGCCGCCCACGTCATTTGGCCGTATCTCTGGCTTTGGTACGAGCACAAAGTTCCGCGAGTACTACAACAGGAAGCCAAGAAGAGAAAGGAGAGGCGGACCCAGTCGGTGGCTCAGGATCAAGCCGAGAAGGAAGAGCTGAAGCGGAAGATCGCGCATCTGGAGGCCAGTAAGGTGGACCAAGACGAGGTGAACGCGATAGTGCAGCAGAATATCCTCGAGATGCTACCCCCTCGGCTGATGGAGGGGATAGGAAAATGGAATGCGGACGGTCAGGTGGGGCCAATACAAGTGCCCAGCACCGGCGGCAGCACCTCGAGCCACCAAGTGTCGCCAGACATGGTTACCCTGCCGCCCTCCATCCCCGCGGCGCAGCCGATGGAGTTGGATGCGCCAGAGCTGCCCCCTCCTGCCGAGACTACCAAGGTGCAGCATCTGGCGGCGGCGGTGCTTCCTAATGCACCCGAGACGGACACGAAGAAGGATCAGCCACCGGCCGCCCGTGTCTCGACATTTGCCGAGCTCGGCGCCCTCACCAAGGTAAAATAAGTAGTTAATTAGCGTGCTCTACTTAATGCCTTTGATTGGCTGCCATCTCATGATGCATATCTGTATGCCTCGGGACACTCCGTGCGTGCTCCTGCACAAGGTGCCCGGCGGCAAGTTGAAGGATGTTGCCACGGGCAAGCTAATACAACCGGCGAACCGCATGATGCACTGCAAGCCCATTGACGATGCCGTGATGCGCGTCGAGTTGGGTCGGGTGTTGGGGGGTGCGAAGACATGGACCCTCCCATGCAACCTCCAGGAGCCGACGAGCACCTGACCCTGGAAGGTTGCCATGGCTATCCCATGATTTGGCCAAAGACCCATATTCGTATTGGGTCTCGCTCCACCGGTGCCACCTCGATCGTCTAGCCGCCAAGGACGAAGCCTCCTGCTGCACCGGTCGTCGTCGCCGCCACCACAAGCCGTCACCAGAGACTCTTGGGAGCATGTGCACTGGTGCCAGAAGCAGCCAAGGGCGTGGTTGCTCCCCGACCGCCATCGCCCCCGCCTAAAGGCAAGGCCGTGGCACTGCAACCGCCATTGCCACCACCCCAGGATGATGTGGACATGGCGGCCTTCGATGCCAACATCGAGGTGGATGATGATGATGATGCACCGGTCGACGTCAATGCCTTCGTCAACACCGGCACCAGCAAAGGACCGTTCATGCCTCCTCTCGTTGAAGAACCATCATTCCGCGATCAAGCTAGCCATCCCAAGAAGCGCCCGGTCTTCCGTGGGTTTTCTCAGGAGACGCCTCCGGCCACCGAGACACAACCTCCATCAGTCGGAATCATTTTCAGCCCTGACACACTCCGCGGGACGACTGGTGACGGGTTAGCATCGCCAGTGGAGGCTGCTAATGCAAAGATGAAGAGGGTGAGGAAGAGGCCGAACAGGAACAAGGACAAGGCTGCGAGCCAGCCCACTCCGATCCGTTACTGGGACAACGTTGTACCACCCCGCGAGGATGGCTTGACCAGAGTGCACGAAGCTGGTCAGCCCATACTGCCTCCGGAACTGCGCTGCCTGGCTTCGGGAGCTATGATGACTTTGCATGAAGGTATCCTGACACTAGAGGGCCTCCTTCTCAAGGACACGCACCTGAGTTACCCGGTGTTCACCGCCAAGGTGCCGGAGGACATGGGCTTCATCACCGATGCCCCCGCGGATGTGTTCTTCATAGCCTACGAGGACATCTTCAAGCTGTTCCACTCAAGACGGCTGGACTATAACTTGGTCCGCCTATTCGGGCTCAATCTGGCGATGAAGGTCAAGAGAGAGGACACCCCGTTCGTCACGATAGCGGATCCCTACTACATGCGGGCTAGCCAGCTGGAAGAAGGAACAAGGACCCGGGCCTGGGCAAAGTCCTACCTTCAGAAGCTATTGATGGACAGCAAGAGGAAGGACAACATCCTTGTGCCTTTCTTTCCCGAGTAAGTGTACACATCCTCCTACCGCCGTCGTAACACATAAGTATTTCTTTCCATTGCTCTTTTCCAACATCCCGTTCCACATTGTGTGTTGCGCAGAGACAAGTACTACACGCTCATCGTCCTCTCCACGAGGTATTAAGCACCACCTACTTCGACTCGGGGAGTGCGAGGAGGAAGAACTACGCCAGAGTAAGGAGCGTTCTGGATGATGCTATCGAGGGCTATGCCAAACAGGGAGGCCCCTTCAACTATAAGGGGGAGGCTTACAGGGACAATGGCCGACACAAGTTCAAGCACGTGTTCGAGTTCCCCTGCGTTAAGCAGCCGTCTGACAATGTGACGGAGGCCTTCTACGTTTGCCATCACCTCAAAGGGTTTGTCCGGGATTGCGAGATTCTAACGCTGCCATCTTCTCTCCAAGGATGGGACCAAAAGTTGCATGGGATCAGTGACCCCGATCTCAGGGAATACTTCCATGATACGCAGGTGAAGCTATCACATATCATCATGGAACAGGTCAACACACATGGTGGGATCTTACACCAGCACAGGTCATTCACCAAGAGGGAGATCGAAGCCCGCCTCAAGGCGCAGGGTGACTTCAGGACGTGGACGACAAAAGACATGTACAAGCCATTCCCGGCGCCCTGCGAGGAGAAGGCTACTTGACCGAGAGAGCGTGTGTATCGGTGGACATGTAGTGTGTGTGTCGAAAAACTTAACTTGCCTAGCTTGAAACCGTCATTGTTATTGTGTTGGACATGTTGTCGTGTTTCTTTCATTGTCATCGACGCATTGTTTTAAGTTTAGAATGCCTTTCTCTAATATTTGTCAACATATATATTTGCATGATGTACTAATATGCCTTGTCAATAGAGATGCCGACGTACGTTGTGTACAAGGGTCGGGTTCTAGGTGTCTACGAGGAGTGGGTGGACTGCCACCAACAAGTGGACAAGTTCAGCGACAACAGCTACAAGGGATACGCGACTAGAGAGGAGGCGGTGGCCAAGTGGAGGAGACACGTGTGGAAGAAGAACCGGACGAAGATCTTGGTGCCGCTCCTCCTCACCGGCATCGCGGTTACGGTGTACTACATTCTGTCCTAAGGTAGGCGGTGACAACATCATGCGGTTGTAAGTTATGTGAGTGAGATGAACACTTGTGAAATATACTTGTACACTTATTCGGTTCTAAGTGATGTGATTGATGAACACTTGTGAACATTCGTGCTTGTTGATGTATTATATGTGAACTGGAACATTTGTACTGCTGTGTGCAGCTTTTCTGTGAATTTCTGTTAATTTTTGTGTATTTCCTGTAATATACCTGTATTTGTACCAGATTCTGAAAATTTTGAAATTCTGAAAAAAAAAGGATTTTGTGGAGCATATGGCTATATGCGCCACAGAATGTACCATAGAATTCTATGGCGCATATAGAATCTGGGATAGAATTCTGTGGCGCATATAGCCATATGCGCCACAGAATTTTGAGAATTCTGTGGCGCATATGCATATGCGCCACAGAAATATAATTTTAGTGGCGACAATTTAGTGGCGACCACTAGATGCACCACAGAAATCGTTTTTAGTGCACCACTGATAACGTTTTTCCTAGTAGTATTGCTGCTGTTCTATAAACCTCTACACTTGGAGGCCCAACAACTATCTACAAGAATAGAAGTGCGTAGACATCAGTCGATGGAGTTATGTATGTGTGTTAGAGAAACGCCTGGGCCGCCGGTCTAATCCATGTCTAATCATGGTGGAAACTTGCAGCGTAACCATAATGAGCTGTCTATGAAGCATTCTTCTTATAAAAAAAGAGTCAGATATTGAGAAAAAGAGAAAAAGAGAAAAAGAAAAAAAGATATGAGAAAAGAGGAAAGAGAGAAAAAAGCACCATTTTCCCATGGTAAATAAGAAGATTGCTGAGATTCTTGTTGTCTGCTTGCCTTGTCATTTTGATATGGGGATTCTTTCGTATCATCGGGCAAGGGGTACCCTATTGGTGGTTCTCTATGATACACATGTATTTACTATGACAAGAACTTACCAGTAACTAAAGTTGAGTAGTATGAGGAGCGGCCCTCATACTCAAGGGACATGAGATTTCCAGTTTATAGTTTGTCAAGCATATAACTCAGATTGGACCTCACTTTCACCTTAACCATTTAAAGATGCTTATGATAGGGGCAATGAGAGCTCAAAGCTAATGAGTACCATACTTTCGACATTTGGAAGCCTTTCAAACTTTTCAAAACCTTTTCATTTTGTTGTTGAGTCTCCACACATTCTATGAGCACTTTCTTGAGAGCATAGTTGTTATTCTTAGTGTAATATGCTTGTCTCAAAACTTGATTAATTGTGTTATGACTTTCATGCTTGTATATTTGACATCTTTACTTCTAGTCTTCACTTGAACTTCAGAGGTGCCTTGGCATTTATGTTGGCTCTACAATCAAAGGCAAGCGAGATACCACTCTATCATACCTTTTTATGAGCATTGCAATGTTGCTTATGTTTATGTTTTATGCTACTTACTATTTTTGAGTTGGAATCTCTTCATAGCTTGCAATGAGTATTAAGTAAACTTAGTTGCATACTATTTATTATGAATTGCTTGAGTAGTTGACCATATGCTGAGAATATATACATCTTATGAAGCAAATGTGTTCGTGAAAGTTTCTTTTATCGCACTCAGTTTTCAACTGAATTGCTTGAGGACAAGCAATAAGCTAAGCTTGGGGGGAGTTGATACGTCCAAAACGTATCTACTTTCCCGAACAGTTTTGCTATTGTTTTTCCTCTAAACTTGTGTGATTTGGATAAAACTAACATGGACTGATGCTGTTTTCAGCAGAATTACCTTGGTGTCTAGTTTTTGTGCAGAAAATCAACTATCAGGAAAAATCCCGGAAAATATGCCAAAAATCCTATTTCACTAGAAGACTCACGGAGCCAGAAGACGAGACGGAGGAGGGCCTCGAGGGGCCCACACCACCTGGCCGCGTGGGCCAGGCCAGGCCGCGCCTGGGGGTGGTGTGGCCGCCTCGGTCAACCCTCGGCCTCCCTCTTCGCCAATAAGTTGCCTCTTGACCTAAAAACCAAGGGGGGTTCGACGTTTTTCCAGAAAGAGTTCCGCTACGCCGCCACCACCAGATTCCAAGATTCGGAACTAGAAACTCCGTTTTGGCACCCTGCCGAGACAGGGAATTGGAGGAGATCACCGCCATCATCATCACCATCGCTACTCCACCGACCATCCATGTTTCCCCCATCCATGAGTGAGTAATCCCCTGCTGTAGGCTATGGGGATGGTAGGGATTGAATGAGATCGTTCATGTAATGGCATCAGATTGTTAGGACATGGTGCCTAATATCTATTATTAGTGCTTTTTGACTTTGTTGCAACTTGTTATGCTTAATGCTTGTCACTAGGACCCGAGTGCCATGATTTTAGATCTAAACATGTTATTGATTCATTATGATAGTATTGTTTATGGTCTTACCTGCAAGTTGTATACACATATTGTTGTCCGAAACCAAAGGCCCTGAAGTGACAGCAATCGGGATAACCAGAGGGAATGGCTTTGATGTGAGGATCACATGTTCTCATGGAGTGTTAATGCTTTGCTCCGGTGCTCTATTAAAAGGAGCACCTTAATTACGAGTAGTTCCCTTGAGGCCCCGCTGCAAACGGCCTGGCAGGACAAAAGATGTACAAGTTCTCATTGCGAGCACGTATGACTATATATGGAACATATGCCTATGATTATTTAGTACTTGGATGCTTTATCTTATTTATCTGCAAATGCTCTCTGTTTTGATTGCTATATGAATTGTCTTGTCCATGCAACGCCCCTCCATCCATCCCTATGCCTACCGCGCTTTAATCCTACTGTTTACTACAATTGTTACTATTGTCTTTACTTTTACTACTGCTATTACTTTACTATTGCTATTACAAAACTATTGCTACTGATAAACTGTTGTGAGCAAGATTGTTTCTAGGTGCAGCTGAATTGACAACTCAGTTATTAAGACTTATAAATATTCTTTGGCTCCCCTTGTGTCGAATCAATAAATTGGGTTTCACTTCCCTCGAAAATACTGCGATACACCCCCTATACTTGTGGGTCATCAAGACTATTTTCTTTATCGCAGCCCATCATCGACCGCCTTCTGACGGCCCTTTTCTGAGATGGTCCGTTACTGTTCTGGCCTGTTACTATTCTAGCCTTTTACTATTCTGATATTTAGCTATTCAGGCCCCCAAAAGGCCCTTTACTGTTCTAGCCTAGTAAATTTTTCGGCCTGTTACTACCCTCGTCGGGAATTTCTCGGCTCGTACTGTTCAGGCTCGTCACTGTTCTGGCCTTTTACTGTTGTGGCCCGCTACTGTTTTGCGATTTGTGCAGTTTCTTGCCTATTACTGTAATGGGATGTTTCTGTTCTGGCCTACTACTGTTACGGCCTGCTTTAGTAACGACCTGTTTCTGTTATGGCCCGTTAGGCCTGTTACATTTACGGCATGTTACCACATGCGCATTTGCCCGTTACGTTTACGGCCTTTTATAGTTTCATCAGTTCTGGAGCCCATGCCAATATCGTAAAACGTGTATAATAATCCAGCATTTTTTACTGTTCGTCGTCGGCCAAATACAGCACGGTACTATTCCCTAATCGACCTGCCTAGCGTAGTTACCGTAAAGACTACCGCAATGTGTGGATGGCATCAACTAAATGCCTACATGGCCTACGCGAGTTATCTAGATATTACATCAGCTGCAAACTTCTTAAAATTATTATATATTATCAACTCAGGGGAAAGAAAAATCGTCATTTCAGTTGACAATCAAGTTGATAGCAGAGTCCTCAATTTGCTTTCTCAATCGATCACCTGCATCTTCCATTGAGTGTTACAGCTATATTGGAGGAGACATGATCTTGCAGCCCCCTTTTTGGTGGGGCTAGAAATAATTGCAGTCTGAAACTAAGTAATAAAAGTTAGTAAATCAAACAAGACAAACTACTCATTTGACTGATATGACAGGAGCTATGAACTGGAGTTTACAACTGGTCAATGGTTCAATTATTGACCAACACGTCAAACAAACATGACAAGCAAGCACGCATTAAACAAGTGTGACTACCATGAAACGAGCAATCAAAAAATGTGTGTGTGTGGCTTAGAATTTCAGCAGATATAAACTAGCCAGGTCATTTTGAACAAATATATATGAAAGGAGTTATATACCCTAAAATGCAAGAGACGTTGGGTTACTCGGAATTTGCGTTGAGCCACAAAATGGCATACAGTACTGTCATAGCAAAGAATGAACCAGATAGAAATTATAACCGCATCATACGAGAACCTGTAGAGCAGGAATGCAAACCACGAATGAACTATATATTGTAGAGGATAGTAATGTCATGACTTAGGATGAACCAGACCTAGAACTAGATGCGAGATATAATGGCGTCCCTTGTGAACCTGTAGAACAGGACAAACAAGCATTAGACAAGTGTGCCTAGAATAAAATGAGCAATCAAACAAAGTGTTTCTTAGAATTTCAGCAAATATATATGGAAGCATTAGCATCTCCTGGAATGCATAGAGTCGTTGGGTGACTCAGAATTTGTGGTGAGATACACAATGGCAAGTAGTTACTGTCATAGATAAAAATCAACCAGATAGAAATTACAATGGCATCATAAGAGAAATTCTAGAGCAGGAATGCAAATCACGAGTGAACTACATAGTAGAGGACAGTTATGCCATTGCTCAGGACGAACCAGCACCAGATAAGGAAGTAATTGCATTCCTTGTGAACATGTAGAATAGGCTATGCAAACCAACATGTTCATTGTTCCATTTTGAGCTCTATGCAAGAAAAAGGAAATAGTTAGTGATGCAGCTTTTGAAGAACTAGATGGCATTATGGCAACAACAAAATTATAATCGAATTAGTACGAAGAGTTTAAACGGCTACTACAGGATAGCAGAACGATGCCAAGGAGGAAATAATAGCAGGAACTGATCTCAGGACGAACTAGATAGATTCAACAACTATAGAGCAGGGAATCCACACTAATATTTTCCACTGACTATAGATTTTGTAAGAATTATACGGTAGTAGGCAATTACTATTGTATGAAGTAGCTAAGAACATGTGCATGACAAAATAACATACATGTGCATGACTTGAAATTTGTAGAGGAGCAAATGCAAACCAACATGTCTAATGACCTTGCATGTACTAGCACGAAGAATAGGCATGGCCAGTGACTTGTATGTACTAGCACGATTACAAAATGCAGTTCACTGCGACAGGCTTGAACCTGCTATACTGCTGACAAAACAAAAACGGGTTGGAGATTAGGTTAACCTTGGTCGGAGGGGCGTCTAAGTATTGTCGATATCGTGCGAGTGCTGCCGTCCAGGTCACCGAGGGTGCTGCGGTTCCGGTGGCTGTTGGTGTCGGGGAAGCAGATCTTGGGCGATCAATGCCAGCTTGAACACGGTGGACGAGAGCGTCGCTGAGGCAGATCCAGTGCATTGAACGGCGATGGCCGTGCAGCTGATCTGGAGCGGTGGACATGGAACTCCTTGAACTACATCACGTCCGGTGGACACCGGTGAAGCGGATCCGGTACGGTTGGGTAGCTTTCGGCAACGAGGAAGCAAAGCTTGGGCGGTCAATGACGCCATCGGCAGCGAGGAAGGAGAGCTTGGGCAGTCGATGATGCCATCGGCGTGGTGAACGACACCGCAACTCTGGTGCAGTGGCAGAGAGACCCGGTGAACTAGATCTGGTGGGTGAGCATTGGTAAAGCGGCTCTGCGGAAGCGCACGAGACCAGAGATCAAGCCGGCGCGCGCGGTGGCCGTGGAGGCGACATAGGAGCTTGGGATTTTTTGGGAGGGCCAGCGGGAAAAATTATGCGAATCGGGACCATAGTATAGGTGAATATCAATATAATTACGATGTCGCCGAGGTACTGACTTTAGCATGCCCATCTATCGTCTGAACAATGGGTAGAACAGGAAATTTAAAGACAAAAGTTTTTGAAACAGAGGGGTGCGAAATGCTTCAAGGTCAATGTGTGATATTGCCGCTCGATTGAGATTTGAATTTGGCCCGCGTCCAGCTAATAATAATAGAAAAATGGTACTATCTGGTGGGAGATTTTGGCTCAAAGGTTTTGAATCGGTGGGGCGGAAAATGCTTCAAGGTCGGTGGGTGATTTTGCCACTCAATTCAGATTTTGAATTTGGCTAGCGTCCATATAGTAATAGAAAAAGGTAGTAGACCGTAACCTATCTGTCCAGGAATTCAAGGTCAAGAGTAACATCAAATGATCATCCATATCCATACTAGTAAAAGGCACATGCCACAATTTCCATACCACTATATAGTGCTTGACACTTCTTTTCAAAACAAAAAACGACTATGTTGCTTCACAATTTCCATACCACTATATAGTGTACGAATACCTTCGAACATCGGCAGTTGGATATAGATTGGCAAAACCCGACATTGTTGACCATCGGATCTCTTTCAGTACATTTGATTATGTCATTTGTAGCATATAGAAGATCCCATTATTGTTGGCCTCTAGCACCATGCATATACTATGCACAGAAAGTACAGAGAACATGGTTTTGAATGCCACAAGCCAAGTTTCCAGATATAGTGGACACTGTTTTATGTACGATTCCCAAGTTTTATGAGTTTTCAAAGCTTCCGAGCTAACTCGAATGACTCAAATGACTTTATGTCTCTATTAACAAAATCATGTCATATTTGAACTAGAAGCTCTAGAAAGTGGTAGATTTCTATCGAAGTTCTACACAAAGATTTTGGTGGTACACATTAGGTAGTTAACATATCGAAAACAATCGAGAGTTTTGACAAATTCAACTTCCTGCTAAGAATTTGTATCTTGAAAATTTTGAACCCGTTTTGAAACAATCACATGTAATAAAGAAAAACAGAAAAACAAATATTTACGCATGGTATCCTATCACGTCACGTGTACAGCCTGCCAGGAAACTGGTAACTATGGGATTTGACAACTTATGGAAACCAGCCCCGTGATATTTTCCCACCATGTATGAATATTATTAGGTTTCAACCCTGATGACCAAAAAAAGACATGGCCATATGGACATAATAGTTAATGAACTGTTCCCACATTAATTTGGTATATGGGTGCACCTTGGCGTAGTAGAAATGTTGCCCGTGGGAGTCTCAACATTCGGCCTATTTGATTCGTGGGATAGGTAAAACAAACGAATAGGGAAAACATAGTATTATTAGAATATCATGTCCAGTTGAATCCTACAAGATTTGGATCCTACAGGAATTTTTCTTAAAGAAGTGTTAGATTCACAGGAAAGTAAAGGAATTGTAACATGAGGCTGAGGTAGATTGTTCTTAAAATTTTACAGAAGACATGTGCATGGCGTCCTTTTGAAATGATCAGATGCCATGGAAAATGATAAACTTGTGTTTTGACAACTATTCAAAAACCTGGTTCCCCAAATTGTCCTCAATGCGTATGAATAGGTTTCGAGTCGGACAACCAAGGTCAATGCCATATCCTGTGATCCACATCATAGTTTATGGTAATCTCCCCGTATTATGTAGATTGGTGCATCTTGGCATTATTGTAAACAATATTTTGCCAAGGGGAGTTTCCAAGAAGTATTATGAAAAGAGATTATCTCCAATTTCCATGTGACATGATTTTTTTTGCGAAAACTAGAACGTTGTTTTCCACAAAGCAAATAGTAGTACTAGGAAAAAGAAGATCAAAATGGATGGGGGAAATGAAGAGCTATTATAGAAGTGATTATGGGGTTAGAGAAGGCAACCTGAGAGGGCTGCAGTGAAGAGATGTTGAACGCGGTTCGATGCAAAGTTATGAAAAAAAGAGATAGAAACAGAGCCGCCGTCGTACCATGGCACATGTGCGCAGAGCCACACTATGGACGTGGGAGATATCAGCTACAGGATGGGTGTGATGCAGCAAAGGAGAGAGTAGTATACAATTTATTTTCCTTGCATAGAGGAGGAGTAGCATACTATACTGCAGGACTAAGCACCACGCTGATTTTGTTTGTTAGGCAAGTACAAGTGGACCTCATAAAAAATGAAAATTGCATCCAAGTCCATGCATTTAGCACAAGGACCCTGAAACTTAGCAATGAAGTGTGTGTTTTGAGGTTTGCGCATACTAGTGTTCATCGTGCTAAAGTAGAATCTTTCTAGATGCTATGAATGGAAAAGAAGATCCAATGGTTAGCAATGTTTGGATTTGCCTGTCTTGATCAAACATTCATTGTTTCGTACACCATGCAGTTGTATATATGGTATTTTGAGAGATAAGAGACAAGATAAAGATAAGATAAGAAGTACTGCGAATGGCCGATCTAACTTTAGGTCTAGTAGGAGCGAGGTGCTCGAGAGTTAACACGGTCAGTGGAAGTACAGGTTACATCAAGTACCTCATAAAAAATAAAAAATTACATCCAAGTCCATGTATTTAGCACAAGGACCCTGAAACTGAGCAATGAAGTGTGTTTTCGATATTTGTGCATACTAGCGTTCATCATGCTAAAGACTTTCAGTAGAATCTTTCTAGATGCTAAGAATGGAAAATAAGATCCAATGGTTGTTAGCAATGTTTGGATTTGCCAGTCTTGATCAAACGGTCAATGGTTTGTACACTCTATAGTGATGGTATGATATTGTAAGAGATAAGGGAAGATAAATATAAGATAATAAGTATTACGAATGGCCGATCTAATGGTAGGTCTCGTAGGAGCGAGGTGCTTGAGAGTTAACACGGTCGGCGGAAGTACAAGTTACATCAAGGACCTCATGAAAATGATAATTATTGCATCCAACTCCATGCATTTATTATCACAAAGACCCTGAAACGTAGAGCAATGAAGTGTGTGTTTTGAGGTTTGCGCATATACTAGCATTCATCATGCTAAAAACTATCAGTAGAATCTTTCTAGATGCTAAGAATGGAAAAGAAGATCCAGCAGTTGGTAAAGTTTGGATTTGCTACTCTTGATCCAACGGTCAGTGTTTAAAGTTAATTCGTACATTATGAAGTGGTTTATTGTATTGTAAGAGATAAGACACGATAAACAGAAGATAAGAACTACTGCGAATGGCCTACCAAATGGTAGGTCTCGTAGGAGAGAGGTGCTTGAGAGTTAACACGGTTAGTGGAAGTACAAGTTACATGAAGGACCTTATAAAAATGAAAATTGCATCCAAGTCCAAGCATTATTGAGCACAAGGACCCTGAAAACTGAGCAATGGAGTTTGTGTTTTTAGGTTTACGCATAGTAGCCTTCATCGTGCTAAAGTAGAATCTTTCTAGATGCTAAGAATGGAAAAGAAGATCAAAAGTTTGCCAATGTTTTGATTTGCTAGTCTTGATCCAACGATCAATGTTCAAATTTAATCCATACACTATGAAGTGGTTTATTGTATTGTAAGAGATAAGATACAGTAAAGAGAAGATAAGAAGTACTACGAATGGCCTATAAAATGGTAGGTCTCGTAGGAGAGAGGTGCTTGAGAGTTAACACGGTCGGTGGAAATACAAGTTACATCAACGACCACATAAAAATAAAAATTGCATCCAAGTCCATGCATTTATTAGCATAGGGACCTTCAAAACTAAGCAACGGAGTTTGTGTTTTTAGGTTTGCGCATACTAGTGTTCATCGTGCTAAAGTAGAATCTTTCTAGATGCTAAGAATGGAAGAGAAGATCAAGAGGTTGGCAATGTTTGGATTTGCCAGTCTTGATCCAACAGTCAATGTTCAAAGTTAATCCGTACACTATGAAGTGGTTTATTGTATTGTATTGTATTGTATTGTATTGTATTGTATTGCAAGAGATAAGACACGATAAAGAGAAGATAAGAAGTATAGTACTGTGAATGGCTGATCTTTTGAATAACCTTCCCTCCTGATGTTTGGGAAGCCAGTGAAAATTTCGGAAACCGGAAAATTTGATTTTTTGTACCGCCAAGGACGAAAGTGGTTTCCTTCCTATGTACTCCTCGTCCCTACTCCACACCAACACGCGGCTACCGAACATGCTAGAGACACAGAGCCGCCGTACCAAGGCACACGTGCGTAGCACCATGCTGTGGACGAGGGGAGAGAGATCAGCCAGACCGGTGCGCGAGGGGAAAGGGGAGGAGAGATGGAGCATAGGGAAGGAGAGAGAAAACAAACGATTTGTTTTGCATGCATAGGTCCTGAAATTTACTACTAGTAGAGTGGCCGCAGGAGTACCTCGTGTCAGAAACCCATCATAACTTTGCTTTGACATGGAACCGCCTTCAACTTCTCTTCGTTGCTGCCCTCTTCCCCTGCCAATGTTTTATTCTCTCAACATGTACATTGCATGGACAGAGGTGACCATATGTCTAAGCAAAGAAATATACTACTCCCCTATTGTGTAAAAAAGCACACCTTAATAATTCCTACTATGTGGCAACCTCTAAGGTTCACCTTATACATAGTGGAAAAAATAAAGTTATCTTTAAGCCTAAGGTGCACCTCAAGCTTGTGGGTCGCCCATATAGAATAGAAATATCATTCCCCTCTCTCCCTATTTCATGTGATCGTTTTCAACAGGGGTTCAAAATTTTCAAGATGCAAAATCTTTTTTTTCTTTGAGGAAGATGCAAAATCTTAGCTAGAGTCTGAACCAGTCGTCATCAATTGAGAATGTTCTTTCCTGGTAGTTGGACACTCACACCGACTACACTGCTTTTACAAGAAGAGATGCACCCATATACCTTTGAAAATACAATTAATTTAAGAGCAATCTATCATGCTTACTTGTAGCTCAAGTTTGAGCTAATTTTGATAAACTATCAAGATGCAAAATCTTAGCAAGAAGTTGAACCTGTTGTGGACGAGGAAGAGAGAAGCCTGACTGTGCACCCGCGACTGCAGAGAAGAAATCGATGGAGGATGGATGGTGAGAGCCAGCGAAGGAGAGAGAAAATGCAACTTGTTTTGCGTGCATATACTCCTACTAGTAGTAGGTCCATACATTTACTACTATTTGGAGTGTACCATGTACCTCGTGTCAGCATCCCATCATAGCTTTGCTCTGACATCGCACCGCCTTCAAGTCCTCTTCTGCGCTGATCTTGTGCTGCTTTTTTTTGAAAGTCTCGCGCTGCCTCCCTCCTGTTCTCTACGTGTGTAGCTCATGTTTGACCAAATTTCATTAAATTTCCAAGATGCAAAATCTTACTCTCTCCGATCCAAATTAAATTGACTCAGATTTGTCTACTTTCGGATGTATCTAGACATATTTTAGTAGTAGATACATCCGAATCAAGAAAAGCTTGAGTAATTAATTTGGATTGGGTAGAGTATCAAAAAGATAAACCTATTGTCCAAACTCTCGGTGGTTTGAGGTTTGTGCATACTAGCATTCATCGTGCTAAAGTAGAATCTTTCTAGATGCTAAGAATGGAAAAGAAGATCCAGCGGTTGGCAATGTTTGGAATTGTTAGTCTTGATCCAACGATCAATGTTCAAAGTTAATCCGTACACTATGTAGTGGTTTATTGTATTGTAAGAGATAAGACCCGATAAAGAGAATATAAGAAGTACTGCGAATGGCCTATCAAATGGTAGGTCTCGTAGGAGAGAGGTGCTTGAGAGTTAACATGGTCGGTGGAAGAACAAGTTACATCAAGGACTTCATAAAAATGAAAATTGCGTCCAAGTCCACGCATTTATTATAAAAAGGACCCTGAAAACTGAGCAACTGAGTTTGTGTTTTGAGGTTGCGCATACTAGCATTCATCGTGCTAAAGTAGAATTTTTCTAGATGCTAAGAATGTAAAAGAAGATCCAGCAGTTGGCAAGGTTTGGATTTGCTAGTCTTGATCCAACGATCAATGTTCAAAGTTAATCTGTACAATATGCAGTGATTTATTGTATTGTAAGAGATAAGACATGATAAAGAGAATATAAGAAGTACTGCGAATGGCCTACCAAATGGACCTCATAAAAATGAACATTGCATCAGAGTCCATGCATTTATTATAACAAGGACCTTGAAAACTAAGCAATGGAGTTTGTGTTTTGAGGTTTGCACATGATAGAGTCCATCGTGCAAAAGTAGAATCTTTCTAGATGCTAAGAATGGAGAAGACGATCCAGCGGTTGGCAATGTTTGGATTTGCTAGTCTTGATCCAACGATTAATGTTCAAAGTTAATTCGTACACTATGTTGTGGTTTATTGTATTGTAAGATATAAGACACGATAAAGAGAAGATAAGAAGTACCACGAATGGCCTACCAAATGGTAGGTCTCGTAGGAGAGAGGTGCTTGAGATGAGTTAACACGGTCGTTGGAAGAACAAGTTACATCAAGGACCTCATAAAAATGAAAATTGCATCCAAGTCCATGCATTTATTAGCACAAGGACCCTGAAAAGTAAGCAATGGAGTTTGTGTTTTTAGGTTTATGCATACTAGTTTTCATTGTGCTAAAGTAGAATCTTTCTAGATGCTAAGAATGGAAAAGAAGATCCAGCGTTTGGCAATGTTTGGATTTGCTAGTCTTGATCCAACGGTCAATGTTCAAAGTTAATCCAACAACTATCTAGTGGTTTATTGTATTGTAAGAGATAAGACACAACAAAGAGAAGTTAAGAAGTACTACGAATGGCTTACCAAATGCTAGGTCTCGTAGGAGAGAGGTGCTTGAGATGAGTTAACATGGTCGGTGGAAGTACAAGTTACATCATGGACCTCATAATAGTGAAAATTGCATCCAAGTCCATGCGTTTATTAGCACAAGGACCCTGAAAACCGAGCAATGGAGTTTGTGTTTTTAGGTTTACACATAATAGCATTCATCGTGCTAAAATAGAATCTTTCTAGATGCTAAGAATGGAAAAGAAGATCTAGCCGTTGGCAATGGTTGGATTTGCTAGTCTTGATCCAATGGTCAATGTTCAAAGTTAATCCATACACTATGTAGTTGTTTCTTGTATTGTAAGAGATAAGCCACGATAAAGATAAGATAAGAAGTACTCGAATGGCCTACCAAATGGTAGGTCTCGTTGGAGAGAGGTGCTTGAGATGAGTTAACACGGTCGATGGAAGAACAAGGTATATCAAGGACCTCATAAAAATGAAACTTGCATCCAAGTCTATGCATTTATTAGCACAAGGACCCTGAAAACTGAGCAATGGAGTTTGTGTTTTTAGGTTTATGCGTACTAGCATTCATCGTGCTAAAGTAGAAATCTTTCTAGACGCTAAGAATGGAAAAGGAGATCTAGTGATTGGCAATGTTTGGATTTGCTAGTCTTGATCCAACGGTCAATGTTCAAAGTTAATCCAACAAATATCTAGTGGTTTATTGTATTGTAAGAGATAAGACACGATAAAGAGAAGATAAGAAGTACTGCAAATGGCCTACCAAATGGTAGGTCTCGTAGGATAGAGGTGCTTGAGATGACTTAACACGGTCGATGGAAGTACAACTTACATCATGGACCGCATAAAAATGAACATTGCATCCGAGTCCATGCATTTATTATAACAGAGACCTTGAAAACTAAGCAATGGAGTTTGTGTTTTGAGGTTTGCATATAATTGCGTTCATCGTGCAAAAGTAGAATCTTTCTAGATGCTAAGAATGGAAAAGACGATCCACCGGTTGGCAATGTTTGGATTTGCTAGTCTTGATCCAATGGTTAATGTTCAAAGTGAATCCGTACACTATGTTGTGGTTTATTGTATTGTAAGAGATAAGACACGATAAAGAGAAGATAAGAAGTACCACGAATGGCTTACCAAATGATAGGTCTCGTAGGAGAGAGGTGCTTGAGATGAGTTAACACGGTCGTTGGAAGAACAAGTTACATCAAGGACCTCATAAAAATGAAAATTGCATCCAAGTCCATGCATTTATTAGCACAAGGACCCTGAAAACTAAGCAATGGAGTTTGTGTTTTTAGGTTTACGCATACTAGCTTTCATTGTGCTAAAGTAGAATCTTTCTAGATGCTAAGAATGGAAAAGAAGATCCAGCGTTTGGCAATGTTTGGATTTGCTAGACTTGATCCAACGGTCAATGTTCAAAGTTAATCCAACAACTATCTAGTGGTTTATTGTATTGTAAGAGATAAGACACGATAAAGAGAAGATAAGAAGTACTGCGAATGGCCTACCAAATGGTAGGTCTCGCAGGAGAGAGGTGCTTGAGATGAGTTAACATGGTCGGTGGAAGTACAAGTTACATCATGGACCTCATAAAAATGAAAATTGCATCCAAGTCCATGCATTTATTAGCACAAGGACCCTGAAGACCGAGCAATGGAGTTTGTGTTTTTAGGTTTACACATAATAGCGTTCATCATGCTAAAATAGAATCTTTCTAGATGCTAAGAATGGAAAAGAAGATACAGCGGTTGGCAATGTTTGGATTTGCTAGTCTTGATCCAACGGTCAATGTTCAAAGTTAATCCATACACTATGTAGTGGTTTATTGTATTATAAGAGATAAGCCACGATAAAGATAAGATAAGATGTACTCGAATGGCCTACCAAATGGTAGGTCTCGTAGGAGAGAGGTGCTTGAGATGAGTTAACATGGTCGGTGGAAGAACAAGTTACATCAAGGACTTCATAAAAATGAAAATTGCATCCAAGTCCACACATTTATTATAACAAGGACCTTGAAAACAAAGCAATGGAGTTTATGTTTTGAGGTTTGCACATAATAGCATTCATCATGCTAAAGTAGAATCTTTCTAGATGCTAAGAATGGAAAAGAAGATCCAGCGGTGGCAATGTTTGGATTTGCTAGTCTTGATCCAATGGTCAATTTTCAAAGTTAATACGTACACTATGCAGTGGTTTATTGTATTGTAAGAGATAAGACACGATAACGAGAAGATAAGAAGTACTGTGAATGGCCTACCAAATGGTAGGTCTCGTAGGAAAGAGGTGCTTGAGAGTTAACACGGTCAGTTGAAGTACAAGTTACATCAAGGACCTCAGAAAAAATGAAAATTGCATCCAAGTCCATGCAGTTATTAGCACAAGGACCCTGAAAACTAAGCAATGGAGTTTGTGTATTTAGGTTTACGCATAGTAGCGTTCATCATGCTAAAGTAGAATCTTTCTAGATGCTAAGAATGGAAAAGAAGATCAAGAGTTTGGCAATGTTTGGATTTCCTAGTCTTGATCCAACGGTCAATGTTTAAAGTTAATCCATACACTATGCAATGGTTTATTGTATTGTAAGAGATAAGACACGATAAAGAGAAGATAAGAAGTACTGGGAATGCCCTACCAAATGGTAGGTCTTGTAGGAGAGAGGTGCTTGAGATGAGTTAACACGGTCTATGGAAGAACAAGTTATATCAAGGACCTCATAAAAATGAAAATTGTATCCAAGTCCATGCATTTATTAGCACAAGGACCCTGAAAACTAAGCAATGGAGTTTGTGTTTTTAGGTTTACGCATACTAGCGTTCATCGTGCTAAAGTAGAACGTAATTGGAATAATTTTTTGATAGGTCAATTCAGATTATTCCAAAACCGTATTACTTATTTTTTGCATGTTGTTGCCCCGAAAAACCCTTTGGTTTGGATGTTCATTCCCGCTGGAAAATGATCTTGATTTTGCTAAAGAATAAGAGTGTACTATGGAAGGTTAAATCAGTTAGTCTTACTTTTACTCTTCCAATTGAAACTGGTGAAATGGGGGATTTCTGGCAGAAATTAGAACTTGTAAGTGTGCCAGCGGGAGATACGAAATTCACTGGTTTTTACTCTCAATCCACAACTGGAGATACCTGGGGTGGGTTTTCATGGCCTATAGTCCCCTGCCGCCGAAGCACGAACTACTTTAAATCGCGGATCGGCAGCTTCCAGAGATACCGAAACAAAAAAATTCTGCAGACGAAGTACCATAATGTCTAGAAATATAGAGCTTAAACTAGAAAGGCTTTTTTGGATGGAAAAACTATGACTTCCTTTTTTTTAGATTAGTAGAAACCAATCTTTCTAGATGCTAAGAATGGAAAAGAAGATCCAGCGTTTGGCAATGTTTGGATTTGCTAGTCTTGATCCAACGGTCAATGTTCAAAGTTAATCCAACAACTATCTAGAGGTAATCCAACTATGTTTGGCATTGTAAGAGATAAGACACGATAAATATGAAAGAACATTTCATGTTTTCCTATGTTTTGCGTGTTAGATAACAATACTATGGAGACTATTCATGTGCGCTAAGTGTGCAGGAAGTTTTGAGGGGGGCCAGATAATCCGCCCCACCAAGGGCCAGATAATCCAGCCTACCTCATCGCTCAAAGGAAGCCAAGGCGCATCGCTCGGTACCCGGTCGGATTTTCTTCCGGGAAATCCGAACTGGGGCGGTTTTTCCTCCCTAGGCCGGATAATCCGGGTGTCGTACGGGCCGGATAATCCGGCCCCCAGTTTTCGAGCAAAAGGGGCCAAGGCGCGTCGCACGGTATCCGGTCAGATTTTCTCCCGGAAAATCCGAACTGGGGCGGCTTTTCCTCCCTAGGCCGGATAATCCGGCCCACACATATGGCCGGATAATCTTGTCCCCAGAAGTTGATCAAGGGCAAGCTCAGCGCGACGCTCTGATAGGGGTCGGAATTTCTGCCGGATATTCCGAGTCTGGGGCGGTGTTTTCCCCAGGCCGGATAATCCGGCCCCCAAAGTGTGCAACGACTGGTTTATGAAGGGGGGGTATAAATACCCCTTCTTCCCCAATGTTCAGAACCCTTGATTCATTCGAAATTGACCAAACATTGTGCAAGAGCTCTAGTTCTCGATCTCCCACTTCAACCACCCAAAGGTCTTGATCTTTGGTGGAATTGAAGGAGGAGAAGTTCATCATCATCATCAAGAATCAAGCGCTTCAACTCCTCTCCATTCACTTGGAGAAATCCTTGATCTAGTATTCTTGTTAATACCTAGATCTTGTTTATTGTATTTGATAAGTTTGTTCTTGTGGCAGCTTGTTGTCATTTCGGGAGCCTCCAAGTTGTTGTGGAGTTGTTGCCCCGCTAGTTGTGTAAAGGCGCTGGTGCCCGCCTCGAAGGGTACCTATAGTGGAAGGTGGATCAGGCCTTTTGTGGCGAGATCTATCGGAGAACAGGGTGAGGCCTTTTGTGGCGTGGTGGTCTTAGTACCGCCCACCCCTCCAACGCAGACGTACTTCCCTTAACAAGGAAGGAACTACGGTTAAACAAATCATGTGTCTCCGCGTGCTTCACTTCGGTTTACTCGTTCCTCTTCCACTCGCTCTTTACTCGCTAGTAGATAGGTTTGCATATAGGGAAATTCCACCTAATAGTTTATCTAGAGAATTTACCCTTTGTGCTAAGCCTAAAATTGAAAAAGAATTAAAAATTGGTGTAGCACCTATTCACCCCCCCCTAGGTGCCCATACGATCCATTTCAATTGGTATCAGAGCCCCGGCTCTTAATTCTGGCTTAACCGCCTAAGAGTAGTATGGGTACCAAGGATGATGGAAATGAGGATGTGGATAAGGTCACAATGGATGATCTCAAGTCGTTGGAAACAACCTTGTTGAAATCCTTTGAGGCCAAGATGGAGGAGATGAGTCAAATGATTGCTCGCCTTACATCATCCATAGCCCCATCTCCATCCTCCTCTGAGGCTCCCACACCATCATCTAAGGAATAGGGTAACACCGGATCCAAGGATGATGATGTGGAAGGTGAAAAACTTAATGGTTCCACCTCCAAAAAGGGAAGTGGTAAGGAGGAATATAGTGAGGTTCGCCACGTATATTCCCCCGACCCACCTATCCCTCATCCTCATATAAATAATAGGGGTGATCCACCCAAGCTCACTCCTCCTTTAATCAATGGAAATTCCTAATGAAATCTCATGTTTGCAGCTCCTCTATTGAATTGTGGAGGATTATTGAAGAGGGTCTTCATATTGGAGATCAAACCAACCTAACGAGAAGAGAAGTTGTGGATAGCCAGTTGAATGCCACCGCTCTCCACATGATTCAGCTGGGTGTGGGTCCCAAGGACATGCCACACATCAAACATCTCAACACAGCTAAAGAGGCTTGGGATGCTCTTACGGATCTTTTTGTTGGAAATGAAAGCATGAGAAGAAACAGGTATGATGCTCTTAGTAATGAAGCTGAGGGATTCTACATGTTGGATGGTGAAAACCATGAGGACATGTATAGAAGACTCAAGGGCATCGCAACAACATTTCGAAAGCATGGAGCCACTCACATTGATGATGCATGGATAAAAAGAAAATATGTGAGTGCCTTAATGCCTTTCGAGCCTACAAGGTAGACACAACTATCATCAAATGACATCCAACGAAGTCATGCAAGAAATGGCTTCATTCGAAGTGGCAGCAAAGAATGCTGAAGATGCCCGTGCTCGAGCCATTGGAATGCAAAAGGGTGTCAATGTGGTTCTCAAAGCCAATGTTGTTGAGCAAGAGGAAGATGAAGGAGCTTTTGAGGGAATATCCATGGACTGCCCCGATGAGGTCAAACATGCTCATGGTGAGTACATGGCATTCTATGCGAGGAATTTTTGGAAGGACCCTGCCAAAGCCAAGTCTGAACTTGAGCGCAAGAACGGGTCAAATGGAAGAAGAGAAAGTGGCCCAAGATTGAGAACTTGCTTCAACTGTGGTGATAGAATGCACTTTGTAGCCGAGTGTCCATATCAAAATAGAGAGGACAATGGTGGCAGGCTCATTCTTAAAGAGAAATCTAAAGCACCTAAGAAGAAGCCGTTCATTAAGAAGAATGGCCCTTTCAAGAAGCAACCCAAGATTTTCCTGGTAGCTCAAGAGTAATACTCCTCCGCAAGTGAAGATGAAGAGGATGATGATAGTTCTCGCGAGGTGGCTGCTATAGCCACCACATCGACTTCGTCATCACTCTTCGACTCGCTGAACGAGAACGCCATCAACAACAACGTCACTTGCCTAATGGCAAGAGGGTCTGAGGTATCAACTTCTAGCTCTTCATTTCCTAAGACTAACATAATTTTGGACATAGATGATCATGACAGTCTTAAAATGAAAGAAGAAGTTATTGCCTTGGATACTTTTTCACTAACCTACAAGGTGAGCACAAACTTCATTTTGATGTTCTTATGAGTCAACTTGCTCAAGCCGAAGATCTCCTTGAAGAAAAGGACAGAATTGAAAGAGAAGATGCCTTGGAGATAGCTTCTTTGAAGAATGCTTTGGAAGAGAAGAGGAAGCTCGAGTATCTTTGGAAGAAAGACTCGAATCCCTTGAGGAGTCACAATAAGAAGCTGTAGCTCAGCTCATTAAAGAACGTGACCATGCTCTAGCCAAGGTAAAGAAACTAAAGAAAGAAAAGATTAACTTTCGGGCTGTTCATGCTAGACTTTTGGAGAAGTTTGATAATCTTGAAAGTGCTCACAAGGCATTGAAAAGTGATCATTCTGCTTTAAATGAGTCTCATGACCAGCTCCAAACTCAATTGAAACGGTATGATGTGCCAAGTACGTCCACTTCATCCTCTGGAAAAGAAGACCTTGCAAGAAGTTCTCAACACAAAGGTAAAGGGGTTATTGATGAGATATTGAGCAGGCAAAGGACACACAATAGTAAAGAAGGTCTTGGTTACATACCTAAGACAAAGATCAAGAAAAACAAGAAGAATAAGAAGAAGAAGAAGAAGAAGAAGAAGAAGAAGAAGAAGAAGAAGAAGAGCAAGACTGCTCTAACAAAGACTAGCAACATTGACAATGACAAGACTAATTATGATGATTTTGCAAGGATCAACAATCCTAACTTTGACCTATATTGTGATCATTATGGTCATGTTTATGCTAGTTATGTAGGCCCTTATGATTGTTACATTCCTTGGTCTATTTGGGTTCCCAAGACCCTTGTTACTAACATGAGAGGACCCATTGAAAAATGGGTACCTAAAACCAAGAAGTAATTTTCTTGCTATGCTTATGGTTCTAAATGGGTACTCGATAGCGGTTGCACGAGTCATATGACCGGAAGCAAGGAGATCATCACGGAGATGCGGCCAAACCTTGATCACATAACCGTCTCCTATGGTGACAAGTCAAAATCTGAGGTATTGGGTCTCGGCAAAGTTGTGGTGGCTCATGATACTCTCTCGTGGACGTCATGCTTGTTGAGACCCTCGGGTACAACTTACTTTCTGTTCGCGCCCTTGGTAAGATGGGCTTTGTAGTTTATATTGATGCTGATTTGGTGGTACTCTTGTGGAGCAAGTCTCTAAAAGTCGCTTGCGTGGGATATGTCGAAAACGACCTGTACGTGGTGGACTTTTTGGGGAAAACCACTACAGGCCCGATGTGTCTTTTTGGAAAGGCTGACGCGGGTTGGCTATGGCATCGCCGACTAGCCCACGTTAACATGAGAACTTTGCAAAGTCTCCACAAGGGTGGCCACATTCTTGGACTAAAAGAAAATGTCTCCTTTGCCAAAGATTGTGTTTGCAGGGCATGTGTTGAAGGGAAAATGCATGACTCACCTCATCGAAGGAAAACCATTATCTCTTCAAAAAGGATTTTGGAGCTCCTTCATGTGGATATCTTCGGACCTCCATCTCATGCAAGCCTCGGTGGGAAGAAGTATTGTCTAGTGATTGTTGATGATTACTCAAGATACACTTGGGTTTATTTCTTCAAGTTGAAGAGTGAGACTTAACAAACTGTCATCGACTTCGCCAACGAGGTTCGACGTCAACACAACGTCCCTATTCTGGCTATAAGGAGTGATAACGGCTCTGAGTTCAAGAACTACACCTTAAATGAGTTCCTAAGTGAAGAGGGGATAAGACATCAATATTCCACTACGTACACCCCTCAACAAAATGGTGTAGCCGAGAGGAAGAATCGAACTCTAATGGATATGGCAAAATCAATGTTAGCCGAATTCAAATCTCCATATAACTTCTGGGCTGAAGCAATCTCAACTGCTTGTCATTCATCCAACCGTTTATACCTCCGTAAGATCTTGGACAAGACTCGTATGAAATACTTACGGTAACAAGCCAAACATCTCATACTTTCGGTATTCGTGTAAGTGTTTCTTTCTTATTAAAGGAGTTCGTTTATCTAAGTTTGAATCTAAGGCTTTAGAAGGTATTTTTGTTGGTTATGGTGCCGAATCCCACACTTATAGAGTCTACAATAAGCTCTCCGGAACTGTTGTAGAATCTTGTAGTGTGGTATTTGAGGAAAATGACGGTTCCTGTGCGGAGCAAGTTGGTGTTTGTGATGCAGATGTTGAAATACCCCAAGATGCCATAAGAAGAATGGGCGTGGGATTTTTCCGCCCCATTGAGGAACCCCTTGTGGCGGACCGGGAAGGACAATGCTCTACTCAAATAGAGCCCTCATCTACACATGCTCAACATGTTCCAACAACGGGGGCAACTTCTACACCATTTCCATCAACTGCTGAAGGTCAAGATGTTACAGAAAGCTCCAGGCCAGATTTTTCGGTTGACACCGGGTTATCCGGCCACCCTATTCCAGCTGATCATTCTGCTCCTGGTGGTGAAGATATCAATGCAAGCCAGGCCGGATTCTCCGGCTAGCCCTGGATTATCCGGCCCCTCGCCAGTTCAAGCAAGCCCCAGGCCTCCTGATGAAGCTGCTACAAATACATAATCCGGCCTCTCCATCGTCCGGATTATCCGGTCCTGACTCTCTAGTTCTGCAGCCTCCTGTTACGGCTACGGACTCACCTCAAGGGCACGCGTCTCCACCACCTGCTACTGACATTCCTGTTCCTGATCAAGGTCGAGCAAATGCTTCCAATAAAGACTCAAGAATCTCCTCCTCCAAGAGACAACAAACTTATTGAACTTCGTCGCAAGGCTCAGGCTGATCGCAACCTTGAGTTGAGGGGTCACACTCTTGACAAGGTTGTTGGTCATCTTCGACGAAGGGTTTCTACAAGAAGAGAATTGGCCAGTTTTGGTGAGCATCAAGCTCATATCTCTATGGTGCAACCTAAGAAGGTCTTTGAAGCTCTTGAAGACCTAGACTGGGTTGTTGCTATGCATGAAGAATTGAATAATTTTGAGTGCAACAAAGTCTGGAAACTCGTGGAGAAACCCAAAGAATGCCGCAATGTTATCGGCACCAAGTGGATTTTCAAAAACAAGCAAGATGAGAAGGGAATTGTTGTGAGAAACAAGGCAAGACTTGTGGCACAAGGTTACTCCTAGGTTGAGGGCATCGACTTCGGAGAGACCTATGTTCCAGTGGCTCGTCTTGAGTCCATCCATATCCTTCTTGCTTATGCTGCTCATAACAATTTTAAGTTGCAGCAAATGGACGTCAAGAGTGCCTTCCTTAACGGTCCTCTACATGAGTTGGTATACGTAAAGCAACCCCCGGGGTTTGAGGATCCTAACTTTCCGAACCATGTCTACAAACTCGATAAGGCACTCTATGGCCTTAAACAAGCCCCACGTGCGTGGTATGAGCACCTCAAAGAGCTTTTGTTAGATCGTGGCTTCGAAGTTGGGAAAATCAATCCCACTCTTTTTACTAAGAAGGTTAAGGGGGAGCTCTTAGTATGCCAACTATATGTAGATGATATCATCTTTGGTTCTACTAATAAAGCTTTTAATGATGATTTTTCAAAGCTTATGACTGACAGGTTCGAGATGTCTATGATGGGGGAATTACGGTTCTTTATTGGATTTGAGATCAAGCAACTTAGAGAAGGAACCTTTATTAATCAAGCAAAGTACATCCAAGACATGCTCAAGAGATTCAAGATGACGGATCTAAATGGTGTCGCCACTCCGATGCAAACAAAATGTCATCTTGAACTTAACCCACATGGTAAAGATGTGGACCAAAAGGTATACCGGTCCATGATCGGCTCTCTTCTTTAGCTCTGTGCATCTAGACCCGATATAGTGTTGAGTGTGGGGGTGTGTGCAAGGTATCAAGCAGCTCCTAAAGAAAGCCACTTAGTGGCGGTCAAGAGGATCTTTCGATATTTGGTTCATTCCCCTAACTTTGGTCTCTGGTATCCCAAGGGCTCCAATTTCTCTTTATGTGGTTATCTTGACTCGCACTAGGCTGGTGATAAGGATGATCGAAATCCACTTGAGCTTGTCAATTCTTGGGAAGATCTCTTGTATGTTGGTCCTCCAAAAAGCAGAATTGTATATCTCTCTCCACCGCCGAAGCTGAATATGTTGCTGCTGCCAGTGCTTGCACTCAATTATTGTGGATGAGGCAAACTTTAAAGGAATACGGTGTCAATTGTGACAAAGTGCCTCTTTTATGCGATAATGGAAGTGCAATCAAAATTGCGTACAATCCTGTTCAGCACACAAGGACGAAGCATATTGAGATTCGGAATCATTTTATTCGAGACCATGTTGCTCGCGGCGATATTGATCTATCCTTTGTGAGCATGAAGAACCAACTGGCGGATATTTTTACAAAGCCGCTTGATGAAGCAAGATTCTGCTATTTGAGGAATGAGATAAATATCATTGATTCCGGGAGCTTGTCTTGATTACCCATGCACTCACTCGTACATCATCAATCCTTCTTTGGTCTAGGTGTGGGCATGGATATAGGGGGAGTGTGGTCCTAACTCATTGGGCTAACCCTCCCTCCATAATGCCAATAGCAAGATAAATCATTTCTCTTAATATCATGTTGTGATATGTGAGCTTATTGATGAGTATTGGTCATGAACCCAAGATATATCTTCGCGGTGTCACACCATACACTCCAACAAGGTGGCTTTGGCCACCGCCCTCTCCCTTGAGGAGAATTGGACCTTTTTGGCTGTTATTTGCTCTCTCATGTTCTTATGGGAATCTCACTCAATCTTGGCTTTTATTTGATTTGGATTTTGCAATTTTGAGTGTCTAGTAGCATCTCAGTTTGGCTCTCTTAATGCCAAGCCTTCCCTACCCCTAAGCCATCTATTCTTGCACACAAGTCCCTTGTACACCTTGTGGGGGTGTTGTTTGGGGTCGCGCGGGCCTGGTTCTGTATAATGTATCCCAGAATTTAGGCCGAATAATCCGGCCCAAGTGTTGGCCGGATAATCCGGCCCTGGCGGATTTCATCTTAAAGGGCAGGGCTCGGGGGGAAGGGCTCATAACGAGCAGCACTTCTCCCCCATCCCTCTCCTCCTCCACAGCCGCCGCCTGCCGCCCCTCACCCTCCCCGGAGCCTCTCTGGCCACCAGATTTTCCGGGCCTCCCTGGATCTTCTTCTCCGTGCCTCCGGGTACCTTCTCCTCCGCGTTCTTCCTCCAATGAGTGAGGGTAACTCCTTCTCTCCCCATCTTTGGCTAGATGTGTATCTTGTTGGGTGGAACGTTGTCTAGAAGGATGTGTTTTCGCATAGAAATCGTAGTCTTGCAGTTTCTAGGCCCGATCTACTTTTTTGCATTCCATCTAGGTGAAATCGAAAATTTCTGCCAGGGCCGGATTATCCGCCTCCTGGCCGGATAATCGGCCCGACAGATTCGATTTCTGCCACTATGGTGTATGCATTGAGTAGTTTTGGCCCATGAACTTTTGACTACGTTTTCCATGCTCTCTCCTGGACTTGTGTGTATGCTTATCCCCTTGCTATTGCCCTTATTCTCCTCACAGGTGGTTCCAGTGTTCCCAAGACCTACAAGCGCCGTCCTCGCTCAAGATACTTTCGGGACGACGGACAAGGTAACCTAGTGGACGAAGTTGAATTGAGGAGAAGGAAGTACGAAGAGAGGCGCATGGCTAAACAATCAAAGCGGACTAGGAAGGGGGTGTCCAAGAGGAAGGGCAAGGAGCCCAAGATCAACTACAGGGCTTTGGATGTGGTCTCCTTTTCCGCCATCCGTCACCGTGACTTGTTTGTTGAGCTGCCTCGTGATGATGAGCTGGGGGATACCCGCTTTTGGTGTGCAGAACAGAAGGGGATCTATGAAGACATCTATGCCAGGCTGAACATTAGGCCTATGCACCCACTAGTACTTGCTGAAGCTTTGGAGAAGGCGCATCTCGTGGATGCGATGTTTGTGGCTGAGAGGATGGGGCTGCACCATCTCATGTCTCTCCAGTGCTCCTTTGACTCTGAGGTGGTGAAGCAGTTCTTCTCCACTTTGGTGATTTGTGGGGATGAGCGTCGCACTATGAAGTGGATGACTCATGACAGGCCCATGACTGCTGATTCTCACGTGTTTGCTGAGGTTCTAGGGTACTCCTTCCGCAGCAGAGATAGAGCCAGTGGCCACCGCATCATCACTCAGCTGAAGCCCAACAAGGATGTTTCTCTCTCTCCTTGCACTATGGACAATGGCATTGTGGGTGCTGTGGCTGGTCTTGCTCCCATCTATGCTACATTGGTGGGTCTCTTTCGTGACTCTATTACACCGAGTGGGGGCAACAATGACAGCATCTGTGGTCACCTTGTTCAGCTACTTCAATTTTCTCATGAGGTTGCCTCCTGTGAGGACGAGTCAGTGTAGTACAGGCTGGATGTCATGGACTTCATTTACCATGAGCTGTGTGATGCTATGTTCAACCGTCTGTCCATTCCCTATGCGCCCTACATTATGTTGCTCATCCGTCACCTGCTTCCTACTGAGGAGTTTCACATCGACTCGGTGCACAAGGCCAAGAATATATAGAAAAAGGTTCGGAAGACCTCTCACCCCTCCTCTACTCCTGAGGGTCTCATGAGGGATGCTCGCAGGCCCCTGTGCCTCCCGTTGCACGTGGGATCAAGCAGCTGAACTGGTTCCAGCATCACATTCTCTACATGGGCGTGGACACGCGCAAGGGTCAGTACGAGGCATACAAGCAGCGCCATGAGTTGGCTCACTCCCAGCAGCTCATTCTCCACCACGTGTCCGGCGCTTCGGGTGCTCCTCCCGCTCCTACACCTCCCACTCTTTATGCTCGGTGGAGCTCTTCCTCCAGGCTGAACTATGGTGAGCTGGAGCATCACTTGTTCCCCTCTACGCCTGCTGCTGATGATGAAGATGAGGAAGGTGACACTGAGGAGCTTGAAGATGTGGATGAGGAAGAGAATGAAGAAGAGGACGAGGAAGAGGACTACGAGTGATCTCATAGGGCGCTAGCATCGCTCTTCTCCCTTTTTGGTGTCTTGATGCTAAAGGGGGAGAAGTAGTTCTATTAGGATGTCCGTGGATTTGCATGGGTCGGGCATAAGCACTTGCACTTTTCTATTCGTTATTTCTTACTTATGCCCATTTAGCGTTGAACTTTAAATTCGTGATTTGTGGTTGTTTGAGACTATTTGTGGTTGCACTGGATTATGCCTGTGGTTTTCTTATCATGGATTATGCTTATGGATCTATCTATTCATATCCTATTGCTGGAGGTTTATCACGGAAGGCGCACTCATAATGGTTATTCGGTAATAATTGTGACTTATGTCATGGATGCCTACTCTCTACTTCGGTGGTATGTGTTTTTTGCTCATATTTCTATGGAATAGACTCACCTATTTGTGTGCATTTGTATTTCAATGCAAAACTCAATTATGCACATATTGAGGGGGAGTCTCTTTCATAGTTATCACTGTTTGTCTTGTGTCTTTCTCCTGCAAATCCTGGTATTGTCATCTAACACCAAAAAGGTGGAGATTGAAAGAACATTTCATGTTTTCCTATGCTTTGCGTGTTAGATAACAATACTATGGAGACTATTCATGTGCGCTAAGTGTGCAGGAAGTTTTGAGGGGGGCCGGATAATCCGCCCCACCAAGGGCCGGATAATCCGACCTACCTCATCGCTCAAAGGAAGCCAAGGCGCGTCGCTCGGTACCCGGTCGGATTTTCTTCCGGAAAATCCGAACTGGGGCGGTTTTTCCTCCCCAGGCCGGATAATCTGGGTGTCGTACGAGCCGGATAATCCGCCCCAGCTGAAAGCAAAGGGGCCAAGCGCGTCAAGACGGTATCCGGTCGGATTTTCTCCCAGAAAATCCGAACTGGGGCGGCTTTTCCTCCCCAGGCCGGATAATCCAGCCCTCACATATGGCCGGATAATCCGGCCCCCAGAAGTTGATCAAGGGCAAGCTCGGCGCGACGCTCTGATAGGGGTCGGACTTTCTGCCGGATATTCCGAGTCTGGGGTGGTGTTTTCCCCAGGCCGGATAATCCGGCCCCCAAAGTGTGCAACGGCTGGTTTTTGAAGGGGGCTATAAATACCCCTTCTTCCCCAATGTTCATAACTCTTGATTCATTCGAAATTGACCAGACATTGTGCAAGAGCTCTAGTTCTCGATCTCCCACTTCAACCACCCAAAGGTCTTGATCTTTGGTGGAATTGAAGGAGGAGAAGTTCATCATCATCAAGAATCAAGCGCTTCAACTCCTTTCCATTCACTTGGAGAAATCCCTGATCTAGTATTCTTGTTAATACCTAGATCTTGTTTATTGTATTTGATAAGTTTGTTCTTGTGGCAGCTTGTTGTCATTTCGGGAGCCTCCAAGTTGTTTTGGAGTTGTTGCCCCGCTAGTTGTGTAAAGGCGCTGGTGCGCGCCTCGAAGGGTACCTATAGTGGAAGGTGGATCAGGCCTTTTGTGGCGAGATCCATCGGAGAACAGGGTGAGGCCTTTTGTGGCGTGGTGGTCTTAGTACCGCCCACCCCTCCAACGCAGATGTACTTCCCTTAACAAGGAAGGAACTGCGGTCAAACAAATCCTGTGTCTCCGCGTGCTTCACTTCGGCTTACTCGTTCCTCTTCCACTCGCTCTTTACTCGCTAGTAGATAGGTTTGCATATAGGGAAATTCCACCTAATAGTTTATCTAGAGAATTTACCCTTTGTGCTAAGCCTAAAATTGAAAAAGAATTAAAAATTGGTGTAGCACCTATTCACCCCCCCTCTAGGTGCCCATACGATCCATTTCAAAAGAGAATATAAGAAGTACTTCGAATGGCCTACCAAATGTTAGGTCTCGTAGGAGAGAGGTGCTTGAAATGAGTTAACACGGTCGGTGGAAGTACAAGTTACATCATGGACCTCATAAAAATGAAAATTGCATCCAAGTCCATGCATTTATTAGCACAAGGACCCTGAAAACCGAGCAATGGAGTTTGTGTTTTTAGGTTTACACATAATAGCGTTCATCATGCTAAAGTAGAATCTTTCTAGATGCTAAGAATGGAAAAGAAGATCCAGCGGTTGGCAATGTTTGGATTTGCTAGTCTTGATCCAACGGTCAATGTTCAAAGTTAATCCATACACTATGTAGTGGTTTATTGTATTGTAAGAGATAAGACACGATAAATATAAGATAAGAAGTACTCGAATGGCTTTCCAAATGGTAGGTCTCGTAGGAGAGAGGTGCTTGAGATGAGTTAACATGGTCGGTGGAAGAAGAAGTTACATCAAGGACTTCATAAAAATGACGTCCAAGTCCACACATTTATTATAACAAGTACCTTGAAAACAAGGCAATGGAGTTTGTGTTTGAGGTTTGTGCATAATAGCATGCATCGTGCTAAAGTAGAATCTTTCTAGATGCTAAGAATGGAAAAGAAGATCCAGCGGTTGGCAATGTTTGGATTTGCTAGTCTTGATCAAATGGTCAATGTTCAAAGTTAATCCGTACACTATGCAGTGGTTTATTGTATTGTAAGAGATAAGACACGATAAAGAGAAGATAATAAGTATTGCGAATGGCCTACCAAATGGTAGGTCTCATGGAAAGAGGTGCTTGAGAGTTAACACTGTTGGTGGAAGTACAAGTTACATCAAGGACCTCATAAAAATGAAAATTGCATCCAAGTCCTTGCATTTATTAGCACAAGGACCCTGAAACTGAGCAATGGAGTTTGTGTTTTTAGGTTTACGCATAGTAGCGTTCATTGTGCTAAAGTAGAATTTTTCTAGATGCTAAGAATGTAAAAGAAGATCAAGAGGTTGGCAATGTTTGGATTTGCTAGTCTTGATCCAATGGTCAATGTTCAAAGTTAATCCATACACTATGCAATGGTTTATTGTATTGTAAGAGATAAGACACGATAAAGAGAAGATAAGAAGTATTAGGAATGGCCTACCAAATGGTAGGTCTCGTAGGAGAGAGGTGCTTGAGATGAGTTAACACGGTCGGTGGAAGAACAAGTTACATCAAGGACCTCATAAAAATGAAAATTGCATCCAAGTCCACGCATTTATTAGCACAAGGACCCTGAAAACTGAGCAATGGAGTTTGTGTTTTTAGGTTTACACATACTAGCGTTCATCGTGCTAAAGTAGAATCTTTCTAGATGCTAAGAATGGAAAAGAAGATCCAGCGTTTGGTAATGTTTGGATTTGCTAGTCTTGATCCAACGGTCAGTGTTCAAAGTTAATCCAACAACTATCTAGTGGTTTATTGTATTATAAGAGATAAGACACGATAAAGAGAAGATAAGAAGTACTGCGAATGGCCTACCAAATGGTAGGTCTCGTAGGAGAGAGGTGCTTGAGATGAGTTAACACGGTCGGTGGAAGTACAAGTTACATCATGAACCTCATAAAAATGAAAATTGCATCCAAGTCCATGCATTTATTAGCACAAGGACCCTGAAAGCCGAGCATTGGAGTTTGTGTTTTTAGGTTTGCACATAATAGCGTTCATCTTGCTAAAGTAGAATCTTTCTAGATGCTAAGAATGGAAAAGAAGATCCAGTGGTTGGCAATATTTGGATTTGCTAGTCTTGATCCAACGGTGAATGTTCAAAGTTAATTCGTACACTATGTAGTAGTTTATTGTATTGTAAGAGACAAGACACGATAAAGAGAAGACAAGAAGTACTGCGAATGGCATATCAAATGGTAGGCATCGTAGGAGAGAGGTGTTTGAGGTTAGTTAACATGGTCGGTGGAAGAACAAGTTACATCAAGGACTTCATAAAAATGAAAATTGCGTCCAAGTCCACACATTTATTATAACAAGGACCTTGAAAACTAAGCAATGGAGTTTGTGTTTTGAGGTTTGCACATAATAGCATTCATCGTGCTAAAGTAGAATCTTTCTAGATGCTAAGAATGGAATAGAAAATCCAGCGGTTGGCAATTTTTGGATTTGCTAGTCTTGATCCAACGGTCAACGTTCAAAGTTAATCCATACACTATGTAGTGGTTTATTGTATTGTAAGAGATAAGAGACGATAAAGATAAGATAAGAAGTACTCAAATGGCCTACAAAATGGCAGCTCTCTTAGGAGAGAGGGTCTTGAGATGAGTTAACATGGTCGGTGGATGAACAAGTTACATCAAGGACTTCATAAAAATGAAAATTGTGTCCAACTACACAAATTTATTAAAACAAGGACCTTGAAAACAAAGCAATGGAGTTTGTGTTTTGAGGTTTGCGCATAATATCATTCATCGTGCTAAAGTAGAATCTTTCTAGATGCTAAGAATGGAAAGGAAGGTCCAGCGGTTGGAAATGTTTGGATTTGCTAGTCTTGATCCAATGGTCAATGTTCAAAGTTAATCTGTACACTATGAAGTGGTTTATTGTATTGTAAGAGATAAGACACGATAAAGAGAAGATAAGAAGTACTTCGAATGGCCTACCAAATGGTAGGGCTTGTAGGAGAGAGGTGCTTGAGATGAGTTAACACGGTCGATGGAAGAACAAGTTACATCAAGGACCTCATAAAAATGAAAATTGCATCTAGGTCCATTCATTTATTGGCACAAGGACCCTGAAAACTAAGCAATGGAGTTTGTGTTTTTAGGTTTACGCATACTAGTGTTCATCGTGCTATAGTAGAATCTTTCTAGATGCTAAGAATGGAAAAGAAGATCCAGCGTTTGGTAATGTTTGGATTTGCTAGTCTTGATCCAACAGTCAATGTTCAAAGTTAATCCAACAACTATCTAGTGGTTTATTGTATTGTAAGAGATAAGACACGATAAAGAGAAGATAAGAAGTACTGCGAATGGCCTACCAAATAGTAGGTCTCATAGGATAGAAGTGCTTGAGATGAGTTAACACGGTCGGTGGAAGTACAAGTTACATCATCAACCACATAAAAATGAAAATTGCATCCAAGTCCATGCATTTATTAGCACAAGAACCCTGAAAACCGAGCAATGGAGTGTGTTTTTAGGTTTGCACATAATAGCGCTCATCGTGCGAAAGTAGAATCTTTCTAGATGCTAAGAATGGAAAAGAAGATCCAGTGGTTGGCAATGTTTGGATTTTCTAGTCTTGATCCAACGGTCAATGTTCAAAGTTAATCCGTACACTATGTAGTGGTTTATTGTATTGTAAGAGACAAGACACGATAAAGAGGAGACAAGAAGTACTGCGAATGGCATATCAAATGGTAGGCCTCGTAGGAGAGAGGTGCTTGAGGTTAGTTAACATGGTCGGTGGAAGAAGAAGTTACATCAAGGACTTCATAAAAATAAAAATTGCGTCCAAGTCCACACATTTATTATAACAAGGACCTTGAAAACTAAGCAATGGAGTTTGTGTTTTGAGGTTTGCACGTAATAACATTGATCGTGCTAAAGTAGAATCTTTCTAGATGTTATGAATGGAAAAGAAAATCTAGCGGTTGGCAATGTTTGGATTTGCTAGTCTTGATCCAACGGTCAACGTTCAAAGTTAATCCATACACTATGTAGTGGTTTACTGTATTTTAAGAGATAAGACACGATAAAGATAAGATAAGAAGTACTCGAATGGCCTACAAAATGCTAGGTCTCGTACGAGAGAGGTGCTTGAGATGAGTTAACATGGTCGGTGGAAGAACAAGTTACATCAAGGACATCATAAAAATGAAAATTGCGTCCAAGTACACACATTTATTATAACAAGGACCTTGAAAAAAAAGCAATGGAGTTTGTGTTTTTAGGTTTACGCATAGTAGCGTTCATCGTGCTAAAGTAGAATTTTTCTAGATGCTAAGAATGTAAAAGAAGATCAAGAGGTTGGCAATGTTTGGATTTGCTAGTCTTGATCCAATGGTCAATGTTCAAAGTTAATCCATACACTATGCAATGGTTTATTGTATTGTAAGAGATAAGACACGATAAAGAGAAGATAAGAAGTATTAGGAATGGCCTACCAAATGGTAGGTCTCGTAGGAGAGAGGTGCTTGAGATGAGTTAACACAGTCGGTGGAAGAACAAGTTACATCAAGGACCTCATAAAAATGAAAATTGCATCCAAGTCCACGCATTTATTAGCACAAGGACCCTGAAAACTGAGCAATGGAGTTTGTGTTTTTAGGTTTATGCATAGTAGCATTCATCGTGCTAAGGTAGAATCTTTCTAGATGCTAAGAATGGAAAAGAAGATCCAGCGGTTGGCAATGTTTGGATTTGCTAGTCCTGATCCAACGGTCAATGTTCAAAGTTAATCCATACACTATGCAATGGTTTATTGTATTGTAAGAGACAATACACGATAAAGAGAAGATAAGAAGTACTCGAATGGCTTTCCAAATGGTAGGTCTCGTAGGAGAGAGGTGCTTGAGATGAGTTAACATGGTCGGTGGAAGAAGAAGTTACATCAAGGACTTCATAAAAATGACGTCCAAGTCCACACATTTATTATAACAAGTACCTTGAAAACAAGGCAATGGAGTTTGTGTTTGAGGTTTGTGCATAATAGCATGCATCGTGCTAAAGTAGAATCTTTCTAGATGCTAAGAATGGAAAAGAAGATCCAGCGGTTGGCAATGTTTGGATTTGCTAGTCTTGATCAAATGGTCAATGTTCAAAGTTAATCCGTACACTATGCAGTGGTTTATTGTATTGTAAGAGATAAGACACGATAAAGAGAAGATAATAAGTATTGCGAATGGCCTACCAAATGGTAGGTCTCATGGAAAGAGGTGCTTGAGAGTTAACACTGTTGGTGGAAGTACAAGTTACATCAAGGACCTCATAAAAATGAAAATTGCATCCAAGTCCTTGCATTTATTAGCACAAGGACCCTGAAACTGAGCAATGGAGTTTGTGTTTTTAGGTTTACGCATAGTAGCGTTCATTGTGCTAAAGTAGAATTTTTCTAGATGCTAAGAATGTAAAAGAAGATCAAGAGGTTGGCAATGTTTGGATTTGCTAGTCTTGATCCAATGGTCAATGTTCAAAGTTAATCCATACACTATGCAATGGTTTATTGTATTGTAAGAGATAAGACACGATAAAGAGAAGATAAGAAGTATTAGGAATGGCCTACCAAATGGTAGGTCTCGTAGGAGAGAGGTGCTTGAGATGAGTTAACACGGTCGGTGGAAGAACAAGTTACATCAAGGACCTCATAAAAATGAAAATTGCATCCAAGTCCACGCATTTATTAGCACAAGGACCCTGAAAACTGAGCAATGGAGTTTGTGTTTTTAGGTTTACACATACTAGCGTTCATCGTGCTAAAGTAGAATCTTTCTAGATGCTAAGAATGGAAAAGAAGATCCAGCGTTTGGTAATGTTTGGATTTGCTAGTCTTGATCCAACGGTCAGTGTTCAAAGTTAATCCAACAACTATCTAGTGGTTTATTGTATTGTAAGAGATAAGACACGATAAAGAGAAGATAAGAAGTACTGCGAATGGCCTACCAAATGGTAGGTCTCGTAGGAGAGAGGTGCTTGAGATGAGTTAACACGGTCGGTGGAAGTACAAGTTACATCATGAACCTCATAAAAATGAAAATTGCATCCAAGTCCATGCATTTATTAGCACAAGGACCCTGAAAGCCGAGCATTGGAGTTTGTGTTTTTAGGTTTGCACATAATAGCGTTCATCTTGCTAAAGTAGAATCTTTCTAGATGCTAAGAATGGAAAAGAAGATCCAGTGGTTGGCAATATTTGGATTTGCTAGTCTTGATCCAACGGTGAATGTTCAAAGTTAATTCGTACACTATGTAGTAGTTTATTGTATTGTAAGAGACAAGACACGATAAAGAGAAGACAAGAAGTACTGCGAATGGCATATCAAATGGTAGGCATCGTAGGAGAGAGGTGTTTGAGGTTAGTTAACATGGTCGGTGGAAGAACAAGTTACATCAAGGACTTCATAAAAATGAAAATTGCGTCCAAGTCCACACATTTATTATAACAAGGACCTTGAAAACTAAGCAATGGAGTTTGTGTTTTGAGGTTTGCACATAATAGCATTCATCGTGCTAAAGTAGAATCTTTCTAGATGCTAAGAATGGAATAGAAAATCCAGCGGTTGGCAATTTTTGGATTTGCTAGTCTTGATCCAACGGTCAACGTTCAAAGTTAATCCATACACTATGTAGTGGTTTATTGTATTGTAAGAGATAAGAGACGATAAAGATAAGATAAGAAGTACTCAAATGGCCTACAAAATGGCAGCTCTCTTAGGAGAGAGGGTCTTGAGATGAGTTAACATGGTCGGTGGATGAACAAGTTACATCAAGGACTTCATAAAAATGAAAATTGTGTCCAACTACACAAATTTATTAAAACAAGGACCTTGAAAACAAAGCAATGGAGTTTGTGTTTTGAGGTTTGCGCATAATATCATTCATCGTGCTAAAGTAGAATCTTTCTAGATGCTAAGAATGGAAAGGAAGGTCCAGCGGTTGGAAATGTTTGGATTTGCTAGTCTTGATCCAATGGTCAATGTTCAAAGTTAATCTGTACACTATGAAGTGGTTTATTGTATTGTAAGAGATAAGACACGATAAAGAGAAGATAAGAAGTACTTCGAATGGCCTACCAAATGGTAGGGCTTGTAGGAGAGAGGTGCTTGAGATGAGTTAACACGGTCGATGGAAGAACAAGTTACATCAAGGACCTCATAAAAATGAAAATTGCATCTAGGTCCATTCATTTATTGGCACAAGGACCCTGAAAACTAAGCAATGGAGTTTGTGTTTTTAGGTTTACACATACTAGTGTTCATCGTGCTATAGTAGAATCTTTCTAGATGCTAAGAATGGAAAAGAAGATCCAGCGTTTGGTAATGTTTGGATTTGCTAGTCTTGATCCAACAGTCAATGTTCAAAGTTAATCCAACAACTATCTAGTGGTTTATTGTATTGTAAGAGATAAGACACGATAAAGAGAAGATAAGAAGTACTGCGAATGGCCTACCAAATGGTAGGTCTCATAGGATAGAAGTGCTTGAGATGAGTTAACACGGTCGGTGGAAGTACAAGTTACATCATCAACCACATAAAAATGAAAATTGCATCCAAGTCCATGCATTTATTAGCACAAGAACCCTGAAAACCGAGCAATGGAGTGTGTTTTTAGGTTTGCACATAATAGCGCTCATCGTATGTAAAGTAGAATCTTTCTAGATGCTAAGAATGGAAAAGAAGATCCAGTGGTTGGCAATGTTTGGATTTTCTAGTCTTGATCCAACGGTCAATGTTCAAAGTTAATCCGTACACTATGTAGTGGTTTATTGTATTGTAAGAGACAAGACACGATAAAGAGGAGACAAGAAGTACTGCGAATGGCATATCAAATGGTAGGCCTCGTAGGAGAGAGGTGCTTGAGGTTAGTTAACATGGTCGGTGGAAGAAGAAGTTACATCAAGGACTTCATAAAAATAAAAATTGCGTCCAAGTCCACACATTTATTATAACAAGGACCTTGAAAACTAAGCAATGGAGTTTGTGTTTTGAGGTTTGCACGTAATAACATTGATCGTGCTAAAGTAGAATCTTTCTAGATGTTATGAATGGAAAAGAAAATCTAGCGGTTGGCAATGTTTGGATTTGCTAGTCTTGATCCAACGGTCAACGTTCAAAGTTAATCCATACACTATGTAGTGGTTTACTGTATTTTAAGAGATAAGACACGATAAAGATAAGATAAGAAGTACTCGAATGGCCTACAAAATGCTAGGTCTCGTACGAGAGAGGTGCTTGAGATGAGTTAACATGGTCGGTGGAAGAACAAGTTACATCAAGGACATCATAAAAATGAAAATTGCGTCCAAGTACACACATTTATTATAACAAGGACCTTGAAAAAAAAGCAATGGAGTTTGTGTTTTTAGGTTTACGCATAGTAGCGTTCATCGTGCTAAAGTAGAATTTTTCTAGATGCTAAGAATGTAAAAGAAGATCAAGAGGTTGGCAATGTTTGGATTTGCTAGTCTTGATCCAATGGTCAATGTTCAAAGTTAATCCATACACTATGCAATGGTTTATTGTATTGTAAGAGATAAGACACGATAAAGAGAAGATAAGAAGTATTAGGAATGGCCTACCAAATGGTAGGTCTCGTAGGAGAGAGGTGCTTGAGATGAGTTAACACAGTCGGTGGAAGAACAAGTTACATCAAGGACCTCATAAAAATGAAAATTGCATCCAAGTCCACGCATTTATTAGCACAAGGACCCTGAAAACTGAGCAATGGAGTTTGTGTTTTTAGGTTTATGCATAGTAGCATTCATCGTGCTAAGGTAGAATCTTTCTAGATGCTAAGAATGGAAAAGAAGATCAAGTGGCAATGTTTGGATTTGCTAGTCCTGATCCAACGGTCAATGTTCAAAGTTAATCCATACACTATGCAATGGTTTATTGTATTGTAAGAGACAATACACGATAAAGAGAAGATAAGAAGTACGGTGAATGGCCTACAAAATGGTAGGTCTCGTAGGAGAGAGGTGCTTGAGAGTTAACACAGTCGGTGGAAGTACAAGTTACATCAAGGACCTCATAAAAATGAAAATTGCATCCAAGTCCATGCGTTTATTAGCACAAGGACCTGAAAACTGAGCAATGGTGTTTATGTTTTTAGGTTTACGCATAGTAGCATTCATCATGCTAAAGTAGAATCTTTCTACATGCTAAGAATGGAAAAGAATATCAAGAGGTTGGCAATGTTTGGATTTGCTAGTCTTGATCTAAGGGTCAATGTTCAAAGTTAATCTGCACACTATGCAGTGGTTTATTGTATTGTAAGAGATAAGACACGATAAAGAGAAGATACGAATTACTGTGAATGGCTATCAAATGGTAGGTCTCGTAGGAGAGAGGTGCTTGAGAGTTAACACGGTCGGTGGAAGTACAAGTTACATCAAGGACCTCATGAAAATGAAAATTGCACCCAAGTCCATGCATTTATTAGCACAGGGACCCTGAAAACTGAGCAATGGAGTTTGTGTTTTTAGTTTTATGCATACTAGTGTTCATCGTGATAAAGTAGAATCTTTCTAGATGCTAAGAATGGAAAAGAAGATCCAGCGTTTGGTAATGTTTGGATTTGCTAGTCTTGATCCAACAGTCAATGTTCAAAGTTAATCCAACAACTATCTAGTGGTTTATTGTATTGTAAGAGATAAGACACGATAAAGAGAAGATAAGAAGTACTGTGAATGGCCTACCAAATGGTAGGTCTCATAGGAGAGAAGTGCTTGAGATGAGTTAACACGGTCGGTGGAAGTACAAGTTACATCAAGGACCTAATAAAAATGAAAATTGCATCCAAGTCCATGAATTTATTAGCACAGGGGCCCTGAAAACTGAGCAATAGAGTTTGTGTTTTTAGGTTTGCGCATACTAGCGTTCATCGTGCTAAAGTAGAATCTTTCTAGATGCTAAGAATGGACGAGAAGATCAAGAGGTTGGCAATGTTTGGATTTGCTAGTCTTGATCCAACGGTCAATGTTCAAAGTTAATACATACACTATGCAGTGGTTTATTGTATTGTATTGTATTGCAGGAGATAAGACACAATAAAGAGAAGATAAGAAGTACAGTACTGCGAGTGGCCGATCTTTTGAATAACCTTCCCTCCCGATGTTTGGGAAGCAAGTGAAAATTTTGAAAACCGGAAAACTATGAATTTTTGTGCCACCAAGGACCAAAGTGGTATCCTTCCTATGTACTCCTCGTCCCTACTCCACACCAACGCGCGGCTGCCGAACATGCTAGAGATACAGAGCCGCCGTACCAAGGCACACGTGTGCAGCACCACGCTGTGGATGAGGGGAGAGAGATCAGCCAGACAGGTGCACGAGGGGAAAGGGGAGGAGATATGGAGCATAGGGAAGGAGAGAGAAAACATATTATTTGTTTTGCGTGCATAGGTCCTGAAATTTACTACTAGTAGAGTGGCCGCAGGAGTACCTCGTGTCAGAAACCCATCATAACTTCTCTAACATGGAACCGCCTTCAACTTCTCTTCCCCTACCAATGTTTTATTCTCTCAGCATGTACAACACATGGATAGAGGTGACCATATGTCTAAGCAAAGGAATATACTACTCCCGCATTGTGTAAAAAAGCACACCTTAATAAGGCCTACTATGTGGCATCCGCTAAGGTTCACCTTATACATAGTGGAAAAAATATAGTTATCTTTAAGCCTAAGGTGCACCTCAAGCTTGTGGGTTGCCCATAGAGAATAGAAATATCATTTCCCCTCTCTCCCTATTTCATGTGATCATTTTCAAAAGGGGTTCAAAATTTTCAAGATGCAAAATCTTTTTTATTCTTTGAGGAAGATGCAAAATCTTAGCTAGAGGACGAACTAGTCATCATCAATTGAGAATGTTCTTTCCTTGTAGTTGGACACTCACACCGACTACAATGATTTTACAAGAAGAGATGCACCGATATACCTTCGAAAAGACAATTAATTTAAGAGCAATCTATCACGCTTACTTGTAGCTCAAGTTTGACCTAATTTTGATAAACTGTCAAGATGCAAAATCTTAGCAAGAAGTTGAACCTGTTGTGCATGAGGAAGAGACAAGCCGGACTGTGCACCCATGGCTGCAGAGAAGAAATCGATGGAGGATGAATGGTGAGAGCCAGCGAAGGAGAGAGAAAACGTAACTTGTTTTGCGTGCATATACTCCTACTAGTAGTAGGTCCATACATTTACTACTATTGGAGTGTACCCTGTACCTCGTGTCAGCAGCCCATCATACCTTTGCTCTGACATCGCACCGCCTTCAAGTCCTCTTTTGTGCTGATCTTGCGCTGCTTTTTTTGAAAGTCTCGTGCTGCCTCCCTCTTGTTCTCTACTTGTGTAGCAGAGTTGGCTAGGAAGTTTTAAAATTTGCAAAACATGGGAATATCGAGAATGTTCTTTCCTTAAAGTTGGCAAACTCACACCGATGACATCGTTTACTAAAAGAAGATGCACCCCATCTACCTTCGAAAAAACAATTAATCCAAGAGCAATCTATCACGCTAACTTGTAGCTCAAGTTTGACCTAATTTCGTTAAGTTGTCAAGATGCAATTTAGTAGCAAGAAGTTGAACGTGTTGTCAAAATTTCAGGACCTTTTATTTACTATATATATGCACGCAAAACAATTATGTTGTCAAAATTATGTGAGGAGCGTTTTTTGTGTGAAGCGAGTACAGTAGTACGAAAGGTATGGCTCAGTTTCTCGCTCGAGAAGGACCCACCTGCTTTTCCTTGCTTAACTTTAGGGCCCTTTGTGCTAAATTTATGGACCTCTACATGTAATTTTCTATTTTTTGAGGTCTCCGATCTAAACCATACTCCCACCGATTGTGTCAAATTTTAACTACAGTAAGCATGATAGATAGTTTCCTCTTAAAATTTTCCAAAAACCTTTTGAAGCTAACCAGGTATTTAGTACATCGAAGACCACCAAAAAGGTTTTTCGAAAAATTTACAAAGAAACCTCAATTTACTTATAATTCAAACTTTACCTAATTTCGATAAATTGGCACATTGTCTCATTCAAGTCGACAGAGTTAGCTAGGAATTTTTAAAATTCACAAAACATGGGAAAATCAAGAATGTTCTTCCTGATAGTTGGAAACTCACACCGACGACATCGTTTAGTACAAGAAGATGCACCCACCATCTACCTTTGAAAAGACAATTATTCCAAGAGCTATCTATCATGCTTACTTGTAGCTAAAGTTTGACCTAATTTCAGTAAGTTGTCAATATGTATAGTCTGAGCAAGAAGTTGAACCTCTTGTCAAAATTTCAAGACCTTTACTATATATATGCACGCAAAACAAGTTGTGTTTTGTCTCTCCTTCACACTGCCTCATCACCATCCACACACACCCCGGCCGGCTGACCTCTCCATCGTCCACAACGTGGTGCTGCCCACGTGCGTCGACCTGCCTTGTCATTCCATTTCACACCCTGCAAAGAGGAAGCACCAAGCACACCCCAGCACGCTCATTCGAAAGTGTGAGGAGCGTTTTTTGTGTGTGTGAAGCAAGTACACTAGTACGAAGGGTATATGGCTAAGTTGCTCTCTCGAGAAGGACCAGACTGCTTTTCCTTGCTTAACTTTAGAGCCTTTTATGCTAAATTTATGGACCTCTATGTAAAAAAAATTAGGTCTTCAATGCAAATCGTACTTTCTCCCTCCGTACATATCAAATTTTAACTACTAGTAAGCGCGATAGATAGATTCCTCTTAAAATGACCCAACAAACTTTTGAATCTCTAACCAGGAATTTAGTACATCGAAAGCCACTGAAAGATTTTTTGTAAAACTTCCAAAGCAATCTATAATTTACTTGTAGGTCAAATTTGACCTAATTTTGATAAATTGGCATAGAGTCTCATTCAAGTCGGCAGAGTTAGCTAGGAAGTTTTAAAATTCACAAAACATGGGAAAATTGAGAATGTTCTTTCCTGATAGTTGGAAACTCACACCTAGAACATTATTTACTAAAAGAAGATGCACCCATCTACCTTCGACAAGATAACTAATCTAAGAGCTATATAGCACACTTACTTCTATCTCAAGTTTGACCTAATATAATTTCGTTAAGTTGTCAAGATGTAGAATCTTAGCAAGAAGTTGAACCTATTGTCAAAATGTTGGAAACTTTACTATATATATGCACGCAAAAGAAATTGTGTTTTCTCTCTCCTTTCCTGCTTCATCACCATCCACACACACCCTGCTGGCCCGCTGATCTCTCCCTCGTCTATAACATGGCGCTGCCCACGTGCGTCAACCTGCATTGTTGTTCCATTTCACACCCTGTGAAGAGGAATCACCAAGCACACCCCTAGCACGCTGGTTCGAAAGTGTGAGGAGTGTTTTTTGTGTTTGTGTGAAGCAAATACAGTAGTACGAAGGGTATGGCTCAATTTATTGCTCGAGAAGGACTCGAGTGCTTTTCCTTGCTTAACTTTAGGGCCCTTTGTGCTAAGTTTATGGACCTCTATGTAATTTTCCCTTTTTTGAGGTCTTCGATGTAAACCGTACTCCCACCGACCGTGTCAAATTTTAACTACAAGTAAGCACGATAGATAGATTGCTCTTAAAATTTTCCAAATACTTTTTAAGCTAACCAGGAATTCAGCTGTACATCGAAAGCTTTTTCTTAAAACCTCCCAGCTTATAGACAAATTCTGCCCCCATAGGTGATGCCCTAATACTAGTATGAAAATAGATGCTGACGTGATGAGAAAGTACTGTGCTAGGAAGTGACATGTTTAATTTATTGCCCAGGGGCGTGTTTTACACGCATTCACGCTTAGCCGGCGTTCTCGATGCAGTCGCTTCTTACAACAGAAGAAAAGAAAAAATATCTTTCAAAGAGCCATCCTATCTTCCCCATCTCCGTTTAGTTTATCCCCACTCGCTGACCCCGCCTGGCCGCATCTCTGGCGCATGATTCACACATTTTACTCCCCATCTTGCACACTGCATCACTCCCTCTAGGCCACTAGCCCTCTCCTCCAAAAACCACCAACAACTCTACATAGATCCACCCTCGCCCCCAATCCGTCCGGACAGGATGGCGGATTTGAGGTAAAACTCGCGGCTGGAGCAAGGTCAGCGACGACGTCTTCAACGAAATCACTATGCGTCTGGACACTATCAACACCGTTAGGCTAGCCGCATGCTCCAAGGAGCTATACCGCCAGGTCGTCGGCGGAAAAGGTAGCAGGTACCCCAACAACCGCTGTTGTTTATTGGTCTCCTACAATGACATCTACGAGCACAAGATCCAGTGTTTCTACGCCCCGTGCGAAGCCTGCACGGAGCAAGGATGTGAGTTCGTCAACCGGCAATTGACTTTGCACGAGCTCTTTGACCACTTGAAACTTGCCCAAAAGATGTACTATTTTCCCCAAGTGGCCTACTCCAACAAGTACTGGTACCCGACTAACCGGGTGCACGAACCAAAGATCATCGGCATCCGAAAAAGGGCACGGAGTTTGCCGCCCTAATTGGAGGGTACACCACATACATCTTCCTATCCGTCAGGTACGTCAGGTCGGCGGCGTGCGAATCGCCGTGGTACAAGGTGATGTTATGGTCGCTGCCATCATGGAATAAGCTCCATTCGGTCGAAATGGCAGCGACATCTGAGCAGACGAGCAGGCCTTTGTTGGCTGAAGTCGCGTTAAAAGGGCTCATGTCGTACCTGTCGAAACCAAGGCGTTACCTGCGAGCTTCTCAAGATGTTGTCGGAATTCCCCTGGATTACAAGAATATCAACCAAGAGTGAGTTAACACATATAAATCTTCTTGTGATGATCTTAATATGAATATATGTAATGTCGTACTAATTAATTACTTTATGATGGTGATAGACCCAATTGGTATGGGCTGTGCAGCCAAATATGTCTTCATGTTGAATGCTCACTGATGCAGTCCAATGGAACTGCATGGTGCCTGGCTGCGAGTTCGCCGCAATTCCATTTGTGCTCCACTCCCACCTCAAAGAAGCCCACGCCATGAGGTTGCGCATTTTACACTATGGTAGGAAAGGCAGGTACATCTCTAAGCCGGTGCCGGTGCTGGGCTCACAAAATGTAGATATTGGGCTAACCGGGTTCGATGACACGGTGTTCTGCGTGCTATTCGATGGGCGCGATGATGTCATCTTAATATCTGTCGTGTGCATCAGGCCGACGGCACGCGTGTCACTGTAGTTCATGGTGAAGTTGAGCTCTGCACATCCAAATGGCTTGTGTGAGAAGGTATTCTATGTGAATTCTAAAGCCACTTGCTCTTTGTCAGTTTGTCGGTCTAATCTGGTCGCTCGTCGTTGGAATCGACCATCAGAGTTCACCATGGAATACAAGCTTCATATCAATAAGATTATTACCGTAGATGCAGAGGTGGGATATGTGGGAGACTTCTAAACTAACTCTAAACTAAGTGGGATAAGTGATATTTGTTAAATCCTACTTGTCCCACTTCTCCCACTTAGTTTAGAGTTAGTCTAGGGGTCTAAAATTAAGGATCCCACCTGTCCCATTTGTCCCACTTCTGCATCCCTATTTCTTAGTGATTAACCCATCTTTATCTTCTTGTGATGATCCTAACTTGAACACATGTACTCCTCGACCGGATTTTTCTTACCATTTTGGGCCATGTGGTTCCTAGCTTAAGGTAGGTCTGAGTATTTTGTATGGAGTTATGTTACTGCTAATCTATTTGTAGTAGGAGTAATACCTATGTATTGGTACTTGTTCAGAACGACAGATCTAGTGCAGAATAAGGTCTCTCTTTCCTTTTGAATCATGGCCTTGCTACATCTACCGAATTTCAATGTCTGCATTGCTGAATCTGTCAATTCCTTACTGCTAAATCGGTCATTATTTGTACTGCTAAATCGGTCACTTTGAAATGGTGCTAAATCTGTCAAGTGCCGCTTATTATGAACTGGGAATCTGATGATATTTGTCTGTCTTATTCAGTACTGCTGAATCTTTCAAGTGCCATTGAATCTATCAAACGTTCTGTTGTTGCTATTACTAAAGTATTTTTAGAACTAATAGTGATGTATTGGTACTTGTTTAGATCAAGACCAATAGATGGCCTTGCTCTTCTTTTGGAACATGGCCAGAATATGTTCTCTCTATCCTTTTGAATTATGGCCTTGCTACATCTATTGGATTTTAGTGTCTACATTGTGAAATGTCAATACTTTTGGTCATTATTTGTACTGCTAAATCAGTCACTTTGAAATGTTGTTGAATCTGTCAAGTGCTGCTGATTATGTGTTTGGAATCTATTGATATTTTTCTGTTTATTCAGTGCTGTTGAATCTTTCAAATGGTAGTGAATCTGTCAAATGTTCTATCGATTTTACAGTACTAAAGTATCTTGTAGAACTAATACTGATGTCCTGATACTTTTTTAGATCAAATGCAGTAGATTGTCTTCCTATTCTTTTGAAACATGGACTTGTCACAATATAGACGAGGCTTGGGGCATTTTGGTTTGCATATGTGGGTCCCACAGTCATTGATGTGAGTAGAAAGTATGCACAGAAAAGCAGGCTTGATGGTCAGTTTTCTTTGCTCCGATGATCGAGTGTGTTCGAAGAAAAACGACTGATCTCGCACCAAGGTTTTTAGTGCTGAAACAAGAATTGATTCTCGTTGTCCTGCTATTGAATTGAAGATTCTATATTGCTGAATCGGTCACTTCCAAATGCTGCTGAATATGAATTGGGAATCTGTCGTTATTTCACCAAGCATGATGCAATTTAGGCCGTGGGTTCTTGCCTTTCTAGAAGTTTCAGCAATTTTAGCAGGCTTGCCAATCTTTGCAAAGGGGTACCTTTCTAGAAAGTTCATATGAGGTTCAGCATCTTGGTATTTTGTTACGTACTATGAAGTACCGAAAAACGTAAGTGATTCAACTTACAACTACTCTGTCTAACTGATGTGAATCTAGACAAAGTTGATGCCATTAGAATACGAACTGGAGGGAATAGTATAAAAATGGAAGCAGTAAATGAATCACATTCTTAGGTGACTCCCATTCTGAGGTGACTCTCATTTTGTCACGGAAGCTACCTTACTTGGGTCCACGACAACTCCTTCAGCTGACACAATATGACCAAGGAATCCCACTTCTTTTAACCAGAACTCACAGTTGCTAAACTTGGCATACAACTTGTGTTCCCTTAACTTTTCCATAATTAGCCGCAGATGCCTCTCATGTTCCTTCTCATCCTTGGAATATATGAGTATGTCATCAATGAATACCACAATAAACTTATCCAAGTACTGCATGAACACCTTGTTCATCATAGTCATGAAGTATGCTGGGGCATTGGTTAGGCCAAAAGACATCTCGGTGTACTCATACAATCCGTATCTTGTGGTGAAGGCTGTCTTGGGTACATCCTGTTCTCGGATCTTTAACTGGAAATAACCTAATCGGAGATCAATCCTAGAGAACACACTAGCTCCCTTTAATTGATCGAACAGGCCGTTGATATTGGGTAGAGGATACTTGTTCTTAATTGTCACTTCATTCAACGACCGGTAGTCCACGACTAGCCTCTTGGTTTTATCCTTCTTCTCCACGAGTAAGACAGGCGCTCCCCATGACGACGCACTTGGTTGAATGAAGCCTTTGTCCAATTGCTCTCTAAGTTGTTTATTAAGTTCCTTCAACTCATCAACGTCCATCTTGTACGGTCTCTTTGCTATCGGTCCAGTCCCAGGCATCAAGTCAATGAGAAACTCAATGTCTCGGTCAGGATGCATCCCTGGCAATTCTTCCGGAAATACATTTGGATACTCCTTCACAATTGGCACATCCTCCAAGCTAATCCCCTTAAGAGAGTTCACCATACTTCCTTTAAGTGCGAAAGCTGACTTAAAGGGGATCCTTTTCTTATCCGGAGTCGTGAGTGCGATAGTCCTTTTGGCACAATCTATGACTCCCTCATATTCGATCATCCAATTCATGCCCAAAATTATGTCTAAGCCTTGTGACTCCAGAACAACTATACTTGTAGGAAAGATGTGTGCCCCAATCCTTAGTTCTAACCCACGGCATCCAGAGTTTGCCACTATTTCTCCTCCAAGAGAACTTACCCTTAGGGGAGTACTAATAGTCTCCGTAGGTATCTTGCCTCTATCCACAAATACCCTTGATATGAATGAATGCGATGCACCAGTATCAAAAAGAACAACTGCGGGGGTGGAGTTAAGCTTGAACTTACCAATCACGGAGTTAGGTGCCTCACGAGCATCCTCCACGGAGACATGATTCACCATGGCCTTGATGAATGGATTCGGCTTCTTCCCATTTCCATTACCATTACCATGGTTGTGTCCGTTGCCGTTCCCATTGCCATTCCCATTCTTCATCTTTTCGGGGCAAGTAGTTGCATAATGCCATGTCTTGTTACACTTGAAGCATGTCACTTCACTCAGATCCTTCCCATTGCCATTTCCATTGCGGTGTTTATGGCCATTGTGTTTATGTCCTCCATGACGATGACCATTGTGGTTGTGGCCGTTGTGGTTATGGGGTGGTGGTGAAGAAGTGTGTTGCTTCTGATATGGGGCTAAGTTGTGCTTGTGTGAGGTGGACTTTCTCTTGCGGTTCTCTATACTCCTTTGCTTTTCTTCAACCACAACTGCCCTGTCCAGAAGTTCCTGATAGTTATCAAACTTCAGAGCCACAAGCTGAATGGATATCTCATCATTAAGTCCCCTTAGGAACTCTCCCTGCCTCTTGGCATCAGTAGAAACATCATCAGGTGCATAGCGTGCCATCTTGTTGAAAAGGTCCCCATACTCGGAGACAGAGCGGTGTAGTTGCTTCAAGTCGCGGAACTCACGTCTCTTTAGTGACATGACACCAGCAGCTACGTGATGAGTATGAAAAGCCACCTCAAACTGGTTCCAGGTGATAGCTTCAATATCAGGGTGGGTGACTTGGTAGTTATCCCACCATTCAACAGCTAGTCCCTCAAGTTGGTGCCTAGCAAAGCGCACCCTGTCAGCTCCAACAACTTGGACGGTGTCTAATTTCTTGTTGGTGGTGCGGAGCCAGTCATCTGCCACAATTGGCTCAGAACTACTTGAGAAAATAGGAGGGTTCAACCTCAATAACCGAGTCAGGCGATCCTGTTGGGGCGGTGGAGGTGGTGGAGGCGGCGGGTTGTTGTTGTTGTTTTGCATGTTTTGAGTGAGGAGTTGGATCAGCTGGTTCTGGGAGTTCAAAAGTTGTGCCATCTCTGGGGGCATATTGTTGTTCCCACGTCTCGCCATTTGTGGGGTTTGGGAAACAAGTTAAGAAATAGATAGAAAGCCTAAGGAATAAACTCCTACCCTTATGTAAACACGAGAAACACAAAAGGCACACATAGCACAAAGTTTAACACAACTAATCCAAGTTTAACTAAACCAATATAGTTTTGGTACTTATTACAATCGCGAATAACGTTTGACTATAGAAATAAAGGTGGTCCAACTATCTACTCTACTCATCATCCACTTCCTCATCCTCAATAGTGAAGCCTTCCTTCTCCAGCATTGACTTGTATAACTCCATGTCCTTTGTCGTGGCTTCAAGCTTCTCCTGAAGTTCCTTCACCTCATGCGGCTCCGGTGTAGCAGCTTCGAGCTTCTCTTGAAGTTCCTTCACCTCTTGCAGCTCCTAGGTAGCAGCTTCGAGCTTCTCTTGAAGTTCCTTCTTCTCCTCCTGCAGCTCCTTGATCAAGCTTGACTCCTTATCCATGGGCGCGATCTTCTCCTCCAAGCTCCTCTTGGCTGCTCGTAGGTCCTTCAACATGATAGCAAAGTTCTTGAACTCCATCTCGTTTTTTGCGAGTACAAGACTTTGTTCCCTAATCCTCTTTTTCTTATCCTGCACCCTCTTCTCTTGATTAGCGAACTTCTTGTCTTGGGCGGTGAGCTTCCCTCCTAGGGACTTGATCTTCTCTTCCAGCTCTTTGATCTTCTCGTCCTTCTCCTTGACTAGAGCGCTCAACTCGTCATTCCTTATGATCTCAAAGCAGCTTCCCTCCTCAAGATCGTTGATGTGGCACTCCAAGTCTTGGTATTGGATCCTTTGATGCTTGCATGTCGCCCTTTCCTCCGAGGTTAACTCGATTGGAACTCCCTTCTCATCATGTCTTCCAAAGAGTTTGATGTAGTGGCCTTCAACCTCTTCATGGTGGCGTCCACATAGGCGTCCAATGAGCTCCTGCATGCTGGTGCTAAGTCCTTTCTCCTTGGAGTCGCTGGTGACGTTGAGTACAATGGCCTCCGTCTTGGGTTCAGACTCGCTTCGCCCTGGTTGGATGACTTCAATCGCCCAACATCCTTCCTTGTGCATCTTCCTCAACTCGCTTCCCTTGATTGATGGCATGGGCAACTCCAACGTCTTGATGATGTCCAGAAGGCATTCCCCAAAGCGCAGGTACTTGATGTCTTCGGCGGTGTCGTAGTATAAGGTCGTCATCTTTAAGTTAGGAGAATGAAGATTAGACACAAAGTGATAAGTAAGGGAATTACTAGAAGAGCATAAATAACTTAGAAGAATATAGAAAGCAAAAACACACAATGGTAAAGGTGGTTTCCAATCCTAGGGGTCACGTCCTACAGGCAACTTTGTGCTCTGATACCATCTGTTGTGACCTTGGATCATTAAAGATCCTAAGTCCCTGTGATTAACGTGCTAGGCCCTGGATCAATAGCTAGCACTTCACAGTCGATGAATACCATGTAAAACACGAGTCATTATTACACGAATAATCCAGAGTATATTTATTACAACTTGCATAGCTTATAGCTAGCTCAAATAAAAGAGCGGAAACTAAGTAAAACTTGAGTCCATCAATGCCTCAGGCTAGTTGCGTGAAGACCCGCGATCCCTACGCACCTTTCAGTCTTCGAATTCTGCACATAAGACGTGCAGCCAACAAGTTGGGTCGGTACTTTGAATGTATTGGCAAATTACACTAAGGAAAGAATAAGACTAACTCTACATGCAAGGCTAAGTGTAGGCTTTGGGGTTCTTTTGCATAAGGCCAACTATCTCTAAGTAAGAAGAAAAAAAGAGGAAGAGTTTACCCTACTTTGTAAACATTGATAAGTAGTATAGGGTCGAATGGAACACGCGGATATTACTCACCAAGTGTCCAATCAACCTAGCACTTGGATATTTCGCACCAAGTCCCCAAAATACCACCCAATGGCGATATTACTCACGCCCTGGGGTTTATAAAACTTTAAGTTTTGGAAAAGAGACAGGAAGATCTTTCAGAGGCTCCATCCTTCAAATGCTCAAAGTGTTCTTTTCCGTGAACTCGGCTGATCGATCAGATTGCAATACTCTCGAGAGGTTGTGCACTTTCCCCACAATCCATGATCAAGTCCTTTTACAGACAAGACCATGGCGAACCATTCCTTTAGTAGCCCCTCTACCAGCTGGATCCAACCGTGCCAAGAACCTCCAAATGTTGGTACCCTGGTGAGGTTTCCCACTATGTACTAAGCAAAGACAGAGCCCATATGTATTGTGGTTGCACTGGAAGCTTCTGAATTTTGAAACATGGCAGACTTCTTTGATTCCTGGGCTTCCGTCCTCCACCAAATATCCACTCGTTGACCCGACAACCATTCTGCCTAGAAGAAAACTTAGTTTTATTTTGAAGAGGGTTTTTGAGAAGAAAAGTTCGCTCGAGAGAGCTTTCATACTTAGAAATTTTTTGAGTCTTTTAACCCCCCAACGGTACTTAGTATATATATATAGCATAGCAAGCAATACTTAGCAAAAACAGGGGAAACCTATTAGGACAGAAATTCCTAAGTATAAAGCTACTCATGGCATACTACAAAACCGCACTTGCAAAAATAGTACTAAGAAAATCTACTAAAGACCTACACATGCATACTACAAGATTTGAAGAGTAAAACATGCATAGTCAAAAACTGGGACATAATATATACAAGTGGTTAACTTGCCTTGATCCGAGCAGCATTCTACACAATAGTACTCCTCAGCACACTCTGAACAATCTAACGAAACACAAACATAGATCCAATCAGAATTTGCACAAAACAATGCCACGAAGGTAATTATGCATGCATGCAACATGGTAATATGCAAGGATAGATTCAATTTCGACCAAGGGTTTTATTCAGGGGTGTTGTTGAGTTGGGGATGTCATTAGTATCGACTTCCCATAGACTTTAAGTATTTTGGATTAATACTTAATTAAATAAGCTCATAAATAGATCTACACTTCCAATCTACCTCGAAACAGATCTAAACACTCTAAGCATGAAATCTCAATTTTTCCATAGAAGATCTCGTAGATACGAAGCCAACGCAATAGGAATCAACTAAAACGGTGTTACGGTTATTTTTCTAGAATTAAAATACTCCAATCTAGACTTTAGATCCTATTACAAGATTACTGCTGTAATCCAGCAATATAATTGCAGATCTGAGTTCTACTCAATTTTACGAATCCAGCGGTATATTATACGTAATTTTTGGACAAGTAATTGATTTACTATGAATTAAACGAGATTAAATCGATTTCTGCCTATTTAAAAAAAAGAATGGCAGCCAGCTACGCGGCGACATGTGGCGGCTCGGAATTGGGCCAGTGGGGCACGCGGCGCTGACACGGCGATGACGCGGTGCACTGACGCGGCGATGACACGGCACATGCCACATGCCGCGACAATATTCGTCGGTACCGGTTCGGGATATGATCTAATCTGAGTCGTCCCTATGCGATCTAACGGACAAAGGGGAAAGCGGTGGCTTACCTGAGACAACGACGGTGGCGTGCTCCGGCGGCGACGGTGAACGGCGGTGGTGCGTCGGTGAGGTCGGCGGCGGTGATGCGGCTGTCCCCCAGATGTGGTGAAGTGGGTGACGGCGTCGGCCTCCTCCTCGCGGTTCCGTTCCCGGGGGTGGCGTTGCCTATATCCGCCTCGAGCAGCATCAAGCGGCGGCTGTTCTTCGCTGATTCCGGTGAGACTCCAGCGAGAATTTGTGGAGCCTGTGGTGCGCTACAGAGAGGAGAAAGGGCGTGAGACGAACGGGTACTGCAAGTGGACGACCAAGAGGAAGAATAGAGGGATAGAGGGTGTCGGAACCTCGGCTCCGAGCGTCGGTGGCGGCGTACTCCGGCGAGGTATACGGTGGCAGCCCAGTGGCGTTCGGTGAAATTTTTTTTAGCATTTTTGGGAGGCGTGTCGAGGGGTACTTGTAGGTGGGCTGGCTTGGCGCGGGGGTCGCAGACTTCCTCTCTGATTTGGCCGGAATTGGTTCCAAAAGTAGCGGCAGGGGCGAGTTTGTTCCGAACTCGTCGGAACAATGATGACGGGGTGGGGCCGGGGTGTCAGCGGCTACGGGGGCACGGTGCAGGCTGCGGGGCGCTTGCTGGGCCGGCCCATGCGGTTGCTGCTGCTTTGCTCCGCCTGCGCCTGGCTCGCGGTGGTAGATAGTGGTGGGCCGGCTCGGCTAGCCCCGTTAGGCTAGATCTGTCTTTTTTTGTATTTAATCTTTTTTATTTACTGTTTTCCTATTTGTCTTATAACTTTTGCAAATGGACTCCAAATTTAATGAATTTTGTCTCTACATTTTTGTAAAAAGAAGGAGATTACTATGGGGTTATAAAATAACACTTTTGCAAGGGTTTAGGAGGTTAGTTTTTGTTTAACCCCTTTTTGGCTTTATATTACTATAGGGTTTAGGGAAAGTATTTGATGCATCTTTTATTGTGTGATGCCATGATGCATATGATATGATGCATGCTTCTAGTAACATCTGAAATTGTAAAATTTGGGATGTTACACATTGAATCTATCGAACGTTCTGTTGTTGCTATTACTAAAGTATTTTTTTAGAACTAATAGTGATGTATTGGTACTTGTTTAGATCAAGACCAATAGATGGTCTTGCTCTTCTTTTGGAACATGGCCAGAATATGCTCTCTCTATCCTTTTGAATTATGGCCTTGCTACATCTATTGGATTTTAGTGTCTGTATTGTTAAATCTGTCAATACTTTTGGTCATTATCTGTACTGCTAAATCAGTCACTTTGAAATGTTGTTGAATCTGTCAAGTGCTGCTGATTATGTGTTTGGAATCTATTGATATTTTTCTGTTTTTTCAGTGTTGCTGAATCTTTCAAATGGTAGTGAATCTGTCAAATGTTCTATCGATTTTACAGTACTAAAGTATCTTGTAGAACTAATACTGATGTACTGATACTTTTTTAGATCAAAGGCAGTAGATGATCTTACTATTCTTTTGAAACATGGACTTGTCACAATCTAGATGAGGCTTGGGGCATTTTGGTTTGCATATGTGGGTCACACAGTCATTGATGTGAGTAGAAAATATGCACAGAAAAGTAGGCTTGATGGTCAGTTTTGCTTGCTCCGATGATCAAGTGTGTTCGGAGAAAAGCGACTGATCCCGCACCAAGGTTTTTAGTGCTGAAACAAGAACCGATTCTCGTTGTCCTGCTATTGAATATAAGAGTCTATATTGCTGAATCGGTCACTTTGAAATGCTGCTGAATATGAATTGGGAACCTGTCGTTATTTCACCAAGCATGATGCAATTTAGGCCGTGGGTTCTTGCCTTTCTAGAAGTTTTAGCAATTTTAGCAGGCTTGCCAATCTTCGCAAAGGGGTACCTTTCTAGAAAGTTCATATGAGGTTCAGCATCTTGGTATTTTGGTACGTACTATGAAGTACCGAAAAACGTAAATGATTCAACTTACAACTACTCTGTCTAACTGATGTGAATCTAGACAAAGTTGATGCCATTAGAATACGAACTAGAGGGAGTAGTATAAAATGGAAACAGTAAATAAATCATCTCTCAATTCTAATAACTGAGATGTGATGAGAGAACACTCCATGGCAGCGTGCCAGTCTAGAGTACCTATAGTACTCCCTACTCCATAACTCTAGTCAGCATGCTCGATGCAGTATGCCTGGCAGAAGACAACCGTAGGAGCACGGCAAAACCCCCTCCTTAAGAGCCATTCCCAACTCCGAGAGACCACATTTGGATATTCTCTAGCGCGCACTTCACACATTTTTCTCGCCATCTCACCCGCAGCATCAGTCCTTCCAGGCCGCCACCCCTCTCCTCCAAATAAGCCCAACAATCATACATAGATCTGCCCTTGCCCCCAGTCATTCGGATGTGATGGCTGTGGATTCGAGGCACAACCGGCTAAACATCGTCTGGATGAAGGTCAGCGACGACCTCTTCAATGAAATAGCTAAGCGTCTGGACACTACCAGCATCGTCCGGCTAGCTGCATGCTCCAAGGAGCTGTACCGCTAAGTCGATGGCGGAAAAGGTAGTAGATACCCCAACGACATCTGCTGGACTTTGGTCTCCTACAAGGATGTCTACAACCACAAGATCGCGTGCAACTACCGCTGATGTGTCTGCATGGAGCCAGGATGCGAGTTCACCATCATCAAGAAAGTGTTCATCGAGCACCTCATATCTGCCCACTCGATGATAGTGCCCAGATACAACCCCAAATAATGGGACCCGTCTGTGCCGGTTCATGCACCGGGCTCGCTCAGAGCTGAGGTCATCGACATCGGGAAGGAGGGCAAGTTGTTCGTCGCCCAAATTGACGGGCATAACACGGACTTGCTCCTATCCGTCAGGCCGGTCAGGTCGGCGGCGTGTGAATCGCCGCGGTATGAGGTGAGGTTTTGGTCATTGGTCTTGTTCGCTTGTTTCAATCGGGTTGTAGTAAAGAGGTCACCCGAGACAACGATTAGGCTATCGCTGGCCAACGCCACGCAGGAAGTGCTCATGTCTTTTCTGTCCACGCCGCGTCTTTACTGGCATACTACTAAACCTGTCGTCAGACAAGATTCACTGGTGAGATATCACATCTTAATCCTCTTGTGATGATCCTACTGTGAGTGTATGTAATGTTATACTATTTAGCTAGTTTATGTTGGTGGCGGATTCCCTTCGTAATTGGAATTGCCGAAATTAAGGATCCTGAATTTCCTGGTTTGTCGTATGAATTTTACATGTATGCTGCTGACCTAGAGGCCAATAGGCGACAATGAACCGAGAGACGCGTCCCAGGCATGAAATCAAGGGTGCATTCCGGCCAACACTTTGACACGCTGAAGCATTCTCGTTTCTTCGAGTACATATGATGGGACATGTAGTGGTTCCTAGCTTAGTGTAAGCTTGTAGTTCTACACTTCTACTAAGTATTTTGTATGGAGTTCAGCTACTGCTAATCTATTTTGTAGTAATACCTATGTACTTGGACTTATTCAGATCGAGTGGATAAAATGCATGGTCACGCTTTCCTTTTGAAACTTGGATTTGCCACATTGTTGTACATCCATTGAATTTCAATGTCGGCATTGCTGAATCTGTCAATTCTGTTGGTCCTTTTCTGCCACCATTCAATTGGTCACTTTAAATTGCTGATGGATCTTTCATGTGCTGCTGAATGTGAAACGGACGCGTGCTCATCGCCCTTGTACATGGCCGTGTCACAATCTAGATGAGACTTGGGCATTTTGGGTTGCATATGGGGGTCACACAGGCATTGATGTGAGAAGAAGGTACTCAAAGCAGACTTGATCGTTAGTTTTTCTTGCTCCAATGGTCGAGTGTTATTGGTGAAAACGAGAAACTGATCGCGCGACATGGTTTTTAGAGCTGAAACAAAAACTAGTTCTCTCTGTACTGCTATGGTATTTCATTGTCTGTATTGCTAAATTGGTCACTTTTAAAATGCTGCTGAATTGGTCAAGTGCTCCTGAATATGAACTACGAATCTGTTGATAATTTTTCTACCTTATTCTATACTGTTGAATTTTGACATGAATAGCTGCCAAAACGAATTATCGATTTTCCCCTCCCTCTCTGAGGTCTTTGTTTCAAATCCGGCCGAGAACATCACAATGCCATTTTTATTAATGAGGAGAAGAAATCTAGTAGCTCATTCGGCCCCTCTTTAGCCCAGAACATTTTTATTCGTTATTTTCGGTGTCAGGGGACTGCTGACCATAGCCTAGTGAAATTTGAGAAAGGATCCCATGGAGCATAGCCGAGAACATATTAATTTGGCCTTTTAGGGGTCAGGGGACTTCTGAGCACAACCCACTAAAATTTGAGAATGAAGGCCATGGAGCCTGCCCTACAGAGTGTAACCCATGTAGAGCAGCCTATGTAGAATAGCCAAACTCTTTTTAATTCGGCCGTTTGGTCATTGCCCCCACCTCTCAAAGTAATAAAAAAATTCTGCCTACCCATGTTTTTAAGAAAATACTCCATTATGTGGCATTTTATAAATTGAGATGTCAGTAGCGTTGCCCTTTTATATTTTAAAAGAGATAAACATAGACACCCAAAATATTTTTAAGAAGACTAATATATAAATTGTAGTACTAATAAAAGTTCAAATTTATCTCTGTTGTAGTGGCAACACACTCAGTTTACGTTTATTTGATTTGAAGGTCTTTTGTTCAAATTTATTTGGGGTTTACTTTTTTTCTTCTAGCAATATCGCATTATAGAGAGGCTGACATCACAGACCTAGTTTGTTTTGAGGGTGGGTTCGAAACAAAAGTTTAAATACTTGTACATAGAGGCTCACACCGGGGACCCACCAGACAGAACATACAAGTCTACATCGGGGACCCACAAGCCATAACATGCCAGAGAGGCTGACATAAGGGCCCCAACAGTAAGACCATACATGGCTACCACGGTGACAGTGGACGCGGCCGAAAAAAGTCCATCACACACACGTTGCACTTACAGAGAAGCTGACACGTCGGACCTAGCAGGCCCAAGCATAGCCCATGAAATTTGCCTATCAGCCACATAGCCCAATATCTTCTAATTAGGCCATTTCGTGGTCTTGTGGCCACCAACCATAGCCCATTCAATTTAGGAGTGAGCCCATGGAATATAAGCCATGATGAATAGGGCATCCGCCCCGAGTTAGTGCAGAATCTTTTTAATTCGGCCTTTATGAGCATTTTTTGTACTCTGAGGCTGACATCTGGGACCCGAAAAAACAATCCAACATACACACGTTTCTTTCAAATAGAGACTGTCAGCTGGGACCCAACATAGACATGTTTCCTGCATAGAGGTGGTTGACATCTGGGACCCAGCAAGTTACCAAGGTCAAAACAACGGACATGGCCAAAATAAAGTCCATCATACACACGTTTCATTTACAGAGAGGCTGATATGTGGGACCCAGCAGTGCGACCTTATATAGATGTTGCATCGAGCAATGTAGAGCGAGAAAAAAGTTTAGCATGTACATGTTTCTTTTAATGAGAGGCGGAAATGGGGTACCCATAAGCGTGAGCTAACGGCAGATTCGTCGAGCAATGCTATCTAGTTCGGAACAGGGTAGCGCTAAAGAAGAAAAATTCCATCATACCCATGATTCTTCTAATGTGAGGCTGACATAAGAGACCCACCAGCGTGAATAAACGGCTGATGCAGCGAGCAAAGCTATCAAGTTCGGAACACAAAGGCGCTACAGAGGGTAAAAAATCCATCATACACACGTTTCTTCTAATGAGAGGATGACATTTGGGGCTCAGGAGGTTGGTTAAACGGTAGATGAGTCGAGCAGCGCTATCAACTCGGAATGGGGTAGCGCCAGCGAAAGAAAAATTCCATCATACACACATTTCTTCTAATGAGAGGATGACATGTGGGTCCTAGGAGGTTGATTAGATGGTAGATGCATCGAGCAACGCCATCAACTTCAGAACAGGTTAGCGCGAGCGAAGGAAAAAAATTCCATCATACACACGTTCCTTCTAATGAGAGGCTGACATGTGGGACCTAGCAGCCTGACTAAATGGCAGACGCCTCGAGCTACGTTATCGAGTTCAAATCGGGGAGGCATGACCTAAAAGTATGGTCCGCTAGAGAGACTTATGTCCGGGACCTACACGCCTCAAAAGACTTCGGCGAGTCAACATCGCACGAGGAAACGAAAATCTTTCTTCTTCCATGCTTCCTCCATGTTTTTAGCAGATCCATCGTAGTAGAGGGCCATGAAACCGCAAAAAAAAAGTTTTCCATTGGCCACGGACGAGCCAAGAATTTCGTCGCGGAAGACACGCCTTCTACGACGACCGTCAGGCAAAGTCGTTGCGGAAGGGAACTTTTCTTGTTAGGATTATGTTAGCAGTTGCTGCATATTTCGATTATGAGATATGGTAGATGGATGTCAAAACTTCATTCCTCAATGGTAATATTGAAGAAGAGTTGTATATGATACAACAAAAGGGTTTTTTCGATCCTAGTGATGCTGACAAGGTATGGAAGCTTCAGCGATCCATCTATGGACCGAAGCAAGCATCCCGGAGTTGGAATCCCGTTTTGATGAGGTGATCAAAGAGTTTGGATTTGTCCAAACTTATGGAGAGGCTTGTATTTCCAAGAAAGTGAGTGGGAGCAATGTGGCATTTCTAATATTATATGTGCATGACATATTATTGATTGGAAATGATATAGATCTTTTAAAAAGTGTTAAATGTTATCTAAACAACAAGTTTTCGATGAAGGACCTTGGTGAAGCATCATATATATTAGGCATTAAGATCTATAGAGATAGATCAAGACACCTAATTGGGCTATCACAAAGTACATACCTTGATAAGATATTAAAGAAGTTTAAAATGGACAGAAGTAAGAAGGGGTTCTTACCTATGTTGCAAGGCAAGACATTGAGTAAGAGTCAAAGTCTGGCTATGGCAGAAGAAAGAGAGATAATGGATAAGATCCTCTATGATTCAGCCATAGGCACAATAATGTATGCCATGCTATGTACAAGACCGGATGTGGCACATGGTATTAGTTTGACTAGTAGGTACCAATCTGATCTAGGTTTGGAACACTGGATAGCGGTAAAGAATATTATTAAGTACTTAAAGAAGAACTAAGGAAATGTTTCTTATGTACGGAGGTGAAGAAGAGTTGGTCGCTAAGTGTTATGTCTACGCTAGCTTTGACACCAATCTGGATGACTCTAAATATCAATCCGGATACGTATTTCTCATGAACGGAGCAACAGTTAGTTGGAGGAGCTCCAAACAACCTGTGGTGGCGGGATCAACAAGGGAGGCGGAATATGTTGCTACTTTAGAAGCGACACAGTAAGCGGTTTGGATGAAAGAGTTCATAACTGAACTAGGTGTGGTTCCTAGTGCGTTGAACCCAATGGTGATCTATTGTGACAACAATGGAGCCATAGCCAATGCCAAGGAACCAAGGTCTCAGAAGAATTCCAATCATATTAAGCGCCGGTTTCACTCCATAAAGTTTTGTAAAGTACATACGGATCTAAATGTAGCAGATCCATTGACTAAAGTTCTCCCAAGGGAAAAACATGATCAACACCAGAACTCCATGGGTGTTAGATTTATCACTATGTAAACTAGATTATTGTCTCTAGTGCAAGCGGGCGACTGCCATGTGAGGCAATAATAAAGTTGTTATTATCGTATTCCAAGTATATGATAGATGTTTATTTTGCATGCTATAATTGTATTGATTGGAAACGTTAATACATGTGTTTTTAATAAACAAATAAAGGGTTCCTAGTTATGGCTCTCTTATAAACTAGCTCATTGATTAACAAGATGATCAAGGTTTCCTGATCATGGACATTAGATGTTGTTAATAATGAGGTCATAGCATTGGTGGAATGATGTGATGAACATTCATCCGAAGTATAGCATTACGATCAAAGTCATTGTGTATAAATTGCTATGACATCATACAAAGTAATTCTAGTCCTTAGACCATGAGATCATGTCAGTCACTAACACTAGAATAGTAACTTGATAACATCAAATGTCACACCGTAAGAGGGTGACTATAAAGGCGGGTTTAGATACTCCGAAGGTGTTATGCAGAGGCTCATGGATCAAGAGTGGGATTTGTCCATCCCGATGATGGATAGATATACTCTGGGCCCTCTAGGTGATATCACATTGAGGCAGCTTGCAAGCAAGTGATGTGATCACTAGAATGTTATATCACGGGAACAAGAAAAGAGTGCATGTCGGTAACGAGATCAAACTAGGTATTGAGATACCGATGATCAAATCTTGGATATGTAATATATCACGAGACAAAGGGATTTAGTTACTAGCGTTAAAGGTTCTCACGATCACAAAAGTCATTTTTGAATGTGTGGGAGTCAGTACGGATCTCCAGGTCTCGCTACTAATTATTGATCGGAGAAGGGTCTCGATCATGTCCGCATTATTCTCGAACCTTAGGGTGACACACTTAAGGGATACCGACACCATTTGGTGCTGTTGAAATAAATCGTCGTGTTGAAAATTGTCTAGCCCTTTCCATCAGTTCAGACTGTTGCGTTACATTGGCTAGTGCATGCAATTCAATATGGTATCAGAGCAGGAGGTCCTAGGATCAAATCCTGGCCAACACAAAAAATAAAAAACAAATATTGCGTCTCCCCAAACAAACATCACAATAGGCCAAAGGGCAAAGACATACGATGAGTGTTTAAATAAATTGCCCAGCTCTTTCCATCAGTTCGAACTTTTGGTTCAGATGGCTAGTGCATCAATTAAATATGGTATCAGAGCCAAGAGGTCTCAAGTTTAAGACCCTGCTCACGCAGTATTAAAAAAAGATTCTGCGGCCTGCACCGAACCCACACTAAGGACTAAAAAAGCCTAGACGTGAGGGGGAGTGTTAAGAATATATTACACGCCAAGCCCTTTACATCAGTTCGGACTTTTGGTTGAGATGGCTAGTGCATGCAATTCAATATGGTATCAGAGCAGGAGGTCCTAGGATAAAATCCTGGCCAACGCAAAAATTAAAGACAAATATTGCGGCTCCCCAAACATGCGTCACAATAGGCCAAAGGGCAAAGACGTAGGGTGAGTGTTGAAATAAATTGTCTAGACCTTTCCATCAGTTCAGACTGTTGGTTGCGTTGTCTAGTGCATGTAATTCAATAGGAGCAAATGTGTTCCAGAGAAAAAGAATTGCAAAGCATTGGAATTATTTCAATGGACAATGATTTTCTTGGGGTGAAATAGCTAAAACTGGTTTTGCATGTGCTATTGAAATGTTGTAGGGGTTTTTATGTGAATGTTTGTAAATTAAAGTAATTGACAAAATTCTAAATAAAAGAGTTTTATTAAATGAGAGTTGCATTAAATTTGGTGGAAATTTAATGCATGTGAGTGGACTTTTGAGTGGAGGCATTTTTATGTGAGTGGAGCTTCCACTACATGAATGTGGAAGAGGTGGGGGCACCTCCCTTGGCCGCCGGCCATGGGAGGGGGCAGCCCCCTCTCCCTATAAAAGGCCCCCTCCCCTCCTCAAAAAGCACACCTCCTCGTGAAGGATCTCTCCCCCCTCTAGAATTATTCCCTCATGGTCTCGAATTAGCGAGATACATGTTCCCGATGGCTTTTCGTCTGGAAGGAGTTGCTGCTTCCGCTGCATCGCTAGAGCGAGGAGGTGGAGGTTGTTCGATGGATGGACGTGTGTGCGAGCACGGATGTGCTGCTAATTTGCGGCGCTGGACTTCCTCTCGATCTTGAGATCGGCAAGCGATTGACTACATCATCCACGAGTCCAATCTTGTTACACTTTGTCGGTCTTCAAGGGTATGTTCTCTATGGATGTATATCCACCCGTTGGTTGTATCTTGGTAGATAAATCTTGGTGCTTAGTAGTTCCCATCATAGGAGTTTTTTGTTTTCTTTGCTGCAAACTCAACAACAAAAGGTAGCATAGTGAGTTTGACTCAGTGTCTGGTAACAGATGTTGATAGAGAAAGGATGTCCTACATCCCCTATGCCTCAGTCATAGGATCTATCATGTATGCAATGCTAAGTACTCAACCTGATGTGGCATTAGCTCTTAGTTTGGCGAGCCGATACCAAAGTAATCCAGGAATGGGTCACTGGACAGCTGTGAAAAATATCCTAAGGTATCTCAAGAGAAAAAAGGATATGGTCCTAGTCTATGGAGGTGATGATTAAGCTCTAAATGTAACTGGTTACATGGATGTGAGCCGGCACTGGGATCCTGATGACTCAAAGTCTCAGACGGGATTTGTGTTTTTGGTGAATGGTGGGGTGATAAGCTAGAAGAGCAAGAAGCAACCGGTAGTTGCATAGTCTACAATGGAGTTGGAATACATCACTACTGCTGATGCGGCGAATGAAGTGTTTGGCTAAGGAATTTCGTCATTGAACTAGGAGTTGTTCCAAGTGCGCAAGCCCCCGTGACAATCTATTGTGACAACAGGGGTGCTATTGCAAATGCAAAGGAACCAAGGACTCATTCCATGGCCAAACACATCAAGCTACGGTTTCATGTCATCCGACAGAACGTTGACGAAGGTGAAATCAAGATTTGCAAAGTACACATGGATCTGAATGTTGCAGATCCTCTGACTAAAGCTCTCCTATAATCCAAGCACGAACGACACCGAGATGTTATCGGTGTTAGGTTCCTTCATATTGTAAACTAGATTAATTTGTACTCTAGTGCAAGTGGGAGACTGAAGGATATATGCCCTAGAGGCAAATAATAAAGCATACTATTCGATATATCTCTTATGTTCATAATATGTTTCATACTATGCTATAACTATATTAATACGAAACATTAATACACGTGTGGTATGTAAACAAACTGTGTCTCTAGTTACCTCTAGCGAACTAGCTCATTGGTCAGGAGGATGATCTAGTGTTTCGAGATCATGGGCATTTATGCCAACTGACAATGAGGTCATTTCATTAGTTGAATGATGTGATAGATAAACATCCGATAGTTGTATGTTAATGAGATCTAGTTACAAAGTTCACCATTGATGATAAACACAGAAAACCTCGCAACCTGATCCTTAGACTGTGAGATAATGCAAATCACCATTCTGGAAGGAGCTTAGATGGTATCAAGTATCATACCGTAACTGGATGATCAAAAAGGTGCCAGTTAGGTTTCCCAAAGGGGCGTGTAGAGGAGTACATATCAAGACCAGGATTTGCCAGTCCATGTAACGGATAGATACATCTGTGGCTATCTCGGTGACATTGCATTAACGAAGCTTGCAAGCGTGTGACTTGGTCACAGAATGCAACAACACGGGAACAAGTAAACAAGTTCATCAGTAACGAGATCGAACTAAGGTATGGAGATACCAAAGATAAGGTCTCGGATGAACTAGGTATCAAGTGGCAAAGGGAACAGGAAATGATGTTTACGGTTCGAGCGATAAGATTTGTGGAATACACTGGGGTCATCATGGGCATCTAGGTCCCGCTGATGATCATTGATATGAGAGAGCTCTCAATCATGTCCGGAGTGTTCCCAAACCAAAGGATGTCACGCTTAAGAGCGGGGATGCTTAAGGATAGATGTGGTATCGTAGGAGAAATAGAGAGAGAAACCGGAATAGTTTTGGGTAACATCCGATGTTGATTGTAGGGGGTCTAGAATGTGTTCCGAAGTGAAGGAATATAATAATATGTGTATTTTATGTTAATTGGTGAATTAATATTAAAATATACATTTTATTTTATTTTTATGGGCAACCCATTGCTAATGGGCCTCACCCGGAGGGGAAGCCCAAAGGGGCAAGGCGCCTAGGGAGGAGGGCCAGCCGGCCAGGGATTAGAGGGCCTCCCAAGTGGGGCCCACCTAGGGCCAACGGCTACCCCTTGGTGGACGGCGGGTGTGGGCATTAGTCCACACGACCTACCCCTTGGGTGGTGCCCCTCCCCTCCCACTATATAAAGGGGGTCACCTCGTAGCCTTTGGGATCATCCCATTCTCTCGTTCTCTCTCTGTCTCTCATTTCCATTGAGGACTTCTCCGTAATATTGGAGACAAACTCTAGGGTTTTGAGTTCTCCACCTTCACACTAATGTCATGTGATCTTTGGTCTGCCAACTTCCTCTTCCGCTGCTCGGCTGGATCGGAGCCTGGGAGACGCCGCCTACACTAGACGTCTGTAGTACTTCGGAGGCACCACACTTGGGGTGCTTGGAGCTTCGCGTCTTCATCAACATACACATTCCTTTGTAAGGCGTTCATCGGTATTCAAGGGTATGAATACCATCTTCCTTTTATGTTACTTATGTCTACATAGTATAGATCTTGGTATTAGTGTTCGCGTAGTTAGAATTTTTTTGTTTTCTGCTACGGAACCCTACAAAGGATTCCTTAAATAGGGCGGCATCGGGCCTCTTCCCCAGGTTCATGGGTGGGAAGGGTCACCACAATGCCACTCCTCGAGGTCCCGGTCTATACGGCTTCTTTTTGGTGGACTAGGTCTTGGACGCTAGACGCTTGTCTATCCACTAGTAAAGTGGCCTTCCCTTTCCCCGTTTGTCTTCGTCCAGCTCCACTAGCTGTCTACTTAACACTTAAACGACAAGGTCGAGCGCCTGCCATGCTGAGGTCATCTATCCTTCCCTTGTGGAAAAGGTGGTGGACCGACTCTTCCTTTACCGAGGCAAATAGAGGGCACGGAGACATTGCGCCCCTTGTTAGGACTCGCTTCGACCGCTGGCCGCCCGGTGAAGTTACCAATAAGCCCCGGAATGTACTCCAGAGCATTTGAAGTTGGGTTCCATGGTGGAGCCCTGCAGGGCAGTGTACTTTACTCTAGAGGACGTTTCTTGGTGATGGGGAGCCTCACGAGGAGACATCCACCCGTGCCACACTCCAGAGGCATATAGGCCTCCTATTTGTTAGGCTCTATCAGGCACTGGGCCCGCCAACCGACGAAGGGTGGCACCCCGGTTGCCAGGACCCTGATAGTAGCCCTCGAGTGCTTGGCTTGCAAGAGTGCTCCGAGGGACTCGAAGAGGCAAGCAGCCTAGGATGGTTAGCGGGCCCCAGCATTCTCCCGGTCAACATAGGCCCACCACGCCCTCAACCTGGCCATGGAGTTGAAGCATCCGTGAGTTCTCGACTACGAATCTCGGGCATGTTACCCTTGCCTCTGGAGTTGTCCCCATGACGCGACGATGCGTGGGGCCTAGCAGTTATATCACGTGCCGGACGCAGCGATACGTCCTTTCAACTGGCCCTACTTATATCAGGGTGTGGGCACGTGACCTTCTCACTCCACGCCGTGATTCCCTTTCTTCTCTGCTGCGCGCTCGTGCGAAATATTATCACCCCAATGGTGCCCAAGCGCTTCTTAGCCACCGAGAAGGGCAAGGCCGTGGCGGCGGCAGCGGAGGAAACCCCTACGGCCAATCGGAGCCATGGCCGGCCGCAGGGTAACGGCCTCTCCGCACCCCGAGGTCGATGCGTGCCTTCAGGAAGAGCCTCTGTCCAGGACACTCCGGAGGCGGGGAGGACGACTCCAGGGGCACGCAGTTGGGTGTGCGCGGGCTACGACTACCTGAGCCACCATTCTATCCCGGGGATCAACCCGAGTTGAGTGCCGTCTCGATCCGGGATCAAGGTTGAAGGAGAATACGAACCCGAGAAGGTCACCGACTTTGTTCTTGTTCTGAATGACGATGACTAGTCTACTAGGGTACGGCTCCCATCGCGCTTTGCTCTCACCACGGGGGCCCATCTCCATGGGTCCGTGCAACTAAGGCACCTTAACGGTTTTCGTGGGAGCTTCTCGCTGCACCTTAATGGTTGAGACTCTAAGTGGAGAGTGATGTAGTAAATGGAAGTCTTCCCCACGAGGGAAACTCGAGGGTTTAAATATCGAACTCTCGGGGAGTTGTGTGTAAGAGAATGATCCTCTTTGTTCTTCATCAAGCAACCTACAAAATAGTTGTAGATTGTTTTGTGCGCTCAACCTCACCAAGTGTTTTCAAGCACAAGGTGTTGCAAGTATGAGAAATGTTATTGTATTTTCGGATTTAATTAGTACTGAAAATAAAAGTGATGTAGATGTGTTGGATAGTGTTTTCTTATTGTTTAAAATGGACCAGGGTTCATGGTTTCGCTTATTCACTCTCTCTTTGAGTTGTGGTGGGCACGGTACACTCTAGTTGACACAATATTGGTGCAACATGTTAACGTATGGATAGCAATTCATATGGGCATCATGTCCTAACATTGATATGTTATTTCTAACAATTCACTTATACTCCACTAGAAAGGGGGGGGGGGTCTCCAAGAAATCTAGTATTAAGATCAATTTCAGAGTATAGCATTAAGTTCTATGACATGAAGTTAAAATAAGAACATACTTGATCTAGTCTAAGCATGGTATTTTCTTTATCCCTAGTGAGGCAACTAAGTAAGGTAAACACCCAAGTGATTCGCATGTTTTACTATCCTACCCGCAAGATCACCCCCGTTGCTCCAACTAATGCACACTTTCCCCCACACACGCTCCCATGTACAAGTTTGATCAAAACAAGTAAATAAGAACAGGGTACATGATATGCATCTATTCATATACTTCCAATACTGAACAATTGCAATCTCAATTATCAACTATATAAAGATCCACCACATAGGTAATACAAATATGACCGTAATCATGTTATGTAGCTCATATGGTTCTAATACAATCGAGATCATGAGAGAGAGATACAATAGCTACTACCACAAACACGTGGTCCAGGGGTGGACTAATCCCCCTTCATCAGGGTGAAGGTACTGGAATCGTTGGAGGAGGTGGATATTACACCGGTAGCGCCCAGCCGGAGTTTCCCCCTCCAATCTTCTGCCTCCTGCCTCTCTATTTCGTGTTTCTGTCTTCTGCGGCGCTCCTTGATGACCCACAAGTATAGGGGGTGTATCGCAGTATTTTCGATAAGTAAGAGTGTCGAACCCAACGAGGAGCAGAAGGTGCTGGCTAGTGGGATGGATCAGGAATTCTCTGCAAATACTTAGCAAACGGATTTTTAGGGGTTTTTGATAATGCAAGTAAATAAAGTACGAGTAAATAAAAGACAATACGAATAAACGCAGCAAGTGGCCCAATCCTTTATTTAGCAAAGGACAAGCCGGTTGTATTACTTAAGATGACTAAACGTTCTCGAGGACACACGGGAATTCTGTCAAGTGCTTTCGCTTCATATAGTTGATTTCTTCTTTAGTTTGCTAAGTGTTGTGTGGCTGAACCTATGCTAATGTACCGACCTTCCTAGGACTAATACATACTTGTGATTATACTCCTTGCAGACATCCGTAAGTACAAGAAAGTAATTAAGGTAGAAACCTAACCACAGCTTTAAACTCTAAGACCCTAACGTCCCTTGTGCAATGGTTTCCTAACGGAGGTTCAGGTTTCTGTCACTCCGGCAACCCGTACGATTAGTAGCCAAATACACAATGCATTCCCCTAGGCCCATATAGGTGAAGTGTCATGTAGTCGACGTTCACATGACACCACTAGAAGAAGTACACCACAACTTAAATATCAAACTATTGAATCTTTCTCAACACAATTTCACTACTAACAACATGACTTCTCCCATGTCCTCAAGAACAAAACGAACTACTCACAAAACATCATATGGATCATGATCAGAGATGGAATAATGATGTATAACAATCTAAACATAAACCATAATTCAATGGTTCCACTCAATAGCATCAACTACAAAGAGCAATCAACACCGAGATAGTTTCCCCTAAGAACTATGCAAGATTCAACCCAATTGTTACAGCGATATGGAGATGGTGATGATGGTGCTGGTGGAGATGATGGTGGTGATGATGATGACGGTGATCCCGATGAAGTCCCGCTTGATGATGGTGATGATGGTGATGATGGCGATGATCTCCCCTCTCCGGGAAGGAATTCCCCTGGCAGAATTCTGTCTGCCAGAGAGATCTTTCTCTCTCGGTGTTTTCCGCCCCACAGAGGTGGCAGAATCTTTCTGTGGTCGCTCCCCCAGGTATTAGGGTTCCGTGGAGATAATATACGCTAGAGGGGAGAGCTAGAGGTGGATCAGGGCGGCCACACCACCAGGTGGTGTGGCCCAGGGTGGCCCGCCCTAGGGGGTGGTGTGGGCCCACTGTGGCCCATCTCCCCTCCTCCTTCTGGAAGTCTTCGTCTTCTGGAAAAATAGGATTTTCCATATATTTTCCCGGATTTTTTGATCTTCGCGAATTTTTCCTCCAAACAGTACCTTTTCCATCAGAATCCTGACTGCAGTGGTCCATGCTCCAAAAGTCATCAACCATGCAAAAACAGATGAAATAACATAAGTATCATCTCTTAATATGAAATATATCAATGAATAATAGTGAATTATGATATAGAATAGCGATGCAAAATGCACGTATCAACTCCCCCCAAGCTAAGACTTCGCTTGTCCCCAAGCGAAAGTAAGCTCAATAAACATGGCCTCAGGTTTATGGAGTGAAGAATCGATAAAAAAATACGGACAAGAAACATCACATTCATCAATACATAAGTCATAATAGAACACAACTCACTATTATATAACTTAACTTGCAATAAGTAAAGGAAACACAATAAAGATACATAAAGTGAATCATAATTGGTAATGGCAAACTTAGCTCTTGGTCGAAGAATAGTTGATAATTTGCTGGAGTTCACAAATAACTGGTTTTTAAAGATAGCTTTCAAAGTAGTAGACACTAAGATAAGAGCAAAGTGCAAAACAAGGAACTAAGAAACATGATTGAATAAATCGTCATATGAATGAATGAAACACAACAACTCAAAATACTTGCTGAGATAGAAGGGAATAGGTTTACTGACTCAATTAAAAAGTAAAAGAAAGGCCCTTCGCAGAGGGAAGCAGGGATTCCAAGTTTCATAAAGAGCTTCCAAAAATCATGGTACTTACTAGCTTTCAGCTCTCATTGCCCCTATCATAGGCATCTTTAGGTGATTAATGTTAAAGTGACACAACTAAGAGGATATGCTTGACAAGTTATAAGTTGAAATCTCATGCCCCTTACTTACAAGTACCGAACCTCATGCTACTCAACTTCAGTCACAAGTAAGCTCTTGTCATTGTAAATACATATGTCTCATAAAGAACCGCCAACGGGGCACCCCTTGCACATGATACAGGAGCGATCCCATAATCAAAATAACAAGGCAAGCAGAAAATGAGCATCTCAGCGATCCTTTTATTTGCTATTTGCATAGGTTTTTATTGAGGATGCTTCATAGAGTGCCCATTATGGTTATGCTGCAAGTTTCCACCATGATTAGGCATGGCTTAGGCTAGCGGCCCAGGTATTTCTCTAACACACATATAAACTCCATGATCTTACAAGTTCCCCTTTTATTTCACACCGCCAGGATCCATGAGCAAAAGAATCATGATATCAACGGAATATAAGTGCAAAGTTGAAAGCGTTCCCCATGATACATGGTTCTGCTAACTTCAACTTATAAAGCGCAAGCATATACGCAACAAAGATGGACGCAATGGTTCAAGTTTATTAATTGCAAGAAAATAAAAGTGTGCTATCAAGTTCGTGAGAGCTTTAATCACTAATTTTCTCATAACAAGTTTAATTTGGAAGGTAGATAAAAACATGAATTTACTTGGAATAGTAATAATGTTAATAGGTAGGTATGGTGGACACAAATGGCATAGGTTTTGGTTTAAGGATTGGATGCACGAGAAGCATTCCCTCTCAGTATAGGTTTTTGGCTAGCAAGGTTGGGTAGCAAGCATAAGAGTTGAAGGAAACAAACAAACATATAAGTGATAAAAACAAACATGCAATCTTCCTCAGAAGCACAAAAGATCTTAACTAGAGAATACTAAACTTATGAGCAAATCAAGAAAGAAAATTGATGAGATTATATTTCTTAGAGTACTTTTTATCTTTTCATTCAACTCTCAAAAATAGTGTTGCTACTGACCGAGCCAGGTTTGCCAAAACCAACTAAATTAACTCAATGATCCCAAAGTGATACCAATACTAATGACAAGATCAATCATATAACCACGAATTGAAAACTAATATAAGATATGCAAAAAAGTAAATGATAGAAGTTCACATTAATATTCCATAACGGCAACTCACACCAAGGGATACATAAGTAACGAGAGAGGGAACACTTCCATAATGCAAACCATCCTACATGATAACTTCTCTATTCATGATATGACTCTATGATATGTTGCTAACGTATCTATAATTTTTGATGTTCCATGCTTGTTTTATATCTACTTTCTTATGTTTTGTCCACACTTTGGAGTACTTTTACACATTTTCTGGAACTAACCTATTAACAAGATGCCACAGTGCCAGTTGCCTGTTTTCTGCTGTTTTTGGTTCCAGGAAAGTCAGAAAATCAATATTCTCGGAATTGGACTGGACAAAAGCCAAAGTCGATATTTTACCAGAAGACTCACGGAGCCAGAAGACGAGACGGAGAGGGGCCACAGGGTGGACACACCATGTGGTGGCGCGGGCTAGCCCTGGCCGCGCCACCAGGTGGTGTGGGCCCCCTGGCCACCCACCAACCTTGCCTCTTCGCCTATAAGATGCCTCCCGATGCAAAAACCCTAAATCGTCAAGCCTCCAGCCACGAAAAGTTCTGGAGCACCGCTGCCACCGAAGGGGAGATTCGGGGGATAGAAAGTCTCTGTTCCGGCACCCTGCCGGGACGGGGAAGTGCCCCCGGAGCCATCTCCATCAATCTCCACCGCCATCTCCATCATCGTTGCTTATTCCCATGATGAGGAGGGAGTAGTTCTCCCTCGAGGCTAAGGGTTCTACCGATAGCTATGTGTTTATCTCTCTCTATGCATGATCTTATTGAGATCATGAGCTTGTAATCTATAGATCTACCTTCCTACTCAAGTGCTTTAATATATCTCTGCTCTCACCATGTGTGTGAAGTTGACAGTGTGCACACCATGGTGGCACTTAGGCTAGAGATTACAAATACTTGTTATGAGATATATTTGGAGTTGGATGTCTTTCTAAAATTGTGGTGTTTGTTGGAACCATCTAGTGCTCAAGGTGACTGTGTGGGGTTATCTAGATGCGGAAAGCAAACTTTGAGGTGTGCTGTTATAGCCCTACCATCGATTAGAGTGTTCAACCGGAGAGTAGTTCAGAGTAGTATCATAAAGAAGAATATATTTATATGAGAGTGTTCACTAGTGAAAGTATGATCCCTAGGCCTTGTTTCTAAGCACTGAAACACCATTTGCTATTAGATCTATTACAAGTTTGCTTGCTTCTTTATCTTTATTTCAGTTTTCCTTTAGTCTTTTCCACGCCATCAAGCTATTTTCTATCACCATTACCACTTGTATTTCACTATCTCTTCGCTGAACTAGTGCACCTATACACACCTAACAAGTGTATTGGGTGTGTTGGGGACACAAGAGACTTCTTGTATCTTGATTGCAGGGTTGCTTGAGAGGGGATACCTTGGGTGATCCACTTAAGGTAAAACTTGTTGTTGTTCTACAAACCTCTGCACTTGGAAGCCCAACACCTGTCTACAAGAATAGAAGTGCTTAGACATCAAGCTATTTTCTGGCGCCGTTGCCGGGGACTAAAAGAAGAAGAAGCTCCCACGTCAACCACGCACCAGCACTCTACTAAAAAGGTAAAAAGATAGAAGATAGTGATGTGATACCGCGGCAGTCCCCCAAGCTATTTTCTTTGGACACCATTATTGCTAATGCTATGGAAAAGTCTAAGCTTGGCGAAGCTAGTTTTTATGAAAATAATCTTTTTAGTTCCCCAGCTTTGGAAGATAGCTATTCTATTGCTTATGATGATACCAAACCTCCAATATATGATGATTATAATGATGAATATGATATTTTCAGTCCACCTTCTATTGAGGAGAAAATTAATGGTTACAATATGCCTCCTATATTTGATGATTATGGTGATGAGAATAATAATTATAGCTATTTTGTTGAATTTGCTCCCACCACAATTAATAAGAATGACTATGCTTATGTGGAGAGTAATAATTATTATATGCATGTGGCTCATGATAAGAATGTTTTATGTGATAGTTATATTGTTAATTTTATTCATGATGCTACTGAAAGTTATTATGAGAGAGGGAAACATGGTTTTATGTATCTCAACAATATTAAGTTTCCCCTCTTTATGTTGGAAATTTTGAAGTTGCACTTGTTTTGCTTTCCTATGCTTGTTGCTTTGTGCTTTCATGACTTGTTTCTTTACAAGATTCCTATGCATAGGAAGTGGGTTAGACTTAAATGTGTTTTGAATTTGCTTCTTGATGCTCTCTTTTACTTCAATTCATATTTCCTATGAGAGCATCTTCTCAAACTATCATGCCTAACTTAAAGGCGTTAAAGAAAAGTACTTATTGGGAGATAACCCAAAAGTTTTAGATGTGTCTTGGAAGTTATTACTTCAGTAATAACCACTCCTTATCCTTTTTATTTGCTTTTTGTGCCAAGAGTAACCTCTAATGAGAGAGAAGTAAAGATTGGGAAAGCTGCTGTCCCGAAACAGATTTCTGTGCTTCACCGTAAAAATTCGTGTAAAATGTTTGTACGTCCTTTTGAGGCGTGAATTTTTGTGCTTCAGCCCAAGGTTGTTATCTAACTTTTGTTAGATTAGCACTTTTTTATTTTAGCAACAGAAGGTCTTCGCAAAAATTCGTCTTTACCTGCTGGTCTGTTTTGACAAATTTCTGCCATTATTTGCATTTGCTTCTTGTTGGTTCCTTTTTAAGTTCTTTTGGGGAATTGAGCTTTTTGAGGGAAGTGCTACAGTAGCTAGTGTTCTAATGGAATTTTTATTGGTGTTGGATTTGAACCTAAAAGACTTATTATCTTGAGTGCACTAATGTTGCTAATAAAGTTTGTGTGAAGTTTTGTATCAAGGAAAAATTTCAGGTGTATGGAAGGAATGAGTAATGAGATGAAGAATGGACTAAAGCTCAAGCTTGAGGATGCCACGCGTGTCACCCCAAGAAATATCCAAGAAGTACAAGCGTCAAAGCTTGGGTATGCCCAAGGCATCCTCTTCTTCATCAATAAAAATCCCAGGTTTCTTCCAAACACTTCATTTTTATTATTTCATGCACAGTTGTGTTGTTCTTGGAGCGTCTTCTTTTTCATTTTCGTTTTGGTTTTTCGTTTTCTTGGTTTTCTTAGTTTTCTGAATAAATTGGTTGGACCCCCTCTTTCATACATTGGTTTTCAAATAGTTTGGTTAGGATTGGAAAATATTAGGAAAGTTCATGTTTAAGTGGTAAAGAGAGCTTGTTTTTAACTGTGGCCTATGCTTTGTCATGCCATGCTCGATATTGTTTTGGCTTTATGCTTTGTATTCTTTGTTGTAGCATGACTTGTTGTAAACAATTGAGATTGCTCAATGTGCCTTGGAAGGATCATGCGTTGTTTTAGCATATTAAAGCATAGTATTGTGGTATTCTCCTTTGATGCTTTATTTGGGTTGACTTGGCGCATGCTCACACCATGTTATGACTATCCCAAGTCACCATAGCCTTTATGATCCTTTAGTTTTCAACTTGTAGTATCACTTTATGCTTTGATCAATGATGTTTTGGGGCTCTGCATGATTATGGCCATTATTGCTCTCTTAGTTTGTCGCTCACAGTCTTTTGCTAGCCTCCACAACCAAGTATGAGTTCTACTCATGCATCCAACTCCTAAAACCAAGTTATTCCAAAAGAGTCCACCATACCTACCTACTAGTATATACTATTCCAAGTATATTCATGTTTTTAGCTACCTTCCGAATTAAACTTGTTATGAGAAAACTAGTGATTAAAGCTCTTACAAACTTGATGGCACACTTTACTTTTCTTGCCCTTAATAAAATTGAACCATTGTGTCGTCTATGTTTTATATGCCTACACTTAGATGTTGGGAATTAGCAGAACCATGCTGTCATGGGGAACGCTTTCAACATTGCACTTGTACTTTGTACCTAGTTGATATCATGCTCTTTTGTCTATGGATGTCGTCGATGTGAAATGAAAGGGGAGATTGTAAGTCCATGGAGTTATGTATGTGTGTTAGAGAAACGCCTAGGTTGCAGGTCTAATCCATGCCTAATCATGGTGGAAACCTGCAGCGTAACCATAATGAGCTGTCTATGAAGCATTCTTCTTAAAAAAAAGAGACAGATATTGAGAAAAAGAAAAAAAGAAAAAAAAGAGATATGAGAAAAGAGGAAAGAGAGAAAAAAGCACCATATTCCCATGGTAAATAAGAAGATTGCTGATATGCTCGTTGTCTGCTTGCCTTGTTATTTTGATATGGGGATTCTTACGTATCATCGGGCAAGGGGTACCCCATTGGCGGTTCTCTATGATACACATGTACTTACAATGACAAGAACTTACCGGTAACTAAACTTGAGTAGCATGAGGAGCGACCCTCGTATTCAAGGGACATGAGATTTCCAACTTATACTTCGTCAAGCATATACTCCATAGTTTGTTCACTTTAACCTTAATCACTTCAAGATGCTTATGATAGGGGCAATGAGAGCTGAAAGCTATTAAGTACCATTATTTTTGGAAGCACTTTATGAAACTTGAATCCCTACTTCCTTCTATGAAGGCATTTCTTTTACTTTTATGTTGAGTCTCCACTTTCTATCTTTATGCACTTACTTTGAGAGCATAGTGGCCATTCATAGTTCTATGTGCATTGTCCCAAAACTTGTTGATTGATGCATAACTTGATATTGCTTCTTCATAAACTACTTGTATCTAGTCACTCTTATAAATTTTGAAGGTGTCCTATGCATTTATGTTTGCTACTCTATGAGGGACAAGCTGAATGCCACTATGCTATATTTTATTTATGTGAAACAAACAAACGTCTTGCAAAGCATTTTTATTCGTGAATCTTTTGTTTTTGTCTTTTCATGTTGCAACATAGTTGCTTTGCCTTATTGTTTGAAATGTGTCTTTCATGTTATGATTGAAGTACTATGATCCCAGCTATCAATGTTTTACAAATACTTTGATCAAGTTTATGATGGTGCATGTCACCTCAAAAATTATTCTTTCTTTTTATCACTTACCTACTCGAGGACGAGCAGGAGTTAAGCTTGGGGATGTTGATACGTTGCTAACTTATCTATAATTTTTGATGTTCCATGCTTGTTTTATATCTACTTTCTTATGTTTTGTCCACACTTTGGAGTACTTTTACACATTTTCTGGAACTAACCTATTAACAAGATGCCACAGTGCCAGTTGCCTGTTTTCTGCTGTTTTTGGTTCCAGGAAAGTCAGAAAATCAATATTCTCGGAATTGGACCAGACAAAAGCCAAAGTCGATATTTTACCGGAAGACTCACGGAGCCAGAAGATGAGACGGAGAGGGGCCACAGGGTGGCCACACCATGTGGTGGCGCGGGCTAGCCGTGGCCGTGCCACCAGGTGGTGTGGGACCCCTGGCCGCCCATCGACCTTGCCTCTTCGCCTATAAGATGCCTCCCGATGAAAAAACCCTAAATCGTCAAGCCTCCAGCCGCGAAAAGTTCCGCAGCGCCGCCGCCACCGAAGGGGAGATTCGGGGGACAGAAAGTCTCTATTCCGGCACCCTGCCGGGACAGGGATGTGCCCCCGGAGCCATCTCCATCGATCTCCACCACCATCTCCATCACCGTTGATGATTCCCATGATGAGGAGGGAGTAGTTCTCTCTCGAGGCTAAGGGTTCTACTGGTAGCTATGTGTTCATCTCTCTCTATGCATGATCTTATTGAGATCAGGAGCTTGTAATCTATAGATCTACCTTGCTACTCAAGTGCTTTAATAGATCTCTGCTCTCCCCATGTGTGTGAAGTTGACAGTGTGCACACCATGATGGCACTTAGGTTAGAGATTACAAATACTTGTTATGAGTTATATTTGGAGTTAGATGTCTTTATGAAATTGTGGTGTTTGTTGGAACCATCTAGTGCTCAATGTGACAGTGTGGGGTTATCTAGATGCGGAAAGCAAACTTTGAGGTGTGCTATTATAGCCCTACCATCGATTAGAGTGTTCAACCAGAGAGTAGTTCAGAGTAGTATCATAAAGAAGAATATATTTATATGAGAGTGTTCACTAGTGAAAGTATGATCCCTAGGCCTTGTTTCTAAGCACTAAAACACCGTTTGCTATTAGATCTATTACATGTTTGCTTGCTTCTATCTTTATTTCAGTTTTACTTTAGTCTTTTCCACGCTATCAAGCTATTTTCTATCACCATTACCACTTGTATTTCACTATCTCTTCGCTGAACTAGTGCACCTATACACCTGACAAGTGTATTGGGTGTGTTGGGGACACAAGAGACTTCTTGTATCTTGATTGCAGGGTTGCTTGAGAGGGGATACCTTTGATCACTTCCTCCCTGAGTTCGATAAACCTTGGGTGATCCACTTAAGGGAAAACTTGCTGCTGTTCTACAAACCTCCGCACTTGGAGGCCCAACAACTGTCTACAAGAATATAAGTGCGTAGACATCAAGCTATTTTCTGCCGCCGTTGCCGGGGACTAAAAGAAGAAGAAGCTCCCACGTCAACCATGCGCCAGCACTCTACTAAAAATGTGGGGCCCCCGGATTAATCCTCCGAGAATCCCTGTTATGCATACAACCACGATCTCATGTTCAGTTAGTCGTGGCACATAACCGACAAGTATCATTACAACATCTGAGGTATACCAAAATACAAGACTTACATAAATGCCATTATGGCTATGCCATCTTCAGTAGTGAAACATCATCACGCGTAGAGCCCCAGCATGCCTCAACCTACAAGCAACTGACTGGGAAGACGTCCTAGCTCGCATAGTCATCGACTTCACCTCTTCTTGATATCTGACCAAGTTAATAGCCAGGGACCATGCCAGTGAGTACTTTGAATCTACTCGCAAACCACCTTAAGATAGCAGTAATAATAACAAGAGGATATGCATTATGGTTGTGGTAGTAGGAGGGCTCCAAGAGAGGTTCTTTTCTCAATTAGTTTCTCTTTTAGATATAGCATCTACATATCTTTGTTGAAAAACTTCTGTAAAACATTTTGGAAACCATTTTAAACATTAGGACTGGGTCACCCATTTGTTCCTTTCTCACGGTCGTCCCACGACCAAACTCCTTTCTCCTCCTTCCGACCATCCCATGGTCAAACCTTTCTCCGTTACAACCATCCCATGGTCAAAACATTTCCAAAGCCATTTCTTTTCAGAAATCCTTTTTGAAAACAAAACCAGCACCGCTCTACAGAAGTTTGTCCAACTCGTCCTTAACCACGGACACGGGTATTTGAATAGATTTACACTCTGCAGAGGTTATACACTTTACCCACATCATCCGGGTACACTACCCTGATCTACAACAATCGTGGGTCGAGTAACCGTTCAAGATTCTCCGGATGCCCACTCCAATATAAGTGCCTACCCTATGAGTGTTAATCCCCTCAAAACCGAGACGTCGGGTACCGAGGACCAACCGGAGCGCCTTTTCCACTTATCGAGTTTGCGCTTTCATTGAGGGGCCCATAGTGACGTGTGTAGGTACGCAGACCCTTCGATCCTTCTCCCGGTCGATGTTCCACATGGAACGTTTTTCCAGAGAAGGCCCACCCTCTAGGGAGTTCATCCCCTGTAGTAGTTGCGAGGCAGCTTACACCAGAATAGACAAACATCGAATCCAGCCCTGTCCCATTCCAGAGGAATGTGGTTGCACAGGGTTAAGTTGTTATAGCTAAACTGCAAAAAACCGGGTGCGTTTTTGTAAACCTTTTTCCTCTAGCATTTCGTAAAACAAAACCTTTTGTCTTTCTCAGCAACTCTTGGGAGGTCCCACCTCACCAAGGTTTTATCATAAAACATTTGGTAAAACTTTTTCCAGGGTCTTCCCATCTTCTAACTTTACTTTGGCTGAAACAGGGTCTCCAAGAGGGGTATGGTGCATTACACCATCTACCATACTAGGGACAAGTAGGTGTCGTCGAGGGGGTTGTACTTAATAGTACAAAAGAGTAATAGTTTGGAGGAGCCAAACCATTACCGTATATATATACATCAACATATAGTAAAACGATGCAGTTTTAATAAATAGAAGATAAAACATGCATAAGTAAAACCGTAGGACAAGGTTTATGAGCAAAAAGGTGGCTTGCCTGAGGATCAGCAATATGGCAATATGTCCCTGGACTTCTTCATAGAATACCCAATAATACCAATAAAAACCATCTCCTTCCGCTCTCCGATATAATCGCAACTATCGTCGATAGGGAACACATGCAAACAAACAAAAGGGCACAATCAATACAAGGCATACAATCACCAATACAGTACAACAAGCAACTGAATAATACCAAACTAATATTTATATGTTTTTATTTTGGTTTAATAGTACATCCCAATAAAGGACGACCATACTTGTTCAACTTATCTCTTTCAACTTGGATACCATGAGGCTCGTTAACAGATAAGGAAAAGTGGATCCACTACCAAATACGTTGTGGAGCCATGTTCTCCGGGGTAAATACAGGTTTTAGGGTTCTTGGGATGGGTTCTTGCTGCCCATTCATTTCCTATTAATAAGGAGATATGTAAAGCCAGTCATTCTATTAAAGAGAACTTCTAGTGGCAAACCCGGCTAGATAACAAAACAATGAAATAGCACGCCACTATGGTGAGAAATCTTTAAGATGAAATCTTACTGATTCGACTCGTGGACCTTTGGAAAAGAGTAGTGGCCTTCTAACAAAGGTGAAAACAACCTCAAAATACCTTGTTGAGGGAATGCTATGATAGCAGCTTACAAAACTTCTTTTGCTCAATCAATTCTTAGCGCCAGGACTGGCTTAGGTAGTCTTTGTGTACAATCTCTCGTCGACCTACCCTATCTCAGGTTCTAGCACGCTAAAAGCATTGATAGAATCGTACCACGATTGCTTTCCTTAGTCTTGAACGCCCCACTCGTGTCAGCTCGAATTATACAACCTGGCCACGCACCAAACCTTAGTACGCGCCGCGCCATTACTCTCCTATTCCAGTGGGAATTATGATAGCTGGGCCAGCTGACTTGCACAGAAAGACCCCTATTGTTTTGTAATTTGGCGCCCCATCTTTTTATTGACTGTTGAAAAGAGATAGAGTCGCCTCGCTATGACTCAAAGATGGTCAAAAAGCTAATAGATGGGCCACAAAAGGTAGAGGAGAGGGGGCAAGAAGAGTAGACTTACTACTGGATACAAGATAGATATCCGAACGGAACGGATTCGAACTTCTCCTAGAAAAGTTTCCGGTGCAAAATTCAAAAAAATGAGTAATTCAAAGGAAAAAAGCATTTGAGGCATGCGCCGGACTAAAGAGACTGATTCCTTTCTCCAGGACCATTTCATTGATTGCAAAGAGAATCCTGCACTCTCTTTGCAATTTGCTTGTTCCCGAATCTAGTGTAGTCTTATGTTCCTGATATCTGCATATGTGTCTGTATCTGCCGATCCGACAACTCTTGCTTGAAATTAATAGAAATGAGGCGGAGCTACCTCGCTACCATATTGCCGCTGCATCCCCAGGCCTTGATAAAAGATCGAGAATGACTTCTCGTATCTAGTGGACTTATCACACCTAGAGCTCAAGACGAAAGAGTTTGGTAGTAGATGTTGTTTATCCAATCCTACCGTCTTGGACTAACCATCCCTTAGAGGGTATTGTTAAAAGATCCTCGATTCCTAACGAAATCGATGTAGTAGTGGCTTGATGGAAGCCCAGAGTCTTTAGTTGATCCATGGGAAACATATGCCAATATACACCATTCATGATAACTTTCTCACGACTGTCACGCATGCAGCTAAATTACCTCAATTTTATAGAGAAGCTTTAGCACACTGCGAACACCCTTTAATTCAAATCAATCAATTTATATCTTGCTTGGATAGCTTAGGCTTTTCCTTCCTCACAACAAAACCTAAAGCCATTTCGCATTCCCCTTCTAGCTTACCTACAACTGTACCGGAGTGGATATGATCTCCCCCAGACATACGGGGTTGGGGAAAGCTTGAACCCATGTCCTACAGTGATGGATATAAGCGCAATTAACAGCAGCCGAAGCCGTGATTTGTATGGTATGACTTGCCCTCAATGTCCGGTTGGTTGGTAAGTCACTAAATCCCTATCTCCTGGTGGTCGATCGCAAAAGATCACTTTCTAGCCTCTTTGGCAAACAGAGGTGAGTGAATTACTCTTACTCGGAATGGGGATAAATCCCTGAATGGAAATTCCCCGCACAGAGTAGGTGAACAAAGCGATATCCGGGTGGATATAGCGAGAGAGCCAATCTCAAGCTAGGATTTGATTTAGAAGGTGGGGATGGCCTTGGAGAAGGGGATGAACACCCTTTAGGATTTATAGCCTAGGAATTACCTAAGAGGGGTTTTGGACCAAGGACATATTCTATATTGTAACATTGTATAAAAATGATACCTACAGGCAGATGTTGATAAAATGAAACCAACAAAAGTGGTTTCACTAATTTATCACTTTTGTTTAAATAGTTATGATTTTCCTAGTGAAACTTCTAGTTTTAGGGGATAAATCACCAGAAAAGTTCTGGAGCTCCCAAAATTATTTCCTTGGATGGTTAGGTAGGGGGTGACGTGCTTGATCACTGAGAGTTGGGATCAGGTCAAAATATTTACCAGAATGCCCTCAGGAAATTCCCAAAGGCAGTTCTGTAGACAACTTGTCTTTCTCACCAGATTAAATTTACAGGTCCTATTGATATGAAACCAAGGAAACCTGCTAGGTATTTCTAATACCTTTATGTAGAAATTGGAATCAACCTTTTTGGAGATGCCAAACTCCTGCAGTGTTTTATTTAGTGATAATACCCCTTACAGAGATAGTTAATTCACTAAAACTCAACAGAGGGTCAATAAATCCTTATCTCCTGGTTTTGGATAGGTATTGATGGTCCACTACTCTGGAAGTTGGAATTAGCCTAATAGGTGCTGTAGATATGCCCAAGAAATTTTCTAAAGTCAGAAAAGGACTGTTTTTGTTATTTTTACTATAGGGAAACAAATGATCCACATGGCATGAAGCCAATTCCATGGGGTAGGTACATGGAACACCTACCAGATACATTTGGATTCACCCAATTTGGGTTTACCAACTCCCTGAAAGATTTATTTAGTGAAAAGGACATCATGTGGTATTTTAATTATTAGAAAATAACAAAAGTTCTTTTGGGAAAAACAGAGGTACGGCATGTTTAAGGAGACATTTAAAAACCCAGGAAAATTTAGATCTGGGCAAATGGATTTGGTTTCCAATTTTATCTTGATTTAAACCTAGCAGCCATATTCCAGCAGATCTGGAAAAGAATAAAACTGAAAAGGGGAGGCCAGGCCAGAAAATTTGGGGCAAATGGGCCGCAACGCGGCAAACCACATGGGCCGGCCCAACTCCCTACCACGAGCGCGCGCGTGCAGCTTGTTCGAGCTGACAGGCGAGGCCCGTTTTCCAGAGGGGGAGGGGCGCCGAAGCGGTACGGGGAGATCCCGACCATTCGTTCAAGACGGGATCGACGAGGGGGCGTCATCGTCCCCCCCAGACACCGCGGCAGCGAGGGTAAACCCTAGGGGCGACGGGGAGGTGCAGTAGCTCATCGTGGGGGCTCGGGAGGCGTCGGGGACGGTCCAGGGAGACGCGGTAGTCCGTGACGAGCCAGACGAGGGGCGACAGTGGGGTCTTCTTCCTCGGGAAGACGCTCGCGTGCGAGGAAGACCGGCGGGTGGCTCAGAGGTTCACCGGTGACATCGTTCTAGGGGTTCCTGAGCATAGAGGAAGGCACAGTTAGAAACAGAGGGAGGGTAGGGACTCTGCAGGGTAGCATGCAGGGGGAGAAGGGCATGAGGGAGTGAGCTATGCTCAGATCGGGAGTAATGGCCGAAGGGCCATTCTTTCCTTCCTCCGAGTAGAGCAGGGCATGGGAGGAGGAGTGGCTCTCTGGGGAGGGTAAGTGGGAGGTGAGGGAGGCAAATGAGGGCATGAGAGGCCCTAGGGTGGCGTCTGTCTTATTTAACCGAGGGGTTTTGGTCTATGGTAGACCAAGCTCAATGAGCCATGGGAGGATATTGTTGGGCGTTGGTTGGTCGAGATGGACGGTGGAGAGGGGGTGTGGTTCTAGGGACTAGAGAAGGGGTGGTGTCTCTGACCTAGGAGCCTAGGGTGCTCCACCCTTTTTACCTCGGGTGAAAGAAAAGGGAGGAAGGGGAAAGGGCTAGGGAGAGCTAGGTGGCTATCAGTGGTGCAGAGGGGAGGGAAGTGGGGTCATGTATTGACCATAGAGGGAGAGGGAGCCTGCTGAGACAACTCCATTGAGTTGTCAAGGTCTTTAAGAGATATGCCATATCTCTCCTCTCTCTAAGCTTCCAATCGGTAGAGGACAAGGGAGAGGGCTGCTGCTATAGTGGTGCACGACCAGGGGTGTGATGGGTGGAGGAGGGAAGTGCTTGGTCAAGCTTTGAGGATGGTTGGAGGTGTTTTGAGTAATGAGTTTTGATTAGTTTGCAATATTGGTCAAAACAAGGGGTATGAAGGAAGTACATAGATGTAGTCTCTATAAAATGAGCGAGTGGTACTGGTAGATAGATATAGTCAAGGAATCTCTCCCAGAATTATTTGAGATTTTTCAAATGAGTTTTAGTCCACTTAAATCTATTTATTCAAAAAGTGCAGAAGACATAGGAGCTCATTTGATAAATTTACATTGGACAGAGTTGGATTTTGATGTGAGGTGGTCCCAAATGTGAATACACACTTAGGGGAATTTTCCCAAGATTTATTGGGGCTAAAAAGTATTTATAACAATTATTATTCCAATTCAGCCATTTAAGAAAATTGGCAAAAAGAAATAATAAAGCTCTTCAAAAATATTTATTTTTGAAGTGGGAAGATGGGGTATGATATATGGATCTCAATTGTGCTTAAAGTTAGGGAGGTGTTTTGGCAAAAACCAAACTTTCCTTTATGGGAGGAGTTTTGGAAGTTTTGCCCCTTTAATGAATTAAATAGATTTTGGAGCCCTAATAATTATGGATGATATTTGATAAATCTTGATGGTCAAGGTATATGATGTAGACAAGGTGTAGCAAGCATTTGCAACCTTGGGAAATGGAAATCCAACCTGAAATAGATATAAACAAGGAGTTGGGGATCTAGGGTGATGTTATTTTTATACCATCAAAACATGGTTGTATCATGGAGTTCAGATCTCCCCTTGGGGAATGGGATAGGTGGTTAGTTGGACCAAGTCATATATATGATCATGGCAGAAGGAGTTTGGATTGTTTACCTTTGAGGTGGTCTGGAAGTGATGGCAAACTTTGTTGAAAATAAGGCTGCCATACCAGATGAGTCATGATGCCTTATCGACCATGTGGTTTTAAGGAGCACAAAGATCCACTTGGAACAAGTGAAGTAGATGTTGATAGACCTATATAAGTAGAACACAACCAAGCAAAGAGTTGGTCCATAGAATGTTGGATGGTGGTGTGAGCTTCTGCCAAAGTAGGCATGTTGACTAGATTTGCAGGAAAAGTTATTTTCTTGCCTGCAAAACCATCAAGAACAAGTGGGTAGGAGGAGGATCTAACCAAGGTCAAGAGTGGGCCTTGGTAGTCTTTAGGATGGTTAACAATATGGTTCAAGTGCATTACCAAGAATGCACAGGGGTTTAGAAAGGGATACATTCAAAAAGGTGATGTTGGAAATAGTTTTCTAGACAGCCAAATTTTGGCAGATTTAGGGTTTTTGACTAGAATGTGGGTGGTGATGATTTTGGTGGGTTGCAAGGTAGCAAAGCATCAGCAAGTGGATGATGTTGAAGAGTAGATTGAGTAGAAGGGATCCATGCTTGATATTGGTCCTCATTGACTTGGAGGCTTCTAGAATGGATCACTACAGAACTGATCTGGTTAAGGATTTTAGACGGTCACCTAGTATCTAGAGATTAGATCCAGATTGTATTCTTGCTTAAGGTTTGGGGATTTTAAGGTTCCTTGATCCTAGAGGATGAGATCCTAGGGTAGCTCATACTACTTCTAAGCAATCAAGTCAAACAGCAGATCAAGGCAACTCATCTTATAACCTAAGCAAATCTACTACTAGGGTTACCATCAAGCCTGGCTTGAGGTAAGGATGGATATTTTGAAAAGGTTGGATTTTGAATAAGATGAGAGTCCTTGGTATTTCTACCAAGGGTAGAATTCAAAAGCTTACTAAAAGGTTTTGGAGATCCTAGAGGTAAGAGTAGTTGAAAGTTCTGTCTTGAAAACATAAGGAGATTATATTATATATCTTTCCATAGTTTTGTCAATAGAAGCTACTAAAATAGCTTTGGTTACATAAGCATCTTGGCTCAGGTTTTGAAATGCCAGAACATTTGAGAATATGTAAAATGAGTCAGGATAGTTTTGCTAAATAGCTTTTTGTCAACTGATATTGAGGTAAAGAGTATATCATAAGCTATGCAATCAGAGGCATAAGCACAGACAATCAACAAGCAAACACAGCAACACTTAACAAGAAAAAGTTTTTGTTCCCCCTGATTTTTGCATTCTGGACAACTAATCAGGGTTGCTGAAATTGGGGTGTTATAGACCTTTCCCCCTTAAAAGAATCTCGTCCCGAGATTCAGGAGAGTAGGGTTAGGGGATTTTGAGTCAAGGTTAGCGCGACTGGTTTCAAGCGTGCTATCTAACGGACTCCGTCTTTGAAAGTGACTACTCTGCCGATGAAGCTGAGCTTCAGTCTTCCGGGATGCACGGAGAGTTGAGTAGAGTCCAGTTCCGATTGCGAGGGATGACATTCTTTTCCTTCCGGACTCTATATCTCGATTGCTTAGACTGGGCAGACTATCTCGATTTTGAACTTCATGGGGTACTCGTCGGAGGATAGAATCTACGGTTGGGAGTACCTCGCTCTAAGGGTCCACAGCTCTTCCTTAGAGTCATAGTGCATACTTTGAACGACGTTGGGGTCGAAACTCTTGAGTTTGCTTCTGGCGAAGAGTTACTCTATTTTGTGGGAAAGACGCAGTCTTTCCCCCTTAGGAGTAGACTAGGACTGCACAGGGATAGCACATTCCTTTCTTCTTAGAGTCATAGAATCTTCAGTTTGTTTCTCCTCTAATGAATTGCGAGTTGCTTCTTGGCGAAAGGACGTCAAAACTGGGATCTTTTCTGAAGTATCTTCCGGTAAACAGCCTTCTGGAGATTGAGTGGAAAGACGTAGTCCTTCCACCTTAGAGCTTCACTAAGGTTCATCGAGAAGGGTTTGAATCTTCCGTCTAGGAGTGTTGACCAGATGTTGGCAGAAGGCTGTATCTTCCCTGAGTCTTGAGCTGGGGTCTTTGAGTGATGCCTTATTTTATCAACCTTGGTGGGGGTGGTTTCCTAACGAAGGCTTAAGGAGTTAGATTAGGACAAGTTAGCGGTTTACGAATCATCTTGATAGTTCTCTGTCAAATTAGAGGCATCTATCTTCAGAGGAGTTGTCTTTTCTTGAACTCTGGGCGTTCTTTCTGCTCGATGGCGGAGTAGACTCGTTGTCTTCACGCTTCCTTATCTGACTCCAGGGATGGTTCTGACCTTCTAGGGAGGATCATTCCGTTAGTTTTGGGTAGGGTCAACTAGATTAGTTAGTCTCCTGAGGTGGTCGGAAGTCCTAATGTACCGAAGGTCAGTGTAGTTAGGTCTTCACTTCTTGTCTTGGTTGACTTAACGGGTGGTTTCCTGTGGATATTGAGGATCCTTTGGTGATCGACGTCTGGCTTCAACAGGATTCTTGCTGTAGTAGACTGCAGATCAAGGGAGTGTGGTGTTATTGACGAGTCTTGCGAGGTGAGTTTGACGAGGTATGCCATCCTGCTGAGGTGAAATCTTTGAGTTGATTCTGCCTTGACGATGTCGAACTCCTGGTTCTTGCCATGTTTTTCTTCTCATATACTCTCGAGGTTAGTCTAGGTCTCATTACGGACATCTACACAGGGATTTCCTGAGTTACTAGGTGGGTTATCGCTCCTCGAGTCACATTTTTAAGGAGGTCAAAGCAAACCAGAGCATACAAACAAGGAGAACAGAGCGAGGGGCTCGCAATGTCCTCGGCAAACAACACACATCAAGCAACACAGGATGCACTTAGGCAAGCAAACACGGTCAATGCTAGGGACCAAGGAGTTAACTACTCGCGATGTAGGGGAATCCTATTCTTAGGACTATTGACCCTAGATAATCGTCTTTCTTCAGGTCGGAGTCTCTATCTTGCAGATGAAGTCTTCGTCGTATCTTGGACGTTTCTTGATAGTCCAACACCCGATTTCTTCTGATTGTGAGGAATCCGCTGATAGAGCGATATTGTAGTCTCCTTGTGTTTGCTGGTAGTTGCTTGTCTTCATCTTGTTCTCATTGTCTTCACCAGGTTCTAGATCCTAGTTATTTAAAAATCCGTAGGTTTGAAGTTTGGACGAGGGATAGAGGAAACCATTTTCGGAAGCATTTACTTAGAGTAAGAGAAGAAGTAGAACTTTTTGAAACTCATTGGGAAACTAGTTTTAGAAAGCTGGGGTTTTCAAAATAAGGTTCCTATCTAGCGACCGTGCTAACTAAGGTTCTCCTATAGTCAGGATGGCTCTGATACCAAGTCTTTGGGCCCCCCAGATCCTCCGAGAATCCCTGTTATGCATACAACCACGATCCCATGATCAGTTAATCGTGGCACATAACCGACAAGTATCATTACAACATCCGAGATATACCAAAATACAAGACTTACATAAATGTCATTATGGCTATGCCATCTTCAGCAGTGAAACATCATCACGCGCAGAGCCCCATCATGCCTCAACCTACAGGCAACTGACTGGGAAGACGTCCTAGATCGAATAGTCGTCCACTTCACCTCTTCTTGACAGCTGACCAAGTTAATAGCCAGGTACCCTGCCAGTGACTACTTTGAATGTACTCGAAAACCACCTTAAGATAGTAGTAATAATAACAAGAGGATATGCATTATGGCTGTGGTAGTAGGAGGGCTCCAAGAGAGGTTCTTTTCTCAATTAGTTTCTCTTGTAGATATATCATCCACATATCTTTGTTGAAAAACTTTTGTAAAACATTTTGGAAACCATTTTGAACATTAGGAATGGGTCACCCATTTGTTCCTTTCTCCCGGCCGTCCCACGACCAAACTCCTTTCTCCTCCTTCCGACCATCCCATGGTTAAAACCTTTCTCCGTTACGACCATCCCATGGTCAAAACATTTCCAAAGCCATTTCTTTTCAGAAATCCTTTTTGAAAAAAAAACTAGCACCACTCTACAGAAGTTTGTCCAACTCGTCCTTAACCGTGGACACGGCTATTTGAATAGATTTACACTCTATAGAGGTTGTACACTTTACCCACATCATCCGGGTACACTACCCTGATCTACACCGATCGTGGGTTGAGTAACCGATCAAGACTCTCCGGATGCCCACTCCAATATAAGTGCCTACCCTATGAGTGTTAATCCCCTCAAAACCGGGACGTCGGGTACCGAGGACCAACTAGAGCGCTTTTTCCACTTATCGAGTGTGCGCTTTCAATGAGGGGCTCATAGTAACGCGTGGAGGTACGCATACCCTTCGTTCCTTCTCCCAGTCGATGTCCCACATGGACCGTTTTTCCAGAGAAGGCCCACCCTCCAGGGAGTTCATCCCCTATAGTAGTTGCGAGGCAGCTTACACCAGAATGCACAAACATCGAATCCAGCCCTGTCCCATTCCAGAGTAATATGGTTGCACAGGGTTAAGTTGTTATAGCTAAACTACAAAGAACCGGGTGCGTTTTTGTAAACCTTTTTCCTCTGGTTTTCCTCCAGCATTTCGTAAAACAAAACCTTTTCTCTTTCTCAACAACTCTTGGTAGGTCCCACCTCACCAAGGTTTTATCATAAAACATTTGGTAAAACTTTTTCTGGGGTCTTCTCATCCTCTAACTTTGCTTTGGCTAAAACAGGGTCTCCAAGAGGGGTATGGTGCATTACACCATCTACCATACTAGGGACAAGTAGGTGTCGTCAAGGGGGTTGTACTTAATAGTACAAAAGAGTAATAGTTCGGAGGAGCCAAACCACTACCATATATATATACATCAACATATAGTAAAACGATGTAGTTTTAATAAACAGAAGTTAAAACATGCATAAGTAAAATAGTAGGACAAGGCTTATGAGCAAGAAGGTGTCTTGCCTGAGGATCAGCAATATGGCAATATGTCCCTGGACTTCTTCTTAGAATACCCAATAATACCAATAAAAACCATCTCCTTCTGCTCTCCGATATAATCGCAACTATCGTCAATAGGGAACACATGCAAACAAACAAAAGGACACAATAAATACAAGGCATACAATCACCAATACAATACAACAAGCAACTGATAAATACCAAACTAATATTTATATGTTTTTGAGAGGATTTGATTTAGAAGGTGGGGATGGCCTTGGAGAAGGGGATTGTAACATCTTGATTTTTACGGGTTTTTTTAAGCAAAAGATGCTGCAACACAATTAATAAAAGTATTTTATTAGGAGTTTATAAATATAACTTGTTAGAACTAATTTGATGTTTGAAGGGAGAAAAGAATTTCTTTTAGTTTTGTTAATTGGATGTGCTTCTAAAATTGCCAATTTGCTTCTTATTTAATTCCTTTCAAACAAATCATATTGGTCCATCCATGCACCATGCATCGTGCATGAGCTAGTATATATGCACATGCACCCATCCATGGCCGATGCATGCACCATGCATATGCATACTATAGCATATACATATATATGTCTTTATCTCTCTAGTTCTCTCTCTAGACCCAATGTGTATATATGCATGCATGCGAGACTATAGTATCTAGCTCTACTATGCCATATATACGTATATGTGAGACACCCTATTCTCTTCTTCTCTCAAAGTTCTTTCTTGTATCGATCGATGCACACTCAGCTCACCAAGCCTAGCGGACCAACACACGAAGACGCACCATGCAGCGATCACTCCTATTCAACTCGTATGCCTGCACAGGGCAAAAATCCCAGCACAACACGGGCTGTACAAACCGAAGCGTCGTCCACGCCCAGCATACCGAACAGCCAAACGAAGCGCTCGCCATGAAGACTACACGCTAGTGAAACTGCTGCCGTTACGTCTTATCATTTTTTCCAATCAATTAGAGCACCGTACTCCTTATATATAGCGACAAACTGATGCTCTCTTCTCTCCCTTGCCATTCCACACCGCCAACGAAGCTTTAGGCCTCTGTCCTAGTCCACCTTAGAGAGCTCTGCCGGGACGTCGGCCACACTTCCGGCAGCTCCGGCGAGGAGACGACCAGCTGCTAGAAGGACGAGCTGCTGGACCGCGACCGAGAGGAGAAACAGGGCAGATTCGTCGGACTAGAAGGACAAGCCGCAGATCACCGACGACGTACTCCGCCGCTGTTTTATCTCAGTTCATCATCCTCTTCGGACCTTCACGTCGCACTCAGTGAGCCCCGTCGCAAATCCTTTCACGCACTGCCTACCCACAGATATGCCTACCTCCTAGACATGTTTTTTCGCAGTAGTTTTGTAGTTGACAACGATGTCGGTGAATCGAATGCCATTCGGTGGCATTGGCGTCGTAGACTGATTTGCCCATCTCGAATCTAGTCGAGCCCAACATGGAATACCTGCCAAAGAATCCTAGGAACCTAGCAGTGCTTTAGATAGAGAATACTACGTACGGTTAGTCAAATTATTTTGATACGTATATATGAGGTTATGCATGTTGTTTTGCTCCGGTAATATATATACCCACGGTACTGCTCCTATTTGTTCTCACGTGCTGGGCTGTAGGACTGATTACTAGAGTTATTTGCTACCTTACAAGTATCTTATGGTGAGAATTAGCTAATTTGGTAGTTACCAGTAGAGCATGCCAGAATATTTATTTGCTTACATCATCATCAGGATTATTTGCTTGTCATGCGTGTAGACTAGGACTAGTTTTAAAATTAGTACACGCACGTGTTACTCATCGTGCTAGTTGTTAATTTTACGGGTAGGTCTCGCATAATCTAGTTTTGTAGAAATGCCGGGATATAGTTAATATTGTTTGCTTTTTAGGTGTGCTCGTGTACTGTTATTGCATATGAGGTTATAGTAACATGTCGCTTGATTTATACATACATGTGTATGTGTAGTATGTTCATCTTCATTTTTGCATGCATGCGTGTGTAGGGTACAGTAGCTTGCTGCATGCGGTTGATTATTTTATGTGTGCAGATCACTAGCTTTGTGCATGTTCTCATTTCTTAGTCATGTATGCTTAAGTATTTTGCCTCGCATATAGTTTGTTGTTATTTCAGTGCATCGTATACTAAAAACCATGTCACCTACAGTAACCGTAATATGCATATATTATTTTTTCCTAATATATTTTATTGAGTTAAAAACGGTAGACAGATCGTATATCGAACCGTCCGAACATTGTCAGTCTATTTGATTCTTTTTATTTGGATCTTTACATTTGATCTTATTTGTGGCTATTCAAAATATGTATTTATGTGTGTTTCATTGTTATGACGAGTAGGGAGTGACGGGTTCGAGCAGAATCAAGATTACGAGGAAGAACAATTTCATGACAACGAAGGCATGCCCCTTTCATAATTATCCCATGTTTTACAAGTGCATGTTATTATTGTTTTACAAATATTACTACTATTTTGGTTACCCACATATCTTGATACACCTATCGCTATACACAACCCTAAGTAGAGATTATATATTAATCATGTAGAGTAGAATTGCTTCGCCATGCTATATAATATTTAGGGTCCTTGATCTCTCCTCTTCGGAGGAATTGGATGACCACTGGGTCAGATATACCCCTTTGAAACTGGATGAGCTCGCCGAGCTAGCCGTTGTTGCTTCCTCTACTCTATTCTACTCTAGGTGAAACTTACCATCTAAACATTGGCGCGGGCGACAGCTGGAACAAAGGAAGGAGCGATTGGCTGCCCTTCACTAGTGGAAGGGGGCAATCCGTCGTCCGTGCCGCATGAGGGCCTAACAAGTCTTGGATTTGAAGATTGTGACCATCGTACAACCACATGCTATAATTGGCACTGGCTTGGTCAAGTAAGTTAGTCAGCCTTAGGTGTCGATGTCGCCGTACCGCTGATGAGGTGTCTGCCTGCGAGGGATCCTTCGGCACAGATGGGGGGACCGGTTTGGGGACGTACTCTCAGTTCCGTGCGCCATACCCGGTGGGCATGTCACATCTTTGGGGGATCTAGCTAAAAGACCTTGTCACAATCCCTCTACCGGTACACCAATTGGTGTGTATTAAACCACTGACGGCTAGTGGGCGTCAGGACGGGATGGTGTCGTGTGGGAAAAGTGTACAACCTTTGCAGAGTTTAAACTATTCGAATAGCCGTGTCCATGGTCATGGACGACACATGAATCTTTCTTGACATACGGGAACCTGTCTTGCTACTTTCCTCTTTGTCCCTATCCTTATCCTGGAGTCTATGAACTATGTGAGTTGTCGTGGACAATCACACTATTGAGAAATACCACATTGTTGATAAACATGTTTTCGTCTAAAACCGCTTGTATCAAAACTATTACCATGTTGCAAATAAAATTGACTTTTATGCAAAAGAACCCTATGACATCCACATAAAGCCACATGTAGATATATCAGGTTTTGCATAAGGGGTATGTTGAGTACGTCATGTACTCATGACAATACTTTTGTTGAATTCAGAATACTATAAAGGGGAGGACTATGTCTACTATGATGATGCCGATGAGTGAGGCCTCGTGGACTACATCGACTGCCTGTGGCTGAGATGGAGTCACTACGCGTTTTATATTTCCGCTATGCTTTCTGGATGTAATAAATGTCTGTAGACATTTTACTATGTTGTTATCCAGACTTTGTAATAAATTACTTTTGTACGTCTCCAATGATATACATTTCGCTGTGTCGTCAACATTGATCTTGGGATTGACGAATAAACACAGGGGGGTCTAGAAGTTAAGTTCCGGTCCTCACAGAAGTGGTATCAGAGCCGACGTCGACCTAGTCACGTGGCCTGAGATAGAATGGAAAGCCTTTAGTACGCGTATATTACTAAAAGCATATGTTACAAAAACAGGATTCCTTATTGTTGCTTATCTATTCATTTAGATTTTACAAAATTTTGTTACTGATATTCTTCTCTTATTCAAATGTGCGTAGATGGCCGTACCTGTGACACGCCGGATTGAGGAGTTTGGGAACCTTCGTCTGGAGTTTCGTGACATGCTAACGAGGTTGGGTTACGACCGTGACCCTGAAGCAACTGGATACACCTTTCGGAATGTCTGGGAGGAGGAGACTATGAGAGTTACCTTGGTGGTGTTTCCGAACCTATCACTTCGTGGAAGACGTGCAGGAGCAAGGGGACACCAATTCACTTCTGATGGAGAGGACTTTGTGGATGCCACCATCCATACCATTCACCAGGCGATGCAGAGGATGGCCGACATCTACCAAGATGAGTTGCGCAACACACAGTTCTGGTACTTTGCCTACCGAGATGAGGGAGGTGCGCTCTGTCAGAACATGAGGTACTAGAATGAGGATGATCCCACACTCACTCGGATGGCATCACTCAACTTCAGACTAGAGAATCGCTTGGTCGCAGTCACCGGTATGCTGGAGGAGGCACGCCATCTTATCCATCACTATCAGGACCGAGCTCAGACTTTGGAGGAGAGATTGGTGGAAGCTAATACAACTTTAGCTGCCGTCAATGCTGCACGTGAAGCTGCTGAAGCTACAGCTGAAGATGCCATCGCCGCGATGCATGTGGCCGAGACCGCTACGGAGACCGCACTGGCAATCAACGACGGTGGTGAAGGACAGGTACTGGAACTACCGCAACCTGCACCTGATGCACATCGTCATAGGACATTTTACGACAATGCGAGCGGCACCTGGTACCATGTGCGTGTGCGGGTCACAAGCTATATATCGAGCATATCTTTTATTCGGAAGGTAGTGGGCTTTCACCCATACTCACCCTTCCACTTCACACTTACTAAATTAGGCTGGGCAGAAGAACCAACTTGAATCGCGGAGAACAGGTAGCTCCGGCATGTGAACTTGTCGAACCATTCAACTATATTGTATATCGATTGGCCACATCAATGCATTTCACCTCGGACTGCGAAACCTTCTTATTCTAAAGAATCAATAACAAAGTACTTAGAATGGACTAAAGATCCACTTAGAAAAAGGGACGGCTTCGCCTACATGTGAAGATCTTTCAAGCTAAAATAATGGATAGCCATAAGAAATCTCGATCGGCGACTCTGATACCATGATATCATTGGTCGAAGAATTCCTTGCCTTGCGGGACACGTAATTTCACCTACCCGCCATGGAAGAACTGGATAGCATTACTGTTTACCTAGGATTCTTTTCTGCTCTCTTCCTTCATTTATTTGGAGAGGAAAAAAGCAAGAGCGCTGGTCTCCCGCCATATGCACGCGTAGAAAGAATACGAGAGAGTTAGAGGCTGACCCAGATGAGGTGAAAGCTCCCTTTTTTCTTCCACTCCTTCATCTGAAGCCGACTAGTAGCAATAAATGCTATAATATTGACTTCCATAATCGAATTCTTTTTTTTCGGGATGTAATCCCATAGATATGCAAAATTGGACTTCTGTAAATTCAACGGGATGACTTGGCAAAATCTCTCGTCTTCATTTTCAGCTCCGCTCGCTCGAGAATTTCCACAAGGGTGGTAGATGCGTATTACCAGCGAGCTCTGGATGCTACTCTATATTAGAGATATTATTACTGTGCTTTTTTGCTATGGTTAGTCATGATTACTGATCAATTGAGCAGTTCTTTTGAATGTATCAATTTTTTGGATTTTCACTTGCGGTGTTCTCTCCATTTCTTGTTATATGCTTCTGTCGTGCTGCGGAACAAAGAAAATCCGCCTTCCTTGGAAAACGAATTCCTGACTCTGAAGTATCAAAGGAGACTTGGGTGATGCCTTCTGAAGAGCCCTTCATTCTGCGACTCAGATTAAGATTCATGTCTCAGGTAGGAAGAATTACGACTCGGACAAAAGTTAAATGCGATCTCCGAATCTATAAGCTTTGGCCTGCCTTCTTCCCTTATCTAATCTATTAGGTAATAATAAAGTTGTGTTAATTGTCACGCTAAGGAGCTGACCAGTGACATTTCTGTCTCAATTGAAGTCAACCTTACTATACTCGCTTGTAGGAGATCATCGCTCAGAAGGGCGTTCTTTCGCTAGAAAAAAAAGAGTTTGAAGATCACCAGGTCAGAACTCTCAATCTAGCCCCACTTTCTATAGTAATTTATCGACATGTTGTTTCGAATGTCCTTGAAAAGGCCTACACACATACCCTGCCACTCGATGTAGGTTTTGCCAGCGATGTGTAGTGGGTTTGTTCAGTAGACATGGGTAGAGCGCACAAGTATTGGAAGGAAAGTTTCACCCTTCTGAAAAGAGAAAAAGTCTGTATTGAACTCGAGGTTCCCGTTCTATTTAACTAACACTAACTGAAGCTAACCGGGAGCTTTCTTCTCATGCGACTCTTGGATCGAAAAGGGGCTGCTGGACTGGACCACGGTTGAAACTGCTAGGCACGGACTAAAAGTTGGGATCAGGGATTCCCGAGTCAAACGACTACCATACATAGCATAGAGCTTCCAGCTGCACTAGTGTACAGAGAAGACTAGATGTGAACATGAAACTTTACAGGAAGAAGAATCGCCCCACTTTCCCTCTTGGAAGGAGCATAGCCCTGTAACCCCTCTAAAGAGGAAGAGAGTGTAATGCCTTAAAGATCTCATTTTTGATTATGATTGCTCTAAACTAAAGAAGCGACGGTCCTTAATTATATGAGAACAAAAAGAAGAAATGATAGCAGGGTTCTATATAGATAGAGAAATAAGAATAAAATTACAATGTGGAAAAGAAGACAGGAATTGTGTACAATGGCATTGTATAACAATTTGGAAAAGGGATGTAGCGCAGCTTGGTAGCACGTTTGTTTTGGGTACAAAATGTCACAGGTTCAAATCCTGTCATTCCTACCTATTACTTTTTTATTCTTTTTGGTTAGTAGCGAAGAGATCAATTGAAAGTAAAGTGGGTATAACTTGAATTTGTGGGCCCACCCCTTCCACGTGTGATTTCTATGTTATGCATGGCCGTGTCTAAGGGCATATCGGTTGAAGTAGATTCTTCTTTTCTCTCAAAAAACCCCTTCCCAAACTGTACAAGCTTCTTCCAAAGCATACGGCTTTCTAGATGTATACGACGATCTCTAGACAGATGGATCTACCTACCTCCCTCTTTTGTTTGGACAAGGCGAGTTTCCTAAGATTCACCCACCGCGGATACACTAAGCGTTCTTCCCGTTGGTAAATCTGATTCTTGCAAATCAACATCAGACTTAGAAGCTTCATGGGGTCTGGTCTCGCCATTTGGCAATTTAAGCCAAACAAAATACAGACCTTAAATGGAAAGACATAGGAGGTGGCGAAAAACGAAAAAAGAGAAAGAGCTTACAAACTTCTCTGAACCCGGTAGCCAGCAGAGCCCTTATTCATGGGTTAGGGACTAGCATTGAACAAAGTTGGTGACAGCCGAAGAAAAAGTGAAAGGGCAAGTAAATAATCTAAACTACTACAAAGATCACAAGAAACCCAGCTCAAAGTGAATGGAGAGAGAACCCCTGCGCCTTGGAAGGATCTGAAGCTGTTCGGACACTCATAGACAAGTGAACTCCAGGTTCCCTCGAAAAGTGAAGTGAACTAACTCATATGCGGAAAAGAGTCTTTCATGTCAAGGTGAACATAGACTGACAAGGTTAGTTTGTTTTCCTGAATTCTCAGAGAGAAGACTCGTTGCTGGAACCGAGAGCACTGGCGATTGCTTTCTTTCTGACCTTCCGCCGAGAAATTCCATACCTTCCACCGACTTCTTTTGTGTGTGGCCAGAATGTGATGCTTTCCAATATCGAGTACTTTTCTTAACAATGTATGAAGCCCATAAAACCGAAATCGATCCAAATCCACGGACTTGAAAACCGAAATGTATTATTATGGTGTGATATATTATTTAATCGTGGAAATGCCATGCAGGTGCACCTATCAGAATCGGAACAAACCAATTACCAAATCCACCTATCATTGCCGATATAACCATAAAAAAGATCATTAAAAAAGCGTGAGCCGTTATTAAAACATTATAAAGTTGATGATTCCCACTAAGAATTTGATCGCCGGGTCGGGCTAATTCCATACGAATCAGTACGGAGAAGCATGTGGACTTGTTCGGATTTTACATATTGATTATTTTGCACTAGAATCAAGCTTTTTGAGGGAATACTCACACTATATAGAATATCTTGACTCTGAATAGTTACATGCAAGTCTATATAACATAGAAAAGCAGGTTGTCCATGGCGGGTACGTGTGGGGTGAACCAAATTTTCAGTGAATTGGATTTTTCCATTCGAAGGGGATCGTACAAGGTCGGCAGTACCCCCTATGAATACTCCGCCAGTATGAAAAGTTCTTAACGTTAGTTGAGTCCCGGGCTACCCAATTGCCAATTGATTGACCCGCAATAACACCCATGGCTTCTCCTAATTCTACGAGATCGCTATGAGTAGGACTCGGCCATAATAGAATTGACAGATCCAAGAAGTGCTTCGGCAGGTAAAGGGGGTTCTAATATATATTGGTTGTGCTCGAAAGGCGGTCTAACCACCTCAACTCCCCGTTTCTGGCATGCTATAGTTCTTTTAGTCTCTCGACGACGGGAATGGGAGATGACTGGTAAGCCAGATGCTTCGCGAACCACCGGTACATTTTGTTGCACTTACCTAAAAGGGCCTTCATCCGTATTTTCTCATTCATGTATCACAAATGGATCTACAGTAGGATTTTTTTTGCTCATTTGTATAATGAATTTCTATAAAATAAAGGTCTTATTGCTGAAATCTATTTGATTTGGGTCGGTAACGTTGGTGAATTAATAGAAACGGAAAGAGAGGGATTCGAACCCTCGGTAAACAAAATCCTACATAGCAGTTCCAATGCTACGCCTTGAACCACTAGGCAAGCGCAGAGAAGTCGTCTGAAGGGGAGTTCCATAGGAATGTTCAACTTCGATCAACCGGTCCCATGACTAAAAAATAAAGATGGTCAAAAATAGGGGTGATATAACCTTTGCTTTCCCTAAGAATGTACTGACGTAATCCCTACTATGGCTTCCCGAAGGATCCAGCTGCTAAGAGGGTCTAAGCCATAACGGATTGATGTGACCGTAGCGGCGACTGGAATCGATCTGAATGAGGAAGTTATGGGACTTACCTTATATAACAATATACATGGAGGAAGGATTCTAAAAAGGTGGGGGTAAAGGTGTATAATACGAGCTTCCACTTTCAGGCAATGAGCTATCTCTTTAAGCCTTTCCTTCCGCTTCCATCGAGAAATATAGATAAGCTTGGAGAAGCGATTAAGGTGTTTCCACTCTTAGGTTGTTCAATATGCGAAGACCGTGTCAATCACTTTGAATTATTGATTTACGTAATTGGAAGTAACCAATTAGGTTTACGAAGAAACCTAGAAATTGATCACTAATCCAATTTGACTACCTCTACGGTAGTAAAAAGTCATAGCAAAACCGGTAGCGACTTGTACTAGAAAACAAGTAAGTGTAATTTCCCCTAAACAATAAAATATGTTGACATGGGGAGGAACATATTTACTAGTTATAGCATCTGCAATTACCTGAATCTCAAGACGTTCCTCAAACCAATCATATACTTTATTGAGATAGGTAACTAACCCAAGCCCCCCCTCTAAGAGCCGTATATGAAAATTTCATCTCGTACGGCTCAAGCAGAAACACACAAATTTTTAACGAATATTATAAAAAAAAGTTCAAAACTTCAGATGCATCTGTTTCAAAAAAAATCAGGCTTAATAAGATGAGTGACCTCCTCTTTTCTAGGACACGTATATTTGATCCAATCTTTTTTCGTAGCCACGGAATTGTACAGCTCCCTATCTTGTTGAAAACCCCTTTGCTTACGGAAGAGAAGAGTTGGATGCCGGTACTTGGTGGGAAAGCTCCCGTTTCCACTTTGCTTCTTGTAAGCTTCGGTATAAATAGCTCACTTGCGGGAGGAACAACTTTCATTTCTCTCTTTTGGTGGATCCTTTCTCCTCACTTTGCACTCGTCAAAGAGTATTAATAGAAGAGAAGATATGATGACGACTTTGAGTATTCTCTCACAAAGTCGAATTGGATCTAGAAGGAATCACAACCTCACTCTTATTCGGAAATTTCATGGTAGTTTCTATAAATTGGAGTTAATTAATAAGATTCACTCAATCTATTCAAATTCGAATGAGGTGTGGAGGCAGAGGGGCGTCTTACCCGCTGAAATCAAAGCGCGTAAAAAAAGTCTTTACGCGAGAGCAATAGAGGTTGGGATACATCTATCTCTTCTGAGCAACCTCTTTTGGATTCTTAAGACCACCCTTGTAGTAGGATACCATCTGATTTGGGTTCTTTATTATCTCCTTCGAGTGATTTTTAGGATCGTTCATTCCGCCACTTTTTGGCTTTTACTGTCTACTTTTCTCAGGGAGATGGTTAAGGACCTAAGAAGATATAGGAGAGTAGGACCACTTTGAAGTCAATGTGTTAAACATTGTGTGAGTTAGAAAGATCTCCCTTCTTAAATAGAGAAAGAAGAACCCTATCGCCTAAAGAGTGCTGGAATGTAGTGAACCATACCGAGCTTTTCAGAGACGGTCAACACAAGAAAGAACAATCTAGAAGCGCCATGGCGCACATTGAACTAACTTCAAAAAGCAAAGGAAAAGAATCCGGTCGGAATACGAAACTTGTTGGTTGGAGTAGGCGAACGCGAGGTTGTGTATGCAGGGTCTCCTTCTGTAACTTTCCAATTACGAGTACGAGAATTGAAAGACATGAAAATTATCAATTCTCTACGGCGTCTAGGAGATAGATAGAATATTTTCAGGAACAAGAAAATCAGAAGAATCTTTCTCTCTATTCACTACCATTCTGTGTCTTCGACTTCTATTAGTTTCTTTTCTTCTTTAATGTAATAGCTATAGTTTGAAAACCAATAGTGGATTTGTTTCTGTCTTTTGTTGAATCTTTTTCACGGCTCGATAGAGAATTTGATAAGCCAATAATTTTTTTCCGTCTTTTATAATACGGTTAACCACCATGTTAACTAATCGATTACGAAAAATTGGATCGGATTTTGCAGTTCTTTTTTCTGCAGTACCTCGACGTGACATGAGCGTGAAAGAGGTTCAAGAATCCGTTTTCTTTTTATAAGGGCTAAAATCACTTATTTTTTTGGGTTTTGGACCCCATATTGTAGGGTGGATCTTGAAAGATAGGAAAGATCTCCCTCCAAGCCGTACATACGACTTTCATCGAATACGGCTTTCCACAGAATTCTATAGGGATCTATGAGATTCTAACGTACTCCCCTCTGGATGCGGGAATAGCAACATGCACTAAATGCCCTGTCCAAGCCAAAGAACTTACCCCGAAAAGTCCTGACAAATGATGATTGAGACGAGATTCTGCGTTTTTGAACCACGAAAGGCTTGGTTTCCATTTGGGTTGTAGATGTAACCAACCCGCTACTAAGGACAGCGTAGAAAGAAATAATAGAAAAAGAGGGGTGGAGGCTAACAATAATATTAGATCTATCAAGAAGCTCCGGGAACCCGATCGATCCGCGGTTAGTGAAATACCTCTATCTTCGAGGGAAGCGCTGTAGAAGAGGGTTGAGAGTCCTATAGCAAAGCAAGTTCTTTGGTTCTAGAAGAGAGGATGTGATTTCCACATTGAAGTTAAGGATTGAATGAATTAATTGTCCGAAACCCTACTTGTGAATGAATGTCTCCTGTCCTTTGGCATCCCAGTGAAGAAGTTGACTTACTTCCGAATGAAGCGAACTCTGGATAAGGTTTTCAGATCGACCAAAAAAGAGATTATTTATTGTAAGTGAACGGAGAAAAAATAAAAAGCCTTTTAAATAGGACGGACAGGCTGCTCCCTCTTGAGGTTGCAGGATCTGTAGTGACATCTTCTCCTGATGTGCAATTGGAGGCACTTGTGCTAGGGTGACGTGCCTTGACATACTGTCTAACGCAGCTTGTCACGCTGTGGAACATTCCGCGAAGCATCTGCAATATTGCTTGGGTAGCGGTTCCCAGAAAATAGGATCCCGAGGTTAACTCGATGGGTAATCTCGATCAATATTTATGCAAATATGAGATCCTCGTTTTTATGGAATTAAGGTCCGTTTTCGAGATGAGCTTGGTAAAAAAGATAGTCAATCCATTGTCAAGCAAGACGATAAAGCTTACTTTCACAAGCATAGCAATCCCAAATCAATAGATAGTTTGACACATAAGACTTTCTGCTTTTCGTTCTTTTAGGAGCCTTTCTAGTTTTCTCCCTTGTAAATGAAGCTTTGTCCATCTCATTAAGGCCATCTCCGGTTCTTCTATCGATGGGCCTGGGTAAGCTGATCCTTCTCATGAGTACCAGTACCGAAGTTTTATTTGCTTGCTTTTCTAGTACACGCTATACTTTCCAGATAGATAAGGACATGAAAAATATTGATCTGGACCTACAGTAGCCACTTGTCCAAGCTGGTTTTGAACCCACTGAAGAACATAATCGAATGTTTCAAATAGAACTGAAACAAATCGAATGTGTTTAGAGTGGAGTGTCAGATGTATGATTTGACTGACTGGATCTTTTATACTATTGAGAGTTGATATTTCCATATTCTTTTGTCTTTGATTTTCTACGAGGAGAGTTTCTGTTTTAGATTTTAACTTGAATCTACATGTCTGCTGGAATTCATCTGGCCAACGGTTCCTGTATCATTAGCTGGATCTAAAACAATATCCAGATGCATATGTAATCTACAGGTATCTCGAGGGTAACATGTAAAGTATCTGCCTTTTTAGAAGTCGATTTTCTGTATGTAAATTCTAGTTTACACTAAAGCAGGGTAGAGGAATTGGTCAACTCATCAGGCTCATGACCTGAAGACTGCAGGTTCGAATCCTGTCCCTGCCTCTGCATAAGTAAAGTCTCCACTGACTTGAATGGTTTTCATGTGATTCTAGGTACTTTGTAGAATCTGGGCGACTGCATGCGCCAATTACTCACATAATTTGAATTTCTTTCTTGGGTTATGATTTATGTAACATGAACAACAGAAACCGAATATACGCGGAGCCTTCAGGCGACCAACGGATTGACCTATGGGTTCAGGTAGGACAGTATATCCGGGGTATGGGGTATGCTGGGTCGTATAATGAGCTATGGGAATTCCGACGTAGCTTAATTTTGAATCAGTTCGACAATAGACACATGTCAAAAAAGGAGATGAATAGATAGGGCTGAGCCGATAGCAGGACTGGGTACAATGATGGGGCGAGAGAGGGAAAAAACCTTTGGGATGGATCGGGAAAAGTGACCTCTGGCTCAGCCCACGCCAATCCAAGCCTGAAAAGGAGAGTTGCGGTTAGCGATTCCTATAAATTGAGAAAGAAGCATGTTCTTCATGCCCAAGGATAAAGTAGATGGAACCCGTTCTGTAACCTTCTTTTTGTAGCAGATACTGCATAAAGTTTACCTGCCTTGATCACGCTGCTGTTCCGATCCTAATTGTTGATGTCTACAACTAGATAATTGATTGATTTTCCTAGCCCTGGTCTATTTAATTGATTTAGTTCGCTAGGAATAGGAAACAGAGGCGCCGTTGCTTGTTCTACTAACACTAGTGCTACTTATCGCTAGGATACAACTAGATAATTCGTACACAAGAAGAAGTGTCAGCGTGCAGCGATGCGTTGTCTTTCTCTCCAGGCCATTGCACCGATGCTCGCACTTCCCGCGCCACCATCAGTACAGCAGGAGCCTGATGATCATTCCTAGGGAGAAGAAACAGAGCCTGAAGAAAGGATTCTAGCAAGCTCGGACGAAGCGGAGTCTAGCTTTGAACCTGATCAGCCGAATGCAGGATCACATGGGTACCAGGACGAGTAGACTGCAACAAACCATGAGAGAGCCTTTATTTAATAATATGTGAGACATTAGCTATTTTAAATAATTGCATGTGTGTGAGTAGACTATACCGATCTATATGTGGTATAGCTACTACTCTATCTTAAACCTTTTGTGTGTGAGATTTTAAGATGAATTTGGTTCTTGTTTGGATTTCTTTGATGTTACAGTTTGATGTTTCAATTGTTTATCCGTGCAATTTTGATTTTGGGGTAGTTTATTTCCCTCTCGTCTATTCTAACCTTGAGCGACAACAGGATGAACGCCAACCGGGGTCGTGGTCGCGGTGGACACGGACGTGGACGCGGTCGTGGACCAACGTTCAAGGAGAACTTCACTGAGGGTGAAGTACATGACACTGATACCCATACTGAAGATGAGGGACAACATCCACCACCGCCTCCGCCACCTAACATGGCACAATTAATGTTGATGCAAACACAGTTGCTACAGCAGATGTCCACCAATATGGCGAATCAGAACCAAAACCAAAACCTAAATCCGAATCAAGGTCATCATCCTCCACCGCAGTCCAAGTTAGCAGAGTTCATGAGGACAAAGCCACCTACTATCGCAGGGTCACCAGACCCTATTGAAGTTGATGATTGGCTAAAGGACATTCGCAGGAAGCTCAATTTGGTCAATGTTGATGCACAAGACCGTGTGAAGTTTATGGCGCACCAACTTCAGGGCGTGGCTACAGATTGGTGGGAGAGCTTTTATGATGCACATGATGATGCTGAGGTAATCACCTGGAATGAGTTTTCTGAAGCTTTTCATACTACACACATTCCAGCTGGTGTCATGGAGCTGAAGAGGGATGAATTTCGAGCTCTAGTCCAAGGAAAGATGTCAGTCTCGGAATATTGGGATCGTTTCACTCAGTTGTCACGCTATGGGAAAGCAGATATTCCCACTGAGGCCGACAAGACTGCTAGGTTCCTGAGGGGATTGAACCTAGGTCTGAAGGATAGGTTGGTATCCCATGACTTTCCAAATTTCCAGAGTCTGGTAAACAAGGCTATTCTGAAAGAGAACTCAAAGAGAGAGCTAGAAGAACACCGCAAGCGCAAGGCACCACAGGGTCATCATGGAGCAGGAAGCTCACGCCAAAAGAACAATAACCACCTGTGTTATCGTGGAGTAACTGCCAAGTCAGCAAAGCCTAGTCACAACTTCCAGCACAATCCTTATCGTACACCAAGAGATGAAGTTGGAGGAAACCATGCCAACACTGCTCGAAAGGCATGCTACAATTGTTGCGTAGAGGGACACTTTTCTGCTGCATGCCCGAACAAGAGGAACACAAGGCTGACACCAGTGAAGTTCAATTTGGGGTCTGCTGCCAAGACACCAATAGCAGGACGTGGGCGAGGCATACTGCCTACACCAGGAGGCACACCTCATGCCTCTGGACAGACAAGTCGTGGCCAAGTCAACCATGTCACGGCCGAACAAGCTAATGAAGCCTCAGATGTTGTTCTTGGTATGTTCCCAATCAACTCATGTTATGGTTCAGTACCTTTTGATTCTGGAGCGTCTCATTCGTTTGTTTCCAAGCAATTTGCTGAAAAACACCATTTGAAAACTGAGGGTATGAGTCAGTCAATGGCAGTACAATCACCTGAGGGAATTCTTATGTCAGGTTTAAAATGCCCTAAAGTGATCATAACAATCGAGGGAGTAGAGTTTCTAGCAAACCTCATAGTGTTAGACTCTAAAGGGTTAGATGTCATTCTAGGCATGAACTGGTTAGGGAAACACAAAGCTATGATATATTGTGGCCCTAGAGCCGTATCCTTAACCAGTACTAAAGGAATTGTGGTGAATTACAAGCCTGAGTTATCATCAGAAACCGTAGTAGAAAGTTTGTTGAACAGCTTGAAGGAGATGGTTGTGTCAGATGTTAGGGTGGTTAAGGAATACCCAGATGTTTTCCTAGAGGAGTTACCAGGTCTTCCACCAGATCGTGAGATAGAGTTTGCAATTGAGTTAGTACCAGGCACTGCCCCTATTGCAAAAAGACCATATAGAATGCCAGCAAATGAGCTAGCTGAGATGAAGAAGCAAATCCAGGAACTTATAGAGAAGAGATACATTAGACCGAGCACATCGCCTTGGGGAGCACCGGTGTTGTTTGTAAAGAAGAAGGATGGTTCCATGCGCATGTGTGTGGACTACCGTGCTCTGAATGAAGTAACCATCAAAAATAAATACCCTTTACCGAGGATCGATGATTTGTTTGATCAGTTGAAAGGAGCTTCTATTTTCTCAAAGATAGATCTCAGGTCAGGATACCATCAATTAAAGATCCTACCAGAAGATATACCGAAAACAGCTTTTGTTACTCGTTATGGCCTGTATGAGTTTCTAGTGATGTCATTTGGACTCACCAATGCACCAGCTTACTTCATGAATCTAATGAATAAAGTGTTCATGGATTGCTTGGATAAATTCGTTGTTGTGTTCATTGATGATGTACTGATCTACTCTCGTAATGAAGAAGAGCACGAGAAACACCTACGGATTGTTCTAGAAAGGCTTAGAGAACATCAACTTTATGCAAAATTTAGCAAGTGTGATTTTTGGTTGAAACAAGTAGATTTTCTTGGTCATGTCATTTCAGCCGAAGGAGTAGCAGTGGATCCAGCTAAAGTAGAAGTAGTACTTAGCTGGAAGCAACCAAAGAATGTGTCAGAGATACGCAGCTTCCTCGGACTGGCAGGATATTACCGCCACTTCATAGAAGATTTCTCAAGAGTTTCGAGACCGATGACACAGTTGATAAAGAAGGAGAACAAATTTGAGTGGACACCAGCATGTGAGACCAGTTTTCAAGAACTCAAGAGGAGACTAACTTCCGCTCCAGTGCTAATTTTGCCACATATTCGAAAGGATTTTGAAGTTTATTGTGATGCTTCCAAATAGGGTTTGGGTTGTGTTCTCATGCAACAAGGCAAGGTCGTAGCGTATGCATCGAGACAACTACGTCCACATGAAGTGAACTATCCCACACATGATTTGGAATTGGCTGTCGTAGTACATTCTTTGAAGATCTAGAGACACTACCTTATTGGTAACCGATGTGAGATATATACAGATCATAAGAGCCTAAAGTATATTTTCACCCAACCAAATTTGAATCTTAGACAGAGAAGATGGCTGGAACTAATTAAGGACTACAACATTGGTGTAAATTATCACCCTGGTAAAGCCAATGCCGTAGCTGATGCGTTGAGCAGAAAGGTTTACTTCAGTAATCTTATGATCCAGGAAGCTCAACCAGAACTTCATGAGGAATTCAGGAAGTTAAACTTGAATGTGAGTCTCGCTGAGAAGTAGGATGTGTTAGAAGTCAAGTTCACTCTAGAGGATCAAGTAAGAGAAGGTCAGAAGAACGACAAGGGAATCAAAGAGATTCAATCAAAGATGAAGTTAGGAGAAGCACCTGACTACAAAGAGGATGAAAAGGGAAATATTTGGTTTCAGAAACGTTTATTGGTGCCAGACCAAAAAGAACTTAAGGACTCAATCATGAAAGAGGCACATGAGTCATCATACTCCATACACCTGGGGAGTACGAAGATGTACCATGATCTCCGAGATAGTTTCTGGTAGTCTAGCATGAAACGTGAAATTGCGGAGTATGTATCTCGTTGTGATGTATGTCGAAGAGTTAAGGCCGAGCATCAGAAGCCTGCAGGACTACTTCAACCACTTAAAGTTCCTTAGTGGAAATGGGAAGAAATCGGGATGGATTTTATCACAGGACTTCCGAGGACGTCATCAGGATATGACTCTATTTGGGTTATCGTAGATCGATTAACCAACTCAGCTCACTTTATTCTAGTAAAGACTTCTTATAATGGGGAGAAATTGGCTGAGTTATATATGGCTAGAATTGTTTGCCTACATGGAGTTCCAAAGAAGATTGTGTCTGATAGAGGTACTCAATTCACGTCAAGGTTCTGGAAGAAGATACATGAAGTCTTAGGCACACAGTTGAATTTTAGTACAGCTTACCATCCGCAGACTGATGGACAGACTGAGCGAGTGAACCAAATATTGGAAGGCATGCTTCGAGCATGTGCTTTAACTTGCAAGCACATTTGGGAAAAGAGTCTGCCATATCCTAAATTCTCTTACAACAATAGCTTTCAGGCAAGCTTACAAATGTCTCCATTTGAATTCTTGTATGGAAGAAAGTGCCGCACGCCACTAAATTGGCATGAAGTGGGAGAAAATCAAGTTTTTGGACCCGACACTCTTGAGGAGGCAGATAAGCAAGTAAAGATGATTCATGAAAGATTGCGGGCTGCCCAATCTAGACAGAAAGTCTATGCCGATAGACGTCGTCATGATTTATCATTCAAGAAGGAGGATGATGTGTACCTGAAGGTATCCCCACTTCGCGGGATGCGACGTTTTGGACTAAAAGGAAAGTTGGCACCCTGATATATTGGACCCTTTACAATCACCACCAGGCGTGGAGAGGTTACTTATGAATTGGCATTACCCGAGAAATTATCCAAAGTGCACAACGTGTTTCACGTGTCTCAATTGAAGAAATGTTTTGATAAGCCAGAGGAAGAGGCTCGGAAAACTTCTTTGGATACCATAGAAGTTCAGGATGATTTGACTTATGAGGAATATCTAGTTAAAATTCTCGATGAGCAGTTAAGAACCACTAGAAGAAACGTGATCAAGTTCTGCAAAGTTCAATGGAGTAACCATAGCAAGGAGGAAGCGACATGGGAACGAGAGGATGCCCTTCGCGCTGAATTTCCAAATCTTTTCTCTTAGGCCGAAACTCGGGGTCGAGATTCCTTATAAGGTGGGTAGAATTGTAACATCTTGATTTTTACGGGTTTTTTTAAGCAAAAGATGCTGCAACACAATTAATAAAAGTATTTTATTAGGATTTTATAAATATAACTTGTTAGAACTAATTTGATGTTTGAAGGGAGAAAAGAATTTCTTTTAGTTTTGTTAATTGGATGTGCTTTTAAAATTGTCAATTTGCTTCTTATTTGATTCCTTTCAAACAAATCATATTGGTCCATCCATGCACCATGCATCGTGCATGAGCTAGTATATATGCACATGCACCCATCCATGGCCGATGCATGCACCATGCATATGCATACTGTAGCATATACATATATATGCCTTTATCTCTCTAGTTCTCTCTCTAGACCCAATGTGTGTATATATGCATGCATGCGAGACTATAGTATCTAGCTCTACTATGCCATATATACGTATATGTGAGACACCCTATTCTCTTTTTCTCTCAAAGTTCTTTCTTGTATCGATTGATGCACACTCAGCTCACCAAGCCTAGCGGAGCAACACACGAAGACGCACCATGCAGCGATCACTCGTATGCCTGCACGGGGCAAAAATCCTAGCACAACACGGGCTGTACAAACCGAAGCGTCGTCCACGCCCAGCATACCGAACAGCCAAACGAAGCGCTCGCCATGAAGACCATAAACGCTAGTGAAACTGCTGCCGTTACGTCTTATCATTTTTTCCAATCAATTAGAGCACCGTACTTCTTCCATACATCCACAAACTAATGCTCTCTTCTCTCCCTTGCCATTCCACACCGCCAACGGAGCTTTAGGCCTCTGTACTAGTCCACCTTAGAGAGCTCTGCCGGGACGTCGGCCACACTTCCGGCACCTCCGGCGAGGAGACGAGCAGCTGCTAGAAGGACGAGCTGCTGCACCGCGACCGAAAGGAGGAGCAGGGCAGATTCGTCGGACTAGAAGGACAAGCCGCAGATCACCGACGACGTACTCCGCCGCTGTTTTATCTTAGTTTATCATCTTCTTCGGACCTTCACGTCGCACTCGGTGAGCCCCGTCGCAAATCCTTTCACGCACTGCCTACCCACAGATATGCCTACCTCCTAGACATGTTTTTCCACGGTAGTTTTGTAGTTGACAATGATGCCGGTGAACCGAATGCCATCCGGTGGCATTGGCGTCGTAGACTGATTTACCCATCTCGAATCTAGTCGAGCCCAACATGGAATACAAAGAATCCTAGGAACCCAGCAGTGGCTTTAGATTGAGAATACTACGTACGGTTAGTCAAATTATTTTGATACGTATATATGAGGTTATACATGTTGTTTGGCTCCGGTAGTATATATACCCACGGTACTGTTCCTATTTGTTCTCACGTGCTCGGCTGTAGGACTGATTACTAGAGTTATTTGCTACCTTACAAGTATCATATGGTGGGAATTAGCTAATTTGGTAATTACCAGTAGAGCATGCCAGAATATTTATTTTCTTACATCATCGTCAGGGTTATTTGCTTGTCATGCGTGTAGACTAGGACTAGTTTTAAAATTGGTACACGCATGTGTTACTCATCGTGCTAGTTGTTAATTTTACGGGTAGGTCTATAGCTCGCGTAATCTAGTTTTGTAGAAATGTCGGGATACAGTTAATATTGTTTGCTTTTTAGGTGTGCTCGTGTATTGTTATTGCATATGAGGTTATAGTAACATGTCGCTTGATTTATACATATATGTGTATGTGTAGTATGTTCATCTTCATTTTTGCATGCATGCATGTGTAGGGTACAGTAGCTTGCTGCAATCAGTTGATTATTTTATGTGTGCAGATCACTAGTTTTGTGCATGTTCTCATTTCTTAGTCATGTATGCTTAAGTATTTTGCCTCGCATATAGTTTGTTGTTATTTCAGTGCATCGTATACTAAAAACCATGTCACCTATAGTGACCGTAATATGCATATATTATTTTTTCCTAATATATTTTATTAAGTTAAAAACGGTAGACCGATTGTATATCGAACCGTCCGAACATTGTCAGTCTATTTGATTCTTTTTATTTGGATCTTTACATTGGATCTTATTTGTGGTTATTCAAAATATGTATTTATGTGTGTTTTATCTTTATGACAAGTAGGGAGTGACGGGTTCGGACAGAATCAAGATTACGAGGAAGAACACTTTCACGACAACGAAGGCATGCCCCTTTCATAATTATCCCATGTTTTACAAGTGCATGTTATTATTGTTTTACAAATATTACTACTATTTTGATTACCCACATATCTTGATACACCTATCGCTATACACAACCCTAAGTAGAGATTATATATTAATCATGTAGAGTAGAATTGCTTAGCAATGCTATATAATATTTAGGGTACTTGATCTCTCCTCTTCGGAGGAATTGGATGACCACTGGGTCAGATATACCCCTTTGAAACTGGATGATCTCGCCGAGCTAGCCGTTGTTGCTTCCTCTACTCTATTCTACTCTAGGTGAAACTTACCATCTAAACACTGGCGCGGGCGACAGCTGGAACAAAGGAAGGAGCGATTGGCTGCCCTTCACTAGTGGAAGGGGGCAATCCGTCGTCCGTGCCGCATGAGGGCCTAACAAGTCTTGGATTTGAAGATTGTGACCATCGTACAACCACATGCTATAATGGGCACTGGCTTGGTCAAGTAAGTTAGTCAGCCTTAGGTGTCGATGTCGCCGTACCGCTGATGAGGTGTCTGCCTGCGGGGGATCCTTCGGCACAGATGGGGGGACCGGTTTGGGGACGTACTCTCAGTTCCGTGCGCCATACCCGGTGGGCATGTCACATCTTTGGGGGATCTAGCTAAAAGACCTTGTCACAATCCCTCTGCCGGTACACCAATTGGTGTGTATTAAACCACTGACGGCTAGTGGGCATCAGGACGGGATGGTGTCGTGTGGGAAAAGTGTACAACCTCTGCAGAGTTTAAACTATTCGAATAGCCGTGTCCATGGTCATGGACGACACATGAATCTTTCTTGATATACGGGAACCTGTCTTGCTACTTTCCTCTTTGCCCCTATCCTTATCCTGGAGTCTATGAACTATGTGAGTTGTCGTGGACAATCACGCTATTGAGAAATACCACATTGTTGATAAACATGTTTTCGTCTAAAACCGCTTGTATCAAAACTATTACCATGTTGCAAATAAAATTGGCTTTTATGCAAAAGAACCCTATGACCTCCACATAAAGCCACATGTAGATATATCAGGTTTTGCATAAGGGGTATGTTGAGTACGTCATGTACTCATGGCAATACTTTTGTTGAATTCAGAATACTATAAAGGGGAGGACTATGACTACTATGATGATGCCGATGAGTGAGGCCTCATGTACTACATCGACTGCCTGTGGCTGAGATGGAGTCACTACGCGTTTTATATTTCCGCTGTGCTTTCTGGATGTAATAAATGTCAGTAGACATTTTACTATGTTGTTATCCAGACTTTGTAATAAATTACTTTTGTACATCTGCAATGATATACATTTCGCTGTGTCGTCAACATTGATCTTGGGATTGACGAATAAACACAGGGGGGTCTGAAAGTTAAGTTCCGGTCCTCACAGGGATTAACACCCTTTAGAATTTATAGTCTAGAAATTACCTAAGAGGGGTTTTGGACCAAGGACATATTCTTTATGGTAAAATTGTATAAAAATGATACCTACAGGTAGATGTTGATAAAATGAAACCAACAAAAGTGGTTTCGCTAATTTATCACTTTTCTTTAAATAGTTATGATTTTCCTAGTGAGTTAACTTCTAGTTTTAGGGGATAAATCACCAGATAAGTTCTAGAGCTCCCAAAATTATTTCCTTGGATGGTTAGGTAGGGGTTGATGTGCTTGATCAATCAGAGTTGGAATCAGGTCAAAATATTTACCACAATGCCCTCAGGAAATTCCCAAAGGCAGTTCTGTAGATAACTTGTCTTTTTCACCAGATTAAATTTACAGGGCCTATTGATATGAAACAAAGGAAACCTGCTAGGTATTTGTCATACCTTTCTGTAGAAATTTGAATCAACCTTTTTGGAGTTGCCAAAATCCTGGAGTGTTTTATTTAGTGATAATAACCCTTACAGAGGTAGTTAGTTCACTAAAACTCAACAGAGGGTCAATAAATCCTTATCTCCTGGTTTTGGATAGGTATTGATGGTCCACTACTCTGGGAGTTGGAATTAGCCTAATAGGTTCTGTAGATATGCCTAGGGAATTTTTTAAAGTTAGAAAAGGATTGTTTTTGTTATTTTTACTACAGGGAAACAAATGCTCCACTTGGCATGAAGCCAATTCCATAGGGTAGGTACACGCAACACCTACCAGATACACTTGGATTCACCAAATTTGGGTTTACCAACTCCCTGAAAGATTTATTTAGGTAAAAGAACATCATGTGGTATTTTAATTATCAGAAAATAACAAAAGTTCTTTTGGGAAAAACAGAGGTACTGCATGTTTAAGGAGACATTTAGAAACCAAGGAAAATTTAGATCTGGGCAAATGGATTTGATTTCCAATTTTATCTTCATTTAAACCTAACAGCCATATTCTAGTAGATCTGGAAAAGAATAAAACTGAAAAGGGGAGGCCAGGCCGGAAAATTTGGGGCAAATGGGCCGCAACGTGGCAGACCACACGGGCCGGCCCAACTCCCTACCGCGAGCGCGTGCGTGCAGCTCGTTCGAGCTGATAGGCGGGCCCGTTTGCCAGAGGGGGAGGGGCGTCGAAGTGGTACGAGGAGATCCCGACAGTTCGTTCAAGACGAGATCAATGAGGGGGCGTCGTCGTCCTCCCTAGACACCACGACAACGAGGGGAAACCCTAGGGGCGACGGGGCGGCACAGTAGCTCACCGTGGGGGCTCGGGAGGCGTCGGGGATGGTCTAGGGAGATGCGGTAGTCCGCGACGAGCCAGACGAGGGGCGGCAGTGGGGTCTTCTTCCTAGGGAAGATGCTCGCGCGCGAGGAAGACCAGCGGGTGGCTCGGAGGTTCACCGGCGACATTGTTCTGGGGGTTCCTGAGCATAGAGGAAGGCATAGTTAGAAACAGAGGGAGGGTAGGGACTCTGCAGGGTAGCATGCAGGGGGAGAAGGGCGTGAGGGGGTGAGCTATGCTCAGATCGGGAGTAATGGCTGAAGGGCCATTCTTTCCTTCCTCCGAGTAGAGCAGGGCATGGGAGGATGAGTGGCTCTCTAGGGAGGGTAGGTGGGGGGGGTGAGGGAGGCAAATGAGGGCATGAGAGGCCCTGGGGTGGCGTCTGTCTTATTTAACCGAGGGGTTTTGGTCTATGGTAGACCAAGCTCAATGAGCCATGGGAGGAGATTGTTGGGCGTTGGTTGGTCGAGATGGACGGTGGAGAGGGGGGTGTGGTGCCAGGGACTAGAGAAGGGGTGGTGTCTCTGCCCTAGGAGCCTAGGGTTCTCCACCCTTTTTACTTCAGGTGAAAGAAAAGGGAGGAGGGGAAAAGGGCTAGGGAGAGCTAGGTGGTTCTCAGTGGTGTAGAGGGGAAGGAAGTGGGGTCATGTATTGACCAGAGAGGGAGAGGGAGCCTGCTGAGACAGCTGCATTGAGTTGTCAAGATCTTTAAGAGATATGCCATATCTCTTCTCTCTCTAAGCTTCCAATAGGTATAGGACAAGGGATAGGGCTGCTGCTACAGTGGTGCATGACCAGGGGTGTGATGGGTGGAGGAGGGAAGTGCTTGGTCAAGCTTTGAGGATGGTTGGAGGTGTTTTGAGTAATGAGTTTTGACTAGTTTGCAATATTGGTCAAAACAAGGGGTATGAAGGAAGTACATAGATGTAGTCTCTATAAAATGAGGGAGTGGTACTGGTGGATAGATATAGTCAAGGAATCTCTCCCAGAATTATTTGAGATTTTTCAAATGAGTTTTAGTCTACTTAAATCTATTTATTCAAAAAGTGGTTTATAGAAGCTCATGTGATAAATATACATTGGACAAAGTTGGATTTTGATGTCAGGTGGTCCCAAATGTGAATACACACTTAGGGGAATTTTCCCAATATTTATTGGGGCTAAAAAGTATTTATAACAATTATTATTCCAATTCAGCCATTTAAGAAAATTGGCAAAAATAAATAATAAAGCTCTTCAAAAATATTTATTTTTGAAGTGGGAAGATGGGGTATGATATATGTATCTCAAATATGCTTAAAGTTAGGGAGGTGTTTTGGCAAAAACCAAACTTTCCTTTATGGGAGGAGTTTTGGAAGTTTTGCCCCTTTAATGAATTAAATAGATTTTGGAGCCCTAATAATTATGGATGATATTTGATAAATCTTGATGGTCAAGGTAGATGATGTAGACAAGGTGTAGCAAGCATTTGCAACCTTGGGAAATAGAAATCCAACCTGAAATAGATAGAAAACAAGGAGTTGGGGATCTAGGGTAATGTTATTTTTATACCATCAAAACATGGTTGTATCTTGGAGTTCAGATCTCCCCTTGGGGAATGGGATAGATGGTTAGTTGGACCAAGTCATATAGATGATCATGGCAGAAGGAGTTTGGATTGGTTACCTTTGAGGTGGTCTGGAAGTGATGGCAAACTTTGTTGAAAATAAGGCTAACATACCAGATGAGTCATGATGCCTTATTGACCATGTGGTTTTAAGGAGCACAAAGATCCACTTGGAACAAGTGAAGTAGATGTCGATAGACCTATATAAGTAGAACACAACCATGCAAAGAGTTGGTCCATAGAAGGTTGGATGGTGGTGTGAGCTTCTACCAAAGTAGGCATGTTGACTAGATTTGCAGGAAAAGTTATTTCTTGCCTGCAAAACCATCAAGAACAAGTGGGTAGGAGGAGGAGGATCTAACCAAGGGAAAGAGTGGGCCTTGGTAGTCTTTAGGATGGTTAACAAGATGGTTAAACAAGTGCATTACCAAGAATGCACAGGGGTTGAGAAAGGGAGACAGTCAAAAAAGTGATGTTGGAAATAGTTTTCCAGACTTAGCCAAATTTTGGCAGATTTAGGGTTTTTGACTAGAATGTGGGTGGTGATGATGTTGAAGAGTAGATTGAGTAGAAGGGATCCATGCTTGATATTGGTCCTCATTGACTTGGAGGCTTCTATAATGGATCACTGCAGAACTGATCTAGTTAAGGATTTTAGATGGTCACCTAGTATCTAGAGATTAGATCTAGATTGTATTCTCGCTTAAGGTTTGGGGATTTTAAGGTTCCTTGATCCTAGAGGATGAGCTCCTAGGGTAGCTCATACTACTTCTAAGCAATCAAGTCAAATAGCAGATCAAGGCAACTCATCTTATAACCTAAGCAAATCTACTACTGGGGTTACCATCAAGCCTGGCTTGAGGTAAGGATGGATATTTTGAAAAGGTTGGATTTTGAATAAGACGAGAGTCCTTGGTATTTCTACCAAGGGTAGAATTCAAAAGATTACTAAAAGGTTTTGGAGATCCTAGAGGTAAGAGTAGTTGAAAGTTCTGTCTTGAAAACATAAGGAGATTACATTATATATCTTTCCATAGTTTTGTCAATAGAAGCTACTAAAATAGCTTTGGTTACATAAGCATCTTGGCTCAGGTTTTGAAATGCCAAAACATTTGAGAATATGTAAAATGAGCCAGGATAGTTTTGCTAAATAGCTTTTTGTCAACTGATGTTGAGGTAAAGATTATATCATAAGCTATGCAATCAGAGGCATAAGCACAGACAATCAATAAGCAAACACAACAACACATAACAAGAAAAAGTTTTTGTTCCCCCTGATTTTTGCATTCTGGACAACTAATCAAGGTTGCTGAAATTGGGATGTTACAAAAAAGGTAAAAAGATAGAAGATAGTGATGTGATACCGTGGCACTCCCCCAAGCTTGGAACAAACCAAGGGGATGCCAAAACCTGATGACGAATTACTCCTTCGGTGGTGGTGATATCCTCTCGTCATCGTCCGACTTCCAGGGTAAGGGCTCCCCATCAACAAAGGACATCGTGGTCTCTAGGATCCTGAAACTTGCAACAGCACTTATGCGTTTAAACCTAACCTCGTACTCATAGTTTTGATTTTGAACGTCGCAGAGCTGTGCTTGCAGTTGGTTGGTTTTTTGGCGGAGTGAGAGGACTTCATCCTTGAGCTCAGCAGTCTCCTTTTGGTGCTCGGCGATGAGTTCGGAACAAATATTATGGATAATATCCACTTCACGCTCTGCCATCTTCTTGTACCTAAAGACTTCTTGCTCCAGTGCTTCCATCCTGTCTTCCAGACTTCCTTCACCTTTAGGTCCTTGAACCTCCTTTATCCGTACCTCTCCATCTTCAAGCAACAACTCTTGGGATGAATCTTCAACTCTCTCATGTATGGGTGGAGGATATCCGTAGAAGAATCTTCCTTGGCTGGTCTAGAGGAAGACATTGTGGCTCCAAATCTAGGACTCTACCTGTCAGAAACAAATCGAAACGAAAACATGACAAGAACAAGATATACGAACCTCGAGGGATCCGGGGATTATATATTACGAAGTTTCACAACAAGAGGAAGGTACTGGGAGAAAACGGGTCGGAGACGGAGTGCGAGGTGGCCACACCACCTGGTGGCGCGGCCAGGGGTGGGCCCGTGCCACAGGGTGGTGTGAGCCACCCTGGCTCCGTTTCCATCCCTCTTTCGCTTCGTAGCTTTTCCTATTGGATAAAAACTGCAAAAATATAACTAGACAGATCTTCGTGAACTTTTCTTACCAGAACTGTTACATATTAGAAAACGGACTCTACAAGCCTCTGAATTTGATTTTTGATAAAAAAAATTGGAGTCACCACTTGAAGAACATCAATATCTTCATCTTCATACACTTATTTCTTGAGTCATGAAACCTTGCACTTCCTTATTACACCATTATCTCCATTAACCTGGAAATTTCTTTCACACAAAACTTCACACAGTTCTCATTAGCAACATTAGTATAAGTGAAGTGATAAAACCTTTTGAGTCCAATTTCAACTGAAACCAATCAAAACATAAGCTACTGTAGCAACTCCTTCTGAAAACCCAAGAAAAAAGGAAATCGATTAAAGAAGCAAATGCAAGAGTGGCAAAATCTGTCAAACAGACTAGCAGGTAAAGATAAATTTTTTCGAAAATCTTCTGTTGCTCAAATCAAAAAGTGCAGAACTAACGAAAGTTTAATAACAACCTGGGGCAGAAGCAAAAAAAATTACAGCTCAATCCGACATACAGAGGTCTCTCACGAATTTTTACGGTGAAGCACAAAAATCTGTTTTGGGACAGCAACTTCCCCAAATCTTACTTCTCTCTCATTAGAGGTTAATCTTGACACAAAAACCAAACAAAAAGGATAAGGAAAGGTTATTACCGAGTCAATAACTTCCAAGACTCAAAGAAACAAAAACAAACTTAAAGCAAAAATAAACTGGGTTGTCTCCCAAAAAGCTCTTTCTTTATAGCCATTAAGATGGGCATGGTAATTTTGATGATGCTCACATAAGAATATGAATTGAAGTGAAAGAGAGCATTAAGAAGAAAAAATATACATGTTTAAGTCTAACCCACTTCCTATGCAAGGGAACTTTGTAAACAAACAAGTTGTTGAAACCAGAGACCACTAGCATAGGAAGGCAAAAGATGTGCAACGTAAAAACTTCCAGCATAAAACGAGGAAACTTGATATTATTGAGATGCATAAGAACAATATTCCCTCTTTCATAATAACTTTAGTATCATGCATAAACTTAATAATATAACTATCACAAGAACCGTTGTAGCAATGATCACTTGTCCTAACAGAAAACACAGGGACACTAGCTCTCATAACACTACTTTGTGAAACAATATTAGGGATATCCTTACAGAGGATAGTGTGTCCATCTTCTTCATATTTAGTGACAAAGTCTTTCACATTTGCTATTATAGGTTCATCATCAATTTGTTTATCAGGTTCAACAGCTTTACTTGTACTTTCATTAACCATACTAGCTACCATAGAATGTTCCTTTATCTTAACTTGGAAAGGCATTTTCTCAATGTAAGGTTCAGGTAAAACATGATTAGCAGTATAGACTTCAGTATTTCTTGCAGGAACACACTTATCGACATCTTTATAAGGTTCATGATACTTATTCCACTTATTTTTAGAAACTTCAATATAGGAAGCAAAAGCTTTAAAATAAGTTGCAATAGCTTCAGAGTCTAGACCATAAGCGTTTTTAATATTTTGAAAGTCATCAGTTCCCATAAAAGATTCAATGCATTCATAATCATAATTTATACCTAACTTTCTTCCTTTGTCATTCTCCCATGCTTCAGCATTATATTGAATACAGTCCATAAGATCCCATTTAGCTTCTTCTTCCATGCAAGTGAATGATCCAGCACAAGAAGCATCCAATAAATCCTTATCATGAAGAGAAAGCCTTGCATAAAAGTTATTGATAATAATATTGTTGGGGATCTCATGAATGGGACACTTGAGCATTAGTAACTTCAATCTCCCCCAAGCTTGAGCTGTACTCTCTCCATCAAGAGGCCAAAAGTTGTATATTTGATTCCGATCTTTATGAATCTCACTAGGAGGATAAAACTTTGAATAAAAGAGAGGTACTATTTCATCCCATTCAAGAGCTTGACCATTCTTCAGCAGCTTATACCATTCTTTAGCTCTTCTAGACATGATCTGTAGTAATACCTGCACACTTGAACAACCCGCATAATTCGTGTATAAAGAGTAAATGATCACCGGGATGGACAGTTCCATCCCCAACATAGTAGTTATCCATAACACGATCAATAATTCTTGTAGGTATTTTAAAAATATCATTCTCAGCAGGTGGTGGTTCATCTACTACCTTAGCAGTGGTAGTAGCATTACGAAATAAGAAACTCAGCGAATTATCCATATTGAAAATAAAGAAACTAACAGAAATAAACATTACTCACAGTAGACGTTTCCTTAACCAGTTCCACTCTCCAATAGCGCTTCACTCCCTGACAATGGTGCCAGAAAATATTCTTGATGACCCACAAGTATAGGGGGTGTATCACAGTATTTTCGATAAGTAAGAGTGTCGAACCCAACGAGGAGCAAAACGTGTTGGCTAGTGGGATGGATCAGGAATTCTCTGCAAATACTTAGCAAACGGTTTTTTAGGGTTTTTTGATAATGCAAGTAAATAAAGTACGAGTAAATAAAAGACAATAAGAATAAACGCAGCAAGTGGCCCAATCCTTTATTCAGCAAAGGACAAGCCGGTTGTATTACTTAAGATGACTAAATGTTCTCGAGGACACACGGGAATTCTGTCAAGTGCTTTCGCTTCATATAGTTGATTAATCTTCTTTAGCTTGCTAAGTGTTGTGTGGGTGAACCTGTGCTAATGTACCGACCTTCCTAGGACTAATACATACTTGTGATTATACCCCTTGCAAACATCCGTAAGTACAAGAAAGTAATTAAGGTAGAAACCTAACCACAACTTTAAATTGTAAGACCCTGACGTCCCTTGTGCAATGGTTCCTAACGGGGGTTCAAGTTTCTGTCACTCTAGCAACCCCTATGATTAGTAGCCAAATACACAATGCATTCCCCTAGGACCATATAGGTGAAGTGTCATGTAGTCGACGTTCACATGACACCACTAGAAGAAGTACACCACAACTTAAAAATCAAACTATTGAATCTTTCTCAACACAATTCCACTACTAACAACATGACTTCTCCCATGTCCTCAAGAACAAAACGAATTACTCACAAGACATCATATGGATCATGATCAGAGATGGAATAATGATGTATAACAATCTGAACATAAACAATAATTCAATGGTTCCACTCAATAACATCAACTACAAAGAGTAATCAACATCGGGATAGTTTCCCCTAAGAACTATGCAAGATTTAACCCAATTGTTACAGCGATATGGAGATGGTGATGATGGTGTTGGTGGAGATGATGGTAGTGATGATGATGATTATCCCGATGAAGTCTCGCTTGATGGTGGTGTTGATGGCGACGATCTCCCCTCTCCGGGAAGGAATTCCCCTAGCATAATTTGTTCTACCAGAGAGATCTTTCTCTCTTGGTGTTTTCCGCCCCGCAGAGGCGGCAGAATCTTTCTGTGGTAACTCCCCTAGGTATTAGGGTTCCGTGGAGATAATATATGCCAGAGGGGAGAGCTGGAGGTGGACCAGGGCGGCCACACCACCTGGTGGTGTGGCCTAGAATGCTTGCGCCCAGTGGTGGGCCCCACCCATCTCCACTCCTCCTTATGGCAGTCTTCATCTTTTGGAAAAATAGGACTTTCCATATATTTTCTGGGATTTTCTGATCTTCGAGATTTTTGCCTCGAAACAGTGCCTTTTCCATCAGAATCCTGACTTTAGTGGTCCATCTTCCAAAAGTCATCAACCATGCAAAAACAGATGAAATAACATAAGTATCATCTCTTAATATGAAATATATCAATGAATAATAGTGAATTATGATATAGAGTAGTGATGCAAAAGTCTTTCACAAAGCAACGTCCATTTTGCATCACTATTCTATATCATAATTTACTGTTATTCATTGATATATTTCATATTAAAAAAAATCAGAAAATCGAAAAATATATGGAAAATCCTATTTTCAAAAGACGAAAAGCCAAAGGAGAAGTGGAGATGGGCCCGCGAAGCCCACCACCTCGGGCGCCAACCACGCCACCAGGTGGTGTGGCCACCTTGGCCCACCTCTGGCTCTGCTCTTTGGTGTATATTATCCTCCAGAAAGCCTAAGACTCGAGGAGCGACCACAGAAAGATTCCATCGCCTCAGGCGGAAACTCTGAGAGAGAAAGAGCCTCCCAGTGACGAAATCTGTCGGGGAAATTCCTTCCCGGAGAGGGGAGATCGTCGCCATCAACACCACCATCAAGATGGACTTTATCAGGATCATCATCATCATCTCCATCATCATCTCCACCAGCACCATCATCACCACTCCATACCGTTGTAACAATTGGGTTGAATCTTGCATAGTTCTTAGGGGAAACTTTCCCGGTGTTAATTACTTATTATAGTTGATGCTATTGAGTGGAACCATTGAATTATTGTTATGTTTAGATTGTTACTTATCATTATTTCATCTCTGATCTTGATCCATATGATGTCTTGTGAGTAGTTCGTTTAGTTCTAGAGGACATGGGAGAAGTCATGTTGTTAGTAGTGAAATTGTGTTGAGAAAGATTCAATAGTTTGATATTTAAGTTGTGGTGTTATTATTCTAGTGGTGTCATGTGAATGTAGACTACATGACACTTCACCTTTATGGGCCTAGGGGAAACCTTTGCACAAGGGAGTGTAGGATCTCGAGTTTAAAGGCAGGTTAGGTTTCTATCTTAATTACTTGTACTTATGGATGCTTGCAAGGGGTTTAATCACAAGTATGTATTAGTCTAGGAAGTCAAGACATGAGCGTTCACCCACAACACTTATCTAACTAAAGAAGATTAATCAACTATATGAAGCTTAAAGCACTTGACGATATTCCCGTGTGTCCTCGAGAATGTTTGGTCATATTAAAGAAAGGATTGGGCCACTTGCTGCATTTATTATTATTGTCTTTTATTTACTCATACTTTATTTATCTACATTATCAAAAAACCCTAAAAATCTATTTATTGAGTATTTATAGAGAATTCCTGATCCATACCAGTTGTCAACACGTACTTATCGAAAATACCGATACACCCCTATACTTGTGGGTCATCAAGACTATTTTCCTGGCGGGAGTGGGCGCTATTGAAGAGTGGAACTGGAAAAGGAAACTTCTATTGTGAGTATTGTTTATTTCTGTTAGTTACTTTATTTCAATATGGATAATTGACTTAGTTTCTTATTTCGCAATTCTACTACCACTACTAAGGTAGTAGATGAACCTACACCTACTGAAAATGATACTTTTAAGATACCTACAAGAATTGTTGATCGTGTTACGGATAACTACTATTTTGGAGATGGAACTATCCATCCCGGTGATCATTTGCTCTTTATACACAAATTATGCGGGTTGTTCAAGTGTGCAGGTATTACAACAGATCAAGTCAAGAAGAAGTTATTCTCATTATCACTAAAGGGAAGAGCTGAGGAATGGTATAAGCTGCTAAAGAATGGTCAAGCTCTTAAATGGGAGGAAGTAGTACCTCTCTTTTATTCCAAATTTTATCCTCCAAGTGAGATTCACAAAGATCGGAATCAAATATACAACTTTTGGCCTCGTGATGGAGAGATTACAGCTCAAGCTTGGGGGAGAATAAAGTTACTAATGCTCAAATGTCCTATTGATGAGCTCCCTAACAATATTATTATCAATAACTTTTATGCAATACTTTCTCTTCATGATAAGGATCTATTGGATGCTTCTTGTGCTGGATCATTTACATGCAAGGAAGAAGAAGTTAGATGGGATCCTCTAGACCGTATTCAAGACAATGCTGAAGCATGGGATAATGATAAAGGAAGAAAGTCAGGTATAAATTACAATTATGAATGCATTAAATCTTTTAGAGGAACTGATGACTTTCATAATATTAGTAATGCTTATGGTCTAGATTCTGAAAGTATTGCAAATTATTTTAAGGCTTTTGCTTCTTATATTAACATTCCTAAAAAGAAATGGAATAAGTATTGTGAGCCATATAAAAATATTTCTAATTGTGTTCCTGCAAGAGATATTGAAGTTTATACTGCTAATCATATTTTACCTGAACCTTACATTGAGAAAATGCCTTTCCCAGATAAGGAAAAGGAACATTCTATGATAGCTAGTATGGTTAATGAAAGTACAAATAAAGCTGTTGAATCTGGTGAATAAGTAGCTGTTGAACCTGTAATAGTAAATGAGAAAGACTTTGTCACAAAATATGTAAAAGATGGACACACTATCCTCTGTAAGGATACTTCTAATATTGTTTCACAAAGTAGTGTTATGAGAGCTAGTGTCCCTGTGTTTTTTGTTAGAATAAGTGATTATTGCTACAATAGTTCAGGTGATAGTTATATCTAAATTTATGCACGATACTGATAGTTACTATGAGAGAGGGAAAATTGTTCTTATGCATCTCAATAATATTAAGTTTCCTCGCTTTATGCTGAAAATATTTATGTTGCACTTGTTTTGCCTTCCTATGCTAGCAGCCTCTGGTTTTAACAATTTATTTTCTTACAAAATTCCCTTGCATAGGAAGTGGGTTTGACTTAAACATGTGTATTTTTGCTTCTAGATGCTCTCTTTTACTTCAATTCATATTCTTATGTGAGCATCATTGAAATTATCATGCCCATCTTAATGGCTATAAAGAAAGAGCTTTTTGGGAGACAAACCAATATATTTGTGCTTTCAGTTTGTTTTTGTTTATTTAAGTCTTGGAAGTTATTGCTTCTACAATAACCTCTCCTTATCCTTTTGTTTGGTTTTTGTGTCAAGATCAACCTCTAATGAGAGAGAAGTAAGATTTTGGGGAAGTTGCTGTCCTAAAACGGATTTTTGTGCGTCACTATAAAAAATTGTTAAAAACCCCAGAATGTCGTACTGATCTGTAATTATGTGCGCTTCTGCCCTAGGTTGTTATTTAACTTTCGTTAGTTTTGCACTTTTTGATTTGAGCAACAAAAGATTTTTGAAAAAATTGATATTTACCTGCTGGTCTGTTTTGCAGATTTTTTGCCACTCTTGCATTTGCCTCTTAAATCAATTTCCTTTTTTGAATTCCTTTTGGGCTTTCGAGAGGAGTTGTTTCAGTAGCTTATGTTTTGATGGATTTCAGCTGAAATTGAACTTAAAAGGTTTATTACCTTGCATGCACTAATGTTGCTAATGAGAATTGTGTGAAAGAAATTTCCAGGTTGTAGGAGAACATGGTGTAATAAGATGGTGGATGGTTAAATGACTCAAGAATATGTTTATGAGGATGAAGATATTGATGTTATTCAAGCGGTGACTCCGGATTTTTTTTATCAAAAACCAAATTCAGAGACTTGTAGAGTCCATTTTCGAATAGGTAACAGTTCTGGTAAGAAAAGGTCCGCGAAAAATCTGTCAATTTATATTTTTGCAGTTTTTATATAACATGGAAATCAATGGGTGGAAATAGGAACGGAAACGGAGCCCGGGTGGCTCACACTACCCCATGGCGCGGGCCCACCTGGCCGCTCCACCAGGGGGTGTGGCCACCCCGGAGCCTGTCTCCGACCTGTTTTCTCCCAGTACCTTCCTTTTGTTGTTAAACTTCATAATATATAATCCCCTGGATCCCCCGAGGTTCGTATATTGTGTTCTCTTCGTGTTTTCGTTTCGATCTGTTTCTGACAGGTAGAGTCTCAGTTTTGGAGCCACAATGTCTTCCTCTGGATCAACCAAGGAAGATTCCTCCACGGACATCGTCAACCCGTACATGCGTGAGTTGAAAATTCATCCCAAGGAGTTGTTGCTCGAAGATGGGAAGGTACAGATAAAAGAGGTTTAGGGCCCTAAAGGTAAAGGCGGTCTGGAGGACAGGATGGAAGCACTGGAGCGAGAAGTCTTTAGGTACAAGAAGATGGCGGAACGCGAAGTGGATATCACCCATAAGATTAGTTCAGAACTCAGCGCCCAGCACCAGAAGGAGACTACTATGCTTAAGGATGAAATTCTCTCACTCCACCAAACAACCAACCAACTACAAGCACAGCTCTACGACGAGAAAAATCAAAACTATGAGTATGAGGTTAGGTTTAAACACATAAAGGTTGCTGCTAGTTTCAGGATGTTGGAGACTAGGATGTCTTTTGTTGATGGGGACCCCTTACCTTGGAAGTCAGACGATGACAAGATAACACCACCACCACCGAAGGAGTAATTCATCATCAGGTTTTGGCATCCCCTTGGTTTGTTCCAAGCTTGGAGGAGTGCCGCGGTATCACATCATTATCTTTTTACCTTTTCAATAGAGTCATATCATGAATAGAGAAGTTATCATATAGGAAGGTTTGCATTATGGAAGTGTCTCCCCTCTCGTTAGTTATCTATGTATCCCTTGGTGTGAGTTACCATTATGGAATATTAATGAGAAGTTCTATCATTTACTCTTTTGCACATCTTATATTAGTTTCAATTTCTGTTATATGATTGATCTTGTTGTTAGTATTGGTATCACTTTGTGATCATTAAGTGAATTTAGTTGGTTTTGGCAAACCTAGCTTGGTAACTAGCAACACTATTTTGAGAATTGAATGAAAAGGAGAAAAGTACTTTTAAGAATTATAATTTCATCATCTTTCTTTCTTGATTGGCTCATAAGCTTGGTATTCTCTAGGTAAGATCTTTTGTGCTTCCAAGAAAGATTGCATGTTTTGTTTTTATCACTTGTGTATTTGTTTGTTTCCTTCGATTCTTATGCTTGCTACCCAACCTTCCTAGCCAAAAACCTGTACTGAGAGGGAATGCTTCTCGTGCATCCAATCCTTAAACCAAAACCTATACCATTTGTGTCCACCATACCTACCAATTAGCATTATTTCTATTCCAAGTAAATTCATGTTTTTATCTACCTTCCAAATTAAACATGTTATGTGAAAATTAGTGATTAAATCTCTCACAAACTTGATGGCACACTTTACTTTCTTGCACTTAATAAACTTGAACCATTGTGCCCATCTATGTTGCGTATGTGCTTTGCGTTTTGTATGTTGTGAATTAGCAGAACCATGTTATCATGGGGAATGCTTTCAACATTGCACTTTATTTAGTTGATATCATGTTCTTTTGCTTATGGATCCCGGCGGTGTGAAATGAAAGGGCAGCTTGTAAGGCTCATGGAGTTTGTATATGTGTTAGAGAAACGCCTGGGCGGCTGGTCTAAGCCATGCCTAATCACGGAGGAAACCTACAGCATAACCATAGTGAGCAATCTATGAAGCATCCTCAGTAAAAAAATAAAAAAAAAGAGAAAAAACCTATGCAAATAGGAAAGAAAAAAGAGATCCTATGCAAATAGGAAATAAAAGGATTGCTGAGATGCTCATTGCATGCTTGCCTTGTCATTTTGATATGGGGAATCTTCCGTATCATCGGGCAAGGGGTACCCCGTTGGCGGTTCTCTATGATACACATGTACTTACAATGACAAGAACTTACTTGTGACTAAAGTTGAGTAGCATGAGGAACAATACTCGTAAGTAAGGGGCATGAGATTTTTAGCTTATAACTTGTTAAGCATATCCTCATATTTGTTCACTTTAACCTTAATCACCTAAAGATGCTTATGATAGGGGCAATGAGAGCTAAAAGCTAATAAGTACCATAATTTTTGGAAGCTCTTTATGAAACTTGAAATCCCTTCTTCCCTCTGCAAAGGGCCTGTCTTCTACTTTTTAGTTGCGTCAGTAAACCTATTCCTTTCTATCTCAGCAAGTATTTTGAGTTGTTGTGTTTCATTCATTCATATGATGATTTATTCAATCATGTTTCTTATGTTCCTTGTTTTCCACATTACTCTTATCTTAATGAATATTACTTTGAAAGCTATCATTGAAAACCCTGCCATGTTTGAACTCCTGGAAAATTGTTAACCGTTCTTTGACCAAGAACAAAGTTTGCCATTACCAATTATGATTTACTTTATGTATCTTTATTGTGTTTCCTTTACTTATTGCAACATAAAGTTATATAATAGTGAGTTGTCTTCTATTATGATTTGTGTATTGATGAATGTGATGCTTCTTGTTCGTATTCTTTTATCGACACTTCACGCCATAAACCTGAGGTCGTGTTTATTGAGCTCAGTTTTCGCTTGGGGACAAGCGAAGTCTAAGCTTGGGGGAGTTGATACGTCCATTTTGCATGACTATTCTATATCATAATTTACTATTATTCAATGATATATTTCATATTAAGAGATGATACTTATGTTATTTCATGTGTTTTTGCATGGTTGATGACTTTTGGAGGATGGACCACTAAAGTCAGGATTCTGATGGAAAAGGCACTGTTTGGAGGCAAAATTCGCGAAGATCAGAAAATCCCGGAAATTATATGGAAAATCCTATTTTTCCATAAGATGAAGGAATCCAGAAGGGGAAGTGGAGATGGGCCACAGGGGGCCCACACAACCCCCTGGCGCGGGCCAGCCCTAGCCACGCCACCAGGTGGTGTGGCCACCTTGGACCACCTCTGGCTCTGCTCTTTGGCGTATATTATCCTCCCAAAAGCCTAAGACTCGGGGAGCGACCACAGAAAGATTCCATCGCCTCTGCGGGGCGGAAAACTACAAAGAGAGAAAGAGCTCTCCGGCAGGCAGAAATCTGCCAGGGAAATTCCTTCCCGGAGAGGGGAGATCGTCGCCATCAACACCACCATCAAGATGGACTTCATCGGGATCATCATCATCATCATCTCCACCAGCACCATCATCACCACTCCATACCGCTTTAACAATTGGGTTGAATCTTACATAGTTCTTCGGGGAAACTTTCCCTGTGTTGATTACTTGTTGTAGTTGATGCTATTGAGTGGAACCATTGAATTATTGTTATGTTCCGATTGTTACTTATCATTATTTCATCTATGATTTTGATCCATATGATGTCTTGTGAGTAGTTCATTTAGTTCTTGAGGACATGGGAGAAGTCATGTTGTTAGTAGTGGAATTGTGTTGAGAAAGATTCAATAGTTTGATATTTAAGTTGTGGTGTTATTCTTCTAGTGGTGTCATGTGAATGTCGACTACATGACACTTCACCTTTATGGGTCTAGGGGAATGCATTGTGTATTTGGCTACTAATCGTAGGGGTTGCCAGAGTGACAGAAACCTGAACCCCCGTTAGGAAACCTTTGCACAAGGGAGTGTAGGATCTCAGAGTTTAAAGTTTTGGTCAGGTTTCTATCTTAATTACTTTCTTGTACTTGCGGATGCATGGAAGGGGTTTAATCACAAGTATGTATTAGTCCTAGGAAGGTCAGTACATTAGCGCAGGTTCACCCACACAACACTTATGTAACTAAAGAAGAGTAATCAACTATATGAAGCGAAGGCACTTGACAATATTCCCATGTGTCCTCGAGAATGTTTGGTCATCTTAAGTAATACAACCGGCTTGTCCTTTGCTAAAGAAAGGATTGGGCCACTTGCTGCATTTATTATTATTTTCTTTTATTTACTCGTACTTTATTTATCTGCATTATCAAAAACCCCTAAAAATCCGTTTGTTGAGTATTTATAGAGAATTCCTGATCCATACCACTTGTCAACACCTTCTTTCCTCGTTGGGTTCGACACTCTTACTTATCGAAAATACTGGGATACACCCCCAATACTTGTGGGTCATCAGTCCTTTACCTTGGAAACATCAAGTTCAATGCCTTTCGAAGAAACAAAAAATCCAAGAAAAATCAACTTGTCTTTAGAAAAAGTGCACTTGGGAAGATTAGCATATAGCTTTTCGTGTTGAAGGATTTCCAAGACCTCCTTAACATGTGTAACATGTTCCTCAAGTCACTTGCTATAAACAAGTATATCATCAAAATAGACAACAACACTCTTTCGAATGAGAGAACACAAAATATTATTCGTAAGGCGCATGAAGGTGGATGGGGCATTAGATAAGCTAAAGGGCATGACAAACCATTCATAGAGACCAAGTTTGGTCTTGAAGGCAGTTTTCCACTCATCACCTTCCGCCATGCGTATTTGATGGTAACCACTACGAAGATCAATTTTCGAGAAAATAGTGGCTCCACACAACTCATTAAGCATTCCACCGAGACGTGGAATTGGATGTCGATAACGCACGGTGATAGCATTGCTAGGATGGCAGTCCATGCATAACCATAACATATCATCCATTATTCGAACAAGAATCACGGGTACCGCACTTGGACTAGTGCTTACTTGGATCAAACCTTTGGAGACGAGTTGGTTGATTTGACGTTCGATCTCCTTCGTCTCCTCCGGGTTCATCCGATAGGCGACGCGGTTTGGAAGACGTGCGCTGGGTATGAGGTCAATGCGATGCTCGATTCTACGAAGAGGAGGTAGTCCATGTGGGAGCTCTTCGAGGAACACATCCTTGAATTCTTGCAAAACAATCATCAAAGAGCGGGGAATATTTGTCAAGACATTAATTCCTTGCGCTAGTCTCTTGCAAACAAGGATATAGTGCAAAATGGATGGGTTGTTCCTCACATCTCTCATCTCACTTTTGGTGGCAAGAAGAACACTCTTAGTTTTTCCACTCAAGTTAGGCTTGTGGCTCTCACTCGCTATATGGTGGTTCTCTCGCTCACCACTCTTCTCATCGTAAGGTGTTGTGTTTTGCCCCCTCGCTAAAGCCTTTGCATTCTCCGCAATTATTTGGCTAGGAGTCATCGGTTGCAAAACACATGTCTTGTTAAGCCATTTGAAGGTGTATACATTTATGCGACCATCATGTAGAGCACCTTTGTCGAATTTCCATGATCGACCAAGCAACATATGGAAAACCATCATTGGCACTACATCACACTCCATCGTGTCTTTGTAAGGGCCAATTCAGAATGTTACCGAGATGGTATGCTTGATCTTCACGGACCCTTGGTCACTTAGCCATTGCAGGTGGTAGGGGTGCTTGTGTGAATGGAGGGTGAGGTTGAGCTTCTCACACAACTTGGTGCTTGCAAGGTTGTGGCAAATCCCTCCATCGATGATCACCTTGATAGATTTCCCATTGATGCTGGCACGTGTTTGGAAGATATTTGATCATTGATCTTCATGCTCTTGTGCTTGGGTGGTCAATATCCTTGTGATGCCAAGCGATGGACTTGTATCATGTTCATACATGAGGAGTTCTTGGTCATCTTCCACGTGTTGCCTTGTCATTGCCTCTTTGACTCTATCATCAAATTCATCTTCACTCAAGTACTCTTCATCGCCATTTTCATGGATGAACAATACTTTCTTGTTTCCACAATCGGCCGACTTATGTCCTTTGCCTCAACACTTGTAGTATTCATCGTTGAATGGCGGGGCATCCTTTGTAAGATTGCCACTTGGGGGCATTTTTCCTTGAGGAAGTGTGGGCTTGAAGGAAGGCTTGGAGGTACTTGAGGAGCTTCCATTGAAGGTTGTTGGTGTAGCGGTTGAAACTTGCTTGTAAGTGATGTAAGTATTTGGCTTATTATATTTCATGTCCTCTTGTACTTGACGCTCGGCCTTTTTTGCAATGTGCACAAGCTCAACTATGTCGCTGTACTTTTGGAACTCTACGATGCACTTGATTGGGTGGTTCAAGCCAATAAGGAAAGGTGCCATTGTTTTCTCCTCGCGCTCTTCAATGTTGGCACGGATCATGTTGAGCTCCATTTGCTTGAAGTACTCTTCAACGGTCTTTGTCCCTTGACTAAGCGATTGAAGCTTGTTGAAGAGGTCACGCGTGTAGTGCGAAGGAACAAAGCAGGATCTCATATGAGCCTTCATGTCATGCCAAGTTGTGATTGGGGGCTCTTCTCTTGCATCACGAGAAACTTGAACTTGTTCCCACCAAAGGTTGGAATAATCATCAAACTCAAGTGAAGCCATAGCGACCATATTCTCATTGCTGTAGTTGTGCATATGGAAGATCTTGTTGACCTTGAGCACCCATGAGAGGTATTCTTCGGGATTATTTGAACCGGTGAACTTGGGCATCATGAACTTGATATTGCCAAAAGTTTCTTCATCATTACGGTCACGGTAGAAGTTGTTGCCATGATGTTGGTGTGCTTCATCTTTCATGCAATCATTGCAATGAGCTTGGTGACCTTGTTGGTGCACTTGCGGTTGAGGAGCCACATTTTGAGGTGGTGGAACTTGATTCTCACGATGTTGGTGAGGAGCTTGCTCTTGCTCTTGGCGTGATTGTTGACAAGGAGGAGGAGCTTGGGCCTCACGACAATCATGTGGATGGGGAGCCTCTTGAGGTTTTTGTTGACGAAGAGGAGGCTCGTTCCTTGGTTGGTGTTGCGGGTTAGGCACTTGGGCCTCACGGCGGAGATCATGGTCTTGAGCCTCATGACATGGTGGGCGTCACTCAATATGTACCATTTGATGCTCCATGTCTTGATGTGGTGGAGGAGGCTCGTTATGGTGACCATGGTGGCGATGTTGATGTTCATGACGGTGATGATGAAGATGAGGGTCATGAAGAGCATCATGTCGATGACGAGCTTGATCCTCCAAGTTGGAGTCATTACTTATTGAGTCAAGGATGTCTCGTGGATGATGGCAATGTAGTTGAGGTTGTACTCGAGGTTCCACTTGTTGGATCACTAGTGCCCTTTTGTGATGATGGTGTCCTTGCCTTGCTTGGGGACTTGAGGAGAAATCGCCATCATAGCTTGATGTTGCAGCGTGCCGTGGGGAAGGTACATAGTGCAAAGAGCTTCCATCTTCAACCACGGGGGCATCATTGCGTCTTGGAGCACTTGGATGATGATCTTGACAAAGAGGAGAACGGTGATGCAACGAGCTTGAAGAGCTTGATGTGCGTGAACACAGTCTTGTCATTCCGTCAATGAGGAGTCGAAGCTTGTCATTTGTTTCAGCGACGGAGCATTGGAGTGCTTCATTGCGATGGCCAAAGTTGTATTGCATTGCATGCATTTGTCTTTCGAGGCCATCAAAGAGGTTGTCGATGTTCTTAAACTCGGCTTGAGTCTCGCTGAATTGTTCATCTTGTCGTGTCTCAAGAGCCTCGTAACAATCGTGGAACTCATATCAGATGATGTAATGGCTTGCGCACGTCATGTACGGGCCTTGTCCTTCTTCTTGGGGAGGTTGATGGCTCAATGCACGGCGCCCAGAAAAATGCTTGATGGCGGTGTTGAAGTAGAGCTCGTTGGGAACCCCAAGAGGAAGGTATGATGAGCACAGCAGCAAGTTTCCCTTAGTTATGAAACCAAGGTTTAATCGAACCAGTAGGAGCAAGGAAACACCCCAAAGGTGTTACTAGCTGAGCTTTGGCAGGGCGCACTACCGGTGCTAGTAGCAACGTGGAGACCTGCACAACACAACCACAGAACTTTGTCCCCAACTTGCGATGAGGTTGTCAATCTCACCGTGTTTTGCTGAAAACAAAGGATTAAACGTATCGAATGGAAAGAAGTAATAGTTTGCAGAAAGTAAACACAAAGCAGTAAACAGTTTATAGATTGTATGTAAAAGACAAGGACCAGGATCCATAGTTCACTAGAGGTGGCTCTCCTTAGATAGATAACATGCTGGGTGAACAAATTACAGCGGGGCAATTGACAAACACCGAGAAAGCAATACATGCATATACTAATCATCTTGACTCCTTTGAGACTTGATTGGGCATTACAACATTATACATAGACCGCCATCCAACTGCATCTATGACTAATAATCCACCTTTGGGTTATCATCTGAACCCCCTCTAGTATTAAGTTGCAAGCAACAGATTATTGCTTTACGAACTGCGTGTAAAGTAAACAATACGATTGTTCTATGAACAAAGGATTGTTGTTTTCCCCCTAGTAGCAACAGCACATCTAGTGCCTTAGAGATTTCATCACTTCCCAGTTACGGAGGCATGAACCCACTATCGAGCATAAATACTAACTCTTGGAGTTGCTAGCATCTACTTGGCCAAGATAGCTACTAACAACGGAAAGCATGCAAGATCACAAATAACAAAGACATGATAGAATCAATAATCAATCTGAAATAGCATCTCAATATCCATCAGATCCCCGCAAACACAACATGCAGACTTACAAATAGATGACCTTGATCATGAACGGAGCTCACAAGATCTAAACATGAAAGCACAAAGGAGGAGAACCATGTCGTCGGATTGATGACAAGTACGCCATGAGGGGGTCCTCGAGGCGTGCGGAAGAGAGGGATGTGAGACGTACGGTATTCCCGAACGGTGAGCACACAAGTTTACCCAGGTTCAAATCCGCCGCCTTTGGATGGATCCTACTCCTGCTAGCAATCCAGTAATACGGCAAAGCCGGAATATGGGTTACAAGGGTTTCGCCTATGCGAGTTGAGGATCTAAAGTATTGGGTGCCCTAAAGGCTCTCCCTAGGACGGCTTATATAGATATCCGGCCTAGGGTTTACAGGAGAGATCTATCCGGCTACGACTAAGAGTCCGTTACAGAGTACATCTTGAACTACAAGTAACATTATGGGCCTAAGTCGGTAAGTCTTCTGGGCCTTCCCGTAGCCGGATTGGACTCTGTCTTTCTCCCTGACTGGGCCGCCCATGAAGCAATGCTCTAACCCAAAGTGGGCCACCCTGATCAGTGAGGAACTGTGAGGAAACCCGGAAAGTATATCCCCAACAGCAGCCCCCGGAGGCCTCCAAGATCCAAAGTCGGATTTATCATCGTCTAGCTTGATCTTCGGCTTACAGAATCTTGAAGGGTTCCTGAAACTTCACAACAAAAGATGCGATCCGGGTCTTAAAAAATAAGTCGGACCTTTCAGTTGGTTACTCGGATTTTCCAGCTCGTTTTCAAACTAAGCCGGAACATGGTCTCTAACGCCACCTGACACAAGCATGGTCAAGTCACATCACTTGACAGCGTTCCGTCAGCACGACCGTTGGTGGGTCCGCGGTCCGCAGAACCGAGGCACCGTTTCAATGCGTGCGTGGAGATCGAGGCGACGCAATCATCGCGCGGGTCCTTCCCAGTTCTTTCCACGACGCGTGGCGGTTGCACGAATCTTGGCGCAGGTAGGTAGATATAAGGGGTTTAGATTTCCTCTTCTCCTTTCCACCAGTCCTTCGCCGTTTCCTTTCTTCCCAATCCTCCTGCGCGAACAGAGCCTCCTCGTTCTTTCCCGGAGAAACTCCCAGCGCCGCCCCTTTAAGGTCACTTTCTCACCGGAGAAAAATGGCTTCTTCATCTTCTTCCTCTGGCTTGGCGGCAGCGGCGGTGGCGGCGAAGGCGGAAGCTACGGCGGAGAAGGAAAGCTACAGGGGAATCTGGATCCCCTGCGCCCTCGACAAGGCAGGCCTCAAGAATGTGGAGAAGGAGGGGCTGCTCGTCGCCGGCGACTGGCGGAGCGGCTCCGGCGAAACCGTCCCCAGCCCTCACGAGGGCGAGCGAGTCCACTTTGGCACTCATCTGGACCGAGCTCTGTCCTTTCCTCCCTCGAAGTTCTTCTCCGAGGTGATAGATCACTACGGAGTTCAACTCCACAATCTTCCTCCCAATTCTCTTCTAGAAATGAGCGCATATGCTGCGCTTTGCGAGGGCTTTCTCGGTATTAGGCCGAGTTTGCTTCTCTTCCGGTTTTACTTTCATGTCCGAAGGAATTCCATCACTGCCGGTGTTCCTTACATCACCAGCACCATTAGTTTTTCTCTTAGACGAGACCGGGAATATCCCAAAATTTATGCCAGTGACTCGGTCAAACAATGGCCAGCCACTTTTTTCTACCATAGGGATATTCCGTCTCCCGGCAAAGATACTGCTTTGCCGGTTTTGTTGACGGAGCCGCCATGGCCCAGCCTTCCTGGGACGAGGCTGCTCCGGCTCTCACAGATGATCTGATCCTTGCTAAGAGGCGGATCGAATATCTGATCAAGCACAACGGTCTGAAGGGATCCGACTTGGTCCAGTGCTGGGTCTCACGCCGGATCCAGCCACTTCAGTACCACGGGGATAGACTGATGCACTCCGTCACGTCTTCTCTGACCGACTCCCTCCGCATCAGCCCCAAGGCCTACACCACTCAAGGCTACATAAGCCAAATTAAGTGGCTGATCAAGGAGCGGATTGAGAGGCGGATTCCAGAGGTTTCTCTGGACATGCACATGACGGAAAACCCCGTGGTGCCGATAAGCTTTTATCATCACATGTTTTATGTGTTTCTATCTTTGAGTTATATTGCAATGCTGATATGCTTTCTTGTTTTTAGCTTGCTGACATCCCTGAGTCGGAACTTGCTCCGCTCGAAGGATACCCTCTGGAGTTCTCTCAGGAGGTGGAAGTAGTTCCACTGCCGGATCTTGCGCTCAAGAAGCGCAAAGCTCCGACAGTAGCGGTTGGCACAAAGGAGGTGCCTGTCGTGAAGAGGTATCCTTTCCGTCACAACTTTTCTGTCTTTGTGCTTTACTTAAACTTCTTTCCGAGATGTAACGTTTCCGACTTTGTTACCTTTTCAGAGCAAAACCAATCATCAAGGGAAAGGGGAAAGGGATTTCTTCGAAGCCCTTACGCCAGACGAAGCTTATCATAGCTTCACCTGCTGTAGCTCCTCCGACTCCGGCTCCTCAACCTTCTGCAACTCTGGTTATCTCGTCGGAAGCTGCAGAAGATTTGGCTTCTCAAACGGAGCCTGTGATCCTTGAGTCACAAACTGACGCCACTGCGGGTGCGTCAGGTCAAGATAAGGGTGAACCCTCTTCGAGTAATGATCCCTCGATTGAAGTCTTCAACGAAAACCTCCTCAACAATCCAGGTATTGCCAAGTTTGGCCTGACCTGGAAATATGGAGAGGAGATCCAGCGGCTAGCCAGGCAAGTCCTGGACAAAAGCCATTTATCCCCCGAAGAGGAAGCGCAAGAAGCAGAGGACGTCAAGTTCTCTGACCTTCTTACTCAAGTCCGCCTTTGCAACGAGAGGATCAGGACTGGCGAGCTTCCAACAGCCCCAGTGATTCCTCTTACTCTCGCCGAGAAGGTGGCAGCTGAAGTGAACGCGGGTTTAGATAAACTTACCCGCGAGCAATATGTAAGTCAGAATTCCAACTCTTGTTTTTACGTTATGTTATATCATATCCTCTAGCCCCCAAGCATGAAGTAGGATATAGAATCCGAGTTTATGCTTTCATTAGGATGCCAAAGAACGAACTAGTGTAGCCCCAAGGCTCGTGCTGATATTTAGTAAAAATATTAGCCCGAGTCTTAAGTAGCTTTCTGACTTTGGGTATTCTGACTTACAGAAAGTATGTTCCTATAACCAGGAATTATTGTCCAATGTATGTAATAAGCGGAGAGAGATCAAAGATCTCCGGCTTAAAAATGCTGAGCTCAAGGTAGCCAAGGATGAAGCTGAAGGTAAATATTTCGAGATTCAAACCTTGTATTTTGCTTTTTCTATGTTGAATTTTTCTGAACTGTTGTTCTTTGTGTCTTACAGCGTTGGTGAAACAATCCATCGCTATGATTGAAGAGGCCGAGAACCTCAAAACCCTGGTGGTGGAAAACAAGGGACTTCGCCAAGAGCTGGATAAGCTCAAGGCGGATCATGAAACGAGCATAGCTCAAGTCCTAGAATCCTCCTCCATGGCCACTGAAGAGCACGATCACAAGATTGCAGCTCAAGATAAAATAATCTCAGACCTCAAGAATGAGCTTGGCAGAGAGAAGGACATATCCCAGGCGCTCCGGGCTGAACTCTAGAGTCTCCGGGAGGAGAAGACCAAGACTGACGACGTCATTTTTGGTACGTTCCACCTCTCTGACTTATCTTTTCTTCGACTTTTATAAATGTCGGATTTTTCTTGACTTTGTTTTGTGTATAGGTCCTCTAAAGTTGTTGGACTCCTCCTCGTCCGAGCCCCGCACTCACCGGCTTACCCAAGTCGGTGATCTTCTTCATGACTACCGCCAGTCCCTTGAGGACATTGGCGAGTCTCTCAGGATTCTGAACATGCCAAGCATGTCGGATTTTGAGGTGCGGGACAGGGCCAAAGAGATGCCGCAGCTTATTCAGGACTGGAATATGTCCTACGCGCGGACTGCTGCGCAGAACGCCCTCTCCATGGTCATGAGCCATCATGGAAACATGGAAATATGGCAAGTGACTAAAGAGTACTACAAGGTAGACGAAGACGGCCAGGAGCAGGACCTTCAAGCCATCATGCACTCCTGCGCCAGATACGGGTGTCACGTAGCTGATCTGACTAGCTACGAGATCCCCTTCTTCACCCGCGTGGCTACTCTGCCTCCTCCTGCAGAAGAAGCCGAAGAAGTTTCCGACGATGAATGCACCAACTCGGATGCGGACATCTCGGAACGATATCAAGGCAGAGTGACCAGCGAGCCGGCAAATCCTTCATCTTCTCCTGCATTATAGACCAGAAATTGATGTATTATTCTGGAAAAACTGATGTGATTGTAAATATTAAGTACTATTTATCTTTGCAAGTGCTAAGCTTTTGATCTATTCAGCACTTTTGACTTTTGAAACTTTTGCGTGCCTGAAATGTTTACATAAGCACTTATATTTTTCGTCTCGACTTATCGTTTATCTGGCTTTCCGCCTCGTTCCTTTCGTGAGCCGGCTAAACCTTCAGCCGGAAACTTTGCCGAGCAACGGAGCTCAATTGCTAAACCAGTTTAAACTCGAAAACAAAGCCGGCTTCTAGTACCAACAATTCACTACTCGGAAAATGCCCGCATCCGGCAATCAGATAAATAACCAAAGTAAGGACTAAAAACATTTTTTATTGTTATACTCGAAGGTAGCAGCTTTTAGAATCGGAAATCTAAACCAGAACGAACATGAGCATAAAGTACTTTCAAGCATTCTGGGATTTTCGACTATGACATGATCATTCGGAAATAAGATGGTCTAAGAACTTCTCAGAAAAACTTGAGGCAACCAAAACTTTTATTTCTCACAGAACATGTACATATGTATGATTACAAAGAAGGATGAACTAAGAATAAAAGGGACGTAGCTTAGCAATATTCCATGGTCTGTCTAACTCATCCGGATTTGTACTGCCTTCAGCTCTCTTTCTCTTCTTAGTAGCAGGTCTTTCTTTGACTGGCCTCATGTCAGTTAAGTAGTACGATCCATTGTGCAATACTCGACTAACTAAAAAGGGCCCTTCCCATACCGGGGAAAGTTTGTGCTTTCTTTGTTGCACAAGCCGGAGAACCAAATCACCTTTATTGAAAGATCTATTTCGGACTCTCTGGCTATGATACTTGCGTAACTTCTGCTGATAGGCTGTAGATCTCATTTCAGCAACAACGCGAACTTCTTCGACTAGGTCGAGATCATTTTGTCGAGAAATCTCGGCATCCTCTTTGATATACGCGGCCACTCTAGGAGAAGTATGAATTAAATCACTAGGAAGAACTGCTTCTGCGCCATAGACCAAGAAGAAAGGTGTGTATCCTATTGACCTGTTCGGAGTTGTTCGTAAACTCGAAATTACAGATAGTAGTTCCTCTGCCTAAGCCCCCGCAACACGTCGTAGTGGTGCTTCGAGTCTTGGTTTCAGGCCTTGTAGAATTAAACCATTTGCTCTTTCGACTTGTCCGTTAGCCTGTGGATGTGCGACTGACGCAATGTCAAGCCGGATATTTTGTTCATCGCAGAATTCAGCCAGTTCTCCCATAGAAAAGTTACACCTGTTGTCCGTGATAATGCTATGCGGATAACCATACCGGATTATAACATCCTCGACAAATCTTTTGGATGTTACTCCATCACAACTAGTGACAGGTTTAGCCTCGATCTACTTGGTGAACTTATTCACCATCACTAAGAGGTGGGTAAATCCACTTGGAGCTCGTTTAAAGGGTCCTACCATGTCAAGCCCCCAGACCGCAAAAGGCCATGTTATAGGTATTGTTCGCAGCTGATCAGCTAGAACATGAGCTTGCTTGGCGTACTTTTGGCAGCCTTTGCATGTCTTGACTAACCGTTCGGCATCTGCCTGAGCTGAAAGCCAGAAAAATCCATGTCGAAAAGCTTTTGCCACTAAAGATTTGGCTGCAGTGTGGTGACCACACTCGCCTTCGTGGATTTCCCTTAATATTTCCACTCCTTCTTCCAGAGATACACAGCGCTGAAAACCCCCAGAAATACTCCGTTTATGGAGCTCACCCTTAACAATAGTATAGGATTTTGCTCGTCGGATAATCTGCCGGCTCAGCACCTCGTCTTCGGGTAATTTGCCATCTACCAAATAATCAAGGTAGGGTTGAGTCCAGCTGGGAATTATAGCCAGAACCGCTATTAAAGGTGAGTCGGATTTGGTCGGATATTCCTCATCTACTCCCTTTATCGAGGGAACTTTGAGGTGCTCTAAAAATGCGCCATCCGGAACCTCTTTCCGCGTAGAGCCTATTCAAGATAGCGCATCTGCTTCCTCATTTTCTGCTCGAGGGATGTGTTGAACTTCAAACCCTTTGAACGATTTAGATAGATCATCCACGACGGCTTTGTATGCTGCCATGTGCTTATTTGCATTACAAATATCCGAGACTTGCTGAGCAACAAGATCCGAATCTCCGTAACACATCAAATGTCGGATGCCAATATCCTTGGCAATCCGGATTCCATGCAGCAGTGCTTCATACTTGGCAATATTATTTGTTGCTGTGAAGTGGATCTGCAACACGTATAATAGTTATCTCCTTGGGGTGATTTGAGCATCACGCCAGCCCCCGAGCCCCCTCGAGCCTTAGACCCATCGAAAAAGAGGGTCCAGTATTCCGACTCAGGGAGGACCATGTTCTCCTTCGTCTCTGTCCAATCAGCGACAAAGTCAGCAAGGATCTGGGATTTGATTGCTGTCCGAGGTTTATACTCAATATCGAAAGCTGAAAGCTCTATGCCCCATTTGGCGCATCGTGGCCGCTGTTGTTGATTATGTCTCTCATGGGAGCTTTGCTCACCATGGTAATTGGATGCTCCTGAAAATAGTGTCGTAGCTTACGAGATGCTAGGAAAACACTGTAAGCTAACTTTTGATAGTGCGGATATCGTTGTTTTGATTCCGTCAAGACCTCGCTGACAAAATAAGTCGGACGCTGCACCAAGTGTTCCTGATTTTCCTCTGGTCTCTCCACCACCATGACGATGCTAACGACCTTATTTGTCGCAGCAATATAAAGCAACATCGGTTCCTGAGGTTCCGGCGCTGCGAGGATAGGAGCAGATGAGAGTACTTTCTTCAGGTCTTGCAAAGCGACCAGTCAGTCAGACAAAATCCTTGGTTTTCTTCAGGAGTTTGTATAATGGTGTGGCTCTTTCACCAAGCCGGCTTACAAATCTACTGACCGCAGCAATGTAACCAGTTAGTCTTTGTACGTCCTTCAGGCGAGTTGGCCTGGAAATATTGAGTATAGCCTTGATTTTGTCGCGGTTCACCTCTGTGCCTCTTTGAGACACGATGAAGCCTAACAATTTTCCGGCTGGTATTCCAAAGAAGCATTTCTTCGGGTTAAGCATGATGTTGTATTTTCGTAGATTGGCGAACATTTCCTCCAAGTCGGAAATGAGTGTTTCCTTCTTTTTGGACATCACCGCGATATCATCCACGTATGCATGTACATTGCGTCCGAGTTGGTCGTGAAGGCAACACTGCATCGTGCGCTGGTACGTAGCTCCTGCGTTCTCCAGCCTGAAGGGCATCGTAACAAAGCAGAAGGTTCCGAAGGGGGTTATGAAGGAAGTTTTGATTTTGTCAGATTCCTTCATCTGGATTTGGTGATAGCCGGAATATGCGTCGAGAAAACAGAGGAGTTCCGAGCCTGCCGTAGAATCGATAACTTGATCAATTCTAGGCAGAGCGAACGGATCTTTTGGACAAGCCTTGTTCAAAGCAATATAATCAACACACATCCTTAAATCAGTGGTGTCCTTTTTAGGGACCATTACAGGATTGGCCGACCACTCAGTGTGGATGACCTCTTCTATGAATCCGGCTAACTCGAGCCGTGCTAGTTCCTTAGCTATTGCCTTACGCTTTTCTTCACCAAACTGTCGTAAGGACTGTTTGACGGGTTTAGCGTTTGGGTTTACATTTAGAGAGTGCTCGGCAAGTTCCCTAGGTACTCCGGTCATGTCAGATGGCTGCCATGCGAAGATATCTTGATTGGCTTGGAGGAACCTGACGAGCGCGCTTTCCTATGCGCTATCTAGGCCTACGCCTATATGGGTCACCTTGGAGGGGTCATCTTCCTTCAACGGTGCTTTCTTCGTCACTTCTGATGCCTTGAACTTCGGATTTGGCTTGGTAACCTCTTTCTTCATTGCGGGCATCTCGGATGGATCTATGCTCTTCTTGATCTCCTGGTACTCCTAGGCGTGCAGCACGGCTTCGGCAAAGGTGGCATTTCCATCCTCGCATTCTCGCGCTTTCTTCGGGTCTCCCCTGATGGTGATCACGCCGTTGGGACCTAGAATTTTCATCATATTGTAAATGTAACACGGACGAGCCATAAAAGCCCGATGGCGGACGTCCGAATATAGCGTGGTATGCGCTCTTGAACGGGACCACTTCGAAGGAAAGTGCCTCTGTCCGATAATTCTTTGGAGTTCCAAAGGTAACATCCAAAGTGATCTCTCTCAGGGAATTAGCTTGTCTTCCTGGGACAACTCCGTGAAAAATCACAGAGCTATGGTTTGGGTCTCCGAGATCTTCATCCGGCGTAGCGTTTCGACATAGAGAATATTGATGCTGCTACCATCGTCCATGAGGGTCTTGGAGAAACCATAACCGTCAATAAGTGGGTTGACGATTAAGGCGTATTTTCCTCGCCTGTGTAACTTAGGTGGATGATCATCGCGGTCAAACGTGATTGCCACTTCCGACCAGTCCAGATACTGGGGGACAGCTAGAACTGTTGCATTGAGCTCGTGTAGAACTGCTTTCTTGACCTTTGCTGGTTGAGATCCGAGGAAGGTGACATAAGTGTCCTTCTTGGTGGGAAAAGTCTTCTTCCCTTCCGACTTGGGATTTGAAACATTAGCTTCCTCCATGTCGGAATCTTCCTTAGTCTCCTTGTCTTTTTCGGGATTTTTCTTTCCTTTCTTCCGCTTAGCTTTATAGCCCGCGGTGTCATCTCTTTTGATGTCGTCATTGAAACGACATTTAGCGTTGGTGTGGGACGATCCCCCACTGGCGTCTAGGTGATGCACACATGGGTTATTGGCAATGTCGGCCCAAGAGTAGGTTTTGCCTGGTTGTTGTTCTCCTCTACCTTGGACCCTTGATGTCCCACGGCCACGCCCGCGGCCTCCTCCACGTCCTCCTCGTCCTCCAGACCCAGAAACAGTAGTGACTACCGCTATTTCCGTGTTGGTTTTTTCCTCCGAGGTGTTTTTGCGCTTCTGAGCTTGTTGCTTAGGTTGTTTTGCCGACTGAGGCACAGATAGGGCATTGAGTAGTCCTTCTGCATCGTCATCAGCATCTGCATACTTGCTCGCTATTTCTATCATCTCTCCCAAATCGGTAACCTTGTCACACTTCAAGCGATGGCATAGTAAACCAATAGGGAGACCTGCGATGAAAGCTTCAATCGCAGTTTGATCATTTACTCCTTCGTAGAAGTTCTTGGTGTCGATCCATCGTCCGAGGTAATCCCGGCAAGTTTCTCCGGCTTTCTAGGTGCAACGCTGTAGGTCTCCAACCGTACAGGGCCTCCGATATGTGCCTTCGAAATTCCGAAAGAACGCGCTTTGTAAATCATACCAGTTATGGATGGTGTTTGCCGGAAGTTTATTGAGCCATGATCGTGCCGTCTTCCGCAACATAAGTGGGAGATATCGGGTTGCGACCAGGCTGTTTCCGCCTTTGGCGATGCAGCAAGCTTGGAAGAAATCCGGTAACCAGGTGTCTGGCCAAGCAATGCCATCATAGGCTTGGATATGTCTTGAGATAGCAAATCCTTCCGGGAATTTTGTAGCTCTGATGCATGGACCGAAGCACTTTGGGCCCACGTACACGTCATCATTTTCATAGCGACGAGCCTCTATGTTGGAGTTGATCATGTGTCTTGCGTCATTCGGGGATAGGGATCGTCCCGAATGCCGCTTGTGGTTGCGGTGCCGTGGAGCCGGACTTCGGCTTCTGCCACCACCTCCTTCGCCATGTCGTCCTCCTTGCCCTCCATGGGAGCCGTTGTGATGACTGTGTGGTGGAGAGGGTGGAGCAGCTGGATAGTTTCCGGCTGACCGCCGGCCTCCGTCCGGAACTTCACTATTCTGATTCCGGGGAGGATCTTGACTACGACGAGCCCCCTGCCGGCTTGTACCGGCATGGTTTCCGTCGTTTCTTCGTCCGTCGTTCCCACCATAGTGAGGCTCCGCCGGACGGTTCTCATGTCTAGGAGGTGGCATTCTCTGACGATCCTCCTCCAGACGTTTCTCTTTATCTTCTCCCCTTCGACCCCTAGATTCTCGCTGGGGAGGGTTCGTCGGATTCAGGGCAGCGATGGCGTCTTTCTCGGTTGCTGGTGCGACGTTGCTCCAGCCGCGTGTAGTCCTGCGATGCTATCCTGACGATACGGTTCTCGAATAATTGTCTTCCCGTCGTTCGGGGCGATAATGCTGCTCCGAAACGTAATGGGGTCTTACGTCAGCCCATGCCGGATCTGTGCGACATTGGTCAGCATCTGAGACCAGTTTTTGACTTCCGGACAAGGCGACCTTTTGCTTCTCCAGTCCCTTGTTGAGTAGCTTGATACCCAAACGGATCTCTTCTGGTCCTGGATTAGCCGATAGAATTTCTCGGGCTGCCACGGTATTCTGTACTGGTGTTGGGTATACCCAATCTCCGTTGCTATCTTTCCGTGGTTTCCCCATCTCATCTCCAAAAAGGACGACACGGACACGTGGGAATTGGTTGTCATCTATGTGACGCTTCCGTGTCTTCTGATGCAGACGAGACATGTACTCCTTGTTCGACATGCGTTTCTTCTCCACCTCGATGTTTTTGGCTTCATCGAGGAGTTGTTAACGACGCGCTTCTAGGGCTTGCGCCCTTTCATCCAGCTCATCTGCAGTAAGTTCTGCAGCTGTAGGGATATGTGTGGTTAATGCGGCATCGATGAGTTTACGCGCACCTTCAGTGATCACGTGTCCATCCACCGATGCTTCTTTTTTCAGCTCGTCTGGGATAAGTGCTCCATCTGAGTCTTCTTTGTATTCCTCGGCAATCACCTCCTCTGTTAGAGGGTCTTTTGTCGGGGTCTTGTTTTTCTTGTTCTTCTTCTTTCCCTTCCTGGCAGTGTCGGTAGCAAAGACGGCTTTGGGTCCGTTTCCCGGAGTCAAGCTCTGATCGGTACTTTCGGACATCTGGACCTCGGGATTATCTCCGACGTCCATGTCATCCTGTGTTTTGGGAGAGTGTTCCCCGGATCCTTCGTCCATGGCTTCTCCTTCTTCTGCAGCTTTGGAGTTATACTCCTCTTCATATTCCGCGGAGAACTTTCGGAAATCTGCTGACGTCATCGACTCATCCGAGGATGCGGGTACGTCGGCGTTTGTTCCGATTGCCTCCAGCACCGAGTCGGTGTTTTCTCCAGCATCAGCAGAGCCGGATCTGGATCCCACGTATCCGACGAAGTGCGACGCGTGCTTCCTGAGGTACCTGCGGCTTTCGCGATCAACCATATCAAAACTTTTGATGGTCTCAAGGATTGCATCTGCGCTTTCGCCTTGCAGTATCATACGTCATAGTGTGTACCTTAGGAAAGGCACATCATTCGCATCATCGAGCCGGAATCGGTCGTTGATATGCTCCTCCTGGATTTCGACTTCCACGAGTGGGTCGATCTGGGATTCGGCTCCTCCGGAGAGATCCACTCCAGATTCGACGTTGACCGCTAGGTCTTCTTCAGGTTCGGATTTCTCCACTGTCTCCGCAACTGGTGCGGGCTAGGTGGGATTAGGGTTTTCTGAGATCCAGAACTCTGCCGCTTCTGCGGACAAAGGGGACCTAGAAAATTCTTCTGCCTCTATCATCACCGCTGGGGTGGGTTGGGCAGGTTCAGCGAAACCGATGTAAACATCGATCTCGCCAAAAGACATGATTGTGTAAGCAGTCACGGCCTCCCTTGCCGGAATCCAAGTCTCCTCGAGAACGATGAGAGGGACGTCGCTGGCGTAGAGGATGCGACCGACGGCGATAGTCTCGCCGATTCCGATTCTTGCAGATTCCGCTCGGGACACAGATCCGTAGCTCACTTGCCCCACGGTGGGCGCCAACTGTCATCGGATTGATGACAAGTACGCCATCAGGGGGTCCTCGAGGCGTGCGGAAGAGAGGGGTGTGAGACATACGGTATTCCGGGACGGTGAGCACACAAGTTTACCCAGGTTCGAATCCGCCGGCTTTGGATGGATCCTACTCCTGCTAGCAATCCAGTAATACGCAAGAGCCGGAATATGGGTTACAAGGGTTTCGCCTGTGCGAGTTGAGGATCTAAAGTATTGGGTGCCCTAAAGGCTCTCCCTAGGACGGCTTATATAGATATCCGGCCTAGGGTTTACAGGAGAGATCTATCCGGCTACGACTAAGAGTCGGTTACAGAGTACATCTTGAACTACAAGTAACATTATGGGCCTAAGTCGGTAAGTCTTCTGGGCCTTCCCGTAGCCGGATTGGACTCTATCTTTCTCCCTGACTGGGCCGCCCGTGAAGCAATGCTCTAACCCGAAGTGGGCCACCCTGGTCAGTGAGGAACTGTGAGGATACCCGAAAAGTATATCCCCAACAAACCAGCCATCTAGCTACTACCTGGACTCGTAGTCCAAGGATGAACTACTCACGCATCACACCAGAGGCTTGCATGGTGATGAAAAAGGCCTCCAGGGTGAATTCCCCTCTCCGGCAGGGTGCCGGGAAGAGCTTTAGATCCCTCTCGATCTAGGGATGGAGATGACGGTGGCTACAGACTCTTTCATGGATTTTTGATCGGGTACTTAGGGTTTTCGTCCCGAGGGCATCTTATAGTCAGAATGGAAGACCGAGGGGGTGCCGGGAGCGGCCACACCACCCCCTGGCGCGGGCCAGGCCTGGCCGTGCGGCCAGGTGGTGTGGTTGGCCCCCTGGCCCCTCTCCATCTCGTACTCTGGCACTTGATGACATTCGGAAAAATAGGCACTTTGGCTTTTGTCCCATCCAATTCCGAGAATATTCATTTTCTGACTTTCCTAGAACTAAAAACAGCAGAAAACAGGCAGCTGGCACTGTGGCTCTTGTTAATAGGTTAGCCCAAGAAATCATATGAAAAGTACTCCAAAGTGTGGACAAAACACAAGAAAGTGGATAAAACTAAGCATGGAGCATCAAAAATTATAGATACATTTGCAATGTATCAACATCCCCAAGCTTAACTCCTGCTCGTCCTCGAGTAGGTAAGTGATAAAAAGAAAGAATGATTTTTGAGGTGACATGCACCATCAAAGACTTGATCAAAGTATTTGCAAAACATTCAAAGCTGGGATCATAGTACTTCAATCATAACATGAAAGACAAAGTTCTAGCAATAAGCAAAGACACTATGATGCAACATGAAAAGGCACAAACAAAAGATTCATGAATAACAATGCTTTGCAAGAAGTTTGTTTGTTTCACATAAAGAAAACATGGCATAATAGTATTCAGCTTGTCCCTCAATAGAGTACCAAATATAAATGAATAGGACACCTTCAAAGTTCATAAGAGTGACTAGATACAATAGTTTAAAACAAGCAATATCAAAGTATGCATCAATCAACTAGTCTTGGGACAATGCACATAGAACTAAGAATGGCCACTACGCTCTCAAAGTAAGTGCATAAAGATAGAAGGTGGAGACTCAAATATAATGGTGGAAGAAAGGACTTTTGTAATGGTGGAGGTACTTATAGCTTTCAGCTCTCATTTCCCCTATCATAAGCATCTTGCAGGTGATTAAGGTTAAAGTGACACAACTAAGAGTATATGCTTGACAAGTTATAAACCGAAATCTCATGCCCCTTACTTACGAAGACCGATCCTCATGCTACTCAACTTCAGTCACGAGTAAGCTCTTGTCATTGTAAGTACATGCGTATCATTAAGAACCGCCAACGAGGTACCCCTTGGACATGATACGGGAGCTTTCCCATAATCAAAATTATAAGGCAAGCAGACAATGAGCATCTCAGCGATCTTTTTATTTGCTATTTGCATAGGTTTTTATTGAGGATGCTTCATAGAGTGCTCATTATGGTGATGCTACAAGTTTCCACCATGATTAGGCATGGCCTAGGCTAGCGGCCCAGGCGTTTCTCTAACACACATACAAACTCCATGATCTTACAAGTTCCACTTTTATTTCACACCGCCAGGATCCGTAAGCAAAAGAACATGATATCAATGTGGTACAAAGTACAAGTGCGATGTTGAAAGCATTCCCCATGATACATGGTTATGCTAATTTCAACTTATAAAGCGCAAGCATATACGCAACAAAGAAGGACCCAATGGTTCAAGTTTATTAGAGGCAAAAAGTAAAGTGTGCCATCAAGTTCGTGAGAGCTTTAATCACTAGTTTTCTCATAACAAGTTTAATTTGGAAGGTAAACAAAAGAATGAATATACTTGGAATAGCATAAGCTAATAGGTAGGTATGGTGGACTCTTTGGAATACCTTGGTTTAGGGAGTTGGATGCATGAGTGGAACTCATACTTGGTTGTGGAGGCTAGCAAAAGACTGGGAGCGATAAACTAAGAGAGCAATAATGGCCATAATCATGCAGAGCGACAAAACATCATTGATCAAAGCATAAAGTGATACTACAAGTTGAAAACTAAAGGATCATAAAGGCTATGGTGACTTGAGATAGTCATAACATGGTGTGAGCATGCGCCAAGTCAACCCAAATAAAGCATCAAAGGAGAATACCACTATACTATGCTTTAATATGCTAAAACAACGCATGATTCATCCAAGGCACATTAAGAAATCTCAATTGTTTATAACAAGTCATACTACAGCAAAGAATACTAAGCATAAAGCCAAAACAATATCAAGCATGGCATGATAGAGCATAGGCCACAGTCAAAAACAAGCTCTTTTTACCACATAAGCATGAACTTTCCTACTCTTTTCCAAACCAAACCAAACTATTTGGAAACTAATGTATGAAAGAGGGGGTCCAACCAATTTATTCAGCAAACTAAGCAAACCAAAGCAAATGAAAAACCAAAACAAAAAAGAAGACGCTCCAGGAAAAACACAACAGTGCGTGAAACAATAAAAATGAAGCGTTTGGAAGAAACCTGGGATTTTTATTGATGAAGAAGGGGATGCCTTGGGCATCCCCAAGCTTTGACGCTTGTACTTCTTGGATATTTCTTGGGGTGACACGCGTGGCATCCCCAAGCTTGAGCTTTAGTCCATCCTTCATCTCATTACTCATTCCTTCCATACACCTGAATTTTTTCCTTCATACAAAACTTCACACAATCTTTATTAGCAACATTAGTGCACACAAGATAAATAAGTCTTAAGGTTCAGTTCTAACACCAAATAAACTTCCATTAGAACACTAGCTACTGTAGCACTTCCCTAAAAAAGCTCAATTCCCCAAAAGAACTCAAAAAGGAACTAACAAGAAGCAAATGCAGAAAATGGCAGAAATCTGCCAAAACAGACCAGCAGGTAAAGACGATTTTTTTTCAAAGACCTTTTGTTCCTCAAATCAAAAAGTGTTGAACTAACGAAAGTTAGATAACAACCTGGGGCAGAAGCACAAAAATTCATGCCTCAAAAAGACGTTCAGAGATTTTACACGAATTTTTACGGTGAAGCACAGAAATCTGTTTTGGGACAACAACTTTCCCAATCATTACTTCTCTCTCATTAGAGCTTACTCTTGGCACAAAAAGCAAATAAAAAAGATAAGTTCCAAGACTCATCTAAAACTTTTGGATTATCTCCCAATAAGTACTTTTCTTTAACGCCTTTAAGTTTGGCATAAGAAGCAAGAAAGAATCAAGTGTTCTCAAATGAAGAAGCATTAAAACCAAATTTCTTGCCCTTACCTCTCTTACTTTTATTCTTAACCTTGGGGAAAATATGATTTTTTGGTGGAGAAGAAAGGTGCATGGTCCCCTTTCCCACATCTATTATTGCTCCAAGGAGTTCTAATAGGGACCTTCCAAGTGTAATTTGTCCTTTTCCTGCACATTCAATAACAAAATAATCAGTAGAAATCATTTTCCCAAGGATCTTTGTAAACACTCCTTCAACTATTCCAAGAGGTAATATGGTAGAATTATTAGCAAGAGATATTTCTTTTCCTCCTTCAGTAAGCCCCCAAGTATTCAGAGATTCATAAATATCTTTGGGCATAAGAAAAAATTCAGACATGATATCACAGTGAGCTTGAAAAGTTTCAGTGTTTATCTCAATCTTTACTGTAGGGAACCACTTTGATGGTTCAGAGTTTATTGGAACATAATTGTGATGCTCCCTAAGCGCATTATAGCAACTTTCTAAGCTAGTAGTGCTAGTTTCAAGAGTGTTCAACCTAGCAAATATTTTTGCGAAAGTAATATCAGTTTGGCTAGGCATGTTGTAAGTGAGGATCAATTTCTTTATAGCATTAATAGAATCATCCTCATTACATTGGAGGAAATCTCCTCCCACAACAGCATCTAAAGCATATCTATAGCAAAGAGCAATCCCAAGGTAAAAACTGCTAAGGAACAAGCTTTGAGTCATTTTAGGCTCAGTTTTTCATGTAGATCGGAGATTCTAGACCAAGCTTCCTTAAAACTTTCCTCAATTCCTTATTTAAAAGTGAAAATCATTTCCTCGGGTGACATAGTGACTGGAGCAAGGCTAGACATAGTGGCAACTTAAGAAAGAAACTAATTTTTTTGTGTTTTTCAAATAAGAAAGCAAACTAGTAAAACTAATTTTTTTGTGTTTTTTTTGAATAACAAAACAAGCAAACAAAGAAACTAAGCAAAACAAAAACAACAAAGTAAAGAGATTGGTTATGAGGGTCTCCCCTTGTGAAGATGTCCTTGACTCCCCGGCAATGGCGCCAGAAAAATGCTTGATGGCTCAATGCACGGCGCCCAGAAAAATGCTTGATGGCGGTGTTGATGTAGAGCTTGTTGGGAACCCCAAGAGGAATGTATGATGAGCACAGTAGCAAGTTTCCCTCAGTTATGAAACCAAGGTTTAATCGAACCAGTAGGAGCAAGGAAACACCCCAAAGGTGTTACTAGCTGAGCTTTGGTAGGACGCACTACCAGTGCTAGTAGCAACGTGGAGACCTGCACAACACAACCACAGAACTCTGTCCCCAACTTGCGATGAGGTTGTCAATCTCACCATGTTTTGCTGAAAACAAAGGATTAAACGTATCGAATGGAAAGAAGTAATAGTTTGCAGAAAGTAAACACAAAGTAGTAAACAATTTATAGATTGTATGTAAAAGACAAGGACCGGGATCCATAGTTCACTAGAGGTGGCTCTCCTTAGATAGATAACATGCTGGGTGAACAAATTACAGCGGGGCAATTGACAAACACTGAGAAAGCAATACATGCATATACTAATCATCTTGACTCCTTTGAGACTTGATTGGGCATTACAACATTATACATAGACCGCCATCCAACTGCATCTATGACTAATAATCCACCTTTAGTTTATCATCCGAACCCCCTCCAGTATTAAGTTGCAAGCAACAGATTATTGCTTTACGAACTACGTGTAAAGTAAACAATACGATTGTTCTATGAACAAAGGATTGTTGTTTTCTCCCTAGTAGCAACAACACATCTAGTACCTTAGAGATTTGTCACTTCCCAGTTACGAGGCATGAACCCACTATCGAGCATAAATACTAACTCTTGGAGTTGCTAGCATCTACTTGGCCAAGATAGCTACTAACAACGGAAAGCATGCAAGATCACAAATAACAAAGACATGATAAAATCAATAATCAATCTGAAATAGCATCTCAATATCCATCGGATCACCGCAAACACAACATGCAGAATTACAAATAGATGATCTTGATCATGAACGAAGCTCACAAGATCTAAACATGAAAGCATAAAGGAGGAGAACCAGCCATCTAGCTACTACATGGAACTGTAGTCCAATGATGAACTACTCACGCATCATACCGGAGGCTTGCATGGTGATGAAGAAGGCCTGTGGTGAATTCTCTCCCAGGTGCCGGGAAGAGCTTCAGATCCCTCCCGATCTAGGGATGGAGATGACGGCGGCTACAGACTCTTTCGTGGATTTTTGGTTGCGTACTTAGGGTTTTCATCCTGAGGGCATCTTATAGTCGGAAGGGAGACCGAGGGGGTGTCGGGAGCGGCCACACCACCCCCTAGCGCGGGCCATGCCTGGCCACGCGGCCAGGTGGTGTGTTGGCCCCCTGGCCCCTCTCCGTCTCGTATTCTGGCACTTGATGACATCGGGACAAATAGGCACTTTGGCTTTTGTCCCGTGCAATTCCGAGAATATTCATTTTCTGACTTTCCTGGAACCAAAAAAAGCAGAAAACAGGCAGCTGGCACTATGGCTCTTGTTAATAGGTTAGTCCAAGAAATCATATGAAAAGTACTCCAAAGTGTGGACAAAACACAAGAAAGTGGATAAAACTAAGCATGGAGCATCAAAAATTATAGATACATTTGCAATGTATCAGAGGTGGTTGGCTCGACTCACCGTGTCTATCCATCATGCAAAACACACAAGGATTTTATATGGAAGTGGAATATGGTGGTGTTAACCTTTTACCTCACCTTGGGGATTGCACCAAACTAGAAACCACAAGTGAGTGCTATTAGCATGCAAAGTGAAATCACAAAGAAAAACTCACACTAAAGAAAGAACTAAACTCTCAAAAGCTTTTGGTGGAAGGTTAGGGTGGTGGAAAACCAAACGAAACGATCAGAAGAAAAGGTTATTGTTAAAGGTGGTAGAGAACCAAAGATCAAAAGCAAAAAGGATACGATCTACAAAAAGACAAGGATACACACACATGGAGATGGATGTGGTTAGCACGACTATCAAAATGATCACAAAATGTCCTAACGACGACTAAGCTCGATTGTCATGCCAACACAAGGAGAGACCATAACTCGTTCGCCAAAAGAGGATAAGCAACGGATTTGTGCACTTGCCTTGGTAACGCTCTTTCTCTCTCTCATTGCTTACAAGTTTGAGACTCTCTTTGTATTGGGAGACTATGTATCTTGCTATTTTTCTTTTTCTTTTATTCTTTTATTCTTTTTTATTATTTTTCTCCCTTTCTATACTACTATGTCCACTCTCGAATTTGCTTACACACTCTCACTTTCCAAGGGAAAGTTCAAAATGCTTAGGCAAACACAAGATGAGCTACTCTCATAAGATAGATATGCACAATGGAAGAAGGGTTAACAATGTGGAGCAAGTTATACCTTTGGTATTGACTACTTGCTACCGGTATTGGGGATGATGTTCAGGCGTCGCGGTGTCGAGGAGCGTGGTATGTGATGATTTGCAGAAGCTTTTTGTTAGTTTGGCGACACACATGAGACATGAACAACACAAGAGGAAAACGGTCAAAACAGGGTCAAATAGCAGTTTCGGTGGCCAAACTGGCAGCGCCGGACCGTGCGCCGAAAATTTTGGCGACGATTCCGGTTCGCCAAGAATCTTGCCAGAATTTTCGGCGGTTGGGTCGGTTTGCCGGGCCTGGAGCCGATTTGAGTTTGTGGCGAACTTCAAAAGTCAAATCTGGGATTTGTTTTGGAAATATGTACAACTTGGGCTAGGGAAAGGTCAAAGGAAGGTAGATCGACACCCAAAGCAACAGATCTATGGAGCAAAACCACAAAAAACTCATCCGAAGGCAATTTGGGGCTCTTTTTTGGGGATTTTCGAATTTTTGGTGGGGGAATTCGTGAGAAACGAAGCTCTTGATACCAATATGTTGAGGGCAAACCTTGGGGATCGCCCGATATTTCACAAATCCCTTGGAAATCGAGGAAGAGTGAGTGGGGGATAAGGGAGAGGATGAAATCCGTGAACTCACGCACGAAGAACACGATGAACACATGCACACACGAAGACACGATACACACCTATAGCTCACGCCGGTAGCTACCGGTCCGGAGCAATCCCTAGGATTGGCGTCGAGCGAAGATCTCTCTCCCTTGAACTGGCACGACGTGTGGGGAGTCTTGGTGAGATCTTGACGTCTTGGCAAGGGGCTCCGAAGCCAAGGCGTTGTACAACGAGGGAGGCACGATGCAAACTCCAATGAGGTGGGGGATAATTGGTGCTCCTTCCTCAAGGAGCATCAGACTAGAAATTAGGGAGATCCTCAAGGGTGTCTTCTAATTTCAATTATCCAAGTCTTTGTAATACAAGGGGGTGTGGGGCTATATATAGTCCAGCCACTAAAACGGGGGTAGTTTGGGTACGAAAGTGTAAAAACTGGACGAAATAGGAATATTCTCGGGCATCAAACCCACATTGACTTGAGACTGGAGGCGTTCCGGCAATAAGTCCGGCGGCGTCGGAATCAAAGCCGGCAATATCCGGTCGCTGTCGGTTATTCCGGTTGAAACCGGAACGATGTACAGAAGGGCCATTCTATCGTTGTCGGTTGGTTTCGGCAAGCATCAGGAATTCCTGTCCACCGGAGTGTGCGTCGGCATTTCTGGCGTGGGTTCCTGTCCGCTGATCCTGGCACGGTTTAACCTGAGACTCCGACTTGCATTCGCTTGGATCCTTCTCTTGGCATTTGTTCACGGGGTTCATATCTAATTATGCATAAAGTATTGGCATGAAGTAGCAAGCCATCCAATGATGTATCGAAATCACATGAGATAAGGAGCGAATTCACCTTAGCTTGAAGGACCTTAGCACGGGCACACATCATTGGTCCACTTGGGGGACTTGGTGGTGTAGATGTGGGTACGTCCGAAGAATGGGCTACATCATTCATTTTCCACTCTCTTTCTTTCACTAATAACTTCCTAAGATCTATCTATTACATCTTGCACATAGTTTATAGTTTCCTCATGTTTTTGAGCAATGATACTTTCTTTCAATGATGTTACTTCCGTAGTGAGCTGATATACCCTCTCAAAAAAAGCATATTGTTTCTCAAATTTAAATATAATTTTTTTGTTCAACTCTTTTTGGGTAGATATAAATGATCAAATAGTGTTTTCCAAGTCATTAGAAACATTACCACTACTAGCATATTTGTTGGCAACAAAGGGTGGCCTATTGTAAGGGATGTAATTATTATTACCATAACTACCACTACGAAAATTCCTAACAAATTTAACATCCACACTTTCATCATTATTGCCAACTAAGTCTTGCAAAGGAACATTCTCAACATTTTGTTTAGACATGTAAGCAAGAATGGCATCCATTTTATTAGATGAAGTGTCTATCTCTTCTATGTAATTTACTTTCTTGGAAGGATATGTGCTCTTTCAGTATGCTATTGACTATAATTTTGCAATATACTTTCTAGTATGGCTTTTGCTTCTACAATAGTCTTACTCATAAAAGTACCTCCAGCAGCAGAATCTAGCATGTTTCTAGACATGTAGTTCAAACCATTATAGAATGCATGCAAGATGGTCCATTCATTGACTCCATGTGACGAAAAATACCTAAGCATTATCTTAATTCTCTCCCAAGCCATAGCTACATGCTCATTTTCATTTTGCCTAAATGATAAGATGTTATTCCTATTTTGCAAAATTTTAACGGGAGGATAATATTTTTTATGAATGCTTATTTTAAATCATCACAAGAATTTATACTAGCGGTGGGTAGTGATAGTAACCATGCTTTAGCTTTTCCTCTAAGTGAGAATGGAAACAATTTTTGTTTGAGGATATCATTTTCAACATTTTTAAAATTTTCCATGTCACATATTTCACAAAAGTCATGATGCATAGAGGCATCCTCATTTGCACTACCTCCAAATTGTTCCGTAGTTATCAAGTTTAGCAAACTAGGACTAACTTCAAATCTCTCCGTTGTAATCTCAGGTGTGGTAATGGGCTTAGCAATAAATTGATCATTAGGTGTATTTGTGTAGTCACAGAATTTAGTTCTTTCTCCCACTATGCAAGTAGTAAAGTGATACTAATTTTTATATGGTTTATGTTTTTGAATGAATCTAAAAGTAAAAATAAACTACAACTAACACTATTGAACTAATAACTAACAAATGAAACACAAAACTAAAAATAAAAAGACAAACCAAAATACAAAAGTAAGACAAAAACGGAAAAATAAAAAGCAAACGCAAAACCGAATGGTAAAATAAACTAAAAATGTAAAGATGAAAGTAAAGACACTAACAAAACAAAATAAAACTACTTTGAAGATTTAAAAGAACAAAAAGATACTCACGTAGGTGCAACCTCCCAAAGCTTAGTTGTTTACACAAGTTGGTGATGGAGTTGAACTTTCTTGTGAGCTATCCTTTTATTAGCTCCCCGACAATGGCGCCAGAAAACTTCCTTGATGTGAGCACCAGAAAACTTCCTGATAGTTTCCATGGGAGCTTCTCGCTGCACCTTAACGATTGAGACTCTAATTGGAGAGTGATGTAGTAAATGGAAGTCTTCCCCACGAGGGAAACTTGAGGGTTTAAATATCAAACTCAGGGAGCTGTGTGTAAGAGAATGATCCTATTTGTTCTTCCTCAAGCAACCTACAAAATAGTTGTAGATTGTTTTGTGCCCTCAACCTCACCAAGTGGTTGTCAAGAACACGGTGTATGTAAGCAAAACTGAAATAAAATAAAATAAAAGTAAAATGCAATGCAATAGTAAAGTAAATATGCAATGGAATATGGTGTTTTTTTGGGTTTTGGTTGGTGTTTGCAAGTATGAGAAATGTTTTTGTATTTTCGGATTTAATTAGTACTGAAAATAAAAAAGTGATGTAGATGTGTTGGATAGTGTTTTCTTATGGTTTAAAATGGACTAGGGTTCATGGTTTTGCTCGTGCACTCTCTCTTTGAGTTGTGGTGGACACGGGACACTCTAGTTGACATAATATTGGTGCAACATGTTAAAGTATGGATAACAATTCATATGGGCATCACGTCCTAATACACATATGTTATTTCTAACAGTTCACTTATACTCCACTAGAAAGGGGGGTTTCCAAGCAATCTAGTATTAAGATCAATTTCAGAGTATAGCATTGAGTTCTATGACATGAAGTTAAAAAAAGAACATACTTGATCTACTCTAAGCATGGTATTTTCTTTATCCCTAGTGAGGCAACTAAGTAAGGTAAACACCCAAGTGTTTCGCAAGTTTTACTATCCTACCTGCAAGATCACCCCCATTACTCCAACTAATGCACACGTTCCCCCACACACCCTCCCATACACAAGTTTGATCAAAACAAGTAAACAAGAATGGGGTACATGATATGCATCTACTCATATACTTCCAAATACTAAACAATTGCAATCTCCAATATCAACTATATAAAGATCCACCACATAGGTAATACAAATATGACCGTATTCATGTTATGCAGCTCATACGATTCTAATAAAATCGAGAGCATGAGAGAGAGAGATACAATAGCTACTGCCACAAACCCGTAGTCTGGGAGTGGAATACTCTCCCTCCATCATGGTGAAGGTGTTGGAGTCACTGGAGGTGGTGGAGATCACACCGGTAGCGCCACGCTGGAGTTTACCCTTCCAATCTTCTGCCTCCTGCCTCTCTGTTTCGTGTTTATGTCTTCTGCGGCGCTCCTTTCCGAGAATTGTCAAGAGAACTTTTTTATACATGGTTTTAGGTTAGAACCTTTGCCTGGGAGAAAGAATCGACGACATTGGAGACTCGAGGGGAAAACGAGCACACCAGCCGTGACCAACCCCCTAGCTGTGTGTGCTAGGCTCGTTTCCTCCTCGATCTTCTTTTCTCGCAAATCTTTGGCCCAATGTTCTTCGTTCTGATAAATACTGGGTCCCGTGAAGTTTCAGGACAATTGGACATCGTTTGAGTACTTGAAAGTCAAAAACATTGAAACAGGGGTTTTCTGCCTCGGCAGGGTTAATTCCAAAACAATATGGGAAGTGCGAATTATTTCCAAATATCATTATAAAACATGAATATACCCCATATATGATGCAAATATGCTGGAATATCAAGTAATAATGTGTAACGTTCATGGATGCATTTTACATGCATCAGCCGGGGGAGGTATACCTCACTTCTAGCTGGAAGAGCTTCATCCGCAACCACCAAATCGAGTGCGGCTCGATGCTGAGGTTTCTCTATGATGCCGGGAAAGGCTTATCGGTGGTGGTGTTCGACCCCATTTCGTGCCGCGCAGATTACCCCCGCCACCTCTGAAAAGTCTAAGGGGTCCGAGATGTGGCCATGGCGACGTCGTTGTGGTTTGAATGCCTTTGCTAGCACAGGAGTCGTAGATACCTTTAGTTCGATGTCTTGTAGACTGGATATGTAAGGAATACTATCATGGATGTCTGTAAGCAGATCTTTGCGCTGGTCGCTTCTTCTTTTGCATCTTTTCATTGTAATGTTCGTAGTTTGCGAGTCCGCAGCGTGGCATCGGCCCAGCGGAGCTGGCGGTGGCCGGTGTGACGTCTTCCTCGGCGGAAGGCTTTTCGATCCCCCCTGTGAACCCGCCCAGGGTTTGGCATCGAGAGATGAGGCCTCACGAGGGGTGCTCTCGAAGGTCGTGCCCAGTTAGGTGGCCTCTAGAGGGGGAATCAGGAAACAGTAGTCTCGTCGAGCGCCTCTAGTCGGTGGTCTTCCTCATCGCATCGAGGATCGTGCGCAACGACTCATGAGGAGCCTCCACAAGCCTCAGGGTCTCGTTTCTTGGGCGGTGCTACCCTCTAGAGGCTTACGCGTGTTGCTATAGCGCGAGCCTCCTCCCGGGGGGAGTGTCATTGCATGGGGTTGCACCGATGGTAAGGCAACTTGTCGTTGGGTACTCTCTGGGCCGCCAGTCTAGCGATCACGGTTCCATAGAGTATTATCCTCGCGGGTCCCTTGTGGAGCCTCTCAAGGAGGTGACTACAGAGGAGGGCATGCGCGTTGTGGGAAGGCCCTATAACGAACTTATGTGGAAAGTTATGGGCATCAGGAGATGTGCATGAGGTAACTTAATGCCGCAGCCGGGCGACAAGTTCAGGGATCAACGTGCTAGGCCCTACAGTTTCCTGGCTGCCTGAGGGGTGAGTGCCTCACGAGACGCGCCGCAAACCTCTTGAGGAGCAGGCTGTCAGGCTAGCACGAGGATTTTTTGTTTTGTAAAGGCCAGGGACCGTGGGCGAGGAAACTCTTGCCCAGGGAGCAGGCTGAAAGTTCAGAGATCAACCCTCTAGGTCCCAGAGAGCATAGGCCGTGGAGGGGCGGTTCCTCACGAGCCGTCGGGATGATAAAAATTTGGGTTAGGAACCGTGGGTGAGGTAACTCACAACCGAGGAACGGGCCGTGAGTTCAGAGCTCGACACATTAGGTCCTGACGGGCTCAGGCCGTAGAGGGGCAGTGCCTCACGATCCATCATGCCGATAAAAATTGGGTCAGGAACCATGGGTGAGGTAACTCATAGCCGAGGAACGGGCCATGAGTTTAGAGCTCAACACTTTAGGTCCTGACGAGCTCAGGCCACGGAGGGGCAGTGCCTCACAAATCGTCGCGAGGATGAAAATTGGGTCAGGAACCATGGGTGAGGTAACTCATAGCCGAGGAACAAGCCGTGAGTTTAGAGCTCGACACTAGGTCCTAACGAGCTCAGGCCATGGAGGGGCAGTGCCTCACGTGCCATCGCATGGATAAAAACTAGGTCAGGAACTATGGGTGAGGTAATTCACAGCCGAGGACCGAGTCGTGAGTTCAGAGATCGACACTTTAGGTCCTGACAAGCTCAGGCCACGGAGGGGCAGTGCCTCGCAAGACGCCCCATAGACCTCACCAAGAGAGGGCCGTAGGGAAAAAGCACATACCGCAAGAGGTTCGTACATGCGCGGCACAAGGGTCTCAAGCACCAAGAACAATGGGTGAGGTGACTCATGCCCGGGAGTAGCCCGCAAGTTCAGAGATCAATGTTTTAGGCCCTGATGTTGACGGGGGAGTGACCCGGTGATGAACACTATCCCTAGCCACCGCTCGTGCGGTGCGTGTGAGGGAAAACTAGCGGCACGGTTTTTAGAGAAATGCCTTTTCGAGGAAAAACCAAACAACAAAGCGTGCACGAAGCACAAGATCCAAAAAAGCATCGGTAGTTTGAGCTTATTACAATGCCATCGTGTCCCACACGGGGTATTATAAGAGATGAAGCTATAAGGAGTGAGAGTTTTTTGAGGGTCACCTTCAAAAAGTTGGGGAGTCAGGCACACTTTTCGGAGAGGTCTGCCCAACTTCCAGCAGCCTGATCCACTTGCTCATCCGGTAGTTCAGTCACCGTCGTGGGGGCAGCTAGCATCGTGTGCTCGCTGGGTGCAGTCCATCGGGAAGTCCGGAGCCCCCGGGCCATCACCGTCCTCTAGAGCATCCCTACTCCTCGTGAGGGCGGGCAAGAGTGATCCCGAGTTCCTCTCAAGGATGCGGTGTTGGCTGCGCCCTGCCCCTCGCGAGGTGGGAACACAACAGCTGGTGCCCTCTTCGCCATGGTGCTCTCCTGGGCCATCGTCTGCTTCCTCCTTGTGAAGCCCCCAACATAGTCCAGGGAATCCACGTCCTCAAGAGAGGTTGCAACCACAGTCTTGTAGGAGTGCTCAAGGGAGCACAAAGCTTCCACCTCATCACAACAGACTATGATGACTCCGCCGTTGCCGCCAGGCATCTTGATCATGTTGTAGGCATGGTGAGTAGCGGCCATGAACTTGGCCAGTGCTTGGTATCCGAGGATGACGTTGTACGAGAGGTTGATATGCACCATGTCGAAGTAGATGAGCTCAGTGCGGTAGTTTTCGCGCGTCCCGAATGTGACGGAGAGGTGCACCTTCCTGATGGGTATGGTGGATCCGCTGGTCACTCCGGAGAATGGCATGGTTGACATCAGCCTATTGTACAGCACCTGTAGTTGGGTGAAAGTCTCGGTGGAGATCACATTCAGGCCCCTGCCACCATCATGAGGGTCTTTGCAACCGCGATGTTGTTGATGGTGGGGGTGCAGATCATGGGGAGAGTGCCCATGGGCCTAGTGGAAATGGGATGGTCGCTGGCGTCAAAGGTGATGGTGCACCGAGACCACTTGAGCTTTGGGAATGAGACTCCCAGTCTGGCAGCGGCAACCTCGCAAGTGAGTAGCTTGAAGTGCCAGTTGAATGTCGGGGCCTAGGAGCCACCAAGAATGCAGGCTATGGCGCCCTGCAGTACTTGGTAGACCCCAAGATCCTCGGCATGCCCTTTCTCCTGGGGTGTGGGTGCTGTTGCTCGGCGTTGGCCTGGTGGCCCATCGGAGGGTGGTTGCGGATGCTGAAGTTGTTGTTCTAGTGGTATCGCCCACAGTTGCCTCCATTCTAGTCGCCTCGCTCACCGCCCGACCTTCCCTTCCTTTGGCTGCTACACAGGTCATGGAGCTTCTTGAGCTCGTAGCAGTCGTTGGTGGGGTGTCCTAGATTCTTGTGGAAGTCGCAGTACAAGCTATCGTCCCACTCGTTCTCTCCATTAACCTCGCGAGGACTCTTCCGGTCTGGCTCTATAGCCAGGACGGTGGCTGTATTGCGCTTGGGGTCCTTGTCATTTCCCTTGGATGAGCCTGAGGCCTTGGGGGTAGTTTCTGCCTCGGCGAGGCCAAACATCCGCCCTGCCTCCGCCTTGGTGCACTTCTCGGCCATGACTAGAGCTCGGGAACGATAGTGAGGCTGTCTCCCTGGATGCCGATATTCTCCCTCATCTTGACATCTTTCACGCCCTCGGAGTAAGCAGTGATGACGTTGGAGTCTGAGATCTTGGGGATCTTGTTGTGGACTCAGCTAAACCTATGAAGGAACTTGAAGTGGGTCTCTCCAGACTGCTAGCATACCTGACGGAGGTCGTAGTAGGCGAGCGGGCGCTCATAGGTCCCCTTGAAGTTGGCATGAAGAGGGAGCTGACCTCCACCCACGAGTTGATTGATTCCTCAGGGAGGTTCATCAGCCAGGTGCTAGCCGTCTCCTCCAGGCATAGGGGGAACCAATTTACTATCATGCGGTCATCTCCTCCCGCAACCTCGATGCATGTAGTGTAAATCTAGAGAAACTCACATGGGTTGGTGGTTCCGTCATAGCGCGCTAGTGTATCTAGGCGGAACTTGTGGGGCCAGACCACGAAGCGGGGACTCTTGGTGAAGATGAGGCAGCCATTGGCCTGGACCGCCTTGCCGTTGGCGAGGTCCACGCGGTTCTGCTGACCCGCAGCAGCGATTTCATCAGTGAGACAGTCCTCACGCTCGCGCGGCGGTGCCATGGCCATAGGAGGTGAGATGATCTGGCAGCTGTTCACAGGTGGTGGAGTGACGTTGTTGGGCTTGGGGGCATCCTCACGATGGTGAGGCAGGAGTGAGCCCCCTCCCCCAGTGGACTGCCCTCGGACGAGCCCCCGAGCCCTCAGAGGAGAGGGTGGCGGCATCAAGGACTTCGGCTATCCGGTCGCTCCACCTCTCGTACCCCTGCTCAGTCGATGGGTGGTCCAGGATCTTGCGCACCATGCGCTTGGCAGCCTCCGGGTGAGATGCTCTGGGTGGCCACGAGATGACGCGGTGTGGGAGAGCGACGTGGTGCCACGCGAGAAGGGAGTGGGGTCCCGTGACGGGCGGTAGGAGGAGCCCCCAGTCCTCCATCCATGGGGCCTGCTCGGAGGAGGCGCGACCTTGATCACCGCGTGATGGAGGGCTTGCTCGGCACCCGTCTTGTTGCCAGCCGACATGTCATCAAGGTCGACGAAGGTCCCCTACCTAGCGCGCCAAATGTCGGAGATTTGTCCCGCGAAGGAACTAGGGTCCAATCATCCCTTGGTTCGAGAGGGGGATGAACACTCGACTCCAAGGAAACCCAGCGATGGCAAAGGCGGCGGACCAAGCACACGATAGAGAGGTGACACAGTTTTTTACCCAGGTTCCGGACCCTCATGAGGAGGTAAAGTCCCTACTCCTACTTGGTTGTATTGCTCGCGTGCTACATGAGGGTGCAATGGAGGATGAAGGTCTATGGTTTAGATCTCAAGGACCGATCCCCTTTGAGGTAGGAGAAGGACTCCTTAAATATTGCGGCGTCGGGCTGCTTCCCCCAGTTCATGGGTGGGAAGGGTCACCACAGTGCTGCTCCCTGACATACCGGTCTACATGGCTGTTTTTTGTGGACTAGGTCTTGGACGATGGGCGCTTCTCCATCCGCTTTAAAGTGGCCTTCCCTTTCCCCGTTTGTCTTTGTCCGGCACCACTAGCTATCTCCTTAACACTTAAACGCCAAGGTCGAGCACCTGCCATGATGAGGTCATCTGTCCTTCACTTGCGGAAAAGGTGGATGACCGACCCTTCCTTTACCAAGGCGAACAGAGGGCATGGAGACACTTTGCCCCTTGTTAGGACTCGCTTCAACCGCTGGCTGCCCTGTGAAGTTACCAATAAGCCCCGAAATGTGCTCTAGAGTATTCGAAGTTGGGTTCCGTGGTGGATCCCGGCATGGAAGTGGACTCTCCTCTAGAGGATGTTTCCTAGAGAGGGGAGCCTCATGAGGAGACATCCCCTCGTGCCATGCTCCATTGGCATAGAGACCTCCTATTGGTTAGGCTCTATTAGGCACTAGGCCAGCCAATCGACGGGGAGTGGCACCCCGGTTGCAAGGACCCCGACACACACTAGTCCAATCCTAACAGTGGGCATGTGACCATGTGTATGTTTAGTCTACGTGCCTTCTGCGTGTGCATCTACACACCTGATGAGTGCATATTTGCATCATGTTTCAAATTATCATTTTGCATTGTAGATGTAGGATCTTGGTATTTTACGGCGTTCGCGCACATATTTTATGTCTGTTTTCACCAGGATTAGGACAGATGATGGATACAATGGACATAATTTCTTGGAGCAGTTATACTGGGGAGAAAAGGAGTCAAAAACTACATAAATCGCTTATTTGGGAAATATCAATAATACCAGAAGAAAACCCGAAGCGATCAAGGCACACAGACAGTTTAACGACCAACTATATGGCGGGAATAAATTTTACGGCCATATAGTTCCCACCGTATAGTTGGCGCTGCCACCGCCTCCTCAAATAGTTTCACTCCATGCAACTGGATCAAAGAGACGACATACAGTACAACCATAAATCACTGAAACCTCACCTCCGGAAGGCATATGGAGGGGGAACTCGTCCACCGGGATCCATCTTCGCCCTGCGCAGATCCGGGAGGCTAAGGCATCGATATTCATTGTCAACCGCTGCATCACCACCATCTCCATCCATCCCATCTATATCTTGTATAGATCATGTTGTAATTCCCATACTCGTTTCGGATTTATACAAGTACTATTCATCTATGATAGATTCCATTGTTATTGCCATGATGTTGATTGCCTCCATGTCTAAGTAGATCTTTAGTTCTTGGGGAGATGGAGAAACCCTAATATGAGATTGAAATAAGATAAAGTTTATTATGATATCCATCGTTGTGACCATGTGTTAGATTGTCGTCATCTTGATGTTGAGATAAGTTGACCTCTCAATATTTGCCTCTCATGGGGACTTAATGGAGGGAACTACTTATTGGTAGATGAAGGTGTGTTAGCACTTACAGTGACTATAAAGCTGTTGGCACCCCTTACGTATCAACTTGGGAACCAAGCAAACTCACGGAACACTATCCATGCCACGGGATACGTCTTACGAGATTATGTCCCTTAATAGTGCAGTAATTCGATTGATGTCGATTGTTGACTGCTGTGGTTAAGAGGATGATGTGAGCAGTGGTTGCTACCTATTTGTCCAAATACGGAGTTCCTCCCACACATACATAGTTGAGAATGTTCATGATAATAATCTTTACCTTAGTTCCTTATAATGCTAGTGGTGTATCTGCTACTCCCTGAGAACGCCTTTTCCCTATTGCAGTTCCAATCTCTCTTACATACACGATACTTACTTTCTGTGTTCAGTTGTTTTACTTTACTTATTGTTGGTATAATACCAAAAACACCAAAACACCTTTTTATGCAATACTCGTATTTTATCTTGTCACTTAGAACTTTATTTAGCATTTCCATTGTAGTATTTATTTCAAGAGTTATTAGACTTCAGACTCCTACTCCCTGTGGGATCGATATCTTTATTTCGAAACTAGCTACAAACGATTTGTGCACTTGCAGTCATCAACACCCCATCTACCTTTTTCCTTTCTTGGCTTCCAATTTGATCAGCCAGTACCCGCTCCTCCCTGGTCCCCCTCTCTTTCCCCTTCAAGCAGTGAATAAGAGAGAGAGACCTACCGAAAAGCACCACCTCCCTCTCTTCCTTTTGTAAGAAAACCACGCATGTGCCTCTCTCTTATCTTCTAATCAGACACCACCCCACGCACCCAACACCACCCTAGATCGAGATCTACAACCCAAGCCCCATCCTCTTCCTCCTTCCACCATAGCCATGGCCAACTCGAACCCTAGCCAGCCACCACTTCAACTGACATTTTGCAGCGTCCTAGGACGAACCAAGAGCATCAGTCGAATCCCCTTGTTCCTCTACGATGCCTGGACATGGTGAACATGCCTAGGAGCCATCGGAGATGCCCAACACCGCCATGTCCATGAGCATCTATAGCTGTAGAAGCACGAGTCACCTTCATGATCTCCACTACCTCACCTAGATATACTAGTGTAGAGGTACACGGTGAGCTCTCCTCTACATAGTATAGATGCTCGTGCATGTGCGCCGAAGACCGTTTCATCGAATAGCATGTGCGCGCCACCGTTCGCCGACGACATTGCAGATCCAGATCATTCCCAGCGCCTTTGACCTCGCCAACCATATCCTAGAGCTGCGCCTCACAGTCCCACATCTCCCTGTAGCTCACCTCCATCACTGTCCTGCCCGGGAACCACCCTGCCATCACCGTGCCACGCCGCTCAACACCTCTGTTCAGCAGCAGCAGCTTGTGTACGCCCGCCTTTGACGCAAGCTCACTCTGTCCATAGTGCCTCCCAGCTAGTGCTCTTGGCATGTGTGCGTAGCCTCATATCCCAGCTCTCCAACACAACTGACCATGCCCCGATCCGATGCCTGCAACCGTCACTTTCTTCTATAGAAGTTTGGGACAAAAACCTATCTGAGGTACCCTGTTCTCTGTCCACTTCGACAATTCAAAACCCTTCTGTTTTCTCCGACCTCGTTTCCTCCTCCATCGACCTTCGGTGGTTTTATTCATGTACATCTTCCTTCAGTGTACCCTCTCTCCGCAGGATCAAATCGTTCGCAAAGCAGAGCATCACAAACATGGGAATCGTCTTCCAAACTTGGACTCAACTAGCAGTTTTTGCGTGTTCAAAATTTAAGTTTCGTCAGTAATCTAACCAAATCCTTCGGAAGCTTTTATCAAAAAGCCCTCGAACATTTAAACCTTCAACCCGCAGTCCTAGCTCCACCATGTGTCAGCCCTAGCCGCCCAGTGCACGCAGCAGGCTTGTCAGCATCCGACGCCGCTTGTCACTGACTGTGGCCAGACCATTCCTCGATACAAAAAGTTTCCAAACAATTTTCTAAATAACAAAAATTCCAGAAAATGTTTATAACTAAATATACTCATATCTTTTAATCACTATTTTCAAATAATACACATTATATATGTTTTGAGATCATAAAAATGCAAGGATTAACAATATGATATCAAAAATAATTTTTGGATAATAAAAATTTCGAAATTATTTAAATGCTATTAAATGCCTTTTATTAATAAATCCATATATTATAAACCGTAATCCCGAATTCGACAAATAGTATGTCTAAATCGATCTGCACGACGAGCCCCTTCTAACCATGTTATCCATAAATTCATTTGCATTTTGTTTCATGCATTTATAATATGTTACTGCAAGAAAATTCATTAATAAAATGGACAAATAAAATTTGAATTGATTCCTTATTGCTACAAATGTCGCACTAATGTTGTATCATCAATATGCTATGCAAATGACATATTTTTAACATGTGTTGCATTGTTAACTTACCATGTCATGCATCATATCATGATTATGCCGGTTCTTCCGCGTTAGTTGTAATTGTTGCATCGCTTGTTCCTTTTAGTGCTTGGCTTCTTCCTGGATAGGATGATGAGATGTTGTGAACTTCAACAAGTTCTTTGGATATGTATCTCCATCTATGGTTCCCAGGGGAGCATTCTTCCTCCTTCTACCTATTTTCTCTTTATGGCTTTACTTCTCTTCATTGCTATCCGTGTGCATTGCTTTAGTTTCCGTACCATTTATATTCCCTGCATCCTATATTGCCTTGGTCACATCCTATTGCCCGATGTTTTGGTAGATAGTTGGACTTGCGAGTTGTAGTTGCTTGCTCATGTGTTGGTTCAAGTCGTCGAGTTCCACAGTTGTTATAAGGTTGACACATGCTTAATGGTGGAGATAATCATGGTTCTACTTACAACTTGATAATCAAATTATTGGTAGTAGATATAAATAATAAAGTAGCACCAGTGGGCAATAGTTGAGATCTATTTTTATCCCACCCACTTGTGTCCACCTAAAACCCGAGTACTTGATACATGTTCCTTGACTATCGCACTATTCGCATGTGGGACCATGAATCCCATTCGCCTGAGCTTGATTCACATCTTATTTTTGGGGTCACAAACTAGTTTGGGGATTTACTACTATCTTGTACTTATGCCATGCTTTACTGCTTTACTTACTACTATTGCTTGAGGAGAGCGGTTTACTATTGTACTATTTTGGAACCCGTGCCACGTTTCTGCGGTATCGACAAGCCCAGTTACACTTTTGGGGTTCCCATTCATTTACAACTTTCGTCACAAACCTAGGTCCATCTCGGAGCCGGCTGACTTTGTTGTGGGTAGCTTAGTGGGGTGGCCCCTCGAAATATTTGTTAATCATGGGAATGTTTTGTCGTGATCCCTCGTTGCTTTTTATTTGGTTCTTCCTGAGGTTGATCATGCGCGTGTTGCTATTTGTGCATCCCTGCAGGGTAAATCTTTTAGAAAAGTCGTGTCCATGATTATGGACTACTTGGAGCATAGTGTCGACCATAGACAACTCAAACTAAAGTAGTGTTATAAATTTGACTTTGGCATGACTAGTAATCAACTCTTTCTATTTGCTCTTGTACATTGAATTGGATTAAGGTGTACCTTTCTCTTTCCATCGAAGTTAGAGGTGGCCTTATCTTTTGAGACCTTACTTCTGCCTTTATTTCACCGAGTGTTCTCTCAACAAGTTTTGCAAGGTGCAGTGGTCACACCATCACTTGAAGAAGCTAAATGGGAACATGAAGATTTCTTTTCCTAGGAATATCAGGGTGAGATTCTTGTTTAGTGGGGTATTGTTGTAGCATCCCAATTGTCTAACATTGGAATACTACATAAGAAATATAGATCAATGTTACCATATGCTTGTTATTTATTGCATCACATAATACCATGCTCATGCCATCATGCCACATTGCATTTGAGCATCATATTAAACCCTTTCATTTGGTTCTTCTCCTCATATTGCATTTGCCTTATTAGTTTTATTTACTTCTTGATATAATGTAGTTGCTTCTTGATATATGTTCAGTGCCCAATTTGAGTTGAGGGCACCTCTTTTCGAATCCTTCCATCTATTAACATGGTAATGACAACTCCCTCTTATACCATCTATCTCTATCATATTTTTCTATATGTGGGCATTGTATTTCACTTGGCATTTTAACTCCTAGCTCACATGTAGATTCATATGGATCTTATTTTTCTTCTCTTACATATGATCCTATGGCCTGATCCATACATGCCCTATTCTTGTCCATCCCAAAATCCTCACATATATGTGCCATCTTCTTGTTTTCACATAAAGTCAATGACGTGTGAGAAATCCTTTATTGCATGTCACATGCAAAGCTACAACCCTTATACTTCCTCTTCTTCTTTTTCCTTAAGTCATGTTGTTATATTGTTTTGTTTATTTCATATTAATCTTGATAAATAAAAATGTTTCCACTTAATCTAACCTAACCTACCTTCATCACCCTCTTGGGCACACACACACACCATATACACACTAGTCCAATCCTAACCGTGGGCATGTGACCATGTGTATGTGTAGGGTATGTGCCTTGTGTGTGTGCATCTACACACCCCATTTACCTTTTTCCTTTCTTGGCTTCCAAGTTGATCAGCCAGCACCCGCTCCTCCCTGGTCCCCCTCTCTTTCCCCTTCAAGAAAAGAACATGTTGGGGGATAACCCCATGTAGGGTCAAGCTGAGGTATAAGGACAAGGTCCACTGAGGCAGAAACGGGCTAAGGCGTGATCTGGCAGAGGTATATAAGGGTCGGTCGAGTTACCTCTAGGTTACCCAAGGTCGGAAAGCACCGACAAGACTCAGCTGACATATATGGTATTCGGCATGATGTCTAGGTTGTTTCATCTTTTTAGGTATCATCTTGGCCGAGTTACCCGGACTAGGGCCGAGTCATGGGATGGTGTGATCAAGAAGGAGCGAGCTAGCCCAAGGTTAGCGCTTTTCTCTCTCTCACGGGAATCTGGGGAGAGACAAAGGCCAGAGGAGCAGAGATAGAAGAAAGGGTCATGGATGTGACAACAACTGACCCCAACGGTCAGACAACATGGGCTTTGAGCCATTTCCACGTAGAGGCTAGCGACAGAGGAAAGGAGGGCCCTGCACTACTATTTCGAGACAAGCATCTTCAAGGAATATTTGGGCCACGTAAGCCCTAGATGTAACCTGGCCACCCCTTTATAAGGTGAGCCAGGGCCTCTAAGGAGAGGGTCGACCCATTTGCACTACAGAAAAACCCTAGAGTGAGAAGAGAGTAGAAGCACTTCATATTCTTCCTCTCTTCGATACAGCTCAACGAGCACTTGTATTAGTCTAGAGATCGTAATATAAGATCTAGAGCAGGAGTAGGGGTTTTATCTCCATAGGAGAGCCTCAAACCTGGGTACATTGTGTGTTGAGTTCTTGTGTTCTTCGTGTGCGGATCACCGCACTATCCCTCCCAGATACCACTAGAGTCCATTGGCCCCATCTTTAGCCTACCCATGGCATCTGCCATGACACCACCACGATAGTTGGCGCCCACAGTGGGGCCAGCAACGGTGCTAGCTGGAGTCAAGATCCGAAAGGGAAACTTCATCGCCACTGGAGGGCGCGTCGTCTCCACTATGGTTTAGCGATTCGGCTCGCTGGACTTTGTCAGGGACAACGTGCGCAGCAGCGGCAACCGCCCACCTCCGCGCAATAGCCTCTTCGTCAACTTTGGCGCGCACAAGATCTGCATCGCGGTTGATGTCTCCTGCACGTACCTGCAGCAAGTCATCATGGTGGGAGAACCTCCTCTCTGCGTGGCTCGCGGTCCGCGTATCACTCGCCCCACTAGCTGCACCGAGGTGATGATGACCATGCTAGATGCTAGTACAAGCAATGATCCGGCTAGAGATGGGGAAACAACTTCCAAGGTAACTCACTCGAGGTTTCCTCCGTTGGAGAGACCGCAAACATACTGCAACAAGCCATAGAGAGCTGACTACTCCTGTAGCTCCCATAGTAGATCTGGCTTAGGCACAAGCCGAGCTAGAGGAGACCCGGCAGAAAGTTTCAGAGCGAGCCAAGAAAATAGCAGCAGCTCAACAGGGGTTGAACATCACGCTGCGTGAGTATGCTAGGGACAATAAGATTAACACTAGTCCCACTCGTATGGATGGTGTAAAGATTAGGGGAAAGAACCTCATCAGTGAAATAGATATATGTGCCAAGGCTAGAAGATTCGGGTAACCCAATGTCTGCAGGTTTGCCAAGGTACAGTACCCCGGCAAAGAACCTCAGGGCTGTAGATGCCGCAGCTGCCAAGATACCTGCTTTGACCGTCGAAGCCCGAGAAATTGCAAACCGGCAGAGGAGTTACTCCAGGCTATCCCGGCAAGAGCAGGTGGTTCTCGTGTCGTTCATTTGGCTGGGGGTACGGTGCTCCTACAAAATCAGCCGGGGCAGCTTCTTCACCTGGTGCAAGCCCAAGGAGAGGAGAGGTGGTAATCTCTAGTAGAAGGAACAAGTAGATGGTACCCTATGACCCGGCTATGCTGGGAAATGAAAAGTAGTACATGGCAATGCTGATCGAGGAAGTGTTAGCTGAGGTGATGGCCATCATGGGAACCTCGGCCAAGGCAATGCCGGTCAAGGAAATGTTGGGCACGGCAATGCCGGACAGTATAACTCGGCAGGAGCAGGACATTATCCACCATAACAACACCAACATCAGTATGTACCTCGACAGGAGCAAAGTGCGGGATCAGCTATGCAACATCAATATGCTCATCTGGGGCAAAATAGAAACAATGATGGTTACTTGGTTATGGATAATGACGGTTTTCGAGGCTGGATCATCATATGATGGGAAGTGCAATGGGATCAAGGTGGGAAATAAGAACTTGTAGCCGGATGATGAAAGGTTAAAGCTGGATAGAATTTATAGGCCAGAGCTATTGGAGGGACAAGGTCCTCTGGGTTGATGAGGACATCCCTACAATTACACCTACCCCAATGACTACTGAAGATGCTACAACTGTTGCAAGAAAGGATCAATCCAATGAGATTAGAATTGGACCTATTACAAGAGCTCGTGCTAAGCTCTTTGGAACAACGGTGAATTTACTCTAACGAATCTGGTACTTTGATTGATGAGAACTTTATACTGCCTAAGTCTATGCATTTATGTATGATCAGGTTCGTTGGAGAAACAAGCATGGCGCGAGGAGGAGAAGGGCTACAAGAGAAGCCCAACATGATGATCGCCCAAGGATGCACGAGGGAGGAGCGGGAGGAAGGCGCAAGAGAAGATCATCAAGACGAAGACAAAAAGATCTGCCACGACCGGAGTGTCCGGCCAGATCCACCCGGACTGTCCGGCCTGGTCGAGAGGCAAACTGGCGTGGACATTCAATATGCTAGTTCGGACACTACATGGACACCACCCGGAAACTTCAAAGCTTCCGGCCAGATCGGACTGTCCGGCACACTTCACCCGGAGTGTCCGGCCTGACCGGACTGTCCGGCCCACTTCGACCGGAGTGTCCGCCCACCGACCGAATCTGGTCCGAGTCGGTTTGTATCAGTTTGAGTCGTTAGCGTTTAGTTTCGGTTTCTGGCTGCCCCAGCCGCCCTTATAAGCTATGGGACGACTCCTAGTTAGGGTTTAGACCATGTTAAAATATTTTGGAGTTGTTTCTTTCATAGAACCTCTGGAATTACCCTGTGTTCGAATCTACCAACTATAATTGAGTGTGATCTATTGTTCCATCGAGAATTAGTAGATTGCATACTACCGTTTGTGGTCACGGCTGCGTGCGTAAGAGCGTGGTGTTGTGAATATCCTACAAGGTTCGAGAGCTGTTGCATTGGCATCAGGGATCGAGCGGGAGAGTTCATAGCTACAGGCTAGTTATCTATCATCCACCATTATCATTGCCATCCGCTTACTGAGAAGATCGGGCCACCCCATATCATCTTGGTATCAGATTTCCAGTGTTGCCTTGGTAAGCATCCACAAATCCATCCATAGATTAGAGAGTGTTTTTGTCCTATACAGAAAAAGCCTTACAAAAAGATTTGCCATAGACTAGATTGCATCGTTTTTAAGTTTTAGTTGCTGATTGTATCTTCTCGTAGATCCGATCTGCAGGTTTTCCTCGTAGGAGTCTAGTTTCCATTTGTGTCTAGGTTTAGGGTTTGATCTTGTTTTCCGCTGTTCCCACCGTTACCGTTTCCGCAAGTGTTTAATCGTTTTTCCGAGTCCACATAGCGTACCTTTGTTTGCATACCATAGACACAGCCTATCTACAGCATATGTGCCTAGGAACGTACCCACGAGACTAGTTGCTTTGCTCCGACAGGCTGCTCATTAGGGTTTGTAGTGCAGAAATTTTCGACAGGCAAAACCGGACTATCCGGCCGAATCACACTGGACTATCCGGCCCAACCGGAGTCTCCGGCGCATATCAACCGGACTATCTAGCCCAGTTCTGTTATAAGTTGTTGTGCCCGTTTGCTTTGAGTAATATAGTTCAAAAAAAGGGAAAAGAAAAGAGAATCAGTATAAAAAAAGAGAAAAGAGCTACAAGCCTGACAAAAAAGAGATATAGAAGTGTGCAATATTGGAGGCCTTGTTGTATAGCACTGGTAGATTGAGCAATCTTGTGCCTGTTCTATTTGAGCTATTACTAGCGTCTCTCTTGTGCATTGCAATATTCCTTTTCATAAGTTGCTTTGCCACGTTTATCTCCACTATGTGTGTTTCTTGGGTTTTTGTACGATCAGCACTAGGACTTGTTTGCGGTGTAGATAGGGTACCAAACCTATAGCTCCACCTTTACATAACCTATGTGCCCTGCGATCGTTCTCTATACCTTTGATTATCACTTCATCACATCAAGTGCATCAGTCTTTGATTTCGTTTTGGTAGAGCATCTCTATTCACTTTGGAACGGTAAGATCTCCTTTCTTATTAGTTGCGAGTTAGTTGTGAGAGTTTCCACCATACAGATTCTGATTTTTGCACTAACCTACTAATCATGTCTACTAGTGATAATGATGTTGTGTTGCAGAAAAAGAAGGATGAGGAGCTCGTCAATTGGCGTGAATATGAGGCTTTGAAATCCCACTTGACACGTGTGTTTACTAACACGACAGATGCCATTGACAAGAATCTCCAAGATATGAATATGAGATTGGATCAGCATGTTGGGACAGTTGATATTATCCAAACGCAAGTGGCTACGCTCAATGTCAATGTCACCACTTTGCAGCAGTCCATTGAGGGTTTGACAGCCGCCTTGCATAGAAGGGAAGATCCTCAACATGATGATGCCTTTGATGATTTCGATGAGGGTAGCGCTGTTGATGCTGCTCCACATGTTGGCAGGGGACGTGCTATTCCCCCTGTCCATGCACCTGCTCATGGTCGTGGCTTTGCCCATCTTGGGCGTGGCGTGGTCCACGTGTGCCTAACCAAGCTGTTGATGACGGTTTGGGCAAGCCAAAATTCTTGATTCCTAAGTTTGATGGTTCCATTGATCCTGAAGACTACCTCACCTGGGAATTGAAGATTCAGAAACTCTGGCGCTTATTTGACTATCCAAAAGATAAGAAGGTTAAGCTTGCAGCATCTGAATTTGATGGTTATGCTTTGTGTTGGTGGGATGCTCTTGTGCAACATAGGAGGAAGGACAATGAACTTCCTGTGATGGATTGGCGCGAGATGAAGCAAATCATGAAGGCTCGTTTCATACCAACCAACTACTTGCGATCAGTTTTTGATAAATTGACGCAATTGAAGCAAGGCACCATGATAGTTGATGAGTACTACATGGAGATGGAGATGCTTATGCAGCGTGCTCGAGTTCGTCAGTCCATTGAGATGACCATGCAGTGATTCCTAAACAATTTGAAGTTACCGATCAAGAGCATTGTTCGTCATCACAAGTATGAGACCATGAATGAGTTATTGCATCATGCTAGAGAGGCGGAATCCCAGTTGGCAGAAGAGGCAAAGTCACGTGCTCATTTTCCGTCCTCCAGCAGATTTTCGGCCAGGTCTACACCTCCTATAGCCGTGCCACCAGCTGCTGCTCCATTTACACCATCAGCCAAACCAGCAAGTACACCTTCGTTTGGTTCTAATGCTCGGAAACCCGCTGCTCCTACTGCTAGCTCGGGTTCCAACATGTCTACTGCACGTACTCGTGATGTAGTGTGCCATACTTGTGGAGGTAGAGGTCACTACAAGAAAGATTGTCCAAACAGCAAGGTTATGGTTGTTAATGAACAAGGTGAAGTAGAAAGTGGAGATGAAGCTTCTGATGATGATATTGATGACGGCAAGGAAGGTGCTGATGCATATGCTGAGCGTGCACCCACTATTGTCGTATCTTCACGTGTACTTAGTGTGCAACCGGTTGAGGAATCCCAGCATTGCAACTTGTTCCAAACAAAAGCTCTAGTTGGACCAAACAAAGCTTGCAAGGTAATTATTGATGGAGGTAGCTACAGAAATCTTGCAAGTAAGGAACTATGTGCCAAACTGAATTTGACATACTTACCTCATCCCAAGCCATACTACATACAATGGTTGAGCAACGATGGTGAGATGAAGGTAAATCATATGGTACGTGTGAATTTTCAAATAGGTCCATACAAAGATTCTATTGATTTTGATGTGGTTCCTATGACTGTTTGTCACCTACTATTGGGTCGGCCTTGGCTCTATGATCGCCATGTGCAACACAATGGCCGAGCCAATACATATCACTTGGAATTCAAAGGGAAGAAGATTACTATGCAGCCAATGACACCACAAGAAATTGTGAATGATTCTCGCCAAAAGATAGAGGTGAACTTGAAGGAAGATACTACCACTCGCGAGGCGTATTCAAATGTTCTGATGTAATTGAGCCTAAATTGAGTGATATAACAAAAAGTGAGAGAGTGCCTGGGTTATTGATACTAGCCACCAAGGAGGATATGAGAGAATTTTGTGAGGATCCTACAGCCATGCCACTTGTGCTCATGTATAAGGGCGAGGTATTGGTTTCTAACGACATGACCCCTATTTCTCTTGGTGTCTCTTCTGTTTTGCAGGACTTTGGGGATGTGTTTCCAGAAGACGTACCCGTAGGTTTGCCTCCATTGCGTGGTATAGAACATCAAGTGGACCTGATTCCTGTTGCCACACTTCCCAACCGTGCACCTTACAGGACTAATCCCGAAGAAACTAAGGAAATTCAGAAGCAAGTACAAGCGTTGTTGGATAAAGGGTACATTCGTGTCTCTCTTAGCCCTTGTGCTGTTCCTGTTATTTTAGTTCCTAAGAAAGATGGTACATGGCGCATGTGTGTTGATTGTAGAGCGATTAATAACATCACTATTCGATATCGTCATCCGATTCCACGCTTAGAGGATATGCTAGATGAATTGAGTGGTGCTGCTGTTTTCTCTAAAATTGACTTGCGTAGTGGTTATCATCAAATTAGGATGAAAGAAGGGCATGAATAGAAAACTGCTTTCAAAACTAAATTCGGTTTGTATGAGTGGTTAGTTATGCCGTTTGGTCTTACTAATGCACCTAGTACTTTCATGCGTTTGATGAATCATGTTTTGAGAGAGTTTATTGGTCGTTTCGTGGTTGTTTAATTTGATGATATACTCATATACAGTCACACCGAATCTGAACATTGCACTCATATTAGACAAATTTTGCAAGTGTTACGTGATAATAAACTGTATGCTAATCTTGAGAAGTGTACATTTGCAAAAGATAAGGTCATATTCCTAGGATTTGTTGTTTCTAAGCATGGAGTAGAGGTAGATCAATCTAAAATTGAATCAATTAAGAATTGGCCTACTCCAATGAATGTTAGTCAAGTGCGTAGTTTCCATGGTCTCGCTGGTTTCTATAGGCGCTTTGTGAAGGATTTTAGCACCATTGCTGCACCATTAAATGATTTGACAAAGAAAGGTGTTCCTTTTGTATGGGCGACCCAAGACATTGCATTTGATACATTAAAGCGTTTGCTTACGCACCATTACTTGCATTACCTGATTTTTCAAAGCAATTTGAAGTTGAATGTGATGCTAGTGGTATAGGCATAGGTGGCGTTTTGATGCAAGAGGAATCGACCTATAGCTTATTTTTCCGAGAAATTGGTGGTGCTCGTTTGAATTATTCAATCTATGATAAAGAATTGTATGCACTTGTTAGAGTACTTGAGGTTTGGCAACATTATTTGTGGCCAAAAGAATTCATCATACATTCTGATCATGAAGCATTGAAATACTTGAAAGCTCAATCAAACTTGCATAGAAGATTAGCTAAATGGGTTGAGTTCATTGAGTCTTTTCCTTACATCATTAACTATAAGAAGGGAAAAGAGAACATTGTTGCTGATGCTCTATCTAGGAAGAACATGCTATTAACCAATCTTGATGTTAAAATTCCTGGATTAGAAGCTATGTGTGCACTTTATGCAACTGACCATGATTTTGCTGAACCATATCGTTTGTGTGCTCTTAGAAACGCATGGGATAAGTATCATATACATGATGGATATTTGTTTCGAGCTAACAAACTATGTATTCCAGAATCGTCGTTGCGTTTGTTCTTAGTGCAGGAATCACATGCTGGAGGTTTGATGGGCCACTTTGGGCGTGAGAAGACGTTGCTCATGATTGCTGATCACTTTTATTGGCCCAAGATGATGCGTGATGTGTACAGATTTGTGAGCCGATGTATTACATGCCACAAGTCGAAATCTAAGCTGAAGCCTCACGGTTTGTATACACCTCTCTCTGCACCGACTACTCCATGGGAAGACATTAGTATGGATTTTGTGCTAGGTCTACCTAAAACTCAGAGACGTCATGATTCTATATTTGTGGTAGTGGATAGGTTCTCTAAGATGGCTCATTTTATTGCGTGCCACAAAAGCAACGATGCGTCGCATGTTGCTAACCTGTTTTTCAGGGACATCGTAAGATTACATGGAGTACCAAAGACGATTGTTTATGACCGTGATGTGAAGTTCATGAGCTACTTTTGGAAGACCTTATGGGGCAAGCTAGGAACGAAGTTGTTGTTCAGTACTACATGTCATCCCCAAACAGATGGTCAAACGGAGGTGGTGAATCGAACATTGTCACAGCTACTAAGGACCATGATTAAAAAGAATCTGTGGGAGTGGGAAGAGTGTTTGCCACATGTTGAGTTTGCTTACAACAGGGCTGTGCATTCAACTACTCAGCTTTGTCCTTTTGAGGTGGTGTATGGTTTCAAGCCATTGACACCACTTGATATGTTGCCTCTGCCATTACATGAGAGAGTTGATATGGAGGCATCAAAACATGCTGATTATGTGAAGAAAATACATGAGAAGACTCGAGAGGCTATTGAGAAGAAAGGCAAGATCATTGCTGCTGCAAGGAATCAAGCAAGGAAAGAAGTGTTGTTCGAGCCTGGAGATATGGTTTGGGTGTATCTATGCAAGGATAGGTTCCCACTACTTCGAAAGTCAAAATTGAAGCCACCTGGTGCTGGTCCTTACAAGGTGTTAGCCAAGATTAATGATAATGCCTACTCGATTGATATACCTATTGAGGAGTTTGGTGGAGTTAGCAATAGCTTCAACGTTGCTGATTTGTCACCATATGCTGGAGAAGACCTTGGAGCGTCGAGGTCGACGCCTTTTCAAGGGAGGGCGGAGATGATGAGGACATCCCTACAATTACACCTACCCCAATGACTACTAAAGATGCTACAACTGTTGCAAGAAAGGATCAGTCCAATGAGATTAGAATTGGACCTATTACAAGAGCACGTGTTAAGCTACTGGAACAACAGGTGAATTTACTCCTAAACGAATCTGGTACTTTGATTGATGAGAACTTTATACTGCCTAAGTCTATGCATTTATGTATGATCAGGTTCGTTGGAGAAACAAGCATGGCGCGAGGAGGAGAAGGGCTACAAGAGAAGCCCAACATGATGATCGCCCAAGGATGCGCGAGGGAGGAGCGGGAGGAAGGCGCAAGAGAAGATCATCAAGACGAAGGCAAAAAGATCTGCCATGACCGGAGTGTCGGCCAGATCCACGGACTGTCCGGCGGGTCGAGAAACAATCTGGCGTGGACATTCGAGATGCTAGTTCGGACACTACGGACACCACCGGAAACTTCAAAGTTTCCGACCAGACTGTCCGGCACACTTCACCAGTGTCCGCCTGACCGGATATCCCACTTCGACCGGAGTGTCCGCCCGCCGACCGAATCTGGTCCGAGTCGGTTTTGTATCAGTTTGAGTCGTTAGCGTTTAGTTTCGGTTTCTGGCCACCCCAGCCGCCCTTATATGCTATGGGACGACTCCTAGTTAGGGTTTAGACCACGTTAAAATATTTTGGAGTTGTTTCTTTCATAGAACCTCTGGAATTACCCTGTGTTCGAATCTACCAACTATAATTGAGTGTGATCTGTTGTTCCATTGGGAATTAGTAGATTGCATACTACCGTTCATGGTCACGGCTGCGTGCGCAAGAGCGTGGTGTTGTGAATATCCTACAAGATTCGAGAGCTGTTGCATTGGCATCAGGGATCGAGCGGGAGAGTTCATAGCTACAGGCTAGTTATCTATCATCCACCATTATCATTGCCATCCGCTTAATGAGAAGATCGGGCCACCCCATATCACGGGTCCTGCATGTTTTGGACCTCGGATCATGAAAGAACCACCTGTGCCGAATTTTCAGTTAGCTAGGGGACAAAGACATACGATGGTAGCACCAAGCCACACGATTGGTTGTTTGACTATGCCAGAGCTGTGCACATCGCGCAGGGCAATCTCAGATGGGTGGTGGGGTATGTAGCTCAGATGCTAGAGGGACCAATAAGGGTCTGGCTGAATAATCTGCCAGTAGGAAGTACAACTGTTGGTTGGATTTTGAGGAAATGTTCATCAGTAACTTCACTAGCACATACAAGAGGCAGAATAGGCCACAACACTTGGCAATGTGTAAGCAAAGGCCTAATGAGACTGATCGAGATTTTTTGACTCGATGGTGTAAGTTGCACAACTCATGTGAAGGGGTGATCGAGTCACAGACAATTTCTTCGTTTGCATAAGGGTGTCGAAATGGAACTGTGCAGTGGAAAAGGCTACAAATGGATATGCCAACTATGTTGGCCAAGACAATCAAGATCACAGATTCATATGCATTGGGATATCCTACCCAACCCACACTTATGTCGGTTGAGCCAAATGAGGGGTACTACTCTAGGGACGGAAGTTGGGTCATCCCGGCGGAACGATTTCTGGAGAAAAAGAAGAAATGAGAGGCGGGACTATCGATATGGGTCGAACCATGTTGCTGTGGTGAACCAAGATCAGCCAGGAGCTAGGAGTATTTAGCAACAAAAAAAATAGTGGCCAACAATGGGCACAGAAAAGTGATGGCAAGAAAACATGGACCAATAAGCAGAAGAAGCAGTGGCAAGAGAGGCCGAATAACACGTACGAGTCCATGCTGGATCAACCGTGCAAGTTCCATACTCCCAATCCGAGTAAGTCGGCAAATCACATGACTCGGTAGTGCGTGTGGATGCAGCGTGCTCTGGGGGACATGGGCCCACCTCAGCAACCTCACCCGCCACAACTCATAGGGGGAAATGGACAACAGTTAGCCCTACCTCCGCCACTGCCGAGGTATGAGAACTAGGAGAGAAGAGTGAAGTGAATCAAGTGAATAACCAGAACCAAGGGGACTATAGAAACTCCGGCAATGATGGCAGGAATGAGTATAGGGAGAACCACCAGAGCTATTATGTGTTTACCACCGAGGAAAATGACAGCCCAAGTGAGAAAACGTGACACATCGAGGTCAATGCAGTTATGCCAGCGGTGTCGAAGTTTATGTATTGGTCAGATCAGGATATCACCTGGAGCATAAAGGATCATCCCAAGCTAATGCTGAGTCCTGGATCATATGCTCTATTGCTTGACCCGACATTTATCAGGCCGAACATAAATGTGAAGTTTTCGAAGGTACTGATTAATAATGGTAGCAGTATCAACATACTATACAAATACACAATGCACAAGTTGGGTATCTCGGAAAACATGCTCCAGTCGACTAAGAACACCTTTCATGGCATTGTGCTAGGGTTGTCCTATGATCGAATTGGCAAAGTACAGATAGATGTTTTATTCAACACAAGAAATAAATGTAGGAGTGAAAACTTGTTGTTTGAGGTTGTGGATCTAGACAAGTCCTACCATGCACTGCTGGGAAGACTAGCAAATCCGAAGTTCATGGCCAGTGACCATATCAGCTATCTAAAGATGACGATGTCAGGGCCCAATGGGGCCATCACCATTATAGGGGACTTTAGGAGCTCAATGGAGTGTGCCTCGCCCGGATCAAATCTGGCTAAGTCATTGGTGAGAGCACAGGAAAAAGAAGAGGATTCAAGAAGCTATGGTACTACCTCAATCGGCCTAGGTGAATATGCCGGTGGTGAGTAACCCACGTCGGACTGTATCATTCCAACCGACTAAGGACACGAAGAAAGTTCCAATTAATGATCAATTCCCAGAGCATACTGTCACTATTGGTGCGGGCCTGAATGACAAATAGGAAAGCGAGCTCATCAGCTTTCTCCGTGATAATGGGGAAATTTTTGCTTGGTCCACACAAGACCTACAAGGTGTGCCAAGGGAGCTGGCTGAGCACTCTTTGCATGTCAGGCCTGATGCAAGGCTATTGAAGCAACCTCTCCGCCGCTTCGCCAAGGGATAGGAGAAAGATCATAGGGTATTAGATAGCTCGGATCCTTACAGCCAGGTTTATCATGCAAGTACTTCATCTAGATTGGTTGTCTAATCCGGTGCTAGTGGAAAGAAAAAGGATGACCCGAACATGGTTGTAGTATGGCGCATGTGCATTGACTACACCAACTTGAACAAGGCATGTCCAAAGGATCCATTTCCTTTGCCGAGGATAGATCAAGTCATTGACTCGATAGCGGGTTGTGAGCTCTTATCATTTGTAGATGCGTATTCTAGTTTCCACCAGATACCATTAAACCCAGCTGATCAAATAAAACTGCCTTTATTACCCCATATGTGGCTTATTGCGATCAAAGGTGCATGCAGGGGCAATGTATCAAAGGTGCATGCAAAAATGCTTGCACGATCAAATTGGCAAAAATGTCCAAGTGTATGTTGATGATGTGGTGATAAAAACCAAGGAGAGTCATACTCTCCTAGATGATATCTGGCAAACATTTGCGAACTTGAGAAGATTCTGAATGAAACTTAACCCGGAAAAATGCACATTTGGTGTCCTGGCCAGAAAATTACTCGGTTTCCCCATGTCCAGCCGAGGTATCTAAGCTAATCCAACTAAGATCAGAGCTATTGAGCGCTTGGAAATGCCGAAGTGTCTCAACGATGTCCATAAATTCACTAGTTGCCTGGCATCGCTGACTCGCTTCATTAGTCAGCTGGGAGAAAAGGCATTGCCTCTATACCAGTTAATGAAAAAGTGGGACATGTTCATTTGGACACCGCAGGCAAATGATGCTTTTCATGAGTTAAAAAAGATGCTAGCATCTGCACCTGTGTTAGCTTCACCATTATCCAAAAAGCCGATGTTGCTCTATATAGCAGCGACCAACCGAGTCGTAAGTGTTGTGGTAGTGGTGGAGCGTGACGAGGAGGGTAAGTCGGTGCAGAGGCCATTTTATTACCTAAGTGAAGTACTTTCTTCTTCAAAGCAAAACTACCCACATTATCAAAATATGGCATATGGCGTCTATATGTTGGCCAAAAAGCTTAAGAATTACTTTGAAGAACACCCTATAAAGGTGATATGTGAAGCACCAATATCCGAGATAATGGGTAATAGAGACACAAGTGGCCGAATCGCCAAATGGGCAATTGAGTTAGCCCCATATGCTCCACAGTATGATAGAAGAGATGCAATAAATCTCAGACGTTGGCCGACTTTTTTGTTTAATGGGCTGAAATGCAATATGAGCCGCCCTTACCTGACTCGAATTACTAGAGAATGCATTTTGACGGGTCAAAGATGAAAGATGTGTGAGCTTCCAGGGTAGTCCTAACCTCGCCCAAAAAGGATCAGTTGAGATATGTGCTACAGATTCATTTTAGAGCATCAAACAATGTGGTCGAATATGAAGCACTTGTGCATGGATTGAAGGTAGCAAAGGAGATTGGAATACATGGGATCCAATGCTTTGGTGATTCGGATTTGGTGGTGCTGTAAGTTTCTAGTCATTAGGATGCCTTGGACGCAAATATGGCTTTGTATAGATTTCATGTTCAAAAAATCTGTGGGTATTTCAAAGGATGTGAGTTCCATCATGTACCCCGGGCCGAAAATGATGCAGCCGACGTGTTATCAAAACTTGGTTCATATGGTAGGCTATTCCGCCAGGCATAGATCTTGAGCACCTTAGAAAACCATCTATCAATCCATCACCAGAATCCGAGTCGATTCATATCCCGACCAATCCAGGGTCTGAGGTTACCCCAATGGACATTGAATGGGGGATCAATTCGAGTAACCAGGGGACTGCATCGGCAAACCCGAGGTGACATGGGTATGATTACTCGGATGCTCACTATTTTCTACCCTACATTGGGTAAAAGGCCTACAGCCCATAAAGATTCCAGATAATGGCCCAAGGAAGCAACCGACAGAGACTATTTATTGAATTAGGAAAGAAACTATGAACCAACATTATGTTGGTATTGTAATAGTGCGTGTATGAAACCTATCCGCATATGGCTTTGAGACCCGGCTTATTATATATAGGGCGGGAGAAGCCCAAGCGAGGGTACCGAAATCTAGAGGACAACTTGTAATAGTGTGTTTTCCCAATATTCAGGTGACTCTATTTTTCATTGTTTCCTGACATCCATTGAAATCCCCAGCATTCTCTTTTTTGTGAAACCCTAAGTCCATCACCATGGGAATTGCCGAGGTTACCCCTCGTCAATTGCTGCCGTCTGTGGGAAACATGAAGGTTAACTCCTGCTCGTCCTCGAGTAGGTAATTGATAAAAAGAAAGAATAATTTTTGAGGTGACATGCACCATCATAAACTTGATCAAAGTATTTGTAAAACATTGATAGCTGGGATCATAGTACTTCCATCATAACATGAAAGACAAAGTTCTAACAATAAGACAAAGCCACTATGCTGCAACATGAAAAGGCACAAACAAAAGATTCATGAATAACAATGCTTTGCAAGACGTTTGTTTGTTTCACATAAAGAAAACATAGCATAGTAGCATTCAACTTGTCCCTCATAGAGTAGCAAACATAAATGCATAGGACACCTTCAAAGTTCATAAGAGTGACTAGATACAAATAGTTTAAGAACAAGCAATATCAAAATTATGCATCAATCAACAAGTATTGGGACAATGCACATAGCACTAAGAATGGCCACTATGCTCTCAAAGTAGGTGCATAAAGATAGAAGGTGGAGACTCAACATAAAAGTAAAAGAAAGGCCTTCATAGAAGGAAGTAGAGATTCAAGTTTCATAAAGAGCTTCCAAAAATTATGGTACTTATTAGCTTTCAGCTCTCATTGCCCCTATCATAAGCATCTTTAGGTGATTAATGTTAAAGTGACACAACTAAGAGGATATGCTTGACAAGTTATAAGCTGAAACCTCATGCCCCTTACTTATGAAGACCGGACCTCATGCTACTCAACTTCAGTCACAAGTAAGCTCTTGTCATTGTAAGTACATATGTATCATAGAGAACCGCCAACGGGGTACCCCTTGCACATGATACAGGAGCTATCCCATAATCAAAATGACAAGGCAAGCAGACAATGAGCATCTCAGTGATCTTTTTATTTGCTATTTGCATAGGTTTTTATTGAGGATGCTTCATGGAGTGATCATTATGGTTATGCTACAAGTTTCCACCATGATTAGGCATGGCTTAGGCTAGCGGCCCAGGCGTTTCCCTAACACAAATACAAACTCCATGATCTTACAAGTTCCCCTTTTATTTCACACCGCCGAGATCCATAAGCAAAAGAACATGATATCAACGGGGTACAAAGTACAAGTGCAATGCTGAAAGCGTTCCCCATGATACATTGTTCTGCTAACTTCAACTTATAAAGCACAAGCATATACGCAACAAAGATGGATGCAATAGTTCAAGTTTATTAAATGCGAAAAAGTAAAGTGTGCCATCAAGTTCGTCAGAGCTTTAATCACTAATTTTCAAATATAAAGTTTAAGGTAGATAAAAACATGAATATACTTGGAATAGCATATGATAATAGGTAGGTATGGTGGACTCTTTGGAATAACTTGGTTTTAGGATTTGGATTCATGAGTGGAACTTATACTTGGTTACGGAGGCTAGCAAAAGACTGGGAGCGACCAACTAAGAGAGCAATAATGGCCATAATCATGCAGAGCGACAAAACATCATTAATCAAATCATAAAGTGATACTATAAGTTGAAACTAAAGGATCATAAAGGCTTATGGTGACTTGGGATAGTCATAACATGGTGTGAGCATGTGTCAAGTCAACCCAAATAAAGCATCAAAGGAGAATACCACAATACTATGCTTTAATATGCTAAAACAACGCATGATTCTTCCAAGGAACATTAAGCAATCTCAATTCTTCCAAGGCATGGGGTGACACGCGTGGCATCCCCAAGCTTGATCTTTAGTCCATTCTTCATCTCATTACTCATTCCTTCCATACACCTGAAATTTTCCCTTCATACAAAACTTCACACAATCTTTATTAGCAACATTAGTGCACTCAAGATAATAAGTCTTTAGGTTCAGTTCCAACACCAATAAAACCTCCATTAAAATAAAAGCTACTGTATCACTTCCCTCAAAAAGCTCAATTCCCCAAAAGAACTCAAAAAGGAACCAACAAGAAGCAAATGCAAATAATGGCAGAAATCTGTCAAAACAGACCAGTAGGTAAAAACCAATTTTTTCGAAGACCTTCTGTTGCTCAAATCAAAAAGTGTTGAACTAACGTAAGTTAGATAACAACCTGGGTCAGAAGCACAAAAATTCACGCCTCAAAACGACATACAGAGATTTTACACGAATTTTTACCGTGAAGCACAGAAATCTGTTTCGGGACAGCAACTTTCCCAATCATTACTTCTCTCTCATTAGAGGTTACTCTTGGCACAAAAAGCAAATAAAAAGGATAAGAAGAGGTTATTACTGAAGTAATAACTTCCAAGACTCATCTAAAACTTTTGGGTTATCTCCCAATAAGTACTTTTCTTTAACGCCATTACGTTAGGCATAAGAAGCAAGAAAAAGAATCAAGTGTTCTCAAATGAAAAAGCATTAAAACCAAATTTTCTGCCCCTTACCTCTCTTACTTTTATTCTTAACCTTGGGGAACATATGATTGTTTTCTGGAGAAGAAATATGCATGGTTCCCTTTTCTACATCTATTATTGCTCCAAGGAGTTTCAATAGGGATCTTCCAAGTGTAATTTGTCCTTTCCCTACACATTCAATAACAAGATAATCCGTAGAAACCATTTTCCCTAGGATCTTTGTAAACACTCCTTCAGCTATTCCAATTTGTGATATTGTGGCATTATTAGCAATAAATATTTCTTCTCCTCCCTCAGAAAGTCCCCAAAGATTCAAAGATTCATAGATATCTTTAGGCATAAGACAGAATTCAGACATGATATCATAGCGAGCATGAAAATTTTCATTATTAATAGCAATCTTTACTATGGGAAGCTATTTTGAGGGTTCGGAATTTATTGGAACATAGTCATGATGCTCTCGAAGTGTATTATAGCAATCTTTCAAACTAGCAGTGTTGGTCTCAAGAGTATTCAATCTAGCAAATATGTTTATGAAGGAAGAATCAGATTTGCTAGGCAAGTTGTAAGTAAAGACCAACTTCTTTATGGCATTAACAGCATCATCCTCATTGCATTGGTGGAAATGTCCTCCCACTACAGCATCCAAAGCATATCTATAGCAAAGAGCAATTCCAAGGTAAAAACAGCTAAGGAACAAGCTTTGAGTCATTTTAGGTTCAGTTTTTTTGATGTAGATCGGAGATTCTAGACCAAGCTTCTTTGAAACTCTCTTCAATTCCTTGTTTAAAAGTGAAAATCATTTCCTCAAGTGACATGGTCATTGGAGCAAAGATTGACATAATGTCAACTTTAAGATAGGAACTAATTTTTTTTATGTGTTTTTAATAAAGAAAGCAAAGTAGTAAAACTAATTTTTTTGTGTTTTTGATAAAGAAACAAGCAAACAAAGAAGAAATAAACTAAGAAAACCAAAAATAACAAAGTAAAGAGATTGGTTATGAGGGACTCCCCTTGTGAAGATGTCCTTGACTCCCCGACAACAGCGCTAGAAAAGTATTTTTGATGGCGCGTGGTTGGAGAATATCATTTTGCGGCCCGAAAGTTGGGGTGGCCAGGCAACGCGGTACCCGAGTTCCCTGAAATCAGCCGCGATGACTATAGTTGGCGTGCCAAATACTCAGAGGGTCTTTTTCGGCACGAATTCAACTTTACGTTTCAATACAAAAAATCAGGCTAATGGCCGTCAAGTTGGGCCCCCTATCAGCTTTCGCCGTTATGTCGCTGCCGTCGTCGCTGCCATGTAGGTTGCCATGTAGGCTTGCAGCGTTGGCGCATGCATTCTTTACGCGTCTTCTTCTTCCTCCGGGGAGGCAATCTATGGTCGCGGCCATGGCACGGAGCTAGGACTTGGACGAACCTGCTCAGCCCGTTCTCCTCCCCATCCCGAATCAGAGCTCGCCCTCACCATGATCGCACCATTGGCACGGCACGTTGACGGGAATTCATTCTTGGGTGAGATCTGTCACCATGCCAACCATGCTCGGTCCTGTTGGCCTCCTCCAGAATCTGAGCTCGTCGTCGTCGTGGTCACACACGCACCAGCCACGGCGCCTTCCTCTCTGAACCCCAAAGCCACATCCACCCAGTTCGGCACAACGCCAACAAGGTGAAAATGCATCAAGTTTTCTTCTTGTGATTGTAGAAAAACATGTATATACCGTGGCCGTAGCATACTCTAACAATGTACACATATATTGTTTACTAGATTTTCATTTGAAATTAGTAGCTCCGTGATTACGAAACATAGAGAACCTAAATGGAATGACGATGACGACCATGTTCTGTACTTTGCATTGCATCAACAAGTGCTTGATGACGAAGCAAGTTACCAAGAGAGTGGAGTTCATCAGCCATTGCCAAAAAATATGTGAACAAATCAATGAGCGATTCAATGCAAATACGCGCAGAAAAGCTAGATCCATGTCATCAATCATTAATAGGTGGCACATTCTATTGATGCGTTCAAATGCGTACACGATGTATCATTTGCTTGAAGTGGTTGTTATCCTGAGCAAAAATGTCTGGTATGCACATTATATTTGTATGTTCTATGATGCAATTCTGTTGTTATGGGCCTAGAAAGAAAAGCTGGGCTTCACTGAATATTACGCAGTTAGGCCTAACTTACTCTTACACAAATAAGCACAGCTTAGTCTTTACACACATAAGCGTAACTAATGATAAAGAGAAAGACAAATGGTTCATCGGATCTGCTAGTATGAGCACTAGGTCCCTGGAGCTAGTGGTATCGTTGGAACGAACCAGAATGCTGCGTTTGGCCGTCTTTCATTCTCCTTCAAATCGTACGAGCCCACTGATGAGCCAATTGTAGGCCCCCTCCCCCCGACGTGGATTCGGCTCTAGGTCGGATCTGGAGTATCAATATGATAGGCGCGTGAGTGTGCAGCAAACACGGTGTGCTATAAGCGATGGAAGTCTTTGGTACCTCGGCAACAACACCGACATGTTCTTCTGGACTCGGCGGCGACCTCGGCGGTATTTCGTCAGCTTCACCAGTAGCAGCCTCAACAGGTATTCCGTCAGCTTCACCAGCAACAACATTAGCAAGTATTTCGGCAGCTTCACCACCAGCAGCATTAGCAAGTATTTCGTCAGCTTCACTAGCAGCAGCATCACCAAGTATTTCGTCAGCTTCACCAGGAGTAGCAGCAGCTAGTTCTTCGTTAGCTCCACCACCACCACCACCCGCAGCATCAGGGCCAGGGTTGCGTGAGCAATTACAGGTTCAACAGCTCCAGGGGCTCTGACAAACAAAGGGTAGTTGATCCCAAGAAACACATATTGCCCCTTCAGATTGTTGACTCTGCTCCAAACTTGCTCTACTGGGTCTTTGGATGGGCATGCGGACCTCGAGAAAACGTGACACCGCGGCGATGGGTATGAAGAAAGTTGTGTCCCCATATGTTCTATTGTATCACCAACGCTGTTTAGTGCTCCACTGATATGAATCCACATGAGTTCATCATCCTGTTCCGTGTTGTCTCCGAGAGGTGCCAGGAACCAGCGTCGTGTCCCAAGTTCAGCATCTGCTACTGCATCTTCGATGACCGGAGCTGGAATGATGCGCGGGGCTGCGTGGGTACCTGCGTGTTACTAACAGTCAGTAAGCAGAATTTTGAATGGGATTTTACATGCTATATGATACCATGACTCACCCCAAATGAACGGCTCCCAAACACGGACGTCGCCGCTAGGTTCAGTGACCGCATAAATGCGTTGCGGTCTGTACAAAGAGTAGCCATAGGTGAAGAGGGTGTCAACATACTTCTCCGGCCGCAGGAAGTCATCGCGCAAGACAATCCATTCATTGTCTTCTGGGCATCTAATGAATGTGATTGCCTTGTCGAACACCGCTAAGAGGTCGTACTCCCAGTTCTTCCACGCGCCCACACTCCCAGTTGTACCTTCACAAGGTCAAGTTCTGCCATGTTGAACCTGTAAGCGAATTCGAAAATGGGCGGCGGCCACCCGTTGTTGAATGCAGTAATGCCGACACCCCTCAAAGATGGCACTACAAGTCTCACCGATCTGTAGCCTTTTTTAGAGTCCAAGTACTGCCATCCTATGATAAAAGGACCAGCCACTCGCCGTTGCCACCCACCCAGTTCTGGTCATCTTCCATTTCCGTCTCTTCTTCTTCCTTGATATTCACCACTACTGATTCAGACCACTTATCCAGCAGCATCAGTTTTGCATGAATATTCTGCAGAGTTTGTTGTGAGTTGGTACAATCACCTAGCATGGATTCCATTGCAAATACATTTTTCCAACTGGACCTTCAGATTAAAATACACAAAATATCGCCTAAATACGAGTGTGTCCTCAGATATTGCCTGAATTGTGCCTGTGTCACTATGAAGATACTCAATATATGGAGTAGTAGCAGAGCCCCCAGAACAAACTCCTGATGATGATCATAAACAGCTCGAGGCATAACAACCTTAAATCGTCTAATCTGTTTGTTTTTATTTTAGGAAACAGAATATCACCTAGCAGGCATTCCATTGCAAAATCGAAATTGACAACTCGTCTATCACCTAAAGTAAGACTGCGTCACTATGAAAATACCAGAATATCAGTCTGAGCGAGCTTCATGATGCGAATAGTCTTAAATGGTTCGATTTGTTTAAACCGCGCGTTCACATAACACGTTCAACGAAAGGAACATAGGATTCCGATAAGAGTTCAGCACATATGAATCAACGATATGACTGAATGAATAAGCTAGATACTGGAACTTACGTGGCCATCGTGGTAATTGGCCATTCTTTATCGGGTAAAGAAGGCTGGCGTCTTAGCGATTGTTCGTCCATGTTCCGCATCGTCAGCGGTAGCGAGGATGCAGGCGGCGGTGGGCGAGATGATGTCCAACCGAGGCGATCCTGTGCATGTTTGCGGCGAGGTTCGCCATCCCAAATCCTCGCATGATGGCGGTCGCCTGCCATCCGTCGTCGTTGCATGCCTTTCGCTTCAGCCTGCTGCTACCCCAAGCTCTACCCATAGCGGCAAATCCGGTAGATTAATGGAGGCAGCGTTGTGATAACGAGGCGGATGGATTCGAGAGGGGATGGAATCAAGGATGGGGGCATTTGTTCAAGTGGGGAGTGAATCTGCAAGGAACCGCCGCCGCCGCCGGTTCTTGTCCGCATGGAAGACAAGAAGGAGGGGGCATAATTATTGAGGGCGGGCACCGGAACTGTCTAGAGGAAGTGAAAAAATAAATCGTAAGAGAGAAATGTGCGGCCCGCCTGTCAGTGAGTGAAGGTCGTCATGCGCAAACGTGCCTATGTTTGACTTGGATCGTGCATGGCAGACCTCGATTCCACCGCATGCAAGTGGCGCAGAACAAATTTTAGGAAGCGCTAGCGTCGACGTGTAAAACCGCCTATTTTCTCCACCTTCACCCTACTACGAATGGTCGTGCACCATTCCAGATATTGGTAAGGGCGGTTCCAATCTTTCACTTCTCCGTCTCATTTCCTCCTCCACGGCCTCATCGTCGTTCTCCTCCGCGGCCTCATACATTTCCTCCACCACCGCATCACCCTGTTCCTCCGTATCCTTTCCCTCTTGCCTGTAGTCATGGATGCTCCGGACGTCCGAAATGACGGTAGGCAAGAAACTGCGCACTTCGACATCGAAGTACATGGCGGGATGAAGATCGATGTCGTCTACACCACCGACCCTCGAACGGTGAGGAACACTCTGAATAATTACACGAGTTGGTTGCAGTTCGAAGAGAATAGGTTCGTAGGTCTCGACCTCGAGTATAGCCGCAATCACCGTAGGATCGTCGTGGTGCAACTCTCCATGAAGGGGCACGTCCTCGTATACCAGCCTTTTTGTAAGAAGGGGGCTGACGGGATCTGGTAGACTTTGCTGTCTTTTTGTTCCTGAACTGTCTGTTTGCAAAAGTTATTGATATATTATTTGTCTAAATTCATTTTTATGCAGGTAGGGCGAAAGCATTAGGGATCTGTTTCATGACTTTCTCGTGAACCATCACATAACATTTACTACTGTTGACATCACGAATGACACTAAACTGCTTGAAAGCCCGACTGTCAACATTAGAATCCCAAAGGAGTGTAGAGTGGACATCCAGGAAATTTACTAGATCCCAGGGATGAAGGGCGGCAAGATCGGGATGGCCGCTCTTGCCTCCGAACTCATCGACCCGTGGTATGCTGACATGAAGGACAGATTGCTGAGATGTTCGTGGAGGCGTTTAGGGCACGATTACTGGGAGGATAAGCCACTTTCTGAACCTAATCTGAAGTACGCTGCAATTGACGGGTATGTTAGCCACGCAGTTGTAAAATCTTGTTCCAGGCATCACATCATTGAACCACCACCAAGGCAGGTTGTTTGCCCCAGATGCCGGAGTGTAGATGAATCTACAAACCGGGGAAAGCGACCGAAGGCATGCTAGGATCGGTTGCCTTCTCCAACAGGCTGGGATGTAGACTATTAGTACATGATTGTTGTGTTTATGAAAACATATTATTTCAGAAGTACACTATGTGAGCAATTACGAACTGCTATGTATTACCATTGTCAAACTATAATCTGGGTTTGGTTATGACTATATCCTTCGCTATAATCTGGGTTTGGTTATGACTTATGACTGTATCACACCTTATGCATTTCAATCATGGATTCTGCCGCATGCAAATGGCATAGACAGAATTTGTAAGAATGAATGTTGAGTATACAAAAGGGGTAATGTAATTCATACAAGTTAAGTAGCTAATAGCACAAGGATCATACGAGCTTGGTTCTTACACACAGAATGCTTAGAAAATAGATGTGAGATAAAATACAGGCGAGATAAAACTAGGAACGAAATGTGAAACTAGTAGTGGTAATCAACACACTCACCCACCCACCAGATCCTGTTCAGCATCTCGTAGCAGACATACGCGTCCCTGGCTGTGTACTTGATCGCATCGTAATCCAGGTTCCTCCACTCCCATCGCTCGTGCAGGTGCTTCGGGAACTCGACTTTCATGCTGGCGTACTCGCGGTCAATGATGTCGGCAGCGAGTCTATCCATGCCGGCTTTCCCCGTACCGCCATCCGGGTACCTCCACAAACGTTGGAGATCGACGTGATTGACAACATGAACAAGGAGATCCTGTTCTAGCTTCGGAGTGTCGTTCTTGATGTCGACGCTGGCGAAGTAGATCTCCCTCTCGTAGGAACTTCAAGCTCCGGGCATACAGATTTGGCCCTACATACGTGATATAGGAGGCAGTGGTTGCGCATGGACAGCTGCAAAAGCGCCGTCCTCTTCCTATCTCTGGTATACTCGAGGTCAAGGCCGACGATCTTGTACCTGTCCATCGGCTCCTGTAGCCACCACTCGTACATTATGATGACCTTGGCGACCTCCGCTGACGCATTTGTGTGGACGACCGTCATCTTGGTGGTGCCATGGGCGGTGACGGTGTACTCGTCGGTGTAGTCGCTCCCGTCGCCGAACACGCTGTACTCTGTGTCCATGGCAGCAGCTGCGGCGGCGGTGGCCTAGGGTCGGTAGCGGTGGCTGGGACTGGGCATGGCGGTGGAGTGATCAGGTGCGGTGGTATGGCCAGGCGGAGGCAGTGCCTGCGGCAGCGTCGATGGTTCTTGCGGTGGCGGCGGCGGCGGAAGGAATGAGTTGGGGATTTTTGCACAGTGATGTGCTGAGGAGATGGAAGGCGATGCTTAAATTCCGTTTACCAATATTCCGGTCATACCCATGTGGAAGCAAGTTTTACCGAGTGAGCACCGATGGTTTCCAATCCTAGCAATTAAATTCAGCGTCCGTCCCGGTAGGCGATAGGACGGGTGTGCGACGTGGCTTTGGCATAGCAGGGGTCATTACATGTGTGTTCTTTTCCACAAACCGCATATGGATCCATTAGTCATTGCATGTGTGTTATTTCCACAAACCACACATGGATCAACCAATGGCATTGCATGTGTGTTCTTTCCACAAACCACACATGGATCAACCAGTGTCATTGCATGTGTGTTCTTTCCACAAATCACATATGGACCCACTAGAGTCATTGCTTGTGTGTTCTTATACTAAAACCAGCACTAGAGTCATTGCATGTGTGTTCTTTTCCACAAACCACGTATGGATCCATTAGAGTCATTGCATGTGTGTTATTTCCACAAACCACACATGGATCAACCAGTGGCATTGCATGTGTGTTCTTTCCACAAACCAAACATGGATCAACCAGTGTCATTGCATGTGTGTTCTTTCCACAAATCACATATGGACCCACTAGAGTCATTGCTTGTGTGTTCTTATACTAAAACCAGCACTAGTCATTGCATGTGTGTTCTTTTCACAAACAACATATGAATCCACCAGTGTTCACTTCATGTGTGTTCTTTCCACAAACCACTTATGGATCGACTAGATGTCATTGCATGTGTGTTCTTTCCACATACCACATATGGGTCAACCAGTGGCATTGCATATGTGTTCTTTTCACAAATCACATATGGACCCACTAGAGTTATTGCTTGTATGTTCGTATACTAAAACCAACACTAGAGTCATTGTATGTGTGTTATTTTCACAAACCACACATGGATCCACCAGTGTCATTGCATGTGTGCTCTTTCCACAAACTACATATGGATCCACCAGTGTTCATTGCATATGTGTTCTTTTCCACAAACCACATATGGATCAACCAGTGGTCATTGCACGTGTGTTCTTTTTCACAAACCACATATGTACCCACTAGAGTCATTGCATGTGTGTTCTTATACTAAAACCAGCAATAGAGTCATTGCATGTGTGTTCTTTCCACAAACCACACATGGATCCACTGGTGTCATTGCATGTGTGTTCTTTCCACAAACCACACATGGATCAACCAGTGGTCATTGCATGTGTGTTCTTTTCCACAAACCACATATGGATCAACCAGTGCTCATTGAATGTGTGTTCTTTTCACAAACCACATATGGATGAACCAGTGTTCATTGCATGTGTGTTCTTTCCACACACCACACATGGATCAACCAGTGTCATTGCATGTGTGTTCTTTCCACAAATCACATATGGACCCACTAGAGTCATTGCTTGTGTGTTCTTATACTAAAACCAGCATTAGATTCATTGCATGTGTGTTCTTTTCACAAATAACATATGGATCCACCAGTGTTCACTACATGTGTGTTCTTTCCACAAAACACTTATGGATCCACGACTGTTCATTGTATCTATGTTCTTTTCCACAAACCACATATGGATCAACCCGTGTTCATTGCATGTGTGTTCTTTTCACAAACCAAACATGGATCCACCAGTGTCATTGTATGCGTGTTCTTTCCACAAACCACACATGGATCCACCAGTGGTCATTGCATGTGTGTTCTTTTCCAAAAACCACATATGGATCCATTAGAGTCATTGAATATGTGTTATTTCCACAAACCACACATGGATCAACCAATGGCATTGCATGTGTGTTCTTTCCAGAAACCACACACGGATCAACCAGTGTTCAATGCATGTGTGTTCTTTTGACAAACCACATGTGGACCCACTAGAGTCATGGCATGTGTGTTCTTATACTAAAACTAGCACTAGACTCATTGCATGTGTGTTCTTTTCACAAACCACACATGGATCCACCAGTGTCATTGCATGTGTGTTCTTTCCACAAACCACACATGGATCAACCAGTGGTCATTGCATGTGTGTTCTTTTCCACAAACCACATATGGATCCATTAGAGTCATTGCATGTGTGTTATTTCCACAAACCACACATGGATCAACCAATGGCATTGCATGTGTGTTCTTTCCACAAACCACACATGGATCAACCAATGTCATTGCATGTGTGTTATTTCCACAAATCACATATGGACCCACTAGAGTCATTGCTTGTCTGTTCTTATACGAAAACCAGCACTAGAGTCATTGCATGTGTGTTCTTTTCCACAAAGCACATATGGATCCATTAGAGTCATTGCATGTGTGTTCTTTTCACAAACCACATGTTGACCCACTAGAGTCATTGCATGTGTGTTCTTATACTAGAACTAGCACTAGAGTCATTGCATGTGTGTTATTTCCACAAACCACACATGGATCAACCAATGGCATTGCATGTGTGTTCTTTCCACAAACCACACATGGATCAACCAGTGTCATTGCATGTGTGTTCTTTCCACAAATCACATATGGACCCACTAGAGTCATTGCTTGTGTGTTCATATACTAAAACCAGCACTAGAGCCATTGCATGTGTGTTCTTTTCACAAAAAACATATGGATCCACCAGTGTTCACTTCATGTGTGTTCTTTTCCACAAACCACATATGGATCAACCAGTGTTCATTGCATGTGTGTTCTTTTCACAAACCACACATGGATCCACCAGTGTCATTGCATGTGTGTTCTTTCCACAAACCACACATGGATCAACCAGTGGTCATTCCATGTGTGTTCTTTTCCACAAACCACATATGGATCCATTAGAGTCATTGCATGTGTGTTATTTCCACAAACCACACATGGATCAACCAATGGCATTGCATGTGTGTTCTTTCCACAAACCACACATGGATCAACCAATGTCATTGCATGTGTGTTATTTCCACAAATCACATATGGACCCACTAGAGTCATTGCTTGTCTGTTCTTATAAGAAAACCAGCACTAGAGGCATTGCATGTGTGTTCTTTTCCACAAAGCACATATGGATCCATTAGAGTCATTGCATGTGTGTTCTTTTCACAAACCACATGTTGACCCACTAGAGTCATTGCATGTGTGTTCTTATACTAGAACTAGCACTAGAGTCATTGCATGTGTGTTATTTCCACAAACCACACATGGATCAACCAATGGCATTGCATGTGTGTTCTTTCCACAAACCACACATGGATCAACCAGTGTCATTGCATGTGTGTTCTTTCCACAAATTACATATGGACCCACTAGAGTCATTGCTTGTGTGTTCTTATACTAAAACCAGCACTAAAGTCATTGCATGTGTGTTCTTTTCCACAAACCACATATGGATCCATTAGAGTCATTGCATGTGTGTTCTTTTCACAAACCACACATGGATCCACCAGTGTCATTGCATGTGTGTTCTTTCCACAAACCACATATGGATCAACCAGTGGCATTGCATGTGTGGTCTTTTCATAAATCACATATGGACCCACTAGAGTCATTGCATGTGTGTTCTTATACTAAAACCAGCACTAGAGTCATTGCATGTGTGTTCTTTTGACAAACAACATATGGATCCACCAGTGTTCACTTCATGTGTGTTCTTTCCACAAACCATTTATGGATCGACTAGATGTCATTGCATGTGTGTTCTTTCCATAAACCACATATGGGTCTACCAGTGGCATTGCATATGTGTTCTTTTCACAAATCACATATGGACCCACTAGAGTCATTGCTTGTGTGTTCATATACTAAAACCAACACTAGAGTCATTGCATGTGTGTTATTTTCACAAACCACACATGGATCCACCAGTGTCATTGCATGTGTGCTCTTTCCACAAACTACATATGGATCCACGAATGTTCATTGCATGTGTGTTCTTTTCCACAAACCACATATGGATCAACCAGTGGTCATTGCACGTGTTTTCTTTTTCACAAACCACATATGTACCCACTAGAGTCTTTGCATGTGTGTTCTTATACTAAAACCAGCACTAGAGTCATTGCATGTGTGTTCTTTCCACAAACCACACATGGATCCACTGGTGTCATTGCATGTGTGTTCTTTCCACAAACCACACATGGATCAACCAGTGTCATTGCATGTGTGTTCTTTCCACAAATCACATATGGACCCACTAGAGTCATTGCTTGTGTGTTCTTATACTAAAACCAGCATTAGATTCATTGCATGTGTGTTCTTTTCACAAATAACATATGGATCCACCAGTGTTCACTACATGTGTGTTCTTTCAACAAAACACTTATGGATCCACGACTGTTCATTGTATCTATGTTCTTTTCCACAAACCACATATGGATCAACCCGTGTTCATTGCATGTGTGTTCTTTTCACAAACCAAACATGGATCCACCAGTGTCATTGTATGCGTGTTCTTTCCACAAACCACACATGGATCCACCAGTGGACATTGCATGTGTGTTCTTTTCCAAAAACCACATATGGATCCATTAGAGTCATTGAATATGTGTTATTTCCACAAACCACACATGGATCAACCAATGGCATTGCATGTGTGTTCCTTCCAGAAACCACACACGGATCAACCAGTGTTCAATGCATGTGTGTTCTTTTGACAAACCACATGTGGACCCACTAGAGTCATGGCATGTGTGTTCTTATACTAAAACTAGCACTAGACTCATTGCATGTGTGTTCTTTTCACAAACCACACATGGATCCACCAGTGTCATTGCATGTGTGTTCTTTCCACAAACCACACATGGATCAACCAGTGGTCATTCCATGTGTGTTCTTTTCCACAAACCACATATGGATCCATTAGAGTCATTGCATGTGTGTTATTTCCACAAACCACATGGATCAACCAATGGCATTGCATGTGTGTTCTTTCCACAAACCACACATGGATCAACCAATGTCATTGCATGTGTGTTATTTCCACAAATCACATATGGACCCACTAGAGTCATTGCTTGTCTGTTCTTATACGAAAACCAGCACTAGAGTCATTGCATGTGTGTTCTTTTCCACAAAGCACATATGGATCCATTAGAGTCATTGCATGTGTGTTCTTTTCACAAACCACATGTTGACCCACTAGAGTCATTGCATGTGTGTTCTTATACTAGAACTAGCACTAGAGTCATTGCATGTGTGTTATTTCCACAAACCACACATGGATCAACCAATGGCATTGCATGTGTGTTCTTTCCACAAACCACACATGGATCAACCAGTGTCATTGCATGTGTGTTCTTTCCACAAATCACATATGGACCCACTAGAGTCATTGCTTGTGTGTTCATATACTAAAACCAGCACTAGAGCCATTGCATGTGTGTTCTTTTCACAAAAAACATATGGATCCACCAGTGTTCACTTCATGTGTGTTCTTTTCCACAAACCACATATGGATGAACCAGTGTTCATTGCATGTGTGTTCTTTTCACAAACCACACATGGATCCACCAGTGTCATTGCATGTGTGTTCTTTCCACAAACCACACATGGATCAACCAGTGGTCATTCCATGTGTGTTCTTTTCCACAAACCACATATGGATCCATTAGAGTCATTGCATGTGTGTTATTTCCGCAAACCACACATGGATCAACCAATGGCATTGCATGTGTGTTCTTTCCACAAACCACACATGGATCAACCAATGTCATTGCATGTGTGTTATTTCCACAAATCACATATGGACCCACTAGAGTCATTGCTTGTCTGTTCTTATACGAAAACCAGCACTAGAGTCATTGCATGTGTGTTCTTTTCCACAAAGCACATATGGATCCATTAGAGTCATTGCATGTGTGTTCTTTTCACAAACCACATGTTGACCCACTAGAGTCATTGCATGTGTGTTCTTATACTAGAACTAGCACTAGAGTCATTGCATGTGTGTTATTTCCACAAACCACACATGGATCAACCAATGGCATTGCATGTGTGTTCTTTCCACAAACCACACATGGATCAACCAGTGTCATTGCATGTGTGTTCTTTCCACAAATTACATATGGACCCACTAGAGTCATTGCTTGTGTGTTCTTATACTAAAACCAGCACTAGAGTCATTGCATGTGTGTTCTTTTCCACAAACCACATATGGATCCATTAGAGTCATTGCATGTGTGTTCTTTTCACAAACCACACATGGATCCACCAGTGTCATTGCATGTGTGTTCTTTCCACAAACCACATATGGATCAACCAGTGGCATTGCATGTGTGGTCTTTTCATAAATCACATATGGACCCACTAGAGTCATTGCATGTGTGTTCTTATACTAAAACCAGCACTAGAGTCATTGCATGTGTGTTCTTTTGACAAACAACATATGGATCCACCAGTGTTCACTTCATGTGTGTTCTTTCCACAAACCATTTATGGATCGACTAGATGTCATTGCATGTGTGTTCTTTCCATAAACCACATATGGGTCTACCAGTGGCATTGCATATGTGTTCTTTTCACAAATCACATATGGACCCACTAGAGTCATTGCTTGTGTGTTCTTATACTAAAACCAACACTAGAGTCATTGCATGTGTGTTATTTTCACAAACCACACATGGATCCACCAGTGTCATTGCATGTGTGCTCTTTCCACAAACTACATATGGATCCACGAATGTTCATTGCATGTGTGTTCTTTTCCACAAACCACATATGGATCAACCAGTGGTCATTGCACGTGTTTTCTTTTTCACAAACCACATATGTACCCATTAGAGTCTTTGCATGTGTGTTCTTATACTAAAACCAGCACTAGAGTCATTGCATGTGTGTTCTTTCCACAAACCACACATGGATCCACTGGTGTCATTGCATGTGTGTTCTTTCCACAAAGCACACATGAATCAACCAGTGTTCATTGCATGTGTGTTCTTTCCACAAACCACACATGGATCAACCAGTGTCATTGCATGTGTGTTCTTTCCACAAATCACATATGGACCCACTAGAGTCATTGTTTGTGTGTTCTTATACTAAACCCAGCATTAGATTCATTGCATGTGTGTTCTTTTCACAAACCACACATGGATCCACCAGTGGTCATTGTATGTGTGTTCTTTTCCACAAACCACATATGGATCCATTAGAGTCATTGCATGTGTGTTCTTTCCACAAACCACACATGGATCAACCAATGGCATTGCATGTGTGTTCTTTCCACAAACCACACATGGATCAACCAGTGGCATTGCATGTGTGTTCTTTCCACAAATCACATATGGACCCACTAGAGTCATTGCTTGTGTGTTCTTATACTAAACCAGCACTAGAGTCATTGCATGTGTGTTCTTTTCACAAACAACATATGGATCCACCAGTGTTCACTTCATGTGTATTCTTTCCACAAACCACTTATGGATCCACCAGTGTTCATTGCATGTGTGTTATTTTCCACAAACCACATATGGATCAACCAGTGGTCATTGCATGTGTGTTCTTTTCACAAACTACATATGGACCCACTAGAGTCATTGCATGTGTGTTCTTTCCACAAACCACATATGGATCCACCAGTGTTCACTGCATGTGTGTTCTTTCCACAAACCACTTATGGATCCACTAGTGTTCACTGCATGTGTGTTCCTGACATGAACCACATAGGGATCCACCAGTGTTCACTGCATGCGTGTTTCTGACATGAACCACATATGGACCCACTAGATTCGTTGAATGTGTGTTCTTTTCATAAACCACATATGGATCTACCAGTGTTCACTGCATGTGTGTTCTTTCCACAAACAACTTACGATCCACCAGTGTTCACTACACGTGTGTTCCTGACATGAACCACATATGGATGCACCAGTGTTCACTGCATGTGTGTTCCTGACATGAACCACATATGGAGCCACTAAAGTCATTGCATGTGTGTTCTTTCCACAAACCACACATGGATCAACCAGTGTCATTGCATGTGTGTTCTTTCCACAAATCACATATGGACCCACTAGAGTCATTGCTTCTGTGTTCTTATACTAAAACCAGCACTAGATTCATTGCATGTGTGTTCTTTTCACAAACAACATATGGATCCACCAGTGTTCACTACATGTGTTTTTTTTCCACAAGCCACTTATGGATCCACTAGTGTTCATTGTATGTGTGTTCTTTTCCACAAATCACATATGGATCAACTAGTGTTCATTGCATGTGTGTTCTTTTCACAAACCACACATGGATCCATCAGTGTCATTGCATGCGTGTTCTTTTCACAAACCACACATGGATCAACCAATGGTCATTGCATGTGTGTTCTTTTCCACAAACCACATATGGATCCATTAGGGTCACTACATGTGTGTTATTTCCACAAACCACACATGGATCAACCAGTGTTCACTGCATGTGTGTTGTTTTCACAAACCACATGTGGACCCACTAGAGTCATTGCATGTGTGTTCTTATACTAAAACCAGCACTAGAGTCATTGGATGTGTGTTCTTTTCACAAACCACACATGGATCCACCAGTGTCATTGCATGTGTGTTCTTTCCACAAACCACATATGGATCAACCAGTGGCATTGCATGTGTGGTCTTTTCATAAATCACATATGGACCCACTAGAGTCATTGCATGTGTGTTCTTATACTAAAACCAGCACTAGAGTCATTGCATGTGTGTTCTTTGCACAAACCACATGTGGATCCACCAGTGTTCACTGCATGTGTGTTCTTTCCACAAAACACGTATGGATCCACTAGTGTTCACTACATGTGTGTTCCTGACATGAACCACATATGGGTCCACCAGTGTTCACTACATGTGTGTTCCTAACATGAACCACATATGGACCCACTAGAGTCATTGCATGTGTGTTCTTTCCACAAACCACACATGGATCAACCAGTGGCATTGCATGTGTGTTCTTTCCACAAATCACATATGGACCCACTAGAGTCATTGCTTGTGTGTTCTTATACTAAACCAGCACTAGAGTCATTGCATGTGTGTTCTTTTCACAAACAACATATGGATCCACCAGTGTTCACTTCATGTGTATTCTTTCCACAAACCACTTATGGATCCACCAGTGTTCATTGCATGTGTTATTTACAACAAACCACATATGGATCAACCAAGTTGCATGTGTGTTCTTTTCACAAACTACATATGGACCCACTAGAGTCATTGCATGTGTGTTCTTTCCACAAACCACATATGGATCCACCAGTGTTCACTGCATGTGTGTTCTTTCCACAAACCACTTATGGATCCACTAGTGTTCACTGCATGTGTGTTCCTGACATGAACCACATAGGGATCCACCAGTGTTCACTGCATGCGTGTTTCTGACATGAACCACATATGGACCCACTAGATTCGTTGAATGTGTGTTCTTTTCATAAACCACATATGGATCTACCAGTGTTCACTGCATGTGTGTTCTTTCCACAAACAACTTACGATCCACCAGTGTTCACTACACGTGTGTTCCTGACATGAACCACATATGGATGCACCAGTGTTCACTGCATGTGTGTTCCTGACATGAACCACATATGGAGCCACTAAAGTCATTGCATGTGTGTTCTTTCCACAAACCACACATGGATCAACCAGTGTCATTGCATGTGTGTTCTTTCCACAAATCACATATGGACCCACTAGAGTCATTGCTTCTGTGTTCTTATACTAAAACCAGCACTAGATTCATTGCATGTGTGTTCTTTTCACAAACAACATATGGATCCACCAGTGTTCACTACATGTGTTTTTTTTCCACAAGCCACTTATGGATCCACTAGTGTTCATTGTATGTGTGTTCTTTTCCACAAATCACATATGGATCAACTAGTGTTCATTGCATGTGTGTTCTTTTCACAAACCACACATGGATCCATCAGTGTCATTGCATGCGTGTTCTTTTCACAAACCACACATGGATCAACCAATGGTCATTGCATGTGTGTTCTTTTCCACAAACCACATATGGATCCATTAGGGTCACTACATGTGTGTTATTTCCACAAACCACACATGGATCAACCAGTGTTCACTGCATGTGTGTTGTTTTCACAAACCACATGTGGACCCACTAGAGTCATTGCATGTGTGTTCTTATACTAAAACCAGCACTAGAGTCATTGGATGTGTGTTCTTTTCACAAACCACACATGGATCCACCAGTGTCATTGCATGTGTGTTCTTTCCACAAACCACATATGGATCAACCAGTGGCATTGCATGTGTGGTCTTTTCATAAATCACATATGGACCCACTAGAGTCATTGCATGTGTGTTCTTATACTAAAACCAGCACTAGAGTCATTGGATGTGTGTTCTTTGCACAAACCACATGTGGATCCACCAGTGTTCACTGCATGTGTGTTCTTTCCACAAAACACGTATGGATCCACTAGTGTTCACTACATGTGTGTTCCTGACATGAACCACATATGGGTCCACCAGTGTTCACTACATGTGTGTTCCTAACATGAACCACATATGGACCCACTAGAGTCATTGCATGTGTGTTCTTTTCACAAACGACATATGGATCCACCAGTGTTCACTTCATGTGTGTTCTTTCCACAAACCACTTATGGATCCACCAATGTTCATTGCATGTGTGTTCTTTTCCACAAACCACTTATGGATCAACTAGTGGTCATTGGATGTGTGTTCTTTTCACAAACCACATGTGGACCAAGTAGAGTCATTGCATGTGTGTTCTTATACTAAAACCAGCACTAGACTCATTGCATGTGTGTTCTTTTCACAAACCACACATGGATCCACCATTGTCATTTCATGTGTGTTCTTTTCCACAAATGACATATGGATCAACCAGTGGTCATTGCATGTGTGTTCTTTTCACAAACCACATGTGGACCCACTAGAGTCATTGCATGTGTGTTCCTGACATGAACCACATATGGACCCACTAGAGTGATTGCATGTGTGTTCTTTCCACAAACCACACATGGATGAACCAGTGTCATTGCATGTGTGTTCTGTCCACAAAGCACATATGGATCAACCAATGGCATTGCATGTGTGTTCTTTTCACAAACCACATATGGATCAACCAGTGTTCACTCCATGTGTGTTCTTTCCACAAACAGTTATGGATCCACCAGTGTTCATTGTATGTGTGTTCTTTTCCACAAACCACATATGGATCCATTAGAGTCATTGCATGTGTGTTCTTTTCACAAACCACACATGGATCAACCAATGGCATTGCATGTGTGTTCTTTCCACAAACCACACATGGATCAACCAGTGGCATTGCATGTGTGTTCTTTCCACAAATCACATATGGACCCACTAGAGTCATTGCTTGTGTGTTCTTATACTAAACCAGCACTAGAGTCATTGCATGTGTGTTCTTTTCACAAACAACATATGGATCCACCAGTGTTCACTTCATGTGTATTCTTTCCACAAACCACTTATGGATCCACCAGTGTTCATTGCATGTGTGTTCTTTTCCACAAACCACATATGGATCAACCAGTGGTCATTGCATGTGTGTTCTTTTCACAAACTACATATGGACCCACTAGAGTCATTGCATGTGTGTTCTTATACTAGAACTAGCACTAGAGTCATTACATGTGTGTTCTTTCCACAAACCACACATGGATCAACTAGTGTCATTGCATGTGTGTTCTTTCCACAAACAACATATGGATCAGCCAATGGTCATTGCATGTGTGTTCTTTTCACAAACCACATATGGACCCACTAGAGTCATTGCATGTGTGTTCTTTCCACAAACCACATATGGATCCACCAGTGTTCACTGCATGTGTGTTCTTTCCACAAACCACTTATGGATCCACTAGTGTTCACTGCATGTGTGTTCCTGACATGAACCACATAGGGATCCACCAGTGTTCACTGCATGCGTGTTCCTGACATGACCCACATATGGACCCACTAGATTCATTGAATGTGTGTTCTTTTCATAAACCACATATGAATCTACAAGTGTTCACTGCATGTGTGTTCTTTCCACAAACAATTTACGATCCACCAGTGTTCACTACACGTGTGTTCCTGACATGAACCACATATGGATGCACCAGTGTTCACTGCATGTGTGTTCCTGACATGAACCACATATGGAGCCACTAAAGTCATTGCATGTGTTTACTACATGTGTGTTCTTTCCACAAACCACTTATGGATCCACCAGTGTTCATTGCATGTGTGTTCTTTTCCGCAAACCACTTATGGATCAACCAGTGGTCATTGCATGTGTGTTCTTTTCACAAACCACATGTGGACCCACTAGAGTCATTGCATGTGTGTTCTTTCCACAAACCACACATGGATCCACCAGTGTTCATTGCATGTCTGTTCTTTTCCACAAACCACATATGGATCAACTAGTGGTCATTGCATGTGTGTTCTTTTCACAAACCACATGTGGACCCACTAGAGTCATTGCATGTGTGTTCCTGACATGAACCACATATGGACCCACTAGAGTCATTGCATGTGTGTTCTTTCCACAAACCACACATGGATCAACCAGTGCTTTTGTATGTGTGTTCTTTCCACAAATCACATATGGACCCACTAGAGTCATTGCTTGTGTGTTCTTATAGTAAAACCAGCACTAGAGTCATTGCATGTGTGTTCTTTTCCACAAACCACATATGGATCCATTAGAGTCATTGCATGTGTGTTATTTCCACAAACCACACATGGATCAACCAGTGGCATTGCATGTGTGTTCTTTCCACAAACCAAACATGGGTCAACTAGTGTCATTGCATGTGTTTTCTTTCCACAAATCACATATGGAACCACTAGAGTCATTGCTTGTGTGTTCTTATACTAAAACCAGCACTAGATTCATTGCATGTGTGTTCTTTTGACAAACAACATATGGATCCACCAGTGTTCACTTCATTTGTGTTCTTTCCACAAACCACTTATGGATCGACTAGATGTCATTGCATGTGTGTTCTTTCCACAAACCACATATGGGTCAACCAGTGGCATTGCATATGTGTTCTTTTCACAAATCACATATGGACCCACTAGAGTCATTGCTTGTGTGTTCTTATACTAAAACCAACACTAGAGTCATTGCATGTGTGTTATTTTCACAAACCACACATGGATCCACCAGTGTAATTGCATGTGTGCTCTTTCCACAAACTACATATGGATCCACCAGTGTTCATTGCATGTGTGTTCTTTTCCAGAAACCACATATTGATCAACCAGTGGTCATTGCATGTGTGTTCTTTTTCACAAACCACATATGTACCCACTAGAGTCATTGCATGTGTGTTCTTATACTAAAACCAGCACTAGAGTCATTGCATGTGTGTTCTGTCCACAAACCACACATGGATCCACGCGTGTCATTGCATGTGTGTTCTTTTCACAAACCACACATGGATCAACCAGTGTCATTGCATGTGTGTTCTTTCCACAAATCACATATGGACCCACTAGAGTCATTGCTTGTGTGTTCTTATACTAAACCCAACATTAGATTCATTGCATGTGTGTTCTTTTCACAAATAACATATGGATCCACCAGTGTTCACTGCATGTGTGTTCTTTCCACAAAACACTTATGGATCCACGAGTGTTCATTGGATGTGTGTTCTTTTCCACAAACCACATATGGATCAACCAGTGTTCATTGCATGTGTGTTCTTTTCACAAACCACACATGGATCCATCAGTGTCATTGCATGCGTGTTCTTTCCACAAACCACACATGGATCAACCAGTGGTCATTGCATGTGTGTTCTTTTCCACAAACCACATATGGATCCATTAGAGTCATTGAATGTGTGTTATTTCCACAAACCACACATGGATCAACCAATGGCATTGCATGTGTGTTCTTTCCACAAACCACACACGGATCAACCAGTGTTCAATGCATGTGTGTTCTTTTGACAAACCACATGTGGACCCACTAGAGTCATTGCATGTGTGTTCTTATACTAAAACCAGCACTAGACTCATTGCATGTGTGTTATTTTCACAAACCACACATGGATCCACCAGTGTCATTGCATGTGTGTTCTTTCCACAAACCACACATGGATCAACCAGTGGTCATTGCATGTGTGTTCTTTTCCACAAACCACATATGGATCCATTAGAGTCATTGCATGTGTGTTATTTCCACAAACCACACATGGATCAACCAATGGCATTGCATGTGTGTTCTTTCCACAACCCACACATGGATCAACCAATGTCATTGCATGTGTGTTCTTTCCACAAATCACATATGGACCCACTAGAGTCATTGCTTGTCTGTTCTTATACGAAAACCAGCACTAGAGTCATTGCATGTGTGTTCTTTTCCACAAACCACATATGGATCCATTAGAGTCATTGCATGTGTGTTATTTCCAAAACCACACATGGATCAACCAGTGGCATTGCATGTGTGTTCTTTCCACAAACCACACATGGATCAACCAGTATCATTGCATGTGTCTTCTTTCCACAAATCACATATGGACCCACTAGAGTCATTGCTTGTGTGTTCATATACTAAAACCAGCAGTAGAGCCATTGCATGTGTGTTCTTTTCACAAAAAACATATGGATCCACCAGTGTTCACTTCATGTGTGTTCTTTCCCCAAACCACTTATGGATCCACTAGATGTCATTGCATGTGTGTTCTTTCCATAAACCACATATGGTCCAACCAGTGGCATTGCATATGTGTTCTTTTCAAAAATCACATATGGACCCACTAGAATCATTTCTTGTGTGTTCTTATACTAAAACCAACACTAGAGTCATTGCATGTGTGTTCTTTTCACAAACCACACATGGATCCACCAGTGTCATTGCATGTGTGTTCTTTCCACAAACCACACATGGATCCACCAGTGTTCATTGCATGTGTGTTCTTTTCCACAAACCACATATGGATCAACCAGTCGTCATTGCATGTGTGTTCTTTTTCACAAACCATATATGGACCCACTAGAGTCATTGCATGTGTGTTCTTATACTAAAACCAGCACTAGAGTCATTACATGTGTGTTCTTTCCACAAACCACATATGGATCCACTGGTGTCATTGCATGTGTGTTCTTTCCACAAACCACACATGCATCAACCAGTGGTCATTGCATGCGTTATCTATTCCACGAACCACATATGGATCAACCAGTGCTCATTGCATGTGTGTTCTTTTCACAAACCAGATATGGATGAACCAGTGTTCATTGCATGTGTGTTCTTTCCACAAACCACACATGGATCAACCAGTGTCATTGCATGTGTGTTCTTTCCACAAATCCTATATGGACCCACTAGAGTCATTGCTTGTGTGTTCTTATACTAAAACCAGCACTAGATTCATTGCATGTGTGTTCTTTTCACAAACAACATATGGATCCACCAGTGTTCACTACATGTGTTTTGTTTCCACAAACCACTTATAGATCCACTAGTGTTCATTGTATGTGTGTTCTTTTCCACAAACCACATATGGATCAACCAGTGTTCATTGCATGTGTGTTCTTTTCACAAACCACACATGGATCCATCAGTGTCATTGCATGCGTGTTCTTTCCACAAACCACACATGGATCAACCAATGGTAATTGCATGTGTGTTCTTTTCCACAAACAACATATGGATCCATTAGGGTCATTGCATGTGTGTTATTTCCACAAACCACACATGGATCAACCAGTGTTCATTGCATGTGTGTTGTTTTCACAAACCACATGTGGACCCACTAGAGTCATTGCATGTGTGTTCTTATACTAAAACCAGCACTAGAGTCATTGCATGTGTGTTCTTTTCCACAAACCACATATGGATCCATTAGAGTCATTGCATGTGTGTTATATCCAAAACCACACATGGATCAACCAGTGGCATTGCATGTGTGTTCTTTCCACAAACCACACATGGATTAACCAGTGTCATTGCATGTGTGTTCAGTCCACAAAGCACATATGGATCAACCAATGGCATTGCATGTGTGTTCTTTTCACAAACCACATATGGATCAACCAGTGTTCACTCCATGTGTGTTCTTTCCACAAACCACTTATGGATCCACCAGTGTTCATTGTATGTGTGTTCTTTTCCACAAACCATATATGGATCCATTAGAGTCATTGCATGTGTGTTCTTTCCACAAACCACACATGGATCAACCAATGGCATTGCATGTGTGTTCTTTCCACAAACCACACATGGATCAACCAGTGGCATTGCATGTGTGTTCTTTCCACAAATCACATATGGACCCACTAGAGTCATTGCTTGTGTGTTCTTATACTAAAACCAGCACTAGAGTCATTGCATGTGTGTTCTTTTCACAAACAACATATGGATCCACCAGTGTTCACTTCATGTGTATTCTTTCCACAAACCACTTATGGATCCACCAGTGTTCATTGCATGTGTGTTCTTTTCCACAAACCACATATGGATCAACCAGTGGTCATTGCATGTGTGTTCTTTTCACAAACTACATATGGACCCACTAGAGTCATTGCATGTGTGTTCTTATACTAGAACTAGCACTAGAGTCATTACATGTGTGTTCTTTCCACAAACCACACATGGATCAACTAGTGTCATTGCATGTGTGTATTTTCCACAAACAACATATGGATCAGCCAATGGCCATTGCATGTGTGTTCTTTTCACAAACCACATATGGACCCACTAGAGTCATTGCATGTGTGTTCTTTCCACAAACCACATATGGATCCACCAGTGTTCACTGCATGTGTGTTCTTTCCACAAACCACTTATGGATCCACTAGTGTTCACTGCATGTGTGTTCCTGACATGAACCACATAGGGATCCACCAGTGTTCACTTCATGCGTGTTCCTGACATGAACCACATATGGACCCACTAGATTCATTGCACGTGTGTTCTTTTCACAAACCACATATGGATCTACCAGTGTTCACTGCATGTGTGTTCTTTCCACAAACAACTTACGATCCACCAGTGTTCACTACACGTGTGTTCCTGACATGAACCACATATGGATGCACCAGTGTTCACTTCATGTGTGTTCCTGACATGAACCACATATGGAGCCACTAAAGTCATTGCATGTGTTTTCTTTTCACAAACCACATATGGATCCACAAGTGTTTACTACAAATGTGTTCTTTCCACAAACCACTTATGGATCCACCAGTGTTCATTGCATGTGTGTTCTTTTCCGCAAACCACTTATGGATCAACCAGTGGTCATTGCATGTGTGTTCTTTTCACAAACCAGATGTGGACCCACTAGAGTCATTGCATGTGTGTTCTTTCCACAAACCACACATGGATCCACCAGTGTTCATTGCATGTCTGTTCTTTTCCACAAACCACATATGGATCAACTAGTGGTCATTGCATGTGTGTTCTTTTCACAAACCACATGTGGACCCACTAGAGTCATTGCATGTGTGTTCCTGACATGAACCACATATGGACCCACTAGAGTCATTGCATGTGTGTTCTTTCCACAAAACACACATGGATCAACCAGTGTCATTGCATGTGTGTTCTATCCAACAACCACATATGGATCAACCAATGGCATTGCATGTGTGTTCCTCTCACCAACCACATATGGATCAACCAGTGTTCACTGCATGTGTGTTCTTTCCACAAACCACTTATGGATCCACCAGTGTGCATTGCATGTGTGTTCTTTTGCACAACCCACATATGGATCCATTAGAGTCATTGCATGTGTGTTCTTTCCACAAACCACACATGGATTAACCAGTGGCATTGCATGTGTGTTCTTTCCACAAACCACATATGGATCAACCAGTGGCATTGCATGTGTGTTCTTTTCAAAAATCACATGTGGACCCACTAGAGTCATTGCATATGTGTTCTTACTAAAACCAGCACTAGACTCACTGCATGTGTGTTCTTTCCACAAACCACACATGGATCCACCAGTGTTCATTGCATGTGTGTTCTTTTACACAAACCACGTATGGATCAACCAGTGGTCATTGCATGTGTGTTCTTTTCACAAACCACATGTGGACCCACTAGAGTCATTGCATGTGTGTTCTTGACACGAACCACATATGGACCTAGTAGAGTCATTGCATGTGTGTTCTTTCCACAAACCACACATGGATCAACCAGTGTCATTGCATGTGTGTTCTATCCACAAACCACATATGGATCAACCAATGGCATTGCATGTGTGTTATTTTCACAAACCACATATGGATCGACCAGTGTTCACTGCATGTGTGTTCTTTCCCCAAACCACTTATGGATCCACCAGTGTTCATTGCATGTGTGTTCTTTTCCACAAACCACATATGGATCCATTAGAGTCATTGCATGTGTGTTCTTTCCACGAACCACACATGGATTAACCAATGGCATTGCATGTGTGTTCTTTCCACAAACCACATATGGATCAACCAATGGCATTGCATGTGTGTTCTTTTCACAAATCACATATGGACCCACTAGAGTCATTGCTTGTGTGTTCTTATACTAAAACCAGCACTAGAGTCATTGCATGTGTGTTCTTTCCACAAACCACATATGGATCAACCAGTGTTCACTGCATTTTCGTTCTTTCCACAAACCACTTATGGATCCACCAGTGTTCATTGCATGTGTGTTCTTTTCCACAAACCACATATGGATCAACCAGTGGACATTGCATGTGTGTTCTTTTCACAAACTACATGTGGACCCACTAGAGTCATTGCATGTGTGTTCTTACACTAGAACTAGCACTAGAGACATTGCATGTGTGTTCTTTCCACAAACCACACATGGATCAACCAGTGTCATTGCATGTGTGTTCTTTCCACAAACCATATATGGATCAACCAATGGCATTGCATGTATGTTCTTTTTCAAACCACATATGGATCGACCAGTGTTCACTACATGTGTGTTCTTTCCACAAACCACATATGGATCCACCAGTGTTCACTACATGTGTGTTCTTTCCACAAACCACGTATGGATCCACCAGTGTTCATTGCATGTGTGTTTTTTTCCACAAACCACATGTGGATCAACCAGTGGTCATTGCATGTGTGTTCTTTTCACAAACCACATGTTGACCCACTAGAGTCATTGCATGAGTGTTCTCATACTAGAACTAGCACTAGAGTCATTGCATGTGTGTTCTTTTCATAAACCACGCATGGATCAACCAGTGTCATTGCATGTGTGTTCTTTCCAGAAGCCACATATGGATCAACCAGTGGTCATTGCATGTGTGTTCTTTTCACAAACCACATATGGACCCACTAGAGTCATTGCATGTGTGTTCTTTCCACAAACCACATATGGATCCACCAGTGTTCACTACATGTGTGTTCTTTCCACAAACCAGTTATGGATCCAGTGTTCCTTTGCATGTGTGTTCCTGACATGAACCACATATGGATCCACCAGTGTTCACTACATGTGTGTTCCTGACATGAACCACATATGGACCCACTAGAGTCATTGCTTGTGTGATCTTTCCACAAACCACACATGGATCCACCAGTGTCCATTGCATGTGTGTTCTTTTTCACAAACCACATATAGATCAACCAGTGGTCATTGCATGTGTGTTCTTTTCACAAACCACATGTGGACCCACTAGAGTCATTGCATGTGTGTTCCTGACATGAACCACATATGGACCCACTAGAGTCATTGCATATGTGTTCTTTTCACAAACCACACATGGATCAACCAGTGTCATTGCATGTGTGTTCTATCCACAAACCACATATGGATCAACCAATGGCATTGCATGTGTGTTCTTTTCACAAACCACATATGGACCAACCAGTGTTCACTGCATGTGTGTTCTTTCCACAAACCACTTATGGATCCACCAGTGTTCATTGCATGTGTGTTCTTTTCCTCAAACCACATATGGATCCGTTAGAGTCATTGCATGTGTGTTCTTTCCACAAACGACAGATGGATTAACTAGTGGCATTACATGTGTGTTCTTTCCACAAACCACATATGGATCAACCAGTGGCATTGCATGTGTGTTCTTTTCACAAATCACATATGGACCCACTAGAGTCATTGCTTGTGTGTTGTTATACTAAAACCAGCACTAGAGTCATTGCATGTGTGTTCTTTCCACAAACCACATATGGATCCACCTGTGTTCACTGCATGTGTGTTCTTTCCACAAACCACTTATGGATCCACCAGTGTTCATTGCATGTGTGTTCTTTTCCACAAACCGCATGTGGATCAACCAGTGGTCATTGCATGTGTGTTCTTTTCACAAACCACATGTGGACCCACTAGAGTCATTGCATGTGTGTTCTTATACTAGAACTAGCACTAGAGTCATTGCATGTGTGTTCTTTCCACAAACCACACATGGATCAACTAGTGTCATTGCATGTGTGTTCTTTCCACAAACCACATATGGATCAATCAGTGGTCATTGCATGTGTGTTCTTTTCGTAAACCACATATGGACCCACTAGAGTCATTGCATGTGTGTTCTTTCCACAAACCACATATGGATCCACCAGTGTTCACTGCATGTGTGTTCTTTCCACAAAACACTTATGGATCCACCAGTGTTCACTGCATGTTTGTTCCTGACATGAACCACATATGGATCCGCCAGTGTTCAGTGCATGTGTGTTCCTGACATGAACCACATATGGACCCACTAGAGACATTGCATGTGTGTTCTTTTCACAAACCACATATGGATCCACCAGTATTCACTGCATGTGTGTTTGATGGCTCTGTGTAAGGCGCCTAGAAAAGTGCTGGTGCGATGATGATGTAGAGCTCGTTGGGAACCCCAATTGGAACGTATGATGAGCACAGCAGCAAGTTTCCCTCAGTTATGAAACCAAGGTTTAATCGAACCAGTAGGAGCAAGGAAACACCCCAAAGGTGTTACTAGCTGAGCTTTCGCAGGGCGCACTACCGGTGCTAGTAGCAACGTGGAGACCTGCACAACACAACCATAGAACTTTGTCCCCAACTTGCGATGAGGTTGTCAATCTCACCGTGTTTTGCAGAAAACAAAGGATTAAACGTATCAAAAGGAAAGAAGTAAAAGTTTGCAGAAAGTAAACACAAAGTAGTAAATAGTTGTAGATTGTACGTAAAGAAAAGGACTGGGATCCATAGTTCACTAGAGGTGGCTCTCCTTAGATAGATAACATGCTGGGTGAACATATTACAGCGGGGCAATTGCAAACACCGAGAAAGCAATACATGCATATACTAATCATCTTCACTCCTTTGAGACTTGATTGGGCACTACAACATAATACATAGACCGCCATCCAACTGCATCTATGACTAATAATCCACCTTCAGGTTATCATCCGAACCCCCTCCAGTATTAAGTTGCAAGCAGTTATTGCTTCTGACTGCGTCTAAAGTAAACAATACGATTGTTCTATGAACAAAGGATTGTTGTTTTCTCCCTATTAGCAACAACACATCTAGTACCTTAGAGATTTCTTTCACTTCCCCAGATTACCAGAGGCATGAACCCACTATCGAGCATAAATACTAACTCTTGGAGTTGCTAGCATCTACTTGGCCAAGATAGCTACTAACAACGGAAAGCATGCAAGATCACAAATAACAAAGACATGATAGAATCAATAATCAATCTGAAATAGCATCTCAATATCCATCGGATCCCCGCAAACACAACATGTATGAATTACAAATAGATGATCTTGATCATGAACGGAGCTCACAAGATCTAAACATGAAAGCACAAAGGAGGAGAACCAGCCGTCTAGCTACTACATGGATCCGTAGTCCAAGGATGAACTACTCACGCATCACACCGGAGGCTTGCATGGTGATGAAGAAGGCCTCCAGGGTGAATTCCCCTCTCCGGCAGGGTGCCGAGAAGAGCTTTAGATCCCTCCCGGTCTAGGGATAGAGATGACGGCGGCTACAGACTCTTTCGTGGATTTTTGATCGGACACTTAGGGTTTTCGTCCCGAGGGCATCTTATAGTCAGAAGGGGAGGCCGAGGGGGTGCCGGGAGTGGCCACACCACCCCATGGCGTGGGCCAAACCTGGCCGCGCGGCCAGGTGGTGTGGTGGCTCCCTGGCCCTTCTCCGTCTCGTATTCTGGCACTTGATCACTTCCGGAAAAATAGGCACTTTGCCTTTTTTACAGTCCAATTCCGAGAATAATCATTTTCTGACTTTCCTAGAACCAAAAACAGCAGAAAACAGGCAGCTGGCACAGTGGCTCTTGTTAATAGGTTAGTCCAAGAAATCATATGAAAAGTACTCCAAAGTTGGAACAAAACACAAGAAAGTGGATAAAACCAAGCATGGAACATCAAAAATTATAGATACATTTGCAATGTATCAACATCCCCAAGCTTAACTCCTGCTCGTCCTCGAGTAGGTAAGTGATAAAAAGAAAGGATAATTTTTCAAGTGACATGCACCATCAAAGACTTGATCAAAGTATTTGTAAAACATTCAAAGATGGGATCATAGTACTTCAATCATAACATGAAAGACAAAGTTCTAGCAGTAAGCAGAGAAACTATGATGCAACATGAAAAGGTACAAACAAAAGATTCATGAATAACAATGATTTGCAAGACGTTTGTTTGTTTCACATAAAGAAAACATAGCATAATAGTATTCAGCTTGTCCCTCAATAGAGTAGCAAATATAAATGCATAGGACACCTTCAAAGTTCATAAGAGTGACTAGATACAATAGTTTAAAACAAGCAATATCAAGATATGCATCAATCAACTAGTCTTGGGAATATGCACATAGAACTAAGAATGGCCACTATGCTCTCAAAGTAGGTGCATAAAGGTAGAAGGTGGAGACTCAATATAATGGTAGAAGAAATGCCTTCATAGAAGGAAGTAGGGATTCAAGTCTCATAAAGAGCTTCCAAAAATTATGGTACTTATAGCTTTCATCTCTCATTGCCCCTATCATAAGCATCTTCAAGTGATTAAGGTTAAATTGAACAAACTATGGTGTACATGCTTGACGAAGTATAAGTCAGAAATCTCATGTCCCTTGTATACGAGGGCCGCTCCTCATGCTACTCAAGTTTAGTCACTGGTAAGTTCTTGTCATTGTAAGTACATGTGTATCCACCAGTGTTCATTGCATGTGTGTTCTTTTCCACATACCACATATGGATCAACCAGTGGTCATTGCACGTGTTTTGTTTTTCACAAACCACATATGTACCCACTAGAGTCTTTGCATGTGTGTTCTTATACTAAAACCAGCACTAGAGTCATTGCATGTGTGTTCCTTCCACAAACCACACATGGATCCACTGGTGTCATTGCATGTGTGTTCTTTCCACAAACCACACATGAATCAACCAGTGTTCATTGCATGTGTGTTCTTTCCACAAACCACACATGGATCAACCAGTGTCATTGCATGTGTGTTCTTTCCACAAATCACATATGGACCCACTAGAGTCATTGTTTGTGTGTTCTTATACTAAACCCAGCATTAGATTCATTGCATGTGTGTTCTTTTCACAAATAACATATGGATCCACCAGTGTTCACTGCATGTGTGTTCTTTCCACAAAACACTTATGGATCCACGAGTGTTCATTGTATCTATGTTCTTTTCCACAAACCACATATGGATCAACCCGTGTTCATTGCATGTGTGTTCTTTTCACAAACCAAACATGGATCCACCAGTGTCATTGCATGCGTGTTCTTTCCACAAACCACACATGGATCAACCAGTGGTCATTGCATGTGTGTTCTTTTCCACAAACCACATATGGATCCATTAGAGTCATTGAATGTGTGTTATTTCCACAAACCACACATGGATCAACCAATGGCATTGCATGTGTGTTCTTTCCACAAACCACACACGGATCAACCCGTGTTCAATGCATGTGTGTTCTTTTGACAAACCACATGTGGACCCACTAGAGTCATTGCATGTGTGTTCTTATACTAAAACCAGCACTAGACTCATTGCATGTGTGTTCTTTTCACAAACCACACATGGATCCATCAGTGTCATTGCATGTGTGTTCTTTCCACAAACCACACATGGATTAACCAATATCATTGCATGTGTGTTCTTTCCACAAATCACATATGGACACACTAGAGTCATTGCTTGTCTGTTCTTATACGAAAACCAGCACTAGAGTCATTGCATGTGTGTTCTTTTCCACAAACCACATATGGATCCATTAGAGTCATTGCATGTGTGTTATTTCCAAAACCACACATGGATCACCAGTGGCATTGCATGTGTGTTCTTTCCACAAACCACACATGGATCAACCAGTGTCATTGCATGTGTGTTCTTTCCGCAAATCACATATGGACCCACTAGAGTCATTGCTTGTGTGTTCATATACTAAAACCAGCACTAGAGCCATTGCATGTGTGTTCTTTTCACAAAAACATATGGATCCACCAGTGTTCACTTCATGTGTGTTCTTTCCCCAAACCACTTATGGATCCACTAGATGTCATTGCATGTGTGTTCTTTCCACAAACCACATATGGGTCAACCAGTGATATTGCATATGTGTTCTTTTCACAAATCACATATGGACCCACTAGAATCATTGCTTGTGTGTTCTTATACTAAAACCAACACTAGAGTCATTGCATGTGTGTTCTTTTCAGAAACCACACATGGATCCACCAGTGACATTGCATGTGTGTTCTTTCCACAAACCACAGATGGATCCACCAGTGTTCATTGCATGTGTGTTCTTTCCATAAACCACACATGGATAAACCAGTATCATTGCATGTGTGTTCTTTCCACAAATCACATATGGACCCACTAGAGTCATTGCTTGTGTGTTCTTATACTAAAACCAGCACTAGATTCATTGCATGTGTGTTCTTTTCACAAACAACATATGGATCAACCAGTGTTCACTACATGTGTTTTGTTTCCACAAGCCACTTATGGATCCACTAGTGTTCATTGTATGTGTGTTCTTTTCCACAAACCACATATGGATCAACCAGTGTTCATTGCATGTGTGTTCTTTTCACAAACCACACATGGATCCATCAGTGTCATTGCATGCGTGTTCTTTCCACAAACCACACATGGATCAACCAATGGTCATTGCATGTGTGTTCTTTTCCACAAACCACATATGGATCCATTAGGGTCACTGCATGTGTGTTATTTCCACAAACCACACATGGATCAACCAGTGTTCACTGCATGTGTGTTGTTTTCACAAACCACATGTGGACCCACTAGAGTCATTGCATGTGTGTTCTTATACTAAAACCAGCACTAGAGTCATTGGATGTGTGTTCTTTTCACAAACCACACATGGATCCACTAGTGTCATTGCATGTGTGTTCTTTCCACAAACCACATATGGATCAACCAGTGGCATTGCATGTGTGGTCTTTTCATAAATCACATATGGACCCACTAGAGTCATTGCATGTGTGTTCTTATACTAAAACCAGCACTAGAGTCATTGGATGTGTGTTCTTTTCCACAAACCACATATGGATCAACCAGTGTTCATTGCATGTGTGTTCTTTTCACAAACCACACATGGATCCATCAGTGTCATTGCATGCGTGTTCTTTCCACAAACCACACATGGATCAACCAATGGTCATTGCATGTGTGTTCTTTTCCACAAACCACATATGGATCCATTAGGGTCACTGCATGTGTGTTATTTCCACAAACCACACATGGATCAACCAGTGTTCACTGCATGTGTGTTGTTTTCACAAACCACATGTGGACCCACTAGAGTCATTGCATGTGTGTTCTTATACTAAAACCAGCACTAGAGTCATTGGATGTGTGTTCTTTTCACAAACCACACATGGATCCACCAATGTCATTGCATGTGTGTTCTTTCCACAAACCACATATGGATCAACCAGTGGCATTGCATGTGTGTTCTTTTCACAAACCACACATGGATCAACTAGTGTCATTGCATGTGTGTTCTTATACTAAAACCAGCACTAGAGTCATTGCATGTGTGTTCTTTGCACAAACCACATGTGGATCCACCAGTGTTCACTGCATGTGTGTTCTTTCCACAAAACACGTATGGATCCACTAGTGTTCACTACATGTGTGTTACTGACATGAACCACATATGGTTCCACCAGTGTTCACTACATGTGTGTTCCTAACATGAACCACATATGGACCCACTAGAGTCATTGCATGTGTGTTCTTTTCACAAACGACATATGGATCCACCAGTGTTCACTTCATGTGTGTTCTTTCCACAAACCACTTATGGTTCCACCAATGTTCATTGCATGTGTGTTCTTTTCCACAAACTACTTATGGATGAACTAGTGGTCATTGGATGTGTGTTCTTTTCACAAACCACATGTGGACCCACTAGAGTCATTACATGTGTGTTCTTATACTAAAACCAGCACTAGACTCATTGCATGTGTGTTCTTTTCACAAACCACACATGGATCCACCGTTGTCATTTCATGTGTGTTCTTTTCCACAAATGACATATGGATCAACCAGTGGTCATTGCATGTGTGTTCTTTTCACAAACCACATGTGGACCCACTAGAGTCATTGCATGTGTGTTCCTGACATGAACCACATATGGACCCACTAGAGTGATTGCATGTGTGTTCTTTCCACAAACCACACATGGATGAACCAGTGTCATTGCATGTGTGTTACATCCCACAAAGCACATATGGATCAACCAATGGCATTGCATGTGTGTTCTTTTCACAAACCACATATGGATCAACCAGTGTTCACTCCATGTGTGTTCTTTCCACAAACCAGTTATGGATCCACCAGTGTTCATTGTATGTGTGTTCTTTTCCACAAACCACATATGGATCCATTAGAGTCATTGCATGTGTGTTCTTTCCACAAACCACACATGGATCAACCAATGGCATTGCATGTGTGTTCTTTCCACAAACCACACATGGATCAACCAGTGGCATTGCATGTGTGTTCTTTCCACAAATCACATATGGACCCACTAGAGTCATTGCATGTTTGTTCTTATACTAGAACTAGCACTAGAGTCATTGCATGTGTGTTCTTTCCACAAACCACACATGGATCAACTAGTGTCATTGCATGTGTGTTCTTTCCACAAACAACATATGGATCAGCCAATGGTCATTGCATGTGTGTTCTTTTCACAAACCACATATGGACCCACTAGAGTCATTGCATGTGTGTTCTTTCCACAAACCACATATAGATCCACCAGTGTTCACTGCATGTGTGTTCTTTCCACAAACCACTTATGGATCCACTAGTGTTCACTGCATGTGTGTTCCTGACATGAACCACATAGGGATCCACCAGTGTTCACTGCATGCGTGTTCCTGACATGAACCACATATGGACCCACTAGATTCATTGAATGTGTGTTCTTTTCACAAACCACATATGGATCTACCAGTGTTCACTGCATGTGTGTTCTTTCCATAAACAACTTACGATCCACCAGTGTTCACTACACGTGTGTTCCTGACATGAACCACATATGGATGCACCAGTGTTCACTGCATGTGTGTTGCTGACATGAACCACATATGGAGCCACTAAATTCATTGCATGTGTTTTCTTTTCACAAACCACATATGGTCCACAAGTGTTTACTACATGTGTCTTCTTTCCACAAACCACTTATGGATCCACCAGTGTTCATTGCATGTGTGTTCTTTTCCGCAAACCACTTATGGATTAACCAGTGGTCATTGCATGTGTGTTCTTTTCACAAACCACATGTGGACCCACTAGAGTCATTGCATGTGTGTTCTTTCCACAAACCACACATGGATCCACCAGTGTTCATTGCATGTCTGTTCTTTTCCACAAACCACATATGGATCAACTAGTGGTCATTGCATGTGTGTTCTTTTCACAAACCACATGTGGACCCACTAGAGTCATTGCATGTGTGTTCCTGACATGAACCACATATGGACCCACTAGAGTCTTTGCATGTGTGTTCTTTCCACAAACCACACATGGATCAACCAGTGTCATTGCATGTGTGTTCTTTCCACAAATCACATATGGACCCACTAGAGTAATTGCTTGTGTGTTCTTATAATAAAACCAGCACTAGAGTCATTGCATGTGTGTTCTTTTCCACAAACCACTTATGGATCCACCAGTGTTCATTGTATGTGTGTTTTTTTCCACAAACCACATATGGATCCATTAGAGCCATTGCATGTGTGTTATTTCCACAAACCACACATGGATCAACCAGTGGTATTGCATGTGTGTTCTTTCCACAAACCAAACATGGATCAACCAGTGTCATTGCATGTGTTTTCTTTCCACAAATCACATATGGAACCACTAGAGTCATTGCTTGTGTGTTCTTATACTAAAACCAGCACTAGAGTCATTGCATGTGTGTTCTTTTGACAAACAACATATGGATCCACCAGTGTTCACTTCATGTGTGTTCTTTCCACAAACCACTTATGGATCGACTAGATGTTATTGCATGTGTGTTCTTTCCACAAACCACATATGGGTCAACAAGTGGCATTGCATATGTGTTCTTTTCACAAATCACATATGGACCCACTAGAGTCATTGCTTGTGTGTTCTTATACTAAAACCAACACTAGAGTCATTGCATGTGTGTTATTTTCACAAACCACACATGGATCCACCAGTGTAATTGCATGTGTGCTCTTTCCACAAACTACATATGGATCCACCAGTGTCCATTGCATGTGTGTTCTTTTCCACAAACCACATATGGATCAACCAGTGGTCATTGCACGTGTGTTCTTTTTCACAAACCACATATGTACCCACTAGAGTCATTGCATGTGTGTTCTTATACTAAAACCAGCACTAGAGTCATTGCATGTGTGTTCTTTCCACAAACCACACATGGATCCACGGGTGTCATTGCATGTGTGTTCTTTCCACAAACCACACATGGATCAACCAGTGTTCATTGCATGTGTGTTCTTTCCACAAACCACACATGGATCAACCAGTGTCATTGCATGTGTGTTCTTTCCACAAATCACATATGGACCCACTAGAGTCATTGCTTGTGTGTTATACTAAACCCAGCATTAGATTCATTGCATGTGTGTTCTTTTCACAAATAACATATGGATCCACCAGTGTTCACTGCATGTGTGTTCTTTCCACAAAACACTTATGGATCCACGAGTGTTCATTCTATCTATGTTCTTTTCCACAAACCACATGTGGATCAACCCGTGTTCATTGCATGTGTGTTCTTTTCACAAACCAAACATGGATCCACCAGTGTCATTGCATGCGTGTTCTTTCCACAAACCACACATGGATCAACCAGTGGTCATTGCATGTGTGTTCTTTTCCACAAACCACATATGGATCCATTAGAGTCATTGAATGTGTGTTATTTCCACAAACCACACATGGATCAACCAATGGCATTGCATGTGTGTTCTTTCCACAAACCACACACGGATCAACCAGTGTTCAATGCATGTGTGTTCTTTTGACAAACCACATGTGGACCCACTAGAGTCATTGCATGTGTGTTCTTATACTAAAACCAGCACTAGACTCATTGCATGTGTGTTCTTTCCACAAACCACACATGAATCAACCAGTGTTCATTGCATGTGTGTTCTTTCCACAAACCACACATGGATCAACCAGTGTCATTGCATGTGTGTTCTTTCCACAAATCACATATGGACCCACTAGAGTCATTGTTTGTGTGTTCTTATACTAAACCCAGCATTAGATTCATTGCATGTGTGTTCTTTTCACAAATAACATATGGATCCACCAGTGTTCACTGCATGTGTGTTCTTTCCACAAAACACTTATGGATCCACGAGTGTTCATTGTATCTATGTTCTTTTCCACAAACCACATATGGATCAACCCGTGTTCATTGCATGTGTGTTCTTTTCACAAACCAAACATGGATCCACCAGTGTCATTGCATGCGTGTTCTTTCCACAAACCACACATGGATCAACCAGTGGTCATTGCATGTGTGTTCTTTTCCACAAACCACATATGGATCCATTAGAGTCATTGAATGTGTGTTATTTCCACAAACCACACATGGATCAACCAATGGCATTGCATGTGTGTTCTTTCCACAAACCACACACGGATCAACCCGTGTTCAATGCATGTGTGTTCTTTTGACAAACCACATGTGGACCCACTAGAGTCATTGCATGTGTGTTCTTATACTAAAACCAGCACTAGACTCATTGCATGTGTGTTCTTTTCACAAACCACACATGGATCCACCAGTGTCATTGCATGTGTGTTCTTTCCACAAACCACACATGGATCAACCAGTGGTCATTGCATGTGTTCTTTTCACAAACCACATATGGATCCATTAGAGTCATTCCATGTGTGTTATTTCCACAAACCACAGATGGATCAACCAATGGCATTGCATGTGTGTTCTTTCCACAAGCCACACATGGATTAACCAATATCATTGCATGTGTGTTCTTTCCACAAATGACATATGGACACACTAGAGTCATTGCTTGTCTGTTCTTATACGAAAACCAGCACTAGAGTCATTGCATGTGTGTTCTTTTCCACAAACCACATATGGATCCATTAGAGTCATTGCATGTGTGTTATTTCCAAAACCACACATGGATCACCAGTGGCATTGCATGTGTGTTCTTTCCACAAACCACACATGGATCAACCAGTGTCATTGCATGTGTGTTCTTTCCACAAATCACATATGGACCCACTAGAGTCATTGCTTGTGTGTTCATATACTAAAACCAGCACTAGAGCCATTGCATGTGTGTTCTTTTCACAAAAAACATATGGATCCACCAGTGTTCACTTCATGTGTGTTCTTTCCCCAAACCACTTATGGATCCACTAGATGTCATTGCATGTGTGTTCTTTCCACAAACCACATATGGGTCAACCAGTGGTATTGCATATGTGTTCATTTCACAAATCACATATGGACCCACTAGAATCATTGCTTGTGTGTTCTTATACTAAAACCAACACTAGAGTCATTGCATGTGTGTTCTTTTCACAAACCACACATGGATCCACCAGTGACATTGCATGTGTGTTCTTTCCACAAACCACAGATGGATCCACCAGTGTTCATTGCATGTGTGTTCTTTTCCACAAACCACATATGGATCAACCAGTCGTCATTGCATGTGTGTTCTTTTTCACAAACCATATATGGACCCACTACAGTCATTGCATGTGTGTTCTTATACTAAAACCAGCACTACAGTCATTACATGTGTGTTCTTTCCACAAACCACACATGGATCCACTGGTGTCATTGCATGTGTGTTCTTTCCACAAACCACACATGGATCAACCAGTGGTCATTGCATGCGTGTTCTTTTCCACGAACCACATATGGATCAACCAGTGCTCATTTCATGGGTGTTCTTTTCACAAACCACATATGGATGAACCAGTGTTCATTGCATGTGTGTTCTTTCCATAAACCACACATGGATCAACCAGTGTCATTGCATGTGTGTTCTTTCCACAAATCACATATGGACCCACTAGAGTCATTGCTTGTGTGTTCTTATACTAAAACCAGCACTAGATTCATTGCATGTGTGTTCTTTTCACAAACAACATATGGATCCACCAGTGTTCACTACATGTGTTTTGTTTCCACAAGCCACTTATGGATCCACCAGTGTTCATTGTATGTGTGTTCTTTCCACAAACCACTTATGGATCGACTAGATGTTATTGCATGTGTGTTCTTTCCACAAACCACATATGGGTCAACCAGTGGCATTGCATATGTGTTCTTTTCACAAATCACATATGGACCCACTAGAGTCATTGCTTGTGTGTTCTTATACTAAAACCAACACTAGAGTCATTGCATGTGTGTTATTTTCACAAACCACACATGGATCCACCAGTGTCATTGCATGTGTGTTCTTTCCACAAACCACATATGGATCAACCAGTGGCATTGCATGTGTGGTCTTTTCATAAATCACATATGGACCCACTAGATTCATTGCATGTGTGTTCTTATACTAAAACCAGCACTAGAGTCATTGGATGTGTGTTCTTTTCCACAAACCACATATGGATCAACCAGTGTTCATTGCATGTGTGTTCTTTTCACAAACCACACATGGATCCATCAGTGTCATTGCATGCGTGTTCTTTCCACAAACCACACATGGATCAACCAATGGTCATTGCATGTGTGTTCTTTTCCACAAACCACATATGGATCCATTAGGGTCACTGCATGTGTGTTATTTCCACAAACCACACATGGATCAACCAGGGTTCACTGCATGTGTGTTGTTTTCACAAACCACATGTGGACCCACTAGAGTCATTGCATGTGTGTTCTTATACTAAAACCAGCACTAGAGTCATTGGATGTGTGTTCTTTTCACAAACCACACATGGATCCACCAGTGTCATTGCATGTGTGTTCTTTCCACAAACCACATATGGATCAACCAGTGGCATTGCATGTGTGGTCTTTTCATAAATCACATATGGACCCACTAGAGTCATTGCATGTGTGTTCTTATACTAAAACCAGCACTAGAGTCATTGCATGTGTGTTCTTTGCACAAACCACATGTGGATCCACCAGTGTTCACTGCATGTGTGTTCTTTTCACAAAACACGTATGGATCCACTAGTGTTTACTACATGTATGTTCCTGACATGAACCACATATGGTTCCACCAGTGTTCACTACATGTGTGTTCCTAACATGAACCACATATGGACCCACTAGAGTCATTGCATGTGTGTTCTTTTCACAAACGACATATGGATCCACCAGTGTTCACTTCATGTGTGTTCTTTCCACAAACCACTTGTGGATCCACCAATGTTCATTGCATGTGTGTTCTTTTCCACAAACTACTTATGGATGAACTAGTGGTCATTGGATGTGTGTTCTTTTCACAAACCACATGTGGACCCACTAGAGTCATTACATGTGTGTTCTTATACTAAAACCAGAACTAGACTCATTGCATGTGTGTTCTTTTCACAAACCACACATGGATCCACCTTTGTCATTTCATGTGTGTTCTTTTCCACAAATGACATATGGATCAACCAGTGGTCATTGCATGTGTGTTCTTTTCACAAACCACATGTGGACCCACTAGAGTCATTGAATGTGTGTTCCTGACATGAACCACATATGGACCCACTAGAGTGATTGCATGTGTGTTCTTTCCACAAACCACACATGGATGAACCAGTGTCATTGCATGTGTGTTCTGTCCACAAAGCACATATGGATCAACCAATGGCATTGCATGTGTGTTCTTTTCACAAACCACATATGGATCAACCAGTGTTCACTCCATGTGTGTTCTTTCCACAAACCAGTTATGGATCCACCAGTGTTCATTGTATGTGTGTTCTTTTCCACAAACCACATATGGATCCATTAGAGTCATTGCATGTGTGTTCTTTCCACAAACCACACATGGATCAACCAATGGCATTGCATGTGTGTTCTTTCCACAAACCACACATGGATCAACCAGTGGCATTGCATGTGTGTTCTTTCCACAAATCACATATGGACCCACTAGAGTCATTGCATGTGTGTTCTTATACTAGAACTAGCACTAGAGTCATTGCATGTGTGTTCTTTCCACAAACCACACATGGATCAACTAGTGTCATTGCATGTGTGTTCTTTCCACAAACAACATATGGATCAGCCAATGGTCATTGCATGTGTGTTCTTTTCACAAACCACATATGGACCCACTAGAGTCATTGCATGTGTGTTCTTTCCACAAACCACATATAGATCCACCAGTGTTCACTGCATGTGTGTTCTTTCCACAAACCACTTATGGATCCACTAGTGTTCACTGCATGTGTGTTCCTGACATGAACCACATAGGGATCCACCAGTGTTCACTGCATGCGTGTTCCTGACATGAACCACATATGGACCCACTAGATTCATTGAATGTGTGTTCTTTTCACAAACCACATATGGATCTACCAGTGTTCACTGCATGTGTGTTCTTTCCACAAACAACTTACGATCCACCAGTGTTCACTACACGTGTGTTCCTGACATGAACCACATATGGATGCACCAGTGTTCACTGCATGTGTGTTGCTGACATGAACCACATATGGAGCCACTAAAGTCATTGCATGTGTTTTCTTTTCACAAACCACATATGGTCCACAAGTGTTTACTACATGTGTGTTCTTTCCACAAACCACTTATGGATCCACCAGTGTTCATTGCATGTGTGTTCTTTTCCGCAAACCACTTATGGATTAACCAGTGGTCATTGCATGTGTGTTCTTTTCACAAACCACATGTGGACCCACTAGAGTCATTGCATGTGTGTTCTTTCCACAAACCACACATGGATCCACCAGTGTTCATTGCATGTCTGTTCTTTTCCACAAACCACATATGGATCAACTAGTGGTCATTGCGTGTGTGTTCTTTTCACAAACCACATGTGGACCCACTAGAGTCATTGCATGTGTGTTACTGACATGAACCACATATGGACCCACTAGAGTCTTTGCATGTGTGTTCTTTCCACAAACCACACATGGATCAACCAATGTCATTGCATGTGTGTTCTTTCCACAAATCACATATGGACCCACTAGAGTAATTGCTTGTGTGTTCTTATAATAAAACCAGCACTAGAGTCATTGCATGTGTGTTCTTTTCCACAAACCACTTATGGATCCACCAGTGTTCATTGTATGTGTGTTCTTTTCCACAAACCACATATGGATCCATTAGAGTCATTGCATGTGTGTTATTTCCACAAACCACACATGGATCAACCAGTGGCATTGCATGTGTGTTCTTTCCACAAACCAAACATGGATCAACAAGTGTCATTGCATGTGTTTTCTTTCCACAAATCACATATGGAACCACTAGAGTCATTGCTTGTGTATTCTTATACTAAAACCAGCACTAGAGTCATTGCATGTGTGTTCTTTTGACAAACAACATATGGATCCACCAGTGTTCACTTCATGTGTGTTCTTTCCACAAACCACTTATGGATCGACTAGATGTTATTGCATGTGTGTTCTTTCCACAAACCACATATGGGTCAACCAGTGGCATTGCATATGTGTTCTTTTCACAAATCACATATGGACCCACTAGAGTCATTGCTTGTGTGTTCTTATACTAAAACCAACACTAGAGTCATTGCATGTGTGTTATTTTCACAAACCACACATGGATCCACCAGTGTAATTGCATGTGTGCTCTTTCCACAAACTACATATGGATCCACCAAAGGTCCATTGCATGTGTGTTCTTTCCACAAACCACATATGGATAAACCAGTGGTCATTGCACGTGTGTTCTTTTTCACAAACCACATATGTACCCACTAGAGTCATTGCATGTGTGTTCTTATACTAAAACCAGCACTAGAGTCATTGCATGTGTGTTCTTTCCACAAACCACACATGGATCCACGGGTGTCATTGCATGTGTGTTCTTTCCACAAACCACACATGGATCAACCAGTGTTCATTGCATGTGTGTTCTTTCCACAAACCACACATGGATCAACCAGTGTCATTGCATGTGTGTTCTTTCCACAAATCACATATGGACCCACTAGAGTCATTGCTTGTGTGTTATACTAAACCCAGCATTAGATTCATTGCATGTGTGTTCTTTTCACAAATAACATATGGATCCACCAGTGTTCACTGCATGTGTGTTCTTTTCACAAAACACTTATGGATCCACGAGTGTTCATTGTATCTATGTTCTTTTCCACAAACCACATGTGGATCAACCCGTGTTCATTGCATGTGTGTTCTTTTCACAAACCAAACATGGATCCACCAGTGTCATTGCATGCGTGTTCTTTCCACAAACCACACATGGATCAACCAGTGTCATTGCATGTGTGTTCTTTCCACAAATCACATATGGACCCACTAGAGTCATTGTTTGTGTGTTCTTATACTAAACCCAGCATTAGATTCATTGCATGTGTGTTCTTTTCACAAATAACATATGGATCCACCAGTGTTCACTGCATGTGTGTTCTTTCCACAAAACACTTATGGATCCACGAGTGTTCATTGTATCTATGTTCTTTTCCACAAACCACATATGGATCAACCCGTGTTCATTGCATGTGTGTTCTTTTCACAAACCAAACATGGATCCACCAGTGTCATTGCATGCGTGTTCTTTCCACAAACCACACATGGATCAACCAGTGGTCATTGCATGTGTGTTCTTTTCTACAAACCACATATGGATCCATTAGAGTCATTGAATGTGTGTTATTTCCACAAACCACACATGGATCAACCAATGGCATTGCATGTGTGTTCTTTCCACAAACCACACACGGATCAACCCGTGTTCAATGCATGTGTGTTCTTTTGACAAACCACATGTGGACCCACTAGAGTCATTCCATGTGTTTTCTTATACTAAAACCAGCACTAGACTCATTGCATGTGTGTTCTTTTCACAAACCACACATGGATCCACCAGTGTCATTGCATGTGTGTTCTTTCCACAAACCACACATGGATCAACCAGTGGTCACTGCATGTGTGTTCTTTTCACAAACCACATATGGATCCATTAGAGTCATTCCATGTGTGTTATTTCCACAAACCACACATGGATCAACCAATGGCATTGCATGTGTGTTCTTTCCACAAGCCACACATGGATTAACCAATATCATTGCATGTGTGTTCTTTCCACAAATCACATATGGACACACTAGAGTCATTGCTTGTCTGTTCTTATACGAAAACCAGCACTAGAGTCATTGCATGTGTGTTCTTTTCCACAAACCACATATGGATCCATTAGAGTCATTGCATGTGTGTTATTTCCAAAACCACACATGGATCACCAGTGGCATTGCATGTGTGTTCTTTCCACAAACCACACATGGATCAACCAGTGTCATTGCATGTGTGTTCTTTCCACAAATCACATATGGACCCACTAGACTCATTGCTTGTGTGTTCATATACTAAAACCAGCACTAGAGCCATTGCATGTGTGTTCTTTTCACAAAAAACATATGGATCCACCAGTGTTCACTTCATGTGTGTTCTTTCCCCAAACCACTTATGGATCCACTAGATGTCATTGCATGTGTGTTCTTTCCACAAACCACATATGGGTCAACCAGTGGTATTGCATATGTGTTCTTTTCACAAATCACATATGGACCCACTAGAATCATGGCTTGTGTGTTCTTATACTAAAACCAACACTAGAGTCATTGCATGTGTGTTCTTTTCACAAACCACACATGGATCCACCAGTGACATTGCATGTGTGTTCTTTCCACAAACCACAGATGGATCCACCAGTGTTTATTGCATGTGTGTTCTTTTCCACAAACCACATATGGATCAACCAGTCATCATTGCATGTGTGTTCTTTTTCACAAACCATATATGGACCCACTACAGTCATTGCATGTGTGTTCTTATACTAAAACCAGCACTACAGCCATTACATGTGTGTTCTTTCCACAAACCACACATGGATCCACTGGTGTCATTGCATGTGTGTTCTTTCCACAAACCACACATGGATCAACCAGTGGTCATTGCATGCGTGTTCTTTTCCACGAACCACATATGGATCAACCAGTGCTCATTTCATGTGTGTTCTTTTCACAAACCACATATGGATGAACCAGTGTTCATTGCATGTGTGTTCTTTCCATAAACCACACATGGATCAACCAGTGTCATTGCATGTGTGTTCTTTCCACAAATCACATATGGACCCACTAGAGTCATTGCTTGTGTGTTCTTATACTAAAACCAGCACTAGATTCATTGCATGTGTGTTCTTTTCACAAACAACATATGGATCCACCAGTGTTCACTACATGTGTTTTGTTTCCACAAGCCACTTATGGATCCACTAGTGTTCATTGTATGTGTGTTCTTTTCCACAAACCACATATCGATCAACCAGTGTTCATTGCATGTGTGTTCTTTTCACAAACCACACATGGATCCATCAGTGTCATTGCATGCGTGTTCTTTCCACAAACCACACATGGATCAACCAATGGTCATTGCATGTGTGTTCTTTTCCACAAACCACATATGGATCCATTAGGGTCACTGCATGTGTGTTATTTCCACAAACCACACATGGATCAACCAGTGTTCACTGCATGTGTGTTGTTTTCAAAAACCACATGTGGACCCACTAGAGTCATTGCATGTGTGTTCTTATACTAAAACCAGCACTAGAGTCATTGGATGTGTGTTCTTTTCACAAACCACACATGGATCCACCAGTGTCATTGCATGTGTGTTCTTTCCACAAACCACATATGGATCAACCAGTGGCATTGCATGTGTGGTCTTTTCATAAATCACATATGGACCCACTAGAGTCATTGCATGTGTGTTCTTATACTAAAACCAGCACTAGAGTCATTGGATGTGTGTTTTTTCCACAAACCACATATGGATCAACCAGTGTTCATTGCATGTGTGTTCTTTTCACAAACCACACATGGATCCATCAGTGTCATTGCATGCGTGTTCTTTCCACAAACCACATGGATCAACCAATGGTCATTGCATGTGTGTTCTTTTCCACAAACCACATATGGATCCATTAGGGTCACTGCATGTGTGTTATTTCCACAAACCACACATGGATCAACCAGGGTTCACTGCATGTGTGTTGTTTTCACAAACCACATGTGGACCGACTAGAGTCATTGCATGTGTGTTCTTATACTAAAACCAGCACTAGAGTCATTGGATGTGTGTTCTTTTCACAAACCACACATGGATCCACCAGTGTCATTGCATGTGTGTTCTTTCCACAAACCACATATGGATCAACCAGTGGCATTGCATGTGTGGTCTTTTCATAAATCACATATGGACCCACTAGAGTCATTGCATGTGTGTTCTTATACTAAAACCAGCACTAGAGTCATTGCATGTGTGTTCTTTGCACAAACCACATGTGGATCCACCAGTGTTCACTGCATGTGTGTTCTTTCCACAAAACACGTATGGATCCACTAGTGTTCACTACATGTGTGTTCCTGACATGAACCACATATGGTTCCACCAGTGTTCACTACATGTGTGTTCCTAACATGAACCACATATGGACCCACTAGAGTCATTGCATGTGTGTTCTTTTTACAAACGACATATGGATCCACCAGTGTTCACTTCATGTGTGTTCTTTCCACAAACCACTTATGGATCCACCAATGTTCATTGCATGTGTGTTCTTTTCCACAAACTACTTATGGATGAACTAGTGGTCATTGGATGTGTGTTCTTTTCACAAACCACATGTGGACCCACTAGAGTCATTACATGTGTGTTCTTATACTAAAACCAGCACTAGACTCATTGCATGTGTGTTCTTTTCACAAACCACACATGGATCCACCTTTGTCATTTCATGTGTGTTCTTTTCCACAAATGACATATGGATCAACCAGTGGTCATTGCATGTGTGTTCTTTTCACAAACCACATGTGGACCCACTAGTCATTGCATGTGTGTTCCTGACATGAACCACATATGGACCCACTAGAGTGATTGCATGTGTGTTCTTTCCACAAACCAAACATGGATGAACCAGTGTCATTGCATGTGTGTTCTGTCCACAAAGCACATATGGATCAACCAATGGCATTGCATGTGTGTTCTTTTCACAAACCACATATGGATCAACCAGTGTTCACTCCATGTGTGTTCTTTCCACAAACCAGTTATGGATCCACCAGTGTTCATTGTATGTGTGTTCTTTTCCACAAACCACATATGGATCCATTAGAGTCATTGCATGTGTGTTCTTTCCACAAACCACACATGGATCAACCAATGGCATTGCATGTGTGTTCTTTCCACAAACCACACATGGATCAACCAGTGGCATTGCATGTGTGTTCTTTCCACAAATCACATATGGACCCACTAGAGTCATTGCATGTGTGTTCTTATACTAGAACTAGCACTAGAGTCATTGCATGTGTGTTCTTTCCACAAACCACACATGGATCAACTAGTGTCATTGCATGTGTGTTCTTTCCACAAACAACATATGGATCAGCCAATGGTCATTGCATGTGTGTTCTTTTCACAAACCACATATGGACCCACTAGAGTCATTGCATGTGTGTTCTTTCCACAAACCACATATAGATCCACCAGTGTTCACTGCATGTGTGTTCTTTCCATAAACCACTTATGGATCCACTAGTGTTCACTGCATGTGTGTTCCTGACATGAACCACATAGGGATCCACCAGTGTTCACTGCATGCGTGTTCCTGACATGAACCACATATGGACCCACTAGATTCATTGAATGTGTGTTCTTTTCACAAACCACATATGGATCTACCAGTGTTCACTGCATGTGTGTTCTTTCCACAAACAACTTACGATCCACCAGTGTTCACTACACGTGTGTTCCTGACATGAACCACATATGGATGCACCAGTGTTCACTGCATGTGTGTTGCTGACATGAACCACATATGGAGCCACTAAAGTCATTGCATGTGTTTTCTTTTCACAAACCACATATGGTCCACAAGTGTTTACTACATGTGTGTTCTTTCCACAAACCACTTATGGATCCACCAGTGTTCATTGCATGTGTGTTCTTTTCCGCAAACCACTTATGGATTAACCAGTGGTCATTGCATGTGTGTTCTTTTCACAAACCACATGTGGACCCACTAGAGTCATTGCATGTGTGTTCTTTCCACAAACCACACATGGATCCACCAGTGTTCATTGCATGTATGTTCTTTTCCACAAACCACATATGGATCAACTAGTGGTCATTGCGTGTGTGTTCTTTTCACAAACCACATGTGGACCCACTAGAGTCATTGCATGTGTGTTCCTGACATGAACCACATATGGACCCACTAGAGTCTTTGCATGTGTGTTCTTTCCACAAACCAAACATGGATCAACCAGTGTCATTGCATGTGTTTTCTTTCCACAAATCACATATGGAACCACTAGAGTCATTGCTTGTGTGTTCTTATACTAAAACCAGCACTAGAGTCATTGCATGTGTGTTCTTTTGACAAACAACATATGGATCCACCAGTGTTCACTTCATGTGTGTTCTTTCCACAAACCACTTATGGATCGACTAGATGTTATTGCATGTGTGTTCTTTCCACAAACCACATATGGGTCAACCAGTGGCATTGCATATGTGTTCTTTTCACAAATCACATATGGACCCACTAGAGTCATTGCTTGTGTGTTCTTATACTAAAACCAACACTAGAGTCATTGCATGTGTGTTATTTTCACAAACCACACATGGATCCACCAGTGTAATTGCATGTGTGCTCTTTCCACAAACTACATATGGATCCACCAGTGTTCATTGCATGTGTGTTCTTTTCCACAAACAACATATGGATCAACCAGTGGTCATTGCACGTGTGTTCTTTTTCACAAACCACATATGTACCCACTAGAGTCATTGCATGTGTGTTCTTATACTAAAACCAGCACTAGAGTCATTGCATGTGTGTTCTTTCCACAAACCACACATGGATCCACGGGTGTCATTGCATGTGTGTTCTTTCCACAAACCACACATGGATCAACCAGTGTTCATTGCATGTGTGTTCTTTCCACAAACCACACATGGATCAACCAGTGTCATTGCATGTGTGTTCTTTCCACAAATCACATATGGACCCACTAGAGTCATTGCTTGTGTGTTATACTAAACCCAGCATTAGATTCATTGCATGTGTGTTCTTTTCACAAATAACATATGGATCCACCAGTGTTCACTGCATGTGTGTTCTTTCCACAAAACACTTATGGATCCACGAATGTTCATTGTATCTATGTTCTTTTCCACAAACCACATGTGGATCAACCCGTGTTCATTGCATGTGTGTTCTTTTCACAAACCAAACATGGATCCACCAGTGTCATTGCATGCGTGTTCTTTCCACAAACCACACATGGATCAACCAGTGGTCATTGCATGTGTGTTCTTTTCCACAAACCACATATGGATCCATTAGAGTCATTGAATGTGTGTTATTTCCACAAACCACACATGGATCAACCAATGGCATTGCATGTGTGTTCTTTCCACAAACCACACACGGATCAACCAGTGTTCAATGCATGTGTGTTCTTTTGACAAACCACATGTGGACCCACTAGAGTCATTGCATGTGTGTTCTTATACTAAAACCAGCACTAGACTCATTGCATGTGTGTTCTTTTCACAAACCACACATGGATCCACCAGTGTCATTGCATGTGTGTTCTTTCCACAAACCACACATGGATCAACCAGTGGTCATTGCATATGTGTTCTTTTCCACAAACCACATATGGATCCATTAGAGTCATTGCATGTGTGTTATTTCCACAAACCACACATGGATCAACCAATGGCATTGCATGTGTGTTCTTTCCACAAACCACACATGGATCAACCAATGTCATTGCATGTGTGTTCTTTCCACAAATCACATATGGACCCACTAGAGTCAGTGCTTGTCTGTTCTTATACGAAAACCAGCACTAGAGTCATTGCATGTGTGTTCTTTTCCACAAACCACATATGGATCCATTAGAGTCATTGCATGTGTGTTATTTCCAAAACCACACATGGATCAACTAGTGGCATTGCATGTGTGTTCTTTCCACAAACCACACATGGATCAACCAGTGTCATTGCATGTGTGTTCTTTCCACAAATCACATATGGACCCACTAGAGTCATTGCTTGTGTGTTCATATACTAAAACCAGCACTAGAGCCATTGCATGTGTGTTCTTTTCACAAAAAACATATGGATCCACCAGTGTTCACTTCAGGTGTGTTCTTTCCCCAAACCACTTATGGATCCACTAGATGTCATTGCATGTGTGTTCTTTCCACAAACCACATATGAGTCAACCAGTGGCATTGCATATGTGTTCTTTTCACAAATCACATATGGACCCACTAGAATCATTGCTTGTGTGTTCTTATACTAAAACCAACACTAGAGTCATTGCATGTGTGTTCTTTTCACAAACCACACATGGATCCACCAGTGTCATTGCATGTGTGTTCTTTCCACAAACCACACATGGATCCACCAGTGTTCATTGCATGTGTGTTCTTTTCCACAAACCACATATGGATCAACCAGTCGTCATTGCATGTGTGTTCTTTTTCACAAACCATATATGGACCCACTAGAGTCATTGCATGTGTGTTCTTATACTAAAACCAGCACTAGAGTCATTACATGTGTGTTCTTTCCACAAACCACACATGGATCCACTGGTGTCATTGCATGTGTGTTCTTTCCACAAACCACACATGGATCAACCAGTGGTCATTGCATGCGTGTTCTTTTCCACGAACCACATATGGATGCACCAGTGTTCACTGCATGTGTGTTGCTGACATGAACCACATATGGAGCCACTAAAGTCATTGCATGTGTTTTCTTTTCACAAACCACATATGGTCCACAAGTGTTTACTACATGTGTGTTCTTTCCACAAACCACTTATGGATCCACCAGTGTTCATTGCATGTGTGTTCTTTTCCGCAAACCACTTATGGATTAACCAGTGGTCATTGCATGTGTGTTCTTTTCACAAACCACATGTGGACCCACTAGAGTCATTGCATGTGTGTTCTTTCCACAAACCACACATGGATCCACCAGTGTTCATTGCATGTATGTTCTTTTCCACAAACCACATATGGATCAACTAGTGGTCATTGCGTGTGTGTTCTTTTCACAAACCACATGTGGACCCACTAGAGTCATTGCATGTGTGTTCCTGACATGAACCACATATGGACCCACTAGAGTCTTTGCATGTGTGTTCTTTCCACAAACCACACATGGATCAACCAGTGTCATTGCATGTGTGTTCTTTCCACAAATCACATATGGACCCACTAGAGTAATTGCTTGTGTGTTCTTATAATAAAACCAGCACTAGAGTCATTGCATGTGTGTTCTTTTCCACAAACCACTTATGGATCCACCAGTGTTCATTGTATGTGTGTTCTTTTCCACAAACCACATATGGATCCATTAGAGTCATTGCATGTGTGTTATTTCCACAAACCACACATGGATCAACCAGTGGCATTGCATGTGTGTTCTTTCCACAAACCAAACATGGATCAACCAGTGTCATTGCATGTGTTTTCTTTCCACAAATCACATATGGAACCACTAGAGTCATTGCTTGTGTGTTCTTATACTAAAACCAGCACTAGAGTCATTGCATGTGTGTTCTTTTGACAAACAACATATGGATCCACCAGTGTTCACTTCATGTGTGTTCTTTCCACAAACCACTTATGGATCGACTAGATGTTATTGCATGTGTGTTCTTTCCACAAACCACATATGGGTCAACCAGTGGCATTGCATATGTGTTCTTTTCACAAATCACATATGGACCCACTAGAGTCATTGCTTGTGTGTTCTTATACTAAAACCAACACTAGAGTCATTGCATGTGTGTTATTTTCACAAACCACACATGGATCCACCAGTGTAATTGCATGTGTGCTCTTTCCACAAACTACATATGGATCCACCAGTGTTCATTGCATGTGTGTTCTTTTCCACAAACCACATATGGATCAACCAGTGGTCATTGCACGTGTGTTCTTTTTCACAAACCACATATGTACCCACTAGAGTCATTGCATGTATGTTCTTATACTAAAACCAGCACTAGAGTCATTGCATGTGTGTTCTTTCCACAAACCACACATGGATCCACGGGTGTCATTGCATGTGTGTTCTTTCCACAAACCACACATGGATCAACCAGTGTTCATTGCATGTGTGTTCTTTCCACAAACCATACATGGATCAACCAGTGTCATTGCATGTGTGTTCTTTCCACAAATCACATATGGACCCACTAGAGTCATTGCTTGTGTGTTATACTAAACCCAGCATTAGATTCATTGCATGTGTGTTCTTTTCACGAATAACATATGGATCCACCAGTGTTCACTGCATGTGTGTTCTTTCCACAAAACACTTATGGATCCACGAGTGTTCATTGTATCTATGTTCTTTTCCACAAACCACATGTGGATCAACCCGTGTTCATTGCATGTGTGTTCTTTTCACAAACCAAACATGGATCCACCAGTGTCATTGCATGCGTGTTCTTTCCATAAACCACACATGGATCAACCAGTGGTCATTGCATGTGTGTTCTTTCCCACAAACCACATATGGATCCATTAGAGTCGTTGAATGTGTGTTATTTCCACAAACCACACATGGATCAACCAATGGCATTGCATGTGTGTTCTTTCCACAAACCACACACGGATCAACCAGTGTTCAATGCATGTGTGTTCTTTTGACAAATCACATGTGGACCCACTAGAGTCATTGCATGTGTGTTCTTATACTAAAACCAGCACTAGACTCATTGCATGTGTGTTCTTTTCACAAACCACACATGGATCCACCAGTGTCATTGCATGTGTGTTCTTTCCACAAACCACACATGGATCAACCAGTGGTCATTGCATGTGTGTTCTTTTCCACAAACCACATATGGATCCATTAGAGTCATTGCATGTGTGTTATTTCCACAAACCACACATGGATCAACCAATGGCATTGCATGTGTGTTCTTTCCACAAACCACACATGGATCAACCAATGTCATTGCATGTGTGTTCTTTCCACAAATCACATATGGACCCACTAGAGTCAGTGCTTGTCTGTTCTTATACGAAAACCAGCACTAAAGTCATTGCATGTGTGTTCTTTTCCACAAACCACATATGGATCCATTAGAGTCATTGCATGTGTGTTATTTCCAAAACCACACATGGATCAACTAGTGGCATTGCATGTGTGTTCTTTCCACAAACCACACATGGATCAACCAGTGTCATTGCATGTGTGTTCTTTCCACAAATCACATATGGACCCACTAGAGTCATTGCTTGTGTGTTCATATACTAAAACCAGCACTAGAGCCATTGCATGTGTGTTCTTTTCACAAAAAACATATGGATCCACCAGTGTTCACTTCAGGTGTGTTCTTTCCCCAAACCACTTATGGATCCACTAGATGTCATTGCATGTGTGTTCTTTCCACAAACCACATATGAGTCAACCACTGGCATTGCATATGTGTTCTTTTCACAAATCACATATGGACCCACTAGAATCATTGCTTGTGTGTTCTTATACTAAAACCAACACTAGAGTCATTGCATGTGTGTTCTTTTCACAAACCACACATGGATCCACCAGTGTCATTGCATGTGTGTTCTTTCCACAAACCACACATGGATCCACCAGTGTTCATTGCATGTGTGTTCTTTTCCACAAACCACATATGGATCAATCAATGGCATTGCATGTGTGTTCTTTTTCACAAACCATATATGGACCCACTAGAGTCATTGCATGTGTGTTCTTATACTAAAACCAGCACTAGAGTCATTACATGTGTGTTCTTTCCACAAACCAGACATGGATCCACTGGTGTCATTGCATGTGTGTTCTTTCCACAAACCACACATGGATCAACCAGTGGTCATTGCATGCGTGTTCTTTCCACAAACCACTTATGGATCCACTAGTGTTCACTGCATGTGTGTTGCTGACATGAACCACATATGGAGCCACTAAAGTCATTGCATGTGTTTTCTTTTCACAAACCACATATGGTCCACAAGTGTTTACTACATGTGTGTTCTTTCCACAAACCACTTATGGATCCACCAGTGTTCATTGCATGTGTGTTCTTTTCCGCAAACCACTTATGGATTAACCAGTGGTCATTGCATGTGTGTTCTTTTCACAAACCACATGTGCACCCACTAGAGTCATTGCATGTGTGTTCTTTCCACAAACCACACATGGATCCACCAGTGTTCATTGCATGTATGTTCTTTTCCACAAACCACATATGGATCAACTAGTGGTCATTGCGTGTGTGTTCTTTTCACAAACCACATGTGGACCCACTAGAGTCATTGCATGTGTGTTCCTGACATGAACCACATATGGACCCACTAGAGTCTTTGCATGTGTGTTCTTTCCACAAACCACACATGGATCAACCAGTGTCATTGCATGTGTGTTCTTTCCACAAATCACATATGGACCCACTAGAGTAATTGCTTGTGTGTTCTTATAATAAAACCAGCACTAGAGTCATTGCATGTGTGTTCTTTTCCACAAACCACTTATGGATCCACCAGTGTTCATTGTATGTGTGTTCTTTTCCACAAACCACATATGGATCCATTAGAGTCATTGCATGTGTGTTATTTCCACAAACCACACATGGATCAACCAGTGGCATTGCATGTGTGTTCTTTCCACAAACCAAACATGGATCAACCAGTGTCATTGCATGTGTTTTCTTTCCACAAATCACATATGGAACCACTAGAGTCATTGCTTGTGTGTTCTTATACTAAAACCAGCACTAGAGTCATTGCATGTGTGTTCTTTTGACAAACAACATATGGATCCACCAGTGTTCACTTCATGTGTGTTCTTTCCACAAACCACTTATGGATCGACTAGATGTTATTGCATGTGTGTTCTTTCCACAAACCACATATGGGTCAACCAGTGGCATTGCATATGTGTTCTTTTCACAAATCACATATGGACCCACTAGAGTCATTGCTTGTGTGTTCTTATACTAAAACCAACACTAGAGTCATTGCATGTGTGTTATTTTCACAAACCACACATGGATCCACCAGTGTAATTGCATGTGTGCTCTTTCCACAAACTACATATGGATCCACCAGTGTTCATTGCATGTGTGTTCTTTTCCACAAACCACATATGGATCAACCAGTGGTCATTGCACGTGTGTTCTTTTTCACAAACCACATGTGGGCCCACTAGAGTCATTGCATGTGTGTTCTTATACTAAAACCAGCACTAGAGTCATTGCATGTGTGTTCTTTCCACAAACCACACATGGATCCACGGGTGTCATTGCATGTGTGTTCTTTCCACAAACCACACATGGATCAACCAGTGTTCATTGCATGTGTGTTCTTTCCACAAACCACACATGGATCAACCAATGTTATTGCATGTGTGTTCTTTCCACAAATCACATATGGACCCACTAGAGTCATTGCTTGTGTGTTACACTAAACCCAGCATTAGATTCATTGCATGTGTGTTCTTTTCACAAATAACATATGGATCCACCAGTGTTCACTGCATGTGTGTTCTTTCCACAAAACACTTATGGATCCACGAGTGTTCATTGTATCTATGTTCTTTTCCATAAACCACATGTGGATCAACCCGTGTTCATTGCATGTGTGTTCTTTTCACAAACCAAACATGGATCCACCAGTGTCATTGCATGCGTGTTCTTTCCATAAACCACACATGGATCAACCAGTGGTCATTGCATGTGTGTTCTTTTCCACAAACCACATATGGATCCATTAGAGTCATTGAATGTGTGTTATTTCCACAAACCACACATGGATCAACCAATGGCATTGCATGTGTGTTCTTTCCACAAACCACACACGGATCAACCAGTGTTCAATGCATGTGTGTTCTTTTGACAAACCACATGTGGACCCACTAGAGTCATTGCATGTGTGTTCTTATACTAAAACCAGCACTAGACTCATTGCATGTGTGTTCTTTTCACAAACCACACATGGATCCACCAGTGTCATTGCATGTGTGTTCTTTCCACAAACCACACATGGATCAACCAGTGGTCATTGCATGTGTGTTCTTTTCCACAAACCACATATGGATCCATTAGAGTCATTGCATGTGTGTTATTTCCACAAACCACACATGGATCAACCAATGGCATTGCATGTGTGTTCTTTCCACAAACCACACATGGATCAACCAATGTCATTGCATGTGTGTTCTTTCCACAAATCACATATGGACCCACTAGAGTCATTGCTTGTGCATTCTTATCTGAAAACCAGCACTAAAGTCATTGCATGTGTGTTCTTTTCCACAAACCACATATGGATCCATTAGAGTCATTGCATGTGTGTTATTTCCAAAACCACACATGGATCAACTAGTGGCATTGCATGTGTGTTCTTTCCACAAACCACACATGGATCAACCAGTGTCATTGCATGTGTGTTCTTTCCACAAATCACATATGGACCCACTAGAGTCATTGCTTGTGTGTTCATATACTAAAACCAGCACTAGAGCCATTGCATGTGTGTTCTTTTCACAAAAAACATATGGATCCACCAGTGTTCACTTCAGGTGTGTTCTTTCCCCAAACCACTTATGGATCCACTAGATGTCATTGCATGTGTGTTCTTTCCACAAACCACATATGAGTCAACCACTGGCATTGCATATGTGTTCTTTTCACAAATCACATATGGACCCACTAGAATCATTGCTTGTGTGTTCTTATACTAAAACCAACACTAGAGTCATTGCATGTGTGTTCTTTTCACAAACCACACATGGATCCACCAGTGTCATTGCATGTGTGTTCTTTCCACAAACCACACATGGATCCACCAGTGTTCATTGCATGTGTGTTCTTTTCCACAAACCACATATGGATCAACCAGTCGTCATTGCATGTGTGTTCTTTTTCACAAACCATATATGGACCCACTAGAGTCATTGCATGTGTGTTCTTATACTAAAACCAGCACTAGAGTCATTACATGTGTGTTCTTTCCACAAACCACACATGGATCCACTGGTGTCATTGCATGTGTGTTCTTTCCACAAACCACACATGGATCAACCAGTGGTCATTGCATGCGTGTTCTTTTCCACGAACCACATATGGATCAACCAGTGCTCATTGCATGTGTGTTCTTTTCACAAACCACATATGGATGAACCAGTGTTCATTGCATGTGTGTTCTTTCCACAAACCACACATGGATCAACCAGTGTTCATTGCATGTGTGTTCTTTCCACAAACAACATATGGATCCACCAATGTTCACTACATGTGTTTTGTTTCCACAAACCACTTATGGATCCACTAGTGTTCATTGTATGTGTGTTCTTTTCCACAAACCACATATGGATCAACCAGTGTTCATTGCATGTGTGTTCTTTTCACAAACCACACATGGATCCATCAGTGTCATTGCATGCGTGTTCTTTCCACAAACCACACATGGATTAACCAATGGTCATTGCATGTGTGTTCTTTTCCACAAACAACATATGGATCCAATAGGGTCATTGCATGTGTGTTATTTCCACAAACCACACATGGATCAACCAGTGTTCACTGCATGTGTGTTGTTTTCACAAACCACATGTGGACCCACTAGAGTCATTGCATGTGTGTTCTTATACTAAAACCAGCACTAGAGTCATTGCATGTGTGTTCTTTTCCACAAACCACATATGGATCCATTAGAGTCATTGCATGTGTGTTATTTCCAAAACCACACATGGATCAACCACAGATGTCATTGCATGTGTGTTCTTTCCACAAACCACATATGGATCAACCAATGGCATTGCATGTGTGTTCTTTTCACAAACCACATATGGATCCACTAGAGTCATTGCATGTGTTCTTTTCCACAAACCATATGGATCCAACACTAGAGTCATTGCATGTGTGTTATTTTCACAAACCACACATGGATCCACCAGTGTAATTGCATGTGTGCTCTTTCCACAAACTTCATATGGATCCACCAGTGTTCATTGCATGTGTGTTCTTTTCCACAAACCACATATGAATCAACCAGTGGTCATTGCACGTGTGTTCTTTTTCACAAACCACATATGTACCCACTAGAGTCATTGCATGTATGTTCTTATACTAAAACCAGCACTAGAGTCATTGCATGTGTGTTCTTTCCACAAACCACACATGGATCCACGGGTGTCATTGCATGTGTGTTCTTTCCACAAACCACACATGGATCAACCAGTGTTCATTGCATGTGTGTTCTTTCCACAAACCACACATGGATCAACCAGTGTCATTGCATGTGTGTTCTTTCCACAAATCACATATGGACCCACTAGAGTCATTGCTTGTGTGTTCTTATACTAAACCCAGCATTAGATTCATTACATGTGTGTTCTTTTCACAAATAACATATGGATCCACTAGTGTTCACTACATGTGTGTTCTTTCCACAAAACACTTATGGATCCACGAGTGTTCATTGTATCTATGTTCTTTTCCACAAACCACATATGGATCAACCCGTGTTCATTGCATGTGTGTTCTTTTCACAAACCAAACATGGATCCACCAGTGTCATTGCATGCGTGTTCTTTCCACAAACCACACATGGATCAACCAGTGGTCATTGCATGTGTGTTCTTTTCCACGAACCACATATGGATCCATTAGAGTCATTGAATGTGTGTTATTCCCACAAACCACACATGGATCAACCAATGGCATTGCATGTGTGTTCTTTCCACAAACCACACACGGATCAACCAGTGTTCAATGCATGTGTGTTCTTTCCACAAACCACACATGGATCAACCAGTGGTCATTGCATGTGTGTTCTTTTCCACAAACCACATATGGATCCATTAGAGTCATTGCATGTGTGTTATTTCCACAAACCACACATGGATCAACCAATGGCATTGCATGTGTGTTTTTCCACAAACCACACATGGATCAACCAATGTCATTGCATGTGTGTTCTTTCCACAAATCACATATGGACCGACTAGAGTCATTGCTTGTCTGTTCTTATACGAAAACCAGCACTAGAGTCATTGCATGTGTGTTCTTTTCCACAAACCACATATGGATCCATTAGAGTCATTGCATGTGTGTTATTTCCAAAACCACACATGGATCAACCAGTGGCATTGCATGTGTGTTCTTTCCACAAACCACACATGGATCAACCAGTGTCATTGCATGTGTGTTCTTTCCACAAATCACATATGGACCCACTAGAGTCATTGCTTGTGTGTTCATATACTAAAACCAGCACTAGAGCCATTGCATGTGTGTTCTTTTCACAAAAAACATATGGATCCACCAGTGTTCACTTCATGTGTGTTCTTTCCCCAAACCACTTATGGATCCACTAGATGTCATTGCATGTCTGTTCTTTCCACAAACCACATATGGGTCAACCAGTGGCATTGCATATGTGTTCTTTTCACAAATCACATATGGACCTACTAGAATTATTGCTTGTGTGTTCTTATACTAAAACCAACACTAGAGTCATTGCATGTGTGTTCTTTTCACAAACCACACATGGATCCACCAGTGTCATTGCATGTGTGTTCTTTCCACAAACCACATATGGATCCACCAGTGTTCATTGCATGTGTGTTCTTTTATACAAACCACATATGGATCAACCAGTCGTCATTGCATGTGTGTTCTTTTTCACAAACCATATATGGACCCACTAGAGTCATTGCATGTGTGTTCTTATACTAAAACCAGCACTAGAGTCATTACATGTGTGTTCTTTCCACAAACCACACATGGATCCACCGGTGTCATTGCATGTGTGTTCTTTCCACAAACCACACATGGATCAACCAGTGGTCATTGCATGCGTGTTGTTTTCCACGAACCACATATGGATCAACCAGTGCTCATTGCATGTGTGTTCTTTTCACAAACCACATATGGATGAACCAGTGTTCATTGCATGTGTGTTCTTTCCACAAACCACACATGGATCAACCAGTGTTCATTGCATGTGTGTTCTTTCCACAAACAACATATGGATCCACCAGTGTTCACTACATGTGTTTTGTTTCCACAAACCACTTATGGATCCACTAGTGTTCATTGTATGTGTGTTCTTTTCCACAAACCACATATGGATCAACCAGTGTTCATTGCATGTGTGTTCTTTTCACAAACCACACATGGATCCATCAGTGTCATTGCATGCGTGTTCTTTCCACAAACCACACATGGATCAACCAATGGTCATTGCATGTGTGTTCTTTTCCACAAACAACATATGGATCATTGCATGTGTGTTATTTCCACAAACCACAAATGGATCAACCAGTGTTCACTGCATGTGTGTTGTTTTCACAAACCACATGTGGACCCACTAGAGTCATTGCATGTGTGTTCTTATACTAAAACCAGCACTAGAGTCATTGCATGTGTGTTCTTTTCCACAAACCACATATGGATCCATTAGAGTCATTGCATGTGTGTTATTTCCAAAACCACACATGGATCAACCAGTGGCATTGCATGTGTGTTCTTTCCACAAACCACACATGGATCAACCAGTGTCATTGCATGTGTGTTCAGTCCACAAAGCACATATGGATCAACCAATGGCATTGCATGTGTGTTCTTTTCACAAACCACATATGGATCAACCAGTGTTCACTCCATGTGTGTTCTTTCCACAAACCACTTATGGATCCACCAGTGTTCATTGTATGTGTGCTCTTTTCCACAAACCACATATGGATCCATTAGAGTCATTGCATGTGTGTTCTTTCCACAAACCACACATGGATCAACCAATGGCATTGCATGTGTGTTCTTTCCACAAACCACACATGGATCAACCAGTGGCATTGCATGAGTGTTCTTTCCACAAATCACATATGGACCCACTAGAGTCATTGCTTGTGTGTTCTTATACTAAAACCAGCACTAGAGTCATTGCATGTGTGTTCTTTTCACAAACAACATATGGATCCACCAGTGTTCACTTCATGTGTATTCTTTCCACAAACCACTTATGGATCCACCAGTGTTCATTGCATGTGTGTTCTTTTCCACAAACCACATATGGATCAACCAGTGGTCATTGCATGTGTGTTCTTTTCACAAACTACATATGGACCCGCTAGAGTCATTGCATGTGTGTTCTTATACTAGAGCTAGCAATAGAGTCATTACATGTGTGTTCTTTCCACAAACCACACATGGATCAACTAGTGTCATTGCATGTGTGTTCTTTCCACAAACAACATATGGATCAGCCAATGGTCATTGCATGTGTGTTCTTTTCACAAACCACATATGGTCCCACTAGAGTCATTGCATGTGTGTTCTTTCCACAAACCACATATGGATCCACCAGTGTTCACTGCATGTGTGTTCTTTCCACAAACCACTTATGGATCCACTAGTGTTCACTGCATGTGTGTTCCTGACATGAACCACATAGGGATCCACCAGTGTTCACTGCATGCGTGTTCCTGACATGAACCACATATGGACCCACTAGATTCATTGCATGTGTGTTCTTTTCACAAACCACATATGGATCTACCAGTGTTCACTGCATGTGTGTTCTTTCCACAAACAACTTACGATCCACCAGTGTTCACTACACGTGTGTTCCTGACATGAACCACATATGGATGCACCAGTGTTCAATGCATGTGTGTTCCTGACATGAACCACATATGGAGCCACTAAAGTCATTGCATGTGTTTTCTTTTCACAAACCACATATGGATCCACAAGTGTTTACTACATATGTGTTCTTTCCACAAACCACTTATGGATCCACCAGTGTTTATTGCATGTGTGTTCTTTTCCGCAGACCAATTATGGATCAACCAGTGGTCATTGCATGTGTGTTCTTTTCACAAACCACATGTGGACCCACTAGAGTCATTGCATGTGTGTTCTTTCCAAAAACCACACATGGATCCACTAGTGTTCATTGCATGTCTGTTCTTTTCCACAAACCACATATGGATCAACTAGTGGTCATTGCATGTGTGTTCTTTTCACAAACCACATGTGGACCCACTAGAGTCATTGCATGTGTGTTCCTGACATGAACCACATATGGACCCACTAGAGTCATTGCATGTGTGTTCTTTCCACAAAACACACATGGATCAACCAGTGTCATTGCATGTGTGTTCTATCCAACAACCACATATGGATCAACCAATGGCATTGCATGTGTGTTCCTCTCACCAACCACATATGGATCAACCAGTGTTCACTGCATGTGTGTTCTTTCCACAAACCACTTATGGATCCACCAGTGTGCATTGCATGTGTGTTCTTTTGCACAACCCACATATGGATCCATTAGAGTCATTACATGTGTGTTCTTTCCACAAACCACACATGGATTAACCAGTGGCATTGCATGTGTGTTCTTTCCACAAACCACATATGGATCAACCAGTGGCATTGCATGTGTGTTCTTTTCAAAAATCACATGTGGACCCACTAGAGTCATTGCATATGTGTTCTTACTAAAACCAGCACTAGACTCACTGCATGTGTGTTCTTTCCACAAACCACACATGGATCCACCAGTGTTCATTGCATGTGTGTTCTTTTACACAAACCACATATGGATCAACCAGTGGTCATTGCATGTGTGTTCTTTTCACAAACCACATGTGGACCCACTAGAGTCATTGCATGTGTGTTCCTGACACGAACCACATATGGACCCAGTAGAGTCATTGCATGTGTGTTCTTTCCACAAACCACACATGGATCAACCAGTGTCATTGCATGTATGTTCTATCCACAAACCACATATGGATCAACCAATGGCATTGCATGTGTGTTCTTTTCACAAACCACATATGGATCAACCAGTGTTCACTGCATGTGTGTTCTTTCCCCAAACCACTTATGGATCCACCAGTGTTCATTGCATGTGTGTTCTTTTCCACAAACCACATATGGATCCATTAGAGTCATTGCATGTGTGTTCTTTCCACGAACCACACATGGATTAACCTATGGCATTGCATGTGTGTTCTTTCCACAAACCACATATGGATCAACCAATGGCATTGCATGTGTGTTCTTTTCACAAATCACATATGGACCCACTAGAGTCATTGCTTGTGTGTTCTTATACTAAAACCAGCACTAGAGTCATTGGATGTGTGTTCTTTCCACAAACCACATATGGATCAACCAGTGTTCACTGCATGTGTGTTCTTTCCACAAACCACTTATGGATCCACCAGTGTTCATTGCATATGTGTTCTTTTCCACAAACCACATATGGATCAACTAGTGGACATTGCATGTGTGTTCTTTTCACAAACTACATGTGGACCCACTAGAGTCATTGCATGCGTGTTCTTACACTAGAACTAGCACTAGAGACATTGCATGTGTGTTCTTTCCACAAACCACACATGGATCAACCAGTGTCATTGCATGTGTGTTCTTTCCACAAACCATATATGGATCAACCAATGGCATTGCATGTGTGTTCTTTTCACAAACCACATATGGATCGACCAGTGTTCACTGCATGTGTGTTCTTTCCACAAACGACATATGGATCCACCAGTGTTCACTACATGTGTGTTCTTTCCACAAACCACGTATGGATCCACCAGTGTTCATTGCATGTGTGTTCTTTTCCACAAACCACATGTGGATCAACCAGTGGTCATTGCATGTGTGTTCTTTTCACAAACCACATGTTGACCCACTAGAGTCATTGCATGAGTGTTCTCATACTAGAACTAGCACTAGAGTCATTGCATGTGTGTTCTTTCCACAAACCACGCATGGATCAACCAGTGTCATTGCATGTGTGTTCTTTCCAGAAACCACATATGGATCAACCAGTGGTCATTGCATGTGTGTTCTTTTCACAAACCACATATGGACCCACTAGAGTCATTGCATGTGTGTTCTTTCCACAAACCACATATGGATCCACCAGTGTTCACTACATGTGTGTTATTTCCACAAACCAGTTATGGATCCACCAGTGTTCACTGCATGTGTGTTCCTGACATGAACCACATATGGATCCACCAGTGTTCACTACATGTGTGTTCCTGACATGAACCACATATGGACCCACTAGAGTCATTGCTTGTGTGATCTTTCCACAAACCACACATGGATCCACCAGTGTCCATTGCATGTGTGTTCTTTTCCACAAACCACATATAGATCAACCAATGGTCATTGCATGTGTGTTCTTTTCACAAACCACATGTGGACCCACTAGAGTCATTGCATGTGTGTTCCTGACATGAACCACATATGGACCCACTAGAGTCATTGCATATGTGTTCTTTTCACAAACCACACATGGATCAACCAGTGTCATTGCATGTGTGTTCTATCCACAAACCACATATGGATCAACCAATGGCATTGCATGTGTGTTCTTTTCACAAACCACATATGGACCAACCAGTGTTCACTACATGTGTGTTCTTTCCACAAACCACTTATGGATCCACCAGTGTTCATTGCATGTGTGTTCTTTTCCTCAAACCACATATGGATCCATTAGAGTCATTGCATGTGTGTTCTTTCCACAAACGACAGATGGATTAACTAGTGGAATTACATGTGTGTTCTTTCCACAAACCACATATGGATCAACCAGTGGCATTGCATGTGTGTTCTTTTCACAAATCACATATGGACCCACTAGAGTCATTGCTTGTGTGTTGTTATACTAAAACCAGCACTAGAGTCATTGCATGTGTGTTCTTTCCACAAACCACATATGGATCCACCTGTGTTCACTACATGTGTGTTCTTTCCACAAACCACTTATGGATCCACCAGTGTTCATTGCATGTGTGTTCTTTTCCACAAACCGCATGTGGATCAACCAGTGGTCATTGCATGTGTGTTCTTTTCACAAACCACATGTGGACCCACTAGAGTCATTGCATGTGTGTTCTTATACTAGAACTAGCACTAGAGTCATTGCATGTGTGTTCTTTCCACAAACCACACATGGATCAACTAGTGTCATTGCATGTGTGTTCTTTCCACAAACCACATATGGATCAACCAGTGGTCATTGCATGTGTGTTCTTTTCGCAAACCACATATGGACCCACTAGAGTCATTGCATGTGTGTTATTTCCACAAACCACATATGGATCCACCAGTGTTCACTGCATGTGTGTTCTTTTCACAAAACACTTATGGATCCACCAGTGTTCACTGCATGTGTGTTCCTGACATGAACCACATATGGATCCACCAGTGTTCAGTGCATGTGTGTTCCTGACATGAACCACAAATGGACCCACTAGAGACATTGCATGTGTGTTCTTTTCACAAACCACATATGGATCCACCAGTATTCACTGCATGTGTGTTTGATGGCTCTGTGTAAGGCGCCTAGAAAAGTGCTGGTGCGATGATGATGTAGAGCTCGTTGGGAACCCCAATTGGAAGGTATGATGAGCACAGCAGCAAGTTTCCCTCAGTTATGAAACCAAGGTTTAATCGAACCAGTAGGAGCAAGGAAACACCCGAAAGGTGTTACTAGATGAGCTTTGGCAGGGCGCACTACCGGTGCTAGTAGCAACGTGGAGACCTGCACAACAGAACCATAGAACTTTGTCCCCAACTTGCGATGAGGTTGTCAATCTCACCGTGTTTTGCAGAAAACAAAGGATTAAACGTATCGAAAGGAAAGAAGTAAAAGTTTGCAGAAAGTAAACACAAAGTAGTAAATAGTTGTAGATTGTACGTAAAGAAAAAGGACTGGGATCCATAGTTCACTAGAGGTGGCTCTCCTTAGATAGATAACATGCTGGGTGAACATATTACAGCGGGGCAATTGCAAACACCGAGAAAGCAATACATGCATATACTAATCATCTTCACTCCTTTGAGACTTGATTGGGCACTGCAACATAATACATAGACCGCCATCCAACTGCATCTATGACTAATAATCCACCTTCAGGTTATCATCCGAACCCCCTCCAGTATTAAGTTGCAAGCAACAGATTATTGCTTTACGAACTGCGTCTAAAGTAAACAATACGATTGTTCTATGAACAAAGGATTGTTGTTTTCTCCCTATTAGCAACAACACATCTAGTACCTTAGAGATTTCTGTCACTTCCCCAGATTACCAGAGGCATGAACCCACTATCGAGCATAAATACTAACTCTTGGAGTTGCTAGCATCTACTTGGCCAAGATAGCTACTAACAACGGAAAGCATGCAAGATCACAAATAACAAAGACATGATAGAATCAATAATCAATCTGAAATAGCATCTCAATATCCATCGGATCCCCGCAAACACAACATGTATGAATTACAAATAGATGATCTTGATCATGAACGGAGCTCACAAGATCTAAACATGAAAGCACAAAGGAGGAGAACCAGCCATCTAGCTACTACATGGATCCGTAGTCCAAGGATGAACTACTCACGCATCACACCGGAGGCTTGCATGGTGATGAAGAAGGCCTCCAGGGTGAATTCCCCTCTTCGGAAGGGTGCCGAGAAGAGCTTTAGATCCCTCCCGATCTAGGGATGGAGATGACGGCGGCTACAGACTCTTTCGTGGATTTTTGATCGGGCACTTAGGGTTTTCGTCCCGAGGGCATCTTATAGTCAGAAGGGGAGGCCGAGGGGGTGCCGGGAGTGGCCACACCACCCCATGGCATGGGCCAGGCCTGGCCGCGCGGCCAGGTGGTGTGGTGGCTCCCTGGCCCTTCTCTGTCTCGTATTCTGGCACTTGATCACTTCCGGAAAAATAGGCACTTTGGCTTTTTTCCAGTCTAATTCCGAGAATAATCATTTTCTGACTTTCCTAGAACCAAAAACAGCAGAAAACAGGCAGCTGGCACAGTGGCTCTTGTTAATAGGTTATTCCAAGAAATCATATGAAAAGTACTCCAAAGTTGGAACAAAACACAAGAAAGTGGATAAAACCAAGCATGGAACATAAAAAATTATAGATACATTTGCAATGTATCAACATCCCCAAGCTTAATTCCTGCTCGTCCTCGAGTAGGTAAGTGATAAAAAGAAAGGATAATTTTTCAAGTGACATGCACCATCAAAGACTTGATCAAAGTATTTGTAAAACATTCAAAGCTGGGATCATAGTACTTCAATCATAACATGAAAGACAAAGTTCTAGCAGTAAGCAGAGAAACTATGATGCAACATGAAAAGGCACAAACAAAAGATTCATGAATAACAATGCTTTGCAAGACGTTTGTTTGTTTCACATAAAGAAAACATAGCATAATAGTATTCAGCCTGTCCCTCAATAGAGTAGCAAATATAAATGCATAGGACACCTTCAAAGTTCATAAGAGTGACTAGATACAATAGTTTAAAACAAGCAATATCAAGATATGCATCAATCAACTAGTCTTGGGAATATGCACATAGAACTAAGAATGGCCACTATGCTCTCAAAGTAGGTGCATAAAGGTAGAAGGTGGAGACTCAATATAATGGTAGAAGAAATGCCTTCATAGAAGGAAGTAGGGATTCAAGTCTCATAAAGAGCTTCCAAAAATTATGGTACTTATAGCTTTCATCTCTCATTGCCCCTATCATAAGCATCTTGAAGTGATTAAGGTTAAAGTGAACAAACTATGGTGTACATGCTTGACGAAGTATAAGTCAGAAATCTCATGTCCCTTGTATACGAGGGCCGCTCCTCATGCTACTCAAGTTTAGTCACCGGTAAGTTCTTGTCATTGTAAGTACATGTGTATCATTGAGAACCGCCAACGGGGTACCCCTTGCCCGATGATACGGAAGAATCCCCATATCAAAATGATAAGGCAAGCAGACAACGAGCATCTCAGCATTCTTCTTATTTACCATGGGAATATGGTGCTTTTTTCTCTCTTTCCTCTTTTCATAGTATCTTTTTTTTCTTTTATCTTTTTTTTTCTCAATATAGGACTCTTTTTTTATAAGAAGAATGCTTCATAGACATCTCATTATGGTTACGCTGCAGGTTTCCACCATGTCAGCATGGATTGAACCAATGACCAGGCGTTTCTCTAACACATATACATAACTCCATGGACTTACAAGCTCCCCTTTCATTTCACACCGATGACATCCATATACAAAAGAGCATGATATCAACTAGGTACAAGTACAGAGTGCAATGTTGAAAGCGTTCCCCATGAAAGCATGGTTCTGCTAATTCCCAACAAATAAATGCAAGCATATACAACATAGAAGACACAATGGTTCAAGTTTATTAAGGGCAAGTAAAGTAAAGTGTGCCATCAAGTTCGTGAGAGCTTTAATCACTAGTTTTCTCATAACAAGTTTAATTTGGAAGGTAAACAAAAGCATGAATATACTTGGAATAGCATAAGCTAGTAGGTAGGTATGGTGGACTCTTTGGAATAACTTGGTTTAGGGAGTTGGATGCATGAGTGAAACTCATACTTGGTTGTGGAGGCTAGCAAAAGACTGGGAGCGACAAACTAAGAGAGCAATAATGGCCATAATCATGCAAAGCGACAAAACATCATTAATCAAAGCATAAAGTGATACTACAAGTTGAAAACTAAAGGATCATAAAGGCTATGGTGACTTGTGATAGTCATAACATGGTGTGAGCATGTGCCAAGTCAACCCAAATAAAGCATCAAAGGAGAATACCACTATACTATGCTTTAATATGCTAAAACAACGCATGATTCATCCAAGGCACATTAAGCAATCTCAATTGTTTATAACAAGTCATGCTACAGCAAAGAATACTAAGCATAAAGCCAAAACAATATTAAGCATGGCATGACAAAGCATGGGCCACAGTAAAAAACAAGCTCTCTTTACCACATGAGTATGAACTTTCCTACTCTTTTCCAAACCAAACCAAACCATTTGCAAACCAATGTATGAAAGAGGGGGTCCAACCAATTTATTCAGAAAACTAAGAAAACCAAGCAAGCTAAAAACCAAAACCAAAACGAAGAAGAAGACGCTCCAAGAACAACACAACTGTGCATGAAACAATAAAAATGAAGCGTTTGGAAGAAACCTAGGATTTTTATTGATGAAGAGGACGATGCCTTGGGCATCCCCAAGCTTTGACGCTTGTACTTCTTGGATATTTCTTGGGGTGACACACGTGGAATCCCCAAGCTTGAGCTTTACTCCATCCTTCATCTTGTTACTCATTCCTTCCATACACCTGAAAATTTTCATTCATACAAAACTTCACACAATCTTTATTAGCAACATTAGTGCACTTAAGATAAATAAGTCTTAAGGTTTAGTTCTAACACCAAATAAAATTCCATTAGAACACTAGCTACTGTAGCACTTCCTTCAAAAAGCTCAATTCCCCATAAGAACTCAAAAAGGAACCAACAAGAAGCAAATGCAGAAAATGGCAGAAATCTGTCAAAACAGACCAGCAGGTAAAGACGATTTTTTTGAAGATGTTCTGTTGCTCAAATAAAAAGTTTTGAACTAACGAAAGTTAGATAACAACATGGGGCAGACGCACAAAACATTACAGCTCAATCCGACATACAGAGCTCTCTCACGATTTTTTACGGTGAAGCACAAAAATCTGTTTCGGAACAGCAACTTTCCCAATCATTACTTCTCTCTCATTAGAGGTTACTCTTGGCACAAAAAGCAAATAAAAAGGATATGGAGCGGTTATTACAGAGGTAATAACTTCCAAGACTCGTCTAAAACTTTTGGGTTATCTCCCAATAAGTACTTTTCTTTAACGCCTTTAAGTTAGACATAAGAAGCAAAGAAAGAATCAAGTGTTCTCAAATGAAGAAGCATTAAAACCAACTTTCTTGCCCTTACCTCTCTTATTTTTATTCTTAACCTTTGGGAAAATGTGATTGTTTGGTGGAGAAGAAAGTTGCATGGTCCCCTTTCCCACATCTATTATTGCTCCAAGGAGTTCTAATAGGGACCTTCCAAGTGTAATTTGTCCTTTTCCTGCACATTCAATAACAAGATAATTAGTAGAAATCATTTTCCCAAGGATCTTTGTAAACACTCCTTCAGCTATTCCAATAGGTAATATGGTAGCATTATTAGCAAGATATATTTCTTTTCCTCCTTGAGTAAGCCCCCAAAGATTCAAAGATTCATAAATATCTTTGGGCATAAGACAAAATTCAGACATGATATCGCTGCGGGCTTGAAAAGTTTCAGTGTTTATCTCAATCTTTACTGTAGGGAGCCACTTTGATGGTTCAGAATTTATTGGAACATAATTGTGATGCTCCCTAAGCGTATTATAGCAATCTTTTAAGCTAGTAGTGCTAGTCTCAAGAGTGTTCAACCTAGCAAATATTCTTGCGAAAGAAATATCAGTTTGGCTAGGCATGTTGTAAGTGAGGATCAATTTCTTTATAGCATTAGTAGCATCATCCTCATGACATTGGAGGAAATCTCCTCCCACAACAGCATCTAAAGCATATCTATAGCAAAGAGCAATCCCAAGGTAAAAACTGCTAAGGAACAAGCTTTGAGTCATTTTAGGCTCACTTTTTTTCATGTAGATCAGATATTCTAGACCAAGCTTCCTTAAAACTTTCCTCGATTCCTTGTTTAAAAGTGAAAATCATTTCCTCGGGTGACATAGTGATTGGAGCAAGGCTAGACATAGTGGCAACTCAAGATAGGAACTAATTTTTTTGTGTTTTTGAAATAAGAAAGCAAACTAGTAAAACTAATTTTTTTGTATTTTTTGAAGAATAAAACAAGCAAACAAAGCAAAAAGAAACTAAGCAAAACAAAAAACAAAGTAAAGAGATTGGTTATGAGGGACTCCCCTTGTGAAGATGTCCTTGACTCCCCGACAACGGCGCCAGAAAAATGCTTGATGGCTCTGTGTAAGGCGCCCAGAAAAGTGCTAGTGCAATGATGATGTAGAGCTCGTTGGGAACCCCAAGAGGAAGGTATGATGAGCACATCAGCAAGTTTCCCTCAGTTAAGAAACCAAGGTTTAATCGAACTAGTAGGAGCAAGGAAACACCCCAAAGGTGTTTGATGCAGCCCGTCCTATGGACGCTTCTACATCTACACCAACAAGTCCCCCAAGTGGACCCATGACTCGTGCCTGAGCCAAACTCCTCCAAGCTAAGGTGAACTCGCTCCTCTCTTCGTGCCAATTGGATACCTCTTTGGATGGCGTGCTACTTCATACCACTACTTTGTGCATCATCAGGTACGAGCCCCCACCGTGTCGACCCACGAGCCCTGAAGCTGCACCTGAGCTGAAGCTACCTGAGCTGGAGTGTCCGCCGAATCCAGCCGGAGTGTCCGGCGCGACTTAGCCGGAGTGTCCGGCCTGCCCGAGCCCGGACCTGGCGCGGACATTCAGAAGGTCAAATCGGACACTCCTCGGACACCACCCGGAGTGTCCGGTCACCCCGGACTGTCCGGCCGTGCCGACCCGGACTGTCCGGCCCAAGCGATGGGCCTGTGAGCCTAGCTGGGCCCTATGGCCCATGTACCCCTCTACTTCACCCAGAACTCTACTTTAATGCCAGAATTACCCCTGAACTTGTGGCTGGCCTATATATAGACCCCCACCTCCATTGTAAACCCTAGGCTTGATATTGGAATTAGTGGAAACCCTTTTGTGGATCTATCTAATTCTTGCCTCATGCTCCTTGACTAAGGAGCACCAATATCCCCAAACCTCATTGGAGTTTGCATCGTGCCTCCGCGTTGTACAAGGCCTAGGCATCGGTGTCCCTTTGCCTAGACGTCAAGATCTCACCGAGTCTCCCATCTCGCCGTACCGATTCGAGAGAGAGTCCTCCGCCCGACGCCGATCCTAGGGATTGCGCCGGACCGGTCACCGCCGGCGTGAGCTATTGGTGTTTATCGTGGTTTTGCGTGTGTGTGTTCATCGCGTTCTTCATGCGTGTGTTCGTCGTGTTCATCCTTCCCTCCTTCCCCCGTACTCCACCCTTGATTTGTAAGGGAATCGTGAATGATCGGGCCACCCTAGAGGTTTGCCTTCAACATATTGGTATCAAGAGCTTCGTTGCTCACGATTTCCCCCACAAATTTTTCTTCTATCCACCAAAAATTCAAAAATCCCCACAAAAAACAGCCCATATTTGCCTTTGGATCGATCTTTTGATTTGGAGTGTTATTTGTGGTTTTGATCCGACCAAACCTTATCTAAGGAGTTGGTCCAGCTTTATCCTCTGCTTTCCCGACTGATTTGGCGGTTTCATGGATTTGAGGCCCGAAGGCGAGGATTTCCGCTCAAGAACACAAGCAGGAAACCCGCGCCGGAGTGTCCGGCTCATACCGACCGGAGTGTCCGGCCTGACCAAAGTGTCTGGCCGAACCAGACCGGAGTGTCCGGCCCATATAGACCGGAGTGTCCGGCTGTAACGCCAGTTTGGACAGTTTTGCCTCGTTTTTTTCCGCATTGGCTAATCTCCTTTGTTTGCTCGTGTCCCGTGTGTGTGTCAGCAAGTACCAGCAAGCTTCCGCATCATCAACTTCCGCGCTCATCAACACCACGGACCACAAACACCATCCCGCACTTCCTCATCATCAAAGAAGGTATAACTTGCGTCACCTTGTTAACCCCCATCTTCCTTTGTGTGTACCTACCCCATGAGAGTGGCTCATCTTGTGTTTGCTTGAGCATTGTGCATTTGTCCTTGGATATTGAGAGTGCAAGAGAAATAGCAAGTGTGACTAGGTAGCACCAAGGGAGAGCAAAAAAAAACAGAAAAAGATACAAAAAAACAAAAAAAAATAGTCTCCCGTTGCCAAAGAGAGTCTCAAAGCTTGTAAGCAAGAGAGAAAGAAGAGCGCCCAAGGCAAGTGCACAAATCCATTGCTCACTTTTCCTCTTTGCAAACGAGCCACAGTCTCTCCTTGCATTGGCACGACAATGAGCTTAGTCTTCGTTAGGACATTTGGTTTGCTAATTTTCATAGTCGTGTCAATCCCAACTTTCTCCACGTGTGTGTACATAGTCGTAGGTTCCCGTCACCCTTTTGAGTTGTTGACCTTCGCCTTTGACTTGAGTTTTGTTGGATTTTTACCACTTTTGACTATCACTTTTCTTTTGGTTGGTTCTTTGGCTTTCCATAATCCTAACCTACCACCAACAAGCTTTTGAGAGTTAGTTCTTTCTTTAGTGTGAGTTTTCTTTACAATTCCACTTTGCACGCTAATAGCTCTCACTTGTGGTTTCTAGTTTGGTGCAATCCCCAAGGTGAGGTACAAGGCTAACACCACCATATTCCACTTCCATATACAATACTTGTGTGTTTTGCATGATGGATAGGCACGGTGAGACAAGCCAACCACCCCCCCCCAAGAAGAAGATCAATGTCCATACATGACGTGTGCAAGTCACTTCATCGTCCGCCAAGAGTTCCGTGAACGTTGCCAAGAACTTGAGACGCGACAAGATGAACAATTTGGCGAGACACAAGCCGAGTTCAAGAACATCGACAACCGCTTCGACGGCCTCGAACGACAAATGCATGCAATGCATCATAACTTCGGCCACCAAAATGAAGCGCTCCAACGCTCCTCCGCCGAAACAAATGACAATCTTCGACGCCTCATCGACGACATGACAAGACCACGTTCACGCACATCAAGCTCGGCAAGTTCTTCGCATCGTCATGCACCTCTTCCACAAGATCTACATCAAAGTTCTCAAAGACGGAATGATGCCCCCGTGGTTGAAGATGGAATCTCTTCGAACTATGTACCTTCCCCACGGCACGCCGCAACGTCAAGCTATGATGGTGACCTCTCTTCAAGGCCACGAGCAAGGCAAGAAGCACACCGTCATCACGCAAGGGCACTAGTGATCCAACAAGAGCAACCACAAGAGGAACCGCAAGCGCAACCGCAAGTACAACCGCAAGTCTACCACCATCAATCGCGACACATACTTGACACAACAAGTGATGACTCCAATTTGGAGAATCAAGCTCGTCATCGACGTGAAGCTCTCCAAGATCCTCCTCCTCGTCATCAACGTCATGAACGTCAACAACGACACCATGGTCATCACGTGGCGCCTCCTTCCCATCAACAAAACTTGGAGCGTCAAGTGATACAAGTTGAGCGACGCCCAGCACGTCAAGAGGCTCATGACCATGTTCTTCGCCGTGAGGCCCAGGTGCCTAACCAACATCACCAACCAATGAACGAGCCTCGTCTTCGTCATCAACCGCGTCAAGAGGATCCACACCTTCGCCACCATGAGGCCCAAGCGCCTCAACCACGTCAACAACAATATCAAGAGCAAGCTCTGCAACAAGGACGCGAGAACCAAGTTCCACCTCCCCAAATACAAGATCATCAACAAGGTCACCAAGCTCGTCGCAATGACCGCAACGATGAAGAAACTTTTGGCAAGCTCAAGTTCACAATGCCCAAGTTCACCGGATCCAATGACCCCGAAGAATACCTCTCGTGGGCACTCAAAGTCGACAAGATCTTCCGCATGCACAACTATACCAACGAGAAGATGGTCGCCATGGCTTTGCTAGAGTTTGATGATTACGCCAACCTTTGGTGGGAACAAGTTCAAGTTGCTCGTGATGCAAGACAAGAACCGCCAATCACAACTTGGCATGACATGAAGGCTCACATGAGATCCCGGTTCATCCCCGCGCACTACACGCGTGACCTCTTCAACAACCTTCAAGCGCTTCGTCAAGGGACAAAGACCGTGGAAGAGTACTTCAAGGAAATGGAACTCAACTTGATTCGCGCCAACATTGATGAGCGCACGGAACCAACAATGGCACGTTTCCTTATTGGGTTGAACCACCCAATCAAGCGCATCGTCGAGTTCCAAACATACAACAACATGGTTGAGCTTGTGCACATCGCAACAAAGGCTGAATGTCAAGTGCAAGAGGATATCAAATACAACAAGCCCAAGACGCACTTCACCTACAAGCAAGCTTCAACCGCTACACCAACAACTTTCAATGGTAGCTCATCAAGCACCTCCAAGCCTTCCTTCAAGCCCACACTTCCTCAAGGAAAACTGCCCCCAAGTGGCAAGCAAGCAAAGAGTGATACACCTTTCAACGGTGAATGCTACAAGTGTGGAGGTAAAGGACACAAGTCGGCCGAATGTGGAAACAAGAAAGTCTTGTTCATTCACGACAATGGTGATGAAGAGTACTTGAGTGAAGATGAGTTTGATGCCCGTGTCAAGGAAGCAATGGCAAGGCAATGAGTGGAAGATGATCAATAACTCCTCATGTGTGAACATGACGCAAGTCCATCGCTTGTAGTCACAAGGATCTTGACCACTCAAGCACAAGAGCATGAAGACCAACGCTCCAATATCTTCCAAACACGAGCCGGCATCAATGGCAAATCTATCAAGGTGATCATTGACGGAGGGAGTTGTCACAACCTTGCTAGCACCAAGTTGTGTGAGAAGCTCAACCTCACCCTCCATCCACACAAGCACCCCTACCACGTGCAATGGCTAAGTGACCAAGGGTCCGTGAAGATCAAGCATACCGTATCGGTCTCCTTCGCCATTGGTCCTTACAAAGATACGGTGGAGTGTGATGTGGTTCCTATGATAGTTTTCCACATGCTTCTTGGTCGACCGTGGAAATTTGACAAGGCTGCTCAACATGACGGTCGCACCAACATATACATCTTCAAATGGCTTAACAAAACATGTGTTTTGCAACCGATGAATCCTAGCCAAATAATTGCGGACAATGCAAAGGCTTTAGCGAGGGCGCAAAGCACAACACCTACTTGTGAGAAGAGCGGTGAGAGAGAGAACCACCTCATAGTGAGTGAGAGCCACAAGCCAAATTCGAGTGGAAAAACTAAGAGTGTTCTCCTTGCCACCAAAAGTGAGATGAGAGATGTTCGGAACAACCCATCCATCTTGCACTATGTCCTCCTTTGCAAAGGACTAGCGCAAGGAACTAACGAATTAACCAATGTTCCTCCATCTTTGATGAGTGTTTTGCAGGAATTCTAGGATGTGTTCCCCAAAGAGCTTCCACATGGACTACCTCCTCTTTGCGGCATCGAACATCGCATTGACCTCATCCCCGGTGCACCACTTCCAAACCGCGCCGCTTACCGCACGAACCCGGATGAGACAAAGGAGATTGAGCGTCAAATCAACCAACTCGTCTCCAAAGGTTTGATCCAAGTTAGCACTAGTCCAAGTGTCGTACCCATGATTCTTGTTCCAAAGACGGATGATACGTTACGGTTATGCATGGACTACCGTCCAATCAATGCTATCACCGTGCGTTATCGACATCCCATACCACGTCTCGATGACATGCTTGATGAGTTGTGTGGAGCCACTATTTTTTCGAAAATTGATCTTCGTAGTTGTTACCATCAAATACGCATGGCTGAAGGTGATGAGTGGAAAACCGCCTTCAAGACCAAACTTGGTCTCTATAAATGGTTGGTTATGCCCTTTGGTTTATCAAATGCCCCATCCACCTTCATGCGCCTTATGAATCACATCTTGCATTCTCTCATTGGAAAAAGTGTTGTTGTCTATTTCGATGATATTCTTGTTTATAGCAAATCACTTGAGGACCATATAACACATGTCAAGGAAGTTTTGCAAATCCTTCGACATGAAAAGCTTTATGCTAATCTTCCCAAGTGCACTTTTGCTAAAGACAAGTTGATTTTTCTTGGATTTGTCGTTTCTTCGAAGGGAATTGAAGTTGATGTTTCCAAGGTAAAGGACATACGAGATTGGCCCATACCAACAAATGTGAGTGAACTCCGAAGTTTTCATGGGTTGGCCGGTTTCTATCGTTGCTTTGTGAAAGACTTTTCAACCATTGCTTGTCCCCTTAATGAATTGACCAAAAAGAATGTCACCTTCGTGTGGGGCAAAGCACAACAAAAAGCTTTTGATGAACTTAAAAAGAGGCTCACCGAAGCACCTCTTCTTGCTTTACCGGATTTCACAAAAACTTTTGAGATAGAGTGTGATGCTAGTGGTATTGGCATTGGAGGAGTCCTTATGCAAAACGGACGTCCTATAGCCTACCATAGCAAAAAACTTGATGGTGCTCGCCTTAACTATCCGATTTATGACAAAGAGCTTTTTGCCTTAGTTCGTGTCCTTCAAGTTTGGAAACACTACCTTTGGCCTAAGGAATTTATCATACATTCCGACCACGAGTCGTTGAAATATCTCAAAGTCCAAGCTAACTTGAGCAAGAGACACGCTAAGTGGGTTGAGTTCATGGAGTCTTTTCCGTACATTGTCAAGTATAAGAAGGGCAAAGATAATGTAGTTGCGGACGCATTGTCTCGCAAACATACAAGCCTTCTTACGAGACTTGAAATCAACGTGTTGGGTCTTGAGGAAATAAAATCTTTGTATGCTTCCGACCCATTCTTTGAACCAATTTTCTCAAAGTGCTCCAATGACAAGGGAGTTGATGATTTCTATTTGCATAAGGGCTTTCTATTTAAACAAAACAAGCTATGCATTCCGAAGTTGTCGCTTCAACTCTTGCTTCTCCAAGAATCTCACGGTGGAGGCCTTATGGGTCACTTTGGTCGCGACAAGACATTGGACATGCTCTCCAATCACTACTTTTGGCCCAAGATGAAGCGTGACATGGAGCGCTACGTTCAACGATGCACGACATGTGTTCAAGCTAAGTCGCAAGCTAATCCCTATGGTCTTTATATGCCATTGCCTATTCCTCATACACTGTAACATCCCAAAACATCAATCCAAGTTTATCAAAGATCCAATCATCCAAAAATAGGGTTAACAAAAACTTTTCCATTTTTAAAAGGAAAGCATTCATATTATGTGCATTTAAATAGGAGTTGTTTGAATTGCCATGATTAAGTGATCCCATGCTTGTAAAATGTTTCTTAGGTGATTTAAACATCATCTACATCATTCCCAAACTTTTTCTAAAGAAAATCAAATCAAAAAGATTTAAAATGGAGAAATGGTCATTTTGCCAAAATTAACTCCCATGTCTACTTTGGCTATTCCTAGTACTCAAAAATTAACAGAAACAATTCTTGATCTTTGCACTCCTTGCTAGTACACATAATGAGGTACCAAGGCCCACCTTGTGATCTTCTAAAAACCTTCTGTAAACTATTTTAAATAACAGTTCAAAATTGAATCTTTATCATATGGGAAGATCCCACTTTTTCAAAAACCACTCAAACAAGCTCAACTTTCAAAACCCAAGCATCTGCAGACTCACCAGCACCAACTTAGCACACCCACCAAAAATCTTTTCAAAATTCAAAACTTGAGTTCTTGGCCATTTCATCGAGCAATTGGCATACAAATCAAACAAAAACCAAACACTATTATGAGCAGTGATTGAAGCCTAACTTGTTCCCTCTCTATCTCACAACCATCTCAAGAGATCAGCTAGCAAGTTAAACCAAGCACTAGACTCACTTTGTAAGCTGAATGACATCAATGGTGAACAATGAAGCTCACCATGCCACCCCAAGGAGAGCGACAAGCTAGGAGGAGATTTAGCCGTAACCTTGTTGTCAGGAGTAGCCCACCGTCCACCGCCACTCCCCCCTGCCGGAACCTTGCCAACCCCTGGACCACACGGACCGCCCAGCCCGCCAACAACCATGCCGAGCATGCGCTAGAGCGCCACCTCGACCGACGCCACGCACGCGCCGCCGCTTCGCCGCATACATGATCGCCACCGACCCAGGAGACCGCCAGACATCCCGTTAAATGCGCCCCCAAGACGACAACCACCACTCGTCGTCAAGACGCCGCTCGCCGCCCAGAGCATCGCGGTTGCGCATCAAACCGCACCGCCACGTCTCGCCACCGTGTCGTTGAACATCGCCAGGGAGCACCGCACCGCCCCTACCGTCGCCCATGCCGATAGCCGTCTGTACCATCGACCACGACGAGCTCACCGTGCGCCCCGTCGGTCCCCTCTCGCCACTATAAATAGAGGCCACCCCCAGCAGATTTGAGCACACCATCTCACTCACCACCTCTCACACTCACTCCCCACCGCCAACCGGAGCCGATCGAGCACCAGAGCGCCGGAATTTCAGCCGGAGCTGCCGCCTCGGGAGGAGAAGGGCGTCGTTGATCCAGGCCGCCCCAGAAGAAGCTGTCGGTACCAGGAGGTTCGCCGTCGTCGACTTTGTCGTTCGCCCGCCTCACCGACCCTCGCCTGAACCCCGGTGAGCCCCCAACGACCCCCAGCGCCGCTTAGGTTCTCGCTGGCATTGTCCAAGGTCGACGATGACCTCACTGTTGATTAGAACCAGATCGCACGACCACTGTCATCATACCGCTGCACCTTGCCACAGACGGGTGGGGTCCTCGCTAAGTCACTATGTCATGCAGCGAGCGCAAGTAACCCATTTCGCCTCAGCGTTGGAAATTCAAATTAGGATTTTTCTTTTTAGTTAGAATATAGTTTCTGTCCTGTGTTTCAAAAATCAATTATGTGAGTTTGACAAATCCAAATTGCATGAAACTAATTTGTCTAAAAGGTATTGAAATGCTCTATCCAAGCCCGTTGGATTTAATTCAATTAGATTTATAGATCTCTCCTAATAAAAATGAGAAGACAGAAGCTTTTACAACTTGCAACATTTTTATAAAATCAACCAAGTCAGGTTTTGAGTTGATTCCAACTCTCAAAAATCACATTTCATCATATCTATCCAAATATGTAATAATATTAAGGTTTACATGCAGTGACTTTGGACTAGTACCAAAATAATTCTATATAGGCATTTCTAGTCACTTTAAATCATTAAATAATAAACTTAAACTAAAGTAATATTGATCCAACCTTTAAATCTCATTCCCACCTGTGGAATATGTGGTGAGGACATGTGTCCACATGATCTCATATTTTGGTGGTGAATATTAAATTTAGTTAACATTTCAATGAGTAGAAATTACTTTTCTAAAATAAAAAGATTAAAACTATTGAATTAAAACTTGTAATGTTTGTGATGATAATAGATCATCAATTGTGTGCTTTAGAATGCTACTTAGCCTAGCTAAGTATGGTTTGGTGATTGTGCACTCCCTATGTATTTCTAGATGATAGCACCGACCAAACTCTCGAGGAGGAGGAGTTCTACCAGGAAGAAGAAGAAGAAGAAGACAACTTCAACCACTGCACCAACCAAGGCAAGCCACTATTAGCAGGGCAAGCTAACCCTTGCAAACTTACCTTAGCAAGCTATGGTTAGCAAGCTAGCATAAACTAGATGGTTTAGCAAGGATGCCTTAAGCATGCTTTAATCACACCCGTTTTCACTATTAATGCCCCAAGTCTCATGGACAAGTTTTACCCCACCTTAGGTTATACAAAGTTCTCTACTTAAAATTGAAGGTAGCATAAAAAGTATAAAACTTGACCTACTTAGAAACCTTTAGATATCATTCTATGGCATGAGATTGATCCCATCTTTCCACCTTAGTGAACACTCTTAACTTAGTAGTTTAGAGTAGATCCAAAAACTTGAGTCACTTTAGATGGGAATACTTGGTGAAAATGAGTTAAGAAAACCTTGGAATGATGAGTCATTCTATTGAGATGTTTTGACATGTGTTACGAAACACAACTGGTTTATGATGTGGAAAATGATAAGGCATGAGCCTTAACCCCTTTTATAAAACTGATGGTTGGATTCGGATGCGATACCATTCCAAATTTTACCGTACAACCACATTACCTGAATTGGGTAAGGCTTAGCTGGAAATTTATATGCATTAGTATTAGTTCCCTCACGGGGGAGGTTTGAGCTGAGGATACCTCTTAATGTTGTCCACCTATGTAGTGCCCAAGATGACTGATGGTCATGGTTGGGAGGCCATGCTCATAGGAGAGGTGCTTATACTAGGGTGTGTAAAGGGAAGGTTATGTTTGATTATCTGCATACTAAGTATGATGATTCAGGTTATCCCCAGATGCATCGTATCTTATGGTGAAAGTGTACCACCTCAGAGAGTGTCAAACTATTCAATAGCCGTCCATGATTATGGACAGATTGGAATGGCCATACTGTTTCGTTGTCGATGTTTTCCAAATAACTTGAAATGAATGATGATCTTTGACTTGACCACAACAGGTTGTGTTGATGATAATAGCTTCCCAACTTAAGTGACTCTGGAATTTTATTTTATCTTTCTCGCTTCAACTTAGCTTAGGCTTCAAACTTAACTTGATAGTTAACTTAGATTCAGTATTTTAATTTAGGATATTACTACTTGTTAGTAGTAGTTTGTGAGTACTTAAAGAGTACTCATGGCTTTTGTCCCTGGCTATTATCATGGCCAGACTATGAAGGAGATTATCGATGATGGTCCAGGACGGCTATGATAACTAGGACTATCTCGCACAAGATTGCCTCGTGTGCCCTCAAGATGGACCCCATCGCCACGCTATCTTTTATTTCCGCCGCTTGTTGTATTAAGACCTGGATCATGAGATCCATATTTGTGTAAGACCTTATGTATGGTTTGTAATGGATGATGTACTATGATATCCAATCCGTTATGTCTCGCAAAATGGTAATCCTGGATTGCAGGTATGGCATAACGGGCACCTGGATTAAAAATCCGGTGTTGACAAGTTGGTATCGAGCCATCCTGACCATAGGAGACCCTAGTTAGAATGGACGTCCAAACCAAAAACTTAGCTTCAAAACCAAAGTGAGTATTTATGAAAAACTATCTCCTCCCTTACCTTTGGAATTTTCTTCCTCTCAAAAAATTCATGTTACTCAAAATTCTTACACTACTACTTAAAATTTTGACACACTTGATCACTTCCCTAACTTCCTCATCCTAAATTATTGTAGATGGAGACTCAGTTCAGCAAGTTTTACCAGTTGGGAAACAGAGGTCGATTGATCTTCGAGAGGATCTGGATTCACCGTCGAATTTCAGGGACGCCCACATCCGGAGTTTCTTGAGCTCAACTTCCGGGACCCCTGGAGGAGACCTACATGGCTAGTCACCGCAGACCTTCGAGGAAGCATCGAGGCACCAACTTCCGGAGAATTCAGTTCATCGTGAGAGAGAACAACCTAGATGGATTAGCAGTGGCAATGCATGAAGCTCGACGTCTATGTGCCCTCAGCGTCAACAAGACCCAAGGAACCCGTTTTGCCCACTATGCGAGACGTGACTTCATGGGAATGCCAATGGAGATGCCAGGTCACCCCGAGTTGAGGCGTCAAGTGGAGAACCTTGACTTCTTGCTTCATGACCGACAGGAACCGGACAATGCCAGAGTTAGCCAACCGTAACCGTGCCATTGCCGACAGAAGGCCCAGACTTCGCCGCTTGTCCAAGACCACGCCTCTTCGTCGCCGCCAGCGTAAGAAGGATCGCACCATCGCCCGTCTTCGCAAGAAGGTGGCGACTCGAGAAGACCGCAAGGAGCAGGAAGCTCATTGTAGCAAAGAAGAAGAAGATGAGGGTGAAGACATCCAAGAAGATATGGATTCTTACCTCAAAGAACGATGATGACTTTCGGAGGAGGATGTGGACTTCTACATCAAGATGAAGACTCCGACTTCATCGACGATGAGTAGATGCACTAGAGCACTGTCGTAGCATGAGATGTATCATCTCATTGTATCGTAGCTTGCAGAATGGTTCTTCAAACCATCTGTTTTCCCTTTTATTGATGTGTGTGTTGTATCGTGTGCTTGTTTGCATGAATGAAAAAGCAGTTAGTTGAGAAACCTGAGTCTAACTCAAAGTTTTAGCTTTGAAAACCTCAAAACCATGAACCTTAGAATTTCCCTCTTACCCCTATATCTATCTAAATCTCCAGATGCCTCGTGGAAACCAAGGAGGAAGCAGCTCGTCGCAGGACCCAATGCTGTAGATCTTGCAAAATCTCATAGCGGATCGTGAAGCAAGCGGTACGAACGTCAAGCCAACTTAGCAACATCGCAGCAGATCGCCCAGATGGCTCTCAACAACCAAGGGCATGGAAATCAGGATCTCCAAGGATCCAAACTCAAAACCTTTCAGAACACAAATCCCCCAATCTTCAACCAATCTGAGAACCCACTAGATGCTGATGACTGGTTGCAGACCATAGAAAACAACTTAGAGGTTGCGGGAGTGGATGCAAATGAGAAAGTTTTATTCGCCACCCACTATCTGGCAGGAGATGCAAGAGCTTGGTGGAATAGCATCCGCACTATGAACCAAGGTCAAGTGATGACCTGGGAAGCATTCAAGGTCAAGTTCAGCCGCACTCCACGCGTCGCAAGGTCTTGTCAACAGGATGAGAGATGAATTCGAGTTGAAGCAAGGAAGAATGACGGTGGTAGAGTACCGTGACAAATTCACATCCTTGCCGATATGCACCGATGAGATCAACACGGAGGCCAAGAAGAAGGAGAGATTCTTGAACGGACCGCATGATGAGATGCGATCGTCTCGTCAACATCCGCTTCGATGATCTCAAGAGCTAGTCGACTCGCCATTCAGATGGAAGGAAGATTAACCGCAAACGACAACCGTAAAGCGTCAGATGATGCAACAAATGGATCCAAATCACCGTAAGTACCGCCCCAAACCTTCACCAGATATGCACCAAGGAACAACCGACCCTCATTCTCGCCCAAGCTACCCCAACCGTAGAAGGAGGCAATGTGAAGTCCGGAGGAAACAATCACAACTCCGTAATGCCAATCATTTCAACCGCACCTCCCAAGAGCAACAACAACAAAGAACACCTAGAATCGGCAGCAATGCTATACGGTTGCAGCCAAAGACAAGTCCCAGATCACTGTTTCGAGTGTGGACTGAAGGTCACTACTCAATGAGTGTCCCAAGAAGGCCGCCAATGCCAATGTGAATGCCGCAGCCAAAGCAGCTGTCGTGTTCAGCTAGGAAGGAGGTTTGCCCAGTGGAACCCGCACAACCGAACGGTCGCCTCTTCCACATGAACGCAGAAGCCCAAGAAGCGCCGATGTAGTGGGTATGTTTTCATCAACTCAGTTTTAGCAAGAGTATTGTTTGATTCGAGCATCGCATTCATTTGTCACCAAGAATTTGTATGCACTAGTAAGATTCGCCAACCAACTTGAAGCATGTCATGATAGTTCAAATCTGGCTCAACTACCAAAGCTAGAAAAATTTGCAAAGCTGTACCTATCGTAATACATGGGATAGATTTTTATGCCAACCTAATTGTACTTGGAACCAAAGGATTGGAAGTAGTACTAGGCATGGACCGGATGTCAAGGCATCAAGGACCGATAGACTGTGCTAAGAAAGCCATCACCATGACCAGAGTTCGAGTAACGAGAACATATCTCTGAAACCTTGCCCCGTCAATTCAAGTGCAACAAGAGTGTAGCCCTGCCTACCATTGACCAAGTCAAAGTAGTCTGTGAATACCCCGACGTATTCCCAAATGAATTGCCAGGTATGCCCCGGATAGGGATATTGAGTTCATTATCGAACTAATCCCCGGAACCGGACCTATAGCCCAGAGACCTATACCATGAACCCCTCAGAGTTAGTGGAACTGAAGAAGCAGTTGGATGCCATGTTAGCAACAGGCTTGATTCAGCCAAGCGCATCGCCTTGGAGATCACCAGTGTTATTCGTCGACAAGAAAGATGGAGGCAACCGTCTGTGCACAGATTACCGAAAATTGAATGATGTCACCATCAAGAACAAGTACCCCTTGCCAAAGATAGAGGATCTATTTGATCAGATCGAGCTCGTGTATTCTCAAAGATTGATCTTAGGACTGGTTATCACCAACTTAAGATTCGGCAACGGATATTCAAGACCGCCTTTACTACTCGCTATGGTTTATACGAGTATACGGTTATGTCTTTTGGATTAACCAATGCCCCTGCTTATTTCATGAATCTCATGAATAAGATCTTTATGAATTTCCTAGATAAGTTTGTAGTTGTGTTTATCGACGACATCCTTATCTACTCCAAGTCGGAAGAAGAGCATGAGCAACATCTGAGAATCATCTTAGGAACCCTGAGAGAGCATCAGTTATATGCCAAGTTCAGCAAGTGTGAGTTTTGGCTGAAAGAAGTAGGATTCCTAGGTCATGTTGTGTCTGGAGGAGTCTCATGATCCCAAGAAGATCAAAGATGTCGAAGAATGGGAAGCCCCAACCAATCAAACCAAGTTCGTTTCATTTCTCGGATTAGCGGATATTACCGCAAATTCAGAAGGATTCTCGAGCATAGCCGACCAATGACCCAATTGTTGAAGAAGGACAAGAAGTTTGAATGGACGGACAAGTGTGAAGCCGTTTCGAGTCTGAAGAAGAGATTGATATCAGCCCCAATTTTGATCATGCCGTACATCAAGAAGCCGTTTGATGTATTGTGATGCATCAAAGATTGGCCTAGGATGTGTATTGATGCAAGAAGGCAAAGTCATCGCAGTATCTGTCGCGACAATCAAGCAAAGATGAGCGTAACTATCCGACCCATGATCTTGAGCTAGCAGCCGTGGTTCTGGCGTTGAAGACATGGCGTCACTATTTGATGGGTAATCGCTATGAGATTTACTCAGATCATAAAAGCTTGAAGTATATCTTCACCCAGAAGGAGCTAAATATGAGGCAAAGAAGATGGATAGAGTTAATCAAGGATTATGACCTTGACATTCACTATCACCCCGGCAAAGCCAATGTGGTAGCGGATGCTCTTAGCAGATTGCCGTGTAGGCTTAACACCATGATCAAAGAGAAGCAACCAAGTTTGTATGAGGAGCTGGAGCAGTTCAGGACTGAAGTAGTTAGCAAAGGATTCCTAGCTAGCATTGAACTTCAACCCACTTTGTTTAGCCAGATCAAGGAAGCCCAGAAGGGAAATGAGAGTATCAACAGGATCAAATGTCGTATTGGTATAGGCAAAGTATTCACCGAAGACAAAGAAGGAGTACTGTGGTACAAAGGACGTATCTGTTCCAATGATTCGATCAAAGAAGTTATCATGAAGGAAGCTCATGATACCCTTTATTCTATCCACCCCGGAGGAACAAAGATGTATCAAGATTTGAAGGAGCAATTTTGGTGGCACAAGATGAAGCGAGAGATCGGAAGCTACATCGCCAAGTGTGACATTTGTCAAAGAGTCAAAGCAGAGCATTAGAGACCTGCAGGATTGTTGCAACCATTGCAGATTCCGGAATGGAAATGGGATTCCGTCGGGATAGATTTATCACAAGTTTACCTACTTCTAGTAGGGGAAATGACTCAATCTGGGTCATAGTTGATAGACTATCTAAGGTAGCCCACTTCATACCTGTCAAGACAACCTACCAAAGTGCAAAACTAGCAGAGCTGTACATTGCTAGAATTGTTAGTCTGCATGGAACCCCCAAGACCATTGTATCAGATCGAGGAACCCAGTTTACTTCAAGATTTTGGCAGAAAGTCCAGGAAGGTTTAGGAACCAAGTTAAATTTCAGTACCGCCTATCACCCGCAAACAGATGGACAGACTGAGAGAGTCAACCAGATCCTTGAGGATATGCTTAGAGCCTGTGTGTTGGAATACAGATCAAAATGGGAAGACTGCTACCATTCGTAGAGTTCTCATATAACAACAGTTATCAGGCTAGTTTGCAGATGGCACCATTTGAATTCCTATACGAAAGAAAATGTCGTACCCCCTTAAATTGGTCGCAAGTAGGAGAGAGTCAAATCTTTGGACCCGACATTCTCCGAGAAGCCGAAGAGAAAGTTCACAAAGTCCGTGAGCACCTCAAGACCGCCCAATCCAGACAGAAGAGCTATGCTGACAAGAGAAGGAGAGACCTGACTTTCAATGTCGGAGATTTCGTATATCTCAAGGTTTCACCCTTGAAGGGAACTCAACGCTTTAGTCTGAAGGGAAAGTTAGCCCCCAGATATATCGGACCTTTCAACATTCTGAACCGTCGAGGAGAAGTATCGTATCAGCTGGAATTGCCTAAAGAGATGTCAGCCATCCACAATGTGTTCCATATCTCGTTACTCCGCAAATGCCTAGAAGTGCCGGAGAAGACTGAAGTTTTCAAGAACATCGATCACAGAGCTGTGGAAATCAACAACGACCTGACCTATCGGGAAGTGCCCATCCGTATCTTAGAAGAGGCCTACAGGACCACCAGGACCAGGAGTATCAAGTTTCTCAAGATTCAGTGGAGCAACCATACCGAGGAGGAAGCCACTTGGGAACGCGAAGATTACATTAGGACAGAGTTCCCAGATCTTTTTAGTTCCTAGTTTTCTTTGTAAATCTCGGGACGAGATTTTGTTTAAGGGGGAAGGTTTGTAACATCCCAAAACATCAATCCAAGTTTATCAAAGATCCAATCATCCAAAAATAGGGTTAACAAAAACTTTTCCATTTTTAAAAGGAAAGCATTCATATTATGTGCATTTAAATAGGAGTTGTTTGAATTGCCATGATTAAGTGATCCAATGCTTGTAAAATGTTTCTTAGGTGATTTAAACATCATCTACATCATTCCCAAACTTTTTCTAAAGAAAATCAAATCAAAAAGATTTAAAATGGAGAAATGGTCATTTTGCCAAAATTAACTCCCATGTCTACTTTGGCTATTCCTAGTACTCAAAAATTAACAGAAACAATTCTTGATCTTTGCACCCCTTGCTAGTATACATAATGAGGTACCAAGTCCCACCTTGTGATCTTCTAAAAACCTTCTGTAACTATTTTAAATAACAGTTCAAAATTGAATCTTTATCATATGGGAAGATCCCACTTTTTCAAAAACCACTCAAACAAGCTCAACTTTCAAAACCCAAGAATCTGCAGACTCACCAGCACCAACTTAGCACACCCACCAAAAATCTTTTCAAAATTCAAAACTTGAGTTCTTGCGGCCATTTCATCGAGCAATTGTACACAAATCAAACAAAAACCAAACACTATTATGAGCAGTGATTGAAGCCTAACTTGTTCCCTCTCTAGCTCACAACCATCTCAGTAGATCAGCTAGCAAGTTAAACCAAGCACTAGACTCACTGTAAGCTGGGCAATGACATCAATGGTGAACAGCCGAAGCTCACCATGCCACCCCAGTGGAGACAGCAAGCTAGGAGGAGATTTAGCCGTGCCAACCTTGTCTAGGCGGCAGTCCACCGTCCACCGCCACTCCCTATCCAGCGCCTGAACCTTGCCAAACCCTGGACCACACGCACGGACCGTGCCCAGCCCGCCAGCAACCATGCCGAGCATGCGCTAGAGTGCCACCCTCGACCGACGCCCACAGACCGCGCCGCCCTCGCCGCTTGCATACATGATCGCCACCGACCTAGGAGACCGCCAGACATCCCCGTTCGTCGCCCCATGACGCACAGCCACCACTCGTCGTTGAAGACGCCGCCTCTGCCGCGCAGAGCATCGCGTGTTCCAGACCAAACCGCACCGCCCCACGTCTCGCCACCGTGTCGTTGAGCATCGCCAGGGAGCACCTCCGCTTCTCGTCGCCCATGCCGATAGCCGTCTATACCATCGACCACGACGAGCTCACCGTGCACCCCGTCGGTCCCCACTCGCCACTATAAATAGAGGCCACCCCCAGCCGATTTGAGCACACCATCTCACTCACCACCTCTCACACTCACTCCCCACCCCGGTAATGCCGAGCACCAGAGCGCCGGAATTGCGATGGCTGCCGCCTCGGAGGAGAAGGGCGCTGATCCAGCCGCCCAGAGAAGTCGGTACCAGAGGTTCGCCGTCGTCGACTTCGTTGCTCGCCTCGCCGACCTCGCCTGAACCCCGGTGAGCCCCCAACAACCCCATCGGGCCGCGCTTAGGTTCTCTCGCCGCGTTGCCCAACGTCGACAATGACCTCACCGTTGGATTAGAACCAGATCGCACGACCACTGTTACCATACCGCCGCACTTCGTACATCGACGGGTGGGGTCTCGCTAAGTCAGCCATGACGCCGCCAAGGGAGCGCAGGGGCCCATTTCGTTTCAGCGTTGGAAATTCAAATTAGGATTTTTCTTTTAGTTAGAATATAGTTTCCCTGTGTTTCAAAAATCAATTCTGTCAGTATGACAAATCCAAATTGCATGAAAATAATTTTGTCTGAAAGGTATTGAAATGCTCTAACCAAGCCCGTTGGATGTAATTCAATAAGATTTATAGATATCTCCTAATAAAAATGAGAAGATGAAGCTTTTACAACTTGCAACATTTTTATAAAATCAACTAAGTCAGCTTTTGAGTTGATTCCAACTCTCAAAAATCACATTTCATCATATCTATCCAAATATGTAATAATATTAAGGTTTACATGCAGTGAATTTGGACTAGTACCAAAATAATGCTATATAGGCATTTCTAGTCACTTTAAATCATTAAATAATAAACTTAAACTAAAGTAATATTGATCCAACCTTTAAATCTCATTCCCACCTGTGGAATATGTGGTGAGGACATGTGTCCACATGATCTCATATTTTGGTGGTGAATATTAAATTTTAGTTAACATTTCAATGAGTAGAAATTACTTTTCTAAAATAAAAAGATTAAAACTATTGAATTAAAACTTGTAATGTTTGTGATGATAATAGATCATCAATTGTGTGCTTTAGAATGCTACTTAGCCTAGCTAAGTATGGTTTGGTGATTGTACCCCTATGTATTTCTAGATGATAGCACCGACCAAACTCTCGAGGAGGAGGAGTTCTACCAGGAAGAAGAAGAAGAAGAAGACAACTTCAACCACTGCACCAACCAAGGCAAGCCACTATTAGCAGGGCAAGCTAACCCTTGCAAACTTACCTTAGCAAGCTATGGTTAGCAAGCTAGCATAAACTAGATGGTTTAGCAAGGATGCCTTAAGCATGCTTTAATCACACCCGTTTTCACTATTAATGCCCCAAGTCTCATGGACAAGTTTTACCCCACCTTAGGTTATACAAAGTTCTCTACTTAAAATTGAAGGTAGCATAAAAAGTATAAAACTTGACCTACTTAGAAACCTTTAGATATCATTCTATGGCATGAGATTGATCCCATCTTTCCACCTTAGTGAACACTCTTAACTTAGTAGTTTAGAGTAGATCCAAAAACTTGAGTCACTTTAGATGGGAATACTTGGTGAAAATGAGTTAAGAAAACCTTGGAATGATGAGTCATTCTATTGAGATGTTTTGACATGTGTTACGAAACACAACTGGTTTATGATGTGGAAAATGATAAGGCATGAGCCTTAACCCCTTTTATAAAACTGATGGTTGGATTCGGATGCGATACCATTCCAAATTTTACCGTACAACCACATTACCTGAATTGGGTAAGGCTTAGCTGGAAATTTATATGCATTAGTATTAGTTCCCTCACGGGAGAGGTTTAAGCTGAGTCTACCTCTTAATGTTGTCCACCTATGTAGTGCCCAAGATGACTGATGGTCATGGTTGGGAGGCCATGCTCATAGGAGAGGTGCTTATACTAGGGTGTGTAAAGGGAAGGTTATGTTTGATTATCTGCATACTAAGTATGATGATTCGTGGTTATCCACAGCGGATGCATCGAATCTTATGGTGAAAGTGTACCACCTCTGCAGAATGTCAAACTATTGAATAGCCCGTCATCATTATGGACATTGGAATGGCCATACTGTTTTCGTTGTCAGATGTTTTCCAAATAACTTGAAATGAATGATGATCTTTGACTTGACCACAACAGGGTTGTGTTGATGATAATAGCTTCCCAACTTAAGTGACTCTGGAATTTTATTTTATCTTTCTCCGCTTCTGAACTTAGCTTAGGCTTCAAACTTAACTTGATAGTTAACTTAGATTCAGTATTTTAATTTAGGATATTACTACTTGTTAGTAGTAGTTTGTGAGTACTTAAAGAGTACTCATGGCTTTTGTCCCTGGCTATTATCATGGCCAGACTATGAAGGAGATTATCAGGATGATGGTTAGCAGGACGGCTATGATAACTAGGACTATCTGCCTTCAAGATTGCATTGCTCGTGCCCTCAAGATGGACCCCACTGCTACGCTATCTTTTATTTCCGCTGCTTGTTGTATTAAGACCTGGATCATGAGATCCATATTTGTGTAAGACCTTATGTATGGTTTGTAATGGATGATGTACTATGATATCCAATCCGTTATGTCTCGCAAAAATGGTAATCCTGGGATTGCAAGGTATGGCATAACGGGCACCTGGGATTAAAAATCCGGGTGTTGACAAGTTGGTATCAGAGCCATCCTGACCATAGGAGACCCTAGTTAGAATGGACGTCAAACCCAAAAACTTAGCTTCAAAACCAAAGTGAGTATTTATGAAAAACTATCTCCTCCCTTACCTTTGGAATTTTCTTCCTCTCAAAAAAATTCATGTTACTCAAAATTCTTACACTACTACTTAAAATTTTGACACACTTGATCACTTCACTAACTTCCTCATCCTAAATTCTTGTAGATGGAGACTCAGTTCAGCAAGTTTTACCGCTTGGGAAACGGAGGTCGCTTGATCTTCGAGAGGATCTGGATTCACCGCCGCACTTCTGGGACGCCCACATCCGGATTTTCTTGGAGTTCAACTTCCAGGACCCCCAGGAGGAGACCTACAGTGGCTAGTCACCGCAGACCTTCGAGGAAGCATCGAGGCACCAACTTCCGGGAGAATTCAGTTCTCTGTGAGAGAGAACAACTGGCTAGATGGATTAGCCAGGGCAATGCATGAAGCTCTCGCACGTCTATGTGCCCTCAACGTCAACAAGACCCAAGGAACCCGTTTTGCCCACTATGCGAGACGTGACTTCGTGGGAATGACAATGGAGATGCCAGGTCACCCCGAGTTGAGGCGTCAAGTGGAGAACCTTGACTTCTTGCTTCATGACCGACAAAGCAGAATCGGACAATGCCCGAGAGTTAGCCAACCGTAACTGTGCCATTGCCGACCGGAAGGTCCAGACTTTCATCGCTTGTCCAAGATCGCCATCTCTTCGCCGCCAAATGCGCCAAGAAGGATCGTACCATCGTCTGTCTTCGCAAGAAGGTGGCAGACCTCGAGAAGACCGTCAAGGAGCAGGAAGCTCAGCTTGTAGCAAAAGAAGAAGAAGATGAGGGTGAAGACATCCAAGGAGATATGGATTCTTACCTCAGCAACGATGATGACTTTCTGGAGGAGGATGCCGTGGACTTCTACACTGAAGATGAAGACTCCGACTTCATCGACGATGAGTAGATGCACTAGAGCACTGTCGTAGCATGAGATGTATCATCTCATTGTATCATAGCTTGCAGAATGGTTCTTCAAACCATCTGTTTTCCCTTTTATTGATGTGGTGTGTGTTGTATCGTGTGCTTGTTTGCATGAATGAAAAAGCAGTTAGTTGAGAAACCTGAGTCTAACTCAAAGTTTTAGCTTTGAAAACCTCAAAACCATGAACCTTAGAATTTCCCTCTTACCCCTATATCTATCTAAATCTCCAGATGCCTCGTGGAAACCAAGGAGGAAGCAACTCGTCGCAGGACCCAATGCTGCAGATCTTGCAAAATCTCATAGCGGATCGTGAAGCAAGCAGGGTCGAACGTCAAGCCAACTTAGCAATACTACAGCAGATCGCCCAGATGGCTCTCAACAACCAAGGGCATGGAAATCAGGATCACCAAGGATCCAAACTCAAAAACTTTCAGAACACAAATCCCCCAATCTTCATCAATCTGAGAACCCACTAGATGTCGATGACCGTTGCGTACCATAGAAAACAACTTAGAGGTTGCGGGAGTGGATGCAAATGAGAAAGTTCTATTCGCCACCCACTATCTGGCAGGAGATGCAAGAGCTTGGTGGAATAGCATCCGCACTATGAACCAAGGTCAAGTGATGACCTGGGAAGCATTCAAGGTCAAGTTCAGCCGCACCCACGTGCCGCAAGGTCTTGTCAATAGGATGAGATGAATTCCGTGAGTTGAAGCAAGGAAGAATGACGGTGGTAGAGTACCGTGACAAATTCCTGTCACTGGCCAGATATGCACCCGATGAGATCAACACGGAGGCCAAGAAGAAGGAGAGATTCTTGAACGGACTGCATGATGAGATGCGTATCGTCTCGTCAACATCTGCTTCGATGATCTCAAGAGCTAGTCGACTCGCCATTCGGTTGGAAGGGAAGATTAACCTGCAAATGACAACCGCAAGCGTCAGATGATGCGCAGTCGATCCAACAAATACCGTAAGTACCGCCGCAACCCTTCACCAGGATATGCACCAAGGAACAACCGACCCTCGAATTCTTGCCCAAGCTACCCCAACCGTAGCGGAGGCAATGTGAAGTCCAGAGGAAACAATCACAACTCCGGTAATGCCAATCGTTTCAACCGTGCACCTCCCAAGAGCAACAACAACAACAATAGCAACACTGCACCCAGAACTGGCAGCAATGCTATACCGGTCGCAGCCAAAGACAAGTCCCAGATCACCTGTTTCGAGTGTGGAGTGAAAGGTCACTACTCCAATGAGTGTCCCAAGAAGGCTGCCGCCAATGCCAATGTGAATGCCGCAGCTCAGCAGCGTCGTGTTCAGCCAGAAGGAGGTTTGCCCTAGGGAACCCGTGACAATCAAGAACGGTCGTCTCTTCCACATGAACGCAGAAGAAGCCCAAGAAGCGCCAGATGTAGTGCTGGGTATGTTTTCTGTCAACTCAGTTTTAGCAAGAGTATTGTTTGATTCTGGAGCATCACATTCATTTGTCACCGAAGAATTTGTATGCACTAGTAAGATTCGCCCAACCAACTTGAAGCATGTCATGATAGTTCAAATCCCCGGCTCAACTACCAAAGCTAGAAAAATTTGCAAAGCTGTACCTATCAGAATACATGGGATAGATTTTTATGCCAACCTAATTGTACTTGGAACCAAAGGATTGGAAGTAGTACTAGGCATGGACTGGATGTCAAGGCATCAAGGACTGATAGATTGTGCTAAGAAAGCCATCACCATGACCGGTAGTTCTGGAGTAACAGTAGAACATATCTCTGAAACCTTGCCCCGTCAATTCAAGTGCAACAAGAGTGTAGCCCTGCCTACCATTGACCAAGTCAGAGTAGTCTGTGAATACCCCGACGTATTCCCAAATGAATTGCCAGGTATGCCCCCGGATAGGGATATTGAGTTCATTATCGAACTAATCCCCGGAACCGGACCTATAGCCCAGAGACCTTATACCATGAACCCTCGAGTTAGTGGAACTGAAGAAGCAGTTGGATGCCATGTTAGCAGGCTTGATTCAATAGCGCATCGCCTTGGAGATCACCAGTGTTATTCGTCGACAAGAAAGATGGAGCAACAACCGTGCGTGCATAGATTACCAAAATTGAATGATGTCACCATCAAGAACAAGTACCCTTGCCAAAGATAGAGGATCTATTTGATCGGTTATTTGGAGCTCAGTATTCTCAAAGATTGATCTTAGGACTGGTTATCACCAACTTAAGATTCGTAACGGATATTCAAGACCGCCTTTACTACTCGCTATGGTTTATACGAGTATACGGTTATGTCTTTTGGATTAACCAATGCCCCTGCTTATTTCATGAATCTCATGAATAAGATCTTTATGAATTTCCTAGATAAGTTTGCAGTTGTGTTTATCGACGACATCCTTATCTACTCCAAGTCCGAAGAAGAGCATGAGCAACATCTGAGAATCATCCTAGGAACCCTAAGAGAGCATCAGTTATATGCCAAGTTCAGCAAGTGTGAGTTTTGGCTGAAAGAAGTAGGATTCCTAGGTCATGTTGTGTCTGCCGGAGGAGTCTCTGTTGATCCCAGCAAGATCAAAGATGTCGAAGAATGGGAAGCCCCAACCAATCAAACCAAGTTCGTTCATTTCTCGAATTAGCGGGATATTACCGCAAATTCGTAGAAGGATTCTCGAGCATAGCCCGACCAATGACCCAATTGTTGAAGAAGGACAAGAAGTTTGAATGGACGGACAAGTGTGAAGCCAGTTTCCGGGAGCTGAAGAAGAGATTGATATCAGCCCCAATTTTGATCATGCCAGACATCAAGAAGCCGTTTGATGTGTATTGTGATGCATCAAAGATTGGCCTAGGATGTGTATTGATGCAAGAAGGCAAAGTCATCACAGACTGTCATGACAACTGAAGCAGCATGATCAGAACTATCCGACCCATGATCTTGAGCTAGCAGTCGTGGTTCTGGCGTTGAAGACATGGCGTCACTATTTGATGGGTAATCGCTATGAGATTTACTCAGATCATAAAAGCTTGAAGTATATCTTCACCCAGAAGGAGCTAAATATGAGGCAAAGAAGATGGATAGAGTTAATCAAGGATTATGACCTTGACATTCACTATCACCCCGGCAAAGCCAATGTGGTAGCGGATGCTCTTAGCAGATTGCCGTGTAGGCTTAACACCATGATCAAAGAGAAGCAACCAAGTTTGTATGAGGAGCTGGAGCAGTTCAGGACTGAAGTAGTTAGCAAAGGATTCCTAGCTAGCATTGAACTTCAACCCACTTTGTTTAGCCAGATCAAGGAAGCCGTAAGGAAATGAGAGTATCAACGGGATCAAACGTCAGATTGGTATAGGCAAAGTATTCACCAAGACAAAGAAGGAGTACTGTGGTACAAAGGACGATCTGTTCCAGCAGATTCAGAACTGAAAGAAGTTATCATGAAGGAAGCTCATGATACCCTTTATTCTATCCACCCCGGAGGAACAAAGATGTATCAAGATTTGAAGGAGAAATTTTGGTGGCACAAGATGAAGCGAGAGATCGGAAGCTACATCGCCAAGTGTGACATTTGTCAAAGAGTCAAAGCAGAGCATTAGAGACCTGCAGGATTGTTGCAACCATTGCAGATTCCGGAATGGAAATGGGATTCCGCCGATAGACTTTATCACAAGTTTACCTACTTCTAGTAGGGAAATGACTCAACTGGGTCATAGTTGATAGACTATCTAAGGTAGCCCACTTCATACCACAAGACAACCTACCAAAGTGCAAAACTAGCGGAGCTGTACATTGCTAGAATTGTTAGTCTGCATGGAACCCCCAAGACCATTGTATCAGATCGAGGAACCCAGTTTACTTCAAGATTTTGGCAGAAAGTCCAGGAAGGTTTAGGAACCAAGTTAAATTTCAGTACCGCCTATCACCCGCAAACAGATGGACAGACTGAGAGAGTCAACCAGATCCTTGAGGATATGCTTAGAGCCTGTGTGTTGGAATACAGATCAAAATGGGAAGACTGCCTACCATTCGCAGAGTTCTCATATAACAACAGTTATCAGGCTAGTTTGCAGATGGCACCATTTGAATTCCTATACGGAAGAAAATGTCGCACTTCTTAAATTGGTTGCAAGTAGGAGAGAGTCAAATCTTTGGACCCGACATTCTCCAAGCCAAGAGAAAGTTCACAAAGTCCGTGAGCACCTCAAGACCGCCCAATCCATGTAAGAGCTATCGACAAGAGAAGGAGAGACCTGACTTTCAATGTCGGAGATTTCGTATATCTCAAGGTTTCACCCTTGAAGGGAACTCAACGCTTTAGTCTGAAGGGAAAGTTAGCCCCCAGATATATCGGACCTTTCAAGATTCTGAACCGTCGAGGAGAAGTATCATATCAGCTGGAATTGCTCAAGAGATGTCACCATCCACAATGTGTTCCATATCTCACATTCGCAAATTCCTACAAGTGCCGGAGAAGATCAAGTTTTCAAGAACATCGATCACAGAGTCATGGAAATCAACAACGACCTGACCTATCGTGAAGTGCCCATCCGTATCTTAGAAGAGGCCTACAGGACCACGAGGACCAGGAGTATCAAGTTTCTCAAGATTCAGTGGAGCAACCATACCGAGGAGGAAGCCACTTGGGAACGCCAAGATTACATTAGGACGAGTTCCCAGATCTTTTTAGTTCCTAGTTTTCTTTGTAAATCTCGGGATGAGATTTTGTTTAAGGGGGGAAGGTTTGTAATATCCCAAAACTTCAATCCAAGTTTATCAAAGATCCAATATCCAAAAATAGGGTTAACAAAAACTTTTCCATTTTTAAAAGGAAAGCATTCATATTATGTGCATTTAAATAGGAGTTGTTTGAATTGCCATGATTAAGTGATCCAATGCTTGTAAAATGTTTCTTAGGTGATTTAAACATCATCTACATCATTCCCAAACTTTTTCTAAAGAAAATCAAATCAAAAAGATTTAAAATGGAGAAATGGTCATTTTGCCAAAATTAACTCCCATGTCTACTTTGGCTATTCCTAGTACTCAAAAATTAACAGAAACAATTCTTGATCTTTGCACCCCTAGCTAGTACACATAATGAGGTACCAAGGCCCACCTTGTGATCTTCTAAAAACCTTCTGTAACTATTTTAAATAACAGTTCAAAATTGAATCTTTATCATATGGGAAGATCCCACTTTTTCAAAAACCACTCAAACAAGCTCAACTTTCAAAACCCAAGCATCTGCAGACTCACCAGCACCAACTTAGCACACCCACCAAAATCTTTTCAAAATTCAAAACTTGAGTTCTTTGCGGCCATTTCATCGAGCAATTGGCGTATACAAATCAAACAAAAACCAAACACTATTATGAGCAGTGATTGAAGCCTAACTTGTTCCTCTCTAGCTCACAACCATCTCAGAGATCAGCTAGCAAGTTAAACCAAGCACTAGACTCATCAGAAGCTGGGCAATGACATCAATGGTGAACAATGAAACTCACCATGCCACCCAGTGGAGACAAAGAAGCTAGGAGGAGATTTAGCCGTGCCAATCTTGTCTAGGAGGCACCACCGTCCACCGCCACTCCACATCCAGCGCCCAACCTTGCCAACCTCGACCACACGCACGGATCGCGCCCAGCCCGCCAGAACCATGCCGAGCATGCGCTAGAGCGCCACCCTCGACCGACGCCCACGACCGCCGCGCGCCCTTCGCTTGCATACATGATCGCCACCGACCAGAGACCGCCGGACATCCCGTTAACGCCCCATGACGCACTGACCACCACTGTCGTCGAAGACGCCGCCTACAGCAGAGCATCGCGTGTTCCAGACCAAACCGCACCGCCCCACGTCTCGCCACCGTGTCGTTGAGCATCGCCAGGGAGCACCGCACCGGCCCCTACCATCGCCCATGCCGATAGCCGTCTGTACCATCGACCATGACGAGCTCACCGTGCGCCCCGTCGGTCCCCTCTCGCCACTATAAATAGAGGCCACCCCCAGCCGATTTGAGCACACCATCTCACTCACCACCTCTCACACTCACTCCCTACCGCCAGCCGCCGAGCACCAGGCCCGGAATTGCGTCCGAGCCGCCGCCTCGGGAGGAGAAGGGCGCCCGTTGATCCAGCCGCCAGAGAAGCTGCCGGTACCAGGAGGTTCGCCGTCGTTGACTTCGTCGTTCGCCCGCCTCGCCGACCCTCGCCTGAACCCCGGTGAGCCCCCAACGACCCCCACTGGCCGCGCTAGGGTTCTGTCTTGCCGGCGTTGCCCAACGTCGACGATGACCCTCAGCCGTCGGATTAGAACCAGATCGCATGGCCACCGTTCGCCCATACCGCTTTGCACCCCCTGTGCCACTCACAGGTGGGGTCCTCGCTTAAGTCAGCCCTTGACGCCACATGAGCGATGCAGGCTGCCCATTTATTTTTCCTGTTGGAAATTCAAATTAGGATTTTTCTTTTAGTTAGAATATAGTTTCGTCACGTGTTTCAAAATCAATTCTGTCAGTTTGACAAATCCAAATTGCATGAAACTAATTTTGTCTGAAAGGTATTGAAATGCTCTATCCAAGCCCGTTGGATTTAATTCAATTAGATTTATAGATCTCTCCTAATAAAAATGAGAAGACAGAAGCTTTTACAACTTGCAACATTTTTATAAAATCAACCAAGTCAGCTTTTGAGTTGATTCCAACTCTCAAAAATCACATTTCATCATATCTATCCAAATATGTAATAATATTAAGGTTTACATGCAGTGACTTTGGACTAGTACCAAAATAATACTATATAGGCATTTCTAGTCACTTTAAATCATTAAATAATAAACTTAAACTAAAGTAATATTGATCCAACCTTTAAATCTCATTCCCACCTGTGGAATATGTGGTGAGGACATGTTTCCACATGATCTCATATTTTGGTGGTGAATATTAAATTTTAGTTAACATTTCAATGAGTAGAAATTACTTTTCTAAAATAAAAAGATTAAAACTATTGAATTAAAACTTGTAATGTTTGTGATGATAATAGATCATCAATTGTGTGCTTTAGAATGCTACTTAGCCTAGTTAAGTATGGTTTGGTTATTGTGCACTCCCTATGTATTTCTAGACGATAGCACCGACCAAACTCTCGAGGAGGAGGAGTTCTACCAGGAAGAAGAAGAAGAAGACAACTTCAACCACTGCACCAACCAAGGCAAGCCACTATTAGCAGGGCAAGCTAACCCTTGCAAACTTACTTTAGCAAGCTAGCATAAACTAGATGGTTTAGCAAGGATGCCTTAAGCATGCTTTAATCACACCCCTTTTCACTATTAATGCCCCAAGTCTCATGGACAAGTTTTACCCCACCTTAGGTTATACAAAGTTCTCTACTTAAAATTGAAGGTAGCATAAAAAGTATAAAACTTGACCTACTTAGAAACCTTTAGATATCATTCTATGGCATGAGATTGATCCCATCTTTCCACCTTAGTGAACACTCTTAACTTAGTAGTTTAGAGTAGATCCAAAAACTTGAGTCACTTTAGATGGGAATACTTGGTGAAAATGAGTTATGAAAACCTTGGAATGATGAGTCATTCTATTGAGATGTTTTGACATGTGTTACGAAACACAATTGGTTTATGATGTGGAAAATGATAAGGCATGAGCCTTAACCCCTTTTATAAAACTGATCGTTGGATTCGGATGCGATACCATTCCAAATTTTACCGTACAACCACATTACCTGAATTGGGCAAGGCTTAGCTGGAAATTTATATGCATTAGTATTAGTTCCCTCACAGGAGAGGTTTGAGCTGAGGCTACCTCTTAATGTTGTCCACCTATGTAGTGCCCAAGATGACTGATGGTCATGGTTGGGAGGCCATGCTCATAGATGAGGTGCTTATACTAGGGTGTGTAAAGGGAAGGTTATGTTTGATTATCTGCATACTAAGTATGATGATTCAGGGTTATCCCTGACAGATGTATCGAATCTTGTGGTGAAAGTGTACCACCTCTGCAGAGTGTCAAACTATTCGAATAGCCACGTCCGCGGTTATGGACAGTTGGAATGGCCATACTGTTTTTGTTGTTAGATGTTTTCCAAATAACTTGAAATGAATGATGATCTTTGACTTGACCACAACAGGGTTGTGTTGATGATAATAGCTTCCCAACTTAAGTGACTCTGGAATTTTATTTTATCTTTCTCCGCTTCTGAACTTAGCTTAGGCTTCAAACTTAACTTGATAGTTAACTTAGATTCAGTATTTTAATTTAGGATATTACTACTTGTTAGTAGTAGTTTGCGAGTACTTAAAGAGTACTCATGGCTTTTGTCCCTGGCTATTATCATGGCCAGACTATGAAGGATATTATCAGGATGATGGTCAGTAGGACGGATATGATAACTAGGACTATCTACCTTCGTCAGCATTGCCTGTGCCCCTGAAGATGGACCCCACTGCTATGCTATCTTTTATTTCCGCTGCTTGTTGTATTAAGACCTGGATCATGAGATCCATATTTGTGTAAGACCTTATGTATGGTTTGTAATGGATGATGTACTATGATATCCAATCCGTTATGTCTCGCAAAAATGGTAATCCTGGGATTGCGAGGTATGGCATAACGGGCACCTGGGATTAAAAATCCGGGTGCTGACATACACCTTGGTCCGACATTAGCATGGATTTCGTGTTAGGATTGCCTAGATCTAAGCATGGTCATGATTCTATATTTGTTGTTGTGGATCTTTTTCCAAAATGGCACACTTCATACCGTGCCATAAGACCGACGATGCTTCACATGTTGCACTGTTTTTCAGGGAAATCGTCCGTCTTCACGGTGTGCCAGGGACAATCGTCTCCGACCGTGACGTCAAATTCATGAGCTACTTGTGGAAGACCCTCATGGGCAAGATCGGCGTCAAGCTCCTCTTTCCATCCGCATCACATCCTCAAACTGATGGCCAAACCGAAGTTGTCAACTGAAGCCTCAGAACTCTCCTTCGTGTGTTGATCAAGAAAAACCTGAAGGATTGGGAGGAATGCATTCCACACGTCGAGTTCGCCTACAATCGAGCCAAGCACTCAACAACCAAGATGAGTCCATTCATGATCGTCTATGGTTTCGAGCCCCTCACCGCGCTCGACATCCTACCACTACCTCTCCATGAGCGCACAAACATGGACGTCGAGAAGCGCGCACAAGCTATGAAGAAGCTTCACGAAGAAACAAGAGAAACTATCGAACAACAAGTCCTTCGCCAAGCTTCAAGGTTAAACAAGGACAAGAAGGAGATGATATTTGAAGAAGGTGACCTTGTGTGGATACACCTAAGCAAGGACCGCTTCCCCAAGGAACGTGACTCCAAGCTCAAGCCAAGAGGAGATGGTCCCTTCAAGGTCCTCAAACGAATCAACAACAACGCCTACATCATCGACATTCCGACCTCCAAGTACCTTGCAAGCAATACATTCAATGTCAAGGATCTCTCACCCTACCATGGAGATGTTCAAGATGATATCCATGAAGAGTCGAGGACGACTCTTTCCCAAGGGGGGAGCTGATGCAGCCCGTCCTACGGACGCTTCTACATCTACACCAAGTCCCCCAAGTGGACCCATGACTCGTGCTCGAGCCAAACTCCTCCAAGCTAAGGTGAACTCGCTCCTCTCTTCGTGCCAATTTGATACCTCTTTGGATGGCGTGCTACTTCATACCACTACTTTGTGCATCATTAGGTACGAGCCCCGTCGACCCACACGAGCCCCGGTTGCACCTTAGCTGGCTACCGAGCCGGAGTGTCACTTTGAATCCAGCCGGAGTGTCCGCGCAACCGAGTGTCCGTCGACTCCGAGTGTCCGGCCCGAGCCCGAACCTGGCGTGGACATTCAGAAGGTCAAATCGGACACTCCCCGGACACCACCCGGAGTGTCCGGTCACCCCGGACTGTCCGGCCGTGCCGACCTGGACTGTCCAGCCCAAGCGATGGGCCTACGAGCCTAGCTGGGCCATATGGCCCATGTACCCCTCTACTTCGCCCAGAACTCTACTTTAATGCCTGGATTACCCCTGGACTTGTGGCTGGCATATATATAGACCCCCACCTCCATTGTAAACCCTAGGCTTGATATTGGAATTAGTGGAAATCCCTTTGTGGATCAATCTAATTCTTGCCTCATGCTCCTTGACTAAGGAGCACCAATATCCCCAAACCTCGTTGGAGTTTGCATCGTGCCTTCGCATTGTACAAGGCCTAGGCATCGGTGTCCCTTTGCCTAGACGTTAAGATCTCACCGAGTCTCCCATCTCACCGTACCGGTTCGAGAGAGAGTCCTCGCCCGACGCCGATCCTAGGGATTGCGCCGGACCGGTCACCGCCGGCGTGAGCTATTGGTGTTTATCGTGGTTTTGCGTGTGTGTGTTCATCGTGTTCTTCGTGCGTGTGTTCATCGTGTTCATCCTTCCCTCCTTCCCCCGCACTCCACCCTCGATTTGAAAGGGAATCGTGAAAGATCGGGCCACCCTAGAGGTTTTCCCTCAACAGTGTTACTAGCTGAGCTTTGGCAGGGCGCACTACCGGTGCTAGTAGCAACATGGAGACCTGCACAACACAACCACAGAACTTTGTCCCCAACTTGCGATGAGGTTGTCAATCTCACCGTGTTTTGCAGAAAACAAAGGATTAAACGTATCGAAAGTAAAGAAGTAAAAGTTTGTAGAAAGTAAACGCAAAGCAGTAAACAGTTGTAGATTGTATGTAAAGAAAAAGGACCGGGATCCATAGTTCACTAGAGGTGTCTCTCCTTAGATAGATAACATGCTGGGTGAACAAATTACAGCGGGGCAATTGATAAACACCGAGAAAGCAATACATGCATATACTAATCATCTTGACTTTGAGACTTGATTGGGCATTACAACATAATACATAGACCGCCATCCAACTGCATCTATGACTAATAATCCACCTTCAGGTTATCATCCGAACCCCCTCCAGTATTAAGTTGCAAGCAACAGATTATTGCTTTACAAACTGCGTGTAAAGTAAACAATACGATTGTTCTATGAACAAAGGATTGTTGTTTTCTCCCTAGTAGCAACAACACATCTAGTACCTTAGAGATTTCTGTCACTTCCCCAGAGTACCAGAGGCATGAACCCACTATCGAGCATAAATACTAACTCTTGGAGTTGCTAGCATCTACTTGGCCAAGATAGCTACTAACAACGGAAAGCATGCAACATCACAAATAACAAAGACATGATAGAATCAATAGTCAATCTAAAATAGCATCTCAATATCCATCGGATCCCTGCAAACACAACATGTATGAATTACAAATAGATGATCTTGATCATGAACGGAGCTCACAAGATCTAAACATGAAAGCACAAAGGAGGAGAACCAGCCATCTAGCTACTACATGGATCCGTAGTCCAAGGATGAACTACTCACGCATCACACCGGAGGCTTGCAGGGTGATGAAGAAGGCCTCTGTGGTGAATTCCCTCTCCGAGGTGCGGAAGAGCCAGATCCTCCCGATCTAGGGATGGAGATGACGGCAGCTACAGACTCTTTCGTGGATTTTTGATCGGGCACTTAGGGTTTTCGTCCCGAGGGCATCTTATAGTCGGATGGGGAGGCCGAGGGGGTGCCGGGAGTGGCCACACCACCTGGCCGGGCGGGCCAGCCCGGCCATGGTGGTGTGGTGGCTCCCTGGCCCTTCTCCGTCTCGTATTCTGGCACTTGATCACTTTCGGAAAAATAGGCACTTTGGCTTTTGTCCCATCTAATTCCGAGAATATTCATTTTCTAACTTTCCTGGAACCAAAAACAGCAGAAAAGCAGGCGGTGGCTCTTGTTAATAGGTTAGTCCAATAAATCATATGAAAAGTACTCCAAAGTTGGAACAAAACACAAGAAAGTGGATAAAACCAAGCATGGAACATCAAAAATTATAGATACATTTGCAATGTATCAGTGTTCTTTCCACAAACCACTTATGGATCCACTAGTGTTCACTTCATGTGTGTTCCTGACATGAACCACATATGGATCCACCAGTGTTCACTACATGTCTGTTCCTGACATGAACCACATATGGACCCACTAGAGTCATTGCATGTGTGTTCTTTTCACAAACCACATATGGATCCACTAGTGTTCACTGCATGTGTGTTCTATCCACAAACCACTTATGGATCCACCAGTATTTATTGCATGTGTGTTCTTTTCCACAAACCACCTATGGATCAACCAGTGGTAATTGCATGTGTGTTCTTTTCACAAACCACATGTGGACCCACTAGAGTCATTGCATGTGTGTTCTTATACTAAAACCAGCACTAGACTCATTGCATGTGTGTTCTTTTCACAAACCACACATGGATCCACCAGTGTCATTGCATGTGTGTTCTTTCCACAAACCACACATGGATCCACCAGTGTTCATTGCATGTGTGTTCTTTTCCACAAACCACATATGGATCAACCAGTGGTCATTGCAAGTGTGTTCTTTTCACAAACCACATGTGGACCCACTAGAGTCATTGCATGTGTGTTCCTGACATGAACCACATATGGACCCACTAGAGTCATTGCATGTGTGTTCTTTCCACAAACCACACATGGATCAACCAGTGTCATTGCATGTGTGTTCTATCCACAAACTACATATGGATCAACCAATGGCATTGCATGTGTGTTCTTTTCACAAACCACATATGGATCAACCAGTGTTCACTACATGTGTGTTCTTTCCACAAACCGCTTATGGATCCACCAGTGTTCATTGCATGTGTGTTCTTTTCCACAAACCACATATGGATCGATTAGAGTCATTTCATGTGTGTTCTTTCCATAAACCACACATGGATTAACCAGTGGCATTGCATGTGTGTTCTTTCCACAAACCACATATGGATCAACCAGTGGCATTGCATGTGTATTCTTTTGACAAAACACATGTGGACCCACTAGAGTCATTGCATGTGTGTTCTCATACTAAAACCAGCACTAGACTCATTGCATGTGTGTTCTTTACACAAACCACACATGGATCCACCAGTGTTCATTGCATGTGTGTTCTTTTCCACAAACCACTTATTGATCAACCAGTGGTAATTGCATGTGTGTTCTTTTCACAAACCATATGTGGACCACTAGAATCATTGCATGTGTGTTCTTATACTAAAACGAGCACTAGACTCATTGCATGTGTGTTCTTTTCAAAAACCACACATGGATCCACCAGTGTCATTGCATGTGTGTTCTTTCCACGAACCACACATGGATCCACCAGTGTTCATTGCATGTGTGTTCTTTTCCACAAACCACATATGGATCAACCAGTCGACATTGCATGTGTGTTCTTTTCACAAACCACATGTGGACCCACTTGAATCATTGCATGTGTGTTCCTGACATGAACCACATATGGACCCACTAGAGTCATTGCATGTGTGTTCTTTCCACAAACCACACATGGATCAACCAGTGTCATTCCATGTGTGTTCTATCCACAAACCACAAATGGATCAACCAATGGCATTGCCTGTGTGTTCTTTTCACAAACCACATATGGATCAACCAGTGTTCACTGCATGTGTGTTCTTTCCACAAACCACTTATGGATCCACCACTGTTCATTGCATGTGTGTTCTTTTCCATAAACCACATATGGATCCATTAGAGTCATTGCATGTGTGTTCTTTCCACAAACCACTTATGGATCCACCACTGTTCATTGCATGTGTGTTCTTTTCCATAAACCACATATGGATCCATTAGAGTCATTGCACGTGTGTTCTTTACGCAAACCACACATGGATTAACCAGTGGCATTGCATTGTATTCTTTCCACAAACCACATATGGATCAACCAGTGGCATTGCATGTGTGTTATTTTCACAAAACACATGTGGACCCACTAGTGTCATTGCATGTGTGTTCTCATACTAAAACCAGCACTAGACTCATTGCATGTGTGTTCTTTCCACAAACCACACATGGATCCACCAGTGTTCATTGCATGTGTGTTCTTTTCCACAAACCACATATGGATCAACCAGTGGTCATTGCATGTGTGTTCTTTTCACAAACCACATGTGGACCCACTAGAGTCATTGCATGTGTGTTCCTGACATGAACCACATATGGACCCACTAGACTCATTGCATGTGTGTTCTTTCCACAAACCACACATGGATCAACCAGTGTCATTGCATGTGTGTTCTATCCACAAACCACATATGGATCAACCAATGGCATTGCATGTGTTTTTTTCACAAACCACATATGGATCAACTAGTGTTCACTTCATGTGTGTTCTTTCCACAAACCACTTATGGATCCACCAGTGTTCATTGCATGTGTGTTCTTTCCCACAAACCACATATGGATCCATTAGAATCATTTCATGTGTGTTCTTTCCACAAACCACACATGGATTAACCAGTGGCATTGCATGTGTGTTCTTTCCACAAACGACATATGGATCAACCAGTGGCATTGCATGTGTGTTCTTTTCACAAATCAGATATGGACCCACTAGAGTCATTGCTTGTGTGTTCTTATACTAAAACCAGCACTAGAGTCATTGCATGTGTGTTCTTTCCACAAACCACATATGGATCCACCAGTGTTCGTTGCATGTGTGTTATTTTCACAAACCACATATAGACCCACTAGAGTCATTGCATGTGTGTTCTTTCCACAAACCAGATATGGATCCACCAGTGTTTACTGCATGTGCGTTCCTGACATGAACTACATATGGATCAACTCGTGTTCACTGCATGTGTGTTCCTGACATGAACCACATATGGACCCACTAGAGACATTGCATGTGTGTTGTTTTCACAAACCACATATGGATCCATCAGTATTCACCGCATGTGTGTCCTTTCCACAAACCACTTATGGATCCACCAGTGTTCACTGCATGTGTGTTCCTGACATGAACCACATATGGATCCACCAGTGTTCACTGCATGTGTGTTCCTGACATGAACCACATATGGATCCACCAGTGTTCACTGCATGTGTGTTCCTGACATGAACCACATATGGACCCACTAGAGTCATTGCATGTGTGTTTTTTTCACAAAGCACATATGGATCAACCAGTGTTCACTGCATGTGTGTTCTTTCCACAAACCACTTATGGATCCACCGGTGTTCATTGCATGTGTGTTGTTTCCCACAAACCACATATGGATCCAGTAGAGTCATTTCATGTGTGTTCTTTCCACAAACCACACATGGATTAACCAGTGGCATTGCATGTGTGTTCTTTCCACAAACGACATATGGATCAACCGGTGGCATTGCATGTGTGTTCTTTTCACAAATCAGATATGGACCCACTAGAGTCATTGCTTGTGTGTTCTTATACTAAAACCAGCACTAGAGTCATTGCATGTGTGTTGTTTCCACAAACCACATATGGATCCACCAGTGTTCATTGCATGTGTGCTATTTTCACAAACCACATATAGACCCACTAGAGTCATTGCATGTGTGTTCTTTCCACAAACCACATATGGATCCACCAGTGTTCACTGCATGTGTGTTCCTGACATGAACCATATATGGATCCACTAGTGTTCACTGCATGTATGTTCCTGACATGAACCACATATGGACCCACTAGAGACATTGCATGTGTGTTCTTTTCACAAACCACATATGGATCCACCAGTATTCACTGCATGTGTGTTCTTTCCACAAACCACTTATGGATCCACCAGTGTTCACTGCATGTGTGTTCCTGACATGAACCACATATGGATCCACCAGTGTTCACTGCATGTGTGTTCCTGACATGAACCACATATGGACCCACTAGAGTCATTGCATGTGTGTTGTTTTCACAAACCACATATGGATCTACCAGTGTTCACTTCATGTGTGTTCTATCCACAAACCACTTATGGATCCACCAGTATTCATTGCATGTGTGTTCTTTTCCACAAACCACATATGGATCAACCAGTGGTCATTGCATGTGTGTTCTTTTCACAAACCACATGTGGACCCACTAGAGTCATTGCATGTGTGTTCTTATACTAAAACCAGCACTAGACTCATTGCATGTGTGTTCTTTCCACAAACCACACATGGATCCACCAGTGTTCATTGCATGTGGGTTCTTTTCCACAAACCACTTATGGATCAACCAGTGGTAATTGCATGTGTGTTCTTTTCACAAACCACATGTGGACCACTAGAGTCATTGCATGTGTGTTCTTATACTAAAACCAGCACTAGACTCATTGCATGTGTGTTCTTTTCAAAAACCATACATGGATCCACCAGTATCAATGCATGTGTGTTCTTTCCACAAACCACACATGGATCCACCAGTGTTCATTGCATGTGTGTTCTTTTCCACAAACCACATATGGATAACCCAGTAGTCATTGGATGTGTGTTCTTTTCACAAACCACATGTGGACCCACTAGAGTCATTGCATGTGTGTTCCTGACATGAAACACATATGGACCCACTAGAGTCATTGCATGTGTGTTCTTTCCACAAACCACACATGGATCAACCAGTGTCATTGCATGTGTGTTCTATCCACAAACCACATATGGATCAACCAATGGCATTGCATGTGTGTTCTTTTCACAAACCACATATGGATCAACCAGTGTTCACTTTGCATGTGTGTTCTTTCCACAAACCACTTATGGATCCACCACTTTTCATTGCATGTGTGTTCTTTTCCATAAACCACAAATGGATCCATTAGAGTCATTGCATGTGTGTTCTTTCCACAAACCACACATGGATTAACCAGTGGCATTGCATGTGTGTTCTTTCCACAAACCACATATGGATCAACCAGTGGCATTGCATGTGTGTTCTTTTCAAAAAACACATGTGGACCCACTAGTGTCATTACATGTGTGTTCTCATACTAAAACCAGCACTAGACTCATTGCATGTGCGTTCTTTCCACAAACCACACATGGATCCACCAGTGTTCATTGCATGTGTGTTCTCTTCCACAAACCACATATGGATCAACCAGTGGTCATTGCATGTGTGTTCTTTTCACAAACCACATGTGGACCCACTAGAGTCATTGCATCTGTGATCCTGACATGAACCACATATGGACCCACTAGAGTCATTGCATGTGTGTTCTTTCCACAAACCACACATGGATCAACCAGTGTCATTGCATGTGTGTTCTATCCACAAACCACATATGTATCAACCAATGGCATTGCATGTGTGTTTTTTTCACAAACCACATATGGATCAACCAGTGTTCACTGCATGTGTGTTCTTTCCACAAACCACTAATGGATCCACCAGTGTTCATTTCATGTGTGTTCTTTCCCACAAACCACATATGGATCCATTAGAGTCATTTCCTGTGTGTTCTTTCCACAAACCACACATGGATTAACCAGTGGCATTGCATGTGTGTTCTTTCCACAAACGACATATGGATCAACCAGTGGCATTGCATGTGTGTTCTTTTCACAAATCAGATATGGACCCACTAGAGTCATTGCTTGTGGGTTCTTATACTAAAACCAGCACTCGAGTCATTGCATGTGTGTTCTTTCCACAAACCACATATGGATCCACCAGTGTTCATTGCATGTGTGTTATTTTCACAAACCACATATAGACCCACTAGAGTCATTGCATGTGTGTTCATTCCACAAACCACATATGGATCCACCAGTGTTCACTTCATGTGTGTTCCTGACATGAACCACATATGGATCCACTCGTGTTCACTGCATGTGTGTTCCTGACATGAACCACATATGGACCCACTAGAGACATTGCATGTGTGTTCTTTTCACAAACCACATATGGATCCACCAGTATTCACTGCATGTGTGTTCTTTCCACAAACCACTTATGGATCCACCAGTGTTCATTGCATGTGTGTTCTTTTCCACAAACCACATATGGATAACCCAGTAGTCATTGGATGTGTGTTCTTTTCACAAACCACATGTGGACCCACTAGAGTCATTGCATGTGTGTTCCTGACATGAAACACATATGGACCCACTAGAGTCATTGCATGTGTGTTCTTTCCACAAACCACACATGGATCAACCAGTGTCATTGCATGTGTGTTCTATCCACAAACCACATATGGATCAACCAATGGCATTGCATGTGTGTTCTTTTCACAAACCACATATGGATCAACCAGTGTTCACTGCATGTGTGTTCTTTCCACAAACCACTTATGGATCCACCACTTTTCATTGCATGTGTGTTCTTTTCCATAAACCACAAATGGATCCATTAGAGTCATTGCATGTGTGTTCTTTCCACAAACCACACATGGATTAACCAGTGGCATTGCATGTGTGTTCTTTCCACAAACCACATATGGATCAACCAGTGGCATTGCATGTGTGTTCTTTTCAAAAAACACATGTGGACCCACTAGTGTCATTACATGTGTGTTCTCATACTAAAACCAGCACTAGACTCATTGCATGTGCGTTCTTTCCACAAACCACACATGGATCCACCAGTGTTCATTGCATGTGTGTTCTCTTCCACAAACCACATATGGATCAACCAGTGGTCATTGCATGTGTGTTCTTTTCACAAACCACATGTGGACCCACTAGAGTCATTGCATCTGTGATCCTGACATGAACCACATATGGACCCACTAGAGTCATTGCATGTGTGTTCTTTCCACAAACCACACATGGATCAACCAGTGTCATTGCATGTGTGTTCTATCCACAAACCACATATGTATCAACCAATGGCATTGCATGTGTGTTTTTTTCACAAACCACATATGGATCAACCAGTGTTCACTGCATGTGTGTTCTTTCCACAAACCACTAATGGATCCACCAGTGTTCATTTCATGTGTGTTCTTTCCCACAAACCACATATGGATCCATTAGAGTCATTTCCTGTGTGTTCTTTCCACAAACCACACATGGATTAACCAGTGGCATTGCATGTGTGTTCTTTCCACAAACGACATATGGATCAACCAGTGGCATTGCATGTGTGTTCTTTTCACAAATCAGATATGGACCCACTAGAGTCATTGCTTGTGGGTTCTTATACTAAAACCAGCACTCGAGTCATTGCATGTGTGTTCTTTCCACAAACCACATATGGATCCACCAGTGTTCATTGCATGTGTGTTATTTTCACAAACCACATATAGACCCACTAGAGTCATTGCATGTGTGTTCATTCCACAAACCACATATGGATCCACCAGTGTTCACTTCATGTGTGTTCCTGACATGAACCACATATGGATCCACTCGTGTTCACTGCATGTGTGTTCCTGACATGAACCACATATGGACCCACTAGAGACATTGCATGTGTGTTCTTTTCACAAACCACATATGGATCCACCAGTATTCACTGCATGTGTGTTCTTTCCACAAACCACTTATGGATCCACCAGTGTTCACTGCATGTGTGTTCCTGACATGAACCACATATGGATCCACCAGTGTTCACTGCATGTGTGTGTTCGACATGAACCACATATGGACCAACTAGAGTCATTGCATGTGTGTTCTTTTTACAAACCACATATGGATCTACCAGTGTTCACTTCATGTGTGTTCTATCCACAAACCACTCATGGATCCACCAGTATTCATTGCATGTGTGTTCTTTTCCACAAACCACATATGGATCAACCAGTGGTTATTGCATGTGTGTTCTTTCCACAAACCACATGTGGACCCACTAGAGTCATTGCATATGTGTTCTTATACTAAAACCAGCACTAGACTCATTGCATGTGTGTTCTTTTCACAAACCACACATGGATTCATCAGTGTCATTGCATGTGTGTTCTTTTCCAGAAACCACATATAGATCAACTAGTGGTCATTGCATGTGTGTTCTTTTCACAAACCACATGTGGACCCACTAGAGTCATTGCATGTGTGTTCTCATACTAAAACCAGCACTAGACTCATTGCATGTGTGTTCTTTCCACAAACAGCACATGGATCCACCAGTGTTCATTGCATGTGTGTTCTTTTCCACAAACCACTTATGGATCAACCAGTGGTAATTGCATGTGTGTTCTTTTCACAAATCACATGTGGACCACTAGAGTCATTGCATGTGTGTTCTTATACTAAAACCAGCACTAGATTCATTGCATGTGTGTTCTTTTCAAAAACCACACATGGATCCACCAGTATCATTGCATGTGTATTCTTTCCACAAACCACACATGGATCCACCAGTGTTCATTGCATGTGTGTTCTTTTCCACAAACCACATATGGATCAACCAGTAGTCATTGCATTTGTGTTCTTTTCACAAACCACATGTGGACCCACTAGAGTCATTGCATGTGTGTTCCTGACATGAACCACATATGGACCCACTAGAGTCATTGCATGTGTGTTCTTTCCACAAACCACACATGGATCAACCAGTGTCATTGCATGTGTGTTCTATCCACAAACCACATATGGATCAACCAATGGCATTGCATGTGTGTTCTTTTCACAAACCACATATGGATCAACCAGTGTTCACGGCATGTGTGTTCTTTCCACAAACCACTTATGGATCCACCACTGTTCATTGCATGTGTGTTCTTTTCCATAAACCACATATGGATCCATTAGAGTCATTGCATGTGTGTTCTTTCCACAAACCACACATGGATTAACCAGTGGCATTGCATTGTATTCTTTCCACAAACCACATATGGATCAACCAGTGGCATTGCATGTGTGTTCTTTTCACAAAACACATGTGGACCCACTAGTGTCATTGCATGTGTGTTCTCATACTAAAACCAGCACTAGACTCATTGCATGTGTGTTCTTTCCACAAACCACACATGGATCCACCAGTGTTCATTGCATGTGTGTTCTTTTCCACAAACCACATATGGATCAACCAGTGGTCATTGCATGTGTGTTCTTTTCACAAACCACATGTGGACCCACTAGAGTCATTGCATGTGTGTTCCTGACATGAACCACATATGGACCCACTAGAGTCATTGCATGTGTGTTCTTTCCACAAACCACACATGGATCAACCAGTGTCATTGCATGTGTGTTCTATCCACAAACCACATATGGATCAACCAATGGCATTGCATGTGTTTTTTTCACAAACCACATATGGATCAACTAGTGTTCACTGCATGTGTGTTCTTTCCACAAACCACTTATGGATCCACCAGTGTTCATTGCATGTGTGTTCTTTCCACAAACCACACATGGATCAACCAGTGTCATTGCATGTGTGTTCTATCTACAAACCACATATGGATCAACCAATGGCATTGCATGTGTTTTTTTTCACAAACCACATATGGATCAACCTGTTCCTTTGCATGTGTGTTCTTTCCACAAACCACTAATGGATCCAGTGTTCATTTCATGTGTGTTCTTTCCACAAACCACATATGGATCCATTAGAGTCATTTTCCTGTGTTCTTTCCACAAACCACACATGGATTAACCAGTGGCATTACATGTGTGTTCTTTCCACAAACGACATATGGATCAACCAGTGGCATTGCATGTATGTTCTTTTCACAAATCAGATATGGACCCACTAGAGTCATTGCTTGTGGGTTCTTATACTAAAACCAGCACTCGAGTTATTGCATGTGTGTTCTTTCCACCAACCACATATGGATCCACCAGTGTTCATTGCATGTGTGTTATTTTCACAAACCACATATAGACCCACTAGAGTCATTGCATGTGTGTTCTTTCCACAAACCACATATGGATCCACCAGTGTTCACTTCATGTGTGTTCCTGACATGAACCACATATGGATCCACTCGTGTTCACTGCATGTGTGTTCCTGACATGAACCACATATGGACCCACTAGAGACATTGCATGTGTGTTCTTTTCACAAACCACATATGGATCCACCAGTATTCACTGCATGTGTGTTCTTTCCATAAACCACTTATGGATCCACTAGTGTTCACTGCATGTGTGTTCCTGACATGAACCACATATGGATCCACTAGTGTTCACTGCATGTGTGTTCCTGACATGAACCACATATGGACCCACTAGAGTCATTGCATGTGTGTTCTTTTTACAAACCACATATGGATCTACCAGTGTTCACTTCTTGTGTGTTCTATCCACAAACCACTTATGGATCCACCAGTATTCATTGCATGTGTGTTCTTTTCCACAAACCAAATATGGATCAACCAGTGGTTATTGCATATGTGTTCTTTCCACAAACCACATGTGGACCCACTAGAGTCATTGCATGTGTGTTCTTATACTAAAACCAGCACTAGACTCATTGCATGTGTGTTCTTTTCACAAACCACACATGGATTCATCAGTGTCATTGCATGTGTGTTCTTTTCCAGAAACCACATATGGATCAACTAGTGGTCATTGCATGTGTGTTCTTTGCACAAACCACATGTGGACCCACTAGAGTCATTGCATGTGTGTTCTCATAATAAAACCAGCACTAGACTCATTGCATGTGTGTTCTTTCCACAAACAGCACATGGATCCACCAGTGTTCATTGCATGTGTGTTCTTTTCACAAACCACATGTGGACCCACTAGAGTCATTGCATGTGTGTTCCTGACATGAACCACATATGGACCCACTAGAGTCATTGCATGCGTTTTCTTTCCACAAACCACACATGGATCAACCAGTGTCATTGCATGTGTGTTCTATCCACAAACCACATATGGATCAACCAATGGCATTGCATGTGTGTTCTTTTCACAAACCACATATGGATCAACCAGTGTTCACGGCATGTGTGTTCTTTCCACAAACCACTTATGGATCCACCACTGTTCATTGCATGTGTGTTCTTTTCCATAAACCACATATGGATCCATTAGAGTCATTGCATGTGTGTTCTTTACGCAAACCACACATGGATTAACCAGTGGCATTGCATTGTATTCTTTCCACAAACCACATATGGATCAACCAGTGGCATTGCATGTGTGTTCTTTTCACAAAACACATGTGGACCCACTAGTGTCATTGCATGTGCGTTCTCATACTAAAACCAGCACTAGACTCATTGCATGTGTGTTCTTTCCACAAACCACACATGGATCCACCAGTGTTCATTGCATGTGTGTTCTTTTCCACAAACCACATATGGATCAACCAGTGGTCATTGCATGTGTGTTCTTTTCACAAACCACATGTGGACCCACTAGAGTCATTGCACGTGTGTTCCTGACATGAACCACATATGGACCCACTAGACTCATTGCATGTGTGTTCTTTCCACAAACCACACATGGATCAACCAGTGTCATTGCATGTGTGTTCTATCCACAAACCACATATGGATCAACCAATGGCATTGCATGTGTTTTTTTCACAAACCACATATGGATCAACTAGTGTTCACTGCATGTGTGTTCTTTCCACAAACCACTTATGGATCCACCAGTGTTCATTGCATGTGTGTTCTTTCCCACAAACCACATATGGATCCATTAGAATCATTTCATGTGTGTTCTTTCCACAAACCACACATGGATTAACCAGTGGCATTGCATGTGTGTTCTTTCCACAAACGACATATGGATCAACCAGTGGCATTGCATGTGTGTTCTTTTCACAAATCAGATATGGACCCACTAGAGTCATTGCTTGTGTGTTCTTATACTAAACCAGCACTAGAGTCATTGCATGTGTGTTCTTTCCACAAACCACATATCGATCCACCAGTGTTCGTTGCATGTGTGTTATTTTCACAAACCACATATAGACCCACTAGAGTCAATGCATGTGTGTTCTTTCCACAAACCAGATATGGATCCACCAGTGTTTACTGCATGTGCGTTCCTGACATGAACTACATATGGATCAACTCGTGTTCACTGCATGTGTGTTCCTGACATGAACCACATATGGACCCACTAGAGACATTGCATGTGTGTTGTTTTCACAAACCACATATGGATCCATCAGTATTCACCGCATGTGTGTCCTTTCCACAAACCACTTATGGATCCACCAGTGTTCACTGCATGTGTGTTCCTGACATGAACCACATATGGATCCACCAGTGTTCACTGCATGTGTGTTCCTGACATGAACCACATATGGATCCACCAGTGTTCACTGCATGTGTGTTCCTGACATGAACCACATATGGACCCACTAGAGTCATTGCATGTGTTTTTTTTTCACAAAGCACATATGGATCAACCAGTGTTCACTGCATGTGTGTTCTTTCCACAAACCACTTATGGATCCACCGGTGTTCATTGCATGTGTGTTGTTTCCCACAAACCACATATGGATCCAGTAGAGTCATTTCATGTGTGTTCTTTCCACAAACCACACATGGATTAACCAGTGGCATTGCATGTGTGTTCTTTCCACAAACGACATATGGATCAACCGGTGGCATTGCATGTGTGTTCTTTTCACAAATCAGATATGGACCCACTAGAGTCATTGCTTGTGTGTTCTTATACTAAAACCAGCACTAGACTCATTGCATGTGTGTTGTTTCCACAAACCACATATGGATCCACCAGTGTTCATTGCATGTGTGCTATTTTCACAAACCACATATAGACCCACTAGAGTCATTGCATGTTTGTTCTTTCCACAAACCACATATGGATCCACCAGTGTTCACTGCATGTGTGTTCCTGACATGAACCATATATGGATCCACTAGTGTTCACTGCATGTATGTTCCTGACATGAACCACATATGGACCCACTAGAGACATTGCATGTGTGTTCTTTTCACAAACCACATATGGATCCACCAGTATTCACTGCATGTGTGTTCTTTCCACAAACCACTTATGGATCCACCAGTGTTCACTGCATGTGTGTTCCTGACATGAACCACATATGGATCCACCAGTGTTCACTGCATGTGTGTTCCTGACATGAACCACATATGGACCCACTAGAGTCATTGCATGTGTGTTCTTTTCACAAACCACATATGGATCTACCAGTGTTCACTTCATGTGTGTTCTATCCACAAACCACTTATGGATCCACCAGTATTCATTGCATGTGTGTTCTTTTCCACAAACCACATATGGATCAACCAGTGGTCATTGCATGTGTGTTCTTTTCACAAACCACATGTGGACCCACTAGAGTCATTGCATGTGTGTTCTTATACTAAAACCAACACTAGACTCATTGCATGTGTGTTCTTTTCACAAACCACACATGGATTCATCAGTGTCATTGCATGTGTGTTCTTTTCCAGAAACCACATATGGATCAACTAGTGGTCATTGCATGTGTGTTCTTTTCACAAACCACATGTGGACCCACTAGAGTCATTGCATGTGTGTTCTCATACTAAAACCAGCACTAGACTCATTGCATGTGTGTTCTTTCCACAAACCACACATGGATCCACCAGTGTTCATTGCATGTGGGTTCTTTTCCACAAACCACTTATGGATCAACCAGTGGTAATTGCATGTGTGTTCTTTTCACAAACCACATGTGGACCACTAGAGTCATTGCATGTGTGTTCTTATACTAAAACCAGCACTAGACTCATTGCATGTGTGTTCTTTTCAAAAACCACACATGGATCCACCAGTATCAATGCATGTGTGTTCTTTCCACAAACCACACATGGATCCACCAGTGTTCATTGCATGTGTGTTCTTTTCCACAAACCACATATGGATAACCCAGTAGTCATTGGATGTGTGTTCTTTTCACAAACCACATGTGGACCCACTAGAGTCATTGCATGTGTGTTCCTGACATGAACCACATATGGACCCACTAGAGTCATTGCATGTGTGTTCTTTCCACAAACCACACATGGATCAACCAGTGCCATTGCATGTGTGTTCTATCCACAAACCACATATGGATCAACCAATGGCATTGCATGTGTGTTCTTTTCACAAACCACATAGGGATCAACCAGTGTTCACGACATGTGTGTTCTTTCCACAAACCACTTATGGATCCACCACTGTTCATTGCATGTGTGTTCTTTTCCATAAACCACATATGGATCCATTAGAGTCATTGCATGTGTGTTCTTTCCACAAACCACACATGGATTAACCAGTGGCATTGCATTGTATTCTTTCCACAAACCACATATGGATCAACCAGTGGCATTGCATGTGTGTTCTTTTCACAAACCACATGTGGACCCACTAGAGTCATTGCATGTGTGTTCTTATACTAAAACCAGCACTAGACTCATTGCATGTGTGTTCTTTTCACAAACCACACATGGATTCATCAGTGTCATTGCATGTGTGTTCTTTTCCAGAAACCACATATGGATCAACTAGTGGTCATTGCATGTGTGTTCTTTTCACAAACCACATGTGGACCCACTAGAGTCATTGCATGTGTGTTCTCATACTAAAACCAGCACTAGACTCATTGCATGTGTGTTCTTTCCACAAACCACACATGGATCCACCAGTGTTCATTGCATGTGTGTTCTTTTCCACAAACCACATATGGATCAACCAGTGGTCATTGCATGTGTGTTCTTTTCACAAACCACATGTGGACCCACTAGAGTCATTGCATGTGTGTTCCTGACATGAACCACATATGGACCCACTATAGTCATTGCATGTGTGTTCTTTCCACAAAGCACACATGGATCAACCAGTGTCATTGCATGTGTGTTCTATCCACAAACCACATATGGATCAACCAATGGCATTGCATGTGTTTTTTCACAAACCACATATGGATCAACTAGTGTTCACTGCATGTGTGTTCTTTCCACAAACCACTTATGGATCCACCAGTGTTCATTGCATGTGTGTTCTTTCCACAAACCACACATGGATCCAAGTGTCATTGCATGTGTGTTCTATCTACAAACCACATATGGATCAACCAATGGCATTGCATGTGTTTTTTTTCACAAACCACATATGGATCAACCAGTGTTCACTGCATGTGTGTTCTTTCCACAAACCACTAATGGATCCACCAGTGTTCATTTCATGTGTGTTCTTTCCCACAAACCACATATGGATCCATTAGAGTCATTTCCTGTGTGTTCTTTCCACAAACCACACATGGATTAACCAGTGGCATTACATGTGTGTTCTTTCCACAAACGACATATGGATCAACCAGTGGCATTGCATGTATGTTCTTTTCACAAATCAGATATGGACCCACTAGAGTCATTGCTTGTGGGTTCTTATACTAAAACCAGCACTCGAGTTATTGCATGTGTGTTCTTTCCACCAACCACATATGGATCCACCAGTGTTCATTGCATGTGTGTTATTTTCACAAACCACATATAGACCCACTAGAGTCATTGCATGTGTGTTCTTTCCACAAACCACATATGGATCCACCAGTGTTCACTTCATGTGTGTTCCTGACATGAACCACATATGGATCCACTCGTGTTCACTGCATGTGTGTTCCTGACATGAACCACATATGGACCCACTAGAGACATTGCATGTGTGTTCTTTTCACAAACCACATATGGATCCACCAGTATTCACTGCATGTGTGTTCTTTCCACAAACCACTTATGGATCCACCAGTGTTCACTGCATGTGTGTTCCTGACATGAACCACATATGGATCCACTAGTGTTCACTGCATGTGTGTTCCTGACATGAACCACATATGGACCCACTAGAGTCATTGCATGTGTGTTCTTTTTACAAACCACATATGGATCTACCAGTGTTCACTTCTTGTGTGTTCTATCCACAAACCACTTATGGATCCACCAGTATTCATTGCATGTGTGTTCTTTTCAACAAACCACATATAGATCAACCAGTGGTTATTGCATATGTGTTCTTTCCACAAACCACATGTGGACCCACTAGAGTCATTGCATGTGTGTTCTTATACTAAAACCAGCACTAGACTCATTGCATGTGTGTTCTTTTCACAAACCACACATGGATTCATCAGTGTCATTGCATGTGTGTTCTTTTCCAGAAACCACATATGGATCAACTAGTGGTCATTGCATGTGTGTTCTTTTCACAAACCACATGTGGACCCACTAGAGTCATTGCATGTGTGTTCTCATACTAAAACCAGCACTAGACTCATTGCATGTGTGTTCTTTCCACAAACCACACATGGATCCACCAGTGTTCATTGCATGTGTGTTCTTTTCCACAAACCACATATGGATCAACCAGTGGTCATTGCATGTGTGTTCTTTTCACAAACCACATGTGGACCCACTAGAGTCATTGCATGTGTGTTCCTGACATGAACCACATATGGACCCACTAGAGTCATTGCATGTGTGTTCTTTCCACAAAGCACACATGGATCAACCAGTGTCATTGCATGTGTGTTCTATCCACAAACCACATATGGATCAACCAATGGCATTGCATGTGTTTTTTCACAAACCACATATGGATCAACTAGTGTTCACTGCATGTGTGTTCTTTCCACAAACCACTTATGGATCCACCAGTGTTCATTGCATGTGTTTTCTTTCCACAAACCACACATGGATCAACCAGTGTCATTGCATGTGTGTTCTATCTACAAACCACATATGGATCAACCAATGGCATTGCATGTGTTTTTTTTTCACAAACCACATATGGATCAACCAGTGTTCACTGCATGTGTGTTCTTTCCACAAACCACTAATGGATCCACCAGTGTTCATTTCATGTGTGTTCTTTCCCACAAACCACATATGGATCCATTAGAGTCATTTCATGTGTGTTCTTTCCACAAACCACACATGGATTAACCAGTGGCATTACATGTGTGTTCTTTCCACAAACGACATATGGATCAACCAGTGGCATTGCATGTATGTTCTTTTCACAAATCAGATATGGACCCACTAGAGTCATTGCTTGTGGGTTCTTATACTAAAACCAGCACTCGAGTTATTGCATGTGTGTTCTTTCCACCAACCACATATGGATCCACCAGTGTTCATTGCATGTGTGTTATTTTCATAAACCACATATAGACCCACTAGAGTCATTGCATGTGTGTTCTTCCACAAACCACATATGGATCCACCAGTGTTCACTTCATGTGTGTTCCTGACATGAACCACATATGGATCCACTCGTGTTCACTGCATGTGTGTTCCTGACATGAACCACATATGGACCCACTAGAGACATTGCATGTGTGTTCTTTTCACAAACCACATATGGATCCACCAGTATTCACTGCATGTGTGTTCTTTCCACAAACCACTTATGGATCCACCAGTGTTCACTGCATGTGTGTTCCTGACATGAACCACATATGGATCCACTAGTGTTCACTGCATGTGTGTTCCTGACATGAACCACATATGGACCCACTAGAGTCATTGCATGTGTGTTCTTTTTACAAACCACATATGGATCTACCAGTGTTCACTTCTTGTGTGTTCTATCCACAAACCACTTATGGATCCACCAGTATTCATTGCATGTGTGTTCTTATCCACAAACCACATATGGATCAACCAGTGGTTATTGCATATGTGTTCTTTCCACAAACCACATGTGGACCCACTAGAGTCATTGCATGTGTGTTCTTATACTAAAACCAGCACTAGACTCATTGCATGTGTGTTCTTTTCACAAACCACACATGGATTCATCAGTGTCATTGCATGTGTGTTCTTTTCCAGAAACCACATATGGATCAACTAGTGGTCATTGCATGTGTGTTCTTTTCACAAACCACATGTGGACCCACTAGAGTCATTGCATGTGTGTTCTCATACTAAAACCAGCACTAGACTCATTGCATGTGTGTTCTTTCCACAAACCACACATGGATCCACCAGTGTTCATTGCATGTGTGTTCTCTTCCACAAACCACATATGGATCAACCAGTGGTCATTGCATGTGTGTTCTTTTCACAAACCACATGTGGACCCACTAGAGTCATTGCATCTGTGATCCTGACATGAACCACATATGGACCCACTAGAGTCATTGCATGTGTGTTCTTTCCACAAACCACACATGGATCAACCAGTGTCATTGCATGTGTGTTCTATCCACAAACCACATATGGATCAACCAATGGCATTGCATGTGTGTTTTTTTCACAAACCACATATGGATCAACCAGTGTTCACTGCATGTGTGTTCTTTCCAAAAACCACTAATGGATCCACCAGTGTTCATTTCATGTGTGTTCTTTCCCACAAACCACATATGGATCCATTAGAGTCATTTCCTGTGTGTTCTTTCCACAAACCACACATGGATTAACCAGTGGCACGTGTTCTTTCTCTAAACCACAAGGATCAACCAGATCAACCAGTGAAGCGTGTGTTGTTCTCTTTTCACAAATCAGATATGGACCCACTAAGTCATTGCTTACTAAAACTTATACTGAGTCATTGCATGTGTGTTCTTTCCACAAACCACATATGGATCCACCAGTGTTCATTGCATGTGTGTTATTTTCACAAACCACATATAGACCCACTAGAGTCATTGCATGTGTGTTCATTCCACAAACCACATATGGATCCACCAGTGTTCATTGCATGTGTGTTATTTTCACAAACCACATATGGATCCACTCGTGTTCACTGCATGTGTGTTCCTGACATGAACCACATATGGACCCACTAGAGACATTGCATGTGTGTTCTTTTCACAAACCACATATGGATCCACCAGTATTCACTGCATGTGTGTTCTTTCCACAAACCACTTATGGATCCACCAGTGTTCACTGCATTTGTGTTCCTGACATGAACCACATATGGATCCACCAGTGTTCACTGCATGTGTGTTCCTGACATGAACCACATATGGACCAACTAGAGTCATTGCATGTGTGTTCTTTTTACAAACCACATATGGATCTACCAGTGTTCACTTCATGTGTGTTCTATCCACAAACCACTTATGGATCCACCAGTATTCATTGCATGTGTGTTCTTTTCCACAAAACACATATGGATCAACCAGTGGTCATTGCATGTGTGTTATTTTCACAAACCTCATGTGGACCCACTAGAGTCATTGCATGTGTGTTCTTATACTAAAACCAGCACTAGACTCATTGCATGTGTGTTCTTTTCACAAACCACACATGGATTCATCAGTGTCATTGCATGTGTGTTCTTTTCCAGAAACCACATATGGATCAACTAGTGGTCATTGCATGTGTGTTCTTTTCACAAACCACATGTGGACCCACTAGAGTCATTGCATGTGTGTTCTCATACTAAAACCAGCACTAGACTCATTGCATGTGTGTTCTTTCCACAAACCACACATGGATCCACCAGTGTTCATTGCATGTGGGTTCTTTTCCACAAACCACTTATGGATCAACCAGTGGTAATTGCATGTGTGTTCTTTTCACAAACCACATGTGGACCACTAGAGTCATTGCATGTGTGTTCTTATACTAAAACCAGCACTAGACTCATTGCATGTGTGTTCTTTTCAAAAACCACACATGGATCCACCAGTATCAATGCATGTGTGTTCTTTCCACAAACCACACATGGATCCACCAGTGTTCATTGCATGTGTGTTCTTTTCCACAAACCACATATGGATAACCCAGTAGTCATTGGATGTGTGTTCTTTTCACAAACCACATGTGGACCCACTAGAGTCATTGCATGTGTGTTCCTGACATGAACCACATATGGACCCACTAGAGTCATTGCATGTGTGTTCTTTCCACAAACCACACATGGATCAACCAGTGTCATTGCATGTGTGTTCTATCCACAAACCACATATGGATCAACCAATGGCATTGCATGTGTGTTCTTTTCACAAACCACATATGGATCAACCAGTGTTCACTGCATGTGTGTTCTTTCCACAAACCACTTATGGATCCACCACTTTTCATTGCATGTGTGTTCTTTTCCATAAACCACATATGGATCCATTAGAGTCATTGCATGTGTGTTCTTTCCACAAACCACACATGGATTAACCAGTGGCATTGCATGTGTGTTCTTTCCACAAACCACATATGGATCAACCAGTGGCATTGCATGTGTGTTCTTTTCAAAAAACACATGTGGACCCACTAGTGTCATTACATGTGTGTTCTCATACTAAAACCAGCACTAGACTCATTGCATGTGTGTTCTTTCCACAAACCACACATGGATCCACCAGTGTTCATTGCATGTGTGTTCTCTTCCACAAACCACATATGGATCAACCAGTGGTCATTGCATGTGTGTTCTTTTCACAAACCACATGTGGACCCACTAGAGTCATTGCATCTGTGATCCTGACATGAACCACATATGGACCCACTAGAGTCATTGCATGTGTGTTCTTTCCACAAACCACACATGGATCAACCAGTGTCATTGCATGTGTGTTCTATCCACAAACCACATATGGATCAACCAATGGCATTGCATGTGTGTTTTTTTCACAAACCACATATGGATCAACCAGTGTTCACTGCATGTGTGTTCTTTCCACAAACCACTAATGGATCCACCAGTGTTCATTTCATGTGTGTTCTTTCCCACAAACCGCATATGGATCCATTAGAGTCATTTCCTGTGTGTTCTTTCCATAAACCACACATGGATTAACCAGTGGCATTGCATGTGTGTTCTTTCCACAAACGACATATGGATCAACCAGTGGCATTGCATGTGTGTTCTTTTCACAAATCAGATATGGACCCACTAGAGTCATTGCTTGTGGGTTCTTATACTAAAACCATCACTCGAGTCATTGCATGTGTGTTCTTTCCACAAACCACATATGGATCCACCAGTGTTCATTGCATGTGTGTTATTTTCACAAACCACATATAGACCCACTAGAGTCATTGCATGTGTGTTCATTCCACAAACCACATATGGATCCACCAGTGTTCACTTCATGTGTGTTCCTGACATGAACCACATATGGATCCACTCGTGTTCACTGCATGTGTGTTCCTGACATGAACCACATATGGACCCACTAGAGACATTGCATGTGTGTTCTTTTCACAAACCACATATGGATCCACCAGTATTCACTGCATGTGTGTTCTTTCCACAAACCACTTATGGATCCACCAGTGTTCACTGCATGTGTGTTCCTGACATGAACCATATATGGATCCACCAGTGTTCACTACATGTGTGTTCCTGACATGAACCACATATGGACCAACTAGAGTCATTGCATGTGTGTTCTTTTTACAAACCACATATGGATCTACCAGTGTTCACTTCATGTGTGTTCTATCCACAAACCACTTATGGATCCACCAGTATTCATTGCATGTGTGTTCTTTTCCACAAACCACATATGGATCAACCAGTGGTCATTGCATGTGTGTTCTTTTCACAAACCACATGTGGACCCACTAGTCATTGCATGTGTGTTCTTATACTAAAACCAGCACTAGACTCATTGCATGTGTGTTCTTTTCACAAACCACACATGGATTCATCAGTGTCATTGCATGTGTGTTCTTTTCCAGAAACCACATATGGATCAACTAGTGGTCATTGCATGTGTGTTCTTTTCACAAACCACATGTGGACCCACTAGAGTCATTGCATGTGTGTTCTCATACTAAAACCAGCACTAGACTCATTGCATGTGTGTTCTTTCCACAAACCACACATGGATCCACCAGTGTTCATTGCATGTGGGTTCTTTTCCACAAACCACTTATGGATCAACCAGTGGTAATTGCATGTGTGTTCTTTTCACAAACCACATGTGGACCACTAGAGTCATTGCATGTGTGTTCTTATACTAAAACCAGCACTAGACTCATTGCATGTGTGTTCTTTTCAAAAACCACACATGGATCCACCAGTATCAATGCATGTGTGTTCTTTCCACAAACCACACATGGATCCACCAGTGTTCAATGCATGTGTGTTCTTTTCCACAAACCACATATGGATAACCCAGTAGTCATTGGATGTGTGTTCTTTTCACAAACCACATGTGGACCCACTAGAGTCATTGCATGTGTGTTCCTGACATGAACCACATATGGACCCACTAGAGTCATTGCATGTGTGTTCTTTCCACAAACCACACATGGATCAACCAGTGTCATTGCATGTGTGTTCTATCCACAAACCACATATGGATCAACCAATGGCATTGCATGTGTGTTCTTTTCACAAACCACATATGGATCAACCAGTGTTCACTGCATGTGTGTTCTTTCCACAAACCACTTATGGATCCACCACTTTTCATTGCATGTGTGTTCTTTTCCATAAACCACATATGGATCCATTAGAGTCATTGCATGTGTGTTCTTTCCACAAACCACACATGGATTAACCAGTGGCATTGCATGTGTGTTCTTTCCACAAACCACATATGGATCAACCAGTGGCATTGCATGTGTGTTCTTTTCAAAAAACACATGTGGACCCACTAGTGTCATTACATGTGTGTTCTCATACTAAAACCAGCACTAGACTCATTGCATGTGTGTTCTTTCCACAAACCACACATGGATCCACCAGTGTTCATTGCATGTGTGTTCTCTTCCACAAACCACATATGGATCAACCAGTGGTCATTGCATGTGTGTTCTTTTCACAAACCACATGTGGACCCACTAGTCATTGCATCTGTGATCCTGACATGAACCACATATGGACCCACTAGAGTCATTGCATGTGTGTTCTTTCCACAAACCACACATGGATCATCCAGTGTCATTGCATGTGTGTTCTATCCACAAACCACATATGGATCAACCAATGGCATTGCATGTGTGTTTTTTTCACAAACCACATATGGATCAACCAGTGTTCACTGCATGTGTGTTCTTTCCACAAACCACTAATGGATCCACCAGTGTTCATTTCATGTGTGTTCTTTCCCACAAACCACATATGGATCCATTAGAGTCATTTCCTGTGTGTTCTTTCCACAAACCACACATGGATTAACCAGTGGCATTGCATGTGTGTTCTTTCCACAAACGACATATGGATCAACCAGTGGCATTGCATGTGTGTTCTTTTCACAAATCAGATATGGACCCACTAGAGTCATTGCTTGTGGGTTCTTATACTAAAACCATCACTCGAGTCATTGCATGTGTGTTCTTTCCACAAACCACATATGGATCCACCAGTGTACATTGCATGTGTGTTATTTTCACAAACCACATATAGACCCACTAGAGTCATTGCATGTGTGTTCATTCCACAAACCACATATGGATCCACCAGTGTTCACTTCATGTGTGTTCCTGACATGAACCACATATGGATCCACTCGTGTTCACTGCATGTGTGTTCCTGACATGAACCACATATGGACCCACTAGAGACATTGCATGTGTGTTCTTTTCACAAACCACATATGGATCCACCAGTATTCACTGCATGTGTGTTCTTTCCACAAACCACTTATGGATCCACCAGTGTTCACTGCATGTGTGTTCCTGACATGAACCACATATGGATCCACCAGTGTTCACTGCATGTGTGTTCCTGACATGAACCACATATGGACCAACTAGAGTCATTGCATGTGTGTTCTTTTTACAAACCACATATGGATCTACCAGTGTTCACTTCATGTGTGTTCTATCCACAAACCACTTATGGATCCACCAGTATTCATTGCATGTGTGTTCTTTTCCACAAACCACATATGGATCAACCAGTGGTTATTGCATGTGTGTTCTTTCCACAAACCACATGTGGACCCACTAGAGTCATTGCATGTGTGTTCTTATACTAAAAGCAGCACTAGACTCATTGCATGTGTGTTCTTTTCACAAAGCACACATGGATCAACCAGTGTCATTGCATGTGTGTTCTATCCACAAACCACATATGGATCAACCAGTGTCATTGCATGTGTGTTCTCATACTAAAACCAGCACTAGACTCATTGCATGTGTGTTCTTTCCACAAACCACACATGGATCCACCAGTGTTCATTGCATGTGTGTTCTCTTCCACAAACCACATATGGATCAACCAGTGGTCATTGCATGTGTGTTCTTTTCACAAACCACATGTGGACCCACTAGAGTCATTGCATCTGTGATCCTGACATGAACCACATATGGACCCACTAGAGTCATTGCATGTGTGTTCTTTCCACAAACCACACATGGATCAACCAGTGTCATTGCATGTGTGTTCTATCCACAAACCACATATGGATCAACCAATGGCATTGCATGTGTGTTTTTTTCACAAACCACATATGGATCAACCAGTGTTCACTGCATGTGTGTTCTTTCCACAAACCACTAATGGATCCACCAGTGTTCATTTCATGTGTGTTCTTTCCCACAAACCGCATATGGATCCATTAGAGTCATTTCCTGTGTGTTCTTTCCATAAACCACACATGGATTAACCAGTGGCATTGCATGTGTGTTCTTTCCACAAACGACATATGGATCAACCAGTGGCATTGCATGTGTGTTCTTTTCACAAATCAGATATGGACCCACTAGAGTCATTGCTTGTGGGTTCTTATACTAAAACCATCACTCGAGTCATTGCATGTGTGTTCTTTCCACAAACCACATATGGATCCACCAGTGTTCATTGCATGTGTGTTATTTTCACAAACCACATATAGACCCACTAGAGTCATTGCATGTGTGTTCATTCCACAAACCACATATGGATCCACCAGTGTTCACTTCATGTGTGTTCCTGACATGAACCACATATGGATCCACTCGTGTTCACTGCATGTGTGTTCCTGACATGAACCACATATGGACCCACTAGAGACATTGCATGTGTGTTCTTTTCACAAACCACATATGGATCCACCAGTATTCACTGCATGTGTGTTCTTTCCACAAACCACTTATGGATCCACCAGTGTTCACTGCATGTGTGTTCCTGACATGAACCATATATGGATCCACCAGTGTTCACTACATGTGTGTTCCTGACATGAACCACATATGGACCAACTAGAGTCATTGCATGTGTGTTCTTTTTACAAACCACATATGGATCTACCAGTGTTCACTTCATGTGTGTTCTATCCACAAACCACTTATGGATCCACCAGTATTCATTGCATGTGTGTTCTTTTCCACAAACCACATATGGATCAACCAGTGGTCATTGCATGTGTGTTCTTTTCACAAACCACATGTGGACCCACTAGTCATTGCATGTGTGTTCTTATACTAAAACCAGCACTAGACTCATTGGATTTGTGTTCTTTTCACAAACCACTCATTGATTCATCATTGTCATTGCATGTGTGTTCTTTTCCAGAAACCACATATGGATCAACTAGTGGTCATTGCATGTGTGTTCTTTTCACAAACCACATGTGGACCCACTAGAGTCATTGCATGTGTGTTCTCATACTAAAACCAGCACTAGACTCATTGCATGTGTGTTCTTTCCACAAACCACACATGGATCCACCAGTGTTCATTGCATGTGGGTTCTTTTCCACAAACCACTTATGGATCAACCAGTGGTAATTGCATGTGTGTTCTTTTCACAAACCACATGTGGACCACTAGAGTCATTGCATGTGTGTTCTTATACTAAAACCAGCACTAGACTCATTGCATGTGTGTTCTTTTCAAAAACCACACATGGATCCACCAGTATCAATGCATGTGTGTTCTTTCCACAAACCACACATGGATCCACCAGTGTTCAATGCATGTGTGTTCTTTTCCACAAACCACATATGGATAACCCAGTAGTCATTGGATGTGTGTTCTTTTCACAAACCACATGTGGACCCACTAGAGTCATTGCATGTGTGTTCACATGAACCACATATGGACCCACTAGAGTCATTGCATGTGTGTTCTTTCCACAAACCACACATGGATCAACCAGTGTCATTGCATGTGTGTTCTATCCACAAACCACATATGGATCAACCAATGGCATTGCATGTGTGTTCTTTTCACAAACCACATATGGATCAACCAGTGTTCACTGCATGTGTGTTCTTTCCACAAACCACTTATGGATCCACCACTTTTCATTGCATGTGTGTTCTTTTCCATAAACCACATATGGATCCATTAGAGTCATTGCATGTGTGTTCTTTCCACAAACCACACATGGATTAACCAGTGGCATTGCATGTGTGTTCTTTCCACAAACCACATATGGATCAACCAGTGGCATTGCATGTGTGTTCTTTTCAAAAAACACATGTGGACCCACTAGTGTCATTACATGTGTGTTCTCATACTAAAACCAGCACTAGACTCATTGCATGTGTGTGTTCTTTCCACAAACCACACATGGATCCACCAGTGTTCATTGCATGTGTGTTCTCTTCCACAAACCACATATGGATCAACCAGTGGTCATTGCATGTGTGTTCTTTTCACAAACCACATGTGGACCCACTAGTCATTGCATCTGTGATCCTGACATGAACCACATATGGACCCACTAGAGTCATTGCATGTGTGTTCTTTCCACAAACCACACATGGATCATCCAGTGTCATTGCATGTGTGTTCTATCCACAAACCACATATGGATCAACCAATGGCATTGCATGTGTGTTTTTTTCACAAACCACATATGGATCAACCAGTGTTCACTGCATGTGTGTTCTTTCCACAAACCACTAATGGATCCACCAGTGTTCATTTCATGTGTGTTCTTTCCCACAAACCACATATGGATCCATTAGAGTCATTTCCTGTGTGTTCTTTCCACAAACACACATGGATTAACCAGTGGCATTGCATGTGTGTTCTTTCCACAAACGACATATGGATCAACCAGTGGCATTGCATGTGTGTTCTTTTCACAAATCAGATATGGACCCACTAGAGTCATTGCTTGTGGGTTCTTATACTAAAACCATCACTCGAGTCATTGCATGTGTGTTCTTTCCACAAACCACATATGGATCCACCAGTGTACATTGCATGTGTGTTATTTTCACAAACCACATATAGACCCACTAGAGTCATTGCATGTGTGTTCATTCCACAAACCACATATGGATCCACCAGTGTTCACTTCATGTGTGTTCCTGACATGAACCACATATGGATCCACTCGTGTTCACTGCATGTGTGTTCCTGACATGAACCACATATGGACCCACTAGAGACATTGCATGTGTGTTCTTTTCACAAACCACATATGGATCCACCAGTATTCACTGCATGTGTGTTCTTTCCACAAACCACTTATGGATCCACCAGTGTTCACTGCATGTGTGTTCCTGACATGAACCACATATGGATCCACCAGTGTTCACTGCATGTGTGTTCCTGACATGAACCACATATGGACCAACTAGAGTCATTGCATGTGTGTTCTTTTTACAAACCACATATGGATCTACCAGTGTTCACTTCATGTGTGTTCTATCCACAAACCACTTATGGATCCACCAGTATTCATTGCATGTGTGTTCTTTTCCACAAACCACATATGGATCAACCAGTGGTTATTGCATGTGTGTTCTTTCCACAAACCACATGTGGACCCACTAGAGTCATTGCATGTGTGTTCTTATACTAAAAGCAGCACTAGACTCATTGCATGTGTGTTCTTTTCACAAACCACACATGGATTCATCAGTGTCATTGCATGTGTGTTCTTTTCCAGAAACCACATATGGATCAACTAGTGGTCATTGCATGTGTGTTCTTTTCACAAACCACATGTGGACCCACTAGAGTCATTGCATGTGTGTTATCATACTAAAACCAGCACTAGACTCTTTGCATGTGTGTTCTTTCCACAAACAGCACATGGATCCACCAGTGTTCATTGCATGTGTGTTCTTTTCCACAAACCACTTATGGATCAACCAGTGGTAATTGCATGTGTGTTCTTTTCACAAACCACATGTGGACCACTAGAGTCATTGCATGTGTGTTCTTATACTAAAACCAGCACTAGATTCATTGCATGTGTGTTCTTTTCAAAAACCACACATGGATCCACCAGTATCATTGCATGTGTATTCTTTCCACAAACCACACATGGATCCACCAGTGTTCATTGCATGTGTGTTCTTTTCCACAAACCACATATGGATCAACCAGTAGTCATTGCATGTGTGTTCTTTTCACAAACCACATGTGGACCCACTAGAGTCATTGCATGTGTGTTCCTGACATGAACCACATATGGACCCACTAGAGTCATTGCATGTGTGTTCTTTCCACAAACCACACATGGATCAACCAGTGTCATTGCATGTGTGTTCTATCCACAAACCACATATGGATCAACCAATGGCATTGCATGTGTGTTCTTTTCACAAACCACATATGGATCAACCAGTGTTCACGGCATGTGTGTTCTTTCCACAAACCACTTATGGATCCACCACTGTTCATTGCATGTGTGTTCTTTTCCATAAACCACATATGGATGAATTAGAGTCATTGCATGTGTGTTCTTTCCACAAACCACACATGGATTAACCAGTGGCATTGCATTGTATTCTTTCCACAAACCACATATGGATCAACCAGTGGCATTGCATGTGTGTTCTTTTCACAAAACACATGTGGACCCACTAGTGTCATTGCATGTGTGTTCTCATACTAAAACCAGCACTAGACTCATTGCATGTGTGTTCTTTCCACAAACCACACATGGATCCACCAGTGTTCATTGCATGTGTGTTCTTTTCCACAAACCACATATGGATCAACCAGTGGTCATTGCATGTGTGTTCTTTTCACAAACCACATGTGGACCCACTAGAGTCATTGCATGTGTGTTCGTGACATGAACCACATATGGACCCACTAGACTCATTGCATGTGTGTTCTTTCCACAAACCACACATGGATCAACCAGTGTTATTGCATGTGTGTTCTATCCACAAACCACATATGGATCAACCAATGGCATTGCATGTGTGTTTTTTCACAAACCACATATGGATCAACCAGTGTTCACTTCATGTGTGTTCTTTCCACAAACCACATATGGATTAACCAGTGGCATTGCATTGTATTCTTTCCACAAACCACATATGGATCGACCAGTGGCATTGCATGTGTGTTCTTTTCACAAAACACATGTGGACCCACTAGTGTCATTGCATGTGTGTTCTCATACTAAAACCAGCACTAGACTCATTGCATGTGTGTTCTTTCCACAAACCACACATGGATCCACCAGTGTTCATTGCATGTGTGTTCTTTCCCACAAACCACATATGGATCCATTAGAGTCATTTCATGTGTGTTCTTTCCACAAACCACACATGGATTAACCAGTGGCATTGCATGTGTGTTCTTTCCACAAACGACATATGGATCAACCGGTGGCATTGCATGTGTGTTCTTTTCACAAATCAGATATGGACCCACTAGAGTCATTGCTTGTGTGTTCTTATACTAAAACCAGCACTAGAGTCATTGCATGTGTGTTCTTTCCACAAACCACATATGGATCCACCGGTGTTCATTGCATGTGTGCTATTTTCACAAACCACATATAGACCCACTAGTCATTGCATGTGTGTTCTTTGCACAAACCACATATGGATCCACCAGTGTTCACTGCATGTGTGTTCCTGACATGAACCACATATGGATCCACTAGTGTTCACTGCATGTATGTTCCTGACATGAACCACATATGGACCCACTAGAGACATTGCATGTCTGTTCTTTTCACAAACCACATATGGATCCACCAGTATTCACTGCATGTGTGTTCTTTCCACAAACCACTTATGGATCCACCAGTGTTCACTTCATGTGTGTTCCTGACATGAACCACATATGGATCCACCAGTGTTCACTGCATGTGTGTTCCTGACATGAACCACATATGGACCCACTAGAGTCATTGCATGTGTGTTTTTTCACAAACCACATATGGATCAACCAGTAGTCATTACATGTGTGTTCTTTTCACAAACCACATGTGGACCCACTAGAGTCATTGCATGTGTGTTCCTGACATGAACCACATATGGACCCACTAGTGTCATTGCATGTGTGTTCTTGCTGCAAGGAATCAAGCAAGGAAAGAAGTGTTGTTCAAGCCTGGAGATATGGTTTGGGTGCATCTACGCAAGGATAGGTTCCCACTACTTCGAAAGTCAAAATTGAAGCCACGTGGTGCTGGTCCTTACAAGGTGTTAGCCAAGATTAATGATAACGCCTACTCGGTTGATATACCTATTGAGGAGGTTGGTGGAGTTAGCAATAGCTTCAACGTTGCTGATTTGTCACCATATGGTGGAGAAGACCTTGGAGCGTCGAGGTCGACGCCTTTTGAAGGGGGGGGGAGATGATGAGGACATCCCTACAATTACACCTACCCCAATGACTACTGAAGATGCTACAACTGTTGCAAGAAAGGATCAGTCCAATGAGATTAGAATTGGACCTATTACAAGAGCTCGTGCTAAGCTACTGCAACAATAGATGAATTTACTCCTAAACGAATCTGGTACTTTGATTGATGAGAACTCTATACTTCCTAAGTCTATGCATTTATGTATGATCAAGTTCGTTGGAGAAACAAGCATGGCGCGAGGAGGAGAAGGGCTAGAAGAGAAGCCCAACATGATGATCGCCCAAGGATGCGCGAGGGAGGAGCGGGAGGAAGGCGCAAGAGAAGATCATCAAGACGAAGGCAAAAAGATCTGCCATGACTGGAGTGTCCGGCCAGATCCACCCAGACTATCCGGCCTGGTCGAGAGGCAAACTGGCGTGGACATTCAGTATGCCAGTTCGGATACTACCCGGACACCACCCAGAAACTTAGAGTTTCCGGCCAGACCGGACTGTCTGGCACACTTCACCCGGAGTGTCCGGCTTGACCGGACTGTCCGGCCGATTTCGACCGGAGTGTCCGCCCGCCGACCGAATCTGGTCCGAGTCGGTTTGTATCAGTTTGAGTCGTTTGCATTTAGTTTCGGTTTCTGGTCCCTCCAGCCGCCCTTATAAGCTATGGGACGACCTCTAGTTAGGGTTTAGACCACGTTAAAATATTTTGGAGTTGTTTCTTTCATAGAACCTCTGGAATTACCCTGTGTTCGAATCTACCAACTATAATTGAGTGTGATCTGTTGTTCCATTGGGAATTAGTAGATTGCATACTACCGTTCATGGTCACGGCTGCGTGCGCAAGAGTGTGGTGTTGTGAATATCCTACAAGGTTAAAGATCTGTTGCGCTGACATCAGGGATCGAGCGGGAGAGATCATAGCTACGCACTAGTTATCTGTCATCCACCATCATCATCGCCATCCGCTTACTGAGAAGATCGGGACACCCGATATCATGTGTGTTCTTTCCACAAACCACATATGAATCCACCAGTGTTCACTGCATGTGTGTTCTTTCCACAAACCACTTATGGATCCACCAGAGTTCACTGCATGTGTGTTCCTGACATGAACCACATATGGATCCACCAGTGTTCACTGCATGTGTGTTCCTGACATGAACCACATATGCACCCACTAGAGTCAGTGCATGTGTGTTCTTTTCACAAACCACATATGGATCCACTAGTGTTCACTGCATGTGTGTTCTATCCACAAACCACTTATGGATCCACCAGTGTTCATTGCGTGTGTGTTCTTTTCCACAAACCACTTATGGATCAACCAGTGGTCATTGCATGTGTGTTCTTTTCACAAACCACATGTGGACCCACTAGAGTCATTGCATGTGTGGTCTTATACTAAACCAGCACTAGAAACATTGCATTTGTGGTCTTATACTAAAACCAGCACTAGAATCATTGCATGTGTGTTCTTTTCACAAACCACACATGGATCCACCAGTGTCATTGCATGTGTGTTCCATTCCACAAAACACATATGGATCAACCAGTGGTCATTGCATGTGTGTTATTTTCACAAACCACATGTGGACCCACTAGAGTCATTTCATGTGTGTTCTTGACATGAACCACATATAGACCCACTAGAGTCATTGCATGTGTGTTCTTTCCACAAACCACACATGGATCAACCAGTGTCATTGCATTTGTGTTCTATCCACAAACCACATATGGATCATCCAACGGCATTGCATGTGTGTTCTTTTCACAAACCACATATGGATCAACCAGTGTTCACTGCATTTGTGTTCTTTCCACAAACCACATATGGACCCACCAGTGTTCACTACATGTGTGTTCTTTCCACAAACGACTTATGGAGCCACCAGTGTTCATTGCATGTGTGTTCTTTTCCAGAAACCACTTATGGATCAACCAGTGGTCATTGCATGTGGGTTCTTTTCACAAACCACATGTGGACCCACTAGAGTCATTGCATGTGTGTTCTTATACTAAAACTAGCACTAGACTTATTGCATGTGTGTTCTTTTCACAAACCACACATGGATCCACCAGTGTCATTGCATGTGTGTTCTTTTCCACAAACCACATATGGATCAACCAGTGGTCATTGCATGTGTGTTCTTCTCACAAAACACATGTGGACCCACTAGAGTCATTGCATGTGTGTTCCTGACATGAACCACATATGGACCCACTAGAGTCATTGCATGTGTGTTCTTTCCACAAACCACACATGGATCAACTAGTGTCATTGCATGTGTGTTCTATCCACAAACCACATATGGATCAACTAATGGCATTGCATGTGTGTTCTTTTCACAAACCAAATATGGATCCACCAGTGTCCAGTGAATGTGTATTCTTTCCACAAACCACTTATGTATCCACCAGTGTTCACTGCATGTGTGTTCATTCCACAAACCACTTATGGATCCACCAGTGTTCATTGCATGTGTGTTCTTTTCCACAAACCACACTTGGATTAACCAATGGTCATTGCATGTGTGTTCTTTTCACAAACCACATGTTGACCCACTAGAGTCATTGCATGTGTGTTCTTATACTAAAACCAGCACTAGACTCATTGCATGTGTGTTCTTTTCACAAACCACACATGGATCCACCAGTGTCATTGCATGCGTGTTCTTTCCACAAACCACACATGGATCAACCAGTGGTCATTGCATGTGTGTTCTTTTCCACAAACCACATATGGATCCATTAGAGTCATTGCATGTGTGTTATTTGCACAAACCACACATGGATCAACCAATGTCATTGCATGTGTGTTCTTTCCACAAACCACACATGGATCAACCAGTGTTCACTCCGTGTGTGTTCTTTTCACAAACCACATGTGGACCCACTAGAGTCATTGCATGTGTATTCTTATACTAAAACCATCACTAAACTCATTGCATGTGTGTTCTTTCTACAAACCACACATGTATTAAACAGTGGCATTGCATGTGTGTTATTTCCACAAACCACATATGGATCAACCAGTGGCATTGCATGTGTGTTCTTTTCACAAATCACATATGGACCCACTAGAGTCATTGCTTGTGCGTTCTTATACTAAAACCAGCACTAGACTCATTCAATGTGTGTTTTTTCCACAAACCACACATGGATTAACTAGTGGCATTGCATGTGTGTTCTTTCCACAAACCACATATGGATCAACCAGTGGCATTGCATGTGTGTTCTTTTCACAAATCACATATAGGCCCACTAGAGTCATTGCTTGTGTGTTCTTATACTAAAACCAACACTAGAGTCATTGCATGTGTGTTCTTTCCACAAACGACATATGGATCCACCAGTGTTCACTACATGTGCGTTCTTTCCACAAACCACTTATGGATCCACCAGTGTTCACTGCATGTGTGTTCCTGACATGAACCACATATGGATCCACCAGTGTTCACTGCATGTGTGTTCCTGACATGAACCACATATGGACCCACTCGAGTCATTGCATGTGTTTCCTTTTCACAAACCACATATGGATCCACCAGTGTTCACTGCATGTGTGTTCTTTCCACAAACCACTTATGGATCCACCAGTGTTCATTGCATGTGTGTTCTTTTCCACAAACCACTTATGGATCAACTAGTGGTCATTGCATGTGTGTTCTTTTCACAAACCACATGTGGACCAACTAGAGTCATTGCATGTGTGTTCTTATACTAAAACTATCACTAGACTCATTGCATGTGTGTTCTTTTCACAAACCACACATGGATCCACCAGTGTCATTACATGTGTGTTCTTTTCCACAAACCACATATGGATCAACCAGTGGTCATTCCATGTGTGTTCTTTTCACAAACCACATGTGGACCCACTAGAGTCATTACATGTGTGTTCCTAACATGAACCACATATGGACCCACTAGAGTCATTGCATGTGTGTTCTTTCCACAAACCACACATGGATCAACCAGTATCATTGCATGTGTGTTCTATCCACAAACCACATATGGATCAACCAATAGCATTGCATGTGTGTTCTTTTCACAATCCACATATGGATCAACCAGTGTTCACTACATGTGTGTTCTTTCCACAAACCACTTATGGATCCACCAGTGTTCACTACATGTGTGTTCTTTACCACAAACCACATATGGATCCATTAGAGTCATTGCATGTGTGTTCTTTCTACAAACCACACATGGATCAACCAATGGCATTGCATGTGTGTTCTTTCCACAAACCACACACGGATCAACCAGTGTTCAATGCATGTGTGTTCTTTTGACAAACCACATGTGGACCCACTAGAGTCATTGCTTGTGTGTTCTTATACTAAAACCAGCACTAGAGTCACTGCATGTGTGTTCTTTTCCACAAACCACACATGGATCAACCAGTGTCTTTGCATGTGTGTTCTTTCTAGAAACCACTTACGGATCCACCAGTGTTTATTGCATGTGTGTTCTTTTCCACAAACAACATATGGATCAACCAGTGGTCATTGCATGTTTGTTCTTTTCTCAAACCACATGTGGACCCACTAGAGTCATTGCATGTGTGTTCTATTCACAAACCACACATGGATCAACTGGTGTCATTGCACGTGTGTTCTTTCCACAAACCACATATGGATCAACCAGTGTCATTGCATGTGTGTTCTTTCCACAAACCACTTATGGATCCACCAGTGTTCATTGCATGTGTGTTCTTTTGTACAAACCACATATGGATCAACTAGTGGTCATTGCATGTGTGTTTTAGGAGAGCCCTAACCTTAGCCCCCCAAAGGATCCACCGTTAGACCGAGTCTTCTAGAAGGCACGCCATAACACAGCTGTTCTGCTTGACGATTGTTACATACGTTCGATTGGGGCGCTTGGACGATTGGGATGGTCTTCATGAGAGCGATCCTCGAGTAGGCTGTTCCGCGGCATGATTGGCCATGCTTGCTCTGGACAAACTGGCATGTTGTGAGTGTCACGACTCACGAGTTCGGTGGGTCATATCCCAGTGTCACGTCCACGTTACTTCTCTTCCTCCCTGTACTTCTCTTTCTTCCCCTCGAAGCCACTTTCCCCACTTCACTTCCATCCTGCCGTAGCCGCAAGCCGACGACATCCGCCAATTCTCAGGTCGCTACCTTCATGCTAAGAAATCATTTTACAAGCTTTTGAACTTAACCTACATATTCCTGCTATTCGCCAATCTAACTGCTAATCTTTTTTCTGATTTCTCGACGAACTTCAGATGTGGCAGATGCTGCAGCCCAAGAATCTGGAGATCCTCGCGTGCAAATTCGCAGCGACGTTCCCGCTCGTGTGCTCCCACCCAGGATGCTTTCGCCATTACTCCTACCACGAGCTCCCGCTCCACGAGCTCGCGTGCCGCGCGGCGCGGCTCTGCGCACCGGGCTACAACTACACCAGCCCGCCGGCAGAGCTCGTCGTCCACCTTGCAGAGGGGCACTTGATCGAAGTGATTAGGATCTCGTACGGGCAAGCCCAACTTCTCCAAGAGCAGGTGTCCTTCACTGACTCGGGACGCCACCGGCTAATTTTCCAGGGGGGGACGGCTCTGTTTTCGTCCTGACCATCACCGCCGGTGTACCGGGAACCAGAGCCGGGTCGTTTGCGTTAGGTCGGTCTCGTGCGCCTGGCCCATATACACGGTGCGCATGTGGGCGAACTCCCAGCCGCCGTCGTCAGATAGCATTCTTGTGCTAGCCGTGTCGAGCCGGCCTTGCGGGAGGTGGAGTATGTGGACCTAAGGTCGATCCTATGCATGCCATCTCAGTACCTTGTTGGTGCTGGACCGAACAGGCACATGCATTTCTACATTTGTATCGAGAAGACCGACAGGGAAATGTAGTACTTGTGCTGTCGTTACTATTAGACTTAAGCGATGCTTCTCAGGTGCCTAGAGCATACGTGTTGTGCGAATGTACCCCAGTTGTAGTTTTCAGTACTCCTTAATAATTCGACGAGTTATTATATTGGTCCAATCAGCTTGATGTTTGTCACGTTGCAAAGTCCGCATGCTTTGGACAGACCTGCAATACCGTGTGCTCCCGCTCCCGCATGTCAGTGTCACGTGTTCCGAGGGCCCACCTGCCAGTGTCACACCCCCCCTCCTCTTCCTTTCCCTCAAAGCCACTGTCCCAACTTCTCTTCCATCCCGCCACTCCCGTCCGATGGTTGTAATCTGATTTTCGTTGGATTGTTTACAAGTAATCTACGTTGATAATGCAACATGCAAATGGCACACACACAATTTCTAAAGTGGAAGCACTCACACGCTGCTATTGCACATATTTCTCAATATAGCTCGACAAACCCATTACAATAATTGTACTCACATTGAACACAATCGAAATTGCAACCATCCTAAACAACATCTAAACCCACATCACACCGCTGTCGTCGGAGTCCAGCTCGATTGGTGACACCGCCATGCCCTTCCCAGCGCATCCACTCCCGCCCGTGGCTTGCCCTTCGCCAAGGAGGTAAACATGGCGTTCTGCACAGCTTCGTCCCCGTCGTCCTCCACATCGGAATCGACAATGACGAAGGTGGCGGGTTGTCGTGGACCGAGCGCCGTCGCGCCTGGCGGCTCCTGCTCGAGCTCGACGCCGCATCAGTCCTTCTACAGGTAAGATTTATTGCTGATCACTTTTATTGGCCCAAGATGATGCGTGATGTGTACAGATTTGTGAGCCGATGTATTACATGCCACAAGTCGAAATCTAAGCTGAAGCCTCATGGTTTGTATACACCTCTCTCTCCACCGACTACTCCATGGGAAGACATTAGTATGGATTTTGTGCTAGGTCTACCTAAAACTCAGAGAGGTCATGATTCTATATTTGTGGTAGTGGATAGGTTCTCTAAGATGGCTCATTTTATTGCCTGCCACAAAAGCGACGATGCGTCGCATGTTGCTAACCTATTTTTCAGGGACATCGTGAGATTACATGGAGTACCAAAGACGATTGTTTCTGACCGTGATGTGAAGTTCATGAGCTACTTTTGGAAGACCTTATGGGGCAAGCTAGGAACGAAGTTGCTGTTCAGTACTACATGTCATCCCCAAACAGATGGTCAAACGGAGGTGGTGAATCGAACATTGTCACAGCTACTAAGGACCATGATTAAAAAGAATCTGCGGGAGTGGGAAGAGTGTTTGCCACATGTTGAGTTTTCTTACAACAGGGCAGTGCATTCAACTACTCAGCTTTGTCCTTTTGAGGTGGTGTATGGTTGCAAGCCATTGACGCCACTTGATATGTTGCCTCTTCCATTACATGAGAGAGTTGATATGGAGGCATCAAAACGTGCTGATTATGTGAAGAAAATACATGAGAAGACTCGAGAGGCTATTGAGAAGAAAGGCAAGAACATTGCTGCTGCAAGGAATCAAGCAAGGAAAGAAGTGTTGTTCGAGCCTGGAGATATGGTTTGGGTGCATCTACGCAAGGATAGGTTCCCACTACTTCGAAAGTCAAAATTGAAGCCACGTGGTGCTGGTCCTTACAAGGTGTTAGCCAAGATTAATGATAATGCCTACTCGATTGATATACCTATTGAGGAGTTTGGTGGAGTTAGCAATAGCTTCAACGTTGCTGATTTGTCACCATATGCTGGAGAAGACCTTGGAGCGTCGAGGTCGACGCCTTTTCAAGGGGGGGAGATGATGAGGACATCCCTACAATTACACTTACCCTAATGACTACTGAAGATGCTACAATTGTTGCAAGAAAGGATCAGTCCAATGAGATTAGAATTGGACCTATTACAAGAGCACGTGCTAAGCTACTGGAACAACAGGTGAATTTACTCCTAAACGAATCTGGTACTTTGATTGATGAGAGCTTTATACTGCCTAAGTCTACGCATTTATGTATGATCAGGTTCGTTGGAGAAACAAACATGGCACGAGGAGGAGAAGGGCTACAAGAGAAGCCCAACATGATGATCGCCCAAGGATGCGCGAGGGAGGAGAGGGAGGAAGGCGCAAGAGAAGATCATCAAGACGAAGGCAAAAAGATCTGCCACGACCGGAGTGTCCGGCCAGATCCACCCGGACTGTCCAGCTGGGTCGCAAACTGGCGTGGACATTCAGTATGCTAGTTCGGACACTACACGGACACCACCCGGAAAATTCAAAGTTTCCGGCTAGACCGGACTGTCCGGCACACTTCACCCGGAGTGTCCCGCCTGACTGGACTGTCCGGCCCACTTCGACCGGAGTGTCCGCCCGCCAACCGAATCTGGTCCGAGTCAGTTTGTATCAGTTTGAGTCGTTAGCGTTTAGTTTCGGTTTCTGGCCGCCCCAGCCGCCCTTATAAGCTATGGGACGACTCCTAGTTGGGGTTTAGACCACGTTAAAATATTTTGGAGTTGTTTCTTTCATAGAACCTCTGGAATTACCCTGTGTTCCAATCTACCAACTATAATTGAGTGTGATCTGTTGTTCCATTGGGAATTAGTAGATTGCATACTACCGTTCGTGGTCACGACTGCGTGCACAAGAGCGTGGTGTTGTGAATATCCTACAAGGTTCGAGAGCTGTTGCATTGGCATCAGGGATCGAGCGGGAGAGTTCATAGCTACAGGCTAGTTATCTATCATCCACCATTATCATTGCCATCCGCTTACTGAGAAGATCGGGCCACCCCATATCACGGGTCCTGCATGTTTTGGACCTCGGATCATGAAAGAACCACCTGTGCCGAATTTTCAGTTAGCTAGGGGGACAAAGACATACGATGGTAGCACCAAGCCACAAGATTGGTTGTTTGACAATGCCAGAGTTGTGCACATCGCGCAGGGCAATCTCAGACGGGTGGTGGGGTATGTAGCTCAGATGCTAGAGGGACCAACAAGGGTCTGGCTGAATAATCTGCCAACAGGAAGTACAACTATTGGTTGGATTTTGAGGAAATGTTCATCAGTAACTTCACTAGCACATACAAGAGGCAGAATAGGCCACAACACTTGGCAATGTGTAAGCAAAGGCCTAATGAGACTGATTGAGATTTTTTGACTCGATGGTGTATGTTGCACAACTCATGTGAAGGGGTGATCGAGTCACAGACAATTTCTTCGTTTGCATAAGGGTGTCGAAATGGAAGTGTGCAGTGGAAAAGGCTACAAATGGATATGCCAACTATGTTGGCCAAGAAAATCAAGATCACAGATTCATATGCATTGGGATATCCTACCCAACCCACACTTATGTCGGTTGAGACGAATGAGGGGTACTACTCTAGGGACGGAAGTTGGGTCATCCCGGCGGAATGATTTCTGGAGAAAAAGAAGAAATGAGAGGTGGGACTATCGATATGGGTCGAACCATGTTGCTATGGTGAACCAAGATCAGCCAGGAGCTAGGAGTATTTAGCAACAAAAAAATAGTGGCCAACAATGGGCACAGAAAAGTGATGGCAAGAAAACATGGACCAATGAGCAGAAGAAGCAGTGGCAAGAGAGGCCGAATAACACGTATGAGTCCATGCTGGATCAACCGTGCAAGTTCCATACTCCCAATCCGAGTAAGTCAGCAAATCACATGACTCGGTAGTGCGTGTGGATGCAGCGTGCTCTGGGGGACATGGGTCCACCTCAGCGACCTCACCTGCCACAACTCATAGGGGGAAATGCACAACAGTTAGTCCTACCTCCGCCACTGCCGAGGTATGAGAACCAGGAGAGAAGAGTGAAGTGAATCAAGTGAATAACCAGAACCAAGGGGACTATAGAAACTCCGGCAATGATGGCAGGAATGAGTATAGGGAGAACCACCAGAGCTATTATGTGTTTACCACCGAGGAAAATGACAGCCAAAGTGAGAAAAGGTGACACATCAAGGTCAATGCAGTTATGCCAGCGGTGTCGAAGTTTATGTATTGGTCAGATCAGGATATCACCTGGAGCATAAAGGATCATCCCAAGCTAATGCTGAGTCCTGGATCATATGCTCTATTGCTTGACCCGACATTTTATCAGGCCGAACATAAATGTGAAGTTCTCGAAGGTACTGATTAATAATGGCAGCAGTATCAACATACTATACAAATACACAATGCACAAGTTGGCTATCTCGGAAAACATGCTCCAGTCGACTAAGAACACCTTTCATGGCATTGTGCTAGGGTTGTCCTATGATCGAATTGGCAAAGTACGGATAGATGTTTTATTCAACACAAGAGATAAATGCAGGAGTGAAAACTTGTTGTTTGAGGTTGTGGATCTGGACAAGTTCTACCATGCACTGCTAGGAAGACTAGCAAATCCGAAGTTCATGGCCAGTGACCATATCAGCTATCTAAAGATGACGATGTTAGGGCCCAATGGGGCCATCACCATTATAGGGTACTTTAGGAGCTCAATGGAGTGTGCCTCGCCTGGATCAAATCTGGCTGAGTCATTGGTGAGAGCACAGGAAAAAGAAGAGGATTCAAGAAGCTATGGTACTAGCTCAATCGGCCTAGGTGAATATGCCGGTGGTGAGTAACCCACATCGGAGGGTATCATTCCAACCGACTAAGGACTTTCCAATTAACGATCAATTCCTAGAGCGCACTATCACTATTGGTGCGGGCCTGAATGACAAATAGGAAAGCGAGCTCATCAGCTTCCTCCGTGATAATGGGGAAATTTTTGCTTGGTCCACACAGGACCTGCAAGGTGTGCCAAGGGAGCTGGCTAAGCACTCTTTGCATGTCAGGCCTGATGCAAGGCTATTGAAGCAACCTCTCCGCCGCTTCGTCGAGGATAGGAGAAAGATCATAGGGTATTAGATAGCTCGGATCCTTACAGCCAGGTTTATCATGCAAGTACTTCATCCAGATTGGTTGTCTAATCCGGTGCTGGTGGAAAAGAAAAAGGATGATCCGAACATGGTTGTAGTATGGCGCATGTGCATTGACTACACCAACTTGAACAAGGCATGTCCAAAGGATCCATTTCCTTTGCCGAGGATAGATCAAGTCATTGACTCGATAGCAGGTTGTGAGCTCTTATCATTTGTAGATGCATATTCTAGTTTCCACCAGATACCATTAAACCCGGCTGATCAAATAAAACTGCCTTTATTACCCCGTATGTGGCTTATTGCGATCAAAGGTGCATGCAGGGGCAATGTATCAAAGGTGCATGCAAAAATGCTTGCACGATCAAATTGGCAAAAATGTCCAAGTGTATGTTGATGATGTGGTGATAAAAACCAAGGAGAGTCATACTCTCCTAGATGATATCTGGCAAACATTTGCGAACTTGAGAAGATTCTAAATGAAACTTAACCCGGAAAAATGCACCTTTGGTGTCCTGGCCAGAAAATTACTCGGTTTCCCCATGTCCAGCCGAGGTATCGAAGCTAATCCAAGTAAGATCAGAGCTATTGAGCGCATGGAAATGTCGAAGTGTCTCAACGATGTCCATAAATCCACTAGTTGCCTGGCATCGCTGAGTCGCTTCGTTAGTCAGCTGGGAGAAAAGGCATTGCCTCTATACCAGTTAATGAAAAAGTGGGACATGTTCATCTGGACACCGCAGGCAAATGATGCTTTTCATGAGTTAAAAAAGATGCTAACATCTGCACCTGTGTTAGCTTCACCATTATCCAAAAAGCCGATGTTGCTCTATATAGCAGCGACCAACCGAGTCGTAAGTGTTGTGGTAGTGGTGGAGCGTGACGAGGAGGGTAAGTCGGTGCAGAGGCCATTTTATTACCTAAGTGAAGTACTTTCTTCTTCAAAGCAAAACTACCCACATTATCAAAATATGGCATATGGCGTCTATATGGCGGCCAAAAAGCTTAAGAATTACTTTGAAGAACACCCTATAAAGGTGATATGTGAAGCACCAATATCTGACATAATGGGTATAGAGACACAAGTGGCCGAATCGCCAAATGGGCAATTGAGTTAGCCCCATATGCTCCACAGTATGATAGAAGAGATGCAATAAATCTCAGACGTTGGCCGACTTTTTTGTTTAATGGGCTGAAATGCAATATGAGCCGCCCTTACCTGACTCGAATTACTAGAGAATGCATTTTGACGGGTCAAAAATGAAAGATGTGTGAGCTGCCAGGGTAGTCCTAACCTCGCCCAAAAAGGATCAGTTGAGATATGTGCTACAGATTCATTTTAGAGCACCAAACAATGTGGCTGAATATGAAGCACTTGTGCATGGATTGAAGGTAGCAAAGGAGATTGGAATACATGGGATCCAATGCTTTGGTGATTCGGATTTGGTGGTGCTGTAAGTTTCTAGTCATTGGGATGCCTTGGACGCAAACATGGCTTTGTATAGATTTCATGTTCAAAAAATCTGTGGGTATTTCAAAGGATGTGAGTTCCATCATGTACCCCGGGCCGAAAATGATGCAGCCGATGTGTTATCAAAATTTGGTTCATCTGGCAGGCTATTCCGCCAGGCATAGATCTTGAGCACCTCAGAAAACCATCTATCAATCCATCGCCAGAATCCGAGTCGATTCATATCCCGACCAATCCAGGGTCCGAGGTTACCCCAATGGACATTGAATGGGGGATCAATTCGAGTAACCAGGGGACTGCATCAGCAAACCCGAGGTGACATGGGTATGATTACTCAGATGCTCACTATTTGCTACCCTACATTGGGTAAAAGGCCTACAACCCATAAAGATTCCAGATAACGGCCCAAGGAAGCAACCGACAGAGACTATTTATTGAATTAGGAAAGAAACTATGAACCAACATTATGTTGGTATTGTAATAGTGCGTGTATGAAACCTATCTGCATATGGCTTTGAGACCCGGCTTATTATATATAGGGCGGGAGAAGCCTAAGCGAGGGTACCGAAATCTAGAGGACAACTTGTAATAGTGTGTTTTCCCAATATTCAGGTGACTCTATTTTTCATTGTTTCCTGACATCCAATGAAATCCCCAACATTCTCTTTTTCGTGAAACCCTAAGTCCATCACCATGGGCATTGCCGAGGTTACCCCTTGTCAATTGCTCCCGTCTGTGGGGAACATGAAGGTTAACTCCTGCTCGTCCTCGAGTAGGTAATTGATAAAAAGAAAGAATAATTTTTGAGGTGACATGCACCATCATAAACTTGATCAAAGTATTTGTAAAACATTGATAGCTGGGATCATAGTACTTCCATCATAACATGAAAGACAAAGTTCTAACAATAAGACAAAGCCACTGTGCTGCAACATGAAAAGGCACAAACAAAAGATTCATGAATAACAATGCTTTGCAAGACGTTTGTTTGTTTCACATAAAGAAAACATAGCATAGTAGCATTCAACTTGTCCCTCATAGAGTATCAAACATAAATGCATAGGACACCTTCAAAGTTCATAAGAGTGACTAGATACAAATAGTTTAAGAACAAGCAATATCAAAATTATGCATCAATCAACAAGTATTGGGATAATGCACATAGAACTAAGAATGACCACTATGCTCTCAAAGTAGGTGCATAAAGATAGAAGGTGGAGACTCAACATAAAAGTAAAAGAAAGGCCTTCATAGAAGGAAGTAGCGATTCAAGTTTCATAAAGAGCTTCCAAAAATTATGGTACTTATTATCTTTCAGCTCTCATTGCCCCTACCATAAGCATCTTTAGGTGATTAATGTTAAAGTGACACAACTAAGAGGATATGCTTGACAAGTTATAAGCTGAAACCTCATGCCCCTTACTTATGAAGACCGAACCTCATGCTACTCAACTTCAGTCACAAGTAAGCTCTTGTCATTGTAAGTACATATGTATCATAGAGAACCGCCAACGGGGTACCCCTTGTACATGATACATGAGCTATCCCATAATCAAAATGACAAGGCAAGCAGACAATGAGCATCTCAGTGATCTTTTTATTTGCTATTTGCATAGGTTTTTATTGAGGATGCTTCATGGAGTGATCATTATGGTTATGCTACAAGTTTCCACCATGATTAGGCATGGCTTAGGCTAGCGGCCCAGGCGTTTCCCTAACACAAATACAAACTCCATGATCTTACAAGTTCCCCTTTTATTTCACACCGCCGGGATCCATAAGCAAAAGAACATGATATCAATGGGGTACAAAATACAAGTGCAATGTTGAAAGAGTTCCCCATGATACATGGTTCTGCTAACTTCAACTTATAAAGCGCAAGCATATACGCAACAAAGATGGATGCAATGGTTCAAGTTTATTAAATGCGAAAAAGTAAAGTGTGCCATCAAGTTCGTGAGAGCTTTAATCACTAATTTTCAAATATAAAGTTTAATTCGGAAGGTAGATAAAAACATGAATATACTTGGAATAGCATATGCTAATAGGTAGGTATGGTGGACTCTTTGGAATAACTTGGTTTTAGGATTTGGATTCATGAGTGGAACTCATACTTGGTTACGGAGGCTAGCAAAAGACTAGGAGCGACCAACTAAGAGAGCAATAATGGCCATAATCATGCAGAGCGACAAAACATCATTAATCAAATCATAAAGTGATACTATAAGTTGAAAATAGAGGATCATAAAGGCTTATGGTGACTTGGGATAGTCATAACATAGTGTGAGCATGTGTCAAGTCAACCCAAATAAAGCATCAAAGGAGAATACCACAATACTATGCTTTAATATGCTAAAACAACGCATGATTCTTCCAAGGAACATTAAGCAATCTCAATACTTACAAGGCATGGGGTGACACGCGTGGCATCCCCAAGCTTGAGCTTTAGTCCATTCTTTATCTCATTACTCATTCCTTCCATACACCTGAAATTTTTCCTTCATACAAAACTTCACACAATCTTTATTAGCAACATTAGTGCACTCAAGATAATAAGTCTTTAGGTTCAGTTCCCACACCAATAAAACTTCCATTAAAATAAAAGCTACTGTAGCACTTCCCTCAAAAAGCTCAATTCCCCAAAAGAACTCAAAAAGGAACCAACAAGAAGCAAATGCAAATAATGGCAGAAATCTGTCAAAATAGACCAGCAGGTAAAAACCAATTTTATCAAAGACCTTCTGTTGCTCAAATCAAAAAGTGTTGAACTAACGAAAGTTAGATAACAACCTAGGGCAGAAGCACAAAAATTCATGCCTCAAAACGACGTACAGAGAGTTTACACAAATTTTTACCGTGAAGCACAGAAATCTGTTTCGGGACAGCAACTTTCCCAATCATTACTTTTCTCTCATTAGAGGTTACTCTTGGCACAAAAAGCAAATAAAAAGGATAAGAAGAGGTTATTACTGAAGTAATAACTTCCAAGACTCATCTAAAACTTTTGGGTTATCTCCCAATAAGTACTTCTCTTTAACGCCTTTACGTTAGGCATAAGAAGCAAGAAAAAGAATCAAGTGTTCTCAAATGAAAAAGCATTAAAATCAAATTTTCTTGCCCTTACCTCTCTTACTTTTATTCTTAACCTTGGGGAACATATGATTGTTTTCTGAAGAAGAAATATGCATGGTTACCTTTTCCACATCTATTCTTGCTCCAAGGAGTTTCAATAGGGATCTTCCAAGTGTAATTTGTCCTTTCCCTACACATTCAATAACAAGATAATCAGTAGAAACCATTTTCCCTAGGATCTTTGTAAACACTCCTTCAGCTATTCTAATTGGTGATATCGTGGCATTATTAGCAAGAAATATTTCTTCTCCTCCCTCAGAAAGTCCCCAAAGATTCAAAGATTCATAGATATCTTTAGGCATAAGACAGAATTCAGACATGATATCACAGCGAGCATGAAAATTTTCATTATTAATAGCAATCTTTACTGTGGGAAGGCATTTTTAGGGTTCGGAATTTATTGGAACATAGTCATGATGCTCTCGAAGTGTATTATAGCAATCTTTCAAACTAACAGTGTTGGTCTCAAGAGTATTCAATCTAGCAAATATGTTTATGAAGGAAGAATCAGATTTGCTAGGCAAGTTGTAAGTAAAGACCAACTTCTTTATGGCATTAACAGCATCATCCTCATTGCATTGGAGGAAATCTCCTCCCACTACAGCATCCAAAGCATATCTATAGCAAAGAGCAATTCCAAGGTAAAAACAGCTAAGGGACAAGCTTTGGGTCATTCTAGGTTCAGTTTTTTTCATGTAGATCGGAGATTCTAGACCAAGCTTCTTTGAAACTCTCTTCAATTCCTTGTTTAGAAGTGAAAATCATTTCCTCAGGTGACATGGTAATTGGAGCAAAGATTGACATAATGTCAACTTTAAGATAGGAACTAATTTTTTTATGTGTTTTTAATAAAGAAAGCAAAGTAGTAAAACTAATTTTTTTGTGTTTTTGATAAAGAAACAAGCAAACAAAGAAGAAATAAACTAAGAAAACCAAAAATAACAAAGTAAAGAGATTGGTTATAAGGGACTCCCCTTGTGAAGATGTCCTTGACTCCCCGGCAACAGCGCTAGAAAAGTATTTTTGATGGCGCGTGGTTGGAGAATATCAGGCCCGAAAGTTGGGGTGGCCAGGCAACGCGGTACCCGAGTTCCCTGAAATCAGCCGCAATGACTACAGTTGGCGTGCCAAATACTCAGAGGGTCTTTTTCCGCACGAATTAAACTTTACGTTTCAATATAAAAAATCAGGCTAACGACCGTCAAGTTGGGCCCCCCTGTCAGCTTTCGCCGTTATGTCGCTGCCGTCGTTGCTGCCATGTAGGTTGCCATGTAGGCTTGCAGCGTTGGCGCATGCATCCTTTACGCGTCTTCTTCTTCCTCCGGGGCGGCAATCTGTGGTCGCGGCCATGGCACGGAGCTAGGACTTGCATGAACCTGCTCAGCCCGTTCTCCTTCCCATCCCGAATCAGAGCTCGCCCTCACCATGACAGCACCATTGGCACGGCGCGGGGACGGGAATTCATTCCCGGGTGAGATCTGTCACCATGCCGACCATCCTCGGTCTTGTTGGCCTCCTCCAGAATCTGAGCTCGTCGTCGCCGTGGTCGCACACGCACCAGCCACGGCGCCTTCCTCTCCGAACCCCAAAGCCACATCCACCCAGTTCGGTACAACGCCAACAAGGTGAAAATGCATCAAGTTTTCTTCTTGTGATTGTAGAAAAACATGTATATACTGTGGCCGTAGCATACTCTAACAATGTACACATATATTGTTTACTAGATTTTCATTTGAAATTAGTAGCTCCATGATGACGAAACATAGAGAACCTAAATGGAATGACGATGACGACCATGTTCTGTACTTTGCATTGCATCAACAAGTGCTCGATGACGAAGCAAGTTACCAAGAGAGTGGAGTTCATCAGCCATTGCCAAAAATATGTGAACAAATCAATGAGCGATTCAATGCAAATACGCGCAGAAAAGCTAGATCCATGTCATCAATCATCAATAGGTGGCACATTCTAGTGATGCGTTCAAATGCGTACACGATGTATCATTTGCTTGAAGTGGTTGTTATCCTGAGCAAAAATGCCTGGTATGCACATTATATTTGTATGTTCTATGCTGCAATTCTGTTATTATGGGCCTCGAAAGAAAAGCTGGGCTTCACTGAATATTACGCAGTTAGGCCTAACTTACTCTTACACAAATAAGCACAACTTAGTCCTTACACACATAAGCGTAACTAATGATAAAGATAAAGACAAATGGTTCATCGGATCTGCCAGTATGAGCACTAGCTCCCTGGAGCTGGTGGTATCGTCGGAACGAACCAGAATGCTGCGTTTGGCTGTCTTTCGTTCTCCTTCAAATCGTACGACCCCACTGATGAGCCAATTGTAGGCCCCCTCCCCCCGACGTGGATTCGGCTCTAGGTCGGACCTGGAATATCAATATGATAGGCGCGTGAGTGTGCAGCAAACACACAGTGTGCTATCAACACTGGAAGTGCTGGCACCTCAGCAACAACACCAGCACGTTCTTCCTGGACTCGGCGGCCTCGGCAGTATTTCGTCACTTCACCAAAGCACCTCAACAGGTATTTCGTCGACTTCACCGGAACATTAGCAAGTATTTCGTCACTTCACCGGTAGCAGCATTAGCAAGTATTTCGTCGACTTCACTAGCGGCAAGATCACCAAGTATTTAAATCGACTTCACCAGGAGCAGCAACAGCTAGTTCTTCGTTAGCTCCACCACCACCACCAGCATCAAGGGCCAGGGCTACCTGAGCAATTACAGGTTCAACAGCTCCAAGGGCTCTGACAAACAAAGGGTAGTTGATCCCAAGAAACACATATTGCCCCTTCAGATTGTTGACTCGCCGGACTTGCTCTCGGGTCTTTGGATGGGCATGCGGACCTCGAGAAAACGTGACACCGCAGCGATGGGTATGAAGAAAGTTGTGTCCCCATATGTTCTATTGTATCACCAATGCTGTTTAGTGCTCCACTGATATGAATCCACATGAGTTCATCATCCTGTTCCGTGTTGTCTCCGAGAGGTGGCAGGAACCAGCGTCGTGTCCCAAGTTCAGCATCTGCTACTGCATCTTCGATGACCGGAGCTGGAATGATGCGCGGGGCTGCGTGGGTACCTGCGTGTTACTAACAGTCAGTAAGCAGAATTTTGAATGGGATTTTACATGCTATATGACACCATGACTCACCCCAAATGAATGGCTCCCAAACACGCATGTCGCCACTAGGTTCAGTGACCGCATAAATGCGTTGCGTTCTGTACAAAGAGTAGCCGTAGGTGAAGAGGGTGTCGACATACTTCTCCGGCCGCAGGAAGTCGTCGCGCAAGACAATCCATTCATTGTCTTCTGGGCATCTAATGAATGTGATTGCCTTGTCGAACACCGCTAAGAGGTCGTACTCCCAGTTCTTCCACGCCCCCTCACGCGGTCTATGTGGGAGTTGTACCTTCACAAGGTCAAGTTCTGCCATGTTGAACCTGTAAGCGAATTCGGAAATGGGTGGCGGCCACCCGTTGTTGAATGCAGTAATGCCGACACCCCTCAAAGATGGCACTACAAGTCTCACCGATCTGTAGCCTTTTTTAGAGTCCAAGTACTGCCATCCTATGATAAAAGGACCAGCCACTCGCCGTTGCCACCCACCCAGTTCTGGTCATCTTCCATTTCCGTCTCTTCTTCTTCCTTGATATTCACCACTACTGATTCGGACCACTTATCCAGCAGCATCAGTTTTGCATGAATATTCTGCAGAGTTTGTTTTGAGTTGGTACAATCACCTAGCATGGATTCCATTGCAAATACAATTTGCCAACTGGACCTTCATATTAAAATACACAAAATATTGCCTAAATACGAGTGTCTCCTCAGATATCGCCTAAATTGTGCCTGTGTCACTACGAAGATACTCAATATATGGAGTAGTAGCAGAGCCCCTAGAACAAACTCCTGACGATGATCATAAGCAGCTCGGGGCATAACAACCTTAAATCGTCTAATCTGTTTGTTTTTATTTTAGGAAACAAAATATCACCTAGCAGGCATTCCATTGCAAAATCGAAATTGACAACTCGTCTATCACCTAAAGTAAGACTACGTCACTACGAAAATACCAGAATATCAGGTACGAGCAGAGCTTCCGCAGTACAGAATAGTCTTAAATGGTTCGATTTGTTTAAACCGCACGTTCACACAACACGTTCAACGAAAGGAACATAGGATTCCGATAAGAGTTCAGCACATATGAATCAACGATATGACTGAATGAATAAGCTAGATACTGGAACTTACGTGGCCATCGTGGTCGTTTGGCCATTTGCTGTTATCAGGGTAAAGAAGGCCTGGCGTGCCGAACAGTTGTTCGTCCATGTTCCACATCGTCAAGCGGTAGCCAGGGATGCAGCGAGCGAGGCGGCCGACTGAGATGATGTCCAACCTCGAGGTGATCCTGTGCATGTTCGCGGCGCTGAGGTTCAGCCATCCCAAATCCTCACGGTAGCGGTCGCCCTGGCCATCCGCGTCGTCGTCGCATGCCTTTCGCTTCAGCCTGCTGCTACCCCAAGCTCTACCCATAGCGGAAAATCCGGTAGATTAATGGAGGCGGCGTTGTGATAATGAGGCGGATGGATTCGAGGGGGGATGGAATCAGGGATGGGGGCATTTGTTCAAGTGGGGAGTGAATCTGCAAGGAACCGCCGCCGCCGGTTCTTGTCCGCATGGAAGACAAGAAGGGGGGGCGTAATTATTGAGGGCGGGCACCAGAACTGTCTAGAGGAAGTGAAAAAATAAATCGTAAGAGAGAAATGTGCGGCCCGCCTATTAGTGAGTGAAGGTCGTCATGCGCAAACGTGCCTACGTTTGACTTGGATCGTGCATGGCAGACCTCGATTCCACCGCATGCAAGTGGCGCAGAACAAATTTTAGGAAGCGCTAGCGTTGACGTGTAAAACCGCCGTTTTTCTCCACCTTCACCCTACTATGAACGGTCGTGCACCATTCCAGATATTGGTAAGGGCGGTTCCAATCTTTCACTTCTCCGTCTCATTTCCTCCTCCACGGCCTCATCGCTGTTCTCCTCCACGGCCTCATACATTTCCTCCACCACCGCATCACCCTCTTCCTCCGTATCCTTTCCCTCTTGCCTGTAGTCATGGACGCTCCGGACGTCCGAAACAACGACAGGCAAGAAACTGCGCACTTCGACATCGAAGTACATGGCGGGAAGAAGATTAATGTCGTCTACACCATCGACCCTCAAACGGTGAGGAACACTCAGAATAATTACACGAGTTGGCTGCAGTTCGAAGAAAATAGGTTCGTAGGTCTCGACCTCGAGTATAGCCGCAATCACCGTAGGATCATCGTGGTGCAACTCTCCATGAAGGGGCACGTCCTCGTATACCAGCCTTTTTGCGAGAAGGGGGCTGACGGGATCTGGTATACTTTGCTGTCTTTTTGTTCCTGAACTGTCTGTTTGCAAAAGTTATTGATATATTATTTGTCTGAATTCATTTTCATGCAGGTAGGGCGAAAGCATTAGGGATCTATTTCATGACTTTCTCGTGAACCAGCACATAACATTTACTAGTGTTGACATCACGAATGACACTAAACTGCTTGAAAGCCCGACTGTCAACATTAGAATCCCAAAGGAGTGCAGAGTGGACATCCAGGAAATTTACTGGATCCCAGGGACGAAGGGCGGCAAGATCGGGATGGCCTCTCTTGCCTCCGAACTCATCGACCCGTGGTATGCTGACATGAAGGACAGATTGCTGAGATGTTCATGGAGGCGTTTAGGGCATGATTACTGGGAGGATAAGCCACTTTCTGAACCTAATCTAAAGTACGCTGCAATTGACGGGTATGTTAGCCACGAGCTGTACCGCCAGATTGTAAAATCTTGTTCCAGGCATCGCATCATTGAACCACCACCAAGGCAGGTTGTTTGCCCTAGATGCCGGAGTGTAGATGAATCTACAAACTGGGGCAAGCGACCGAAGGCATCCTAGGATCGGTTGCCTTCTCCAACAGGCTGGGATGTAGACTATTAGTACATGATTGTTGTGTTTATGAAAACATATCATTTCAGAAGTACACTATGTGAGCAATTACAAACTGCTATGTATTACCATTGTCAAACTATAATCTGGGTTTGGTTATGACCGTATCCTTCGCTATAATCTTGGTTTGGTTATGACTTATGACTGTATCACACCTTATGCATTTCAGTCGTGGATTCTGCCGCATGCAAATGGCATAGACAAAATTTGTAAGAATGAATGTTGAGTATACAAAAGGGGTAATGTATTCATACAGGTTAAGTAGCTAATAGCACAGGGATCATACGAGCTTGGTCCTTACACACAGAATGCTTAGAAAATACATGTGAGATAAAATACAGGCGAGATAAAACTAGGAACGAAATGCGAAACTAGTAGTGGTAAACAACACACTCACCCACCCGCCAGATCCTGTTGAGCATCTCGTAGCAGACATACGCGTCCCTGGCTACGTACTTTATCGCATCGTAATCCAGGTTCCTCCACTCCCATCGCTCGTGCGGGTGCTTCGGGAACTCGACTTTCATGCCGGCGTACTCGCGGTCGATGATGTCGGCAGCGAGTCTAGCCATGCCGTCTTTCCCCGTACCGTCATCCGGGTACCTCCACAAACGTTGGAGATCGACGTGATTGACAACATGAACGAGGAGATCCCGTTCTAGCTTCGAAGTGTCGTTCTTGATGTCGACACTGGCGAAGTAGATCTCCCTCCTCTGTAGGAACTCGCAAAGCTCCGGGCATACAGATTTGGCCCTACATACGTGATATAGGAGGCAGTGGTTGCGCATGGACAGCTGCAAAAGCGCCGTCCTCTTCCTATCTCTGGTATACTCGAGGTCAAGGCCGACAATCTTGTACCTGTCCATCGGCTCCTGTAGCCACCGCTCGTACATTACGATGACCTTGGCGACCTCCGCTGACGCATTTGGGTGGACAACCATCAGCTTGGTGGTGCCATGGGCGGTGATGGTGTACTCGTCGGTGTAGTCGCTCCTGTCACCGAATACGTTGTACTCTGCGTCCATGGCAGCAGCTAATGCAGCGGCGGTGGCCTAGGGTCGGTAGTGGTGGCTGGGACTGGGCGTGGCGGTGGAGTGATCAGTTGCGGTGGTATGGCCAGGCGGAGGTGGTGCCTGCGGCAGTGTCGATGGTTCTTGCGGTGGCGGCGGCGGAAGCTATGAGTTGGGGATTTTTGCACAGTGATGTGCTGAGGAGATGGAAGGCGATGCTTAAATTCCGTTTACCAATATTCCGGTCATACCCATGCGGAAGCAAGTTTACCGGGTGAGCACCGATGGTTTCCAATCCTAGCGATTAAATTCGGCGTCCGTCCTAGTAGGCGATGGGACGGGTGTGCGACGTGGCTTTGGCGTGGCAGTGGTCATTACATGTGTGTTCTTTCCCACAAACCACATATGGATCCATTAGAGTCATTGCATGTGTTATTTCCACAAACCACACATGGATCAACCAATGGCATTGCATGTGTGTTGTTTCCACAAACCACACATGGATCAACCAGTGTCATTGCATGTGTGTTCTTTCCACAAATCACATATGGACCCACTAGAGTCATTGCTTGTGTGTTCTTATACTAAAACCAGCACTAGAGTCATTTCATGTGTGTTCTTTTCCACAAACCACATATGGATCCATTAGAGTCATTGCATGTGTGTTATTTCCACAAACCACACATGGATCAACCAGTGGCATTGCATGTGTGTTATTTCCACAAACCAAACATGGATCAACCAGTGTCATTGCATGTGTGTTCTTTCCACAAATCACATATGGACCCACTAGAGTCATTGCTTGTGTGTTCTTATACTAAAACCAGCACTAGAGTCATTGCATGTGTGTTCTTTTCACAAACAACATATGGATCCACCAGTGTTCACTACATGTGTTTTCTTTCCACAAACCACTTATGGATCCACTAGATGTCATTGCATGTGTGTTCTTTCCACAAACCACATATGGGTCAACCAGTGGCATTGCATATGTGTTCTTTTCACAAATCACATATGGACCCACTAGAGTCATTGCTTGTGTGTTCTTATACTAAAACCAACACTAGAGTCATTGCATGTGTGTTATTTTCACAAACCACACATGGATCCACTAGTGTCATTGCATGTGTGTTCTTTCCACAAACTACATATGGATCCACCAGTGTTCATTGCATGTGTGTTCTTTTCCACAAACCACATATGGATCAACCAGTGGTCATTGCACGTGTGTCCTTTTTCACAAACCACATATGTACCCACTAGAGTCATTGCATGTGTGTTCTTATACTAAAACCAGCACTAGAGTCATTGCATGTGTGTTCTTTCCACAAACCACACATGGATCCATTGGTGTCATTGCATGTGTGTTCTTTCCACAAACCACACATGGATCAACCAGTGGTCATTGCATGTGTGTTCTTTTCCACAAACCACATATGGATCAACCAGTGCTCATTGAATGTGTGCTCTTTTCACAAACCACATATGGATGAACCAGTGTTCATTGCATGTGTGTTCTTTCCACAAACCACACATGGATCAACCAGTGTCATTGCATGTGTGTTCTTTCCACAAATCACATATGGACCCACTAGAGTCATTGCTTGTGTGTGCTTGTACTAAAACCAGCACTAGAGTCATTTCATGTGTGTTCTTTTCCACAAACCACATATGGATCAACCAGTGCTCATTGAATGTGTGTTCTTTTCACAAACCACATATGGATGAACCAGTGTTCATTGCATGTGTGTTCTTTCCACAAACCACACATGGATCAACCAGTGTCATTGCATGTGTGTTCTTTCCACAAATCACATATGGACCCACTAGAGTCATTGCTTGTGTGTTCTTATACTAAAACCAGCACTAGAGTCATTTCATGTGTGTTCTTTTCCACAAACGACATATGGATCCATTAGAGTCATTGCATGTGTGTTATTTCCACAAACCACACATGGATCAACCAGTGGCATTGCATGTGTGTTATTTCCACAAACCAAACATGGATCAACCAGTGTCATTGCATGTGTGTTCTTTCCACAAATCACATATGGACCCACTAGAGTCATTGCTTGTCTGTTCTTATACTAAAACCAGCACTAGAGTCATTGCATGTGTGTTCTTTTCACAAACAACATATGGATCCACCAGTGTTCACTGCATGTGTTTTCTTTCCACAAACCACTTATGGATCAACTAGATGTCATTGCATGTGTGTTCTTTCCACAAACCACATATGGGTCAACCAGCGGCATTGCATATCTGTTCTTTTCACAAATCACATATGGACCCACTAGAGTCATTGCTTGTGTGTTCTTATACTAAAACCAACACTAGAGTCATTGCATGTGTGTTATTTTCACAAACCACACATGGATCCACCAGTGTCATTGCATGTGTGTTCTTTCTACAAACTACATATGGATCCACCAGTGTCATTGCATGTGTGTTCTTTTCCACAAACCACATATGGATCAACCAGTGGTCATTGCACGTGTGTTCTTTTTCACAAACCACATATGTACCCACTAGAGTCATTGCATGTGTGTTCTTATACTAAAACCAGCACTAGAGTCATTGCATGTGTGTTCTTTCCACAAACCACACATGGATCCACTGGTGTCATTGCATGTGTGTTCTTTCCACAAACCACACATGGATCAACCAGTGGTCATTGCATGTGTGTTCTTTTCCACAAACCACATATGGATCAACCAGTGCTCATTGAATGTGTGTTCTTTTCACAAACCACATATGGATGAACCAGTGTTCATTGCATGTGTGTTCTTTCCACAAACCACACATGGATCAACCAGTGTCATTGCATGTGTGTTCTTTCCACAAATCACATATGGACCCACTAGAGTCATTGCTTGTGTGTTCTTGTACTAAAACCAACATTAGATTTATTGCATGTGTGTTATTTTCACAAACAACTTATGCATCCACCAGTGTTCACTGCATGTGTGTTCTTTCCACAACACTTATGGATCCACCAGTGTTCATTGTATCTATGTTCTTTTCCACAAATCACATATGGATCAACCAGTGTTCATTGCATGTGTGTTCTTTTCACAAACCAAACATGGATCCACCAGTGTCATTGCATGTGTGTTCTTTCCACAAACCACACATGGATCAACCAGTGGTCATTGCATGTGTGTTCTTTTCACAAACCACATATGGATGAACCAGTGTTCATTGCATGTGTGTTCTTTCCACAAACCACACATGGATCAACCAGTGTCATTGCATGTGTGTTCTTTCCACAAATCACATATGGACCCACTAGAGTCATTGCTTGTGTGTTCTTATACTAAAACCAGCACTAGAGTCATTTCATGTGTGTTCTTTTCCACAAACCACATATGGATCCATTATAGTCATTGCATGTGTGTTATTTCCACAAACCACACATGGATCAACTAGTGGCATTGCATGTGTGTTATTTCCACAAACCAAACATGGATCAACCAGTGTCATTGCATGTGTGTTCTTTCCACAAATCACATATGGACCCACTAGAGTCATTGCTTGTCTGTTCTTATACTAAAACCAGCACTAGAGTCATTGCATGTGTGTTCTTTTCACAAACAACATATGGATCCACCAGTGTTCACTGCATGTGTTTTCTTTCCACAAACCACTTATGGATCCACTAGATGTCATTGCATGTGTGTTCTTTCCACAAACCACATATGGGTCAACCAGTGGCATTGCATATCTGTTCTTTTCACAAATCACATATGGACCCACTAGAGTCATTGCTTGTGTGTTCTTATACTAAAACCAACACTAGAGTCATTGCATGTGTGTTACTTTCACAAACCACACATGGATCCACCAGTGTCATTGCATGTGTGTTCTTTCTACAAACTACATATGGATCCACCAGTGTTCATTGCATGTGTGTTCTTTTCCACAAACCACATATGGATCAACCAGTGGTCATTGCACGTGTGTTCTTTTTCACAAACCACATATGTACCCACTAGAGTCATTGCATGTGTGTTCTTATACTAAAACCAGCACTAGAGTCATTGCATGTGTGTTCTTTCCACAAACCACACATGGATCCACTGGTGTCATTGCATGTGTGTTCTTTCCACAAACCACACATGGATCAACCAGTGGTCATTGCATGTGTGTTCTTTTCCACAAACCACATATGGATCAACCAGTGCTCATTGAATGTGTGTTCTTTTCACAAACCACATATGGATGAACAAGTGTTCATTGCATGTGTGTTCTTTCCACAAACCACACATGGATCAACCAGTGTCATTGCATGTGTGTTCTTTCCACAAATCACATATGGACCCACTAGAGTCATTGCTTGTGTGCTCTTGTACTAAAACCAACATTAGATTTATTGCATGTGTGTTATTTTCACAAACAACTTATGCATCCACTAGTGTTCACTTCATGTGTGTTCTTTCCACAACACTTATGGATCCACCAGTGTTCATTGTATCTATGTTCTTTTCCACAAATCACATATGGATCAACCAGTGTTCATTGCATGTGTGTTCTTTTCACAAACCAAACATGGATCCACCAGTGTCATTGCATGTGTGTTCTTTCCACAAACCACACATGGATCAACCAGTGGTCATTGCATGTGTGTTCTTTTCCACAAACCACATATGGATCCATTAGAGCATTGAATGTGTGTTATTTCCACAAACCACACATGGATCAACCAATGGCATTACATGTGTGTTCTTTTCACAAACCACATACGGATCAACCAGTGTTCAATGCATGTGTGTTCTTTTCACAAACCACATGTGGACCCACTAGATTCATTGCATGTGTGTTCTTATACTAAAACCAGCACTAGACTCATTGCATGTGTGTTCTTTTCACAAACCACACATGGATCCACTAGTGTCATTGCATGTGTGTTCTTTCCACAAACCACACATGGATCAACCAGTGGTCATGGCATGTGTGTTCTTTTCCACAAACCACATATGGATCCATTAGAGTCATTGCATGTGTGTTATTTCCACAAACCACACATGGATCAACCAATGGCATTGCATGCGTGTTCTTTCCACAAACCATACATGGATCAACCAATGTCATTGCATGTGTGTTCTTTCCACAAATCACATATGGACCCACTAGAGTCATTGCTTGTCTGTTCTTATACGAAAACCAGCACTAGAGTCATTGCATGTGTGTGCTTTTCTACAAACCACATATGGATCCATTAGAGTCATTGCATGTGTGTTATTTCCAAAACCACACAAGGATCAACCAGTGGCATTGCATGTGTGTTCTTTCCACAAACCACACATGGATCAACCAGTGTCATTGCATGTGTGTTCTTTCCACAAATCACATATGGACCCACTAGAGTCATTGCTTATGTGTTCTTATACTAAAACCAGCACTAGAGTCACTGCATGTGTGTTCTTTTCCACAAACCACACATGGATCAACCAGTGTCTTTGCATGTGTGTTATTTCCACAAATCACATATGGACCCACTAGAGTCATTGCTTGTGTGTTCATATACTAAAACCAGCACTAGAGCCATTGTATGTGTGTTTTTTCACAAACAACATATGGATCCACCAGTGTTCACTTTATGTGTGTTCTTTCCACAAACCACTTATGGATCCACTAGATGTCATTGCATGTGTGTTCTTTCCACAAACCACATATGGGTCAACCAGTGGCATTGCATATGTGTTCTTTTCACAAATCACATATGGACCCACTAGAATCATTGCTTGTGTGTTCTTATACTAAAACCAACACTAGAGTCATTTCATGTGTGTTCTTTTCACAAACCACACATGGATCCACCAGTGTCATTGCATGTGTGTTCTTTCCACAAACTACATATGGATCCACCAGTGTTCATTGCATGTGTGTTCTTTTCCACAAACCACATATGGATCAACCAGTCATCATTGCACGTGTGTTCTTTTTCACAAACCATATATGGACCCACTAGAGTCATTGCATTTGTGTTCTTATACTAAAGCCAGCACTAGAGTCATTGCATGTGTGTTCTTTCCACAAACCACACATGGATTCACTGGTGTCATTGCATGTGTGTTCTTTCCACAAACCACACATGGATCAACCAGTGGTCACTGCATGTGTGTTCTTTCCACAAACCACACATGGATCAACAAGTGTCATTGCATGTGTGTTCTATCCAACAACCACATATGGATCAACCAATGACATTGCATGTGTGTTCTTTTCACAAACCACATATGGATCAACCAGTGTTCACTGCATGTGTGTTCTTTCCACAAACCACTGATGGATCCAGCAGTGTGCATTGCATGTGTGTTCTTTTCCACAAACAACATATGGATCCATTAGAGTCATTGCACGTGTGTTCTTTCCACAAACCACACATCGATTAACCAGTGGCATTGCATGTGTGTTCTTTCCACAAACCATATATGGATCAACAAGTGGCATTGCATGTGTGTTCTTTTCAAAAATCACATGTGGACCCACTAGAGTCATTGCATATGTGTTCTTACTAAAACCAGCACTAGACTCACTTCTTGTGTGTTCTTTCCACAAACCACACATGGATCCACCAGTGTTCATTGCATGTGTGTTCTTTTACACAAACCACATATGGATCAACCAGTGGTCATTGCATGTGTGTTCTTTTCACAAACCACATGTGGACCCACTAGAGTCATTGCATGTGTGTTCCTGACATGAACCACAGATGGACCCACTAGAGTCATTGCATGTGTGTTCTTTCCACAAACCACACATGGATCAACCAGTGTCATTGCATGTGTGTTCTATCCACAAACCACATATGGATCAACCAATGGCATTGCATGTGTGTTCTTTTCACAAACGACATTTGGATCCACCAGTGTTCACTGCATGTGTGTTCTTTCCACAAACCACTTATGGATCCACCAGTTTTCATTGCATGTGTGTTCTTTTCTACAAACCACATGTGGATCAACCAGTGGTCATTGCATGTGTGTTCTTTTCACAAACCACATGTGGACCCCCTAGAGTCATGTGTGTTCTTATACTAGAACTAGCACTAGAGTCATTGCATGTGTGTTCTTTCCACAAACCACACATGGATCAACTAGTGTCATTGCATGTGTGTTCTTTCCACAAACCACATATGGATCAACCAGTGGTCATTGCATGTGTGTTCTTTTCGCAAACCACATATGGACCCACTAGAGTCATTGCATGTGTGTTCTTTCCACAAACCACATATGGATCCACCAGTGTTCGCTGCATGTGTGTTCTTTCCACAAACCACTTATGGATCCACCAGTGTTCACTGCATGTGTGTTCTTGACATGAACCACATATGGATCCACCAGTGTTCACTGCATGTGTGTTCCTGACATGAACCACATATGGACCCACTAGAGAAATTGCATGTGTGTTCTTTTCACAAACCACATATGGATCCACCAGTGTTCACTGCATGTGTGTTTTTCCACAAACCACTTATGGATCCACTAGTGTTCACTGCATGTGTGTTCCTAACACGAACCACATATGGATCCACCAGCGTTCACTGCATGTGTGTTCCTGACATGAACCACATATGGACCCACTAGAGTCATTGCATGTGTGTTCTTTTCACAAACCACATATGGATCCACCAGTGTTCACTACATGTGTGTTCCTGACATAAACCACATATGGACCCACTAGAGTCATTGCATGTGTGTTCTTTTCACAAACCACATATGCATCCACCAGTGTTCACTTCATGTGTGTTCTATCCACAAACCACTTATGGATCCACCAGTGTTCATTGCATGTGTGTTCTTTTCCACAAACCACTTATGGATCAACCAGTGGTCATTGCATGTGTGTTCACAAACCACATGTGGACCCACTAGAGTCATTGCATGTGTGTTCTTATACTAAAACCAGCACTAGACTCATTGCATGTGTGTTCTTTTCACAAACCACACATGGATCCACTAGTGTCATTGCATGTGTGTTCTTTTCCACAAACCACATATGGATCAACCAGTGGTCATTGCATGTGTGTTCTTTTCACAAACCACATGTGGACCCACTAGAGTCATTGCATGTGTGTTCTTTCCACAACCCACACATGGATCAACCAGTGTCATTGCATGTGTGTTCTATCCACAAACCACGTCTGGATCAACCAATGGCATTGCATGTGTGTTCTTTTCACAAACCACATATGGATCCACCAGCGTTCACTGCATGTGTGTTCTTTCCGCAAACCACTTATGGATCCACCAGTGTTCATTACATGTGTGTTCTTTTCCACAAACCACATATGGATCAACTAGTGGTCATTGCATGTGTGTTCTTTTCACAAATACATATGGACCCACTAGAGTCATTGCATGTTTGTTCTTACACTAGAACTAGCACTAGAGTCATTGCATGTGTTTTCTTTCCTCAAACCACACATGGATCAACCAGTGTCATTGCATGTGTGTTCTTTCCACAAACCACATATGGATCAACCAGTGGTCATTGCATGCGTGATCTTTTCACAAACGATATATGGACCCACTAGAGTCATTACATGTGTGTTCTTTCCACAAACCACATATGGATCCACCAGTGTTCATTGCATGTGTGTTCTTTCCACAAACGACTTATGGATCCACCAGTGTTCACTACATGTGCGTTCCTAACATGAACCACATAGGGATCCACTAGTGTTCACTATATGTGTGTTCCTGACATGAACCACATATGGACCCACTAGAGTCATTGCGTGTGTGTTCTTTTCACAAACCACATGTGGACCCACTAGAGTCATTGTATGTGTGTTCTTATACTAAAACCAGCACTAGACTCATTGCATGTATGTTCTTTCCACAAACCACACATGGATCCACCAATGTTTATTGCATGTGTGTTCTTTTCCACAAACCACATATGGATCAACCGGTGGTCATTGCATGTGTGTTCTTTTCACAAACCACATGTGGACCCACTAGAGTCATTGCATGTGTGTTCCTGACATGAACCACATATGGACCCACTAGAGTCATTGCATGTGTGTTCTTTCCACAAACCACACATGGATCAACCAGTGTCATTGCATGTGTGTTCTATCCACAAACCACATATGGATCAACCAATGGCATTGCATGTGTGTTCTTTTGACAAACCACATATGGATCAACCAGTGTTCACCACATGTGTGTTCTTTCCACAAACCACTTATGGATCCACCAGTGTTCATTGCATGTGTGTTCTTTTCCACAAACCACATATGGATCCATTAGAGTCATTGCATGTGTGTTCTTTCCACAAACCACACATGGATTAACCAGTGACATTGCATGTGTGTTCTTTCCAAAAACCACATATGGATCAACTAGTGGCATTGCATGTGTGTTCTTTTCACAAAACACATGTGGACCCACTAGAGTCATTGCATGTGTGTTCTTTTCACAAACCACATATGGACCCACTAGAGTCATTGCATGTGTGTTCTTTCCACAAACCACATATGGATCCACCAGTGTTCATTGCATGTGTGTTCTTTTCCACAAAGCACATGTGGATCAACCAGTGGTCATTGCATGTGTCTTCTTTTCACAAACCACATGTTGACCCACTAGAGTAATTGCATGTGTGTTCTTATACTAGAACTAGCACTAGAGTCATTGCATGTGTGTTCTTTCAACAAACCACACATGGATCAACAAGTGTCATTGCATGTGTGTTCTTTCCACAAACCACATATGGATCAACCAGTGGTCATTGCATGTGTGTTCTTTTCACAAACCACATATGGACCCACTAGAGTCATTGCATGTGTGTTCTTTCGACAAACCACATATGGATCCACCAGTGTTCACTGCATCTGTGTTCTTTCCACAAACCACTGATGGATCCATTAGTATTCACTGCATGTGTGTACCTAACATGAACCACATATGGATCCACAAGTGTTCACTACATGTGTGTTCCTGACACGAACAACATATGGACCCACTAGAGTCATTGCATGTGTGTTCTTTCCACAAACCACACATGGATCCACCAGTGTCTATTGCATGTGTGTTCTTTTTCACAAACCACATATAGATGAACCAGTGGTCATTGCATGTGTGTTCTTTTGACAAACCACATGTGGACCTACTAGTGTCATTGCATGTGTGTTCCTGACATGAACCACATATGGACCCACTAGAGTCATTGCATGTGTGTTCTTTTCACAAACCACACATGGATCAACCAGTGTCATTGCATGTGTGTTCTATCCACAAACCACATATGGATCAACCAATGGCATTGCATGTGTGTTCTTTTCACAAACCACATATGGATCAACCAGTGTTCACTGCACGTGTGTTCTTTCCACAAACCACTTATGGATCCACCAGTGTTCATTGCATGTGTGTTCTTTTCCACAAACCACATATGGACCCACTAGAGTCATTGCGTGTGTGTTCTTTTCACAAACCACATGTGGACCCACTAGAGTCATTGTATGTGTGTTCTTATACTAAAACCAGCACTAGACTCATTGCATGTATGTTCTTTCCACAAACCACACATGGATCCACCAATGTTTATTGCATGTGTGTTCTTTTCCACAAACCACATATGGATCAACCAGTGGTCATTGCATGTGTGTTCTTTTCACAAACCACATGTGGACCCACTAGAGTCATTGCATGTGTGTTCCTGACATGAACCACATATGGACCCACTAGAGTCATTGCATGTGTGTTCTTTCCATAAACCACACATGGATCAACAAGTGTCATTGCATGTGTGTTCTATCCACAAACCACATATGGATCAACCAATGGCATTGCATGTGTGTTCTTTTGACAAACCACATATGGATCAACCAGTGTTCACCACATGTGTGTTCTTTCCACAAACCACTTATGGATCCACCAGTGTTCATTGCATGTGTGTTCTTTTCCACAAACCACATATGGATCCATTAGAGTCATTGCATGTGTGTTCTTTCCACAAACCACACATGGATTAACCAGTGACATTGCATGTGTGTTCTTTCCAAAAACCACATATGGATCAACTAGTGGCATTGCATGTGTGTTCTTTTCACAAAACACATGTGGACCCACTAGAGTCATTGCATGTGTGTTCTTTTCACAAACCACATATGGACCCACTAGAGTCATTGCATGTGTGTTCTTTCCACAAACCACATATGGATCCACCAGTGTTCACTGCATGTGTGTTCTTTCCACAAACCACTTATGAATCCACCAGTGTTCATTGCATGTGTGTTCTTTTCCACAAACCACATGTGGATCAACCAGTGGTCATTGCATGTGTGTTCTTTTCACAAACCACATGTTGACCCACTAGAGTCATTGCATGTGTGTTCTTATACTAGAACTAGCACTAGAGTCATTGCATGTGTGTTCTTTCAACAAACCACACATGGATCAACAAGTGTCATTGCATGTGTGTTCTTTGCACAAACCACATATGGATCAACCAGTGGTCATTGCATGTGTGTTCTTTTCACAAACCACATATGGACCCACTAGAGTCATTGCATGTGTGTTCTTTCGACAAACCACATATGGATCCACCAGTGTTCACTGCATGTGTGTTCTTTCCACAAACCACTGATGGATCCACTAGTGTTCACTGCATGTGTGTTCCTAACATGAACCACATATGGATCCACAAGTGTTCACTACATGTGTGTTCCTGACACGAACAACATATGGACCCACTAGAGTCATTGCATGTGTGTTCTTTCCACAAACCACACATGGATCCTCCAGTGTCCATTGCATGTGTGTTCTTTTCCACAAACCACATATAGATGAACCAGTGGTCATTGCATGTGTGTTCTTTTGACAAACCACATATGGACCTACTAGTGTCATTGCATGTGTGTTCCTGACATGAACCACATATGGACCCACTAGAGTCATTGCATGTGTGTTCTTTTCACAAACCACACATGGATCAACCAGTGTCATTGCATGTGTGTTCTATCCACAAACCACATATGGATCAACCAATGGCATTGCATGTGTGTTCTTTTCACAAACCACATATGGATCAACCAGTGTTCACTGCACGTGTGTTCTTTCCACAAACCACTTATGGATCCACCAGTGTTCATTGCATGTGTGTTCTTTTCCACAAACCACATATGGATCCATTAGAGTCATTGCATGTGTGTTCTTTCCACAAACGACAGATGGATTAACTAGTGGCATTGCATGTGTGTTCTTTCAACAAACCACATATGGATCAACCAGTGGCATTGCATGTGTGTTCTTTTCACAAATCACATATGGACCCACTAGAGTCATTGCTTGTGTGTTCTTATACTAAAACCAGCACTAGAGTCATTGCATGTGTGTTCTTTCCACAAACCACATATGGATCCACCAGTGTTCACTGCATGTGTGTTCTTTCCACAAACCAGTTATGGATCCACCAGTGTTCATTGCATGTGTGTTCTTTTCCACAAACCACATGTGGATCAACCAGTGGTCATTGCATGTGTGTTCTTTTCACAAACCACATGTGGACCCACTAGAGTCATTGCATGTGTTTCTTTTACTAGAACTAGCACTAGAGTCATTGCATGTGTGTTCTTTCCACAAACCACACATGGATCAACTAGTGTCATTGCATGTGTGTTCTTTCCACAAACCACATATGGATCAACGAGTGGTCATTGCATGTGTGTTCTTTTCGCAAACCACATATGGACCCACTAGAGTCATTGCATGTGTGTTCTTTCCACAAACCACATATGGATCCACCAGTGTTCACTGCATGTGTGTTCTTTCCACAAACCACTTATGGATCCACCAGTGTTCACTGCATGTTTGTTCCTGACATGAACCACATATGGATCCACCTGTGTTCACTGCATGTGTGTTCCTGACATGAACCACATATGGACCCACTAGAGAAATTGCATGTGTGTTCTTTTCACAAACCACATATGGATCCACCAGTATTCACTGCATGTGTGTTTGATGGCTCTGTGTAAGGCGACCAGAAAAGTGCTGGTGCGATGATGATGTAGAGCTCGTTGGGAACCCCAAGAGGAAGGTATGATGAGCACAACAACAAGTTTCCCTCAGTGGAGTAGCAAAAGGTGTTACTAGCTGAGCTTTGGCAGGGCGCACTACCGGTGCTAGTAGCAACGTGGAGACCTGCACAACACAACGATAGAACTTTGTCCCCAACTTGCGATGAGGTTGTCAATCTCACCGTGTTTTGCAGAAAACAAAGGATTAAACGTATCGAAAGGAAAGAAGTAAAAGTTTGCAGAAAGTAAACACAAAGTAGTAAATAGTTGTAGATTGTACGTAAAGAAAAAGGACCGGGATCCATAGTTCACTAGAGCTGGCTCTCCTTAGATAGATAACATGCTGGGTGAACAAATTACAGCGAGGCAATTGCAAACACCGAGAAAGCAATACATGCATATACTAATCATCTTGACTCCTTTGAGTCTTGATTGGGCATTACAACATAATACATAGACCGCCATCCAACTGCATCTATGACTAATAATCCACCTTCAGGTTATCATCCGAACCCCCTCCAATATTAAGTTGCAAGCAACAGATTATTGCTTTTTAATCGTGTAAAGTAAACAATACGATTGTTCTATGAACAAAGGATTGTTGTTTTCTCCCTATTAGCAACAACACATCTAGTACCTTAGAGATTTCTGTCACTTCCCCAGATTACCAGAGGCATGAACCCACTATCGAGCATAAATACTAACTCTTGGAGTTGCTAGCATCTACTTGGCCAAGATAGCTACTAACAACGGAAAGCATGCAAGATCACAAATAACAAAGACATGATAGAATCATTAATCAATCTGAAATAGCATCTCAATATCCATCGGATCCTCGCAAACACAACATGTATGAATTACAAATAGATGATCTTGATCATGAACGAAGCTCACAAGATCTAAACATGAAAGCACAAAGGAGCAGAACCAGCCATCTAGCTACTACATGGATCTGTAGTACAAGGATGAACTACTCACGCATCACACCGGAGGCTTGCATGGTGATGAAGAAGGCCTGTGGTGAATTCCCTCTCGCAGGTGCCGAGAAGAGCTTCAGATCCCTCCCGATCTAGGGATGGAGATGACGGCGGCTACATACTCTTTCGTGGATTTTTGATCAGGCACTTAGGGTTTTCGTCCCGAGGGCATCTTATAGTCGGAAGGGGAGGCCGAGGGGGTGCCGGGAGTGGCCACACCACCCCCTGGCGCGGGCCAGGCCTGGCCGTGCGACCAGGTGGTGTGGTGGCTCCCTGGCCCTTCTCCGTCTCGTATGCTGGCACTTGACCACTTCCGGAAAAATAGGCACTTTGGCTTTTGTCCAGTCCAATTCCGAGAATAATCATTTTCTGACTTTCCTAGAACCAAAATCAGCAGAAAACAGGCAGCTGCATTGTGGCTCTTGTTAATAGGTTAGTCAAAGAAATCATATGAAAAGTACTCCAAAGTTGGAACAAAACACAAGAAAGTGGATAAAACCAAGCATGGAACATCAAAAATTATAGATACATTTGCAATGTATCAACATCCCCAAGCTTAACTCCTGCTCGTCCTCGAGTAGGTAAGTGATAAAAAGAAAGAATAATTTTTGAGGTGACATGCACCATCAAAGACTTGATCAAAGTATTTGTAAAACATTCAAAGCTGGGATCATAGTACTTCAATCATAACATGAAAGACAAAGTTCTAGCAGTAAGCAAAGAAACTATGATGCAACATGAAAAGGCACAAACAAAAGATTCATGAATAACAATGCTTTGCAAGACGTTTGTTTGATTCACATAAAGAAAACATAGCATAATAGTATTCAGCTTGTCCCTCAATAGAGTAGCAAATATAAATGCATAGGACACCTTCAAAGTTCATAAGAGTGACTAGATACAATAGTTTAAAACAAGCAATATCAAGATATGCATCAATCAACTAGTCTTGGGAATATGCACATAGAACTAAGAATGGCCACTATGCTCTCAAAGTAGGTGCATAAAGGTAGAAGGTGGAGACTCAATATAATGGTAGAAGAAATGCCATCATAGAAGGAAGTAGGGATTCAAGTCTCATAAAGAGCTTCCAAAAATTATGGTACTTATAGCTTTCAGCTCTCATTGCCCCTATCATAAGCATCTTGAAGTGATTAAGGTTAAAGTGAACAAACTATGGTGTACATGCTTGACGAAGTATAAGTCAGAAATCTCATGTCCCTTGTATACGAGGGACGCTCCTCATGCTACTCAATTTTAGTCACCGGTACGTTCTTGTCATTGTAAGTACATGTGTATCATTGAGAACCGCCAACGGGGTACCCCTTGCCCGATGATACGGAAGAATCCCCATATCAAAATGATAAGGCAAGCACAACGAGCATCTCAGCATTCTTCTTATTTACCATGGGAATATGGTGTTTTTCTCTTCCTCTTTCATAGTATCTTTTTTTTCTCCTTTTTTTCTCAATATAGGACTCTTTTTTATAAGAAGAATGCTTCATAGACATCTCATTATGGTTACGCTGCAGGTTTCCACCATGTCAGCATGGATTAGACCAGCGGCCTAGGCATTTCTCTAACACATATACATAACTCCATGGACTTACAAGCTCCCCTTTCATTTCACACCGACGACATCCATATACAAAAGAGCATGATATCAACTAGGTACAAGTACAGAGTGCAATGTTGAAAGCGTTCACCATGAAAGCATGGTTCTGCTAATTCCCAACAAATAAATGCAAGCATATACAACATAGAAGACACAATGGTTGAAGTTTATTAAGGGCAAGTAAAGTAAAGTGTGCCATCAAGTTCGTGAGAGCTTTAATCACTAGTTTTCTCATAACAAGTTTAATTTGGAAGGTAAACAAAAGCATGAATATACTTGGAATAGCATAAGCTAGTAGGTAGGTATGGTGGACTCTTTGGAATAACTTGGTTTAGGGAGTTGGATGCATGAGTGGAACTCATACTTGGTTGTGGAGGCTAGCAAAAGACTGGGAGCGACAAACTAAGAGAGCAATAATGGCCATAATCATGCAGAGCGACAAAACATCATTGATCAAAGCATAAAGTGATACTACAAGTTGAAAACTAAAGGATCATAAAGGCTATGGTGACTTGTGATAGTCATAACATGGTGTGAGCATGTGCCAAGTCAACCCAAATAAAGCATCAAATGAGAATACCACTATACTATGCTTTAATATGCTAAAACAACGCATGATTCATCCAAGGCACATTAAGCAATCTCAATAACAAGTCATGCTACAGCAAAGAATTCTAAGCATAAAGCCAAAACAATATCAAGCATGGCATGACAAAGCATGGGCCACAGTCAAAGACAAGCTCTCTTTACCACATGAGTATGAACTTTCCTACTCTTTTCCAAACCAAACCAAACCATTTGCAAACCAATGTATGAAAGAGGGGGTCCAACCAATTTATTCAGAAAACTAAGAAAACCAAGCAAACTAAAAACCAAAACGAAAACGAAGAATAAGACGCTCCAAGAACAACACAACTGTGCATGAAACAATAAAAATGAAGCGTTTGGAAGAAACCTAGGATTTTTATTGATGAAGAGGACGATGCCTTGGGCATCCCCAAGCTTTGACGCTTGTACTTCTTGGATATTTCTTGGGGTGACACACGTGGCACCCCCAAGCTTGAGCTTTAGTCCATCCTTCATCTTGTTACTCATTCCTTCCATACACCTAAAAATTTTCATTCATACAAAACTTCACACAATCTTTATTAGCAACATTAGTGCACTTAAGATAAATAAGTCTTAAGGTTCAGTTCTAACACCAAATAAACTTCCATTAGAACACTAGCTACTGTAGCACTTCCTTCAAAAAGCTCAATTCCCCAAAAGAACTCAAAAAGGGACCAACAAGAAGCAAATGCAGAAAATGGCAGAAATCTGTCAAAACAGACCAGCAGGTAAAGACGAATTTTTTCAAAGACGTTCTGTTGCTCAAATCAAAAAGTGTTGAACTAACGAAAGTTAGATAACAATATGGGGCAGAAGCACAAACAATTACAGCTCAATCCGACATACAGAGATCTCTCACGATTTTTTACGGTGAAGCACAAAAATCTGTTTCGGGACAGCAACTTTCCCAATCATTACTTCTCTCTCATTAGAGGTTACTCTTGGCACAAAAAGCAAATAAAAAGGATAAGGAGCGGTTATTACAGAGGTAATAACTTCCAAGACTCGTCTAAAACTTTTGGGTTATCTCCCAATAAGTACTTTTCTTTAACGCCTTTAAGTTAGGCATAAGAAGCAAAGAAAGAATCAAGTGTTCTCAAATGAAGAAGCATTAAAACCAACTTTCTTGCCCTTACCTCTCTTATTTTTATTCTTAACCTTTGGGAAAATGTGATTGTTTGGTGGAGAAGAAAGTTGCATGGTCCCCTTTCCCACATCTATTATTGCTCCAAGGAGTTCTAATAGGGACCTTCCAAGTGTAATTTGTCCTTTTCCTGCACATTCAATAACAAGATAATCAGTAGAAATCATTTTCCCAAGGATCTTTGTAAACACTCCTTTAGCTATTCCAATAGGTAATATGGTAGCATTATTAGCAAGAGATATTTCTTTTCCTCCTTGAGTAAGCCCCCAAAGATTCAAAGATTCATAAATATCTTTGGGCATAAGACAAAATTCAAACATGATATCGCTGCGGGCTTGAAAAGTTTCAGTGTTTATCTCAATCTTTACTGTAGGGAGCCACTTTGATGGTTCAGAATTTATTGGAACATAATTGTGATGCTCCCTAAGCGTATTATAGCAATCTTTTAAGCTAGTAGTGCTAGTCTCAAGAGTGTTCAACCTAGCAAATATTTTTGCGAAAGAAATATCAGTTTGGCTAGGCATGTTGTAAGTGAGGATCAATTTCTTTATAGTATTAGTAGCATAATCCTCATTACATTGGAGGAAATCTCCTCCCACAATAGCATCTAAAGCATATCTATAGCAAAGAGCAATCCCAAGGTAAAAACTGCTAAGGAACAAGCTTTGAGTCATTTTAGGCTCACTTTTTTCATGTAGATCAGAGATTCTAGACCAAGCTTCCTTAAAACTTTCCTCGATTCCTTGTTTAAAAGTGAAAATCATTTCCTCGGGTGACATAGTGATTGGAGCAAGGCTAGACATAGTGGAAACTCAAGATAGGAACTAATTTTTTTGTGTTTTTGAAATAAGAAAGCAAACTAGTAAAACTAATTTTTTCTGTTTTTTGAAGAACAAAACAAGCAAACAAAGCAAAAAGAACTAAGCAAAACAAAAAAACAAAGTAAAGAGATTGGTTATGAGGGACTCCCCTTGTGAAGATGTCCTTGACTCCCCGGCAATGACGCCAGAAAAATGCTTGATGGCTCTGTGTAAGGCGCCCAGAAAAGTGCTGGTGCAATGATGATGTAGAGCTCATTGGGAACCCCAAGAGGAAGGTATGATGAGCACATCAGCAAGTTTCCTCACTGATGAAACCAAGGTTTAATCGAACTAGTAGGAGCAAGGAAACACCCCAAAGGTGTTTGATGCAGCCCGTCCTACGGACGCTTCTACATCTACACCAACAAGTCCCCCAAGTGGACCCATGACTCGTGCCCGAGCCAAACTCCTCCAAGCTAAGGTGAACTCGCTCCTCTCTTCGTGCCAATTTGATACCTCTTTGGATGGCGTGCTACTTCATACCACTACTTTGTGCATCATCAGGTACGAGCCCCACGAGCCCTGAAGCTGCACCTGAGCTGAAGCTACCTCAGCCGGAGTGTCCGCCCGAATCCAGCCGGAGTGTCCGGCGCAACCGGAGTGTCCGACGCGACTCAGCCGGAGTGGCCGGCCTTCCCGAGCCCGGACCTGGCGTGGACATTCAGAAGGTCAAATCGGACACTCCCCGGACACCACCCGGAGTGTCCGGTCACCCGGACTGTCTGGCCGTGCCGACTCGGACTGTCCGGCCCAAGCAATGGGCATGTGAGCCTAGCTGGGCCCATGTACCCCTCTACTTCACCCAGAACTCTACTTTAATGCCTGAATTACCCCTGAACTTGTGGCTGGCCTATATATAGACCCCCACCTCCATTGTAATCCTAGGCTTGATATTGGAATTAGTGGAAACCCCTTTGTGGATCTATCTAATTCTTGCCTCATGCTCCTTGACTAAGGAGCACCAATATCCCCAAACCTCGTTGGAGTTTGCATCGTGCCTCCGCGTTGTACAAGGCCTAGGCATCGGTGTCCCTTTGCCTAGACGTCAAGATCTCACCGTCTCCCATCTCGCCGTACCGGTTCGAGAGAGAGAGTCCTCCGCCCGACACCGATCCTAGGGATTGCGCCGGACCGGTCACCGCCGGCGTGAGCTATTGGTGTTTATCGTGGTTTTGCGTGTGTTCGTCGTGTTCTTCGTGCGTGTGTTCGTCGTGTTCATCCTTCCCTCCTTCCCCCGCACTCCACCCTCGATTTGAAAGGGAATCGTGAAAGATCGGGCCACCCTAGAGGTTTGCCCTTAACATATTGGTATCAAGAGCTTCGTTGCTCATGATTTCCCCCACAATTTTTTTCTATCCACCAAAAATTCGAAAATCCCCACAAAAACAGCCCATATTTGCCTTTGGATCGATCTCTTGATTTGGAGTGTTATTTGTAGTTTTGATCTGACCAAACCTTATCTAAGGAGTTGGTCCAGCTTTATCCTGCGTTTCCCCAGCCTGATTTGGCCAGTTTCTCGCGGATTTGAGGCCCGAAGGCGATGGTTTCCGCTCAAGAACACGAGCAGGAAACCCGCGCCGGAGTGTCCGGCTCATACAGACCGGAGGGTCCGGCCCGACCGGAGTGTCCGGCCGAACCAGACCGGAGTGTCCGGCCAGACCGGAGTGTCCGGCTGTAACGCCAGTTTGGACAGTTTTGCCTCATTTTTTTTCGCATTGGCTAATCTCCTTTGTTTGCTCGTGTCCCGTGTGCGTGTCAGCAAGTACCAGCAAGCTTCCGCATCATCAACTTCCACGCTCATCAACACCACGGACCACGAACACCATCCCGCACCACCGACACCAAGTTCATCATCAAAGAAGGTATAACTTGCGTCACCTTGTTAACCCCCATCTTCCTTTGTGTGTACCTACCCCATGAGAGTGGCTCATCTTGTGTTTGCTTGAGCATTGTGCATTTGTCCTTGGATAGTGAGAGTGCAAGAGAAATAGCAAGTGTGACTAGGTAGCACCAAGGGAGAGCAAAAAAAAACAGAAAAATATACAAAAAAAATAGTCTCCCATTGCCAAAGAGTCTCAAAGCTTGTAAGCAAGAGAGAAAGAAGAGCGCCCAAGGCAAGTGCACAAATCCATTGCTCATTTTTCCTCTTTGCAAACGAGCCATAGTCTCTCCTTGCATTGGCACGACAACGAGCTTAGTCTTCGTTAGGACATTTGGTTTGCTCATTTTCATAGTCGTGTCAATCCCAACTTTCTCCACGTGTGTGTACATAGTCGTAGGTTCCCATCACCCTTTTGAGTTGTTGACCTTCGCCTTTGACTTGAGTTTTGTTGGATTTTTACCACTTTTGACTATCCCTTTTCTTTTGGTTGGTTCTTTGGCTTTCCACAATCCTAACCTACCACCAACAAGCTTTTGAGAGTTAGTTCTTTCTTTAGTGTGAGTTTTCTTTGCAATTCCACTTTGCACGCTAATAGCTCTCACTTGTGGTTTCTAGTTTGGTGCAATCCCCAAGGTGAGGTACAAGGCTAACACCACCATATTCCACTTCCATATACAATACTTGTGTGTTTTGCATGATGGATAGGCACGGTGAGACGAGCCAACCACACCCCAAGAAGAAGATCAAGGTCCATACATGACGCTTGCAAGTCACTTCATCGTCCGCCAAGAGTTCCGTGAACGTTGCCAAGCACTTGAGACGCGACAAGATGAACAATTTGGCAAGACGCAAGCCGAGTTCAAGAACATCGACAACTGCTTCGACGGCCTCAAACGACAAATGCATGCAATGCATCACAACTTCGGCCACCAAAATGAAGCGCTCCAACGCTCTGTCGCCGAAACAAATGACAATCTTCGATGCCTCATCGACGGCATGACAAGACCACGTTCACGCGCATCAAGCTCGGCAAGTTCTTCGCATCGTCATGCACCTCTTCCACAAGATCTACATCAAAGTGCTCAAAGACGCAATGATGCCCCCGTGGTTGAAGATGGAATCTCTTCGAACTATGTACCTTCCCCACGGCACGCCGCAACGTCAAGCTATGATGGTGACCTCTCTTCAAGGCCACCAGCAAGGCAAGAAGAACACCGTCATCACGCAAGGGCACTAGTGATCCAACAAGAGCAACCACAAGAGGAACCGCAAGCGCAACCGCAAGTACAACCGCAAGTCTACCACCATCGACCGCGATACATACTTGACACAACAAGTGATGACTCCAATTTTGAGAATCAACCTCGTCATCGACGTGAAGCTCTCCAAGATCCTCCTCCTCATCATCAACGTCATGAACGTCAACAACGACACCATGGTCATCACGCGGCGCCTCCTCCCCATCAACAAAACTTGGAGTGTCAAGTGATACAAGTTGAGCGACGCCCACCACATCAAGAGGCTCATGACCATGTTCCTCGCCGTGAGGCCCAGGTGCCTAACCAACATCACCAACCAAGGAACGAGCCTCGTCTTCGTCATCAACCGCGTCAAGAGGCTCCACACCTTCACCACCATGAGGCCCAAGCGCCTCAACCACGTCAACTACAATATCAAGAGCAAGCTCCGCAACAAGGACGCGAGAACCAAGTTCCACCTCCCCAAGTACAAGATCATCAACAAGGTCACCAAGCTCGTCGCAATGACCGCAACGATGAAGAAACTTTTGGCAAGCTCAAGTTCACAATGCCCAAGTTCACCGGATCCAATGACCCCGAAGAATACCTCTCATGGGCAGTCAAAGTCGACAAGATCTTCCGCATGCACAACTATAGCAACGAGAAGATGGTCGCCATGGCTTCGCTAGAGTTTAATGATTACGCCAACCTTTGGTGGGAACAAGTTCAAGTTGCTCGTGATGCAAGACAAGAACCGCCAATCACAACTTGGCATGACATGAAGGCTCACATGAGATTCCGGTTCGTCCCCGCGCACTACACGTGTGACCTCTTCAACAACCTTCAAGTGCTTCGTCAAGGGACAAAGACCATGGAAGAGTACTTCAAGGAAATGGAACTCAACTTGATTCGCGCCAACATTGATGAGCGCACGGAACAAACAATGGCACATTTCCTTATTGGGTTGAACCACCCAATCAAGCGCATCGTCGAGTTCCAAACATACAACAACATGGTTGAGCTTGTGCACATCGCAACAAAGGCTGAACGTCAAGTGCAAGAGGATATCAAATACAACAAGCCCAAGACGTACTTCACCTACAAGCAAGCTTCAACCGCTACACCAACAACTTTCAATGGTAGCTCATCAAGCACCTCCAAGCCTTCCTTTGAGCCCACACTTCCTCAAGGAAAACTGCCCCCAAGTGGCAAGCAAGCAAAGAGTGATACATCTTTCAACGGTGAATGCTACAAGTGTGGAGGTAATGGACACAAGTCGGCCGAATGTGGAAACAAGAAAGTCTTGTTCATTCACGACAATGGTGATGAAGAGTACTTGAGTGAACATGAGTTTGATGCCCGTGTCAAGGAAGCAATGGCAAGGCAACGAGTGGAAGATGATCAAGAACTCCTCATGTGTGAACATGACGCAAGTCCATCGCTTGTAGTCACAAGGATCTTGACCACTCAAGCACAAGAGCATCAAGACCAACGCTCCAATATCTTCCAAACACGAGCCGGCATCAATGGCAAATCTATCAAGGTGATCATTGACGGAGGGAGTTGTCACAACCTTGCTAGCACCGAGTTGTGTGAGAAGCTCAACCTCACCCTCCATCCACACAAGCACCCCTACCACGTGCAATGGCTAAGTGACCAAGGGTCCGTGAAGATCAAGCATACTGTATCAGTCTCCTTCGCCATTGGTCCTTACAAAGATACGGTGGAGTGTGATGTGGTTCCTATGACAGTTTGCCACATGCTTCTTGGTCGACCGTGGCAATTTGACAAGGCTGCTCAACATGACGGTCGCACCAACATATACACCTTCAAATGGCTCAACAAAACATGTGTTTTGCAACCGATGACTCCTAGCCAAATAATTGCGGACAATGCAAAGGCTTTAGCGAGGGCACAAAGCACAACACCTACGTGTGAGAAGAGCGGTGAGAGAGAGAACCACCTCATAGTGAGTGAGAGCCACAAGCCAAATTCGAGTGGAAAAACTAAGAGTGTTCTCCTTGCCACCAAAAGTGAGATGAGAGATGTTCGGAACAACCCATCCATCTTGCACTATGTCCTCCTTTGCAAAGGACTAGCGCAAGGAACTAACGAATTAACCAATGTTCCTCCATCTTTGATGAGTGTTTTGCAGGAATTCAAGGATGTGTTCCCCGAAGAGCTTTCACATGGACTACCTCCTCTTCGCAGCATCGAACATCGCATTGACCTCATCCCCAGTGCACCACTTCCAAACCGCGCCGCTTACCGCACGAACCCGGAGGAGACAAAGGAGACTGAACATCAAATCAACCAACTCGTCTCCAAAGTTTTGATCCAAGTTAGCACTAGTCCAAGTGCCGTACCCGTGATTCTTGTTCCAAAGACGGATGATACGTTACGGTTATGCATGGACTGCCGTCCAATCAATGCTATCACCGTGCGTGATCGACATCCCATACCACGTCTCGATGACATGCTTGATGAGTTGTGTGGAGCCACTATTTTTTCGAAAATTGATCTTCGTAGTGGTTACCATCAAATACGCATGGCTGAAGGTGATGAGTGGAAAACCGCCTTCAAGACCAAACTTGGTCTCTATGAATGGTTGGTTATGCCCTTTGGTTTATCAAATGCCCCATCCACCTTCATGCGCCTTATGAATCACATCTTGCGTTCTCTCATTGGAAAAAGTGTTGTTGTCTATTTCGATGATATTCTTGTTTATAGCAAATCACTTGAGGACCATATAACACATGTCAAGGAAGTTTTGCAAATCCTTTGACATGAAAAGCTTTATGCTAATCTTCCCAAGTGCACTTTTGCTAAAGACAAGTTGATTTTTCTTGGATTTGTCGTTTCTTCGAAGGGAATTGAAGTTGATGTTTCCAAGGTAAAGGACATATGAGATTGGCCCATACCAACAAATGTGAGTGAACTCCGAAGTTTTCATGGGTTGGCCGGTTTCTATCGTAGCTTTGTGAAAGACTTTTCAACCATTGCTTGTCCCCTTAATGAATTGACCAAAAATAATGTCACCTTAGTGTGGGGCAAAGCACAACAAAAAGCTTTTGATGAACTTAAAAAGAGGCTCACCGAAGCACCTCTTCTTGCTTTACCGGATTTCACAAAAACTTTTGAGATAGAGTGTGATGCTAGTGGTATTGGCATTGGAGGAGTCCTTATGCAAAATGGACGTCCTATAGCCTACCATAGCGAAAAACTTGATGGTGCTCGCCTTAACTATCCGATTTATGACAAAGAGCTTTTTGCCTTAGTTCGTGTCCTTCAAGTTTGCCAACACTACCTTTGGCCTAAGGAATTTATCATACATTCCGACCACGAGTCGTTGAAATATCTCAAAGGCCAAGCTAACTTGAGCAAGAGACACGCTAAGTGGGTTGAGTTCATGGAGTCTTTTCCGTACATTGTCAAGTATAAGAAGGGCAAAGATAATGTAGTTGCGGACGCATTGTCTCGCAAACATACAAGCCTTCTTACGAGACTTGAAATCAATGTGTTCGGTCTTGAGGAAATAAAATCTTTGTATGCTTCCGACCCGTTCTTTGAACCAATTTTCGCAAAGTGCTCCAATGACAAGGGAGTTGATGATTTCTATTTGCATAAGGGCTTTGTATTTAAACAAAACAAGCTATGCATTCCGAAGTCGTCGCTTCAACTCTTGCTTCTCCAAGAATCTCATGGTGGAGGCCTTATGGGTCACTTTGGTCGCGACAAGACATTGGACATGCTCTCCAATCACTACTTTTGGCCCAAGATGAAGCGTGACATGGAGCGCTACGTTCAACGATGCACGACATGTGTTCAAGCCTAAGTCGCAAGCTAATCCCTATGGTCTTTATATGCCATTGCCTATTCCTCATACACCTTGGTCCAACATTAGCATGGATTTAGTGTTAGGATTGCCTAGATCTAAGCATGGTCATGATTCTATATTTGTTGTTGTGGATTGTTTTTCCAAAATGGCACACTTCATACCGTGCCATAAGACCGACGATGCTTCACATGTTGCAAATCTGTTTTTCAGGGAAATCGTCCGTCTTCACGACGTGCCAAGGACAATCGTCTCCGACCCCGACGTCAAATTCATGAGCTACTTGTGGAAGACCCTCATGGCCAAGCTCGGCATCAAGCTCCTCTTTTCATCCGCATCACATCCTCAAACTGATGGCCAAACCAAAGTTGTCAACCGAAGCCTCGGAACTCTCCTTCGTGTGTTGATCAAGAAAAACCTGAAGGATTAGGAGGAATGCATTCCACACGCCGAGTTCACCTACAATCGAGCCAAGCACTCAACAACCAATATGAGTCCATTCATGATCGTCTATGGTTTCGAGCCCCTCACCGCGCTCGACATCCTACCACTACCTCTCCATGAGCGCACAAACATGGATGTCGAGAAGCACGCACAAGCTATGAAGAAGCTTCACAAAGAAACAAGAGCAACTATCGAACAACAAGTCCTTCGCCAAGATTCAAGGTTAAACAAGGACAAGAAGGAGATTATATTTGAAGAAGGTGACCTTGTGTGGATACACCTAAGCAAGGACCGCTTCCCCAAGGAACGTGACTCCAAGCTCAAGCCAAGAGGAGATGGTCCCTTCAAGGTCCTCAAACGAATGAACAACAACGCCTACATCATCGTCATTCCGACCTCCAAGTACCTTGCAAGCAATACATTTAATGTCAAGGATCTCTCACCCTACCATGGAGATGTTCAAGATGATATCCATGAAGAGTCGAGGACGATTCTTTCCCAAGGGGGGGGAGCTGATGCAGCCCGTCCTACGGACGCTTCTACATCTACATCTACACCAACAAGTCCCCCAAGTGGACCCATGACTCGTGCCCGAGCCAAACTCCTCCAAGCTAAGGTGAACTCGCTCCTCTCTTCGTGCCAATTTGATACCTCTTTGGATGGCGTGCTACTTCATACCACTACTTTGTGCATCATCAGTCTGAGCCCACGAGCCCTGAAGCTGCACCTGAGCTGAAGCTACCTGAGCCAGAGTGTTCGCCCGAATCCAGTCGGAGTGTCCGGCGCAACCGTAGTGTCCGGCGCGACTCAGCCGGAGTGTCCGGCCTGCCCGAGCCTGGACCTGGCGTGGACATTTAGAAGGTCAATCGACACTCGAGACACCACCCGAGTGTCTGTCACCGGACTGTCCGGCCGTGCCGACCCGGACTGTCCGACCCAAGCGATGGGCCTGCGAGCCTAGCTGGGCCCTATGGCCCATGTACCCCTCTACTTCGCCCAAAACTCTACTTTAAGGCCTGAATTACCCCTGAACTTGTGGCTGGCCTATATATAGACCCCCACCTCCATTGTAAACCCTAGGCTTGATATTGGAATTAGTGGAAACCCCTTTGTGGATCTATCTAATTCTTGCCTCATGCTCCTTAACTAAGGAGCACCAATATCCCCAAACCTCGTTGGAGTTTGCATCGTGCCTCTGCGTTGTACAAGGCCTAGGCATCGGTGTCCCTTTGCCTAGACGTCAAGATATCACCGAGTCTCCCATCTCGCCGTACCGGTTCGAGAGAGAGTCCTCCGCCTAACACCGATCCTAGGGATTGCGCCGGACCGGTCACCGCCAGCGTGAGCTATTGGTGTTTATCGTGGTTTTGTGTCTGTGTGTTAATCGCGTTCTTCGTGCGTGTGTTCGTCGTGTTCATCCTTCCCTCCTTCCCCCGCACTCCACCCTCGATTCGAAAGGGAATCATGAAAGATTGGGCCACCCTAGAGGTTTGCCCTCAACAGTGTTACTAGCTGAGCTTTGGCAGCGCGCACTACCGGTGCTAGTAGCAACGTGGAGACCTGCACAACACAACCACAAAACTTTGTCCCCAACTTGCGATGAGGTTGTCAATCTCACCGTGTTTTGTGGAAAACAAAGGATTAAACGTATCGAAAGGAAAGAAGTAAAAGTTTGCAGAAAGTAAACACAAAGCAATAAACAGTTGTAGATTGTATGTAAATAAAAAGGACCAGGATCCATAGTTCACTAGAGGTGGCTCTCCTTAGATAGATCACATGCTGGGTGAACAAATTACAGAGGGGCAATTGACAAACACCGAGAAAGCAATACATGCATATACTAATCATCTTGACTCATTTGAGACTTGATTGGGCATTACAACATAATACATAGACCGCCATCCAACTGCATCTATGACTAATAATCCACCTTCAGGTTATCATTCGACCCCCCTCAAGTATTAAGTTGCAAGCAACAGATTATTGCTTTACGAACTGCGTGTAAAGTAAACAATACGATTGTTCTATGAACAAAGGATTGTTGTTTTCTCCCTAGTAGCAACAGCACATCTAGTACCTTAGAGATTTCTATCACTTCCCAGATTACCAGAGGCATGAACCCACTATCGAGCATAAATACTAACTCTTGGAGTTGCTAGCATCTACTTGGCCAAGATAGCTACTAACAACGGAAAGCATGCAACATCACAAATAACAAAGACATGATAGAATCAATAATCAATCTGAAATAACATCTCAATATCCATCGGATCCCCGTAAACACAACATGTATGAATTACAAATAGATGATCTTGATCATGAACGGAGCTCAGAAGATCTAAACATGAAAGCACAAAGGAGGAGAACCATCCATCTAGCTACTACATGGATCCGTAGTCCAAGGATGAACTACTCACGCATCACATCGGAGGCTTGCATGGTGATGAAGAAGGCCTCCAGGGTGAATTCCCCTCTCGTGGTGCGGAAGAGCTTCCTCCCTCTGATCTAGGGATGGAGATGGCCAGTGACTCTGACTCTTCGTGGATTTTTGATCGGGCACTTAGGGTTTTCGTCCCGAGGGCATCTTATAGTCGGAAGGGGAGGCCGAGGGGGTGCCGGGAGTGGCCACACCACCCCCTGGCGCGGGCCAGGCCTAGCCGCATGGCCAGGTGGTGTGGTGGCTCTCTGGCCCTTCTCCGTCTCGTATTCTGGCACTTGATCACTTCCGGAAAAATAGACACTTTGGCTTTTGTCCCGTCCAATTCCAAGAATATTCATTTTCTGACATTCCTGGAACCAAAAACAGCAGAAAATAGACAGCTGACACTGTAGCTCTTGTTAATAGGTTAGTCCAAGAAATCATATGAAAAGTACTCAAAAGTTGGAACAAAACACAAGAAAGTGGATAAAACCAAGCATGGAACATCAAAAATTATAGATACATTTGCAATGTATCAGTGTTCTTTCCACAAACCACTTATGGATCCACTAGTGTTCACTTGATGTGTGTTCCTGACATGAACCACATATGGATCCACCAGTGTTCACTGCATGTGTGTTCCTTACATGAACCACATATGGACCCACTAGAGGCATTGCATGTGTGTTCTTTTCACAAACCTCATATGGATCCACTAGTGTTCACTTCATGTGTGTTCTATCCATAAACCACTTATGGATCCACCAGTGTTCATTGCATGTGTCTTCTTTTCCACAAACCACTTATGGATCAACCAGTGGTAATTGCATGTGTGTTCTTTTCACAAACCACATGTCGACCCACTAGTCATTGCATGTGTGTTCTTATACTAAAACCAGCACTAGACTCATTGCATGTGTGTTGTTTTCACAAACCACACATGGATCCACCAGTGTCATTGCATGTGTGTTCTTTCCACAAACCACACATGGATCCACCAGTGTTCATTGCATGTGTGTTCTTTTCCACAAACAACATATGGATCAACCAGTGGTCATTGCATGTGTGTTCTTTTCACAAACCACATATGGATCAACCAGTGTTCACTGCATGTGTGTTCTTTCCACAAACCACTTACGGATCCACCAGTGTTCATTGCATGTGTGTTCTTTTCCACAAACCACATATGGATCCATTAGAGTCATTGTATGTGTGTTCTATCCACAAACCACACATGGATTAACCAGTGGCGTTGCATGTGTGTGTTTTCCACAAACCACATATGGATCAACCAGTGGCATTGCATGTGTGTTCTGTTGACAAAACACATGTGGACCCACTAGAGTCATTGCATGTGTGTTCTCATACTAAAACCAGCACTAGACTCATTGCATGTGTGTTCTTTCCACAAACCACACATGGATCCACCAGTGTTCATTGCATGTGTGTTCTTTTCCACAAACCACTTATGGATCAACCAGTGGCAATTACATGTGTGTTCTTTTCACAAACCACATGTGGACCCACTAGAGTCATTGCATGTGTGTTCTTATACTAAAACCAGCACTAGACTCATTGCATGTGTGTTCTTTTCACAAACCACACATAGATCCACCAGTGTCATTGCATGTGTGTTCTTTCCACAAACCACACATGGATCCACCAGTGTTCATTGCATGTTTGTTCTTTTCCACAAACCACATATGGATCAACCAGTGGTCATTGCATGTGTGTTCTTTTCACAAACCACATGTGGACCCACTAGAGTCATTGCATGTGTGTTCCTGACATGAACCACATATGGACCCACTAGAGTCATTGCATGTGTGTTCTTTCCACAAACCACACATGGATCAACCAGTGTCATTGCATGTGTGTTCTATCCACAAACCACATATGGATCAACCAATGGCATTGCATGTGTGTTCTTTTCACAAACCACATATGGATCAACCAGTGTTCACTGCATGTGTGTTCTTTCCACAAACCACTTATGGATCCACCAGTGTTCATTGCATGTGCGTTCTTTTCCACAAACCACATATGGATCCATTAGAGTCATTGCATGTGTGTTCTTTGCACAAACCACACATGGATTAACAAGTGACATTGCATGTGTGTTCTTTCCACAAACCACATATGGATCAACTAGTGGCATTGCATGTGTGTTCTTTTCACAGAACACATGTGGACCCACTAGAGTCATTGCATGTGTGTTCTCATACTAAAACCAGCACTAGACTCATTGCATGTGTGTTCTTTCCACAAACCACACGTGGATCCACCAGTGTTTATTGCATGTGTGTTCTCTTCCACAAACCACATATGGATCAACCAGTGGTCATTGCATGTGTGTTGTTTTCACAAACCACATGTGGACCCACTAGAGTCATTCCATGTGTGCTCCTAACATGAACCACATATGGACCCACTAGAGTCATTGCATGTGTGTTCTTTCCACAAACCACACATGGATCAACCAGTATCATTGCATGTGTGTTCTATCCATAAACCACATATGGATCACCAATGGCATTGCATGTGTGTTCTTTTCACAAACCACATATGGATCAACCAGTGTTCACTGAATGTGTTATCTTTCCCCAAGCCACTTATGGATCCACCAGTGTTTATTGCATGTGTGTTCTTTTCCACAAACCACATACGAATCCATTAGAGTCATTGCATGTGTGTTCTTTCCACAAACCACACATGGATTAACCAGTGGCATTGCATGTGTGTTCTTTCCACAAACGACATATCGATCAACTAGTGGCATTGCATGTGTGTTCTTTTCACAAATCACATATGGACCCACTAGAGTCATTGCTTGTGTGTTCTTATACTAAAACCAGCACTAGAGTCATTGCATGTGTGTTCTTTCCACAAACCACATATGGATCCACTAGTGTTCACTACATGTGTGTTCTTTCCAGAAACCACTTATGGATCCACCAGTGTCCATTGCATGTGTGTTCTTTTCAACAAACCACATGTGGATCAACCAGTGGTCATTGCATCTGTGTTCTTTTCACAAACCACAATTGGACCCACTAGAGTCATTGCATGTGTGTTCTTATACTAGAACTAGCACTAGAGTCATTGCATGTGTGTTCTTTCCACAAACCACACATGGATCAAATAGTGTCATTGCATGTGTGTTCTTTCCACAAACCACATATGGATCAACAAGTGGTCATTGCATGTGTGTTCTTTTCACAAACCACATATAGAACCACTAGAGTCATTGCATGTGTGTTCTTTCCACAAACGACATATGGATCCACCAGTGTTCACTGCATGTGTGTTCCTGACATGAACCACATATGGATCCACTAGTGTTCGCTGCATGACTGTTCCTGACATGAACCACATATGGACCCACTAGAGACATTGCATGTGTGTTCTTTTCACAAACCACATATGGATCCACCAGTGTTCACTGCATGTGTGTTCTATCCACAAACCACTAATGGATCCACTAGTGTTGATTGCATGTGTGTTCCTTTCCACAAAGCACTTATGGATCAACCAGTGGTTATTGTATGTGTGTTCTTTTCACAAACCACATGTGGACCCACTAGAGTCATTACATGTGTGATCTTATACTAAAACCAGCACTAGACTCATTGCATGTGTGTTCTTTTCACAAACCACAGATGGATCCACCAGTGTCATTGCATGTGTGCTCTTTTCCACAAACCACATATGGATAAACCAGTGGTCATTGCATGTGTGTTCTTTTCACAAACCACATGTGGGCCCACTAGAGTCATTGCATGTGTGTTCCTGACATGAACCACATATGGACCCACTAGAGTCATTGCATGTGTGTTCTTTCCACAAACCACAAATGGATCAACCAGTGTCATTGCATGTGTGTTCTATCCACAAACCATATATGGATCAACCAATGGCATTGCATGTGTGTTCTTTTCACAAACCACATATGGATCGACCAGTGTTCACTAATGTGTGTTCTTTCCACAAACCACATATGGATCCACCAGTGTTCACTGCATGTGTGTTCTTTCCACAAACCACTTATGGATCCACCAGTGTTCATTGCATGTGTGTTCTTTTCCACAAACCACTTATGGATCAACAAGTGGTCATTGCATGTGTGTTCATTTCACAAACCACATGTGGACCCACTAGAGTCATTGCATGTGTGTTCTTATACTAAAACCAGCACTAGACTCATTGCATGTGTGTTCTTTTCACAAACCACACATGGATCCACAAGTGTCATTGCATGTGCGTTCTTTTCCAGAAACCACATATGGATCAACTAGTGGTCATTGCATGTGTGTTCTTTTCACAAACCACATGTGGACCCACTAGAGTCATTGCATGTGTGTTCCTGACATGAACCACATATGGACCCACTAGAGTCATTGCATGTGTGTTCTTTCCACAAACCACACATGGATCAAGCAGTGTCATGGCATGTGTGTTCTATCCACAAAGCACATATGGATCAACCAATGGCATTGCATGTCTGTTCTTTTCACAAACCACATATGGATCAACCATTGTTCACTGCATGTGTGTTCTTTCCACAAACCACTTATGGATCCACCAGTGTTCACTCCATGTGTGTTCTTTCCACAAACCACTTATGGATCCACCAGTGTTCATTGCATGTGTGTTCTTTTCCACAAACCAAACGTGGATTAACCAGTGGTCATTGCATGTGTGTTCTTTTCACAAACCACATGTGGACCCACTAGAGTCATTGCATGTGTGTTCTTATACTAAAACAAGCACTAGACTCATTGCATGTGTGTTCTTTTCACAAACCACACATGGATCCACCAGTGTCATTGCATGCGTGTTCTTTTCACAAACCACACATGGATCTACCAGTGGTCATTGCATGTGTGTTCTTATCCACAAACCACATATGGATCCATTAGAGTCATTGCATGTGTGTTATTTCCACAAACCACACATGGATCAACCAATGTCATTGCATGTGTGTTCTTTCCACAAACCACACATGGATCAACCAGTGTTGACTGCACGTGTGTTCTTTTCACAAACCACATGTGGACCCACTAGAGTCATTGCATGTGTGTTCTTATACTAAGACCAGCACTAGACTCATTGCATGTGTGTTCTTTCCACAAACCACACATGGATCAATAAGTGGCATTGCATGTGTGTTCTTTCCACAAACCACATATGGATCAACAAGTGGCATTGCATGTGTGTTCTTTTCACAAATCACATATGGACCCACTAGAGTCATTGCTTGTGTGTTCTTATACTAAAACCAGCACTAGACTCATTGCATGTGTGTTCTTTCCACAAACCACACATGGATTAACTAGTGGCATTGCATGTGTGTTCTTTCCACAAACCACATATGGATCAACCAGTGGCATTGCATGTGTGTTCTTTTCACAAATCACATATGGACCCACTAGAGTTATTGCTTGTGTGTTCTTATACTAAAATCAGCACTAGAGTCATTGCATGTGTGTATGAGGACATGCCTACAATTACACCTACCCCAATGACTACTGAAGATGCTACAACTGTTGCAAGAAAGGATCAGTCTAATGAGATTAGAATTGGACCAATTACAAGAGCTCGTGCTAAGCTACTGGAACAATAGGTGAATTTACTCCTAAACGAATCCGGTACTTTGATTGATTAGAACTGTATACTGCCTAAGTCTATGCATTTATGTATGATCAGGTCCGTTGGAGAAACAAGCATGGCGCGAGGAGCAGAAGGGCTAGAAGAGAAGCCCAACATGATGATCGCCCAAGGATGCGCGAGGGAGGAGTGGGAGGAAGGCGCAAGAGAAGATCATCAAGACGAAGGCAAAAAGATCTGCCACGACCGGAGTGTCCGGCCAGATCCACCCGGATCTTGTGCTGGTCGAGAGGCAAAGCGGCGTGGACATTCAGATGCCGATTCGGATACTACCGGACACCTCGAAACTTCAGAGTTTCCGGCTAGACCGAACTTTCGGCACACTTCACGGAGTGTCCGCCTGACCGGATCGTCCGCCGATTTCGACGGAGTGTTCCGCCGACCGAATCTGGTCCAAGTCGGTTTGTATCGATTTGAGTCGTTTGCGTTTAGTTTTGGTTTCGTCGCTCGGTAGCCCTTATAAGCTATGGGACGACCTCTAGTTAGGGTTTAGACCACGTTAAAATATTTTGGAGTTGTTTCTTTCATAGAACCTCTGGAATTACCCTGTGTTCGAATCTACCAACTATAATTGAGTGTGATCTGTTGTTCCATTGGGAATTAGTAGATTGCATACTACCGTTCATGGTCACGGCTGCGTGCGCAAGAGTGTGGTGTTGTGAATATCCTACAAGGTTCGAGATCTGTTGCGCTGGCATCAGGGATCGTGCGGGAGAGATCATAGCTACGCACTAGTTATCTATCATCCACCATCATCATCGCCATCCGCTTACTGAGAAGATCGGGCCACCCCATATCATCTTGGTATCATATTTCCAGTGTTGCCTCGGTAAGCATCCACAAATCCATCCATCGATTAGAGAGTGTTTTCGTCTTATACAGAAAAAGCCGTACAAAAAGATTTGCCATAAACTAGATTGCTCTTTTTCAAGTTTTAGTTGCTGATTGTATCTTCTCGTAGATCCGATCTGCAGGTTTTTCCTCGTAGAAGTCTAGTTTCCGTTTGTGTCTAGGTGTAGGGTTTGATCTTGTTTTCCGTTGTTTCCCACCGTTACCGTTTCCGCAAGTGTTTAATCGTTTTTTTGAGTCCACATAGCGTACCTTTGTTTGCATACCATAGACACAGCCTATCTATAGCATCTGTGCCTAGGAACATACCCACGAGACTAGTTGCTTTGCTCCGACAGGCTGCTCATTAGGGTTTGCAGTGCAGAAATTTTCGACAGGCAAAACCGGACTATCCGGCCGAATCACACCGGACTATCCGGCCCAACCGGAGTCTCCAGCACATATCAACCGGACTATCCGGCCCAGTTTTGTTATAAGTTGTTGTGCTCGTTTGCATTGAGTAATATAGTTGAAAAAAAATCAAAAAAAAAGAGAAGAAAAGAGAATAAGTATAAAAAAGAGCTACAAGCCTAAAAAAATAGAGATATAGAAGTGTGCAATATTGGAGGCATTGTTGTATAGCACTGGTAGATTGAGCAATCTTGTGCCTGTTCTATTTGAACTATTACTAGCGTCTCTGTTGTGCATTGCAATATTCCTTTTCATAAGTTGCTTTGCCACGTTTATCTCCACTGTGTGTGTTTCTTGGGTTTTTGTACGATCAGCACTAGGACTTGTTGCGGTGTAGATAGGATACCATACCTATAGCTCCACCTTAAATAACCTGTGTGCCCTGCTATCGTTCTCTATACCTTTGATATTCACTTCATTACATCAAGTGCATCAGTCCTTGATTTCGTTTGGTAGAGCATCTCTATTCACTTTGGAACGGTAAGATCTCCTTTCTTATTAGTTGCGAGTGAGTTGTGAGAGTTTCCACCATACAGATTTTGATTTTTGCACTAACCTACTAATCATGTCTTCTAGTGATAATGATGTTGTGTTGCAGAAAAAGAAGGATGAGGAGCTCGTCAATTGGCGTGAATATGAGGCTTTGAAATCCCACTTGACACGTGTGTTTACTAACACGACAGATGCCATTTACAAGAATCTCCAAGATATGAATATGAGATTGGATCAGCATGTTGGGACGGTTGATACTATCCAAACACAAGTGGCTACGCTCAATGTCAATGTCACCACTTTGCAGCAGTCCATTGAGGGTCTGACAGCCGCTTTACATAGAAGGGAAAATCCTCAACATGATGATGCTTTTGATGATTTCGATGAGGGTAGCGCTGCTAATGCTGCTCCACATGCTGGCAGGGGATGTGCTATTCCCCCTGTCCCTGCTCATGGTCGTGGGTTTGCCCATCTTGGGCGTGGTCCACATGTGCCCAACCAAGCTGATGACGGTTTGGGCAAGCCAAAATTCTCGATTCCTAAGTTTGATGGTTCCATTGATCCTGAAGACTACCTCACCTGGGAATTGAAGATTGAGAAACTCTGGCGCTTATTTGACTATCCAGAAGATAAGAAGGTCAAGCTTGCAGCATCTGAATTTGATGGTTATGCTTTGCGTTGGTGGGATGCTCTTGTGCAACATAGGAGGGAGGACAATGAACTTCCTGTGATGGATTAGCGCGAGATGAAACAAATCATGAAGGCACGTTTCATACCAACCAACTACTTGCGATCAGTTTTTGATAAATTGACGCAATTGAAGCAAGGCACCATGACAGTTGATGAGTACTACATGGAGATGGAGATGCTTATGCAGCGTGCTCGAGTTCGTGAGTCCATTGAGATGACCATGCAGCGATTCCTAAACAATCTGAAGTTACCGATCAAGAGCATTGTTTGTCATCACAAGTATGAGACCATGAATGAGTTGTTGCATCATGCTAGAGAGGCCGAATCCCAGTTGGCAGAAGAGGCGAAGTCACGTGCTCATTTTCCATCCTCCAGCAGATTTTCGGCCAGGTCTACACCTCCTACAGTCATGCCACCAGCTGCTGTTCCGTTTACACCATCGGCTAAACCAGCAAGTACACCTTCATTTGGTTCTAATGCTCGGAAACCCGCTGCTCCTGCTGCTAGCTCGGGTTCCAACAAGTCTACTGCACGTACTCGTGATGTAGTGTGCCATACTTGTGGGGGTAGAGGTCACTACAAAAAGGATTGTCCAAACAGCAAGGTTATGTTTGTTAATGAACAAGGTGAAGTAGAAAGTGGAGATGAAGCTTCTGATGATGATATTGACGACGGCGAGGAAGGTGCTGATGCATATGCTGAGCGTGCACCCACTATTGCTCTATCTTCACGTGTACTTAGTGTGCAATCGGTTGAGGAATCCCAGCGTTGCAACTTGTTCCAAACAAAAGCTCTAGTTGGACCAAACAAAGCTTGCAAGGTAATTATTGATGGAGGTAGCTGCAGAAATCTTACAAGTAAGGAACTATGTGCCAAACTGAATTTGACATACTAACCTCATCCCAAGCCATACTACATACAATGGTTGAGCAACAATGGTGAGATGAAGGTAAATCATATGGTACGTGTGAATTTTCAAATAGGTCCATACAAAGATTCTATTGATTTTGATGTGGTTCCTATGACTGTTTGTCACCTACTATTGGGTCGGCCTTGGCTCTATGATCGCCATGTGCAACACAATGGCCGAGCCAATACATATCACTTGGAATTCAAAGGGAAGAAGATTACTATACAGCCAATGACACCACAAGAAATTGTGAATGACTCTCGCCAGAAGATAGCGATGAACTTGAAGGAAGATACTACCACTCGGCGAGACTGTGTTACAGCTATTCCTGATGTAATTGAGCCTAAATTGAGTGATATAACGAAAAGTGAGAGAGTGCCTTGGTTATTGATACTAGCCACCAAGGAGGATATGAGAGAGTTTCGCGAGGATCCTACAGCCATGCCACTTGTGCTCATGTATAAGGGCGAGGTATTGGTTTCTAACGACATGACCCCTATTTCTCTTGGTGTCTCTTCTGTTTTGCAGGATTTTGGGGATGTGTTTCCAGAAGACGTACCCGCAGGTTTGCCCCCATTGCGTGGTATAGAACATCAAGTGGACCTGATTCCTGGCGCCACACTTCCCAACCGTGCACCTTACAGGACTAATCCCGAAGAAACTAAGGAAATTCAGAAGCAAGTACAAGCGTTACTGGATAAAGGGTACATTCATGTCTCTCTTAGCCCTTGTGCTGTTCCTGTTATTTTAGTTCCTAAGAAAGATGGTACATGGCGCATGTGTGTTGATTGTAGAGCGATTAATAACATCACTATTCGATATCGTCATCCTATTCCACGCTTAGAGGATATGCTGGATGAATTGAGTGGTGCTGCTATTTTCTCTAAAATTGACTTGCGTAGTGGTTATCATCAAATTAGGATGAAAGAAGGGGATGAATGGAAACTGCTTTCAAAACTAAATTCGGTTTGTATGAGTGGTTAGTTATGCCGTTTGGTCTTACTAATGCACCTAGTACTTTCATGCGTTTGATGAATCATGTTTTGAGAGAGTTTACTGGTCGTTTCGTGGTTGTTTACTTTGATGATATACTCATATACAGCCACACCGAATCTGAACATTGCACTCATATTAGACAAGTCTTGCAAGTGTTACGTGATAATAAACTGTATGTTAATCTTGAGAAGTGTACATTTGCAAAAGATAAGGTCATATTCCTAGGATTTGTTGTTTCTAAGCATGGAGTAGAGGTAGATCAATCTAAAATTGAATCAATACAGAATTGGCCTACTCCAATGAATGTTAGTCAAGTGCGTAGTTTCCACGGTCTCGCTGGTTTCTATAGGCGCTTTGTGAAAGATTTTAGCACCATTGATGCACCATTAAATGATTTGACAAAGAAAGATGTTCCTTCTGTATGGGGCGTGGCTCAAGACATTGCATTTGATACATTAAAACGTTTGCTTACTTCTGCACCATTACTTGCTTTACCTGATTTTTCGAAGCAATTTGAAGTTGAATGTGATGCTAGTGGTATAGGCATAGGTGGCGTTTTGATGCAAGAGGGTCGGCCTATAGCTTATTTTTCTGAGAAATTGACTGGTGCTCGTTTGAATTATTCTATATATGATAAAGAATTGTATGCACTTGTTAGAGTACCTGAGGTTTGGCAACATTATTTGTGGCCAAAAGAATTCATCATCCATTCTGATCATGAAGCTTTGAAATACTTGAAAGCTCAATCAAACTTGCATAGAAGATTAGCTAAATGGGTTGAGTTCATTGAGTCTTTTCCTTACATCATTAACTATAAGAAGGGAAAAGAGAACGTTGTTGCTGATGCTCTATCTAGGAAGAACATGCTATTAACCAATCTTGATGTTAAAATTCCTGGATTAGAACCTATTTGTGCACTTTATGCAACTGACCATGATTTTGCTGAACCATATCGTTTGTGTGCTCTTAGAAACGCATGGGATAAGTATCATATACATGATGGATATTTGTTTCGAGCTAACAAACTATGTATTCCAGAATCGTCGTTGCGTTTGTTCTTAGTGCAAGAATCACATGCTGGTGGTTTAATGGGTCACTTTGGGCGTGAGAAGACGTTGCTCATGCTTGCTGATCACTTTTATTGGCCCAAGATGAGGTGTGATGTGTACAGATTTGTGAGCCGATGTATTACATGCCACAAGTCGAAATCTAAGCTGAAGCCTCACGGTTTGTATACACCTCTCTCTGCACCGACTACTCCATGGGAAGACATTAGTATGGATTTTGTGCTAGGTCTACCTAAAACTCAGAGAGGTCATGATTCTATATTTGTGGTAGTGGATAGGTTCTCTAAGATGGCTCATTTTATTGCACCACAAAAGCGACGATCGTCGCATGTTGCTAACCTATTTTTCGGGACATCGTGAGATTACATGGAGTACCAAAGGCGATTGTTTCGACCGTGATGTGAAGTTCATGAGCTACTTTTGGAAGACCTTATGGGGAAAGCTAGGAGCGGTTGCTGTTCAAGACTACATGTCATCGCCAAACAGATGGTCAAACGGAGGTGGTGAATCGAACATTGTCACAGCTGCTAAGGACCATGATTAAAAAGAATCTGCGGGAGTGGGAAGAGTGTTTGCCACATGTTGAGTTTGCTTACAACATGGCTGTGCATTCAACTACTCAGCTTTGTCCTTTTGAGGTGGTGTATGGTTTCAAGCCATTGACGCCACTTGATATGTTGCCTCTGCCATTACATGAGAGAGTTGATATGGAGGCATCAAAACATGCTGATTATGTGAAGAAAATACATGAGAAGACTCGAGAGGCTATTGAGAAGAAAGGCAAGAACATTGCTGCAAGGAATCAAGCAAGGAAAGAAGTGTTGTTCAAGCCTGGAGATATGGTTTGGGTGCATCTACGCAAGGATAGGTTCCCACTACTTAGAAAGTCAAAATTGAAGCCACGTGGTGCTGGTCCTTACAAGGTGTTAGCCAAGATTAATGATAACGCCTACTCGGTTGATATACCTATTGAGGAGTTTGGTGGAGTTAGCAATAGCTTCAACGTTGTTGATTTGTCACCATATGCTGGAGAAGACCTTGGGCGTCGAGGTCGCCTTTTGAAGGGGAGATGATGAGGACATCCCTACAATTACACCTACCCCAATGACTCTTCAAGATGCTACAACTGTTGCAAGAAAGTATCAGTCCAATGAGATTAGAATTGGACCTATTACAAGAGCTCGTGCTAAGCTCTTTGGAACAACAGGTGAATTTACTCCTAAACGAATCTGGTACTTTGATTGATGAGAACTTTATACTGCCTAAGTCTATGCATTTATGTATGATCAGGTTCGTTGGAGAAACAAGCATGGCTGGAGGAGGAGAAGGGCTAGAAGAGAAGCCCAACATGATGATCGCCCAAGGATGCGCGAGGAGGCGGAAGGCGCAAGAGAAGATCATCAAGACGAAGGCAAAAAGCTCGCCACGACGGAGTGTCGCCATATCCACCGGATCGTCTGGTCGAAAAAGGCAACCGGCATGGACATTTAGTATGCCGATTTGAAACTACTGGACACCACCGAAACTTGAGTTTCCGGCCAGACCGGACTGTCTCGCACACTTCACCGAGTGTCCGGCTGACGATCGGGCCGATTTCGACCGGAGTGTCCGCCACGACCGAATCTGGTCCGAAGTCGGTTTGTATCGATTTGAGTCGTTATGCGTTTAGTTTCAGTTTCGTCGCCTCCAAGCCCTTATAAGCTATGGGACGACCTCTAGTTAGGGTTTAGACCACGTTAAAATATTTTGGAGTTGTTTCTTTCATAGAACCTCTGGAATTACCCTGTGTTCGAATCTACCAACTATAATTAAGTGTCATCTGTTGTTCCATTGGGAATTAGTAGATTGCATACTACCGTTCATGGTCACAGCTGCGTGCGCAAGAGTGTGGTGTTGTGAATATCCTACAAGGTTCAAGATCTGTTGCGCTGGCATCAGGGATCGAGCGGGAGAGATCATAGCTACGCACTAGTTATCTATCATCCACCATCATCATCGCCATCCGCTTACTGAGAAGATCGGGCCACCCCATATCATGTGTGTTCTTTCCACAAACCACATATGGATCCACCAGCGTTCACTACATGTGTGTTCTTTCCACAAACCACTTATGGATCCACCAGTGTTCACTTCATGTGTGTTCCTGACATGATACACATATGGATCCACCAGTGTTCACTGCATGTGTGTTCCTGACATGGACCACATGACCACATATGGACCCACTAGAGTCATTGCATGTGTGTTCTTTTCACAAACCACGTATGGATCCACCAGTGTTCACTGCATATGTGTTCTTTCCACAAACCACTAATGGATCCACCAGTTTTCATTGCATGTGTGTTCCTTTCCACAAACCACTTATGGATCAACCAGTGGTCATTGCGTGTGTGTTCTTTTCACAAACCACATGTGGACCCAGAGAGTCATTGCATGTGTGTTCTTTTCACAAACCACATATGGATCTACCAGTGTTCACTACATGTGTGTTCTTTCCACAAACCACTTATGGATCCACCAGTGTTCACTTCATGTGTGTTCCTGACATGAACCACATATGGATCCACCAGTGTTCACTGCATGTGTGTTCCTGACATGAACCACATATGGACCAACTAGAGTCATTGCATGTGTGTTCTTTTCACAAACCACATATGGATCCACTAGTGTTCACTGCATGTGTGTTCTATCCACAAACCACTTATGGATCCACTAGTGTTCATTGCGTGTGTGTTCTTTTCCACAAACCACTTATGGATCAACCAGTGGTCATTGCATGTGTGTTCTTTTCACAAACCACATGTGGATCCACTTGAGTCATTGCATGTGTGTTCTTATACTAAAACCAGCACTAGAATCATTGCATGTGTGTTCTTTTCACAAACCACACATGGATCCACCAGTGTCATTGCATGTGTGTTCCATTCCACAAACACATATGGATCAACCAGTGGTTATTGCATGTGTGTTCTTTTCACAAACCACATGTGAACCCACTAGTCATTTCATGTGTGTTCTTGACATGAACCACATATGAACCCACTAGAGTCATTGCTTGTGTGTTCTTTCCACAAACCACACATGGATCAACCAGTGTCATTGCATTTGTGTTCTATCCACAAACCACATTTGGATCAACCAATGGCATTGCATGTGTGTTCTTTTCACAAACCACATATGGATCAACCAGTGTTCACTGGATGTGTGTTCTTTCCACAAACCACATATGGATCCACCAGTGTTCACTACATGTGTGTTCTTTCCACAAACGACTTATGGATCCACCAGTGTTCATTGCATGTGTGTTCTTTTCCAGAAACCGCTTATGGATCAACCAGTGGTCATTGCATGTGGGTTCTTTTAACAAACCACATGTGGACCCACTAGAGTCATTGCATGTGTGTTCTTATACTAAAACCATCACTAGACTCATTGCATGTGTGTTCTTTTCACAAACCACACATGGATCCACCAATGTCATTGCATGTGTGTTCTTTTCCACAAACCACATATGGATCAACCAGTGGTCATTGCATGTGTGTTCTTTCCACAAACCACATGTGGACCCACTAGAGTCATTGCATGTGTGTTCCTGACATGAACCACATATGGACCCACTAGAGTCATTGCATGTGTGTTCTTTCCACAAACCACACATGGATCAACTAGTGTCATTGCATGTGTGTTCGATCCACAAACCACATAAGGATCAACTAATGGCATTGCATGTGTGTTCATTTCACAAACCACATATGGATCAACCAGTGTTCACTGAATGTGTGTTCTTTCCACAAACCACTTATGTATCCACCAGTGTTCATTGCATATGTGTTTTTTCCACAAACCACTTATGGATCCACCAGTGTTCATTGCATGTGTGTTCTTTTCCACAAACCACACATGGATTAACCAGTCGTGATTGCATGTGTTTTCTTTTCACAAACCACATGTTGACCCACTAGAGTCATTGCATGTGTGTTCTTATACTAAAACCAGCACTAGACTCATTGCATGTGTGTTCTTTTCACAAACCACACATGGATCCACTAGTGTCATTGCATGTGTGTTCTATCCACAAACCACACATGGATCAACTGGTGTCATTGCACGTGTGTTCTTTCCACAAACCACATATGGATCAACTAGTGTCATTGCATGTGTGTTATTTCCACAAACCACACATGGATCAACCAATGTCATTGCATGTGTGTTCTTTCCACAAACCACACATGGATCAACCAGTGATCACTGTAGGTGTGTTCTTTTCACAAACCACATGTGGACACACTAGAGTCATTGCATGTGTATTCTTATACTAAAACCAGCACTAGACCCATTGCATCTGTGTTCTTTCCACAAACCAAACATGGATTAACCAGTGGAATTGCATGTGTGTTATTTCCACAAACCACATATGGATCAACCAGTGGCATTGCATGTGTGTTCTTTTCACAAATCACATATGGACCCACTAGAGTCATTGCTTGTGTGTTCTTATACTAAAACCAGCACTAGACTCATTGCATGTGTGTTCTTTCCACAAACCACACATGGATTAACCAGTGGCATTGCATGTGTGTTCTTTCCACAAACGACATATGGATCAACCAGTGGCATTGCATGTGTGTTGTTTTCACAAATCACATATGGACCCACTAGAGTCATTGCTTGTGTGTTCTTATACTAAAACCAGCACTAGAGTCATTGCATGTGTGTTCTTTCCACAAACCACATATGGATCCACTAGTGTTCAGTACATGTGTGTTCTTTCCACAAACTACTTATGGATCCACCAGTGTTCACTTCATGTGTGTTCCTGACATGAACCACATATGGATCCACCAGTGTTCACTACATGTGTGTTCCTGACATGAACCACATATGGACCCACTAGAGTCATTGCATGTGTTTCCTTTTCACAAACCACATATGGATCCACCAGTGTTTACTGCATGTGTGTTCTTTCCACAAACCACTTATGGATCCACCAGTGTTCATTGCATGTCTGTTCTTTTCCACAAACCACTTATGGATCAACCAGTGGTCATTGCATGTGTGTTCTTTTCACAAACCACATGTGGACCAACTAGAGTCATTGCATGTGTGTTCTTATACTAAAACCATCACTAGACTCATTGCATGTGTGTTCTTTTCACAAACCACACATGGATCCACTAGTGTCATTACATGTGTGTTCTTTTCCACAAACCACATATGGATCAACCAGTGGTCATTCCATGTGTGTTCTTTTCACAAACCACATGTGGACCCACTAGAGTCATTACATGTGTGTTCTTGACATGAACAACATATGGACCCACTAGAGTCATTGCATGTGTGTTCTTTCCACAAACCACACATGGATCAACCAGTGTCATTGCATGTGTGTTCTATCCACAAACCACATATGGATCAACCAATAGCATTGCATGTGTGTTCTTTTCACAAACCACATATGGATCAACCAGTGTTAACTACATGTGTGTTCTTTCCACAAACCACTTATGGATCCACCAGTGTTCACTGCATGTGTGTTCTTTTTCACAAACCACATATGGATCCATTAGAGTCATTGCATGTGTGTTCTTTCCACAATCCACACATGGATCAACCAATGGCATTGCATGTGTGTTCTTTCCACAAACCACACATGGATCAACCAGTGGCATTGCATGTGTGTTCTTTCCACAAATCACATATGGACCCACTAGAGTCATTGCTTGTGTGTTCTTATACTAAAACCAGCACTAGAGTCACTGCATGTGTGTTCTTTTCCACAAACCACACATGGATCAACCAGTGTCTTTGCATGTGTGTTCTCTCTAGAAACCACTTACGGATCCACCAGTGTTTATTGCATGTGTGTTCTTTTCCACAAACCACATATGGATCAACCAGTGGTCATTGCATGTTTGTTCTTTTCACAAACCACATGTGGACCCAATAGAGTCATTGCATGTGTGTTCTATCCACAAACCACACATGGATCAACTGGTGTCATTGCACGTGTGTTCTTTCCACAAACCACATATGGATCAACTAGTGTCATTGCATGTGTGTTATTTCCACAAACCACACATGGGTCAACCAATGTCATTGCATGTGTGTTCTTTCCACAAACCACACATGGATCAACCAGTGATCATGTAGGTGTGTTCTTTTCACAAACCACATGTGGACACACTAGAGTCATTGCATGTGTATCCTTATACTAAAACCAGCACTAGACCCATTGCATCTGTGTTCTTTCCACAAACCAAACATGGATTAACCAGTGGAATTGCATGTGTGTTATTTACACAAACCACATATGGATCAACCAGTGGCATTGCATGTGTGTTCTTTTCACAAATCACATATGGACCCACTAGAGTCATTGCTTGTGTGTTCTTATACTAAAACCAGCACTAGACTCATTGCATGTGTGTTCTTTCCACAAACCACACATGGATTAACCAGTGGCATTGCATGTGTGTTCTTTCCACAAATGACAGATGGATCAACCAGTGGCATTGCATGTGTGTTCTTTTCACAAATCACATATGGACCCACTAGAGTCATTGCTTGTGTGTTCTTATACTAAAACCAGCACTAGAGTCATTGCATGTGTGTTCTTTCCACAAACCACATATGGATCCACTAGTGTTCACTACATGTGTGCTCTTTCCACAAACTACTTATGGATCCACCAGTGTTCACTTCATGTGTGTTCCTGACATGAACCACATATGGATCCACCAGTGTTCACTACATGTGTGTTCCTGACATGAACCACATATGGACCCACTAGAGTCATTGCATGTGTTTCCTTTTCACAAACCACATATGGATCCACCAGTGTTTACTGCATGTGTGTTCTTTCCACAAACCACTTATGGATCCACCAGTGTTCATTGCATGTCTGTTCTTTTCCACAAACCACTTATGGATCAACCAGTGGTCATTGCATGTGTGTTCTTTTCACAAACCACATGTGGACCAACTAGAGTCATTGCATGTGTGTTCTTATACTAAAACCATCACTAGACTCATTGCATGTGTGTTCTTTTCACAAACCACACATGGATCCACTAGTGTCATTACATGTGTGTTCTTTTCCACAAACCACATATGGATCAACCAGTGGTCATTCCATGTGTGTTCTTTTCACAAACCACATGTGGACCCACTAGAGTCATTACATGTGTGTTCCTGACATGAACAACATATGGACCCACTAGAGTCATTGCATGTGTGTTCTTTCCACAAACCACACATGGATCAACCAGTGTCATTGCATGTGTGTTCTATCCACAAACCACATATGGATCAACCAATAGCATTGCATGTGTGTTCTTTTCACAAACCACATATGGATCAACCAGTGTTAACTACATGTGTGTTCTTTCCACAAACCACTTATGGATCCACCAGTGTTCACTGCATGTGTGTTCTTTTCCACAAACCACATATGGATCCATTAGAGCCATTGCATGTGTGTTCTTTCCACAAACCACACATGGATCAACCAATGGCATTGCATGTGTGTTCTTTCCACAAACCACACATGGATCAACCAGTGGCATTGCATGTGTGTTCTTTCCACAAATCACATATGGACCCACTAGAGTCATTGCTTGTGTGTTCTTATACTAAAACCAGCACTAGAGTCACTGCATGTGTGTTCTTTTCCACAAACCACACATGGATCAACCAGTGTCTTTGCATGTGTGTTCTCTCTAGAAACCACTTACGGATCCACCGGTGTTTATTGCATGTGTGTTCTTTTCCACAAACCACATATGGATCAACCAGTGGTCATTGCATGTTTGTTCTTTTCACAAACCACATGTGGACCCAATAGAGTCATTGCATGTGTGTTCTATCCACAAACCACACATGGATCAACTGGTGTCATTGCACGTGTGTTCTTTCCACAAACCACATATGGATCAACTAGTGTCATTGCATGTGTGTTCTTTCCACAAACCACACATGGATCAACCAGTTTCTTTGCATGTGTGTTCTTTCCACAAACCACTTATGGATCCACCAGTGTTCATTGCATGTGTGTTCTTTTGTACAAACCACATATGGATCAACTAGTGGTCATTGCATGTGTGTTTTAGGAGAGCCCTAACCTTAGGAGAGCCCTAACCTTAGCCCCCCAAAGGATCCACCGTTAGACTGAGTCTTCTAGAAGGCACGCCATAACACAGTTGTTCTGCTTGACGATTGTTACATATTGTTCGATTGGGGCGCTTGGACGATTCGGATGCTCTTCGTGAGAGCGATCCTTGAGTAGGCTGTTCTGCGGCATGATTGGCCACGCTTGCTCTGGACAAACTGGCATGTTGCGAGTGTCACGACTCACGAGTTCAGTGGGTCATATCCCAGTGACATGTCCCCATTACTTCTCTTCTTCCCCGTACTTCTCTTTCTTCCCCTCGAAGCCACTTTCCCCACTTCACTTCCATCCTGCCGTAGCCGCAAGCCGACGACATCCGCCAATTCTCAGGTCGCTACCTTCATGCTAAGAAATCATTTTACAAGCTTTTGAACTTATCCTACATATTCCTGCTATTCGCCAATCTAACTGCTGATCTTTTTTCCGATTTCTCGACGAACTTCAGATGTGGCAGATGCTGCAGCCCAAGAATCTGGAGATCCTCGCGCGCAACTTCGCAGCGACGTTCCCGCTCGTGTGCACCCAGGATGCTTTCGCCATTACTCCTACCACGAGCTCCCGCTCCACGAGCTCGCGTGCCCGCACGGCGTGGGCTCCTGCACGGAGCCGGGCTACAACTACACCGGCCCGCCGGCAGATCTCGTCGTCCACCTTGCAGAGGGGCACTTGATCGAAGTGATTAGGATCTCGTATGGGTAAGCCCAACTTCTCCAAGAGCAGGTGTCGTTCACTGACTCCGGACGCCGCCGGCTAATTTTCCAGGGGGGACGACTCTGTTTTCGTCCTGACCATCACCGCCGGTGTACCGGGAACCAGAGTCGGGCCGTATGCGTCAGTCGGTCTCATGCGCCTGGCCCATATACACGGTGCGCATGTGGGCGAACTCCCAGCCGCCGTCGTCAGATAGCATTCTTGTGCTTGCCGAGGCGCCAAGCTGCCCGATGCCGCGGGAGGTGGAGTATGTGGACCTAAGGTCGATCCTATGCATGTCATCTCAGTACCTTGTCGGTGCTGGACCGAACAGGGAAATGTAGTACTTGTGCTGTCATTACTGTTAGACTTAAGCGATGCTTCTTAGGTGCCTAGAGCATACGTGTTGTGCGAATGTACCCCAGTTGTAGTTTTCAGTACTCCTTATTAATTCGACGAGTTATTATATTGGTCCAATCAGCTTGTTGTTTGTCATGTTGCAAAGTCCGCTTGCGTTGGACAGACCAGCAGTACCATGTGCTCCCTCTCCCGCATGTCAGTGTCACGTGTTCCGAGGGCCCACCTGCCAGTGTCACGCCCCCCTCCTCTTCCTTCCCCTCGAAGCCACTGTCCCAACTTCTCTTCCATCCTGCCACTCCCATCCGATGGTTGTAATCTGATTTTCGTTGGATTGTTTACAAGTAATCTACGTTGATAATGCAACATGCAAATGGCACACACACAATTTCTAAAGTGGAAGCACTCACACGCTGCTATTGCACATATTTATCAATATAGCTCGACAAACCCATTACAATAATTGTACTCGCATTAAACACAATTGAAATTGCAACCATCATAAATAACATCTAAACCCACATCACACCGCTGTCGTCGGAGTCCACCTCGATTGGTGACACCACCGTGCCCTTCCCAGTGCATCCACTCCCGCCCGTGGCTTGCCCTTCGCCAAGGAGGTAACAATGGCGTTCTGCACAGCTTCGTCCCCGTCGTCCTCCACATCGGAATCGACAATGACGAAGGTAACGGGTTGTCATGGACCGAGCGCCGTCGCGCCTGGCGGCTCCTGCTCGAGCTCGACGCCGCATCAGTCCTTCTACAGGTAGGAGGGGCCGAGATCGCATACATAGCATCATCGCTCCTCTCAAGAAATCATGGCCATTTGATACTGCGACGGTAGGATCTTGGGGTGGATCCACCGCGGCGAGCCCTACCGGAAGCGGTGGAGCGGATGGATCTGCCGGCGCGAGCCATGACAAGTTCCTAGGAGGGAGTAAGATTGTGGGCCAGGCGTGTCTGGTTCCTGAGCAAGGCCTCCCAGTGATATATGTACGCGGGCAAGGTGCCAAAATTTTTCGTCCAATGCGCGTGAGAGGGCTTTTGAAACACGAAGGCGCGAGGTTTGGTTGACAAGTCCACACGCTAGGTCCCCCACCTGTCAGCCGAATGTGGACGGTAGGATTCTGCCCGAGTTATTAAGTAGGGATAAATCATGCTTCACCACTACCCTGACATCCAAATGCTCCTCTTTCCTCTGCCCTTGCTCCCCTCGCTCATGGCTTGCAGCTCGTGCAGTTCGTCTCGGTCGGAATCAGGGTCGGCTCAACGCCGTCAGGCGGGTGCCCCCATCAGGTACCGGAGGGTGCCCTACGATTACTACCCCGATATGCTGTGTTTGTGCAGTGAGAAGATGCGGAGATGGATTTCATGGACCGACGAAAATACTACAGGAAAATTCAGCAACTGCAGCATCAAAGCGGTAAGTTCCTACTGTAGTTACAATGGTAACCTGGATCCAGAAAGCATAATGTAATTCTTTTTTTTGCTTCCTTCGATCTACTACGCAGGAAGGGAGGGGGACTGGCTGTGATAAGTTTGTGTGGATCGAAAAGCCACTGACAGGTTTTCATAGAGAGTTTGTTCAGGATCTACGTGATGCTGTGTGGGACAAGAAAGAGGAGATTCGTGCGATGGAGCGAGAGATCCGGGAGCTTCGCCAGTGGGAGGAGCCAGGGAGGTTGTGAGATAGACGGGCTCAAGATTAGGCCAGATAGTGGAAACAATTTCCTCATTATCTGGGCATTATCTGTTGCATTTGCAGTTTATGTTGCCATGTCGTTGTCCAGCAGCTAAAATAAGTTGCTGCTTTGTGGAGTGTAGCAGCCAGCTTAAGAAATTGTTTTTTAGCCTAGAAACTTATCATAAGTGTAATGCCAATAGAAGGGATTTATTAAGCGCCTATAAATAATTCATGTCTGTGCCACTAACACCCATCGATTTTGGACAGGATTTAACCACTCAACTATCACGATTGTTCAGATAGTAGTGACACAGTCACAATTTTGGATTCAACTAGTATTCTCGGCCGTATCCAATCCTAAAGTCGCGATACATTTTACTCCGAGTACGGGAGGCAGATTGTTTCACCCGACAAGTTCCATGCACACAGCTCCAGAGTTTAACCGAACTACATATATAGGTTCAAGTTCAATACATCATTAGGCTGCTACACTGCTAGCCCTCTTTCTCTGCTTGGGTGCCAACTTTCTTCCTCTTTCCTTCACGTCTAATGGCTTCTTCATCTCCTGCCTTCTTCCTCTTCCTGGGTGCCAATTTTCTTACCTTCACATACCCTGCATCTCCGGGCCGAGGGAAGTCAGGAAAATCAGCACCAGAATCTTGCCCGACATCATCACTCCACTCGTTTTAGTTTTCTTCCCGCAGCAAAATCACTGAGTCAGCTGTCTTGTTTCTTACCTTGCGCTTCCTGTAAAACAAAACAGTACATGGATTACTACCTTATATCTACAGACTATAAACAATTTTTTGTGTGAATGTACCATCTCATACCTATCTTTGGGAGCATTAAGGGGACATCCATCTGCTCTATGGCCTATAAGATGGCAGGCATTGCATCTGTTTTTGCCCTTGTTTGTAGCACAGAAAGCCGAACCCTTCTTCTCGAGAAAATTCTTAAACCTATTCACCTGGGGTCTTCCTTTGCCCCTTTTTGTAACTGGCTGGCAAAGCTTGAAAGACAGTTGGACTTGAGGCCACTGAGATGGGTCTGTACATGGCTCGACGGATCCAGCGTACGCAACTTTGAACTTTTCCATAGAGTAGTAGTCTGACAAATACTGATCCATATGTGGTAGGGTTCTTTTCTTCACCAAGAAGGCCAAGGCGTGGTCGCAAGGTTTCCCGGTATGCTGCCACTCCAAGCAGGTGCGTTCTCGCAGCTGGATGTTCACAACATCCCTTTTGCCACTCTTGGACATATCGACCACCTCACAGCTTCTATTGGTTGACGGGAGAACCTTAAGATGAGCAAGTCCTCGGCTTCTCTTGTGCAGTTGCTGTACAACTGGCGGTAGCATATGTCCTCTAAGTCTCCTACCAATCTCTCTCCTTATATTTAACAGCTTCATGATCATACCATGTACCATGTCCATCAAGATATGAACAGGACACACTTTTATGTCCTTCACCCAGTTATTCAGGCATTCTGCAAGGTTGTTGTTTATGTAACCAACTTTGATGTTAGGGTTGAATTGACTCCTCTTCCATAGCTGCGAATGATGGATGGATAAGTACTCTGGAAGTTCAGGGGCTTCAGCAAAAATCTTGCTCATGAAATATTCGCTGCTACTAGGTTTGTAAACTCTAGCAGCAGGAAACATGTAACGAAATACGCTGCCTACGTAGTGTGAGTACAAGTTGAGCATCATATTGGCATGGAATTCTCTACCTTCATCTCGCGGGAACACCTCCTTCACTGCATTCGTCAACCCTTTGCATGCATCCGTGGATATAGCCAATGGATCCATGTGGCGTATTGATCTCCTGAGCTGCCTCATAAACCAGACCCAGTTTTCCTCTGTTTCTGTTTCAAACAGCCTGAATGCCACTGGGAACATCCAGTTGTGACCATCAAGTGCTATGGCAGATGGCAGGCAGCCTTTCCATTTGCCAGTTAGGATAGTGCTGTCTACACTCAGATAGGGCCTATAGCCGTCCTTGAATCCCTGGATGCAAGGTTTAAGCGCCATGAAAAATCTTTCGAAATATATTTTACCACCTTCTGATTCGGTGTTAATCTCCACAGCACTCCCCGGACACCTAGCTTGTACCTCCGCCTTGAAGTTGTACAACATCCTGAAGCTATTGGTCCAATCCCCGTGCAAGACCCCAGAGCTTTCTCTTTACCTTTCCAAACCGTGCAATACGGAAGGACAATGTTGTATTTAGAACCGAGGCTAGTTTGAATATTCTTCGCGGTCTCCTTAGGGTTATCCTTTAGTATGGACATAGATTGCATAGCCACCCACTCCGTATCAGCCATTGAGGATTTCAGTTTGCTGCCTGTCAGACACATGTGTGGAGGGCCCATTTTGTTCACCTGCAACACAGATTCATTTAAAAGATAAGCGGAGTCGACTAGTTTCCAGAAAGATATCGCACATCAATTGTAGTTATAGAGTGAAAAGAGAGAGAGAGTTCTAATGGTTTGCTGCATTTATTGCCCCAGTACCCTAATTGCATTTGACGCAGGTAAGGCTCTTGCTATGATCCTCCATGGACAATGTACCTCGGCCCGTCCATTCATCCACGTTAACTTGCAAACGACCTCATACCTCTGGGCAGTGTTCTTCAGTCGATAAATGTCGAACTCCCCCTTGATACAAAAATGCCGGAACGACATCCTGAACTCATGCATGCTCCTGAACTCGGTGCCGACCAAAATTATAGGATACTCGTGGTCATGTTTCATTTCTTCTACTTCAACACCCAAATCATCGACTGGAATACCAACCTCATCGTTAAGTTCCTCGTCTATTTCATCATCACTAGATTCTTGATCGTCGACAGTGCCTTCTTCTTCAATTGATTCAGAATCCTCGCCATCGTCTCTAATGCCTAGTACTGCACACATCATATTGACTCCCATGGGTGGGGTTGCACCATCGTCTCCACCCGGATGGACCAGAACATTGCCCCAATCCACCTCACCGGCAACTCTATTTTCTCCAAGACACTCGGTTGGTTCTGCTGCAACCACATGGGGTGGTCTTATGTTTGCACGCATCCTAGGTACTTCAGTGGACAAACAGCAGTCAGAATCAATTTCATCTTGAGTGTACAAAACCCTCTTGCTCTTCCTGTGTACATCCTCCTTCCTTATGAAATCTTTCCTGATGGTATCAGTAGGGCTTGACATCCGCGTTCCATTCCCCATCGAACTAGGCTTTTTGCTGCTGCTCTTGGGTGTGATGTCCTTACTGCCTCCCCTCACGGGTGTTTGCTCCAGGGTGCTGGCATTATTGCTCGACCTCTATGGCGTGTTCTTCTTCGAATTAGCCCTTTTACTGCTACTATTGGGCGTGTTCTCCTTCGTGCTGGCATTATTGCCTGACCTCAGCGGCGTGTTCCGCTCCAAATTAGCCCATTTGCTGCTACTATTGGGCGCTTCTCCTTCGTGCTGGCATAATTGCCTGACCTCATCGGCGTGTTCCGCTCCAAATTAGCCCTTTTGCTGCTACTATTGGGCGTGTTCTCCTTCGTGCTGGCATAATTCCCTGACAGCGGCGTGTTCCGCTCCAAATTAGTATTTTTGCTGCTCCCACTGGGTGTGGTAGCATCCGTGTTGGCCATCTTCGCCTCTTTGCTACCACTCCTGGGAGTGTTCACCACCGTGCTAGCCCTCTTAGCGTTTTTTGCTGCTACCATTCGGTGTGGCATTTTGACTGGATCTCAGGGGTGTACTCTGCGGCATGGTGCCTTTTGTCGTGCGACTCTTGGGCGTCCTCTTCTCTGGCGTGGTCTCCTTGGTGACATTCTTCTTCGGAGTGGCCTTTCTGGGGATGCTCTTCCTGCTCCTCTTTATGACGCTCCTCTGTAAGACTCTCCTCTGTTCGAAGCTACCCTCAGTCGCACCAGCCCCAGTGATGTCATGGATCAGGTCACGCATGCCTTCTAAAAGTCCATCATCTCTATTGTCGAGTTCCAATTCCTCTCCAACCGTGAGCACTATCAAGTGGAAGTACACTTCACCTCTATAATGTTTCCTTGTAAACGGTATGACTAAATCACTAGTATCTTTCACATCGATAGCCTTTTTGCTCCTGTAACCATAATATAACAAACATGCTTCCTGGGAGGACCCCCACAGAACCTTCACACGTAACGATGCCATCAGGTCAGATAACTCTACCACTTCAGGGTCGTATCTGCCAAGGATTACATCAAACTCATCATAGACTTTTTCTGTGCCATCATCTAATTTTGCAGTATAATCCGCGACACCGATAGGTAAGATTACTGTACCATCATCAGGTTCTTCAGGATAGAAACCTCCGAGAGGTTCGAGAGATAGAGCAGCACCATCAGACCTAGCCCCAATGCCACCGCCGCCATCACCAGCGTCATCGTTAGCTAGATCAACCTCGGTGGAAGTACCAGGACCAGGAGCAAGGCGAGGGCACTTAGCAGCGAGAGCTACATTACATCGTGGACAGGCAGGGGCCCTTCTAACGGCAGCCACAATAGGATCAGCTGCTGCCATGCCACATCGACGATCAGGAGCAGTTCCCACAATAGCAGTGTTTCGAGTGCTAGCATAGTCCAGACGATGAGCTGGCTCCGGACCAGCAGCTCGCTGAACCCGAGCACGGGTTCGAGGAGAAGACAAGGCATCAGTCTTTGCAACAGCAGTGGGGCAGCCTCCGGAAGCCTTAGTTTGCTCAACAGCGGCAGTGATTGGGTCAACAACGTCCAGATCAACAACAACACGAGGATGACCAGTACCAACAGATTCCAGAGCATGGGTTCGCACAACTTGAAGATGGTTTCAAGGGGGAGCAGCACACAAGGCGGTGGTCTTGGCAACAACAGCGGGGCAGCCTCCGGAAGCCTTAGTTTGCTCAACAGCGGCATGGATTGGGTTAGCAGCAGCCGCAACAACACGGGCACAGGGACAGGGACGACCAGTACTAGCAGATTCCAGAGCAGAGTTTTCCACAACGACAATACGGGGACTCCTATGAGGAGGTTGCCTGACAGAAGCATGTCGCGGTCGAGGAACCACATTTTTCTCAACAACAGCAGGGGTTCAAGTTAGACCTCCCTGTCCAATAATAGCTGGGTGACTCCCAGTAGCAGGAGCTTCCTCATCCAGTATGTTACACACCAGCATAACCACGCGAAGCCCAACATGCTGTTTCATCAACCCAATTAGCTAACTGTCACACGCTATAGGAACCTTGAAGCCTCATTCATCAAGGATGCTAAACCGTGCAGTCTGCTCTGGCCTCATTTCAGCAAGTTCACGCACAACAGCAACCAAACCAGGGATAGTGCATAACTGCATAGGCGCTACTTCCATCTTTAGATTCTAAGCCTGTTTCCACGTGCCCTTCCCATGTGCTAATTTAATGAGGTAGCCACAGATGGTGACCCGAACCGTGTATTTGGGTTCAGCGGAGATCCTAGTTGACAGAAAATTGGAGACAAAAGATAAGAATTGTTTGTCAACGTCGTGCTAGCAAACAATGCTATGTTCGATATATCTCTGTAATGCCAATAGCCAGCTAGAAGTTATAGGTAGTGCGAATAGCAAAGAGAAGAGTAGCTCACCCACAATTAGCTAGAAGTACTTCTTCCTCGGCAAATGGATCTGCCATCCTTCGCGCTGCTCAGCTTGTCGACGGTAGAGGCAGGCTAGATCGTCGGAACGGCTGGCATGACATTCGGCATTAGAGCTCGGTAGCAGCGAGTAGGCGCAGCAACTTGGCGCCAGAAGTCAAATGCCCGAAGAGATCATTCTGGTTGGAGAGGGGATTTCGACGCCGCCAGTGCTAGGGTTCATGCGAAAGGAGGGAGGGAGTGGATTTGTGAATTTGGTCAATGCACCATGCTCCTTTAGTCTCTCATTTTGCCTACGTGGTTGCCCCGTTGGTGCTCGCGTCACGGAAATATTACTGACATGAGGGTCTCGACCGTCTACTTCACGGGACAGTTTCACGGCATGTTTGGATTTGGTAGGGGTGAGATGAGTTTGCATCGAAATGGCCCCTCTCGGTAGTTGGCGGCCCAACATTTCGAAACGCGGCAATTTCAGGGAACTTATGTACCGCGGTGCACTTACCCGCGAACTTTGGTACCGCACACCGGTAGCCCCGGTTGGTTGACGTGGGAGCTTACTCTTCTTCATACCCCGGCAATGACGCCATAAAAAGTACTTGCTGACTCGTGTATTAGTGAGCTCGTTGGGGAACCCCAAGAGGAAGGTAAGATGAGCATAGCAGTAAGTTTCCCTCAGATATGAAACCAAGGTTATCAATCCAGTAGGAGTAAGGAAACACCTCAAAGGTGTTGCTAGCTGGACTTTGGCAGGGCGCACTACCGACACCAGCAGCAACGTGGAAACATGCACAACACAACCGCAGAATTTTGCCCCCAACTTACACTAAGGTTGTCAATCTCACCGGTTTTGCTGAAAACAAAGGATTAAACATATTGTGTGGAAGAAAGTAATAGTTTGCAGAAAGTAAGCGAAGCGATGCAGTTGTAGTTTGATGATAAAAGAAAGGACCGGGGTCCATAGTTCACTAGTGGTGGTTCTCCTTAAGATAGATAACATGTTGGGTGAACAAATTACAGCGGGGCAATTGACAAACATCGAGAAAGCAATATGCATATACTACTCATCATGACTCCTTTGAGATTCGATTGGGCATTACAACATTATACATAGATCGTAATCCAACTACATCTATGACTAACAATCCACCTTCAGGTTATCATCCGAACCCCCTCCAGTATTAAGTTGCAAGCAAAAGATAATTGCATTACGCATTGCGTGTAAAGTAAACAATACGATTATCTTCAAAAAAAGTAAACAATATGATTGTTCTATGAACAAAGGATTGATGTTTTCTCCCTAGTAGCAATAGCACATCTCGTAACTTAGAGATTTCTGTCACTTCCCCAGATTACTAGAGGCATGAACCCACTATCGAGCATAAATACTAACTCTTGGAGTTGCTAGCATCTACTTGGCCAAGATAGCTACTAACAACGGAAAGCATGCAAGATCACAAATAACAAAGACATGATAGAATCAATAATCAATCTGAAATAGCATCTCAATATCCATCGGATCCCCACAATCACAACATGTAGGATTACAAATAGATGATCTTGATCATGAACAGAGCTCACAAGATCTAAAAATGATAGCACAAAGGAGGAGAACCAGCCATCTAGCTACTACATGGACCCATAGTCCAGAGATGAACTACTCACGCATCACACCGGAGGCTTGCATGGTGATGAAGAAGGCCTCCAGGGTGAATTCTCCCCTCCGGTAGGGTGCCGGGAAGAGCTTCAGATCCCTCCCGATCTAGTGATGGAGATGACGGCGGCTACAAACTCTTTCATGGAATTTTGATCGGGTACTTACCGTTTTTGTATCAGAGGCATCTTATTGGCAAAAGGAGAGGTCGGGGGGTGCCTGGGCTAGCCACACCACCCCCTGGCGCGGGCCAGGCCTGTCCGTGCAGCCAGGTGGTGTGGCCGCCCTCTGGCCCTTCTCCATCTTGTATTCTGGCTCCGTGTGTCCCTCGGTGAAAAACTGACTTTGGCTTTTGTCCCGTCCAATTCCGAGAATATTCATTTTCGGACTTTCCTCGAACCAAAAATAGCAGAAAATAGGAAGCTGGCACTATGGCTCTTGTTAATAGGTTAGTCCAAGAAAGTGTATAGAAAGTACTCCAAAGTGTGGACAAAACATAAAAAAGTAGATAAAACCAAGCATGGAACATCAAAAATTATGGATACGTTAGCAACGTATCGACCACCACCACCGAAGGAGTAATTCATCATTAGGTTTTGGCATCCCCTTGGTTTGTTCCAAGCTTAGGGGAGTGCCGCGGTATCACATCACTATCTTCAATCTTTGTACCTTTTTAGTAGAGTCATATCATGAATAGAGAAGTTATCATGTAGGATGGTTTGCATTATGGAAGTGTCCCTCCTCTTGTTAGATATTTATGTATCCCTTGGTGTGAGTTGCCGTTATGGAATATTAATGAGAAGTTCTATCATTTACTCTTTTGCATATCTTATATTAGTTTTCAATTCATGGTTATATGATTGATCTTGTCGTTAGTATTGGTATCACTTTGGGATCATTGAGTTAATTTAGTTGATTTTGGCAAACCTGGCTCGGTCAGTAGAAACACTATTTTGAGAATTGAATGAAAAAGTCAAAAGTACTCTTAAAGAAATATAATTTCATCATCTTTCTTTCTTGTTTTGCTCATAAGTTTAGTATTCTCTAGTTAAGATATTTTGTGCTTCTAAGGACGATTGCATGTTTGTTTTTATCACTTCTATGTTTGTTTGTTTCCTTCAACTCTTATGCTTGCTACCCAGCCTTGCTAGCCAAAAACCTGTACTGAGAGGGAATGCTTCTCGTGCATCCAATCCTTAAACCAAAACCTATGCCATTTGTGTCCACCATACCTACCTACTAGCACTACTGCTATTCCAAGTAAATTCATGTTTTTATCTACCTTCTGAATTAAACTTGTTATGTGAAAATTAGTGACTAAAGCTCTCACGAACATTATGGCATACTTTACTTTCTTGCACTTAATAAACTTGAACCATTGTGACCTTCTTTGTTGCGTTTATCCTTGCGCTTTATAAGTTGAAGTTAGTAGAACCATGTATCATGGGGAACGCTTTCAACATTGCACTTATATTCTGTTGATATCATGATTCTTTTGCTTATGGATCCCGGCAGTGTGAAATAAAAGGGGAACTTGTAAGATCATGGAGTTTGTATGTGTGTTAGAGAAATGCCTGGGCCGCTAGCCTAAGCCATGCCTAATCATGGTGGAAACTTGCAGCATAACCATAATGATCACTCTATGAAGCATCCTCAATAAAAACCTTTGCAAATAGATTATGGGATAGCTCATGTATCATGTGCAAGGGGTACCCGGTTGGCGGTTCTCTATGATACATATGTATTTACAATGAAAAGATCTTACTTGTGACTGAAGTTGAGTAGCATGAGGTTCGGTACTCGTAAGTAAGGGGCATGAGATTTCAACTTATAACTTGTCAAGCATATCCTCTTAGTTGTGTCACTTTAACCATAATCACCTAAAGATGCTTATGATAGGGGCAATGAGAGGTGAAAGCTAATAAGTATCATAATTTTTGGAAGCTCTTTATGAAACTTGAAATCCCTGCTTCCCTCTGCGAAGGGCCTATCTTTTACTTTTTAGTAGAATCAGTAAACCTATTCCCTTCTACCTCAACAAGTATTTTGAGTTGTTGTGTTTCATTCATTCATATGATGATGTATTCAATCATGTTTCTTATGTTCCTTTTTATGCACATTGGTCTTATCTTGGTGATTACTACTTTGAAAGCTATCATTGAAAACCAGTTATTTGTGAACTCCTACAAATTGTCAACTATTCTTCGACCAAGAGCTAAGTTTGCCATTACCAATTATGATTTACTTTATGTATCTTTATTGTGTTTCCTTTACTTATGGCAAGTTTGTCCATTTTGCATCACTATTCTATATCATAATTTACTGTTATTCATTGATATATTTCATATTAAGAGATGATACTTATGTTATTTCATCTGTTTTTGCATGGTTGATGATTTTTGGAGCATGGACCGCTGCCGTCAGGATTTTGATGGAAAAGGTGCTGCTTGGAGGCAAAATTCGCGAAGATCAGAAAATCCGGGAAAATACATGGAAAATTCTATTTTTCCAGAAGACGAAGATTGCTAGAAGGGGAAGTGGAGATGGGCCACAGGGGGCCCACACCACCCCTGGCGCTGGCCAGGCCACGCCACAGTGGTGTGGCCGCCCTGACCCACTCCAGGCTCTCCCCTCTAGCGTATATTATCCTCCGGAAACCCTAAGACTCGAGGAGCGACCACAGAAAGATTCCGCCGCCTCTGTGGGGTGGAAAACACCAAGAGAGAAAGATCTCTCCGGCAGACAGAATTCTGCCGGGGGAATTCCTTCCCGGAGAGGGGAGATCATCGCCATCAACACCACCATCAAGCTGGACTTCATCGGGATCATCATCATCATAATCTCCACCAGCACCATCATCACCACTTCACACCGCTGTAACAATTGGGTTGAATCTTGTATAGTTCTTAGGGGAAACTTTCTCGATGTTGCTTACTCCTTGTAGTTGATGCTATTGAGTGAACCATTGAATTGTCGTTTATGTTCAGATGGTTACACATCATTATTTCATCTCTGATCATGATCCATATGATGTCTTTTGAGTAGTTCGTTTTGTTCTTGAGGACATGGGAGAATTCATGTTGTTAGTAGTGGAATTGTGTTGAGAAAGATTCAATAGTTTGATATTTAAGTTGTGGTGTACTTCTTCTAGTGGTGTCATGTGAACGTCGACTACATGACACTTCACCTATATGGGCCTAGGGGAATGCATTGTGTATTTGGCTACTAATCGTAAGGGTTGCCGGAGTGACAGAAACATGAACCCCCGTTAGGAAACCTTTGCACAAGGGATGTCAGGGTCTTAGAGTTTAAAGTTGTGGTTAGGTTTCTACCTTAATTACTTTCTTGTACTTGCGAATGCTTGCAAGGGGTATAATCACAAGTATGTATTAGTCCTAGGAAGGTCGGTACATCAGCATAGGTTCACCCACACAACACTTAGCAAACTAAAGAAGATTAATCAACTATATGAAGCGAAAGCACTTGACGATATTCCCATGTGTCCTCGAGAACGTTTGGTCATCCTAAGTAATACAACCGGCTTGTCCTTTTCTAAAGAAAGGATTGGGCCACTTGCTGCATTTATTATTATTGTCTTTTATTTACTCATACTTTATTTACCTACATTATCGAAAACCCCTAAAAATCCGTTTGCTAAGTATTTACAGAGAATTCCTGCTCCAAGCCATTTGCCAACACCTTCTGCTCCTTGTTGGGTTCGACACTCTTACTTATCGAAAATACCGCGATACACCCCCTATACTTGTGGGTCATCAATGGACACTCGTGGCATTACTAAGGTTTTTGTTCCTTTTGCATAATGATTACTCATAATAGCCATAGGAGTGATTACATCATGATTATAGCTACCCAGGAGTGCCAAGAATCTTACCCACTACAGCATTACTGCTACAAGTGTTTAATCAACTCATAGCCAAAATCTAGGAGTTTCCTCCATGAAGATCGTTCGTAGGCCAGCGGAATTGTTGGCATCCCATGAAGTTTGACACACGTAAAGCTATATCATTCTTATGATTAACATGTCAAACTTTGGCATGCTCACAAAAACCGCTAAACATTAATTCAATCGAACAAACCCTTTCAAAGAGAGCTATCAAGTCAATCAACATTTTTAGTGGTGTTCCGTATCTCTATAAATAAGCCTTCAAGACTAAGCACTACAACACCCAAGCCTTCAGTTGTGAGACTTTTTCTTATTACAATTGTTTAGCAATTTTTAGGCAAGACTTGGTTAATTACGAGAGCTGGAACAAAATGAGCCTAATTAAATACCCATGCAAACGACATTCTTATAACGATACAAAGACTTACAACACCAATATAATATCTCAACATTTACTACTAACTAGGATAGGTTTCTCAAACTTCAAAAGTGGGGAGTCATAAGGCATACCTCTCATGTTTCGTTCCACTTCTCTCTTCCTTTTTTATTTGTTTCTTGGAAACTCGAAGTCAATCACTCTCCTGCAATTATATGAAGTCCTCGAGGCGGAAAGAAAAGCAAGAGGGAAAATAAGGAAAAATGGAGAAATCTTTTTGTGGTTATTAAGATAGGGACTTAGAAGAATAGAAAATTGGCGGCAAAGCTCGGCTAGAAAATTTTGAAAGCAAAATATAAAAAGAACTAAAGATAAAGTGTTGGGGAAACCAACACGAGTGCTTATAAACTCAAATAAAAACGCAACCTCGAAATAAATAAAAGAAAATAAACGCCAAATAAAGATGCATGAGGAAACTTCCCCAAGCTTAGGCTTTTGCAAGCCCTTCAAATCATTGTGGTGGCAAGAAAAATTCATTACTCCAGTTCACGAATTGAGTTGAGAGGTTACTTGTTGATTATCGGAGCATCAAAGAGAGTCTATGCATTCTCTCCACAGTCCATCCAAGTCCTTGGAAATCTTGGTGTGTGGCGAACCTGGTTTGTGGCTGCTCCTCTTGATAAGGAACTTGTTGCTCCTCTTCTTGGTCCTCGTCCTCTTCAGGAGTCTCTTCCTCAGGTGGGTGTTTCTCAACCTGCGAATCATATAGCAAACATCCTTCCTCGATAGAGAAAAGACCATTAGGCATAGGAGCAGGGTAGATACGCCCAGCTCTAGCAATATGCAAGTAATAAACACCACCTCTCCTAGTGAGCATTTCACAGGCCCTCAAGGTGGAGAAACCAACATGTGTCATACCTAATACGGGTTGCAACTCACCTAGATCGATGTCTAGGGAAGTGGCAAGCACGGTGATGATGCCTCCTCCTGTGATTGGCCCTTGGCTTTGGGAGGCTTGGTTCTCTAGGTAGTGCACAAGGATGGCACCCAAGTTGTGTGACAGGTTGCAGTTGATGTAAGCAGCCTTTGCAAGGACTAGGATGTCCTCCTCATTGAGTCCCGTGAACTCATTACGTGCCTGCAAAGTGTTAGCAATAATATAGAACAAATAGTGAATTGTAGGATGTTGAATATTCTTCCCCTTGTTCACTCTACTAGTGAAACTCATTCCATTATAATATTGATCGGGGGAAGGACTTAAGCCAGTAAAAGATGCGTGTAAAGCATGAATATCATTGTTTGGCAAATTAAAACATGCGCACCATTCATCTAATGTTCAAGTGTAGTTGTTGTTCATCAGACAGAAATAACTAGTATCCTCTCCTTGCCATTGTTTAACAGTGCTTTGCAAGAACTTAGGAATTCAATGGTTAAGCGGCGATAAGTAGGTACATCATTGTACAAAAAGTGTTGCAGGCCAACTCTATTGCAAAGTAAATTAAAGTCATCAGAAATACTGAGTTGGTTCAATATAACGGGGCAAGCCCACTTGGTGGCCTTCACTTCGCGATTCTTGATCCGGTTGAAGCGATCACGATGGGCCTCATCCCTGAACCGTATCCCCATGCATTCCTGAACGGTATCCCGAGAAGCGCTAGCGGTGTCATGAGCACGAGTTTGGCTCCTTGTGTTCATCATCTAAAACATTGAAGAAAGGAAAAAATAAAACCTTTTGATCCAACAATAGTAAGTGTATCATATTCCTCATCATAGCACACTAAAGAATTCTCCTCAAAATAATAATCTAGGTAAGAAAATCATAGCAATTGGTTCATAGTAGGTCTCACCCTAGATTGATAATGACAATAGATCAAAGATGAATTTGCAAAAAGTAATTGGAAGATCGGAGGAAAAACATACCGTAGATCACTTGTGCGTGAGGAAATCGAACGAAATTGAGTAGAGATGGAGATCCCTTGAGGTTTTGCGAGAGTTTGGAGGTAGAAGAAAGAAAAAAGATTGAAGTTTTGGAGTTGGGAGTACCTTCCCGTGCAATTTTGTGGTCGGACGCAACTATATGGGCGCAACTATACGGGCGCAACATGTGTTCCCGCCGTATAGTTGGTGTTCTGTCAAAATATTAGGGTTTCCTCCTAGCGGCGCAGCTATACAGACGCACCTATACGAGCGGAACAAAATGTTCCGGCCGTAAAGTTGGTCGTCAAACTGTCTATCCCTGCAAAGAAAATTCGCAAAGGCATCGATATCTATACGACCGGAACTATATAGCCAAAAAATTTATTCCCGCCGTATAGTTGGTCGTTAAACTCTCAGTACATACAAAAAGAAATTGTACAAAGGCATTGATATCTATACGACTGGAACTATGCGGCCGGAATTTTTATTCCCGCTATATAGTTGGTTGTTAAACTCTCAGTACATATTGCAGAAATTTTTTCAATGGCAAAGATAACTATACAACCGGAACTATAAGGCCGAAATTTTTATTCCCGTCGTATAGTTGGTCGTTAAACTCTCCGTGCGCGTCAAATTTTTTATGTTTCTTCGTAAACTATTTCTTTTCCTATAACTTAGTGATATACCTTGTTTTTGACAGAAAATTGACAGTAAATACCGTCGACCAACAATAGCATGAATAAAGCAGAATTTGAAGTACTATCGAACTTCTTCTCCTCGAATGGAGTTTTCTAGCACTCTTTATTAAAAAAACTTAAACAAAAACTAAAAACTTAACTAAAACCTTTATTCAACATGGGTTGCCTCCAATGGAGCGCTCTTTTATGGTTAATAGCTTAACCTTGATGATACTTACTTGGGCCAGATGAGTGGAACACCCACTCTAAAGTAATTGGCCTTCAAAGTGATGGCCTCCTTCTCGTCATGTTTGTCTTTCTTATTCCTGGGGAAATGAATAACAAAAGGATCCCGCAAAGGCAATTGTAACTTCACGTTCCCTTCATGAAGGTTAATTTTTTTTGTTTCTTCGTAAACTATTTCTTTTCCTGTAACTTAGCAATATACCTTGTTTTTGACAGAAAATTGACAGAAAATATTGTTGACCAACAATAGCATGAATAATGCAGAAATTCAAGTACTACCAAATTTCTTCTCCTCAAATGGAGTTTTATAGCATTATTTATTGAATATGAACTTAAACTAAAACTAAGAATTTAACTCAAACCTTAATTTAACATGGGTTGCCTCCCATGGAGCGCTATTTTATGGTCTATAGCTTGAACTTGATGATACTCACTTGGGCCAGATGAGTGGAACACCCACTCCAAAGTAATTGGCCTTCAAAGTGATGGCCTCCTTCTCATCATGTTTGGCTTTCTTTTTCATGGGGAAATGAATAACAAAAGGATCCCGCGAAGGCAATTGCAACTTCACGTTCCCTTCATGCAAATTAATCAAAGCCTTTATAGTTCTTAAGAAAGGATGGCCTAATATTATAGGAGCAACAGTATCTTCAGGCATGTCAACAATAACAAAGTCAATTAGAGCAGGACAGCCTTTGATGTAAACTAAAGTGTTCTCCTTAATCCCAACAGCTTGTTTGTAGCTACAATCTGCCAAGATTTAATTTGTTAAAAAGACTCTTTGGAATTGTCAAGATGCTTGCACCTAGATCACAAAGTGCAACTATCTCATTGGTTCCAATCTTTATCTCAATAGTAGGCTCAAATATGTCATCTAGTTTAACAGGTAACGTTTCAACAATTTTCTTGTATTCTTCTTCAAGCTCGTGTACCTTAATTGCTACTTGATCAACGAAGTGTTGATACATGGCTTCATAATTACCTTCACTTACCAGAATTTTGACGTTGATCCTCTTTACGAGGTCTTCGATGGTGTAGCTTGGTGAAGGGGCATTACTATAATCAAGTTCTTCAGGATCCTCCCTTTGGATCCTCATCATTTTGAGTTCTTCAATAGGATTGGACTTAGCTTTACCTGCAAATTTAGCTAGGATGAGAGTTTAACTCTCAGTTATCTTACCTAGCCGTGCCTCAACGATCCTTGTTCTTTATTGAAGGGCCTGCAAGTCATTTCTCAAACTAACAGCTTGGTTAGATAATTTACCAAGCATAGCATCATGGTTCTCCGTAATTTTGACTAGAATATTATTTTGTTAGTTTTGTGACTCTATGAAAGACTTAAGTGTTTCTTGGAGACTACCATTACTAGTTCCCATATTATTATTAGAATTACCTGCAGGACTAGCATAATGTTTATGGAAGTTAGGATTGTAACTCTTCTTCCAAGCAGGGTTATAATCATTACGAGCTACGAAGTCTATTTCTTCAATATTTGTTTCAGGGGTGGCTCTTACCTGGGTTTTCTTACCTTTAATGGCTAGTATGAGATCATCCAACTTAGCATTGAGATCTTCGTTATCTTATGGTGAGACAGAGTTCACCTTCTTCGTGTTTGATCTTTCCACATGCCATTAGGCATGGTTGTCTTGCATATTGTCTAGCTGCTGCTTTGCTTCGGTAATATGTTTACCCATAAATGTTCCTCTAGCTGCAATATCAAGCATAGACTTAGACACATGATTAAGAGCATTGTAAAATAAATGGAGGATTAACCAATCTTCCATCCCTTGACTAGGACAGTTTCTTAGGCATTCTTTCATCCTCTCTCATGCAAGCGCTAGTGGCTCACGCTCTTCCTTTCTAAAGCCAGTAATATTAGATCGGAGTTGCATAGTCTTTATAGGTGGGGAAAAATCAGTCATAAATAAAGAAGTACATCCCACCCATGATGTAATAGTATTTTTAGGCAAAGATAGCAACCATTCTTTAGCTCTCCCTCTTAAAGAGAAAGGAAATATACGCAATTTGACCGCATCAGGGTCAACATTTTTTATACGCATCGTATCACATATTTTAGTGAAAGTATTTAAGTGCATACCTGCGTCTTCAACAGTACAGCCTCCAAATTGATTCTATTGAACCAAATTTAAGTAATGGGGCTTAATTTCATAGTCATCAGCAGCAATTGCTGGTTGAGTAATAGGAGTACGCAAATAATCATTATTGGGAGTAGCAAACTCCCCAAGCTTCTTTTCAGCCATATTTCCTATGTTTTTGGGTTTTCTTAGATTAAAAATTATAACAGTAAAAGCAAGAATTTAAAGGCTAACTAATTTTTTGGTTTATCAAATAAAGACCGAATAGCAAACTAACAAAATTCAAACAAGAATTAAAACTAGCAAGGTTCCTAATAACCTCACCAGGGTAGCTATTTCTTCCCCGGCAACAGTGCTAGAAAAAAGGTTGATACCTTCGATCCAGATTACATATGTAGTATAGCTTCTTTTTCCCTAGTAGACCTAGGTTATCGAATCCTCGGGAAGCGAATGTATAGTGAAGTTACTTTAACGGACCTTCGGGAGTTTTAGAATTCCTTTTGTGTTTTTACTGGACCAGTAGCTTGCGTCTTTTTGTTGTTGTCGGTGATGGAGAGAGAGGTCCTAGGCCGTTCGGTTTCACCTGTAGCTGTGCAAACCATCAGATGGAAATAAAAGATAGAAATAAAGTATGCGTGTACTTGTTAGAGAAAGATAAATTATATGTGGGCAGTGCATCCATAATTTCTATTGCCTCCGCAACTGCTTATAGCAATAACCTACTAGTCTCATCCATAGAAGAAAGAGAACTAATGATATGCATAGTGATGTCACCGTTAATCCCAAGCAAATCCCTCACATACATCTGTACTACCCCTTCTGTCACTGGGGTTCCTAACCTGCAAATCAGTCATCACTCATACTCCCTATACCTGGCTCAACCCTCGGGGTCTTGGGTACCTGACAAGTCCTTTGATTGAGGAAAGAGATGATACAATAATCATCATGTCATACAAACTAATACACTATCCCATCTATGATAAATAACATGCACATTTGCTACATTGGTAGGCCAAAGCCCTTAGCCCAAGGAGAATTACTCACACATAGAGATGAGATCAACAATCACAAACATTGTATAAGATTGATAGCAATAGTCTTACAATGTCACGAATCGAAGAAGAGATCTACTATTACAAGTGGTGGAATATGGCTATGGAGATGGAGAAGGGTTTGGAGATCTAAGGCGGCTTTTTGGTGGAGTCTGGCTTCTTTGGGGCGGAACGAGAGATGGCGGGGGTGTTTTCTCGTCGCCCGAGGCTTCTTTATATAGGGGTCCCTTCACGAAAGTTGTTTTGTTTAACCTAACGGTGGTGGCGCCATCTATACGACCGAAGTTATACGGTCAGAATTTTTGCTTCAGCCGTATAGATGGTCCTTATGGCGTCTGCCTCCGTTTGTTCGGCTCCTGGTTTCTTCTGGTTGTTGGAAATCTCGTATCTTTAACTTTAATGTAGTGATTCCCTCCTTTAAACGACATTATCTGCGCAAGAAAAATATAAAAAAAGGATTGCATACCCCTCTGAATATTAGCATTAGTGGCAGGGTTTAGAGAGATATTTCATCAAGAATATGATTAAATATCCAATCTAAATGTGGACGTTAGATGGCTATATTTCAGAGCCATTAGGTCACCCAATACACAAAAGCCGAAGTGCAAGAAGCCCGACAAAATGATGTTGATCTACTAGAAGAGGCAAGAGAATTGGCATTGTCCAGATTCGCCATATATCAGCAGAATCTTTGACGCTATCATAGTCGGAAAGTAAACCCCCCGAGTTTTTTGGGAAGGGGATTTGGCGCTTTGGCTAGTGCAACACACTGCCGGCATGCATAAACTATCACTTCCATGGGAGGGACCATTTATTGTGAGCAAGGCACCGCACAATTATGCATATTATCTTATCAATGCTAAAGCACAGGAGAAGAATCGAAAAGGCCATGGAATGTAGCGCTTCTTCATCCATTTTACACTTAGCTGAATTATATGTACCTCGAACTCTCATATGTCGGATTATATGTTGGAAATGAGGTAATTAATGAAACCTCGTCACCTCGAGTAGTGACTCGGGTACTGTCTAAGTAGTAATTGTCTTTTTCTGTATTTAGATTTTATATGTCGTCTAGCTTAAATTTCTTAACCCTTTGGTTGAGTTAGTAATGTGTCGGCACCAAAGGCTCACTCTTCGACTTGCTGCTGTCCAAAAGATTGGCTTCATGGCAAGCAAGAGAAAAAGCTGGAAAATGCTAGGCACATGAAAAACGACTAAGGAAGGGAAAATAATCGGCACTACAAGAAAAGTGTCCATCCACAACGACTTGGCCCGACGGTCGTTGTAGATGGCACGTCTTCCACGACAAAATTCTGGGCTTGACCGTGGCCGATGGAAATCTATTTTTTCCGGTTTTGCGGCCCTCTACTATGACGGAACCGCTAAAAACATGGAGGAAGCTCGGCTGGCACTTGGGAGAAGCAAGATTTTCGTTTCCTCGCGTGATGTTGACTCGTCGAAGTCTTTTGAGGCGTTTAGGTCCCGGACGTCAGTGCCTCTAGCAGATCATACTTTTTGGTCGTGCCTCCCTGATTTGAACTCGATAACATTGCTCAATGCGTCTGTCGTTTAGTCCGGCTGCTGGGTCCCGCATGTGAGACTCTAATTAGCAGAATCGTGTGTATGATGGATTTTTTTCCTTTGCTCGCGTTACCGCGTTCCGAACATGATAGCATTACTTGATGCATCTACCATTTAATCAGGCTATTGGGTCCCACATGTCAACCTCTCATTAGAAGTGATGTGTGCATGATGGAATTTTTTTCCTTGGCTATCGCCTTCCTGATTTTAACTCGATAACGTTGCTCGATCTATCTGTCGTTTAGTCACGCTGTTGGGTCCCCCATGTTAGCCTCACATTACAAGAATCGTGTGTATGATGGAATTTTTTTCTTCGCTCGCGCTACCCTGTTCCGAACTTGATAACGATGCTCGATGCATCTACCATTTAATCAAACTCGTGAACCCCACATGTCATCCTCTCATTAGAAGAAATGTGTGTATGATAGAAGTTTTTCCCTCTCGGTCGTGCCTCCGTGTTCTGAGCTTGATAGAGTTGCTCGCTACATCTACCGTTTAATCACACTGTTGGGCCCCACATGTCATCCACTCATTAGAAGAAATGTGTATATGATGGAATTTTTGCCCTCGATCGCGCCTCCGTGTTATGAACTTGATAGGCGTTGCTCGATGCATTAGCCGTTATTTCAGGCTACTGGGTCCCCCAAGTGAGCCTCTCATTAGAAGAAACGTGTGCATGCTAGACTTTTTTTCTCGCTCGTGCCTCCCTATTTCAAACATGGCAACATTTCTTGAGGCGGCACCTGTATAAGGCCACACTACTAGGTCCGACATGTCGGTCTCTCTATAAATGAAACTTGTGTATGATGGACTTATTTTTTGCCGCGTCCGCTGTTTTGACCTTGGCAACATTGCTCGATGCGGCAGTTGTGTATGGTCTTGCTGCTGAGGCCCCCATGTCAGCCTCTCTGGTATGTTCTAGATGGTGGGTCCCTGATGCAGGCTTGTATGTTCTGGCAGGTGGGTCCCGATGCCAGCCTCTCTGTACAAGTATTTAACTTTTTTTCAAACCCGACCATTAAACTAGAGGGATGCTGCTGGCTGGTGGGTTCGTGATGTCAGCCTCTCCGTAATGTGATATTAAAATGTAAACCCTTTCTCAAAAAAATGTAAACCCAAGATATATATAAATATTTACACATAGGGGATTCGAACTAGATACATTCAAATCAAATAAAATAGACATAACTGAGTGCTTTGCCACTAGACTAAAGATATTTATAGATATTAAATCATTAAACATGTATTAGTACTAAAACTTATATATCAGTCTTCTAAAAAATATTTTGTGTGTCTGCGTTTATTTCATTTAAAATATAAAATGGTAGTGCTAGGGCATCTCAATTTATAAAATGCCACATAATGGAGCAGTTTAAAACATGGGTAGGCTGAGTTTTTTTATTTTGAGAGGTGGGCGACAATGCCCAAAATGCCGAATTAAAAAGAGTTTACCTATCTACATGGGCTCCTTTCTCAAATTTCACTAGGTTGTGCTCTGCAGTGCCCTGACCCCTAAAAGGCCGAACTAAAATTTGTTCAAGGCTATGCTCCATGGCTGATTTCTCAAATTTCTCTGGGCTATGGTCAGCAGTCCCCATGTCAGCCTCTCATTACAAGAAATGTGTGCATGCTGGACTTTTTTCTCGCTCGCCCCTCCCTGTTGCAAACTTCTTAGAAGCTCAGGAAAGAGCGACTCAGCAGGGGAAATACTTAGCATCGCTTCATTGGCTCGCGTCAAGTCTTCCGCTCATTTGGTAAACATTTCTAGATGCAGCACCTATATAAGGTCTCCCTACTGGGTCCTCCATGTCAGTATCTCTGTAAATGAAACGTGTGTATAATGGACTTTTCTTTTGGCTACATCTATTGTTTTAACCTTGACAATGTTGCTCGATGTGGTAGCCGTGTATGGTCTTGCTGATGGGGCCTACATGTCAGTCTCCCTAGTATGTTCTGGCCTGTGCATGTCAGCCTCCCTGGTATGTTTTGGATTGTGGGTCCCTGATGCCAGCCTCTCTTTGCAAGTACTTTACTTTTTTTTCAAACCCACCCATCAAACTCGAGGGACGCTACAGGCTGGCGGGTCTGCGAGCCTCTCCATAAAGCAATATTACTAGAATAAAAAAATGTAAATCCGAGATAATTTTATGTCAAGCATAGGGAATCAACTCAAGACTTCAAAACACGTATATACCATGTGCATTGCCACTACGACAAACAAATAAGATGAACATTGTCATTAAAAGCTGTATAGTACCTATAACTTATGTATTAGTCTTCTTAAAAATATTTTATGTGTCCATGTTATCTCTCTTAAAATAAAAGGGAAGCTATCCTAGCATCTCAATTTATTAAATACCACATAATGGAGTAGTTTCTTAAAAACATGGGTAGGAAGACTTTTTTTAAAGGGCAATTCCAAAAATGCCGAATTAAAGATTTTGGGTTGTTCTACATATACTATACTCAATGGGTTATACTCCATGCGCTATTCACCATGGGATCGCTGATAAAAATTAAATGGGCCATGGTCACCAAGTCCCCCGACCCCTAAAAGGCCGAATTAAATTGTTCTGGGCTAAAGAGGGGCCGAATGGGATAGTTTTTATATCCTCATTAATAAAATTTGCATTGTGCTGTGGCTCGGCCGGATTCGGAACACATACCTCACTACCGGAGGAAAAAAGCGATACTTCTTTTGATAGATATTCATGTAAAAATATCTAAAGAAATAGGGACACAGACCGCGTGCACCAAAATTGGACTGGTATCCAATGACTTCACATGGTACCCTCTCATCTCTGTCCAAAACACATCCAATGGTTCCGATGACACACAGGAAAAAGATCTAGTTCAAGAAGCCCAACAGCAGCGACATAATTTTTCACAAATTCAGTAGCATTTGAAAGATCCAGTAGTACAAAATAAGATGGAAAAAATATTGACAGATTCCTAGTTCATATTCAGCAACACTTGACCGATTGTGTAGCATTCCAAAGTGACTGTTTCAGCAATACACACACTAAAACTCAATAGAAGTACAGAGGGAACATGTTCATGTTTTAGATCTAAATACCTTGTCGCACGATCAGTTTGCCCTTTTCTCCAAACATAGTCGATCATTGGAGCAATAAAAACTGATGATCAAGTATGCTTTTGTGTGCATACCTTCTCTTCACATCAACACCAGTGTGACCTGTTGGGAATATGCCCTAGAGGCAATCATGGTTGATGATATTTCCCAAAGTATTCATAAAGTAAAGTTGTCCTTATATGAATATCAGATATGTATCACTGAATACGTGATTCATTTGTGGAACTATGTATTCATGATTGTTCATATTGGATTGTCCTTCGTCATTGAGGTTGTGTTTGACACACAACTTAGACCAATGTGCAGGTCGGTTGATGACACGGTTCCACTTGTCATGGGCATGGCGATGCTATTCCGACTTACACTGATTCGGCTAAAGAGTTTTGTGAGTCGGACTAACCCACAGTTGAGATGCAACGAGCATGTTGTCATTTGTAGTCTCAAGCAATGGAATCCTTTGACCTGAGGTGATTGCATGATCCGAGTTGTGGATCGCCAACTTAGGTTCTTTCAAACGATGTTCCGTAAATGGGCAGTTATAAAGGTAGAGTTCGGGTTGGTTGTGAAGCAAGCTGCGTTACGTGGATTACCTAGATGGGATTTGCCCCTCCATATTGGAGAGATATTCTCTGGCCCTCTCGTGTGATTTGATTCGGAAGCATGGCCATGCGCTACTCAGTTAAGTGTTAACTGAGGAGTCGGACTAAGAGTTAGTCTAGTGAATCACATATCATGGTACGAGAAGAGAGTTAAGCTATTAAAGGGATGGCAACCACTCTCCTATAGCTTAACAGATATATCGTGTGACAAAGGGACTTGGACGAAAGTCACATTGAAGGTTCGTCTTCTGACTTTATGTCACTTGGGAGTTGGCACGTCTTACTAGAGTCCGCTACCATCTATCGACTTGAGACCGAGTGTTCATGGGAGTGAGTTGGACCCAAAGCCATGACGGGATACATGGAGGAGTAGCTTGATACATCCATTTTGCATCACTATTATATATCATAATTTACTATTATTCATTGATATATTTCATATTAAGAGATGATACTTATGTTATTTCATCTGTTTTTGCATGGTTGATGACTTTTGGAGCATGGACCGCTGCAGTCAGGATTCTGATCGAAAAGGTGCTGTTTGGAGGCAAAATTCACGAAGATCAGAAAATCCAGAAAAATACATGGAAAATCCTATTTTCCCAGAAGACGAAGAAAGCCAGAAGGGGAGGCTGAGATGGGCCACAGGGGGCCCACACCACCCGCTGGCCACCTAGGTCAAGGCCACCAGTGTGGTGTGGCGCCTGTCCACCCCTAGCTCTCCCCTCTGGTGTATATTATCCTCCCGAAACCCTAAGACTCGGGGAGCGATCACAGAAAAATTCCGCCGCCTCTATGAGGCGGAAAACACCGAAAGAGAAAGATCTCTCCGGCAGACAGAATTCTGCTGGGGGAATTCCTTCCCGGCGAGGGGAGATCGTCGCCATCAACACCACCATCAAGCTGGACTTCATCGGGATCATCATCATCGTCATCATCACCACCATCATCTCCACCATCACCCTCATCACCATCTCCATACCACTGTAACAATTGGGTTGAATCTTGCATAGTTCTTAGGGGAAACTTTCCCGGTGTTGATTACTCCTTGTAGTTGATGCTATTGAGTGAACTGTTGAATTATTGTTTATGATCAGATTGTTAGACATCATTATTCCATCTCTGATCATGATCCATATGATGTCTTATGAGTAGTTCATTTTGTTCTTGAGGACATGGGAGAAGTCATGTTGTTAGTAGTGGAATTGTGTTGAGAAAGATTCAACAGTTTGATATTTAAGTTGTGGTGTACTTCTTCTAGTGGTGTCATGTGAACGTCAACTACATGACACTTCATCTATATGGGCCTAGGGGAATGCATTGTGTATTTGGCTACTAATCGTAGGGGTTGCCGGAGTGACAGAAACCTGAACCCCCGTTAGGAAACCATTGCACAAGGGACGTCAGGGTCTTAGAGTTTAAAGCTGTGGTTAGCTTTCTACCTTAATTACTTTCTTGTACTTGCGGATGCTTGCAAGGGGTATAATCACAAGTATGTATTAGTACTAGGAAGGTCGGTACAGGTTCACCCACACAACACTTAGCAAACTAAAGAAATTAATCAACTATATGAAGCGAAAGCACTTGACGGTAATCCCATGTGTGCTTGAGAACGTTTGGTCATCTTAAGTAATATGTGGGAACCCCCGGATTAATCCTCCGAGAATCCCTGTTATGCATACAACCACGATCCCATGATCAGTTAGTCGTGGCACATAACCGACAAGTATCATTACAACATCCGAGAACATACCGGATTACAAGACATACATAAATGCCGTTATGGCTACATCAATAATCAGCAGCAGACTTCATCAAGTGCAGAGCCCGAGCCATGCCTTAACCTACGGGCAACTGACTGGGAGAACGTCCTAGCTCACATAGTCGTCCCCTTCACCTTCGTATTGATATATGACCACTTTAATAGCCAGGGACAATGCCAGTGAGTACTTTGAATGTACTCGCAAACCACCTTAAGAGTAATAATAATAACACAAAGATATGCAACATGGTTGTGGTAGTAGGAGGGCTCCCAGAGAGGTTCTTTTCATAAATAGTTTCTCTTGTAGATATAGCATCCACATATCTTTGTTGAAAACTTTTGTAAACATTTTGGAAACCATTTTGAAAAGTTTGGAAAACATTAGGACTGGGTCAGCCATTTGCTCCCGTCTTCAGGTCATCCCACGACCAAACTCCTTCCATTCTGTTCTGACCATTCCATGGTCAAAACAGGAATCCTTTCCGACCATCCCATGGTCAAAACCTTTCAAAGCCATTTCTTTTCCGAAATCCTTTTTGAAAACAAAGCCAGCACCACTCTACAGAAGTTTGTCCAACCCGTCCTTAACCGCGGACACGGCTATTCGAATAGATTTACACTCTGCAGAGGTTGTACACTTTACCCACACCATCCGGGTACACTACCCTGATCTTCACCGATCGTGGGTCGAGTAACCGATCAAGACTCTCCGGATGTCCACTCCAATATAAGTGCCTACCGTATGAGTGTTAATACCCTCAACACCGGGACGTCAGGCGAGGACCAACCGAAGCGCTTTCTACACCTCCCAGGTGTGCTTTCAATGAGGGGCTCATAGTAACGCGTGGAGGCCTGCCAACCCTTGTTCCTTCTCCAGGTCGATGTCCCGCATGGACCTTTATCGGAGAAGGCCCACCCTCCAGGGATCCCCGATCCCCTGTAGTTGTTGCGAGGCAGCTTATACCAGAATAGACAAACATCAAATCCAGCCCTGTCCCATTTCAGAGTAATGTGGTTGCACAGGGTTAAGTTGTTATAGCTAAACTGCAAAGAACCAGGTGCGTTTTTGTAAACCTTTTTCCTCCGGTTTTCCTCCAGCATTTTGTAAAACAAAACCTTTTTCTTTCTTAACATCTCTTGGGAGGTCCCACCTCACCAAGGTTTTATCATAAAACATTTGGTAAAAACCTTTTTCCGGGGTCTTCCCATTCTCTAGCTTTGCTTCGGCTAAAATAGGGTCTCCAAAGGGTTATGGTGTAAATACACCATCTATTCTAATAGAGACGAGTAGGTATCACCAAGGGGGTTGTACTTAATAGTACAACCGTGTAGTAGTTCGGAGGAGCCGAATCACTACTATATATATATATCATCAACATAAAGTAAAACAAATGCAGTTTTAAGAAACAGTAGATAAAACATGCATAAGTAAAATAGTAGGGCAAGGCTTATGAGCAAGAAGGTGGTTTGCCTGAGATCAGCGATACGGAAATATGTCCCTGCACTTCTTCTTTAGATAACCATCAGAATACAAATAACAATAAGACCCCGTCTTCTCGGCATCAATACAAGCACAACTATCATCGTCATCGAGTATACATGCAAACAAGCAAGTCCACAATCAAGCAAGGCATTCAAGCATCAAAACCATACATCAAGAAAATGACAATACAAGCTTACAAATCAGTAGGTCTTAGGAAGAAGGGTTTTGATAAGATTGGCCTTGTCTTGGTAATATGGAAGAAAATCCTTTAGGATTTATAGTATAGGAATTACCTAGGAGATGGATTTGGGATCAAGGACCTATTCTGTAGGATACCATAGAGTAAGAATGATACCAATAGATGGGTGTTGATAAAATGAAACCAACCAAAGTGGTTTCACTATTTTATCACTTTTCTTTATTTAGTTATGATTTTTCTAGTGAAATAACTTCTAGTTTTAGGGCATAATTCACCAGAAAGGTTCTAGAGCTCCAAATATTATTTCCTTGGATGGTTAGGTAGGTCTTGATGTACTTGTTCACTAAGAGTTGGAATCACTCCAAAATAAATAACAGAATGCCCTCAGGAAATTCCCAAAGGCAGTTCTGTAGACAAATTGTCTTTTTCACCAAATTTAATCTACAGAAGGTTTTGGTTTTATTCCAAAGACATAGTGTAGGTATTTGGCATACCTTTCTGCAGAAATTGGAAGCATCCTTTTTGGAGCTGTATAACTACTATAGTGGATTTAGAGGTGAATAAACCATGCACATAATAGTTCAATTCACAGAAAAACCGCCAAGGCTCAATAAATCATGAGCTCCTGGATTTATGTAGGTATTGAAGTACCAGATCACTGGGATTTGGAAACTACCCAAAATATGTTGCAGACATTACTAGGGAATTTTCTAAAGGCAGAAAGCCTCTATTTTTGCTATTTTTACTACAGGGGAACAAAAGCTCCACTTGGATTGAGGCCAAGGTCAAGGGATGGGTACAGGTAATACCTACCAGGGGAACTTGGGTTTACCCCATTTGGAGTTGTGAAACTCACAGGGGGATTTTAGGACGGTTTTAGATACCTTCTAGATATGGATTTAATATAAAGAATCTATATATATTCTGGGCTATCCAATGGTACCGAGTGTTAAAGAAAACCTAGATGTACCTAAGAAAATTTAGATCTGGGCACTTGGTGTTGATTTTCATTTTTAGAAAGATTTAAACCAAATAGACAGAACAAAGCTGGTGGAAAAATATTAAAAAGGAACAGGGAGCTGGGCTGGTTTTCCAGGGGGACTTGGGCCGCAGCTGAGGATTCGGCCCAGCGGGGCTCGCTGGCACGGGCAGGAGGTGAGGTTTAAACCCGCGCGGCGGGGCCCGCTGGTCAGCGGGGGAGGGCGGCCGAAGGGGCATCTGCGGATCTGGGCCGTTGGGCTAAGTGGGATCCGATGGTGCAGGTGCATCGTCCACCTCTGCCATGGGAGGAGTTCACTGGAACCCTAGGGGCGGCGCGGCAGGCGCAGGAGGCTTACCAGAGAGGTGGAGAGGCACCGTGGAGGGCTGGAGGTGATGCGGCACGCAACGGCGGTCCTGACGAGGGGCGATAGAGGCCGGTTCCGCGACTAGGGGTACCTCACGTGGCCACGACCAAATGGAGCTCGTCGGAGCCCTGCCGAGGAGCATCCAGGACCTACTGCATGTCGAAAATAATGGCCTGGTTAGATGCACTGGGTCTAGGAGGGTCCAGGAGTGAGACATGCATGGGAAGGGGAGTAGGGGAGAGAGAGCTACGCTCAAGTCCTTGCCATGGCCGAGAGGAGGAGTTCTTCTTCTCCAGCTCCATGTAGGAACAGGGGCTAGGTGCGAAGGAACAGGGGAGCTATATGGAGGTTGTGGAGGGGATCTGAGGCACTGGGGGAGGTCAGGGTCGACCCTGTACTCCACTACTCGAGGGAGACCGAGATGAGAGCTTGCTCTCCTCCATGGCGATGGGGAGCTCGGGTGCCAGATCTGCAGCTTGGGGATTGGTAGGTGGATGGTGAGAGAGCGAATGAATCAGGGGAGAGGTGATGTACTGGCCTGTGGCCTTATAAACAAGAGGGGAGAGGTCCATGGTGGATTTGGTCCAAGGAAGGGATGGGGAGGGGAGCTAGCCTTCCATTGGGCGGCATGGGGTGGAGAGAGGGTGGAGGTGTTACCTGAGGTCGTGCAGGAGCAGAGAGGGCCAGCTGGTGGCTGTTGCAAGAAAGGTTTGCAAGCCAGGACACCCACATGGGGTTGAGCACTAGTGTCCAAGCACTAGAGGACAAGCATGCTACAGTAATCACGACCAAATATGAGTGCTGGATGTTGTGGTGCATTGCCTTGCATTATTGGTGGTGGTTTGATCTTGGTTTAGCTCAATACTAGCTAGATTTGCCAAATTGAATAAATGGGTGCTTGTGAAGGAAGTTCAAAATTTTGCATAGGACAGGGTGAGGAAATAGTACTGGTGGGTAGATGAGGTCAATACATAACCCTAGGAATTATTTGGGATTTTGAAGAGGATTTTAAACCCACTTAAATCCATTTATTCAAAAGGGGCAGAAGTAGATTTTGGGAGATCATTTGATATTTTTGAGTTGGACAGGTGGAGTTTTTGATGTGGGAAGGTCCCAAATGTGAATACAAACTTAGGGGAATTTTCCCAAGATTTATTGGAAGATAAAAGTATTAAAAACAATTATTATTCCAATTCAGCCATTTAAGAAAATGGGCAAAAAGAAATAATAAAGCTCTTCAAAAATATTTATTTTTGAAGTAGGATGATAGGGTATGCTATATATGACTCAATTGAGTCAAAAGTTGAGGAAGTGTTTTGGCAAAAACCAAACTTTCCTTTAGGGAAGGAGTTTTGGAGGTTTTGTTTATTAAAGAAATTAATTTGTTTTGGAGCCATAATAATTATGGATAAATAGTGATAAACCTTTATGATCAAGGTAGATGATGTAGGCAAGGTGTAGCAAGCATTTGCAACCTTGGGATTGGATAATCCAAGTTGATTTTGGTGGAATCCCCTAGATTAAGGATCTATGGTGATGTTAATTTCATACCACCAAAACATGGTTGTATCTTAGAGTTCAGATCTCCCCTTGGGGCATGGGGTAGAAGGATGGATAGAGAAAGTGATGTACATGAACATGGTACAGAGGTTTGAGCTTGATCCTGCTTGAGCTCATCAAGACAGGCTTTCAAACTTTGAATAAAATAAGTCTGCCAAAGAAGATTATCAACTAGCCTTCAAAACCTTGTGGGTTTAAACAACTCATGGGTCCAATTGGAATAAGTGAAGTAGGTAATGATAGACCTATATGAGTAGAACACAACCAGGCAAAGAGTTGGTCCAGAGAAGGTTGGATGGTGGTGTGAGCTTATACCAAAGTAGGCATGTTGAATAGATTTGCAGGAAAGGTTATTTTTTTGCCTGAAAAACCATCAAGAACAAGTGGGTTGGAGGATGCTCTAACCAAGGGCAAGAGTGGTCCTTGGTAGTACTTAGGATGGTTAACAAGGTGGTTCAGATGCATTTCCAAAAATGCACAAGGGTTGAGAAAGAGAAGCTTTCAAAAAGGTGATGTTGGAAACAGATTTCCAAACTTAGCCAAATTTGGCAGAGTTAGGGTTTTTGACTAGAATGTGGGTGCTGATGATTTTGATGGATGGCAAGGTACCAAGCATCATCAAGGGGATGATGTTGAAGTGTATATTGAGTAGTAAGGATCCATGCTTGATATTGGTCTTCATTGACTTGGAAACTTCTAGAAGGGATATCTTCAGAATGGATCTGGTTAAGGGTTTTAGATGATCTCTAGTAGCTGGTGATTTGATCTTGCTTTGCATTCCTGTTTAGGGTGTGGTGATTTGGAAACCTCATGATCCTAGTGATGATATCCTAGAGTAGCTCATACTATCTCCTATGCAGACAAATCAAGCAGCAGATCAAGGCAACTCATCTTACAGACAAACAACTGCTACTAGGGTTACCATCAAGCTTAGCTTGAGGTAAGGTTGAGGTATTTTGAAAAGGGTTGGAGTTTGAATAAGATGAGAGTCCTTGGCATCTCTACCAAGAGTAGAATTCAAAAGCTTACAAAAAGGTTTTGTAGATTCTAGAGGTAAGAGTAGTTGAAGGTTCTGTCTTGAAAACATAAGGAGATTATGTTATATATCTCTCCATAGTTTTGGCAAATAGAAGCTACCAAAATAGTTTTGGTTACATAAGCATCTTGGCTCATGTTTTGAAATGCCAGATCATTTGAGAATATGGAAATTAAGCCAAGATTGTTTTGGGGAGTAGCTTTTGTCAACTGGTGTTAAGGTAAGGAGTATATTATCTAATACACATTAATATGCATAGGCATATCCAAACAACAAACAAACACTTCAGCATTAAACAATAAAAAGTTTTTGTTCCCCCTGATTTTTGCATTCTGGGCAACTAATGAGGGTGACTGAAATTGGGATGTTACAGATCTTTCCCCCTTAAAAGAATCTCGTCCCGAGATTCCGGAGGGTAAGGTTAGGGGATTTTGAGTCAATGTTAGCGCTACTGATTTCAAGCGTGCTAACATACGGACACCGTATATGAAAGTGGTTACCCTGTCGGTGAAGTTGAGCTTCAGTATTTGGGGATGCACTAAGAGTTGAGCAGAGTCCGGTCTTGATTTTGAGAGATGACCTTCTTTTCCTTTCGGACTCTATATCACTGAGGGCTTAGACTGGGTGGACTATCTCGATGCTGAACTTCACGGAATACTCGTCGGAGGATAGAATTTACAGCAGGGAGTACCTCTCTCTAAGGATTCACAACTTTTCCTTAGGGTCGAGCGTATCCTTTTAACGATTTTAGGACGTAACTCCGAGTTTGCTTCAGCGAAGGGTTACCCTATTTTGTGGGGGTCTTCCCTTAGGACTAAACTGGGGTATATTGGAGGGCTGACATAGTCCTTCCTTCTTGAAGTCATTGAATGGAGTTTCTGGGGATTGTCGTCCATCTTTCTTCTAGAGTAGAGACCTTCGGACGTCTTCCGGGGATTATGACTTACTGGGCTCATATACTACTATTATTCATACGTAGCCTATTGGAGTTGTGGGAATCTCACGTCCTCTGAGCATTATGGAAACTAGGGGTTAGCGGTTCGGCAGTCCTTCGGGTGGGTCATGTTTTGGTTACATAAGCATCTTGGCTCATGTTTTGAAATGCCAGATCATTTGAGAATATGGAAATTAAGCCAAGATTGTTTTGGGGAGTAGCTTTTGTCAACTGGTGTTAAGGTAAGGAGTATATTATCTAATACACATTAATATGCATAGGCATATCCAAACAACAAACAAACACTTCAGCATTAAACAATAAAAAGTTTTTGTTCCCCCTGATTTTTGCATTCTGGGCAACTAATGAGGGTGACTGAAATTGGGATGTTACAGATCTTTCCCCCTTAAAAGAATCTCGTCCCGAGATTCCGGAGGGTAAGGTTAGGGGATTTTGAGTCAATGTTAGCGCTACTGATTTCAAGCGTGCTAACATACGGACACCGTATATGAAAGTGGTTACCCTGTCGGTGAAGTTGAGCTTCAGTATTTGGGGATGCACTAAGAGTTGAGCAGAGTCCGGTCTTGATTTTGAGAGATGACCTTCTTTTCCTTTCGGACTCTATATCACTGAGGGCTTAGACTGGGTGGACTATCTCGATGCTGAACTTCACGGAATACTCGTCGGAGGATAGAATTTACAGCAGGGAGTACCTCTCTCTAAGGATTCACAACTTTTCCTTAGGGTCGTAGCGTATCCTTTTTAACGATTTTAGGGACAGAACTCCTGAGTTTGCTTCAGCGAAGGGTTACCCTATTTTTGTGGGGGTCTTCCCCCCTTAGGACTAAACTGGGGTATATTGGAGGGCTGACATAGTCCTTCCTTCTTGAAGTCATTGAATGGAGTTTCTGGGGATTGTCGTCCATCTTTCTTCTAGAGTAGAGACCTTCGGACGTCTTCCGGGGATTATGACTTACTGGGCTCATATACTACTATTATTCATACGTAGCCTATTGGAGTTGTGGGAATCTCACGTCCTCTGAGCATTATGGAAACTAGGGGTTAGCGGTTCGGCAGTCCTTCGGGTGGGTCATGTTTTGGTTACATAAGCATCTTGGCTCATGTTTTGAAATGCCAGATCATTTGAGAATATGGAAATTAAGCCAAGATTGTTTTGGGGAGTAGCTTTTGTCAACTGGTGTTAAGGTAAGGAGTATATTATCTAATACACATTAATATGCATAGGCATATCCAAACAACAAACAAACACTTCAGCATTAAACAATAAAAAGTTTTTGTTCCCCCTGATTTTTGCATTCTGGGCAACTAATGAGGGTGACTGAAATTGGGATGTTACAGATCTTTCCCCCTTAAAAGAATCTCGTCCCGAGATTCCGGAGGGTAAGGTTAGGGGATTTTGAGTCAATGTTAGCGCTACTGATTTCAAGCGTGCTAACATACGGACACCGTATATGAAAGTGGTTACCCTGTCGGTGAAGTTGAGCTTCAGTATTTGGGGATGCACTAAGAGTTGAGCAGAGTCCGGTCTTGATTTTGAGAGATGACCTTCTTTTCCTTTCGGACTCTATATCACTGAGGGCTTAGACTGGGTGGACTATCTCGATGCTGAACTTCACGGAATACTCGTCGGAGGATAGAATTTACAGCAGGGAGTACCTCTCTCTAAGGATTCACAACTTTTCCTTAGGGTCGTAGCGTATCCTTTTTAACGATTTTAGGGACAGAACTCCTGAGTTTGCTTCAGCGAAGGGTTACCCTATTTTTGTGGGGGTCTTCCCCCCTTAGGACTAAACTGGGGTATATTGGAGGGCTGACATAGTCCTTCCTTCTTGAAGTCATTGAATGGAGTTTCTGGGGATTGTCGTCCATCTTTCTTCTAGAGTAGAGACCTTCGGACGTCTTCCGGGGATTATGACTTACTGGGCTCATATACTACTATTATTCATACGTAGCCTATTGGAGTTGTGGGAATCTCACGTCCTCTGAGCATTATGGAAACTAGGGGTTAGCGGTTCGGCAGTCCTTCGGGTGGGTCTTCAGCTGAAGTGGCGGAGGGACTTTGTAGAATCCTCAGTTAGTTTCTCCTCGGATAACTCAAGGGTTGTAGTTTGGCGGAAGGATGTCGGATCTGGGGATCTTTTTTGAAGTATCATCTAGTAGGCCGTGAGTTGGAAAGACGCAGTCTTTCCTCCTTAGAGCTTCACTAAGGGGCTTTGGGAGGGGTGCGGATCTTCTGTCTTAGAGTGTTGACTTGATGTTAGTGGAAGGTTGTATCTTCCCGAAGTATGGAGCTGAGGTCGTCGAGGGACGCCTTATTTTATCAACCTTGGCGGGGGTGATTTCCTAACGAATGCTTAAGGAGTTAGATTAGGACAAGTTAGCGGTTTACGAATCATCTTGATAGCCTTCAGTTAGGTTAGAGACATCCATCTTCGGAGAGGTTATCCTTAAATCAGACTCGGGTGTGAAGTAGACCCGTCGCCTTCAGGCAGTCCTGTCTTCAGGATGTTGGAGTAATCTGTTCTTTCGGGGAGGAAATTCCGGTTGATTTGAATAGGGTCAACTAGATTAGTTAGTCTCCTGAGGCAGCCAGAAGCTCTAATACACTAAAGGTTAATGTGGTTAGGTCTTCACTTCGTCTTGGTTGGTTTATCGAGAGGTTTCTTGTGGATATTGAGGATTTTTCGGTGATTGACTTCCGGCTTCGATGAGATTCTTGCTGTCGTAGACTGAGGAACAAGGGAGTGTGGTGCTATTAACGGGTCTTGCGAGGTGAATCTATCGAGGGATGTCACCCTGCTGAGGTGAAATCTTCAAATTAATTCTGCCTTGACGTTGTCGAACTCCTGGTTCTTGCAATGCTTTTCCTCTCATATACTCTCGAGGTTAGTTGGGGTCTCAGAACCGACAGTTAACACAGGGCTTTCCTGAGTTACTAGGTGGGTTATCGCTCCTCGAGTCACAAATTTAAGGAGGTCAAGGCAAACCAGATCATACAAACAAGGCGGACAGAGCGAGGGGATCGCAATGTCCTCGGCAAACAACACACTTCAAGCAACATAGGAGGCACTTAGGCAAGCAAACAGGGTCGATGCTATGGACCAAGGAGTTAACTACTCGCGATGTTGGGGAATCCTATCCTTAGGACTATTAACCCTAGATACCATCTTTCTTCAGGTCGGAGTCACTATCTAGCAGATGAAGTCTTCGTTGTATCTTGGATGTTTCTTGATAATGCAACACCCGATTTCTTCTGATTGTGGGGATACCGTTGATAGAGTGATATTGTAGTCTCCTTGTGTTTGCTGGTAGTTTCTTGTCTTTATCTTGCTATCATTGTCTTCACCGGGTTCCAGATCTTAGTTATTTAGAATCCGTAGGTTTGATGTTTTGGACGAGAGCTAGAGGAAACCATTTTCGAAACCCTTTACTTAGAGTAAGAGAAGAAGTAGAACTTTTTGAAACTCTTCGAGAAACTAGTTTTCCGAAAACTGGGGTTTTTAAAATAAAGTTCATGTCTAGCGACCGTGCTAACTAAGGTTCTCCTACAGTCAGGATGGCTCTGATACCAAGTCTGTGGGGGCCCCGGATTAATCCTCCGAGAATCCCTGTTATGCATACAACCACGATCCCATGATCAGTTAGTCGTGGCACATAACCGACAAGTATCATTACAACATCCGAGAACATACCGGATTACAAGACTTACATAAATGCCGTTATGGCTACATCAATAATCAGCAGCGGACTTCATCAAGCGCAGAGCCCGAGCCATGCCTTAACCTACAGGCAACTGACTAGGAGAACGTCCTAGCTCACATAGTCGTCCCCTTCACCTTTGTCTTGATATCTGACCATGTTAATAGCCAGGGACAATGCCAGTGAGTACTTTGAATGTACTCACAAACCACCTTAAGAGTAATAATAATAGCACAAAGATATGCAACATGCTGTGGTAGTAGGAGGGCTCCTAGAGAGGTTCTTTTCATAAATAGTTTCTCTTGTAGATATAGCATCCACATATCTTTGTTGAAAACTTTTGTAAACATTTTGGAAACCATTTTGAAAAGTTTGGAAAACATTAGGACTAGGTCACCATTTGCTCCCGTCTTCAGGTCGTCCCACGACCAAACTCCTTCCATTCTGTTCCGACCATCCCATGGTCAAAACAGGAATCCTTTCCGACCATCCCATGGTCAAAACCTTTCAAAGCCATTTCTTTTCTGAAATCCTTTTTGAAAACAAAACCAGCACCGCTCTACAGAAGTTTGTCCAACCCGTCCTTAACCACGGACATGGCTATTCGAATAGATTTACACTCTGCAGATGTTGTACACATTACCCACACCATCCGGGTACACTACCCTGATCTTCACCGATCGTGGGTCGAGTAACCGATCAAGAATCTCCGGATGTCCAATCCAATATAAGTGCCTACCCTATGAGTGTTAATCCCCTCAACACTAGGACGTCGGGCGAGGACCAACCGGAGCGCTTTCTACACCTCCCAGGTGTGCTTTCAATGAGGGGCTCATAGTAACGCGTGGAGCCTTGGCGACCCTTTGTTCCTTCTCTAGGTCGATGTCCCGCATGGACCTTTATCGGAGAAGGCCCACCCTCCAGGGATCCCCGATCCCCTGTAGTTGTTGCGAGGCAGCTTATACCAGAATAGACAAACATCAAATCCAGCCCTGTCCCATTCCAGAGTAATGTGGTTGCACAGGGTTAAGTTGTTATAGCTAAACTGCAAAGAACCAGGTGCGTTTTTGTAAACCTTTTTCCTCCGGTTTTCCTCTAGCATTTTGTAAAACAAAACCTTTTTCTTTCTTAACATCTCTTGGGAGGTCCTACCTCACCAAGGTTTTATCATAAAACATTTGGTAAAAACCTTTTTCCTGGGTCTTCCCATCCTCTACCTTTGCTTCGGCTAAAACAGGGTCTCCAAAGGGTTATGGTGTAAATACACCATCTATTCTACTAGGGACGAGTAGGTATCACAAAGGGGATTGTACTTAATAGTACAATCGTGTAGAAGTTCAGAGGAGCCGAATCACTACTATATATATAGATCATCAACATAAAGTAAAACAATGTAGTTTTAAGAAACAGTAGATAAAACATGCATAAGTAAAATAGTAGGGCAAGGCTTACGAGCAAGAAGGTGGCTTGCCTGAGATCAGCGATATGGCAATATGTCCCTGGACTTCTTCTTTAGATAACCATAAGAATACCAATAACAATAAGACCCCGTCTTCTCGGCGTCAATACAAGCGCAACTATCGTCGTGATCGAGTATACATGCAAACAAGCAAGTCCACAATCAAGCAAGGTATTCAAGCAGCAAAACCATACAACAAGAAAATGCCAATACAAGCTTACAAATCAGTAGGTCTTAGGAAGAAGGGTTTTGATAAGATTGGCCTTGTCTTGGTAATATGGAAGAAAATCCTTTAGGATTTATAGTATTAGAATTACCTAGGAGATGGGTTTGGGATCAAGGACCTATTCTGTAGGATACCATAGAGTAAGAATGATACCAACAGATAGGTGTTGATAAAATGAAACCAACCAAAGTGGTTTCACTATTTTATCACTTTTCTTTATTTAGTTATGATTTTTTAGTGAAATAACTTCTAGTTATAGGGAATAATTCACCAGAAAGGTTCTGGAGCTCCAAAAATTATTTCCTTGGATGGTTAGGTAGGTCTTGATGTACTTGTTCACTGAGAGTTGGAATCACTCCAAAATAAATACCAGAATGCCCTCGGGAAATTCCCAAAGGTAGTTCTGTAGACAAATTGTCTTTTTCACCAAATTTAGTCTACAGAAGTTTTTGGTTCTATTCCAAAGACACAGTGTAGGTATTTGGAAGACCTTTCTGTAGAAATTGGAAGCAACCTTTTTGGAGCTGTATAACTACTTTAGTGGATTTAGAGGTGAATAAACCATGCACATAATAGTTTAATTCACAAAAAACAGCCAAGGCTCAATAAATCATGAGCTCCTAGATTTATGTAGGTATTGAAGTACCAGATCACTGGGATTTGGAAACTACCCCAAATATGTTGCAGACCTTACTAGGGAATTTTCTAAAGGCAGAAAGCCTCTGTTTTTGTTATTTTTACTACAGGGGAACAAAAGCTGCACTTGGATTGAGGCCAAGGCCAAGGGATGGGTACAGGTAATACCTACCAGGGGCACTTGGGTTTACCCCATTTGGAGTTGTGAAACTCACAGGGGATTTTAGGAGGGTTTTAGATACATTCTAGATATGGATTTAATATAAAGAATCTATATATATTTTGGGCTATCCAAAGGTACTCAGTGTTCAAGAAAACCTAGATGTACCTAGGAAAATTTAGATCTGGGCACTTGGTGTTGATTTCCATTTTTAGAAAGATTTAAACCAAATATCCAGAACAGAGCTGGTGGAAAAATATTAAAAAGGAACAGGGAGCTAGGCTGGTTTTCCTGGGGAACTTGGGCTGTAGCTGAGGATTCGGCCCAGCGGGGCTCACTGGCACGGGCAGGAGGCGAGGTTTAAACCAGCCAAGGCCTGGTTAGCGGGGAGGCGTCAAGGGGCATCTGCGGATCTGGGCCGTTGGGCTAAGTGGGATCCGACGGTGCAGGTGCATCGTCCACCTCCACTGCGGGAGGAGTTCACCGGAACCGTAGGGGCGGCACGGCAGGCGTAGGGGGCTTACCAGAGAGGCGGAGAGGCGTCGTGGAGGGGTGGAGGTGATGCGGCGCGCAACGGTGGTCCTGACGAGGGGCGATAGAGGCCGGTTCCGCGACTGGGGGTTCCTCACATGGCCACGACAGAACGAAGCTCGTCGGAGCCCTGCCGAGGAGCATCTAGGACCTGCTGCATGTCTAAAATAATGGCCTGGTTAGATGCACTGGGTCTAGGAGGGTCCAGGAGTGAGACATGCAGGGGAAGGGGAGTAGGGGAGAGAGAGCTACGCTCAAATCCTTGCCATGGCCGAGAGGAGGAGTTCTTCTTCTCCAGCTCCATGCAGGAACAGGGGCTAGGTGGGAAGGAATAAGGGAGCTATATGGAGGCTGTGGAGGGGATCTGAGGCACTGGGGGAGGTCGGGGTCTACCCTGTACTCCACTACTCGAGGGAGACTGAGATGAGAGATTGCTCTCCTCCATGGCGATGGGGAGCTCGGGTGCCAGATCTAGAGCTTGGGGATTGGTAGGTGGATGGTGATTGAGCGAATGAATCAGGGGAGAGGTGTTGTACTGGCCTGTGGCCTTATAAACAAGAGGGGAGAGGTCCATGGTGGATTTGGTCCAAGGAGGGGATGGGGAGGGGAGCTAGCCTTCCATTGGGCAGCAGGGGGTGGAGAGAGGGTGGAGGTGTTACCTAAGGTCGTGCAGGAGCAGAGAGGGCCAGCTGGTGGCTGTTGCAAGAAAGGTTTGCAAGCCAAGACACCCACATGGTGTTGAGCACTAGTGCCCAAGCACTAGAGGACAAGCATGCTATAGTAATTGCTACAGTAATCACGACCAGAGATGTGTGCTGGGTGTTGTGGTGCATTGCCTTGCAATATTGGTGGTGGTTTGATCTTGGTTTAGCTTAATACTAGCTAGATTTGCCAAATTGAGTAAATGGGTGCTTGTGAAGGAAGTTCAAAAATTTTCATAGGATAGCGTGGGGAAATGGTACCGGTGGGTAGATGAGGTCAAGACATAACCCTAGGAATTATTTGGGATTTTCAAGAGGATTTTAAGCCCACTTAAATCCATTTATTCAAAAGGGGCAGAAGTAGATTTTAGGAGATCATTTGATATTTTTGAATTGGACAGGTGGAGTTTTTGATGTGGGAAGGTCCCAAATGTGAATACACACTTAGGGAATTTTTCCCAAGATTTATTGGAAGATAAAAGTATTAAAAACAATTATTATTCCAATTCAGCCATTTAAAAAAATGGGCGAAAAGAAATAATAAAGCTCTTCAAAAATATATTTTTGAAGTAGGATGATAGGGTATGCTATATAGGAATCAATTGAGTCAAAAGTTAAGGAAGTGTTTTGTCAAAAACCAAACTTTCCTTTAGGGAAGGAGTTTTGGAGATTTTATTTATTAAAGAAATTAATTTGTTTTGGAGCCATAATAATTATGGATAAATAGTGATAAACCTTGATGATCAAGGTAGATGATGTAGGCAAGGTGTAGCAAGCATTTTCAACCTTGCGATTGGATAATCCAAGTTGATTTTGGTGGAATCTCCTAGATAAGGATCTATGGTGATGTTAATTTCATACCACCAAAACATGGTTGTATCTTGGAGATCAGATCTCCCCTTGGGGCATGGGATAGAAGGATGGATAGACCAAGTGATGTACATCAACATCGTACAGAGGTTTGAGCTTGATCCTGTTTGAGCTCATCAAGATAGGCTTTCAAACTTTGAATAAAATAAGCCTTCCAAAGCAGATTATCAACTAGCCTTCAAAACCTTGTGGGTTTAAACATCTCAAGGGTCCAATTGGAATAAGTTAAGTAGGTAATGATATAGCTATATGAGTAAAACACAACCAGGCAAAGAGTTGGTCCAGAGAAGGTTGGATGGTGGTGTGAGCTTATACTAAAGTAGGCATGTTGACTAGATTTGCAGGAAAGGTTATTTTTTTGCCTGCAAAACCATCAAGAACAAGTGGGTTGGAGGATGCTCTAACCAAGGGCAAGAGTGGGACTTGGTAGTCCTTAGGATGGTTAACAAGGTGGTTCAGATGCATTTCCAAAAATGCACAAGGGTTGAGAAAGAGAGGCATTCAAAAAGGTGATGTTGGAAACAGATTTCCAAACTTAGCCAAATTTGGCAGAGTTAGGGTTTTTGACTAGAATGTGGGTGGTGATGATTTTGATGGATGGCAAGGTACCAAGCATCATCAAGGGGATGATGTGGAAGTGTATATTGAGTAGTAAGGATCCATGCTTGATACTGGTCTTAATTGACTTGGAAACTTCTAGAAGGGATATCTTCAGAATGGATCTGGTTAAGGGTTTCAGATGATCTCTAGTAGCTGGAGATTTGATCTTGCTTTGCATTCCTGTTTAGGGTGTGGTGATTTGAAAACCTCATGATCCTAGTGAGGAGCTCCTAGAGTAGCTCATACTATCTCCTATGCAGACAAATCAAGCAGCAGATCAAGGCAACTCATCTTATAGACAAACAACTGCTACTAGGGTTACCATCAAGCTTAGCTTGAGGTAAGGTTGAGGTATTTTGAAAAGGGTTGGAGTTTGAATAAGATGAGAGTCCTTGGCATCTCTACCAAGAGTAGAATTCAAAAGCTTACAAAAAGGTTTTGTAGATTCTAGAGGTAAGAGTAGTTGAAGGTTCTGTCTTGAAAACATAAGGAGATTATGTTATATATCTCTCCATAGTTTTAGCAAATAGAAGCTACCAAAATAGTTTTGGTTACATAAGCATCTTGGCTCATGTTTTGAAATGCCAGATCATTTGAGAATATGGAAATTAAACCAAGACTGTTTTGGGGAGTAGCTTTTGTCAACTGGTGTTAAGGTAAGGAGTATATTATCTAATACACATTAATATGCATAGGCATATCCAAACAACAAACAAACACTTCAGCATTAAACAAGAAAAAGTTTTTGTTCCCCCTGATTTTTGCATTCTGGGCAACTAATTAGGGTGGCTGAAATTGGGATGTTACATAATACAACCGGCTTGTCCTTTGCTAAAGAAAGGATTGGGCCACTTGCTGCATTTATTATTATTGTCTTTTATTTACTCGTACTTTATTTACTTGCATTATCAAAAAACCCTAAAAATCCGTTTGCTAAGTATTTACAGAGAATTCCTGCTCCTAGCCACTAGCCAGCACCTTTTGCTCCTTGTTGGGTTCGACACTCTTACTTATCAAAAATACTGCGATACACCCCCTATACTTGTGGGTCATCAAGACTATTTTCTGGCGCCGTTGCCGAGGAGTGAAGCGCTATTAGAGAGTGGAACTGGTAAAGGAAACCTCTACTGTGAGTATTGTTTATTTCTGTTAGTTGCTTTATTTTCAATATGGATAATTCGCTGAGTTTCTTATTTCGTAATGCTACTACCACTACTAAGGTAGTAGATGAACCACCACCTGCTGAGAATGATACTTTTAAAATACCTAGAAGAATTATTGATTGGGTTATGGATAACTACTATGTTGGGGATGGAACTGTCCATCCCGATGATCATTACTCTTTATACACGAATTATGCGGGTTGTTCAAGTGTGCAGGTATTACAACAGATCAAGTTAAGAAGAAGTTATTCTCATTATCACTAAAAGGAAGAGCTGAAGAATGGTATAAGCTGCTGAAGAATGGTCAAGCTCTTGAATGGGAGGAAATAGTACCTCTCTATTATTCAAAGTTTTATCCTCCTAGTGAGATTCATAAAGATCAGAATCAAATATACAACTTTTGGCCTCTTGATGGAGAGAGTACAGCTCTAGCTTGGGGGAGATTGAAGTTACTAATGCTCAAATGTCCAATTCATGAGCTCCCCAACAATATTATTATGAATAAATTTTATGCAAGGCTTTTTCTTCATGATAAGGATTTATTGGATGCTTCTTGTGCTGGATCATTCACTCGCATGGAAGAAGAAGCTAAATGGGATCTTCTCGACCGTATTCAAGATAATGCTAAAGCATGGGAGAATGACAAAGGAAGAAAGTCAGGTATAAATTATGATTATGAATGCATTGAATCTTTTATGGAAACTGGTGATTTTCAAAATATTAGTAATGCTTATGGTCTTAATTTACAAGTTATTACAAATTGTTTTAAGGCTTTTGCTTCTTATATTGAAATTCCAAAAAAAGGGATGGAGCAAGTACCATGCACCTTATAAAGATATTGTTGACTGTGTTCCTGTTGGGAGTACTAAGTTTTACACTATTGATCACATCTTACCTGAACCTTATATTGAGAGAATACCCTTACCGGATAAGGTAAAGGATCATCCTATGATAACTAGTGTAATCACTAAAAGTGCAAAGAGAACTGTAAAACCTGATGAACAAATAAACATTGAACCCGTTGTAGCAATTGTGAAAGACCTTGTCACTAAAAGTATAGAAGATGGACACATAGTCTTTTGTGAGGATGCTTCTAATATTGTCTCACATCATAATAAAGCTAAAAGGCTAGTGTCCCTGTGCTTTCTGTTAGAATTAGTGATCATTGCTATTATGGTTTATGTGATATTGGTGCAAGTTCAAGTGCTATTCCTTATGAGCTTTACAAAGAAATTATGCACGAAATCAGTCCCTGCGAATTGGAAGAGATTGATGTGGTTATTTACATTGATAATAGAGAGACCATCTCTCCAGTTGGCATTGTGCGGGATGTAGAAATTCTTTGTGGTAAGATTAAATATCCTGCTATTTTTCTAGTACTTGGTTCAGCTGCTAGCAAAACTTATCCCATCATTTTTGGTAGAACTTTCCTGAGTACTTGTGGAGCTATTATAGATTGCAAATGGGAGAAAATCTTGACTAAGTTTGATGGGGAGTCTTATGAGTTTAATTTTTCGAAATTTACTAAAGAACCTTGTGAAAATGAAACCCATAATGAGGATTTTAGAGTTGAACAACTCGCTTCTATCTCTCTTGCTCCTAACAATGCTTTGCAGCAATTTATGGAGGATCATGAAAGTGAAATCTTCATGGAAGAAAGAAATGAGATTGACGAGATTCTCCGTCATCAACCTAAGATGCTTAAGCACAACTTGCCTGTAGAAGACTTGGGTACCATGTTGCCACGTAAAAAGGATCCGGTCTTCGATCTAAAACCTCTCACTGACGATCTTAAATATGCTTACATTGATGATAATAAGATATATCCTGTTATTATTAGCTCTAAACTTTCAGGGAAGGAAGATGAACGATTATTGGAGGTTTTGAAGAAACACCGAGGGGCTATGGGCTATACTCTGGATGATTTAAAAGGGATTTCTCCTACTATATGTCAGCATGCTATAAATATAGAACCAGATGCAAAGCCAGTAGTAGAGCACCAATGGCGTCTAAATCCTAAGATGAAGGAAGTGGTAAGAAATGAGGTATTGAAACTCATTGATGCTGGTATTATTTACCCTATTGCTGATAGTGAATGGGTTAGTCCTGTTCATTGTGTTCTTAAAAAAGGAGGAATTACCGTTGTTCCTAATGATAATGATGAGCTTATTCCCCAAAGAATAGTAGTGGGCTATAGGATGTGCATTGATTTCAGGAAAGTTAACAAAGTTACTAAGAAAGATCATTACCCACTTCCTTTTATTGATCAAATGTTAGAAAGGTTGTCTAAAAAGACCCATTTTTGTTTTCTTGATGGATATTCTGGTTTCTCTCAAATTGCTGTTAAACAACAAGATCAAGAAAAAACTACTTTTACATGCCCTTGCGGAACCTATGCTTATAGACGTATGCCTTTTGGTTTATGTAATGCTCCCGTTACTTTTCAAAGATGCATGTATGCTATCTTTCATGGTTTTTGTGAGGAAATTGTGGAAGTGTTCACGGATGACTTCTCCGTCTATGGAACTTCTTTTGTTAATTGTCTGCACAACCTTGATAAAGTTTTGCAGAGGTGTGAAGAAACTAATCTTGTTCTTAATTGGGAGAAATGCCACTTCACGGTCAATGAAGGGATTGTCCTTGGGCATAAGGTTTCCGAAAGAGGCATAGAAGTGGATAGAGCTAAAGTTGAGGCAATTGAGAAAATGCCCTGTCCAAGAGACATCAAAGGTATTCGTAGTATCCTTGGTCACGCTGGTTTCTATAGAAGGTTTATTAAAGATTTCTCTAAGATATCAAAACCCCTCACTAATCTTCTTCCAAAAGATGTACCCTTTGTCTTTGATGATGATTGTAAGGAAGCTTTTGAAACTCTAAAGAAGGCTTTAACTACAGCCCCTATCGTTCAACCACCTGATTGGAGCTTACCCTTTGAAATAATGTGTGATGCTAGTGATTTTGTTGTAGGTGCTGTACTTGGGCAACAAATTGATAGAAAGTTAAATGTTATCCATTATGCTAGTAAGACTCTTGATGCTGCTCAAAGGAATTATGCTACTACTGAAAAAGAATTCCTAGCCGTCGTCTTTGCTTGTGATAAGTTCATACCTTATATTGTAGATTCAAAAGTTACGATTCATACTGATCATGCTGCTATTAAGTACCTTATGACGAAGAAAGATGCTAAGTGATACATTGCAAATGTATCTATAATTTTTGATGTTCCATGCTTGGTCTTATCCACTTTCTTGTGTTTTGTTCCAACTTTGGAGTACTTTTCATATGATTTCTTGGACTAACCTATTAACAAGAGCCATAGTGTCAGAGGCCTGTTTTCTGCTGTTTTTGGTTCCAGGAAAGTCAGAAAATGAATATTCTCGGAATTGGACGGGACAAAAGCCAAAGTGCCTATTTTTCCAGATGTCATCAAGTGCCAGAATACGAGACGGAGAGGGGCTAGGGGGGCACCACACCACCTGGTCGTGCGGCCAGGCCTGGCCCGCGCCAGGGGGTGGAGTGGCCGCTCCCGGCACCCCCTCGGCCTCTCCTTCCGCCTATATATTGCCCTCGGGACAAAAACCATAAGTGCCTGATCAAAAATCCACGAAAGAGTCTGTAGCCGCCGTCATCTCCATCCCTAGATCGGGAGAGATTTGAAGCTCTTCCTGGCACCCTGCCAGAGAGGGGAATTCACCCTGGAGGCCTTCTTCATCACCATGCAAGCCTCCAGTGTGATGCGTGAGTAGTTCATCCTTGGACTACGGATCCATGTAGTAGCTAGATGGCTGGTTCTCCTCCTTTGTGCTTTCATGTCTAGATCTTGTGAGCTCCGTTCATGATCAAGATCATCTATTTGTAATTCTGCATGTTGTGTTTGCGGGGATCCGATGGATATTGAGATGCTATTTCAGATTGATTATTGATTCTATCATGTCTTTGTTATTTGTGATCTTGCATCCTTTCCGTTGTTAGTAGCTATCTTGGCCAAGTAGATGCTAGGAACTCCAAGAGTTAGTATTTATGCTCGATAGTGGGTTCATGCCTCTGGTAATCTGGGGAACTGATAGAAATCTCTAAGGTACTAGATGTGCTGTTGCTACTAGGGAGAAAACAACAATCCTTTGTTCATAGAACAATCATATTGTTTACTTCACACGCAGTTTGTAAAGCAATAATCTGTTGCTTGCAACTTAATACTGGAGGGTCTTCGGATGATAACCTGAAGGTGGATTATTAGTCATAGATGCAGTTGGATGGCGGTCTATGTATTATGTTGTAATGCCCAATCAAGTCTCAAAAGAGTCAAGATGATTAGTATATGCATGTATTGCTTTCTCGGTGTTTGTCAATTGCCCCGCTGTAATTTGTTCACCTAGCATGTTATCTATCTAAGGAGAGCCACCTCTAGTGAACTATGGATCCTGGTCCTTTTTCTTTACATACAATCTCAAACTGTTTACCGTTTTGTGTTTACTTTCTGCAAACTATTACTTCTTTCCATTCGATACGTTTAATCCTTTGTTTTCCGCAAAACACGGTCAGATTGACAACCTCATCGCAAGTTGGGGACAAAGTTATGTGGTTGTGTTGTGCAGGTCTCCACGTTGCTACTAGCACCGGTAGTGCGCCCTGCCAAAGCGCAGCTAGTAACACCTTTGGGGTGTTTCCTTGCTCCTACTGGTTCGACTAAACCTTGGTTTCATAACTGAGGGAAACTTGCTGCTGTGCTCATCATACCTTCCTCTTGGGGTTCCCAACGAGCTCTACATCAACCACGCACCAGCACTTTTTTGGGTGTCGTGCACTGAGCCATCAAGCATTTTTCTGGTGTCGTTGCTAGGGAGTCAAGGACATCTTCACAAGGGGAGTCCCTCATAACCAATCTCTTTACTTTGTTGTTTTTGTTTTGCTTAGTTTCTTTTTGTTTTGTTTGCTTGTTTCTTTATCAAAAACACAAAAAAATTAGATTTACTAGTTTGCTTTCTTATTTGAAAACCCCAAAAAATGACTACTCTTGAAAACACTAATTTGTGTGACTTCACTAGCACCAACAACAATGATTTTATGAGCACACCTATTGCTCCACCTATGGCTGAAAATACTTTCTTTGAGATAAAACCTACTTTGCTCAATCTTGTTATGAGAGAACAATTTTCTGGTATTGGTAATGAAGATGCTGCTTCCCATCTAAATAACTTTGTTGAACTTTGTGAGATGCAAAAGCATAGGGATATAGATGGTGATATTATTAAGCTGAAATTGTTTCCATTCTCTTTGAGAGGAAAAGCTAAAGAATGGTTGAATTCCTTAACTAGGAATAGTATTGATTCTTGGACTAAATGCAAAGATGCTTTTATTGGAAAATACTATCCTCCTGCTAAGATTATATCTATGAGAAGTGAAATAATAAAGTCTAAACAACTTGATAATGAACATGTTGCTCAAGCTTGGGAAAGAATGAAATCTTTGGTAAAGAATTGTCCCACTCATGGAATGACTGCTTGGATGATCATCCAAACTTTTTATGCAGGATTGAACTATTCTTCAAGGAACCTATTGGATTCTGCTGCTGGAGGTACCTTTATGATCATCATTTTGGGTGCTGCAACAAAACTTCTGGACAATATGATGGTTAATTATATTGAATGGCATACTAAGAGAGCTCCCCAATGTAGGAAGGTAAATTCTGTTGAGTAAAGATCCTCCTTGAGTGATAAGATTGATATTATTATGTCCATGCTTGTTAATGGGAAAGCCCATATTGATCCAAATGATGTTCCTTTAGCCTCTTTGGTTGCTCAAGAAGAGCAAGTTGATGTGAACTTCATAAGAAATAACAATTTTGGCAACAATGTTTATGGTAATAAAGCTTATAGGAACAATTTTGATAACAACAATTATAAGCCATTCCCTCCCAACAATGGTAATGCTTATGGAAATTCTTACAACAATAATAAGAGTGCTCCCTCTGAACTTGAAGTTATGCTTAAAGAGTTTATTAGTAAACAAACTGCTTTCAATAAAACTATTGAGGAAAAACTCTCTAATGCTGAAAGAAATATAACATCTTTGGCTGAAGCTCAATCTTTTTGAATAAAATGGCTGCTAAACCTGAAACTAATGAGAATCCCTTTGAAGCTAGTAATGCTATACAAGTAAGAATTAATGAAAATGTTAGACTATTAGCTGAATTACATGCTAAGTGGGAAAGAGAAGATGAAATTGCTAGAAACATTAGTGTTTCTACTATTACCACCACTAGTGTTGAGGCTAGTAATAGTTCTACTACTTTAGATGATAAGTATCGTTTTGATCTTGATGGTTGCAATATCTCTGAAGTCATTATGTTCCTACAAAATCTTGTTAAAAGTCCTAATGCTAGTGCTATGAACATGGCTTTTACAAAACACATTACTGATGCTCTCATAAAGATTAAAGAAGAAAAGATGAAACATAAAGCTTCTATTACTACAAAACAAGAAGATGGCTGGGAACCCATCATTAATATGAAAGTGAATGACTTTGATTTCAAAGCTTTATGTGATCTTGATAGTAGTGTTTCTATTATGCCTAGAAGGATTTATGATATGCTTGATTTGCCTCCTCTTGAAGATTGTTATTTGAATTTCCCACTTGATGGTAATGCTAAAAAGAAACTCATGGGGAGTCTTAATGATGTTCTTATTATGGTTAACAATTCCTATGTCCCCGTTGATTTCTATGTTTTGGATGTTGAATACAATGCTTCTTGTCCTATTACTTTGGGAAAACCTTTTCTTAGAACTGTTGGTGCCATCATTGATATGAAAGAAGGCACCATTAAATATCAACTCCCACTCAAGAAAGGTATAGAACACTTCCCTAAAAAGAGAGAAAAGATTTCTTTTGCTTCTCCTAGGAAAACAAAATTTGGTCTTAATGCTTCTTCATTTGAGAACACTTGATTCTTTTTTGCTTCTTATGCCTAACTTAAAGGCGTTAAAGAAAAGTACTTGTTGGGAGATAACTCAAAAGTTTTAGATGAGTCTTGGAAGTTATTACCTCTGTAATAACCTCTCCTTATCCTTTTTATTTGCTTTTTGTGCCAAAAGTAACCTCTAATGAGAGAGAAGTAATGATTGTGAAAGTTGCTGTCCCAAAACAGATTTTTGTGCTTCACCGTAAAAATTCGTGAGAGCGCTCTGTATGTCGGATTGATCTGTAATTTTTTGTGCTTTTGCCCCAGGTTGTTATCTAACTTTCGTTAGTTCAACACTTTTTGAGTTGAGCAGAATAAGGGCTTCGAAAAAAAATTGTCGTTACCTGCTGGTCTGTTTTGACAGATTTCTGCCATTTTCTGCATTTGCTTCTTGTTGGTTCCCTTTTGAGTTCTTTTGGGGAATTGAGCTTTTTGAGGGAAGTGCTACAGTAGCTAGTGTTCTAATGGAAGTTTATTTGGTATTAGAACTGAACCTTAAGACTTATTTATCTTAAGTGCACTAATGTTGCTAATAAAGATTGTGTGAAGTTTTGTATGAAGGAAAAATTTCAGGTGTATGGAAGGAATGAGTAATGAGATGAAGGATGGACTAAAGCTCAAGCTTGGGGATGCCACGCATGTCACCCCAAGAAATATCCAAGAAGTACAAGCCTCAAAGCTTGGGGATGCCCAAGGCATCCCCTTCTTCATCAATAAAAATTCCAGGTTTCTTCCAAACGCTTCATTTTTATTGTTTCATGCACAGTTGTGTTGTTCTTGGAGCGTCTTCTTTTCGTTTTCGTTTGCTTTTGTTTGCTTAGTTTGCTGAATAAATTGGTTGGACCCCCTCTTTCATACATTGGTTTGCAAATAGTTTGGTTTGGTTTGGAAAAGAGTAGGAAAGTCCATGCTTATGTGGTAAAAAGAGCTCGTTTTTTACTGTGGCCTATGCTTTGTCATGCCATGCTTGATATTGTTTTGGCTTTATGCTTAGTATTCATTGCTGTAGCATGACTTGTTATAAACAATTGAGATTGCTTAATGTGCCTTGGATGAATCATGCGTTGTTTTAGCATATTAAAGCATAGTATAGTGGTATTCGCCTTTGATGCTTTATTTGGGTTGACTTGGCGCATGCTCACACCGTGTTATGACTATCTCAAGTCACCATAGCCTTTATGATCCTTTAGTTTTCAGCTTGTAGTGTCACTTTATGCTTTGATCAATGATGTTTTGTCGCTCTGCATGATTATGGCCATTATTGCTCTCTTAGTTTGTCGCTCCCAGTCTTTTGCTAGCCTCCACAACAAAGTATGAGTTCCACTCATGCATCCAACTCCCTAAACCAAGTTATTCCAAAGAGTCCACCATACCTACCTACTAGCTTATGCTATTCCATGTATATTCATGCTTTTGTTTACCTTCCAAATTAAACTTGTTATGAGAAAACAAGTGATTAAAGCTCTCACGAACTTGATGGCACACTTTACTTTTTGCATCTAATAAACTTGAACCATTGGGTCCTTCTTTGTTGCGTATATGCTTGCGCTTTATAAGTTGAAATTAGCAGAACCATGTTTCATGGGGAACGCTTTCAACATTGCACTTGTACTTTGTACCCCGTTGATATCATGTTCTTTTGCTTACGGATCCCGGCGGTGTGAAATAAAAGTGGAACTTGTAAGATCATGGAGTTTGTATGTGTGTTAGAGAAACGCCTGGGCCGCTAGCCTAAGCCATGCCTAATCATGGTGGAAACTTGCAGCATCACCATAATGAGCACTCTATGAAGCATCCTCAATAAAAACCTATGCAAGTAGCAAATAAAAAGATCGCTGAGATGCTCATTGTCTGCTTGCCTTGTCATTTTGATTATGGGAAAGCTCCCGTATCATGTGCAAGGGGTACCCCGTTGGCAGTTCTTAATGATACACATGTACTTACAATGACAAGAGCTTACTCGTGACTGAAGTTGAGTAGCATGAGGATCGGTCTTCGTAAGTAAGGGGCATGAGATTTTGGTTTATAACTTGTCAAGCATATCCTCTTAGTTGTGTCACTTTAACCTTAATCACCTTAAAGATGCTTATGATAGGGGCAATGAGATCTGAAAGCTATAAGTACCATAATTTTTGGAAGCTCTATATGAGACTTGAATCCCTACTTCCTTTTAAAGGTCTTTCTTCCACCATTATATTGAGTCTCCACCTTCTATCTTTATGCACCTACTTTGAGAGCATAGTGGACATTCTTAGTTCTATGTGCATTGTGCCAAGACTAGTTGATTGATGCATAACTTGATATTGCTTGTTTTAAACTATTGTATCTAGTCACTCTTATGAACTTTGAAGGTGTCCTATGCATTTATATTTGCTACTCTATTGAGGGACAAGCTGAATACTATTATGCTATGTTTTCTTTATGTGAAGCAAACAAACGTCTTGCAAAGCATTGTTATTCATGAATCTTTTGTTTGTGCCTTTTCATGTTGCATCATAGTTTCTTTGCTTATTGCTAGAACTTTGTCTTTCATGTTATGATTAAAGTACTATGATCCCAGCTTCGAATGTTTTACAAATACTTTGATCAAGTCTTTGATGGTGCATGTCACCTCAAAAATTATTCTTTCTTTTTATCACTTACCTACTCGAGGACGAGCAGGAGTTAAGCTTGGGGATGTTGATACATTGCAAATGTATCTATAATTTTTGATGTTCCATGCTTGGTTTTATCCACTTTCTTGTGTTTTGTTCCAACTTTGGAGTACTTTTCATATGATTTCTTGGACTAACCTATTAACAAGAGCCACAATGCCAGCTGCCTATTTTCTGCTGTTTTGGTTCCAAGAAAGTCAGAAAACGAATATTCTTGGAATTGGATGGGACAAAAGCCAAAGTGCCTATTTTTCCGGATGTCATCAAGTGCCAGAATACGAGACGGAGAGGGGCCAGGGGGCACCACACCACCTGGCCGTGTGGCTAGGCCTGGCCCATGCCAGGGGGTGGTGTGGCCGCTCCCAGCACCCCCTTGGCCTCTCCTTCCGCCTATATATTGCCCTCAGGACGAAAACCCTAAGTGCCCGATAAAAATCCACGAAAGTGTCTGTAGCCACCAATATCTCCATCCCTAGATCAGGAGGGATCTGAAGCTCTTCCCGGCACCCTGCGGGAGAGGGGAATTCACCCTGGAGGCCTTCTTCATCACCATGCAAGCCTTCGGTGTGATGCGTGAGTAGTTCATCCTTGGACTATGGATCCATGTAGTAGCTAGATGGCTGGTTCTCCTCCTTTGTGCTTTCATGTCAAGATCTTGTGAGCTCCGTTCATGATCAAGATCATCTATTTGTAACTCTGCATGTTGTTTTTGCAGGGATCTGATGGATATTGAGATGCTATTTTAGATTGATTATTGATTCTATCATGTCTTTGTTATTTGTGATCTTGCATGCTTTCCGTTGTTAGTAGCTATCTTGGCCAAGTAGATGCTAGGAACTCCAAGAGTTAGTATTTATGCTCGATAGTGGGTTCATGCCTCCGTAACTGGGAAGTGATGAAATCTCTAAGGTACTAGATGTGCTATTGCTACTAGGGAGAAAACAACAATCCTTTGTTCATAGAACAATCTTATTGTTTACTTTACACATAGTTCGTAAAGCAATAATCTGTTGCTTGCAACTTAATACTGGAGGGTCTTCGGATGATAATCTGAAGGTGGATTATTAGTCATAGATGCAGTTGGATGGCCGTCTATGTATTATGTTGTAATGCCCAATCAAGTCTCAAAGGAGTCAAGATGATTAGTATATGCATGTATTGCTTTCTCGGTGTTTGTCAATTGCCCCGCTGTAATTTGCTCACCCAGCATGTTATCTATCTAAGGAGAGCCACCTCTAGTGAACTATGGATCCCGATCCTTTTTCTTTACATACAATCTCAAACTGTTTACCGTTTTGTGTTTACTTTCTGCAAACTATTACTTCTTTCCATTCGATACGTTTAATCCTTTGTTTTTCGCAAAACACGGTGAGATTGATAACCTCATCGCAAGTTGGGGACAAAGTTCTGTGGTTGTGTTTTGCAGGTCTCCACGTTGCTACTAGCACCGATAGTGCGCCCTGCCAAAGCTCAGCTAGTAACACCTTTGGGGTGTTTCTTTGCTCCTACTGGTTCGATTAAACCTTGGTTTCATAACTGAGGAAAACTTGCTGCTGTGCTCATCATACCTTCCTCTTGGGGTTCCCAACGAGCTCTACATCAACCACGCACCAGCACTTTTCTGGGCGCCGTGCACTGAGCCATCACTAAGCCTAGGCTTATTAGATGGGTGCTACTCTTACAGGAATTTAACCTACATATTGTAGACAGGAAAGGTGCTGAAAATCCTGTAGCTGATAATTTATCTCGATTGGAAAACATCTCTTTTGATCCTATGCCTGTTAATGATAGTTTCCCAAATGAACAATTGGCTGCAGTAGGGGTAAGCTCGCGACGGAGCCCTTGGTATGCCGATTATGCTAACTTTATTGTCTCCAAGTATTTGCCTCCAACTTTCACAGCTCAGCAAAGAAGGAAGTTCTTTTATGATTTGAGGCATTATTTTTGGGATGACCCACATTTATATAAAGGAGTGGATGGTATTATGCGAAGATGTGTTCTAGAATACGAACAAAAGGAGATATTGCAGAAATGTCATGGTAGTGCCTATGGAGGACATCATGCGGGAGATAGAACTGCGCAAAAGGTGCTACAATCAGGTTTCTACTGGCCTACCCTTTTAAAGATGCAAGAAAATTATAATATTTCTAGACGCAATGAAATGCCTATGAACTACGCTCTAGTTATTGAACCCTTTGATTGCTGGGGATTTGACTTTATGGGTCCTTTTCCTCCCTGGAAAGGATATACTCATATTCTTGTTGCAGTTGATTATGTTTCTAAGTGGGTAGAAGCCATACCTACGAAAAGTGCTGACGGGGAGACCTCTCTAAAATTCCTTAAGGATGTTATCTTTCCTAGGTTTGGAGTGCCTAGGTATCTCATGACTAATGGAGGTTCTCATTTCATTCATGGTGGTTTTAGAAAGACCCTTGCTAAATATGATGTTAATCATAGAATCGGTTCATCTTATCACCCCCAAACTAGTGGGCGAGTAGAGTTATCAAATAGAGAAATTAAATCCATCTTGCAAAAGACTGTTAATAGATCTAGAAAAAACTTGGCTAGAAAGTTGAATGATGCTTTATGGGCTTATACGACTGCCTATAAAAACCCTATTGGGATGTCTCCTTATAAAATGGTTTATGGGAAAGCTTGTCACATACCTTTAGAATTAGAACACAAGATTTTTGGGCAGTTAAAGAACTTAATAGAGATTGTAAACTCGCTAGTGAAAAAAGATTATTTGACTTAAGTTCTTTGGATGAATGGAGGAGTGAAGCATATGAGAATGCTAGACTCTTTAAGGAAAAATTTAAAAGATGGCATGACAAGCGAATGCTTAAGAGAGAATTTCATTTTGGTGAGAAAGTTCTATTGTATAGGTCTCGTCTCAGATTTTTTGCAGGAAAACTACTGTCAAAATGGGAAGGACCTTTCGTTATTGAAGAAGTGTATCGTTCAGGAGCAATAAAAATTTCTTCTTTAAAAGATAACACTACACAAGTGGTAAATGGGCAGCGACTTAAGCACTACATTGCTGGAGATTCTTATAATGAAGATGTTGATGCTTTTGAAGTTATAACTCCAGAAAAATTTATCAAAGACCAAATTCAGAGACCTGCAGAGTCCGTTTTCGAATAGGTAACCGTTCTGTAAGAAAAGTTCCACGAAAGACATGTCCAGTCATATTTTTGCAGTTTTTATCCAACAAGGAAAGTTACGAAGTGAAAGAGGGACGGAAACGGAGCTAGGGTGGCTCACACCACCCCCTGGCGCGGCCCTGGCCGCGCCAGCAGGTGGTGTGGCCACCTCGGCCTCCGTCTCCGACCCGTTTTCTCCCAGTATCTTCCTTTGGCTGTAAAACTTCGTAATATATAATCCCCCGGATCCCCCTAGGTTCGTATATCTTGTTCTCGTCGTGTTTTTGTTTCGATCAGTTTCTGCCAGGAACTATTTTTGAAAGTTTAGAAGCACAATGGTGTCCGCCAAGGATAAGGGAAAGGAGCCTATGGAGGAAGATCTCCAAGACCCCGGTCAGGAGGAGGAGATCAAGAGTGAAGATGAAGAGGAGCAAGGCCAACATCCGCACACCGGCACTACCATTGCAAGCACTGGAGTGGTGACAAAACCTGCTAGGGTCCTCGTCACTATTTGGCTCCAAGGTCACTTCCTCCACGCACCAAGAATCCTTTCCATACCCTTATCCACGAGCATCAATACCAGAATATGCCCAAGGAGAAACTACCCTCCAATTGGGATTTGCCTCGTTCTAGCCATGCAGGAAAAGAAGACTTCAAGGAGGAAGAGTGGGGAAAGAATTGCAAGAGCTGGAATTCTCAACCCGACATGATCATGAGCCGCATTGAGCAAAACTCACAGCTGATTCGTAATCTCACCTTTGAGATCGAGGACTTGGGGAAATTGATCAAAAAGCTCATTGAGAGGATACCACCACCTCCGAAGGAGTAATTCGTCAACAGGTTTAACATCCCCTTGGTTTGTTCCACGCTTGGGGGAGTGCCATGGTATCACATCACTATCTTCTATCTTTTTACCATTTTAGTAGAGTCATATCATGAATAGAGAAGTTATCATGTAGGATGGTTTGCATTATGGAAGTGTCCCCTCTCTCATTAGATATGTATCCCTTGGTGTGAGTTGCCGTTATGGAATATTAATGAGAAGTTCTATCATTTACTCTTTTGCATATCTTATATTAGTTTTCAATTCGTGGTTATATGATTGATCTTGTTGTTAGTATTGGTATCACTTTGGTATCATTGAGTTAATTTAGTTGGTTTTGGCAAACCTGGCTCGGTTAGTAGCAACACTATTTTTGAGAGTTGAATGAAAAGATAAAAAGTACTCTAAGAAATATAATTTCATCATCTTTCTTTCTTGATTTTCTCATAAGTTTAGTATTCTCTAGTTAAGATCTTTTGTGCTTCCAAGGAAGATTGCATGTTTGTTTTTATTACTTGTATATTTGTTTGTTTCCTTCAACTCTTATGCTTGCTACCCAGCTTTGCTAGCCAAAAACCTATACTGAGAGGGAATGCTTCTCGTGCATCCAATCCTTAAACCAAAACCTATGCCATTTGTGTCCACCATACCTACCTATTAGCACTATTGCTATTCCAAGTAAATTCTTGTTTTTTATCTACCTTCCAAATTAAACTTGTTATGAGAAAATTAGTGATTAAAGCTCTCACGAACTTGATGGCAAGATTTATTTTCTTGCAATTAATAAACTTGAACCATTGTGTCCATCTTTGTTGCGTATATGCTTGCGCTTTATAAGTTGAAGTTAGCAGAACCATGTATCATGGGGAACGCTTTCAACTTTGCACTTATATTAGTATTAGGCAACTGATCGTAAGATATAAAAAAGATCACTAAACGATGATAACTATTAATTTTTCTATGTGCCTTCATGCTTTTTGCTCAAATGAAGAGATTGCTAAAGATGAGAATTGCACTTCTCTCGCATATCCTGATTAAAGCATAAACCAAAGGGATGCATTGACGTGGGACAAACAATGAATACTGAGACATGGCACTTCTCAAACTTCATTTGATTTTTTTCCAAAGAAGCATTCTGTTGGCAATATGGTCATCCATGGCCTTGAAAAATAAACATCGATTTTTTAAAAACAATCTATAAAGTAAAGACATAAAATTATATGTTTCCAATTTCTAGTTCAACCTACCGGTGGGTCTAATTTTGAAACTACAGTTTAGTAAGGAATTAATAAGGTTTTAAGGATGCAGATGATTGTCTCCTTTCAGACTTTGATGCTATATGCTGGAAAGAAATCATTGTGATTTCCAAGGAAGAACTGCTAGTAGGCGCCGTAAAATGCTTGTATGTTCTACAATTACATGGATTGCTATCATTAGCAAAAGAGCTACAATATAGATTACATCATCTTATGATTTGGCATAAGGAAATTACACATGGAAGGAAATCATTTAAATTAGGACTATTTGCATGGTTCTTGGTTCATATATGATCCATAAAATAGTCTTTGATGCATAACCATTCTTAGAACTCATAAAATTAAATAGGAGTAAAGGCAACATTTAGATACCTGGCATAATTTTGAGATGTTGACCAACACTAACACTTGGTGATTAATAGTGTCACCGCGCGTATCCCTGCGGCGCCCCTGTAGAGAAACAACACAAGGTTCATGACACGAATCGAGGTATCGGTGACCCATAGCCAGATCTCACGAATTTATTTCCATCGACCAAAATTGATTTGGGTTTCTGGACTATGTATACTTACCTCCGAAGGGGTGGGATAGGGTCGCGCCGAGGGTGGCCTTGAGGAGGGAAAATAGGAGGAGGAGGAGGTGAAGGCGTGTGGGGATGGCAGCCATGGCCATGGACTTTGATTTGGGAAAACAGGAAATGGGGAAGGAAGGTGGTCGGGACACACACAACTCCCACGGTATACCACCTAGATGCGCCAGTGCACGGGACATATAGAGGCAACTCGGGCCCACGGGCAGCAGTCCCAACCATAAGGGGGCCACACGCAGCGTCAGTACGGGCGGGCGTCACGTCGTAGGAAGCCTCAGAGCGCAGCGTTGCTTTCACGCTTAAGCCTATAAATAATATCAGAAACCACCACACCAGATGGTTCAGGCTTCTCTGATGACATGATCGAAATTTCAAGAACTTTCCTAGATATTTCTGCCTCGCTTTTGAAATCATCCGCAGGAAGACGATTGGCAGTCTCCAGATCATCACCATCATCACGGTCATCTCCCCCAACAATATTATCATCAGAGGATTCATCATCGCTGCCCTCATCGAAGACACCTACCAACTCTGAAAGTACAGACCATATATGAAAAGGGCAGCTCTCACAATAGTAACCAATAAAACATAGAGCATTGATTGATAACACTGTGAGATGGCATGCAGTGTACTAAAGCAAATATTTGGTCAATTATGGTATCATCCTGGTTTAGATTTAGAAGAAAGAATATGATCATGTTTCCTGAGAAACTATATCAAGGAGCTAGTATGATATTTAGTCAAATGTCAAAGATGCGAGATTTACAATATAATGGTTTACTATATCATTAAGATTCGGGCAAGTATAAAGCTCGAATTAGCTGTTGAGATAACTCTAGCTTTATGAGAAGCGGGCATTTGAATGAATGAAGCTACGGATAGTTAACTGATATGACTTTGAATTTACCATCATCCTTAGCATCAGACTTTGTAGCAATAACATATACATTCTTCGGAACAGCCCAATCAACAGCTACAGGTCTCTTTGCAACAGCTTTCCCATTAACATTTTTATAGCCTGGTTCGGAGGAAGATCGTGGCATATTAGGACTTCAATGAATATTTACTACTCCCTTCGTTCAGAAATAAGTGTTGCAGCGGTGTTTTCGCAAAAACGGCCCCCACTTTTTCAACTAAACCCGTTCGTCCCTGATTCCACCTCCTCCTTTCTTCCTTGTCGTGGCAACACGCACTTCCTCCTTCCATCCTCGCCGCCCCGTCCTCCCAGTCCCCTTCTCCTCACCATCGTCCTCATCGCCACCTTCCCCAAGATCCGTCGCTATAGTGCTCTGATACGTTGCTAATGTATCTATAATTTTTGATGTTCCATGCTTGTTTTATATCTACTTTCTTATGTTTTGTCCAAACTTAGGAGTATTTTTATACATTTTCTGGAACTAAGCTATTAACAAGATGCCACAATGCCAGTTGCCTGTTTTCTTCTGTTTTTGGTTCCAGAAAAGCCAGAAAATGAATATTCTCGGAATTGGACCAGACAAAAGCCAAAGTCTATATTTTTTATTGGAAGACTCAGGAGCCAGAAGATGAGACGGAGGGGGGCCAGGGGCTGGCCACACCATATGGTGGCGCGGGTCCCCCTTGGCCGCACCACCAGTGATATGGGGTGGCCCGATCTTCTCAGCAAACACTTGTCGGTGGATATGGTGGATGATAGATAACTAGCCTGTAGCTATGAACTCTCCCGCTTGATCCCTGATGCCAATGCAATAGCTCTCGAACCTTGTAGGATATTCACAACACCACGCTCTTGCGCACGCAGCCGGGACCACGAACGGTAGTATGCAATCTACTAATTCCCAATGGAACAACAGATCACACTCTATGAATGAATCAACTCCAAAATATTTTAACATGGTCTAAAGAATAAAGCTAGAGTGCCCCCATCTATTTAAGGGTCCAAGGGGCGGTGGCCTATGGATACAAACTGACCCAACTTGGGTTCGGTCAAACTGTCACTTTCGTGGCAGAGTTGTAGTCGCTTTCTCTGCCGCGGCAGCCTGCCGTGGCAGAGTTGGACTCTGTTTTCCCACCGCGGCAGCCTGCCGTGGCAGAGAACTGGGGCTTTTCTCTGCCGTGGCAGAGAACTTCCATCTCTTGTTGATCTTTATCTTGGACAGCTCCTTGCGCTTCCTCCTTTCCTCCCTCGCGCATTCTTCATTGATCAACACGCCTTGTTCCATTTGCTCCTCGCTCCTTGCTATGCCTTCTTCTCCTAAGTACCTTATCATGCAATAGTTCAAAGACTTAGGTAGTATAAAATCCTCATTAATAAAAATACTAGGTTCATTAAGAAACAAGTTCACATGTTGTTCTAGCAGCTTAGCACGAGCTCTTGTGATTGGTCCAATCCTTATCTCATTGGATTGATCCTTCTTTGCAATTGGAACATCTTCATTAACAATTGGGGTAGGTGTAACTGTAGGGATGTCCTCATCATCTCCCCCTTCAAAAGGCGTCGACCTCGACGCTCCAAGGTCTTCTCCGGCATATGGTGACAAATCAGCAACTTGAAGCTGTTGCTAGCGCCACCAAACTCCACAATAGGTATATCAACTAAGTAGGCATTATCATTAATTTTGGTTAACACCTTGTAAGGACCAGCAACACGTGGCTTCAATTTGGACTTGCGAAGTAGTGGAAATCTGTCCTTGCGCAGATGCACCCAAACCATATCTCCAAGCTCGAACAACACTTCCTTTCTTGCTTGATTCCTTGCAGCAGCAATGTTCTTGCCTTTCTTCTCAATTGCCTCTCTAGTCTTCTCATGAATTTTCTTCACATAATCAGCACATTTTGATGCCTCCATATCAACTCTCTCATGTAATGGCAGAGGCAACATATCAAGTGGCGTCAATGGCTTGAAACCATACACCACCTCAAAAGGACAAAGCTGAGTAGTTGAATGCACAACCCTGTTGTAAGCAAACTCAACATGTAACAAACACTCTTCCCACTCCCGCAGATTCTTTTTAATCATGGTCCTTAGCAGTTGTGACAATGTTCTATTCACCACCTCCGTTTGACCATCTGTTTGGGGATGACATGTAGTACTGAACAGTAGCTTCGTTCCTAGATTCCCCCATAAGGTCTTCCAAAAGTAGCTCATGAACTTCACATCACGGTCAGAAACAATCGTCTTTGGTACTCCATGTAATCTCACGATGTCCCTGAAAAACAAGTTAGCAACATGCGACACATCATCGCTTTTGTGGCAGGTAATAAAATGAGCCATCATAGAGAACCTAACCACTACCACAAATATAGATTCATGACCTCTCTGAGTTTTAGGTAGACCTAGCACAAAATCCATACTAATGTCTTCCCATGAGTAGTAGGTGCAGAGAGAGGTGTATACAAACCGTGATGCTTCATCTTTGATTTCGACTTGTGGCAAGTAATGCATCGGCTCACAAATCTGTACACATCACGCCTCATCTTGGGCCAATAGAAGTGATCAACAAGCATGAGCAACGTCTTCTCACGCCCAAAGTGACCCATCAAACCACCAGCATGTGATTCCTGCACTAAGAATAAACGCAACGACGATTCTGGAATACATAGTTTGTTAGCTCGAAACAAATAGCCATCATGGATATGATACTTATCCCATGCGTTTATAATAGCACACAAACGATATGGTTCAGCAAACTCATGATCAGTTGCATAAAGTGCACAAATAGCTTCTAATCCATGAATTTTAACATCAAGATTGGTTAATAGCATATTCTTCCTTGATAGAGCATCAGCAACAACATTCTCTTTTCCCTTCTTATAGTTAATGATGTAAGGAAAAGACTCAATGAACTCAACCCATTTAGCTAATCTTCTATGCAAGTTTGATTGAGCTTTCAAGTATTTCAATGCTTCATGATCAGAATGTATGATGGATTCCTTTGGCCACAAATAATGTTGCCAAACCTCAAGTACTCTAACAAGTGCATACAATTCTTTATCATAAATTGAATAATTCAAACGAGCACTAGTCAATTTCTCAGAAAAGTACGCTATAGGCCGACCCTCTTGCATCAAAACGTCACCTATGCCTATACCATTAGCATCACATTCAACTTCAAATTGCTTCGAAAAATCAGGTAATGCAAGAAATGGTGCAGAAGTAAGCAAATGTTTCAATGTATCAAATGCAATGTCTTGGGCCGTGCCCCATACAAAAGGAACACCTTTCTTTGTCAAATCATTCAAAGGTGCAGCAATGGTGATAAAATCTTTCACAAAGCGCCTATAGAAACCAGCGAGACCATGGAAACTACGCACTTGACTTACATTCGTTGGAGTAGGCCAATTCTGAATTGATTCAATTTTAGATTGATCTACCTCTACTCCATGCTTAGAAACAACAAATCCTAGGAATATGACCTTATCTTTTGCAAATGTACACTTCTCAAGATTAGCGTACAGTTTATTATCACGTAACACTTGCAAAACTTGTCTAATATGAGTGCAATGTTCAGATTCGGTGTGGATGTATATGAGTATATCATCAAAGTAAACAACCACAAAACGACCAATAAACTCTCTCAAAACATGATTCATCAAACGCATGAAGGTACTAGGTGCATTAGTAAGACCAAAAGGCATGACTAACCACTCATACAATCCGAATTTAGTTTTGAAAGCAGTTTTCCATTCATCCCCTTCTTTCATCCTAATTTGATGATAACCACTATGCAAGTCTATCTTAGAGAAAACAGCAGCACCACTCAATTCATCTAGCATATCCTCTAAACGTGGAATAGGATGACGATATCGAATAGTGATGTTATTAATCGCTCTATAATCTACACACATGCGCCATGTACCATCTTTCTTAGGAACTAAAATAACAGGAACAACACAAGGGCTAAGAGAGACACGAATGTACCCTTTATCCAGCAATGCTTGTACTTGCTTCTGAATTTCCTTAGTTTCTTTGGGATTAGTCCTATAGGGTGCACGGTTGGGAAGTGTGGCGCCAGGAATCAGGTCCACTTGATGTTCTATACCATGCAATGGAGGTAAACCTACGGGTACATCTTCTGGAAACACATCTCCAAAGTCCTGCAAAACAGAAGAGACACCAAGAGAAATAGGGGTCATGTCGTTAGAAACCAACACCTCGCCCTTATACATGAGCACAAGTGGCATGGTTGTAGGATCCTCACGAAACTCTCTCATATCCTCCCTGGTGGCTAGTATCAATAACCCAGGCACTCTCTCACTTGTCGTTATATCACTCAATTTAGGCTCAATTACATCAGGAACAGCTGCTTTGTTACCGAAAGTGGTAGTATCTTCCTTCAAGTTCACCTCTATCTTCTGGCGAGAATCATTCACAATTTCTTGTGGTGTCATTGGCTGCATAGTAATCTTCTTTCCTTTGAATTCCAAGTGATATGTATTGGCTCGGCCATTGTGTTGCACATGGCGATCATAGAGCCAAGGCCGACCCAATAGTGGGTAACAAATAGTCATAGGAACCACATCAAAATCAATAGAATCTTTGTATGGCCCTATTTGAAAATTCACACGTACCATATGATTTACCTTCATCTCACCATTGTTGCTCAACCATTGTATGTAATATGGCTTGGGATGAGGTAAGTATGTCAAATTCAGTTTGGCACATAGTTCCTTACTTGCAAGATTTCTGCAGCTACCTCCATCAATAATGACCTTGCAAGCTTTGTTTGGTCCAACTAGAGTTTTTGTTTGGAACAAGTTGCAACGCTGGGATTCCTCAATCGGTTGCACACTAAGTACACGTGAAGATACGAAAATAGTGGGTGCACGCTCAGCATATGCATCAACACCATCCTCGCTGTCATCAATATCATCATCAGAAGCTTCATCTCCACTTTCTACTTCACATTGTTCATTAACAAACATAACCTTGTTGTTTGGACAATCTTTCTTGTAGTGCCCTCTACCTCCACAAGTATGGCACACCACATCACGCTTACGTGCCGTAGACATGTTAGAACCCGAGCTAGCAGCAGGAGCAGCGGGTTTCCGAGCATTAGAACCAAACGAAGGTGTACTTGCTGTTTTGGCCGATGGGGTAAACGGAGCAGCAACTAGTGGCGCAGCTATAGGAGGAGTAGATCTGGCTGAAAATCTGCTAGAGGATGGAAAACGAGCGTGTGACTTCGCCTCTTCTGCCAACTGGGATTCGGCCTCTCTAGCATGGTGCAATAGCTCATTCATGGTCTCATACTTGTGATGACGAACTATGCTCTTGATTGGTAACTTCAGATTGTTTAGGAATCGCTGCATGGTCATCTCAATAGACTCACAAATTCTAGCACGCTGCATAAGCAGCTCCATCTCCATGTAGTACTCATCAACTGTCATGGTGCCTTGCTTCAATTGCGTCAATTTATCAAAAACTGATCGCAAGTAGTTGGTTGGTACAAAACGAGCCTTCATGATTTGCTTCATCTCGCGCCAATCCATCACAGGAAGTTCATTGTCCTCCCTCCTATGTTGCACGAGAGCATCCCACCAACGCAAAGCATAACCATCAAATTCAGATGCTACAAGTTTGACCTTCTTGTCTTCTGGATAGTCAAATAAGCGCCAGAGTTTCTCAATCTTCAACTCCCATGTGAGGTAATCTTCAGGATCAATGGAACCATCAAACTTGGGATTTGAGAATTTTGGCTTGCCCAAACCATCATCAGCAGGTTGGTTGAGCACACGCTGAGCACGCCCAAGAGGGGCAAGCCCACGGCCATGAGCAGGTGCATGGGCAAGGGGAGTTGCACGTCCCCTACCAACATGTGGAGCAGCATCCACAGCACTACCTCATCAAAATCATCAAAGTCATCATCAGGTTGAGGCTCTTGCCTTCTATGTATGGCGGCTGTCAAACCCTCAATGGATTGCTGCAAAGTGGCGAAGTTGGCAATGAGTGTAGCCACTTGCATTTGGATAGTATCAACCGCTCCAATATTCTGATCCAGCCTCATATTGATGTCCTGGAGATTCTTGTCAATTCCATCTGTGGTGTTAGTAAACACAAGTGTCAAATGAGACCTCAAAGCCTCATATTCACGCCAACTGACAAGCTCCTCATCCTTCTTTTTCTGTGACACAACATTACCATCACTAGTAGACATGATTAGTAGGTTAGTGCAAAAATCAAAATTTGTATGGTGGAAACTCTCACAACTCACGCATAACTAATAAGAAAGGAGATCTTACCGTTCCAAAGTGAATAGAAATACTCTACCAAAAAATATCAATGACTGATGCACTGAAGTGATGAAGTGAATATCAAAGGTATAGAGAACGATCGCATGGCACACAAGTTATTTATGGTGGAGCTATAGGTATGGTATCCTATCTACACCGCAAACAGGTCCTAGTGCTGATCGTACAAATACCCAAGAAACACACACGTGGAGAAAAACATGGTAATGCAACTATGAAGGGTGTTGCACTACGCTCGAGAGGCACTAGCAAAGCTCAAAGTAAATAGGCACAAGATTGCTCAATCTACCGGTGCACAAAGATATCACTAGGCCTCTTGCTGAAATTCTCTTTATCCATAATTTTTCTTTTGTATAGCTCTCTTTTTTTAATACTTTTTCTTTTGCTATCTTGCTTTTTCTCTTTTTTTTTGATTTTACAGATAACACACGGCCAATTATAAAGTATAGCACCAAAAATCCTAAGAGCAGCCTGTAGGAGCGGAAACTAGTCTCAATAGGCAAGTTCCTACACCTATGTAGTAGATTGGTTGTGGCTAAGGGTTTTGGAAAAGTGCAAATTGATCACACTTTGCAATTATGGTGTCGTGGCAGAAAAATAGCTCAAAATCCTGTCATAAGGTAAATCCAACAAATCAAGCGTAAAACTAGGCAGAAATCCTGCCGTGGCAGAGTGCCAAAGAAGAAACAAAGCGGAAATCATGTCGCTGGTAACAGCAAAGAAGGCAGAGAATTGCGCGGAAAACATACCGCGGCAGAGCGGCAGCAGCGCGCGCAGGAAAAGTGTGCCGCGACAGATTTTGGATCGGACTCGTGTTGCGGTAGAAAAATCGAGCGATTTCGTGTCACGGCATAAATCGGTAAGTCTAATTTTTTTTTGAATCCGACTCAGCCAAGAGGGAATAACCAGGACTCTTTAAGGTAAATTGGATCTGAGTATGGCGCAGAAGAACAGGTGATGAACACGACTAGAAAGAAGAAAACGATGAAAACAAAAACAGATCTAGACTAATTGATGAACACGACAAACAACTATTACTCGTCTACGATGTAATCTAGGCTATGACGAATCTTTTTGCGGGGCTATTTTCTGTATAGGACGGAAACACTCTCTAATCTATGGATGGATTGCGGATTGCTTACTGAGGCAACGAGGAAATCTGATACCAAGATGATATGCGGTGGCCCGATCTTCTCAGCAAGCACTTGTCGGTGGATATGGTGGATGATAGATAACTAGCCTGTAGCTATGAACTCTCCCGCTCGATCCCTGATGCCAATGCAATAGCTCTCGAACCTTGTAGGATATTCACAACACCACGCTCTTGCGCATGCACCCAGGACAATGAACGGTAGTATGCAATCTACTAATTCCCAATGGAACAACAGATCACACTCAATTATAGTTGTAGGATTCGAACACAGGGTAATTTAAGAGGTTCTCTGAAAGAATCAACTCCAAAATATTTTAACATGGTCTAAAGAATAAAGCTAGAGCGCCCCCATCTATTTAAGGGTCCAAGAGGCAACGACCTATGGATACAAACCGACCCAACTTGGGTTCAGTCAAACTGTCTCTGTTGTGGCAGAGTTGTAGTCGCTTTCTCTGCCGCTGCAGCCTGTCGTGGCAAAGTTGGACTCGGTTTTCCTCCCGCGGCAGCCTGCCGTGGCAGAGAACTGGGGATTTTCTCTGTCGCGGCAGAGAACTTCCATCTCTTGTTGATCTTTATCTTGGAAAGCTCCTTGTGCTTCCTCCCTCTCCTCCCTCGCGCATTCTTCATTGATCAACACGCCTTGTTCCATTTGCTCCTCCTTGCTATGCCTTCTTCTCCTAAGTACCTGATCATGCAATAGTTCAAAGACTTAGGTAGTATAAAATCCTCATTAATAAAAATACCAGGTTCATTAAGAAACAAGTTCACATGTTGTTCTAGCAGCTTAGCACAAGCTCTTGTGATTGGTCCAATCGTTATCTCATTGGATTGATCCTTCTTTGCAATTGGTACATCTTCATTAACAATTGGGGTAGGTGTAACTATAGGGATGTCCTCATCAACCAAGGGGTGTGGGCCCCTGGTCCACCCTCATCAACCCTAAAGAATCCAGCCTCTAGCCACGAAAAGTTCCGCAGTGCCACCGCCACCGAAGGGGAGATTCGAGGGACAGAAAGTCTCTGTTCTGGCACCCTGCCGGGACAGGGAAGTGCCCCCAGAGCCATCTCCATTGATCTCCACCACCATCTCCATCGCTGTTGCTAATTCCCATGATGATGAGGGAGTAGTTCTCTCTCGAGGCTAAGGGTTCTACCGGTAGTTATGTGTTCATATATCTCTCTATGCATGATCATATTGTGATCATGAGCTTTGTAATCAAGTAGATCTACCTTGCTACTCAAGTGCTTTAATAGATCCCTGGCTCTCCCCACGTGTGTGAAAGGAATAGCATGCACACCATGGTGGCACTTAGCCTAGAGATTACAAATACTTGTTATGAGTTATATTTGGAGTTGGATGTCTCTATGAAATTGTGGTGTTTGTTGGAACCATCTAGCGCTCAAGGTGACGGTGTAGGGTTATCAAGATGGGGAAAGCGAACTTTGAGGAGTGTTGTTATAGCTCTACCATGGATTAGAGTGTCCAACCGGAGAGTAGTTCAGAGTAGTATCATGAAGAGAAAATATTTATATGAGAGTGTTCACTAGCGAAAGTATGATCCCTAGGCCTTGTTTCTAAACATTGAAACACTGTTTGCAACTAGATCTGTTACATGTTTGCTTGCTTCCATCTTTTTGCCTTTAGTCTATTCCTCCCGTCAAGCTCTTTTCTAGCACCGTTGTCTTATATCCATACCACTTGTATTTCACTATCTCTTCGTTGAACTAGTGCACCTATACACCTAGCAAGTGTATTGGGTGTGTTGGGGACACAAGATACTTCTTGTATCTTGATTGCAGGGTTTCTTGAGAGGGATACCTTTGACCACTTCCTCCCTGAGTTCGATAAACCTTGGGTAATCCACTTAAGGGAAACTTGCTGCTGTTCTACAAACCTCTACACTTGGAGGCCCAACAACCGTCTAGAAGAATAGAAGTGCATAGACATCATGCTCCGCCTCCCTCCAATCCCCTCAGTTGCGCCCTTCACCTCCATCCATTCTCCTCAAGAATCTCTCCATTTCCAGCACTAGCTCGGCCAGATCCTTGCAAAAGGATCATGCGGTAGCAATGCAAGGTCAGTTGGTGGAGGTGCTAGATCTGGCGGCGAGGATGGGGTTGTTGGGAACCCTAGCAAGGAGGGGTCACCGTAGGAGGGCTTGTTGGTCGTCCATGGCATCGCTAATGACTAAGGAGGTGCAGATCGACGACCGACTCTTCATGTTGTAGGTTAGGCATCTCTGAATTTTCTCAAATTGTTGGAGTTGTTTTTATATACTGTACGATCAAGCAAGGAAACCTCCAAAGTTGCTTGCATATACTCCTATTCCTAAAATCGTTGGAGTAATTTATCTTCTGAAATTACTTGTCTAACTCTAGCCTGATTCCTATTCCTATGATTGAGAGCCATTTATATACCATCTTTGTGTGCACAGCAACCTTAAGTTAAGTAGATTTTGTTTATATGGTTGACAACCATTTTCTTATATTCCTAGTTTCCTCCTGGACAGCAAAACACAAATTGGCAATTGCAGGCGGTGCATTTTCTTATACTCCTAGTTTGTCTCAAAACCAGACTGAGTATGTATAATGAAATTTTAATTTATACATTCTTTTATCAGTAGATGAGAATAAATTGCCATTGCAAATGGTAACAATAGGAGGCATTATTCATCCAGTTTTACTCGAGGCCATTTTTGTTTGGCACCAGCAACTAGTCCAACTGATAGGATACTGGTCCAGCCTAATAGGATACTGATTTTTCTCAAGTGTTTGTGTTGTTATTGTTCTTGGTATGTTCTCCTTGCAGTCTTCTCATCCATTTCCTGTCAGACAATACGTATAACTGTACTTCTAATTGAGCTAGTTTAGGATTTATGGACAATGATTCCCTTTATTTCTAATGTCTGGTAGGTAGGTTGATTAGTCTAAGCTGCTGAAAATGACAGGGTCTCTCGCCCGCCGTGCTCTTTGCAATTTCATAATCTTATCATCTTACGGTAGGGAATGGTTTAATCGCCGGAGCACCACCAATGTGCAGAAATTTCTTGGAAAGTCTGAACCAATGCACCTATCCGGGCATCTGAGGTCACTGATCAACTATTTGGTCCTAGCATGTGTGTACGTTCTCTTTGATTTTGTCAGAACTTTTTTAGGCTTGTTACAATTATGAGCTAGAGATGCTCAGGTCACCATAAATGTGTTTCTAGGACGCGATGTTTGATTTGTGAGTGTGTGACTGCATGGGTTAGGTTTTAGCACCATGTTTTATAATTCGCCTGGACTACGTACCATGGGTTAAGTTCAGACACACATATATATATAGAGAGAGCAGGAGTTACTATGATAATTATGTTGTAGGCATATGGAAACTTCAGAAAGTAATTATGCAAGTGATACTATAGTATTTTGTGAGATCTGTGCAGTATAAGGAATATTGAGTCATGTCTTGTAGATACATGAAAGAAAATACACAAGCACTCCTTTTTCTCCATGATCATTCTACTGACATCATTTATCTGCAATTATGAGTAAGATGCTACAATATCAGACATACTAAATCATGTTTGTTGTTATTACCTGCTTCTTCCTCATGATTTTCTTCCTCATGCATTGCTTCCTGATGAATTTCTTCCTCATGATTTTCTTCCTCCTCATGCATTGCTTCTTGATGAATTGTTTCCTCATGCATTTCTTCTGGTACTTGTTGTATGATGATGTCTTCGTCGTCTTCTTCAGGAGTACCTTGTTGTTCAGCTGAGAGATGATGGGAGCTGCTTGTCTGATGGGAGCTGAAGAGGCTGGTGGTCTCCAGGGCACCGCCGGAGGACAGGGACACGAGCGGCGCCAGTGGAGCACGCACCTGACCAACCCGGCGCAGAGAGGATGACGGAAGAGCGCGGACCTGACCATACCGACGAGGAGAGGCTACTGGCAGAGCGCGCACCTGACAAGCCCGATGCGGAGAGGCTACCAGTAGAGCGCACACTTGACCATCCAGACGCGGAGAGGATGCCGGTAGAGCGACCAACTCACCGGCCCGACGCGGACACGGTGCCGACAGAGCCCGCATGATATGGGGTGGCCCGATCTTCTCAGCAAGCTCTTGTCGATGGTATGGTGGATGATTAGATAACTAGTGCGTAGCTATGATCTCTCCCGCTCGAACCCTGATGCCAATGCAACAGATATCGAACCTTGTAGGATATTCACAACACCAGACTCTTGCGCACGCATCTGTGACCATGAATGGTAGTATGCAATCTACTAATTCCCATGGAACAACAGATCACACTCAATTATAGTTATAGAATTTGAACACGGGGTAATTTCAGAGGTTCTATGAAAGAATCAAGTCCAAAATATTTTAACCTAAAACTAGTGGGCCCCATCTATTTATGACTCTGGGGGTGCAGCGGCTAAGGGGTGGCCGAGTTGGTCCCACCCAACTAGGGTACAAACCGACCCAAAATTGGGTTCGGCTTAGGTTTCTGCCATGGCAGAGTTTGGGCATGTTTCCCTGCCGTGGCAGCCTGCCGTGGCAGAAAAGGACTCTGTTTTTGTGCCGTGGCAGGAAAACGCATCGTTTCTCTGCCGCGGTAGAGATCCTGCCAGGTGTTCATTGATCAACACGCCATGCTCCATATGCTTCAGCTCCTCGCTCCATGCTACGCTTTCTTCCCCCATGTACCTTATCATACAATAGCACAAATACTTAGGCAATATAAAGTTCTTATAAATGAAAGCATCATGGTCAACTAGGAATGAATTCACCTGATAGTCATTATTGATTTGACTCAATATTTGTTTCCAGTTCAAGCAGTCAGAATCATCATAATCCATGTATATATATCCTCATCATCCTCCCTTTCTTCATGAAAAGCCGTCCACGGCTTTGGGTAAGCTGAAAGTGGAAGAAACAAAAAGAACAATGTGTACGCAAAGTATATGTATATATAACATGTTGTATTATTGTTGTTCACATGAAAAGTATGTCCAATATACATCAAGCAACTTATATTGCAGGTATAAGTGAAGTACAAATAATCATGATCATGGTGAAAACAACTAAATAGATAGTCTTGTTCTTCAATATTAAATTCAGTTTTCTTAAAGAAGATCTATGATCAAATTTGTAGACAAGATCAAACCAATTCAAAATGTGTGAAAACCAAATTGATTCATGCCATGCTTCAACTGCGCTACTCTGATTATTATGAACATGAACATGTTGTCCAGTATGTAAGATGCAACTCAATTTGCAAATATCAAGGAAGTCTAAAGTAGTAACATAACTAGACAAAGACTTTTGGGACAAACACAAAGAATATGAAAACTTTGGTTCTATTCTAGCAAGAGTAGAACAATCCAACATAGGTAAAATTACTTGTGTTGGTTGCAATATATCAACTAGAGCAGAATGTATTTCCATAATATCTCGAACATGAACTATTGTCCCATAGCAAACATTTTGTGACACATTGCATATATGGCTAAAAACGGCTTGTTTCAGTTCAGCGATTCTAGCACAAGTAATGCATATATGATCCACAAGAAAATTTTCATCCATGCTATATTCACCAATTAGATTGAAAGTGAAACAAGGAGAATATGTGCTAGAATTTAGAAATGAAATTTCAGAAATCTTGTCCATAGAACAACTCATACTCATAGGTTCATTTAGCATGATGGAATACACAATATCAGTAGGTGGTATTCGAGCAAGTATTTCTTTATGTGTAATCAGTACCACATGATCAAAATTTGAATTTGGTAAACTATCACATGGTGCTGAAACAGTAGTGTAAGGTAAATCACAAAGAGGCTTTAGTAAAGTAATAGACTCACAATATGTCGCACATGTTGGCTGAAGCTCCAAATCAGTACCAATGTCATCAACAATCTCCTCAGTTGTAGTAGGTACTAAAACATCCTCCGCAAGTGATAATGCACAGTCCGACGATGCAGGTTGTAAAATAGATTGCTCCCTTTCTTCAAAAGCAACCTGCATTGCACAAGAAACAATACCAGGAGTAGAAATGATTACATTAGTAGAAATAACCTCACATGTATTAGCATCTACTGCACTAATGTTTTCTTTTTGTCTCATACTCTTAGAATGGATGCTCTCAACCTCACGTTTAGTGGAATCACACAGCTCACTTTTGATAACACTCTCACTCAGCTTGGCTATGTGGCTCTCATTCTCACATGGGTTGTAATGCACACTGTGTTCAAGATGACAAATAATAGAATTGTCACCATTCATCATGACCTTGTACTTAGCAGACAAACTGAACTCTTTTGTCCTCTCCTTGCGAAGAATATGATACTCATGAAATTTTTCGGCTGAAATCCTGAGCATAGCACGCCTCTTCATGTTCCATTTGAAAGAAATCCTTCCAACAACAGGACATATTTGAGCGTCAAACCTTCTGCTCCAAGGTTCTCCCAATAGTATGTGACAAGAATCAAGTGGTATAGGAGATACATCACAGAGGCACAATCTCAGTATGCTCTTTAAAAGTCATAGGAACATCAGCAGTGTGAAATCAGCAATGTGCCATATGATGAATGCAAGAGATATGGCACCGCACGGGCACATGTGGGTAGCTGTAGCTTCTGTACAACTTCAACGCTGATCAAATTAATAGTAGAGTTGCTATCAATGGTAATGGAAGCACATCACTCACCAATCATCACACTATGGTGGAAAAGACCGTCACCATCAAAAATACCACGTTCTTCCTTCCAAAAAGTTCCACTACAACACCAATTGTGGAAGAATTTGTACCTATAGGTCTCGACATTATCTGTAACATCATTGGCCTCCATTTTCTGGATCACATCAACACTACTAAAAGACATGATTAGTACATTAGTTGATGCGGCACGTCCTACGGACGGTCCTACATCTACACCACCGAGTCCCCCAAGTGGACCAATGACCCGTGCCCGAGCCAAGCTCCTCCAAGATAAGGTGAATTCGCTCCTCTCATCATGTGACTTTGACATACACCTGGATGGCTTGCTACTTCATACCACTACTCTGTGCATCATCAGGTACGAACCCCAAGGCCGACCCATGAGCCCTGTCGCACCGAGCTGAAGATGACTGAACCGGAGTGTCCGCCAGGAACCAGCCGGAGTGTCCGGCGCAACTCGGCCGGAGTGTCCAGCCTGCCCCAGCCCCAACCTGGCGTGGACATTCAGAAGGCCAGTTTGGACACTCCCCGGACACTACCCGGAGTGTCTGGCTACCTCGGATGTCTGCTGTTCCGGACCCTTGACCGTCCTCAAGATGGGCTCATGAGCCTAGCTGGACCTTGTGGCCCATGTACCCCTCTACTTCGCCCAGAACTCTACTTTAATGCCTGAATTATCCCTGAACTTGTGGTTGGCCTATATATAGTCCCCCACCTCCATTGTAAACCCTAGGCATGATATTGGAATTAGTGGAAACTCCTTTGTGGATCTATCTAGTTCTTGCCTCATGCTCCTTGACCAAGGAGCACCAATATCACCAAACCTTGTTGGAGTTTGCATCGTGCCTCCGCGTTGTACAAGGCCTTGGCATCGGTGTCCCTTTGCCAAGACGTCAAGATCTCACCGAGTCTCCCATCTCGCCGTGCCGGTTCGAGAGAGAGTCCTCTGCCCGACGCCGATCCTAGGGATTGCGCTGGACCGGTCATCGTCGGCGTGAGCTATTGGTGTTTATCGTGGTTTTACGTGTGTGTGTTCATCGCGTTCTTCGTGCGTGTGTTCGTCGTGTTCATCCTTCCCTCCGTCCCCCGCACTCCACCCTTGATTTGAGTGGGATTCGTGAAATATCGGGCCACCCTAGAGATTTGCCCTCAACATTAGTGCACAAAACAAAATCTGGTGGTGGAACTCTCACAACTCACTCAAAACTGACAAGAAAGCAGATCTTACCGTTCCTAGTGATGCTTACCAATTTGAAATCAAAGACTTATGCACTGATGTGATGAAGTGAATATCAAAGGTATAGAGAACGATCGCAGGGCACACAGGTTATTTATGGTGGAGCTCTAGGTATGGTATCCTAAGTACACCGCAAACAAGTCCTAGTGCTGATCGTACAAAAACCCAAGAAACACACACGTGGAGAAAAACGTGGCAATGCAACTATGAAGGGTGTTGCACTACTCTCGAGAGACACTAGCAAAGCTCAAAGTAACATAGGCACAAGATTGCTCAATCTACCGGTGCACAAATAGATGACTAGGCCTCTTGCTCAATTCTCCCTTTTTTTCTTTGTCTTTTGTATAGCTTCTTTCTCTCTTTGCTTTTTCTTTTGCTATATTCTTTTTTTCTATTTTTTGAAAATATATCATCCTCGGCCAATTTATAAAGCACAACACCAAAACCCTACGAGCAGCCTGTAAGAGCGGAAACTAGTCTCATGGGAAAGTTCATACACTTATGAAATAGAATGGCTGTAGCTAAGGTTTGGAAAATTGCAAAATTTCACAATTTTTTTATATGGCTGCCGTGGCAGAAAAACGGGGCAAATATGTGCCGTGGCAGAGAATCTGTACCTCATGGCAGAACTCGTGCCGTGGCAAAGAAACAGCACGAAATCGTGCCACGGTAGGAAATCGGGTCCGTGGTAGACACGGACTCGCGGCAAAAAAAGGGCGTTTTCTGTGCCGCGGAAGAGTCGGCAGGATTTTTTTTTTGCAATTCCGACTTGCCAAGTAGTACACAACTAGGACTCTTTGCTTGGATCGGATCTGACTTGATGGTGGCGGAAACAATTGATGGGGAACTCGACTAGAACAACTAGAAAGCAAAAACAAATCTACGAAGAATAGATCTAGATCTAATCTAATAGAGGAACACGACCAACAACTATTACTCGTCCACGATGTAATCTAGGCTATGGCAACTCTTTTTGTTGGGATTTTTCTGTATAGGACGAAAAACAAGATCTAATCTATGTATGGATTTGTGGATTGCTTACCGAGGCAACGAGGAGCTCTGATACCAAGACGATATTGCTCACCGAGTAAACCCAGCGCTCTGATACCAAGATGATATTGCTCACCCGAGTAAACCCAGCGCTCTGATACCAAGATAATACGGGGTGGCCCGATCTTCTCAGTAAGCTCTTGTCGACGGTATGGTGGATGATTAGATAACTAGTGCGTAGCTATGATCTCTCCCGCTCGAACCCTGATGCCAATGCAACAGATCTCGAACCTTGTAGGATATTCACAACACCACACTCTTGCGCACGCAGCCGTGACCACGAATGGTAGTATGCAATCTACTAATTCCCAATGGAACAATAGATCACACTCAATTATAGTTGTAGAATTCGAACACAGGGTAATTTCAGAGGTTCTATGAAAGAATCAACTCCAAAATATTTTAACGTGGTCTTAACCTAACACTAGTGTGCCTCATCTATTTATGAGTCTGGGGGTGCGGCGGCTAAAGGGGTGGCCGAGTTGGTCCCTCCCAACTAGGGTACAAACCAACCCAAAATTGGGTTCGGCTCAGGTTTCTGCCGTGGCAGAGTTTGGGCCTGTTTCCCTGCCGTGGTAGCCTGCCGTGGCAGAAAAGGACCCTGTTTCTTTGCCATGGCAGCCTGCCATGGCAGGAAAACGCATCGTTCCTCTGCCGCGGGAGAGATCCTGCCAGGTGTTGATCTTCTTATTGGTAGCTCCTTGCGCTTCCTCCCTCTCCTCCCTCGCGCATTCTTCATTGATCAACACGCCATGCTCCATATGCTTTAGCTCCTCGCTCCGTGCTACGCCTTCTTCCCCCATGTACCTGATCATACAATAGCACAAAGACTTAGGCAATATAAAGTTCTTATAAATGAAAGCATCATGGTCAACTAGGAATGAATTCACCTGATAGTCATTATTGATTTGACTCAATATTTCTTTCCAGTTCAAGCAGTCAGAATCATCATAATCCCTGTATATATCCTCATCACCACACCTCACCGACCTGACGCGTAGAAGCGGGCATGGCTTCAACACGGAGATGGCTGTGTGTGCGTGCTTGCCGGTGATGTTGCAGGTGATTTGTGTGATGCACGCTGCAATGAGTAGGGATATGGAGGTGCTGGCGATGGGAGCAGGGAGGTGGAGGAGCTAGCGATGATAGTGATCAAGGAGATGAGGACCGATTGATCCTGGTGATCGATCAAGTAGGGAGCTAGAGATGAGGACCGATCGGTCCTGGCGGTCGATCAGGTAGGGAGCTGGAGGTGGTGATGCTGACCATGAGGCAGAGATGGCTCGGGAGCTGCTTAACCTGGGGATCCAGCTAGCGATCGATCGGAGCTGCAGGACATGGGAATCGATCGGAGCTGCGGGACCTAGGGATTGGTCCATTCTTGTTCAAATTTGAATTGTGGAGTGCGTTGTCTTTCTTTTAATTCTGCGGGTGTGTTTGTAAAATGGACTCAGTTCAAAATAATTCTCCCTTGCGACAGTTATTTCTGAACGGAGGGACTATTAGTGAATAAAGTACTGAACATACATTTTCTGCATCCAATTTACGTGTGAAAGATTCAAATGCAAAGCCTTTTGATTTCGTGCAAAAAGAATAGAAGTAACAGATATATAATATATTATGAGGTGCTTAACCAAGGGAATAAAGGGACAAAAACATACCCATCGTTAGACTTTTGTGGAATGGAGACATCACAGACAAATCTTTCAGAGCTGAACATGTCCTGATGCGGTCCATCCTACGGACGCTCCTACATCTACACCACCGAGTCCCCCAAGTGGACCGATGACCCGTGCCGAGCCAAGCTCCTTCAAGATAAGGTGAATTCGCTCCTCTCATCATGTGACTTTGACATACACCTGGATGGCTTGCTACTTTATACCACTATGTTGTGCATCATCAGGTACGAACCCCCACCGCGTTGACCCACGAGCCCTGAAGCTGCACCTGTCCTGAAGCTGACTAAGCCAGAGTGTCCGCCCGGAACCAGCCGGAGTGTCCGGCGCGACTCGGCCGGAGTGTCCGGCCTGCCCCAGCCCCAACCTGGCATGGACATTCAGAAGGCCAGTTCGGACACTACCCGGAGTGTCTGGCTACCCCGGACTATCCGGTCACTCCGACCAGACATCGTCTGCCCAAGTGATGGGCTCATGAGCTAACATGGGCCCTTGGCCCATGTACCCCTCTATTTCGCACCAAACCCTAGTTTTATGCCCAAAATACCCCTGAACTTGTGGTTGGCCTATATATAGAGCCCCCACCCCTCATTGTATCCCTTAGGCATAGATGATAGACTAAAGACAACCCCCTTTGTGGAATCTCTAGTTTTGCCTCATCCCCTTCTACCAAAGGGGATCGACTATCGTCACCACCTCGTTGGAGTTTGCATCGTGCCTCCCTCGTTGTACAAGGCCTTGGCATCGGTGTCCCTTTGCCAAGACGTCAAGACCCTCTCCAAGGTGGTCTTCCCTCTACACGTGGGATCAAGGGAGCATGTTGACCAATCTTTCTTTGCGAGGATTCTATCGGACCGGTGGCCACCGGTGAGAGCCATCGACCTTGTATCGTGTGTGTTTTGCGTGTGTTCATCATGTTCTTCGTGAGGTGTGCGTCCGCTTCCGCTACCTTCTCCCTTTCCCCTCGCTTTCCTATCGATTTGACCACGAGATCCGTGAAGATCGGGCCACCCACGGGGTTCCCCCATAACATCTGGTATCAGCAGCTTTTGGTTGCCACGGATTCCTCATCGATTTGGTCTTTTCCCCATAAATTCGAAATTTCCACCAAAAATAGCCCCAATTCGTGTTTTGGACCGATCTGTGATTTGAGTGCGTTTTTATAGGTTTTGATCCGTGGATTACTTGCTAAACTTGTTGATCTACCTTCCCATGCATTTCCATAGCCTAATTCCTTGATTTCCCCCATCAATTTGAGGTTTTGGTTCGAGTTTTTCCGCCAAAACTCGTCCCGTTCGTGCTCTGGAAGTTCTAGTTCGACCGGACCGGACTGTCCGGCCAAAACGGACCGGAGAATCCGCCCGACCGGAGTATCTGGCATAAATTGACCGGAATCTCCGCCCCGGCCGGACTGTCCGGCCTGCGTGCCCTAGACTGTCCGCCCCCTGCAGACAGAAAAAACTGTTTCACCGTTTTGAGCAGAAATTTTGCATACGAACTCAGATTTTGGTGTTCTTTAGCTCGTTTTGAAGAGGAGAAAGAGCTCTACATCATCATATCCGTGGTTCATGCTATCTACTCCATCCAAATTCCGTGAGCAAGGCAGAATCCACCAATAAAGGGTGAAGATTTTGGACGAAAGGTATAAAAATTCTGCGTCTTCTCCCCACTTGCTTTCTTTTGTGAGCTACACTATCTTTGCGTTCAACAAACACCTACTGAGACTAGTTCCTCCTATGATTGCTTGGGCTATGCACATTTGATACCTTGTAGAATTCCGAGCAAAAGTTGTGAGCGCGCTATCTCATATAGTTATCTTGTATAGTTGTTGGCACAAGGAAGGGGCAAGTGAAAAATAAAAGAAAAGAAAAGTGAAAAAAATATAAAAAAGAAAAGGAAGAAAAAGAAAGAAAGAAACAAGTGCCTCATAGAATAGGAAGCGTAAGCTCGATGAACATCAAATAGGTGTTACATATTGTGCATATCTTGTAGCCCACCAATTTATTGCAATCGAACTAGCGTCTCTCCTTGCACTTGTGCGACAGGAGCTTATAGTCTTCGCTAGGTAATCATTTGGTTCTTAGCTCACTTTCTCCATAGCACAAGTCTCATTTATCTCACCATGTGTGTTTCCTTGTACATAATTCCTATCTTGTGGATTGACTTGTTTTGCTTTGTGATCATTGTGGTTCTTTACTTGCCATTACAACATCTTGAATTTGGATTGGTTCTTGACATGCCACCTTCCATACCTATCCACCATAAGCTTTGTGTGTGTGTGTGTTTTAGTGGTTAGTTGGTTTTGGTGTTCCGCATGAACTTCACTTTGCTTGGTTTTGATTGCTCTCAAGTGTTGCCACTTGCACGATTCTATCTTCCAAGGTAAAGTAAGGTTTGACGTTGCATACCTAACCCCCTACCACTTCCATATACACCACTTGGTATTGTGAATCATGTCTAGGGACTCTGGAACCGAGGATGATATCTATGAAGAATCCATGATGAGCCACCACGACTACGACTCCACAAGTATAGGGGACATGATGGAGCACTACACCGACAATGGCTCCACATGCTTGGGTGATATGGAGTACTACATCAACAACGACTCCCCAAGCATGGATGACTTCGAGTGCTACAACAACGACGCCTCACCAAGCATGGAGGACATGGCGAGCTTCACCCACTTCGAGGGCTCTTCCATGAGCCATGAAGAATACCTCCACCGCTTGGAGATGGAGGACTACTATGCCAAGCTAGCGGAGACGCATCATCAAGAAACCATGACCTTCAAGGCCAAGCGTGCCACACAAAAGGGCACCACCTACTTCGATGATCCACCTCCAAGGCGTCAGGCGCCACCACCTACATGGCATCATGCACCACCATCTCCAAGGCGACGAGAACCATAACCTCCAAGCTGTCAAGTGCCACCATCTCCAAGGCGCCAAGCATGACCATCTCCAAGGCGTCAAGTGCATCTACCTCCAAGGCATCAAGTGCCATCTACTCCAAGAAGAGTGGCGCCCAAACATCATCTTCCAAAAGAGGAACCACGAAGCAAGAATCTTCATCGACAAACATCCTCTCGAGATCATCACCAACATTAGGAGGATACAAGACGTCGTTCAAGGCATCTTCGCCATGAAGACGAAGAATACATGTTGAGCACCATCCATAATGCTCAACCAAGCTCAAGAAGGCACCACCATCACAAGAAGAGTGCCAAGGACAAGGAGCATCATCGCGAGCGTCATGTGGATGATCAAGTGCACCATCTACATCAACCTTTGGCAAGGCACGCTAATGACCTCCGTCGACACCATCATAAGGCACCTTCAACTACCGTGCCACCACTAAAATGGCACCAAGAGCAAGCTCTTCTCCATGCCATCAAGCTTCAACACCAAGACCTGACGTCCTAGATGACGCATGAAACTTCATGGAGGAGGAAGATGAAGACCTCTACTTCGCAAAGTTGGACGAGTACATCAAGAGGACTACACTAGCCAAGGTGCAAGATGGCGACGACAAGGTCAAGAATGGTGAGCATGGGATTTTCCCTTCACCAAAGGAGGCACATGGAGTTGAGAGAACCAAGCCTACCCCCATATGCTTGAGTGATGATGTGGTACCAATCCCATGTGAGTATGAGAGCCACTTAGCCCACTTGAGTGAGAACAAGAGTGAGATGAGTGACTCCACCATACGTGAGATTGAGTGCTTCCACTTGGAGGACATGAGTGATACACCTCGTGAGTTGAGAGTGGTAGTTGATAGGTCATGTGAGACCACTTTGATTTCTAACGACTTACCCTCTACCTCTAGTGTGTTTCCTCATGATGTGCTAGGTTCCATGGATCAAGAAGCACCAAGCTTGGAGATGATGATGCCTCCGACCGAGAAGATGTACATGGTGGATGAAGATGATGCCATCCCCATAGATGATGAAGAAGTCGCCCACATAGAGGCCAATAGTACCACAACACCCACTTCATATGAGAGGTATGAACAAGGTAAAAATAAGGGTGTTGATGATGCCATGATCCCACTAGTGGACATGCTGATTTGTGATGACTTGCATGCTGTGGATGATACATGTGACATGACATATGTTCCACTCTTATTCCCATGTGTTGATCTTGCTATGCATCATGATGACCATGTGGATTCCTTTTATTGTCATGATATTGCCATAGACATGATATGCTCTAAATATTACTTGATGATATCATTGCTTGCACTTTGTTGAACAATTGCTCTTTCCAATGTTTTGCTTGCAATGATGTTACCAATGGTACCCCTCGAACCATGCTTTGTCATGAATGTTGTACAATCTCTCCCATTGCTTGCAATAAGTTGAATAATTTCTCTTTCACTTGTTTTGCTTGCAACAATAATTCTAATATGGTTTATATTGAGATGGCCCCCATAGCTTTCTCAAATTTTGGAGATTTTGATGACTTCCATGATAAGCATGTTCCCCACTTGCATACTCACCATGCACCTATGTTACACTTGATTGACACTAATGGTGATGTGCACAAGAAGAGATATGTCATGATGGATGATGTATTTCTCTACCATGCACACACATTCTTCCTTTTGTATATGATGTGTGTAGGTACCCGCATAAGAATGTCAAACTCGGTTGAGCACGAGTTGACAAAAAGAGCTCTAGAGAGCATCCCCCGAGTGAGTTCAAGATCGAACTCAGCTCTGATACCTTTCGCATGCTTTGCATCTTTCATGTTGACAAATTGCTCTTTCCTATGGTTTGCTTGCAAGCATGTTAATGGTATTCTTTCACCTTGTGACAATCATGTTTCGTTGCCATTGGATATTGATGCTTCGTGTGTTGCCACAAAAATGTTGAACAATTTCTCTTTCCGATGTTTTGTGTGCAACCATAATGCCATTTTGAGCATGTATTGTCATGAGAGATTCCAAGTCTCTCGTATTGTTGTTGCAACAAACATAAGGACCACTCGCTCTTTCATAGGGTTTGTTTGCAAACATGTTGTTTTTGCTTATGCTTGCGATACTCATACCCCCATGATTTTGACTTTTGATGATATGTGTATGGCATCCAACATATTGAACAATTGTTCTTTCCAATGGTTGGTTGGCACACATAATGATCTTGTTTTGGATATCTTTCCTCATGTGTTCTCGCCGAATTCTCCTAGCTTTGCATCAAAGATGTTGATCAATATTTTAGTCAATTGCTTTTAGTGCCACAATAAGATGTTATATGGAGTTTTTGAGTTCCCACATTTGATGATGTTCAATTAATTTCCATGCACTTTGACCTTGCATACGCATTTCATTTTGCGATGTCCTTTGCCTCCACACTTTCTTGTTTCCACATTTGGCCGACTTGTGTCCTTTGCCTCCACACTTCTAGCACTCACCGTTGAATGGTGTGTCACTCTTTGCTTGTTTGCCACTTGGGGGCAGTTTTCCTTGAGGAAGTGTGGGCTTGAAGGAAGGCTTGGAGATACTTGAGGAGCTTCCATTGAAAGTTGTTGGCGTAGCGGTTGAAGCCTCTTTGTAGGTGAAATACGTCTTGGGCTTGTTGTACTTGATGTCCTCTTGCACTTGACGCTCAGCCTTTGTGATGGGGCCCGTCCTACGGACGCTCCTACATCTACACCACCGAGTCCCCCAAGTGGACCGATGACCCGAGCCGAGCCAAGCTCCTTCAAGATAAGGTGAATTCGCTCCTCTCATCATGTGACTTTGACATACACCTGGATGGCTTGCTACTTCATACCACTACTATGTGCATCATCAGGTATGAACCCCTTGCTGACCCATGAGACCTCAAGTCGCACCGTCTGAAGTCGACTAAGCCGAGTGTCCCTGAACCAAATGGAGTGTCCGGCAGGCGACTTGGCCGGAGTGTCCGCCTGCCCCACCCCTAACTCGGCGTGGACATTCAGAAGGCCTTCGGACACTACCCGAGTGTCAGCTACCCAGACCGTCCGGTCACTGACTGACTGTCTGCCCAAGTGATGGGCCCATGAAACAATGGGCCCTTGGCCCATGTACCCCTCTATTTCGCACCAAACCCTAGTTTTATGCCCAAACTACCCCTGAACTTGTGGTTGGCCTATATATAGAGCCCCCACCCCTCATTGTATCCCTTAGGCATAGATGATAGACTAAAGACAACCCCCTTTGTGGAATCTCTAGTTTTGCCTCATCCCCTTCTACCAAAGGGGATCGACTATCGTCACCACCTCGTTGGAGTTTGCATCACGCCTCCCTCGTTGTACAAGGCCTTGGCATCGGTGTCCCTTTTCCAAGATGTCAAGACCCTCTCCAAGGTGTTCTTCCCTCTCCGCGTGGGATCGAGGGAGCACGTTGACCGATCTTTCCTTGCGAGGATTCTATCAGACCGGTGGCCACCGGTGGGAGCAATCGGCCATGTATCGTGTGTGTTTTACGTGTGTTCATCGTGTTCTTCGCGAGGTGTGCGTCCGCTTCCTCTACCTTCTCCCTTTCCCCTCGCTTTCCCATCGATTTGACCACGAGATCCGTGAAGATCGGGCCACCCACGGGGTTCCCCCATAACATGTCCATAATCTCCTTTACAGTAATCTGTAAAAAATGACACATATAGCTACAAAATATCTTAGCCAAACTAATCAGTACAAACAGTAACATTCCTAAATTAGTAGGCACATTCAGCAAAATGCATGTAAACTGAACTGAGTTATTAGGCAGAAAATGATATTTTTTAGCTGTAGTACCCGACTCGCCGGCTAGCTCTTCCAGCAGCCGATGCCGTCGATGGATTGTCGTCTTCCTTCCACTGGTCAATGTAAAAATTAGAGAAACAATGGGGGTAAGAGAGGAGAAAGGGACAGATAATAGAGAGGGACGGGGAGGGAGCTAATAAATTGAGGAGGGACGTTGCCCTGCAGGCCATTGTGGCCCGATCTGAGAGATGGGGAAGAGAGATGAGAGGGGACAAAATTAGCACGAAAAATTTGGAAATCAGGAAGAACGGATGGAAACTTACATTCTCCATTGATGTTGACTTTGCCCAACCAGTACGACAGGAGGTTCAGAGGCGTGATAGGTGTCCGCCGGCGACAGGCAGGAGATTGGGAGGCAGCACAGGGGGGCGCCGGCCACGTGCAGGAGGTTGGGGGAGGTCAGCGCCAGCGAGCTGGAGGTTGGGAGGCGGTGCGTGGTACCACCGGCGGCACGCATGAGGTTGGGAAGCCGGCAGCCGATGCGCGGGAGGTGGAGTAGGGCGGCGCCGGAGGCGTGAATCAAGAGGTGGTGGATGGGGAATCTAGGGATTAGGGGGTTGGGTACGAGAAGCTGGTTCGGTTTGTCCGTGGGGGAGGTAGGAGGACCCACCTGCCAGTGCGACATCAGTGCGACGAGGCCCACAAGAAGCGACCTAAAAATACATGGCGCACCGCAGGAGGCCTCAGAGAGCGTCCTACACCTCAGGATTAAGCAATTAGATAATGGTTGTATTAGAAGTATTTGAAGATTAAGAAAATTGGTACGATCAAGTACCATCTTGGCACATTTAGGTACCGAAAGTTGGCCGTGTTTGCCTATGACTACTTTCTCAACTTGGTCGTCCAATTCAGGAAGAAGCCGCGCCTCAAATTCGAGGAGGATTGAGCTGCGAGGCACATCAATGCGCCCAAGGGTATGAGGTTTGTCACGAGGGCCAAGGAAAAGGAGTACCGACAGGCTGAGAGGGAGATGGCATGCAAGCGCCGCGAGGAGGATGACTCTTGATCAAGAAGCTCCGGCAAGATCCTTGTCAACACCCGGATTTTTAATCCCAGATGCCCGTTATGCCATACCTCGCAATCCCAGGATTACCATTTTTGCGAGACATAACGGATTGGATATCACAGTACATCATCCATTACAAACCATACATAAGGTTTTACACAAATACGGATCTCATGATCCATCGAATACAACATGCAATGAAATAAATGATAGCGTAGCGGTGGGGTCCATCTTCAGGGGCACAGGCAATGCTGACGAAGGCAGATAGTCCTAGTTATCATAGTCGTCCTGCTGACCATCATCTTGATAATCTCCTTCATAGTCTGGCCATGATAATAGCCAGGGACAAAAGCCATGATTACTCTTTAAGTACTCGCAAACTACTACTAGCAAGGGTTATGATTCTAAGTTAAAGTACTGAATTTAAAGAATAACTATCAAGTTAAGTTTAAAACCTAAGCTGAGTTCTGAAGCAAGAAAAGATAAAATAAAAGTCTAGAATCACTTAAGTTGGGAAGCTATTTTCATCTACACAACCCTGTTGTGGTCAAGTCAAGGTTCATCATTCATTTCAAGTTATTTAGAAAACATCTGACAACGAAACAGTATGGCCATTCCAATCAGGTATAATCATGACGCGGCTATTCGAATAGTTTGACACTCTGCAGAGGTGGTACACTTTCACCACAAGATTCGATACATCTGTCAGGGATAACCCTGAATCATCATACTTAGTATGCAGATAATCAAACATAACCTTCCCTTTACACACCCTAGAACAAGCACCTCTCCTATGAGCATGGCCTCCCAACCATGACCATCAGTCATCTTGGGCACTGCATAGGTGGACAACATTGAGAGGTAGCCTCAGCTCAAACCTCTCCCGTGAGGGAACTAATACTAATGCATATAAATTTCCAGCTAAGCCTTACCCAATTCAGGTAATGTGGTTGTACGGTAAATTTGGAATGGTATCCCATCCGAATCCAACCATCAGTTTTATAAAAGGGTTAAGGCTCATGCCTCATCATTTTCATCATCATAAATCAATTGTGTTTCTCAACACATGTCAAAACATCTCAATAGAATGACTCATCATTCCAAGGTTTTCACAACTCATTTTCACCAAGTGTCCCCATCTAAAGTGACTCAAGTTTGATCTATTCTAAAACACTAGGTTAAGAGTGTTCACTAAGGTGGAAAGGTGGGATCAATCTCATGCCATAGAATGACATCTAAGGGTTTCTAAGTAGGTCAAGTTTTATACTCTTTATGCTACCTTCAAAATTAATTAAAGAACTTTGTGTAAACTAAGGGGGTGTGATCAAAGTATGCTTAAGGCATCTTTACTAAACTATCTAGTTTTATTCTAGCTTGCTACAAGAGCTTACTAAAGCATGTTTGCAAGGTTTAGCTTGCCACTAATAGCTTGCCTTGGTTGATGTAGTGGTTGAAGTTTTCTTCTTCTTCTTCTTCTTCTTCTTCTTGGTAGAACTCCTCCTCCTCGAAGGCTTGGTCGGTACTAGCGTCTAGAAATACATAGGGAGTGCACAATCACCAAACAGTACTTAACTTAGGCTAAGTAGTATTCTAAACCACACAATTGATGATCTATTATCATCCCAAACATCACAAGTTTCAATTCAATAGTTTCAACCTTTTTATTTTGGAAAAGTAATTTCTACTCATTGAAATATTAACTACACTTTAATATTCACCACCAAAATATGGGATCATGTGGACACATGTCCTCACCACATATTCTAACATGTGGGAATGAGATTTAAAGGTTGGATCAACATTACTTTGGTTTAAGTTCATTATTTAATGATTTAAAGTGACTAGAAATGCCTATATAGCATTATTTTAGTACTAGTCCAAAGTCACTGCCTGTAAACCTTAATATTATTACATATTTGGATAGATATGATGAAATGTGATTTTTGGGAGTTGGAATCAACTCAAAAGCTAACTTGGTTGATTTTACAAAAATGTTTCAAGTTGCAAAAGCTTCTGTCTTCTTATTTTTATTAGGAGAAATCTATAACTCTAAATGAATTAAATCCAACGGGCTTGGATAGAGCATTTCAATACCTTTCAGACAAAATTAGTTTCATGTAATTTGGATTTATCAAACTCACAGAATTGAATTTGAAACACTGGATAGAAACTATATTCTAACTAAAAAGAAAAACCTAGATTTGAATCTACGGGCTTGCGTGGGAAAGGAAATGGGCCAGCCCAGTGGCGCTACGCGGCACGGGGCTCAGCTGACAGAAGGGGTCCACTTGTCAGTGGCTCTTTAAAACGCGAAACGGTACGCGCGCTATGGGTCGTGCGATTAGAGGCTAGATCTACGGCTGAGGGTCGTCATCGACGACAGACGGGTCGCCGGCGAGCTCGAACCCTAGCGGCTCGGTGGGCTCACGGGGCGCAGGCTCAGCAGGGTCAGCGATGCAGGCGAACGAAGTGGAAGACGACGGCGAGGCGAGGCGTGGTCGCGGCGGAGCTTGGGGTGGCCGGAATCAACGGCACCCTTCTTCTCTAGAGGCAGCGGCTCCGGCTCCAATTGCGGCGAGCTGCTGCTCCACTTGCTCTGGCGAGGGGTGGTTGAGGTTCAGAGAGGTGAGGGGAGTGGAATGGTGTGAGTCTTTGGTGCTAGGGAGGGCTCCTTTTATAGGCTCGACGGTGAGACCGAGCGGGATGGGCGGTCGACGGTGGCGACATGGCTACGGCGAGCTAGCGGCATGGCTGGGGATGGCGATCGATGGGCGGTCTCAGCGGTGCTCTAGCGCTTTAATGCGGCCGAGGGCGGTGGCATGTGGTAGGGTGAAGTGGCGCTCAGGCCAAGCGGCTGTGTCCACGGCGGCGGTGGCTGTGGGGCTTTGGGCGTGAACGAGGTGTTTGGGTGTTCTCTAGGTCGAGGCGGAGTGGTGGGCGGCTGGTGTCGGCGCGGCTTGTGCACGCTGGGACAAAGGCGCGCTCTGGGCAAGCGTCGGCATGGTTCGGTGCACTGGGTGCGGTTCTCCTCTGTGGTCCATGGCTGGTCTTGGCTCTGTAAGGGAGAGAGGGCGGTCTTGATGTTGGTGCCTCCTAGACATGGAGAAGGGAGAGGGTGGTCTGCAAGTTGCAAGTTTGGCCCGAGGCATGGCTCGGGTCGGCATGGCATTGTTGCTAGGGGTGTAGGGGATGGGTGTTTAGGCTTTGGTTAGATCATTGGGAGATAGAGGAATAAATGGGGATCAAATGGGGCAAAACTGCTCAAAAAAGGAGCTAGGATTAGAGGTGTGATTCTCGCCAAGTGTTTGATGAAATGGCCGCAAGAGAAAAAGTTTTGAATTTTGAGTTCAAAATTTTTGAGTGATCTCCACTAGTGATAGGTAGTCTCTGGTTGCAAGGGTTTTGAAAATGGTGCTCAATTTGATGGTTTTTGAAATAGAGGTGATCTATGCATATGCATTAGATCCAATTTTAAACTGTCATTTGAAATAGTTTACAGAAGGTTTTTAGTAGATCAAAAAGTGGGCCTTGGTACCTCATTATATGTACTAGCAAGGGGTGTAAAGATCAAGAATTGTTTCTGTTAAGAAATGAGTACTAGGAATAGCCAAAGTAGGTACGAGAGTTAAATTTGTCCAAATGACCATTTCTTCATTTTAATTCTTTTTGATTTGATTTTCTTTAGGAAAAGTTTGGGAATGATGTAGATGATGTTTAAATCATCTAAGAAACATTTTAGAAGCAAAGGATCACACAATCATGGCAATTCAAAACAACTCCTATTTTAAATGCACACATATATGAATGCTTTCATTTTAAATTTGGAAAAGTTTTTGTTAACCCCATTTTTGGGTGACTTGCTCTTGATAAGCTTGGATTGAAGTTTTGGGATGTTACAAACCTTCCTCCTTAAATAAAATCTCCCCGAGATTTACAAGAAAACTAGGAACTAAAGAGATCTGGGAACTCATCCTAATGTAATCCTCGCCCCAAGTGGCTTCCTCCTCGGTATGGTTGCTCTACTGAATCTTGAGAAACTTGATACTCCTGGTCCTGGTGGTTCTGTAGGCTTCTTCTAAGATACGGATGGGTACTTCCCGATAGGTCAGGTCATTGTTGATTTCACCGCCTGTGATCGATATTCTTGAAAACTTCGTCTTCTCGTGCACTTCCAAAAATTTGCGAAGTAACGAGATATGGAACACATTGTGGATGGTCGACATCTCTTCCGCAATTCCAGCCGATACGATACTTCTCCTCATGTTCGTAATCTTGAAAGGTCCGATATATCTGGAGCTAACTTTCCTTCGGACTAAAGCGTTGGGTTCCTTCAATGGTGAAACCTTGAGATATACGAAATCTCCGACATTTAAATTCAGGTCTCTCCTTCTATTGTCAGCATAGCATTTCTGTCAGGATGGGGCGGTCTTGACGTGCTCACGAACTTTGTGAACTTTCTTCGCTTCTGAGAATGTCGGGTCCAAAGATCCGACTCTCTCCTACTTGCGACCAATTCAAAGGGTACGACATTTTCTTCCAGATAGGAATTCAAATGGTGCCATCTGTAAACTATCTTGATAAATTTTGTTATATGAGAATTCTGCCAAGGGCGTGCGCCTTCCCATTTTGATCCGTATTCCAACACACAAGCTCTAAGCATATCCTCTAAGATCTGATTGACTCTCTCAGTTTGTCCATCTGTTTGCGGGTGATAAGCGGTGCTGAAGTTCAACTTGGTTCCTAAACCTTCCTGAACTTTCTTCCAAAATCTTGAGGTAAACTGGGTTCCTCGATCTGATATGATGGTCTTGGGGGTTCCCTGCAGACTAACAATCCTAGCAATGTACAGCTCTGCTAGTTTTGCACTCTGGTAGGTTGTCTTGACTGGTATGAAGTGGGATACCTTGGATAGTCTATCAACTATGACCCAGATTGAGTCATTTCCCCTACTAGAAGTAGGTAAACCGGTGATAAAGTCCATTCCGACATAATCCCATTTCCATTCCGGAATCTGCAATGGTTGCAACAATCCTGCAGGTCTCTGATGCTCCGCTTTGACTCTTTGACAAATGTCACATTTGGCGATGTAGCTTCCGATCTCTCTCTTCATCTTGTGCCACCAAAATTGCTCTTTCTAATCCTGATACATCTTTGTTCCTCCGGGGTGGATAGAATAAAGAGTATCATGAGCTTCCTTCATGATAATTTCCTTCAGCTCCGAATCTGCTGGTACACAGATACGTCCCTTGTACCACAGTACACCTTCTTCGTCTTCGTGAATCCGTACTTTGCCTGTACCAATACGACGTTTGATTCCGTTGATACTTTCATTCCCTTCCGGCTTCCTTGATTTGGCTAATCAAAGTGGGTTGAAGTTCAATGCTAGCTAGAATCCTTTGCTAACTAACTCAATCTTGAATCGCTCCAACTCCTCATACAAACTTGGTTGCTTCTCTTTGATCATGGTGTTAAGCCTACACGGCAATCTGCTAAGAGCATCCGCTACCACATTGGCTTTGCCGGGGTGATAGTGAATGTCAAGGTCATAATCCTTGATTAACTCTATCCATCTTCTTTGCCTCATATTCAACTCCTTCTGGGTGAAGATATACTTCAAGCTCTTATGATCTGAGTAAATCTCACAGCGATTACCCATCAAATAATGACGCCATGTCTTCAATGCTAGAACCACCGCTGCTAGCTCAAGATCATGGGTCGGATAGTTCTGCTCATGCTGCTTCAGTTGTCGAGACCGATACGCGATGACTTTGCCTTCTTGCATCAATACACATCCTAGACCAATCTTTGATGCATCACAATACACATCAAACGACTTCTTGATGTCTGGCATGATCAAAATTGGGGTTGATATCAATCTCTTCTTCAACTCCTGGAAACTAGCTTCACACCTGTCTGTCCATTCAAACTTCTTGTCCTTCTTCAACAATTGGGTCATTGGTCGGGCTATGCTTGAGAATCCTTCTACGAACTTGCGGTAATATCCCGCTAATCCGAGAAATGAATGAACTTGGGTTTGATTGGTTGGGACTTCCCATTCTTCGACATCTTTGATCTTGCTGGGATCAACAGAGACTCCTCCGGCAGACACAATATGTCCTAGGAATCCTACTTCTTTCAGCCAAAACTCACACTTGCTGAACTTGGCATATAACTGATGCTCTCTCAGGGTTTCTAGGATGATTCTCAAATGTTGCTCATGCTCTTCTTCTGACTTGGAGTAGATAAGGATGTCGTCGATAAACACAACTACAAACTTATCTAGGAAATTCATAAAGATCTTATTCATGAGATTCATGAAATATGCAGGGGCATTGGTTAATCCAAAAGACATAACCGTATACTCGTATAAACCATAGCGAGTAGTAAAGGCGGTCTTCGGAATATCCGTTGCATGAATCTTAAGTTGGTGATAACCAGTCCTAAGATCAATCTTTGAGAATACCTGAGCTCCATCAATCGATCAAATAGATCCTCTATCTTTGGCAAGGGGTACTTGTTCTTGATGGTGACATCATTCAACTTTCGTAGTCTGCATACACGCACGGTTGCCTCCATCCTTCTTGTCGACGAACAACACCGTGATCTCCATGGCGATGCACTTGGTTGAATCAAGCCGTTGCTAACATGGTATCCAACCGCTTCTTGATTCTACTAACTCGAGGGGTTCATGGTATAGGGTCTCTGGCTATAGGTCCGTTCCGGGATTAGTTCGATAATGAACTCTATATCCCTATCCGGGGCATACCGCAATTCATCCGGGAATACGCTGGGTATTCACGGACTACTCGACTTGGTCAATGGTGGTAGGCTACACTTTTGTTGCATTTGAATTGACGGGGTAAGGTTTTAGAGATATGTTCTACGGTTACTCCAGAACTACTGGTCATGGTGATGGCTTTCTTAGCACAGTCTATCAGTCCTTTATGCCTTGACATCCAGTCCATACCTAGTACTACTTCCAAACCTTTGGTTCCAAGTACAATTAGGTTGGCATAAAAATCTATCCCATGTATTCTGATAGGTACAGCTTTGCAAATTTTTCTAGCTTTTGTTGTTGAACCGGGGATTTGAACTATCATGACATGCTTCAGGATGGTTGGGCGAATCTTACTAGTGCATACAAATTCTTTGGTGACAAATGAATGCGATGCTCCAGAATCAAACAATACTCTTGCTAAAACTGAGTTGACAAAAAACATACCCAGCACGACATCTGGTGCTTCCTGGGCTTCTTCTGCGTTCATGTGGAAGAGACGACCGTTGTGGTTGTGCGGGTTCCCTGGGGCAAATCTCCTGCCTGGTTGAACACGACGCTGCTGCTGAGTCAGCGTTCACAGGGGCATTGGCGGCAGTCTTCTTGGGACACTCATTGGAGTAGTGACCCTTCACTCCACACTCGAAACAAGTGATCTGGGACTTGTCCTTGACTGCGATAGGTACAACATTGCTGCCAGTTCTAGGGGCAGTGTTGTTGTTGTTTCTCTTGGGAGGGGCACGGTTGAAGTTGTTGGCGTTGCCGAAGTTGTGATTGTTTCCTCCGGGCTTCACATTTCCTCCGCTACGGTTGGGGTAGCTTGGGCGAGAATTTGGGGGTCGGTTGTTCCTTGGTGCATATCCTGGTGAGGGGTTGGGACGGTACTTCTGGTGACTACTGGATCCAGACTGCTGCATCATATGACGCTTGTGGTTGTCGTTTGCCTGGTTAATCTTCCCTTCCATCTGAATGGCAGAGTCGACTAGCTCTTCGAGATCCTAGAAACGGATGTTGACGAGGACAGTCTGCATCTCATCATGTAGTCCGTTTAAGAATCTCTCCTTCTTCTTGGCCTCCGTGTTGATTTCATCCGGTGCATATCCGCAAGTGACAAGAATTTGTCACGGTACTACTGATCAATCTTCCTTGCTTCAGTTCACAATTCATCTCTCATCCTGTTGACAAGACCTTGCGCACGTGGGTGCGGTGAACTTGACCTTGAATGCTTCCTGGTCATCACCGCCATGGTTCATGTTGCGGACGCTATTCCACCAAGCTCTTGCATCTCCCGCCGAGATAGTGAGTGGCGAAGAGAACTTTCTCATTCTCATCAACTCCTGCAACTTGAGGTTGTTTTCCATGGTCTCAGAACTACCATCGACATCTAATGGGTTTTCGATTGGTTGAAGATTGGGGATTGGTGTTCAAAATTTTGAGTTTAGATCCATGGTGATCCTGATTTCCATGTCCTTGGTTGTTGAGAGCCATTTGGGCGATCTGCTGCAATGTCGCTAAGTTGGCTTGACGCTCGGCCCTGCTTGCTTCACGGTTTGCGATGAGATTCTACAAGATCTGCAGCATTGGGTCCTGCGATGAGCTGCTCCCTCCTTGGTTTCCACGAGTCATCTGAAGATTGAGATAGATATAGGGGTAAGAGGGAAATTCTAAGGTTCATGGTTTTGGGTTTTCAAAGCTACAACTTTGATTTAGACTCAGGTTTTTCAACTAACTTCTTTTTCATTCATGCAAGCAAGCACACGATACAACACACACCACAACAAGCAAAAGGGAAAAACAGATGGTTTTAAGAACCATTCTGCAAGCTACGATACAATGAGATGATACATCTCATGCTACGACAGTGCTCTAGTGCATCTACTCATCGTCGATGAAGTCGGAGTCTTCATCATTAGTGTAGAAGTTCACAGCATCTTCTGCCAGAAAATCATCATCGTTGCTGAGGTAGGAATCCATATCTCCCTGGATGTCTTCTCCTTCATCATCTTCTTCCTTGGCGGCAAGCTGAGCTTACTGCTCCTTGACGGTCTTCTCGAGGTCGGCCACCTTCTTGCGAAGACGGGCGATGGTGTGATCCTTCTTTGTACGCTGGCGACGAAGAGACTAGCGATCTTGACGGCGTGTGAAAGTCCAGGCCTTCCGTCGGCGATGGCACGGTTACGGTTGGCTAACTCTCCGGCATTGTCCGAGCCTGCTGTCGGTCATGAAGCAAGAAGTCAAGGTTCTCCACTTGACGCCTCAACTCTGGGTGACTTGGCATCTCCATCGGCATTCCCATGAAGTCACGTCTTGCATAGTGGGTAAAACGGGTTCCTTGAATCTTGTTGACGCTGAGGGCACATAGACGTGCGAGAGCTTCATGCATTGCCCTGGCTAATCCATCTAGCCTTGTTCTCTCTCACAAAGAACTGAATTCTCTCGGAAGTTGGTGCTTCAATGCTTCCTCGAAGATCTGCGGTGACTAGCCATTGTAGGTCTCCTCCTAGGGGTCCTGGAAGTTGAGCTCCAAGAAACTCCAGATGTGGGCGTCCAAGAATCGACAGTGAATCCAGATCCCTCTCGAAGATCAGCTGACCTCCATTTCCCAACTGGTAAAACTTGCTGAACTGAGTCTCCATCTACAAGAATTTAGGATGAGGAAATTAGTGAAGTGATCAAGTGTGTCAAATTTTAAGTAGTAATGTAAGAATTTTGAGGAACATGTATTTTTGAGAAAGAATGAGTTCACAAGGGTAAGAGGGGAAATAGTTTTTCATAAATACTCACTTTGGTTTTGAAGCTAAGTTTTTGGTTTGGACGTCCATTCTAACTAGGGTCTCCTATGGTCAAGATGGCTCTGATACCAACTTGTCAACACCCGGATTTTTAATCCCAGATGCCCGTTATGCCATACCACGCAATCCCAGGATTACCATTTTTGTGAGACATAACGGATTGGATATCACAGTACATCATCCATTACAAACCATACATAAGGTTTTACACAAATACGGATCTCATGATCCAGTCTGTAATACAACACGCATGAAATAAGCGATAAGCGTGGCGGGGTCCATCTTCAGGGGCACAGGCAATGCTGACGAAGGCAGATAGTCCTAGTTATCATAGCCGTCCTGTTGACCATCATCTTGATAATCTCCTTCATAGTCTGGCCATGATAATAGCCAGGGACAAAAGCCATGAGTACTCTTTAAGTACTCGCAAACTACTACTAGCAAGGGTTATGATTCTAAGTTAAAGTACTGAATTTAAAGAATAACTATAAAGTTAAGTTTGAAACCTAAGCTGAGTTCTGAAGCAAGAAAAGATAAAATAAAGTGTAGAATCACTTAAGTTGGGAAGTTATTTTCATCTACACAACCCTGTTGTGGTCCAGTCAAGGTTCATCATTCATTTCAAGTTATTTAGAAAACATCTGACAACGAAACAGTATGGCCATTCCAACTGTCCATAACCGCGGACGCCGCTATTCGAATAATTTGACACTCTGCAGAGGTGGTACACTTTCACCACAAGATTCGATACATCTGTCAGGGATAACCCTGAATCATCATACTTAGTATGCAGATAATCAAACATAACCTTCCCTTTACACACCCTAGTACAAGCACCTCTCCTATGAGCATGGCCTCCCAACCATGACCATCACCATCTTGGGCCTTTGCATAGGTGGACAACATTGAGAGGTAGCCTCAGCTCAAACCTCTCCCGTGAGGGAACTAATACTAATGCATATAAATTTCCAGCTAAGCCTTACCCAATTCAGGTAATGTGGTTGTACGGTAAATTTGGAATGGTATCGCATCCGAATCCAACCATCAGTTTTATAAAAGGGTTAAGGCTCATGCCTCATCATTTTCATCATCATAAATCAATTGTGTTTCTCAACACATGTCAAAACATCTCAATAGAATGACTCATCATTCCAAGGTTTTCACAACTCATTTTCACCAAGTGTCCCCATCTAAAGTGACTCAAGTTTGATCTATTCTAAAACACTAGGTTAAGAGTGTTCACTAAGGTGTAAAGGTGGGATCAATCTCATGCCATAGAATGACATCTAAGGGTTTCTAAGTAGGTCAAGTTTTATACTCTTTATTCTACCTTCAAAATTAATTAAAGAACTTTGTGTAAACTAAGGGGGTGTGATCAAAGTATGCTTAAAGCATCTTTACTAAACTATCTAGTTTTATTCTAGCTTGCTACAAGAGCTTACTAAAGCATGTTTGCAAGGGTTAGCTTGCCACTAATAGCTTGCCTTGGTTGATGCAGTGGTTGAAGTTTTTTTCTTCTTCTTCTTCTTCTTCTTCTTCTTCTTCTTCTTCTTCTTGGTAGAACTCCTCCTCCTCGAAGGCTTGGTCGGTACTAGCGTCTAGAAATACATAGGCTTGGGTCGTGCGATTAGAGGCTAGATCTACGGCTGAGGGTCGTCGTCGATGACGGACGGGTCGCTGGCGAGCTCGAACCCTAGCGGCTTGGTGGGGGTCTACTGGGGGCGTACCAGGGCTCCAGCAGGGTCGGCGATGCGGGCGAACAAAGTGGAAGACGACGGCGAGGCGAGGCGTGGTCGTGATGGAGCTTGGGATGGACGGAATCAACGGCACCCTTCTTCTCCAGAGGCGGCGCTCGGCCCAATTCCAGCTGCCTCCACTTGCTCCGCGAGGGGTGGTTGAGGTTTAGAGAGGTGAGGGGAGTGGAATGGTGTGAGTCTTTGGTGCTGGGGAGGGCTCCTTTTATAGGCTCGACGGTGAGACCGAGCGGGATGGGCGGTCGATGGTGGCGACATGGCTACGACGAGCTAGCGGCATGGCTGGGGATGGCGATCGATGGGCGGTCCCCTGGCGATGCTCTAGCGCTTTAATGTGGTCGTAGGGGCGGTGGCATGTGGTCGGGGTGAGGTGGCGCTCTGCTGGCCGGGCCGTGTCCACGGCGGTGGCTGTGGGGCTTTGGGCGTGAACGGAGGTGTCTGTGGTGTTCTCTAGGTCGAGGCGAGCGGCGCGGCTGGTGTCAAGCGGCTTGTGCACGCTGGGACAGTCTCGCGCTCAAGGGCGGCCGACATGGTTCGGTGGCACTGGGCGCGGGTTCTCCTCTGTGGTCCATGGCTGGTCTTGGCTCGGGCAAGGGACAGAGAGGGGCGGTGCGGTGCTGGCTGCCTCCGAGACATGGAGAGGGGGAGAGGGGTGGTCTGCTGCAGCGGTTGCAAGTTTGGCCGGCGAGGCATGGCTCGGGTCGGCATGGCATTGTTGCTAGGGGTGTAGGGGATGGGTGTTTAGGCTTTGGTTAGATCATTGGGAGACAGAGGGAGTAAATGGGGATCAAATGGGGCCAAAACTGCTCAAAACAGTGAGCTAGGATTAGAGGTGTGATTCACCGCCAAGTGTTTGATGAAATGGCCGCAAGAGAAAAAATTTTGAATTTTGAGTTCAAAATTTTTGAGTGATCTCCACTAGTGATAGGTAGTCTCTGGTTGCAAGGGTTTTGAAAATGGTGCTCAATTTGATGGTTTTTGAAATAGGGGTGATCTATGCATATGCATTAGATTCAATTTTAAACTGTCATTTAAAATAGTTTACAGAAGGTTTTTGGTAGATCAAAAAGTGGGCCTTGGTACCTCATTATGTGTACTAGCAAGGGGTGTAAAGATCAAGAATTGTTTCTGTTAAGAAATGAGTACTAGGAATAGCCAAAGTAGGTATGAGAGTTAAATTTGTCCAAATGACCATTTCTTCATTTTAATTCTTTTTGATTTGATTTTCTTTAGGAAAAGTTTGGGAATGATGTAGATGATGTTTAAATCATCTAAGAAACATTTTAGAAGCAAAGGATCACACAATCATGGCAATTCAAAACAACTCCTATTTTAAATGCACACATATATGAATGCTTTCATTTTAAATTTGGAAAAGTTTTTGTTAACCCCATTTTTGGGTGACTTGCTCTTGATAAGCTTGGATTGAAGTTTTGGGATGTTACAATCCTGAAGTGATGGCGATCTAGTTCTAGTTCTTCGGTAACGCACCCGCGCGTCCAAAATTTGAAGCGCTGAAATTTAGCCCAACCCGGAAATTCAGCTAAGCCACCAAATCCATAATATTTTTTTTGGAAATGGAACCAAATATATAGGATTGCTAACCCTAACCAGCCTAATCATATCCTCTACCCCTCTCTCAATCATAACACTGGCGGCAGCCCAATCCCTCTCCTTAGATCATCCCGATCTAGCACCCCGATGATAGGCAACTTCAACGACCAGTCGCGTTGGGTGCATGCCCCCAACCACTTCCTCCTCCCACTACAAGAATCTGGACCGTTCATGAAATGTTTCATGACATGGCATAAAATGTAATAGATCTGTGATGTTCTAGGCCGTTTCGTTGCGACACACTCGAAGGCCCTCCAACCTAGTTATCCATGATGTTCCAGGCTTTTATCGAGATAAAATCGTCGTAGATTTCGTCCCAAGCCCTGAAGCCCATTTCAGCATTTCTTCACATACAAAATCGTCATGGAATTCATCAAGGGCCATTAGTTGACTGCCTTTTTTTCGACGACCTAGCCATTACCCCACCTGCCATCTCGGTTTGAACGATAGTGTCTAATGGGTGGTTCTCACAGTTTTGGCTGGGCCCAGTTGTCTGTCCATTTGATAGAAATTAAATCGCATAAAAACATAGTACCCTAACCAGGGTTCGAACCCGCGACCACACTCATTGCTCGGAGGCCCCCAACCACTGAACCAGGGCACTCTGTTCTGATAGTTCTACTACTTTATAGTTCTTATACGCATGTTCTAAATCAGTCGTTCTTCCATATTTACATTGATGTTCTCACTAATAGACTCAATAGCTAGACAAGACAACTATGTTTCAAACATAGCAGTACTTTATATTTCTTATACATATGTTCTCAATCACATGAAGAAGCAAAATTTCAAAGTACTGGAAATTACAGCAACAATCAACACAATATATATCAACTAGGAGATATCACACAATCTTAAAAATATATGGAGAACATGGTTGATATACAGTTTCAAACAAAGTAGAAAACCAGATTCACATCGAGTTCTAAACCAAGTACAAAACTTGCAGGTTCACATGCAGTTCCAACCCTACTATGAGTCCACTGATAACACATCCAACCAGCATAACCAGGTACTTTGTGCCCTCATTTTAGGTGACTAACATGACACGTGAAGCCAGATATGGGCTCATCAAAGAAGGTGAAGATGAACAAATCCACTTTTTTATTCAAGCAACCTCGATAATCTTTAACCAGTTTCTTGTCATCTGGGTAACATCATACCTGCCTTGGATAAATAAAACATTCTCACGACCTACATGATCTGCGACTATGATAGGAATCTCCAACGGCAAATACAGGTTGAGGTGGACATTGTTGTACCTAGATGAAAAGTACTGGAGGTGAAGAATAAAGTTAGTTGCTGACTACTCCCTCCGTTCTAAAATACAAGATGTTTTAGCTTTTGTGAAGAAAATGTATCTAGATATCTTTTAGTGTGTAGGTTCTGTCCGAATCTATACACTAAAAGATCTCTAGATAAATTCGTTTCACAAAAGCTAAAACATCTTATATTTTGGAAGGGGGAGTATAGTTCAATGTGCATAGGTAGACTTAAAGAGCCAAATGTCAGAAGTTTACCTTCTTATCCTTCCTAGGGATGACATTTGACATTTTCATCTTGCACACACGATGTGGTATAGGTGGCTTGTGTCCTGCAATTTCTCTGAGATACACAACTTGGTTTGAAGTCAATTCCATATCGTTTCCAAACACGCAGTAATCGTCGAAGTCCTCCCCGCCCTTCATCGAGGGACCTAGAAAGAAAATATTAGAAAGTAATATGTAGCGGCATAAGAATGACTATAACTTTAAGCCAATGTCAATGACACTAACCATAGTAAGGTCCCTCGGTTTCTCAGCTTTCTTGGCTATAGGTTCCTTCACATCGTCATCAGAACATTGTAGACTTGCTTTCTAGCCTAAAATAGACATTAGGCTAATTATAATATTTTGTTTTGATGCTTTACATTAGGTTTCAGTTCTATCCAGTAGCAACAATTTTAGAACATACTCATGTATGCCGCTAGCCTTTATGTGCCAGAGGTTGCAATCCTCATATTTCATCATGTCTGCCATGATGTTTGTCGCGATGGAGCAATTTCTTGGCGCCGTCGCCATGATATTACCACATAACCTACAATCCTCATAGTTCACCCTACCTGCCCCAGGGAGTAAATACAAGAATTAAATTAGAAGCACAAGGATACAATGACTAAAACAAGCATCAACAGACTAAAACAAGCATCATGGGAGCACTTGATGTTGTACACAATGGCTTCCAAATTTGTGGCGTCCAGTAAGCCCATGTAGTCCATCTAAAGTTATTAAGAAATCCAAAAATTACTATTTCGTGGGACCTAGACCTAGACCAAGTGTTTACTAGGGACCTAGAACTAGACCGAGCGTGGGGACCTAGACACGTCGTCGGTGACCTAGAGCTAGCCAACATTGCCAATGCGGTGACCTAGATCGAGCGCAGACCATACTATTGTAATCCTTTCGCACAAAAAAGTTCCAGGCGCAGTCTAGGTACAAATAAGTACTCTTCTGACACAGGAACACAACGTTGAATAAAAAAGAGCAATGGAAATAATGAACCGGTTAACTGGCTAACAAAACTGATGGACAACTCTAGGATATAGAAATCAGGGATAAATAGTTAACAAATCCACCACAAATAGGAAGCTTATGACTAACCACAAATAGCATATGAACAGAGGAAACAAAATGCAACGGCTCGGTGTAGAAAATATGGAAGCTAAATGGTACACTTCAACATGTAGAGAGGCTACCTTTGTCTAGCATAAAAATTGTGTGTGTGTGGAGGGGGGTGGACAAACAATCAATTAAGGAATCGAGTTACATGTGAGAACAAATCGTGTAATGAGAAGGTAAATAAACACCTTTTGGTCATTTTTGGAACAGCAGGCAATAAACACACAACCAAATAGCAAGACCTTCTGAAAATATGAACCATCAATATAAATAGATTCAGGAAGAAATTAAGAGCACCACCACCTTGATAAAAAAGAAAGGGTAACCATATATAAACACCACACCGTGTGCTCGTTCAGTTATCACTTTCAAAAAACTGTCATTCTTCTATCATCATACGAAATATATACATGTTGATGACGGCATCTCTACGATATTGCCACATTCTCCAATTATTGATCAAGATACAAAAACCAAAGCACAAGATATTCACATCGATATGCTGACTGGACCAATCACGCGAGCTCGAGCGAAACAACTGCAAGAACAGGTGAATTTAATCCTTAACGAGTACAACAATTTATTTTCAGAGAATTTTATTCTACATAAATCCTCTGTATTATTTGTACTTAGATATGTTGGCACTCATGTTGTAGACAAGTTACTATCGCAGGATTTATGCTCTCAGAGGGACGCGTTGCTGCCGGACAACAACTCTACATCGACTAAAGAGGCAAACAATAATTATCCACACTTCTACCGAGAAGATCGGGCGTCCCGTATCATCATTGTATCAGATTCCAGGACAAATCGGTAGAATTTTTTTACTCTTAGTTGTAGATTTATCTTCTATCCTATACACCCAAAAAGCCAAAAAAAAAGTTCTTTAGCCGTAGTTTGATTCTTGTTTCAGTGCATCTGGTTAGGTCTTAATCCAGTCGTTTATCGGGTTTAGTTGCTGGTCAAATTTCTGTTTGCGTACCTTAGCCTTGTTTTTACTTCTGCGTTTATTTTGTCATATCCAGAAAATTCTCCACAAAAATATCAGTGAGTTAGAGTATCTTTTGTTGAGTCTAGTGAGCTACACATCTTTGCGTATTCCATCACCTACCGAGACTAGCTTTAGGTTTGCTCGAGGGACTGCTCTATAGAATTTTTGTGCCAAAAAAAAAATTCTGCGTCTCATCAAGTTGTGATCGTTCACATAGTCTGATAATTTTCGCCCTGTGACTTCCTTTGACGTTATGTTTGTTGGCCAAAAAAAAGGAAAAAAAGAAAAAGAAAAATTAAAAAAGCTCATCGAGAGTAAAGCAAAGAAAAAAAAAGAGAAAAGGAACACTCTGGCCAACAGTTACAGCTCGCTGTGGTCATATATTTTGAAGGAACTCCCGAAAATTCAACTTTGTTCTGACGTGCACACTTTAGTTTGAGCAATCTCGTGTCCTCTTTTTATCTAGAGCAATAGCTAGCGTCTCTTCTTGTACCGTTGTAACATTGTGCTGTTATGTTCACATATATCTATTTTTGCGCATCCCTAAAGTTGCACCGATCCTATTAATCTCCACGTGTGAGTTGCTATCTATACTCCTCCTATTTTTATTGATCAGCAATTAGGCACCATAGTATTCGTTTGGATTGCTACCTAGCTCAACAATCTTGATTGCAGAATTTGATAGGTTACCCCACTAAGCTCCGCTAAAAACATGCATGTCTTGCATTAGTTGTGGTTCTTGGTATTTGCTCACACAATATTCTTGGTTGATTGTTGCTACTGCGACGTAAGTGTTGCTGCTCTTAATTTCATTCGGAAGGGTAAAACTTACTTTGTCTCAGATTTGAGAGTTGTGAGCAGGGAGGGTTTTTATAAATCGACATATACACTTCCACTTGGTTTTGTTTTTGTTTTTATTTTTGTGACCATGGCAGGAACCGATGACTTGCATAATCACGAGTTGGGTGATCCCGCAGCCCGATGACATCGATACACTACTATTCTCTTTGTGCCACCCTTCGTGAGAAGTTTACTGAGGCGATCAGCTCGCTACACAATGATGTTGCAAGTGTGCATAACATTTTGGACAATCTAGATACAAACTTTCAAAAGATGTCCATAACAGTGGATGAGCGTCACAAGGAGATGTCAGACGCTATAGCTAGACTCACCACCTTGGTAGAGACTAGTGCACGTGGAGATGCTTGGAGAGCGCACAACCCTCATGTTGTAGGTGAACATCACCAAGAGGTTGATCATCATCGCCAACAACCTGAAACTGAGGCACATCAATGTGAGGATGTACGGCTGCATCCCGTGCACGAAACAGCGCAACAACCCCGGGATACCGATGTCATGGAACGACCACACGCAACTATGGCGCGTGGTCGTGGAAACGGTAGAGGAGGAGGTGGTCAACTATCTGCTCCAGGGCTGAATTGGTGGCTACAATCATGTTGCGTATGGTGTTCCTCCACGGGATCCGCATGGTGAGCGCGCCAGGGGTGTTGATGGTCTCCACGGAGATAACATGCAGGGCGCACATATACCCGGTGTCTATGCAGCTGTCCCTATTTATGATGACTACAATGACGATGACCACTTATCTCCACGTGGGCACCAATTTCAGCAGGCTCACAATCGTCGCCACCAGGATGATGACAATGTAATTACCAAACCCAAGTTCACAATGCCCACTTTTGATGGAACCGAGGAGGTTGAGTATTATCTTGCATGGGAGCTGAAGGTTGACAAGTTTTTCCATATGAACCGCTATTCCAATCAGCGCAAGTTAGACCTCCCGGTTGCCACTTTGGATGGATATCCTGCTGTATGGTGGGACCGTTGTGTTCAACAAAGAATGGAGTTCCATGAGCCTCGTTTCACTACTTGGGAGGAGCTGAAACAACAGATGAGAGCGTGCTTTGTTCCCCAATATTACAAGTGTTCGCTCTACACTAGTGGATAACAGGCCTTTAGTCCCAACCTGTAAGGGGCTTTGGTCCTGGTTCTGGTACCGGGACTAGAGAGGCGGTACTAAAGGCCCACCCACTAGTCCTGCCCCGGTTACCAGCCGGGACCAGTGGGCATCCACGTGACCGCCCCTGCGGGCGCTGAATGCCCCCCATTAGTAACCGGGACAAATGGTTCTCTGCCGCGGCAGAGTTTTGGGCCCTTTATCTGCCACGGCAGAGAATTCATTTTGTATCATTTTATTTATTTCTTTTTTCATTTCAAAATAGTTTTCTACGCTACCACATACCATACACGTTCGTGCATATATAAGATAACTTGTTTTAGGACCAATCATACAAATATATACATGATAGTTACATGGACATCACAATTACCGGGACTAGATCACGTCTATTCAATTACACGGTCGGGGATCATCAGTAGCGCCTATTCACACTAAATTCTCCGGCGTCATCTGTCATCTCGTTCATCAATAATCCTGCCAGTTCTTCAGCAATTCCTAGTACATGTTGCTTTGGTAGGAGCTGATCCCGCATTCTATCGAACTATATAAGAAAAGGAGATCAATATGAATACCAATCATGATAACAAAAAGTGACGGTAATAGTGTGAATGTATTGCTTACATCAATTTTATAATTTTTGTGCTAAGTGGTAAACGTGCGAATGAACTCGCAAACGTAGAATCCACATATATTCGTCCTAGGTGGCTGTCTAGCGAACTTTACGAGAATAGGATTCAATCAAATAATCTAGCATCATAATTGTATTGAAACTAGAAGTAAAGAGATGTGTGTACTACTTACCGAGACCGGCTTAAACGTTAGATCCTCACTAAAGTGACCCGTAACCGCACTCTTGAACTTGTTCCAAACCATGCCCGATAAATAAAATGAATGAGTTATTCATTACGTGATATCTCAGGAAATCAACGAAAGAGACCGATGTAGCGAGAAAATTACCCTTGGAGCATGTCCTGCTTGTCCCTAAATTGTTCCAGGGGTCTCTTTAATGGGTCCATGACTTCAACTCTTCCCTTATCAAGTTGAATGTTTAGCAGAATCCAATGGAATCTGCACACGTTTATATATACATCAGTAACTCATCAATTATACTTAATATTGAGTAAGAAAAAGTGAATGTGTACAATAGAGTAAGACCCTCACTTGAAATTATAAGGAAACAGTATGTGGTCACAGAAATTTTGCTCCATTAGAAACCTTAGAAGGTTTTCCTCTGTCTCCTCGGGTTTATCTGTTAGCATCTTTATATGTATTTTATCAGGGTCAATGAACCCAACACTATAGAGTGACCTTCTTTTACATTCCCGGATCTTCATTCTGCATAATAATAGAGTACAAAAGGATACAATGAGGATAATTACATGCAATGAACTAAACAACTGAAAAACTGAACAACTTATATGTAGACAATGAATTCAACAACTTATAGACAATAGCAACTCATGATAGATTTGTCGAGGGCATCGAAATTGTATAACTGGAAGAGTTCTAGAAACTTAACATGGATCTCTTCGGCTCGGAAGTAGTAGTCATGTGGGACTTTCACCACCATCATTGTTCTCTCCTCCTTTGCAGCTTTCAAGTACCAGTTATGTAAACTCCGCATTTATGTTGCCAATTATTGCAACCTCTCTATGCTGACCAAAGGCATCCCTGGGAAATATTGAGGGACTACATCAGCCTTGGGTAACTTGTCGTCCTAGGAACCTAGCAATTCCTCAATAGTCACATTCATAGCGACCGCAAGCTTCGCAGCTTCTTCCATATCCTGCTGGGGAATGTCATAGGATGCCACCATGAGGGGGGACGTCCTTTCTTTTCTTGTTTGCACTTTGAATTGATGATTTGCTCCCGCTAGCACTTCTACTTAATTTGATCTTATTCACTTCTTTTTGAAGTGTGCGTAGATAGTCATCTGACTTATGGTGCAAGTCATATTGCGATTTTGTGTTTAGAAAACCAAGTGCATACGCTTTTTGCTTCTCGGTGTATACCTGGGCGGGCTCAGGTTTCTTATTTTGAAGTTGTGCAACATATTCGGCCTTTGCGATCGCTGCACTTTCCTCTTCAGTATGATCGTAAGGTTTGATGGGAAGATTCTTATGAGGTAGTCTTGGGAGGGGTGATGGATCTGAAATATAACCATCTACGTCCACATTTAAACTAGATATTAATCATATTTTTGATGAAATATCTCTCTAAACCCTGCCACCAATGCTAATATTCAGAGGGGTATGCAATCCTTTGTTCTTGTATTTTTCCTGCACAGATAATGTCATTTAAAGGAGGGAATCACTTCATTAAAGTCAAAGATACGATCTTTCCTTCAACCAGAAGAAACCAGGAGCCGTCCAATGAAGGCAGACGCCGTAACGACCAACTATACGTCCGGAGCAAAAATTTCGACCGTATAGCTCTGGTCGTATAGTTGGCACCGCCACCGTTACGTCAAACAGAACAACTTTTGTTATGGGGTAACCCCGTGGGTGGCCCGATCTTCACGGATCTCGTGGTCAAATCGATGGGAAAGCGAGGGGAAAGGGAGAAGGTAGCTGAAGCGGACGCACACCTCGCAAAGAACACGATGAACACACGCAAAACACACACGATACAAGGCCGATTGCTCTCACCGGTGGCCACCGGTCCGATAGAATCCTCGCAAGGAAAGATCGGTCAACGTGCTCCCGTCAATCCCAAGCGGAGAGGGAAGAACACCTTGGAGAGGGTCTTGACGTCTTGGCAAAGGGACACTGATGCCAAGGCCTTGTACAATGAGGGAGGCACGATGCAAACTCCAACGAGGTGGTGACGATAGTCGATCCCCTTTGGTAGAAGGGGATGAGGCAAAACTAGAGATTCCGCAAAGGGGGTTGTCTTTAGTCTATCATCTATGCCTAAAGGATACAATGAGGGGTGGGGGCTCTATATATAGGCCAACCACAAGTTCAGGGGTAGTTTGGGCATAAAACTATGGTTTGGTGCGAAATAGAGGGGTACATGGGCCAAGGGCCCAGCTGTTGGGTCATGAGGCATATGACTTAGGCAGAAGTCCGGTCTGATGGCCAGGACACGGAGGTAGGGGAATCCGGACCGGTAGTGTCCAACTGCCTTACGAATGTCCATGCTAGGTTGGGGCAGGCCGGACACTCCGGCCGAGTCGCCACGGACACTCCGGCTGGTTCAAGGACACTCCCTCGGTCGACCAGACAGGTGCAGTTCAGGCCCATGGGTCGACGGTGGGGGGTTCGACTGATGATGCACAGAGTAGTGGTATGAAGTAGCAAACCATCCAGGTGTATGTCAAAGTCACATGATGAGAGGAGCGAATTCACCTTATCTTGAAGGAGCTTGGCTCGGGCACGGGTCATCGGTCCACTTGGGGGACTCGGTGGTGTAGATGTAGGAGCGTCCGTAGGACGGGCCGCATCAGCTCCCCCCTTCAAAAAGAGTCGTCCTCGACTCTTCATGGACAGCACTAAGAAGATGATGTCGAGAGGCCTTCTTGATCCTGGGGTTCACCATACGGTCATCCTTGAGAAGCTTGATGTGGCAACTCTTCAATGTTCCTTCACCTTCCATGAAGCCTACAAAGCTCACAACAAAAGCGAAGCAACACTCAAAGAGCAGCCAATTCATGAACATTATAGCATGAGTCCTCAAGTAGAAGGAAGTCACCTTATAATGTAGAGATAGCTCATTGAAGGGTAGCCCTAGGTAACTCTCTTCGATTCGTCTTGTCAACTCTTTGTCCATAGAGGTTGACGTGTATGCAATGGTACCTTCATACAACAAAGACCAAGCAACATATGTTTGTGTGTGATAGAGGAGCATGTCATTTGTGGCATGTCCATTCTTGTTCACAACACTATTAGCACAACTCAAGTATAGCAAACGGAATGCATATGCAAGGTCAAAGTTCATGGGAATTGTTTGAACATCATCCAAATGTGGGAACTCAAAAACTCCATATAAAATCTTAGTGTGGCACTCAAAGCAATTGACTAAAATATTGATCAACATCTTTGATGCAAAGCTAGGAGAATTCGGCAAAAACACATGAGGAAGAATATCCAAAGCAACATCATTATTGATGAGGACATCCCTACAATTAAACCTACCCCAATGACTACTGAAGATGCTACAACTGTTACAAGAAAGAATCAGTCCAATGAGATTAGAATTGGACCTATTACAAGAGCTCGTGCTAAGCTACTTGAACAACAGGTGAATTTACTCCTAAACGAATATGGTACTTTGATTGATGAGAACTTTATACTGCCTAAGTCTATGCATTTATGTATGATTAGGTTCGTTGGAGAAACAAGCATGGCGCGAGGAGGAGAAGGGCTACAAGAGAAGCCCAACATGATGATCGCCCAAGGATGCGCGAGGGAGGAGCGGGAGGAAGGCGCAATACAAGCAAGGGAGATCATCGAAGAGAAGGAACGTTCAATTTGGACAGACAGAAGTCCTGAAATTTAAACGGACGTGGATTCCTCATACGAACTCCAAATCAAGCAAATAAGCACTTATTGGATAGATAATTCCAAGATCTTTCCAATGAGTACTTCCACGCCTAAAAGACCCCAGATAATCTGGCCCCACACCCCGAATAATCTGGCCCTACTTTGGAGATTCCGCAAAGGACTTCGTGCGCGACGTTCAGTACCGGGGCGGATATTTGACCGGATTTTCCCCCCGGAAAATCCGGCCCCAGATAATCCGGCCCTCTTAGACCGGATAATCCGGCCCAAAAAGTTCCCATCAGATCCGGACGGATTTGACTGAATCAGACACGTTTTTGTTTCACGTTTTTCGGACGTTCTGGCGGCCATATAAGCCTTGGAACACCCTCTAGTTTAGGTTGGACCATGTTAAAACTATTTTGGAGTTGTTTCTTTCATAGAACCTCTGGAATTACCCTATGATCGATTTTACAACCTATAATTGAGTGTGATCTGTTGTTCCATCGGGAATTAGTAGATTGCAAACTACCCTTCATGGTCGACGACTATGTGCGCAAGAGCGTGGTGTTATGAATATCCTACAAGGTTCGAGAGCTGTTGCATTGGCATTAGGGATCGAGCGGGACAGTTCATAGCTACAGGCTAGTTATCTATCATCCACCATCATCACCGCCATCCGCTTACTGAGAAGATCGGGCCACCCCATATCATCTTGGTATCAGATTTCTAGTGTTGCCTCGGTAAGCATCCAGAAATCCATCCATAGATTAGAGAGTGTTTTTCGTCCTATACAGAAAAAGCCTTACAAAAAGATTTGCCATAGACTAGATTGCATCGTTTTCGAGTTTTTGTTGCTGATTGTATCTTCTCGTAGATCCGATCTGCAGGTTTTTCCTCATAGGAGTCTAGTTTTTTTGTTTGAGCCTAGGTTTAGGGTTTGATCTTGTTTTCCGCCGTGTCAACCATCACTGTGTTCCGCAAGTTTTCCTCGTTTGTTTGAGTCCACATAGCGTACCTTTGTTTGTACACCATAGACACAACCTATCTACAGCATCCGTGCCTAGGAACGTACCCACGAGACTAGTTGCTTTGCTCCGACAGGCTTCTCATTAGGGTTTGAAGTGCAAAATTTTCGTCCAGGTAGACCGGATTATCTGGCCCCCGATAAACCGGAATATCCGGCCCATAATTGCTCAGAATTGTTGCATCCTGTTTTGCTTTGTGTCAAATAGTTAAAAAAATCAAGAAAAAGAAAAGAAAGTTGTGAAAAAAAAAGAGAAAAGAAAAGAGAATCGATATAAAAAAGAGAAAGAAGAAAAGAAAGTTATTAAAAAAAGAGAAAAGAAAAGAGATACAAAAGTAAACAACAAAAGGGAGATATCAAGGGTCATTGTTGGACTAGTTTTATAATTGCACTAGTAGATTGAGCAATCTCGTGTCTGTTCTATTTGAGCTATTACTAGCGTCTCTCTTGTGCATTGCAATATTCCTTTTCATAAGTTGCTTTGCCACGTTTATCTCCACCGTGTGTGTTTCTTGGGTTTTTGTACGATCAGCGGTAGGACTTGTTTACGGTGTAGATAGGATACCATACCTATAGCTGCACCATAAATAACCTGTTTGTCGTGTGATTGTTCTCTATACCTTTGATATTCACTTCTTCACATCAGTGTATTTGTCTTTGATTTTGTTTGGTAGAGCATCTCTATTCACTTTGGAACGGTAAGATCTCCTTTCTTATTAGTTGTGAGTGAGTTGTGAGAGTTTCCACCATACAGATTTTGATTTTTGCACTAACCTACTAATCATGTCTTCTAGTGATGATGATGTTGTGTTGCAGAAAAAGAAGGATGGGGAGCTTGTTAATTGGCGTGAATTTGAGGCTTTAAACTCCCACTTGACACGTGTGTTTACTAACACAACATATGCCATTGACAAGAATCTCCAGGATATGAATATGAGATTGGATCAGCATGTTGGAACGGTTGATACTATCCAAACGCAAGTGGCTACGCTCAATGTCAATGTCACCACTTTGCAACGTTCCATTGAGGGTTTAACAGCCGCTTTACATAGAAGGGAAGATCCTCAACATGATGATGCCTTTGATGATTTCGATGAGGGTAGCGCTCTGGATGCTGCTCCACATGTTGGCAGGGGACGTGCTATTCCCCCTGCCCATGCACCTGCTCATGGCCGTGGGTTTGCTCCTCTTGGGCATGCTCAACGTGTTCCCAACCAAGCTGCTGATGATGGTTTGGGCAAGCCAAAATTCTCGATTCCCAAGTTTGATGGTTCTATTGACCCTGAAGATTACCTCACATGGGAGTTGAAGATTGAGTAGCTCTGGCATTTATTTGACTATCCTGAAGACAAGAAGGTCAAGCTTGCAGCATTTGAATTTGATGGTTATGCTTTGCGTTGGTGGGATGCTCTTGTGCAGCATAGAAGGGAGGACAATGAACTTCCTGTGATGGATTGGCGCGAGATGAAGCAAATCATGAAAGCTCGTTTCATACCAACCAACTACTTGCGATCAGTTTTTGATAAATTGACGCAATTGAAGCAAGGCACCATGACAATTGATGAGTACTACATGGAGATGGAGATGCTTATGCAGCGTGCTAGAATTTGTGAGTCCATTGAGATGACCATGCAACGATTCCTAAACAATTTGAAGTTACCGATCAAGAGCATTGTTTGTCATCACAAGTATGAGACCATGAATGAGTTGTTGCATCATGCTAGAGAGGCCGAATCCCAGTTGGCAGAAGAGGCGAAGTCACGTGCTCGTTTTCCGTCCTCCAGCAGATTTTCAGCCAGGTCTACACCTCCTACAGTGACGCCACCGGCTGCTGCTCCTTTTACACCATCGTCCAAGCCAGCAAGTACACCTTCGTTTGGTTCTAATGCTCGGAAACTTGCTGCTCCAGCTGCTAGCTCGGGTTCCAACATGTCTACTACACGTACTCGTGATGTGGTGTGCCATACTTGTGGAGGTAGAGGACACTACAAGAAGGATTGTCCAAATAGCAAGGTTATGTTTGTTAACGAACAAGGCGAAGTAGAGAGTGGAGATGAAGCTTCTGATGATGATGTTGATGATGCCGAGGATGGTGCTGATGCGTATCCTGAGCGTGCTCCAACTATTGTCGTATCTTCACGTATACTTAGTGTGCAACCGGTTGAAGAATCCCAGCATTGCAACTTGTTCCAAACAAAAGCTCTAGTTGGACCTAACAAGGCTTGCAAGGTCATTATTGATGGAGGTAGCTGCTGAAATCTTGCAAGTAAGGAACAATGTGCCAAACTGAATTTGACATACTTACCTCACCCTAAGCCATACTACATAAAATGGTTGAGCAACAATGGTGAGATGAAGGTAAATCATATGGTACGTGTGAATTTTCAAATAGGGCCATACAAAGATTCTATTGATTTTGATGTGGTTCCTATGACTATTTGTCACCTACTATTGGGTCGGCCTTGGCTCTATGATCGCCATGTGCAACACAATGGCCGAGCCAATACATATCACTTGGAATTCAAAGGAAAGAATATTACTATGCAGCCAATGGCACCACAAGAAATTGTGAATGATTCTCGCCAGAAGATAGAGGTGAACTTGAAGGAAGATACTACCACGCGGCGAGACTATGTAATAGCTGTTCCTGATGTAATTGAGCCCAAATTGAGTGATATAACGAAAAGTGAGAGAGTGCCTGGGTTATTGATACTAGCCACCAAGGAGGATATGAGAGAGTTTTGCAAGGATCCTACAGCCATGCCACTTGTGCTCATGTATAAGGGAGAGGTATTGGTTTCTAACGACATGACCCATATTTCTCTTGGTGTCTCTTCTGTTTTGCAGGACTTTGGGGATGTGTTTCCAGAAGACGTACCCGCAGGTTTACCTCCATTGCGTGGTATAGAACATCAAGTGGACCTGATTCCTAGCGCCACACTTCCCAACCGTGCACCTTACAGGACTAATCCCGAAGAGACTAAGGAAATACAGAAGCAAGTACAAGCGTTGCTGGATAAAGGGTACATTCGTGTCTCTCTTAGCCCTTGTGCTGTTCCTGTTATTTTAGTTCCTAAGAAAGATGGTACATGGCGCATGTGTGTAGATTGTAGAGCGATTAATAACATCACTATTCGATATCGTCATCCTATTCCACGCTTAGAGGATATGCTAGATGAATTGAGTGGTGCTGCTATTTTCTCTAAAATTGACTTGCGTAGTGGTTATCATCAAATTAGGATGAAAGAAGGGGATGAGTGGAAAACTGCTTTCAAAACAAAATTTGGCTTGTATGAGTGGTTAGTTATGCCGTTTGGTCTTACTAATGCACCTAGTACATTTATGCGATTAATGAATCAAGTTTTGAGACATTTTATTGGTCGTTTTGTGGTTGTTTACTTTGATGATATACTTATATACAGCCACAACAAAACTGAACATTGCACTCATATTCGCCAAGTTTTGCAAGTGTTGCATGATAATAAATTGTATGCTAATCTTGAGAAGTGCACATTTGCAAAAGATAAGGTCATACTCCTAGGATTTGTTGTATCTAACAATGGGGTAGAGGTTGATCAATCTAAAATCGAATCAATTCAGAATTGGCCTACTCCCATGAATGTAAGTCAAGTGTGTAGTTTCCACGGTTTAGCTGGTTTCTATAGGCGCTTTGTGAAAGATTTTAGCACCATTGCTGCACCTTTGAATGATTTGACAAAGAAAGGTGTTCCTTTTGTATGGGGCGCGACCCAAGACATTGCATTTGATACATTAAAACGTTTGCTTACTTCTGCACCATTACTTGCATTACCTGATTTTTCGAAGCAATTTGAAGTTAACTATGATGCTAGTGGTATAGGCATAGGTGGCGTTTTGATGCAAGAGGGTCGGCCTATAGCTTATTTTTCTGAGAAATTGACTGGTGCTCGTTTGAATTATTCTATCTATGATAAAGAATTGTATGCACTTGTTAGAGTACTTGAGGTTTGGCAACATTATTTGTGGCCAAAGGAATTCATCATACATTCTGATCATGAAGCATTGAAATACTTGAAAGCTCAATCAAACTTGCATAGAATATTAGCTAAATGGGTTGAGTTCATTGAGTCTTTTCCTTACATCATTAACTATAAGAAGGTAAAAGAGAACATTGTTGCTGATGCTCTATCTAGGAAGAACATGCTATTAACCAATCTTGATGTTAAAATTCCTGGATTAGAAGCTATTTGTGCATTTTATGCAACTGACCATGATTTTGCTGAACCATATCATTTGTGTGCTCTTAGAAACGCATGGGATAAGTATCATATACATGATGGATATTTGTTTCGAGCTAACAAACTATGTATTCCAGAATCGTCGTTGCTTTTGTTCTTAGTGCAGGAATCACATGCTGGTGGTTTGATGGGTCACTTTGGGCGTGAGAAGATGTTGATCATGCTTGCTGATCACTTTTATTGGCCCAAGATGAGGCGTGATGTGTACAGATTTGTGAGTTGGTGTATTACATGCCACAAGTCGAAATCTAAGCTGAAGCCTCACGGTTTGTATACACCTCTCTCTGCACCTACTACTCCATGGGAAGACATTAGTATGGATTTTGTGCTAGGTCTACCTAAAACTCAGAGAGGTCATGATTCTATATTTGTGGTAGTGGATAGGTTCTCTAAGATGGCTCATTTTATTGCACATAAAAGCAACGATGCGCATGTTGCTAACCATTTTCAGGGACATCGTGAGATTACATGGAGTACCAAAACGATTGTTTCGACCGTGATGTGAAGTTCATGAGCTACTTTTGGAAGACCTTATGGGGAAGCTAGGAGCGAAGCTGCTGTTCAAGATTACATGTCACCCCAAACAGATGGTCAAACGGAGGTGGTGAATCGAACATTGTCACAGCTGCTAAGGACCATGATTAAAAAGAATCTGCCGGAGTGGGAAGACTGTTTGCCACATGTTGAGTTTGCTTACAATAGGGCGGTGCATTCAACTACTCAGCTTTGTCCTTTTGAGGTAGTGTATGGTTTCAAGCCATTGACGCCACTTGACATGTTGCCTCTGCCATTACATGAGAGAGTTGAGATGGAGGCATCAAAACGTGCTGATGATGTGAAGAAAATACATGAGAAGACTCGAGAGGCTATTGAGAAGAAAGGCAAGAACATTGCTGCTGCAAGGAATCAAGCAAGGAAAGAAGTGTTGTTCGAGCCTAGAGATATGGTTTGGGTGCATCTACGCAAGGATAAGTTCCCACTACTTTGAAAGTCAAAATTGAAGCCACGTGGTGCCGGTCCTTACAAGATGTTAGCCAAGATTAATGATAACGCCTACTTGGTTGATATACCTATTGAGGAGTTTGGTGGAGTTTGCAGCAGCTTCAATGTTGCTAATTTGTCACCATATGCTGGAGAAGACCTTGGGGCGTCGAGGTCGACGCCTTTTGAAGGGGGGGAGATGATGAGGACATCCCTATAATTACATCTACCCCAATGACTACTAAAGATGCTACAACTGTTGCAAGAAAGGATCAGTCCAATGAGATTAGAATTGGACCTATTACAAGAGCTCGTGCTAAGCTACTTGAACAACAGGTGAATTTACTCCTAAACGAATATGGTACTTTGATTGATGAGAACTTTATACTACCTAAGTCTATGCATTTATGTATGATCAGGTTCATTGGAGAAACAAGCATGGCGCGAGGAGGAGAAGGGCTACAAGAGAAGCCCAACATGATGAGTGCCCAAGGATGCGCGAGGGAGGAGCGGGAGGAAGGCGCAATACAAGCAAGGGAGATCATTGAAGAGAAGGAACGTTCAATTCGGACAGACAGAAGTCCTGAAATTCAAACGGACGTGGATTCCTCATAAGAACTCCAAATCAAGCAAATAATCACTTGTTGGATAGATAATTCCAAGATCTTTCCAATGAGTACTTCCACGCCTAAAAGACCCCGGATAATCCGACCCCACACCCCGGATAATCCGGCCCTGCTTTGGAGATTCTGCAAAGAACTTCGTGCGCGACGTTTAGTACCGGGGTAGATATTTGACCGGATTTTCCCCCCGGAAAATCCGGCCCCCGGATAATCTGGCCCTCTTAGACCGGATAATCTGGCCCAAAAAGTTCCCATCAGGATCGGATGGATCTAACTGTATCAGACACGTTTTCGTTTCGCGTTTTTCGGACGTTCTGGGGGCTATATAAGCCTGGGAACGCCCTCTAGTTTAGGTTAGACCATGTTAAAACTATTTTGGAGTTGTTTCTTTCATAGAACCTCTGGAATTACCCTGTGATCGATTTTACCAACTATAATTGAGTGTGATCTGTTGTTCCATTGGGAATTAGTAGATTGCAAACTACGGTTCGTGGTCGACGGCTGCGTGCGCAAGAGCGTGGTGTTGTGAATATCCTACAAGGTTCGAGAGCTGTTGCATTGGCATCAGGGATCGAGCGGGAGAGTTCATAGCTACATGCTAGTTATCTATCATCCACCATCATCACCGCCATCCGCTTACTAAGAAGATCGGGCCACCCCATATCAATTATGTGTGCAAACCAACCATTGGAAAGAACAATTGTTCAATATGTTGGATGCCATACACATATCATCAAAAGCCAAAATTATGGGTGCATGAGTATCGCAAGCGGAAGCAAAAACAACATGTTTACAAATAAACCATATGAAAGAGCAAGTGGTCCTTATGTTTGTTGCAACAACAATACGAGAGACTTGGAAGCTCTCATGACAATACATGCTCATAATGGCATTATGGTTGCACACAAAACATCGGAAAGAGAAATTGTTCAACATTTTTGTGGCAACACACAAAGCATCCATATCCAAAGGCAATGAAACATGATTGTCACAAGGTGAAAGAATACCCTTAACATGCTTGCAAGCTAACCATAAAAAAGAGCAATTTGTCAACATGAAAGATGCAAAGCATGCAAAAGGTATCAGAGCTAGGTTCGATCTTGAACTCACTTGGGGGATGCTCTCTAGAGCTCTTTTTGTCAACTCGTGCTCAACCGAGGTTGACATTCTTGTGAGGGTACCTACACACATCATAGATAAAATGAAGAATGTGTGTGCATGGTAGATAAATACATCATCCATCATGACATATCTCTTCTTGTGCACATCACCATTAGTGTCAATCAAGTATGAAAAATATGCATGGTGAGTATGCAAGTGGGGAACATGCTTATCATGGCAATCATCAAAATCTCCAAAATTTGGTAAAGCTATGGGGGCCATCTCAATATAAACCATATGAGAATTATTGTTGCAAGCAAAACAAGTGAAAGAGCAATTATTCAACTTATTGCAAGCAACGGGAGAGATTGTAAAACATTCATGACAAAGCATGGTTCGAGGGGTACCATTGGTAACATCATTGCAAGCAAAACATTGGAAAGAGCAATTGTTCAACAAAGTGCAATCAATGATAGCATCAACATAACGTTTAGAGCATGGCATGTCTATGGCAACATCATCACAATCAAATAATTTCACATGCTCAACATTATGCAAAGGCAAAGTATCACATGGAAATATCAATGAAGCATATGTGATATCACAAACATCATCCATAACATGCCAATCATCACAAGTCATCATGTCCACTAGTGGGATCATGGCATCATCAACACCCTTATTTTTACCTTGTTCATACCTCTCATATGAAGTGGGTGTTGTGGTAGCATTGGCCTCCATGTGGACGACTTCTTCATCATGTATGGGGATGGCATCATCTTCATCCACCATGTACATCTTCTCGGTCGGAGGCATCATCATCTCCAAGCTTGGCGCTTCTTGATCCATGGAACCTAGCACATCATGAGAAAACACACTAGAGGTAGAGGGTAAGTCGTTAGAAATCAAAGTGGTCTCACATGACCTATCAACTACCACTCTGAACTCACTAGGTGTATCACTCATTCCCTCTAAGCGGAAGCACTCAATCCCGCGTATGGTGGATTCACTCATCTCACTCTTGTTTTCACTCAAGTGGGCTAAGTGGCTCTCATACTCACATGGGATTGGTACCACATCATCACTCAAGCATATGGGGGTAGGCTCGGTTCTCTCAACTCCATGTGCCTCCTTTGGTGAAGGGACAATCCCATGCTCACCATTCTCGACCTTGTCGTCGCCTTGTACTTTGGGTGCCATTGTGGTGGTGGCACTCAAATTGGAAGTATTGGTCTTTGACGCCATATTCGCTCTTGCATTCACTTGTTGGCAAAGAAACTTGTTTTCTTCTATTTCTTGGGGGTCATGTTTTTTATGGCCTCGTCCAACTTGGCGAAGTAGAGGTCCATCTCTTGCTTGAATGACATTCTTGGAGTGCTTGAAGAAGAAGTTGCATTGAAGATCTTGTAGTTGGATGCTTCCACTTGAACTTGGAGTCTTGGCGCTAAAGCTTGATGGTGTGGAAGAAGGCTTGCTGTTGGTGCCATTTTTGTGGTGGCACTAGTAGTTGAAGGTGCCTTATAATGGTGTCGACGGAGGTCATTGGCGTGCCTTGCCGAAGGTTTATGTTGGAGAAGCACTTGGTCATCCACATGACGCTCGCGACGATGATCCTTTTCCTTGGCACTCTTCTTTTGATGGTGGTGCCTTCTTGAGCTTGGTTGAGCATTATGGATGGTGCTCAACATGTATTCTCCGTTTTCATGGCGAAGATGCCTTGAACGACGTCTTATATCCTCTTGATGTTGACGATGATCATGAGAGGATGTTTGTCGATGAAGATTCTTGCTTTGTGGTGCCTCTTTTGGAAGATGAGGTTTGGGCGCCACTCTTCTTGGAGTAGATGGCACTTGATGCCTTGGAGGTACATGCACTTGACGCCTTGGAGATGGTCGTGCTTGGCGCCTTAGGGATGGTGGCGCTTGATGGCTTGGAGGTGACGGTGCTCGTCGCCTTGGAGATGGTGGTGCATGACGCCATGTAGGTGGTGGCGCTTGACGCCTTGGAGGTGGATCATCGAAGTAGGTGGTTCTCTTTCGAGTGGCACAATTGGCCTTGAAGGTCATGGTTTCTTGATGATGTGTCTCTGCTAGCTTGGCGTAGTAGTCCTCCATCTCCAAGCGGTGGAGGTATTCTTCATGTCTCATGGAAGAGCCCTCGAAGTGGGTGAAGCTCGCCATGTCCTCCATGCTTGGTGAGGCATTGTTGTTGTAGAACTCGAAGTCATCCATGCTTGGGGAGTCGTTGTTGATGTAGTACTCCATATCACCCAAGCATGTGGAGCCATTGTCGGTGTAGTGCTCCATGTACTCCATGCATGAGGAGCCATTGTCGATGTAGAGCTCCAAGTCCTCCATGCTTGAGGAGCCATAGTTGATGACGTGCTCCATGTCTTCCATACATGTGGAGCCGAAATAGGTGCAATGCTCCGGGTCCTCAAAGCATGCGGAGCCATTGTTGGTGTAGTGCTCCATCATGTCCTCTATACTTGTGGAGTCGAAGTCGTGGTGGCTCATCATGGATTCTTCATAGATATCATCCTTGGTTCCAGAGTCCCTAGACATGATTCACAAGACCAAGTGGTGTATATGGAAGTGGTAGGGGGTTAGGGATGCAACGTCAAACCTTACTTTACCTTGGAAGATAGTATCGTGCAAGTGGCAACACTTGAGGCAATCAAAACCAAGCAAAGTGAAGTTCGCGCGGAACACCAAAACCAACTAACCACTAAAAACACACACACAAAGCTTATGGTGGATAGGTATGGAAGGTGGCATGTCAAGAACCAATCCGAACTCAAAATGTTGTAATGGAAAGTAAAGAACCACAATGATCACAAAGCAAAACAAGTCAATCCACAAGAAGAAATATGTACAAGGAAACACACACGGTGGGATAAATGAGACTTGCGCGATGGAGAAAGTGAGCTAAGAACCAAATGATTACCTAGCAAAGACTATAAGCTCATGTCGCACAAGTGCAAGGAGAGAGGCTAGTTCGATTGTGATAAATTGGTGGGCTACAAGATATGCATAACAAGTACCACCTATTTGATGTTCATCGAGCTTGCGCTTCCTATTCTATGAGGCACTTGTTTCTTTCTTTTTCTTTTTCTTCTTTTTCTGTTTTTTTCTCTTTTTTCTTTCTTTTTCACTTGCCTCTTCCTTGTGCCAACAACTATACAAGATAACTATATGAGATAGCGCGCTCACAACTTTTGCTCGGAATTCTACAAGGTATCAAATGTGCATAGCCCAAGCAATCATAGGAGGAACTAGTCTCAATAGGTGTTTGTTGAACGCAAAGATAGTGTGGCTCACAAAGGGATGCAAGTGGGGAGAAGTCGCGGAATTTTTGTACCTTTCATCGCCGATCTTCACCCTTTATTGGTGGATTCCTCCTTGCTCACGGAATTTGGATGGAGTAGATAGCATGAACCATGGATATAATGATTTAGAGATCCTTCTCCTCTTCAAAACGAGCTAAAGAACACCAAAATCCGAGTTCGTATGCAAAGTTATGGTCAAAACGGTGAAACAGTTTTTTCTGTCTGCAGGGGGGCGGACAGTCCGGTGCGCGCAGGCAGGACAGTCCGGCCGGGGTGGAGATTCCGGTCAATTTAGGCCAGAAACTCCGGTGGGGCGGATAGTCCGGTCCGTTTTGGCCAGACAGTCCGGTCCGGTCGAAACAGAACTTCCAGAACACGAACGGGACGAGTTTTGGCGGAAAAACTCGAATCAAAACCTCAAATTAATGGGGGAAATCAAGGAATTAGGCTATGGAAATGCAGGGGAAGGTAGATCAACAAGTTTAACAAGTAATCCACATATCAAAACCTACCAAAACGCACTCAAATCACAGATCGGTCCAAAACACAAAATTGGGGCTATTTTTTTGGGGATTTTCGAATTTATGGGGGAAAAGACCAAATCGATGAGAAATTCGTGGCAACCAAAAGCTGCTGATACCAGATGTTATGGGGTAACCCCGTGGGTGGCCCGATTTTCACGGATCTCGTGGTCAAATCGATGAGAAAACAAGGGGAAAGGGAGAAGGTAGCGGAAGCGGACGCACACCTCGCAAAGAACACGATGAACACACGCAAAACACACACGATACAAGGCCGATTGCTCTCACCGGTGGCCACCGGTCCGATAGAATCCTCGCAAGGAAAGATCGGTCAATGTGCTCCCGTCAATCCCAAGCGGAGAGGCAAGAACACCTTGGAGAGGGTCTTGACGTCTTGGAAAGGGACACCGATGCCAAGGCCTTGTACAACGAGGGAGGCGTGATGCAAACTCCAATGAGGTTGTGACGATAGTCGATCCGCTTTGGTAGAAGGGGATGAGGCAAAACTAGAGATTCCGCAAAGGGGGTTGTATTTAGTCTATCATCTATGCCTAAAGGATACAATGAGGGGTGGGGGCTCTATATATAGGCCAACCACAAGTTCAGGGGTAGTTTGGGCATAAAACTAGGGTTTGGTGCGAAATAAAGTTCATAGCTACAGGCTAGTTATCTATCATCCACCATCATCACCGCCATCCGCTTACTGAGAAGATCGGGCCACCCCATATCATATTGGTATCAGAGTGCTGGGTTTACTCGGTGAGCAATATCATCTTGGTATCATATTTCCAGTGTTGCCTCGGTAACCATCCATAATTCCATCCATAGATTAGTTGTTTTTGTCCTATACAGAAAAAGCCACACAAAAATATTAGGATTCATAGTTCATGAGTTCTAGTTGCTGATCGTAATCCTTTTGTGTAGCCTTTCTTTTAAATCTGAGTCGTAGTTTTTGTCTAGTTTTCGTCTGTTTTTGATCCATTGTTGGAGTCCCTAGACTATTTCTCGACTGTTCGTCGTGTTCTTGAGTCTTAGATCTCTTAGATCTGTTTTCTTTTAGTCTGAGGTTGTAGATCTGTTTGAAAGAAGGAGAAAAAAAGCAAACCGGTCGGATTTGTAGTCTTGTACGTGAGTTTGCTTCACGTTGAAGTAAAAAGAAAAAAAAGGAGCAACCCGATCGAGTCCCACCTGAGTCGTACGTGAGACAACAAAAAAATCGGATCGCTGCCTCACGCCCGACCCCAAACCCTCTCAGGAGTTGTAATGAGGAAAAACTCTCGACCACGACAAGTCTGCCTCCAGAGAGATTTTTTCCGCTGACATCTCGCTGCAGAGGATTTTAGGCCGTTTTTCTGCCGTCGCAGAGACCAATTCTCAGGTCAAATTTTTTTCTTTTTTTGTTTATTTTTTTACTGAGTCCACATAGTGTACCTATCCTTGTGAGCCTTAGTAAGTCTTTCTTTGTGTCTAAAACTATCCTACGAGACTAGCGTGCTTAGTGCTCTGCGGGCTGCTCAGTTTAGCAATCTTGTGCCCGTTTCGTTGAGACATTGCTAGCGTCTCTCCTTGTGCATTGCAACACGAGTGTTCCTCCGACATACCTCACTTTATTGAGCTCATTTTCATAGTTGCAATTGCCCCATTTATCTCCACCGTGTGTGTTTCCGTGGGTCTTTGTCATACGATCAGCACTAGGACTTGTTTGCGGTGTAGTCAGGATACCATACCTACAGCTCCACATAAATAACCTGTGTGTCCTGCGATCATTCTCTATACCTTTGGTATTCACTTCATCACATTAGTGCATCAGTCTTTGGGGTAAGCATCACTGTTCACTTTGGAACGGTAAGATCTGCTTTCTTGTCAGTTTTTGAGTGAGTTGTGAGTGTGCCACCAAAACAATTTTGTGTTTTTGCACTAATGTACTAATCATGACTTCTACTAGTGTTGATGTGATGCAGAAATCAGATGATGTTTACCATGACTATTTAGCTATTGTGGTTGGCATGGCATATGATCCAACTACAATCAAGTGGCGATTGGAAAGTTCCGCCACACCCGCAGAATATCAGATTTGGGAAATTGATATGGGATTTGGTTTTGTGAGATGTCGTACTTTCGATAGCAAGTTTAATGGCCATATAGAATACATTCTTGCTCACCGACGTGTGGATGAAGAGGTAGCTCGTTGGTGGAAGGACACAAGGATTGTGTATGGTGTCATGGGTAAAAAAATCCTTTGGGAAGATTTCAAGCAATTTCTACGTTCTATGTTTTTGAACAACTACAAATGGCCTATTCCAGAAATTTTGAGAGTGGACACTAATGAGACATGTGAGTTGTCTACTAACATAATCATGTCTACTCCTAGTGTTGTATCTTGTGATGTGCAGGTTGCTTTTGAAGAAAGGGAGCCGCCTATTTTACAACCTGCATCACACGATCTGGTATTGTCACTTGAGGAGGATGTCGTAGTACCTACTACAACTGAGAATATTGTTGATGACATTGGTACTGTTTTGGAGATTCAGCCAACATGTGCGACATATTGTGAGTTTATTCCTTTACTGAAGCCTCCTTGTCACTTGCCTTGCACTAATGTTACAGCACCATGTGATAGTTTACCAAATTCGAATTTTGATCATGTGGTACTGATTACACATAAGGAAATACTTGCTCGAATACCTCCTACTAATATTGTGTATTCCATCATGCTAAATGAACCTATGAATATGAGTAGTGATGTGGATAAGATTTCTGAAATTTCATTTCTAAATTCGAGCACATATTCTCCTTGTTTCACTTTCAATCTGATTGGTGAATAGCATGCATGAAAATTTTCTTGTGGATCACATATGCATTACTTGTGATAGAATCGATGAACTGAAACATGCTGTTTTCAGCCATACATCTTGTGTGTCAACGACTTTATGTTGTGGGATATATGCTAAAATTTGTGATAATATGAAACTAAAGTCAGATCTAGTTGATATAATGCATCCAACACAAGTAATTTTACCTATGTTGGATCGTTGTAATCTTGCTAGAATAGAACCCAAGTTTTCATATTCGTTGTGTTTGTCCCAAAATTCGTTGTCTAGTTGTGCTAATGCTTTATACTTCACTTATATTTGCAAATTGAGTTGCATTTTACATACTGGACAACATGATCATGTTCATAATAATCGAGTAGCCTTGATTGAAGCATGGCATGATTCAATTTGGTTTTCAGACATATTGAATTGGTTTGGTATTGTTCACAAATTTGATCATAGATCTTCTTTGAGAAAACTAAATTTAATATTGAAGAACATGACTATCTATTTAGTTGTTTTCACCATGATCATGATTCTTTGTACTTCACTTATACCTGCAATTTAAGTTGCTTGATGTATACTGGACATACTTTTCATGTGAACAATAATAACACAACATGTTATATATACATATACTGTGCGTACACGTTGTTCTTTTTGTTTCTCCAAATTTAAGCTTACCTAAAGCCGAGGACGGCTTTTCATGAAGAAAGGGAGGATGATGAGGATATATACAGGGATTATGATGATTCTGACTGCCTGAACTAGAAGGAAATATTGAGTCAAATCAATAATGACTATCAGGTGAATTTATTCCTAATTGAACCAGATGTTTTACTTAATGAGTACTTTATACTACCTAAGTCTATGCATCTTTGTATGATCAGGTTTATTGATAACACAAGCGTTGCGCGAGGAGGAGGAGAGTTGCAGCAAGAAGGACAAGCACTGATTTCCAATATCAACAAGTGCGCGAGAGAGGAGCGGGAGGCATGCGCATTAGGAGGCAATGAGGAAATCACATATGCGCAAGAGAGAGAGATGGCGCACCAAGAATTACATGTTTGAGGTGTTCCACGACGTTTGGACTGCGTGCCAATAAGGCCAAACCCATATATGGGTCGGAATGTATCAGTTTGAGTCGAACCAAGTCAGTTTGGGCCAAGATATGTCTGTTTTTAGGCCCGTTTAGAGGGGAGGACGCCCCAGCCCTCATATAAACTTCCGTAGCCGTCACAAGTTAGGGTTTAGACCACGTTAAAATATTTTGGAGTTGATTCTTTCATAGAACCTCTGAAATTACCCTGTGTTCGAATTCTACAACTATAATTGAGTGTGATCTGTTGTTCCATTGGGAACTAGTAGATTGCATACTACCATTCGTGGTCACGGCTACGTGCGCAAGAGCGTGGTGTTGTGAATATCCTACAAGGTTTGAGAGCTGTTGCATTGGCATCAGGGATCAAGCGGGAGAGTTCATAGCTACATGCTAGTTATCTATCATCCACCATCATCACCGCCATCCACTTAGTGAGAAGATCGGGCCACCCCATATCAAGCCAGACTCTGCCAAAAAGCCGCTTCAGATCTCCAAACCCTTCTCCATATCCATAGCCATCTTCCACCACTTGTAATAGTAGATCTCTTCTCTGATTGGCGACATTGTAAGACTATTGCTATCAATCTTATGATTTTCATTATAATGTTTGTGATTGTTGATCTCATCTCTGTGTGAGTAATTCTCCTTCGGTTAAGGGCTTCGGCCTAGCCATGTAGCAATTGTGCATGTGATTTATCATAGATGGGATCGTGTATTACTTTGTATGACATGTTGATTATTGTATCCTCTCTTGCCTCAATATAAGGAGTTGTCAGGTAGCCAAGACCCTGAGGGTTGACCCAGGTATAGGGAGTATGAGTGATGACTGATCTGCAGGTTGGGAACCCAGTGACAGGATGGGTAGTATGGCTGTATGTGAGGGATTTGCTTGGGATTAACGGTGACATCATGATGCATATCATTAGTTATCTTTCTTCTATGCATGAGACTAGTAGGTTATTACTATAAGCGGTTGCGGAGGCAATAGCAATTATGGATGCACTGCCCACATATAATTTATCTTACTCTAACAAGTACACGCATACTTTATTTCTATCGTTTATTCCCATCAGATGTTTTGCATAGCTACAGGTGAAACCGAACGCCCTACACCCTCTCTCTCCATCATCGATAACAACAAAAGGACGCAAGCTACTAGTCCAGTGAAAACACAAAAGGAATTCTAAAACTCCCGAAGGTCCGTTAAAATAACTTCACTACACATTCGCTTCCCGTGGATTCGATAGCCTAGGTCTACTAGGAAAAAAGAGCTATACTACGTCCGTAATCCGGATCGAAGGTATCAACCCTTTTTCTGGCGCCGTTGTCGGGGAAGCAATACCTATCCTAGTGAGGTTATTAGGAATCTTGCTAGTTTTAATTTTGTTAGTTTGCTTTCAGTTTTTATTTGATAAACCAAAAAAATAGTTAGTCTTTAAATTCTTGTTTTTATTGTTATAATTTTTAATCTAAGAAAACCCAAAAACATAGGAAGTATGGCTGAAAAGAAGCTTGGGGAGTTTGCTACTCTCAATAATGATTACTTGCGTACTCCTATTACTCAGCCAGCAATTGCTGCCGATGATTATGAAATTAAGCCCCATTACTTAAGTTTGGTTCAACAGAATCAATTTGGAGGCTCTGCTGTTGAAGACGCAGGTATGCACTTAAATACTTTCACTGAAATATGTGATATGATGCGTATAAAAGACGTTGACCCTAGTTCGGTCAAATTACGTCTATTTCCTTTCTCTCTAAGAGGAAGAGCTAAAGAATGGTTGCTATCTTTGCCTAAAAATACTATTACATCATGGGTGGTTGTACTTCTTTATTTATGACTAAATTTTTCCCACCTGCAAAGACTATGCAACTCCGATCTAATATTACTGGTTTTAGACAGGAAGAGCGTGAGCCAATAGCGCTTGCATGGGAGAGGATGAAAGAATACCTAAGAAACTGTCCTAGTCATGGAATGGAAGATTGGTTAATCCTCCATTTATTTTACAGTGCTCTTAATCCTGTATCTAAGTCTATGCTTGACACTGCAGCTGGAGGAACATTCATGGGTAAACATATTGCCGAAGCAAAGCAGCTGCTAGACAATATGCAAGACAACCATGCCCAATGGCATGTAGAAAGATCAAACACAAAGAAGGTGAACTCTATCTCACCACAAAAGAACGAAGATCTTAATGCTAAGTTGGACGAGCTCATACTAGCCATAAAAGGTAAGTAAACTCTGGTAAGAGCCACCCCCAAAACAAATATAGAAGAAATAGACTTCGTAGCTCGTAATGATTATAATCCTGCTTGGAAGAAGAGTTACAATCCTAATTTTCAGAAGCGTTATGCTAGTCCTACAAATAACTCTAATAATAATATGGGAAATAATAATGTTAGTCTCCAAGAAACACTTAAGTCTTTCATAGACTCACAAAATGAACAAAATAATATTTTAGTTAAAATTACGGAGAACCATGATGCTATGCTTGGTAAATTATCTAACCAAGTTGTTAGTTTGAGAAATGATTTGCAGGCCCTTCAAGAAAGAACAAGGATCGTTGAGGCATAGCTAGGTAAGATAACCGAGAGTCAAACTCTCATTCTAGCTAAATTTGCAGGTAAAGCTAAGCCCAATCCTGTTGAGGAACTCAAAATGATGAGGATCCAAAGGGAGGAGCCTAAAGAACTTGATTATAGTAATGCCCCTTCACTAAGCTACACCATAGAAGATATCGTAAAGAGGATCAACGTCAAAATTCCGGTAAGTGAAGGTAATGATGAAGCCATGTATCAGCACTTTGTTGATCAAGTAGCAATTAAGGTACACGAGCTTGAACAAGAATACAAGAAAATCGCTGAAAAGTTACCTGTTAAACTAGATGACATATTTGAGCCTACTATTAAGATAAAAATTGGAACCAATGAGATAGCTATACTTTGTGATATAGGTGCAAGCGTCTCAACAATTCCAAAGAGTCTTTTTAACAAGTTAAATCTTGGCTCCTTTGAAATTACTGAGCTAAAATTGCATCTAGCAGATTCTACCTAGAAACAAGCTGTAGGGATTAAGGAGAACACTTTAGTTTACATCAAAAGCTGTCCTGCTCTAATTGATTTTGTTATTGTTGACATGCCTGAAGATATAGTTGCTCCTATAATACTAGGCCGTCCTTTCTTAAGAACTATAAAGGCTTTGATTAATTTGCATGAAGGGAACGTGAAGTTGCAATTGCCTTCGCGGGATCCTTTTGTTATTCATTTCCCCATGAAAAAGAAAGCCAAACATGATGAGAAGGAGGCCATCACTTTGAAGGCCAATTACTTTGGAGTGGGTGTTCCACTCATCTGGCCCAAGTGAGTATCATCAAGTTCAAGCTATAGACCATAAAATAGCGCTCCATGGGAGGCAACCCATGTTAAATTAAGGTTTGAGTTAAATTCTTAGTTTTAGTTTAAGTTCATATTCAATAAATAATGCTATAAAACTCCATTTGAGGAGAAGAAATTTGGTAGTACTTGAATTTCTGCATTATTCATGCTATTGTTGGTCAACAATATTTTCTGTCAATTTTCTGTCAAAAACAAGGTATATTGCTAAGTTACAGGAAAAGAAATAGTTTACGAAGAAACAAAAAAAATTACGCACATAGAGAGTTTAACGACCAACTATACAGCGGGAATAAAAATTCCGGCCGTATAGTTCCGGTCGTATAGTTATCTTTGCCATCGAATTTTTTCTGCAATATGTACTGAGAGTTTAACGACCAACTATATGGCGGGAATAAAATTCCAGCCGTATAGTTCTGGTCGTATAGATATCAATGTCTCCGTATAATTTCTTTTCATATATACTGAGAGTTTAGCGACCAACTATACGACGGGAATAAAAAAATCCGGCCGTATAGTTCCGATCGTATAGATATCTATGCCTTTGCAAATTTTCTTTCGCATTGACATACAGTTTAACGACCAACTATATGGCCGGAACATTTTGTTCCGCCCGTATAGTTGCGTCCGTATAGCTACGCCGCTAGGAGGAAGACCTAATATTTTGATAGAACACCAACTATACGGCCGGAACGCATGTTCCGCCCGTATAGTTGCGCCCGTATAGTTGCGTACGACCACAAAATCGCATGGGAAGGTACTCCCAACTCTAAAACTTCAATAATTTTTCTTTCTTCTACCTCCAAACTCTCTCAAAACCTCAAGGGATCTTCATCTCTACTCAATTTCGTTCGATTTCCTCGCACACAAGTGATCTACGGTATGTTTCTCCTCCGATCCTCCAATTACTTTTTGAAAATTCATTTTTCGATCTATTGTCATTATCAATCTAGGGTGAGACCTACTATAAATTAATTGCCATGATTATCTTGCCTAGATTATTATCTTGAGGATATTCTTTAGTGTGATTAGAAGAGGAATATATTATACTTACTGTTGTTGGATCAAAAGGTTTTATTTTTTCCTTTCTTCAATGTTTTAGAAGATGAACCACAAGAAGCCAAACTCGTTCTCGTGACACCGCTAGCACTTCTCGAGCTGCTGCTCAGGAACGCATGGGGATACGATTCAGGGATGAGGCCCATCGCGAACGCTTCAACAAGATCAAGAACCGCGAAGTGAAGGCCACCAAGTGGGCTTTCCCCCTTATATTGAACCAACTCGGTATTTCTGATGACTTTAATTTTCTTTGCAATAGAGCTGGCCTGCAAAACTTTCTGTACAATGATGTACCTACTTATCACCGCTTGACCATTGTATTCCTAAGCTCGTTGCAAACCACCGTTAAACAATGGCAAGGAGAGGATACTATTTCTTTCCTCCTGATGAACAACAACTACACATTAACGTTAGATGAATGGTGCGCATGCTTTAATTTGCCAAACAGTAATGTTCATGCTCTACGCGCATCCTTTACTGGCTTAATTCCTTCCCCTGATCAATACTATAATGGAATGAGTTTCACTAGTAGAGTGAACAAGGGGAAGAATATTCAACATCCTGCAATTCGCTATTTGTTCTATGTTATTGCTAACACCTTGCACGCACGCAATGAGTTTACGAGACTCAACAAGGAGGATATCCTAGTCCTCGCAAAGGCTGCTTACATCAACTGCAACTTGTCACTCAACTTGGGCGCCATCCTTGTGCTCTACCTGGAGAACCAAGCCTCCCAATGCCAAAGGCCAATCACTGGAGGAGGCGTCATCACCATGCTTGCCACTGCCCTAGGCCTCGACCTAGGTGAGTTGCAACCCATACTTGGTGAGACATGTGTTGGTTTCTCCACCTTGAGAGCCTGTGGAATGCTCACTAGGAGAGGTGGTGTTTATTACCTGCATATTGCTGGAGCTAGGCATATCTACCCCGCTCCTTTGCCTAATGGTCTTTTCTCTATCGAGGAAGGACATTTGCTATATGATGTGCAGGTTGACCAGTACCAACCCGAGGGGGAGATTCCTGAAGAGGATGAGGAGCAAGAGGTTCCTCATCAAGAGGAGAAGCCACAAACCCGGTTCGCCACATACCAAGATTTCCAAGGACTTGGAGGGACTGTGGAGAGGATGCACAACCTCTCTTTGAACCTCCGAGAATCAACAAGTAACCTCTCCACTCAATTCACGAACTGGAGTAATGACTTTCTCCCGCCACCACAATGATTTGAAGGGCTTGCAAAAGCCTAAGTTTGGGGAAGTTTCCTCATGCATCTTTATTTGGCGTTTATTTTCTTTTATCTATTTCGAGGTTACATTTTTATTTGAGTTTATAAGCACTCGTGTTGGTTTCCCCAACACTTTATTTTTAGGTCTTTATATTTGCTTTCGAAATTTTGTAGCCGAGCTTTGCCGCCAATTTTCTATTCTTTATTTCCATCTCTTAAAAAAACAACAAAAAGATTTCTCCATTTTTCCTTATTTTCCCTCTTTCTTTTCTTTCCGCCTCGAGGTCTTCGTATATTTGCAGGAGAGTGATCGACTTCGAGCTTTCAAGAAACAAATAAAAAAGGAAGAGAGAAGTGGAACCAAACATGAGAGGTATGCCTTATGACTCCCCACTTTTGAAGTTTGAGAAACCTATGCTCGTTATTAGTGAATGTTGAGATATTATATTGGTGGAGTGAGTCTTTGTATTGTCGTAAGATTTTTGTTTGTATAGGTATTTAATTGGGTACATTTTGTTCCAGCTCTCGTAATTAACCAAGTCTTGCCTAAAAATTGCTAAACAATTGTAATAAGAAAAGGTCTCACAATTGAAGGCTTGGGTGTTTGATGACCCACAAGTATAGGGGTTGTATCGCAGTATTTTCGATAAGTAAGAGTGTCTAACCCAAGGAAGCGAGGAGTGTATAAAGCAGTGGCTAGGAGCAGGAATTCTCTGTAAATACTTAGCAAACAGATTTTTAGGGGTTTTGGATAATGCAGGTAAATAAAGTATGAGTAAATAAAAGACAATAATAATAAATGCACCAAGTGGCCCAATCCTTTCTTTAGCAAAGGACAATCCGGTTGTATTACTTAAGATGACCAAACGTTCTCGAGGACACACGGGAATATCGTCAAGTGCTTTCGCTTCATATAGTTGATTAATCTTCTTTAGTTTGCTAAGTGTTGTGTGGGTGAACCTGTGTTAATGTACCGACCTTCCTAGGACTAATACATACTTGTGATTATACCGCTTGCAAGCATCTGCAAGTACAAGAAAGTAATTAAGGTAGAAACCTAACCACAACTTTAAACTCTAAGACCCTAACATCCCTTGTGCAAAGGTTTCCTAACGGGGGTTCAGGTTTCTGTCACTCCGGCAACACCTACGATTAGTAGCCAAATACATAATACATTCCCCTAGGCCCATATAGGTGAAGTGTCATGTAGTCGACGTTCAGATGACACCACTAGAAGAAATACACCACAACTTAAATATCAAACCATTGAATCTTTCTCAACACAACTCCACTACTAACAACATGACTTCTCCCATGTCCTCAAGAACTAAACGAACTACTCACAAGACATCATATGGATCATGATCAGAGGTGAAATAATGATGTGTAACAATCTGAACATAAACGATAATTCAATAGTTCACTCAATAGCATCAACTACAAGGAGTAATCAACACCGGGAAAGTTTCCTCTAAGAACTATGCAAGATTCAACCCAATTGTTACAGCGGTATGAAGTGGTGATGATGGTGTTGGTGGAGATAATGGTGGTGATGATGATGATGATCCCGATGAAGTCCAGCTTGGTGGTGGTGTTGATGGCGACGATCTCCCCTCTCCAAGAAGGAATTCCCCTGGCAGAATTCTGTCTACCTGAGAGATCTTTCTCTCTCGGTGTTTTCAGCCCCGCAGAGGCGGCGGAATATTTCTGTGATCGCTCCCCGAGTCTTAGGGTTTCAGGAGGATAATATACGCCAGAGGAGAGAGCCTGGAGTGGGCCAGGGCGGCCACACCACCTGCTGGCGTGGCCTAGGGCTGCCCGCGCCAGGGGGTGGTGTGGGCCCCCTGTGGCCCATCTCCACTTCCCCTTCTGGCAATCTTCGTCTTCTAGAAAAATAGGATTTTCCATGTATTTTCCCAGATTTTCCAATCTTCGCGAATTTTGCCTCCAAACAGCACCTTTTCCATCAGAATCCTGACTACAGCGGTCCATGCTCCAAAAGTCATCAACCATGCAAAAACCGATGAAATAACATAAGTATCATCTCTTAATATGAAATATATCAATGAATAATAGTAAATTATGATATATAATAGTGATGCAAAATGGACGTATCAGTGTTGTCGTGCTTAGTCTTGAAGTCTTATTTCTAGAGATACTCAACACCACTGAAAATATTGATTGACTTGATAGCTCTCTTTTAAAGGATTTGTTCGATTGAATTAATGTTTAGCGGTTTTTGTGAGCATTCCAAAGTTTGACTTGTTAATCATAAGAATGATATAGCTTTACGCGTGTTAAACTTCATGGGATGCCAACAACTCCGCTAGCCTACGAACGATCTTAATGGAGGAAACTCCTAAATTTCGGCTATGAGTTGATTAAACACTTGTAGCAGCAATGCTATAGTGGGTAAGATTCTTGGCACTCCTGGGTAGCTGTAATCATGATGGAATCACTCCTCTGGCTGTTATGAGAAATCATTGTGCACAAGGAACAAAAACCTTAGTGAGGCCATGAGTGTCCATCATAGCCCGATAAACTTATGAATTTTTTTGGCATCCTCTCAATTACTTAAAAACTGAAAATTCTTGAAGGACAATGAATAAAAAAGTAGTGCTTGCGAAGTGTGGGAGAATTGAGATACTCTAGTATATATGCTTTTCATGACAACTCTCACACCCTTAATTGACATGATTATACTTTACTATTGAAAGGCAAGCCTATGAGTTGATTACTTGACATGGAATAAAGTTTACTCATTTGGATCATCCATGCTTACAATAAATTTTTTTGCGCTATAAGGGTGCATGAAACCCGTATGATATGCTTGACATTACTCTATCTATGCTGAAGTTTTTCAGATTTATGAAGTGGAGGAAACATGAGAATATTAATCATGAGTAAGATCACCATCTCGTTATTTCAGTTTAAATGCTGGGTTCCTTTTTGATTTTGGTTGTCTTGCTTGGGACGATCAAGTTTAAGCTTGGGGAGGTTGATGGCTCTGAAGTATAGCCATCTACGTCCACATTTAAACTGGATATTAATCATATTTTTGATGAAATATCTCTCTAAACCCTGCCACTAATGCTAATATTCATAGGGGTATGCAATCCTTTGTTCTTGTATTTTTCCTGCGCAAATAATGTCATTTAAAGGAGGGAATCACTACATTAAAGTCAAAGATACGATATTTCCTTCAACCAGAAGAAACTAGGAGCCGTCCAACGAAGGTTGATGCTATAACAACCAACTATACGGCAGGAGAAAAAATTCCGACCGTATAGCTCTGCTCGTATAGTTGGCGCCGCCACCGTTAGGTCAAACAGAACAACTTCCGTGAAGGGACCCCTATATAAAGAAGCCTCAGACGACGGGAAAACATCTCTCGCTCCACCTCGAAGAAGCCAGACTCTGCCAAAAAGACGCCTCAGATCTCCAAACCCTTCTCCATCTCCATAGCTATCTTCCACCACTTGTAATAGTAGATCTCTTCTCTGATTGGTGACATTGTAAGACTATTGCTATCAATCTTATGATTTTCTTTACAATGTTTGTGATTGTTGATCTCATCTCTATGTGTGAGTAATTCTCCTTGGGCTAAGGGCTTCGACCTAGCCATGTAGCAATTGTGCATGTGATTTATCATAGATGGGATCGTGTATTAGTTTGTATGACATGATGATTATTGTATCCTCTCTTGCCTCAATGTAAGGACTTGTCAGGTACCCAAGACCCCGAGGGTTGAGCCAGGTATAGGGTGTATGAGTGATGACTGATCTGCAGGTTGGGAACCCCAGTGACAGAAGGGGTAGTACGGCTGTATGTGAGGGATTTTCTTGGGATTAACAGTGACATCACGATGCATATCATTAGTTCTCTTTCTTATATGGATGAGACTAGTAGGTTATTGCTATAAGCGGTTGCAGAGGCAATAGCAATTATGGATGCACTGCCCACATATAATTTATCTTGCTCTAACAAGTACACGCATACTTTATTTCTATCTTTTATTCCCATCAGATGTTTTGCACAGCTACATGTGAAACCGAATGCCCTAGGCCCTCTCTCTCCATCATCGACAACCAACAAAAGATGCAAGCTACTGGTCTGGTGAAAACACAAAAGGAATTCTAAAACTCCCGAAGGTAGGTTAAAATAACTTCACTACGCATTCGCTTCCCGTGGATTCAATAACCTAGGTCTACTAGGGAAAAAGAGCTATACTACATCCGTAAGCCGGATCGAAGGTATCAAGGGGCGACATTTGTCGTTTTGGGCTGTTGCGTCATTTAGTACTCATCGATGGAGCATGCTTACGCTTATTGTCCTTCGCTGGCGGCGAAGACGGCTGACCCTGCGGTGGAGATCGAGATGGACTCACGCTGTGGTGGTTGTAGTCATGGGGTGGGATTCTTGGAGGTGATGGAGGTGAAGGTAACATGCGACGACTCGGAGGTGGTGTTGGCCTTGGTGCTGAGCCTGGAAGCTTGATCTTGTTCTTGTCCCATAGAATGATTCCACCCAATACTTCTCCAGGTGTCAAGCTCCATTGAGTCCCACCCTGTTGCGATTTCATCCACCCTGACTTTAGCATAGCCAGCTGGAATCTCACGGCCATGCTAGCATGCGTCACGTGGACAAGGTAAAGCACATCCAACCACCACCTTGATGGATAGGTTCTTCACCTTCTGATGGAGCTCACAAGATGTCTGCTCCTTGATTCCATTCACGGGGTAGCCGAGACCGCCATCTACCATCCATGCATTGTCAGACGGGACCTCCGATTCAGCCGCGCTGCTTCTCCGCTAAGATGGGATGTCTGCTCCTTGATCCCTTGAGCAAGTAGCTCATTTATTTTAGCATCCCACTTTGGCATGGTATTCGCGTAGCCCTTGGCCCCAGGTGATGGTGATATTTCTTCTTCGCGGCATTTAACTTGTGTTTGTCTAACTTTTCCTTAGCAGCTTTTGAATCCTTGTACTTCACAAATGCATCCTAGTTATCCTGCTACTTTGTTAGATAGGCTTCGAATTTAGAAGGAGTCTTCTTCTTTTGATACTTTTGCCATAATGATTTCTTCTAGTTCTTGAATAGTTTGGCCATCTTCGTAAGAGTCCACTGCTTGATTTTCTTCCTCAATGCAGCTGTGTCGGCATCATCCTCATATTCTGGCAGGGTGAAATGTGTCATGAGGTAATTCCAAAGACCCTCTTTGTACCTGTCGGTGACATACTCACCCTCTTCCGCCCCTTTAGTCCTATTCCACTCTTGAACGGTGATCGGGATGCGATCCCTAACCATAACTCTACATTGTTGTACAGATACACTTTTAGCCTTTTTGGGTTCCAAGCGTTCACCCCGTGGTGATACCAGCATAATTGTATAACGCGTAGATGCGTCCAACTTTTTGGTCGGGCCTCGTTTGGAATATTGTTTGCTCAATGTGGAGGCCTAAGAGAAGAAACATTCGTCAATTTATATACAACTAAATTAATGCATCTACTGATCACCGGACTTCATATATATACCTCGCCGAACTTCGTTAAGGGTCCACAGGAGCCGTCGGCTTCTCCTTGATCATTTTGGTCGATCTCATCACCCTCACCGGAGGGGTTCAGATACATCGATGGAGATTCGGGTGGATGAATATGAGGGGCGCCATTGATCATATTCTCGAGAATTTCTTCTTGTTTTAGGTCTCTGCGGATTGGACTAGGTGGATCCATAGTTTCTGCAAAATGCGAGATGCACACAATATTATTTCAAAATGCACATAATATTTGAATATAGCAAAATCCGGGGGAGGGGGCGATCACCACCACCCTAGCAAAAAATATATTTCCTATATATACACAAAAATATATTTCCTATATAATACAAATATTTCCTATATATACACAAAAATATATTTCCTATATAATTAATAAAAATATTTCCTATATAATTAATACAAATATTTTGTGGCGGTGGCGGGCCGGGGTGGTGGCAGCGGTGGCGAAGGTCGTGGCTGTGGCGGCCGCGGCGACGGAGCTCGTGGCGTCCGGCGAGGGGGAGGGACGCTGGTGGCGATATGGCAGCCTGGCGGCACAGTGCTCTTCTCCTCATGATGTGCTAGCTCCAAGTCGAAAGAGCGGCACTATAAATACCCCACCACCTTTAGTCCCGGTGCGTGGCACCAACCAGGACTAAAGGGGGGTCTTTAGTCCTGGTTCCAGCCACGCACCGGGACTAAAGGGGTTGGGTGCAATTTCGGCTGCACAGCCTTTAGTCCCGGCTGGTGTTTTGGGCCGGGACTAAAGACCCAAATTTGCGCACACTGGGACTAAGTTAGTGCCTGTTTTTTCAAAAAAAATCAATTTGTAACTATTATATTTTTTAAACTTATGAATTTGAGAAAAATTTCAACATGAAAAGTTTTTAAATTTGAATAAGTAATCAGAATCTATTTTTTGTTTTATAACATAATTATTATAACTAGTCAAACTATTAACTATTTTGCCATTTTTAATTTAAAAATGCATTAACTATTATATTTTGCATATTTTTGAATCTCACTAAACTTTCAACATAAAAAATGCTTGAATTTGAATAAGTAATCCAAATCTATTTTCTGTTTTATAAAATAATTATTCTAACTAGTCAAACTATTAATCATTTTACCATTTTCAATTTAAAAATACATTAACTATTATATTTTGCATATTTTTGAATCTCACTAAACTTTCAACATAAAAAATGCTTGAATTGGAAAAAATAATCCAAATCTATATTCTGTTTTATAAAATAATTATTCTAACTAGTCAAACTATTAACCATTTTTCCATTTTCAATTTAAAAATGCATTAACTATTATATTTTCATATTTTTAAATCTCACTAAACTTTCAACATAAAAAATGCTTCAATTTGAATAAGTAATCCAAATCTATTTTCTGCTTTATAAAATAATTATTCTAACTAGTCAAACTATTAACCCTTTTTTAATCTCACTAAACTTCCCACCGCTTCCCGCCATGTTTTCCCGCTCTTTACCTCTAACCCAGGGCTTTTAGTCCCGATTGGAGCCACTAACCGGGACTAAATATATTTCCCGCCATTTCCCTCTGCTTCCCGCCATATTTTCCCGCCTTTTCCCTCTATGTCTAGGCCGGCCACCATGACCATCCACACATCCATTCTGACCCTCGAGGAGACCGAGGCGTTGTGGGCCTCCAGCTACCCATGCCCGCCAGGCTACCGGCTGCCCGTCGACTGGATGTTGAGCGCTGGAGTTCCTGTCCCTCCTGTGCCTCAAGGTTCCGTCCGTCAAGCGGCCATCATGAACCACTTCTACCTCGAGCTCACGCCGGAGCAGCGGATGGATCCCTATTGGGATCCCGATAACTACGACACCTGAAATGCCTTCTTCGCTAATCGGTGGGAAAGGGAGCTCACCAGGTACAAGGGTGATGGCCCACCCCCGGTGAACCACAACGAAGCCGGTCGCCGCATGTGGTGGGCAAACCGGACTATCGTCAGTGTGATATGCTACATCGCCCAGGGAGATCATCCTCGCCTGCAGTACCCGCACTTTGACCCTCCAAAGAGCCACAAGAAGGGTGGTAGTGGTGAAGGGCGCGGGCATAGTGGCGTCGTCATCCAGGAGCCCCCTCCCTCACGTGTCGTGAATCCGAGGCCGGAGTGGTAGGTGCCCCGGAATATACCCTGCTGGGCCTAGGATCTAGCCGCGTGCGCCTAGCGACGACGATGACGATGATGATGAAGATAATCCTGAAGCTGTGTACTATAGGGATAGATATGAGTATGACTAATGGGGGGCCTTTAGTCCTGATTCCGTAGTCCCAGTTTTTTAATAACAATAAATGTCTTGAGTGTTAGTCCCAGTTGGTCTCTATAGAACTTTCTCGAACTATGAAGATGTTGTTCTATTCTTGGGCCGAGGAGCTAACTAATTTCATATATTAGGAGTGCCTCTATGGCCAGCTAAAGGGAGATGCCCGAGGACTGGATCCTCCGGCATCTCCCTGAAGCTGGTCGTAGTGTTGTTCCAGCTCTCTCACACCATCAATACGCCAGGGAGCTAACTAATTTCACATATTAGGGAGTGCCTCTATGGCCAGTTTGTTGGAGATGCCGAAGGACTGGATCCTTAGGCATCTCCCTCAAACTGGTCGTAGTGGATCCTTAGTGTTTAAAGGTGATAACTTCTCAAGGATGCTGGCCTATTTATAGTGTCGCCACCCATATTTAGTCTCGGTTGGTGTCTCCAACCGGGACTAAAGATCAAACCGGGACTAAAGATGATCTTTAGTCCAAACTAAAGATGATCTTTAGTCCCGGTTGGAAACACGCACCGGGGCTAAACATATTTCCCGCCATGTTTTCCCACCATGTTTTCCCGCCACATTTTCCCGCCATGTTTTCCCGCCACATTTTCCCGCCATGTTTTCCCGCCCTTTCCCTCTATATATAAGTCGGCGACCATCATGACCACCACGCATCCACACATTCCCTGCCACACATCCACACATTTGCCGCCGCCTACTTTAGGATGCCCCCACGTGTTCGTCCATGACTCAGCGGCAACGACGACAGAGTACTGGGCTCCATTGGGCATGTCCGAGACTGGGCTCCGCCGGGCTGGCACTGGGAGGTGCTACCTTCCGAGACGCGTAGCTAGGTGAGGAATCTGGGTCCCGTCGTCGACCCGGAGCTTCTTTGGTGGCGGTCGCATGGTCCAGGAGCGGTGTAGAGGGAACCGGCCCCTGAGGAGGTGGTATAGAGGCGTGTCAGGGAGGAGGACGAGCACGTCCGCTGCTATATGTATGTGTTGGAGGTCAGGTTTTCCAATACCTGGCAACTTCTTCAAGGACCTCACCCGAGCTATGCTCCTGTGATGGTTCCTTCTCTTTGGGTGACCACCTCCCGCGGCTCAGAACCTGATCGTCGACGTCCAGTTTGATTGAGCAAGATATATTACATGAAACGGGGGCCTTTATGTCTCAAATAAAAGGTTTAATATATTACATAGATTTATGTCTCAAATAAAAGGTTTAATACATTATTACACATCACCAACATCTAGTGTTGTGGTTTTTTTCTGCACCGTAGCCATGGAGAATCTTCATCATTTAACAGGATGCTTGGGTCAGTTTTCACTTTGAAGGGCGGAATTTCATGAAACTTATTGTAATCTTCTGACATGTCTATCTTGTCATCCACTCCCACGATGTTTCTTTTCCCTGAAAGAACTATGTGGCGCTTTGGCTCATCATATTCTGTATTCTTTTGCTTACCTTACCTTTTTCTCGGTTTGGTAGACATGTCCTTCACATAGAAAACTTGAGCCACATCGTTGTCTAGGATGAATGGTTCATCCATGTACGCAAGATTGTTGAGATACACAGTTGTCATGCCGTACTTTTGGTCTACATGTACCCCGCCTCCTGTCAGCTTGATCTATTTGCACCGAAACAAAGGGACCTTAAAAGTAGGTCTATAGTCAAGTTCCCATATCTCCTCTATGTACCCATAATACGTGTCCTTCTGCCCATTATCATCTATTGCATCAAAGCGGACACCACTGATCTTGGGAGATCGTCTAAAATGTATTCCCATTTATCTCGTACCCTTGGAAAGTACATATAGTCGCAGATGGTAACCTGGCCAGCGAGTACAACTGATCTCCAACAGTGATGTTATTCATGAGATGTGTCTGCAACCAACTACCGAAATTATTCTCGTGTTCCCCTTTAATCAAGGAGTCAGGCTTCCCCGGGTTTTCGGAGCATAGAATATTTTTGTGTTTCTCGATATATGGAGCCACCACGGTGGAATTGTGTAGAACTATGTAGTGTGCTTGAGTGAAAAAATGCCCGTCCCTACATACTATTGATTTTCTTCCTAGTGTGCCTTTTCCAGTCAGCCTCCCCTCATACCGAGATTCAGGAACACCAATTGGCTTAAGGTCAGGATGAAAGTCAACACAAAACTCAATGACCTCCATTGTTCCATAGCCCTTGGAGATGCTTCCTTCTGGCCTAACACAGTTATGAACATATTTTTTATGACTCCCAATTAACCTCTAGAAGGGGAACATATTGTGTAGAAAGAAAGGACCGAGAATTCTAATCTCTTCGACTAGGTGAACTAGGAGGTGCATCAAAATATTAAACCACATCAATTTGTAACCCTGATAGACTTTCTTGATCGATTACCTTCTGAGAAATTGCATTGAGGAATGCACATACCTTCACAATGGCTAGTCGAACATTTTCTGATATAATTCCCCTCAATGCACCGGAAGAAATTGCGTCATAAGCATGTGGCAGTCATGAGACTTTAGGTTTTTAAATTTTTTATCTTTCATATTTACTATTCTCTTTTTATTCGATGAGAAGCCAGACGGGGCCTTGATACTGAAAAGGACTTCAAAAAAGATTTCATTCTCTTCTTTGGTAAGAGCATAGCTAGCAAGCCCTTGAAACTGCCCTAGATGCTTACCGAATGGTCCTTAATGATGTTGCTGGTCCTCCCGTGCTGCCTGGGTATCTTTTGACTTCCCATACAAGCCCAGGAAGCCTAGAATATTCACGCAAAGATTCTTCATCAGGTGCATCATGTCGATTGCAGAGCTAACCTCATGCACTTTCCAATAGAGTAGCTCCCAAAATATAGATTTCTTCTTCCACATGGGTGCGTGTCCGTCGGCATCTTTCAGAACACGTTGTCCTCTAGGACCCTTTCCACATATTACATCTAAATCCTTGACCATACCAAATACATCAGCACCAGTCCAGGGGATAGGCTTCGTCTGGGTTTCTGCCTTGCCATTGAAATGCTTGCCTTTTTTCCTTAAGGGATGACTAGGCGGAAGAAAACGACGATTATACGGGTACACATTATTCCTACATTTATCCAGATATATACTTTCAGTCTCATCTAAACAGTGCGTGCATGCATTATATCTTTTGTTAGTCTGTCCTGAAATGTTACTAAGAGCAAGCCAATCATTGATGGTTACGAACAGCAATGCTTGTAGGTCAAATTCCTGCTTTTTGTGCTCATCCCACACACACGTACACCTGGTTTGGCCCAAAACTGTAAAAGTTCATCAACTAATGGCCTTAGGTACACATCAATGTCGTTACTGGGTTGCTTCGGTCCTTGGATGAGCACTGGCATTATAATGAACTTCCGCTTCGTGCACAACCCAGGAGGAAGGTTGTAGATACATAGAGTCACAGGCCAGGTGCTGTGACTACAGTTCTACTCCATAAAAGGATTCATGCCATCGGTACTTAGACAAAACCATAAGTTTCTTGCGTCACCAGCAAAGTCCAGGAAGTCTCTCTCGATTTTATCCACTGCCGACCATCAACAGGGTGCCTCAACTTCCCGTCTTTCTTATGGTCTTCCATGTGCCATCGCAACAACTTGGCATGCTCTTTGTTTCTGAAGAAACGTTTCAACCGTTGTATTATAGGAGCATACCACATCACCTTGGCAGGAACCCTCTTCGCGGGTGGCTCGCCCTCAACATCACCAGGGTCATCTTTTCTGATCTTATACCACAATGAAATGCATACCAGGCATTTATCCATATTCTCGTACTTCTCACCGCGGTAGAGGATGTAGTCATTAGGGCATGCATGTATCTTCTGTACGTCTAATCCTAGAGGGCAGACAAGATTCTTTGCTTCGTACGTACTGGAGGGCAATTCGTTATTTCTTGAAAGCAGATTCTTCATTATTATTAGCAACTTTTCAAATCCCGAGTCAGTCACATAGATCTCTGCCTTCCACTTTAACAATTCCAGTGTGCTACCCAGCTTCTTCTGGCCATCTTCACAAGTTGGGTACAACAATTTGTTGTGGTCCTGTAACATCTGTTCGAACTGCAACCTCTCCTTTTCTGTGCCGCAGTCTCGCTTTCCATCAGAAATGACCCGACCAAGATCATCAGTGGGCTCATCTGGTTCCCGTTCTTCACCCCCTTCTTCTTCTTTGTCTTCCATTGCAGTATCAGTTTATTCAGGGAACAAAAATCGGTAGTTGTCATCATCGTTCTCTTCTTCATCGCTGTCTTCCATCATAACCCCTCTTTCTCCGTGCTTGGTCCAGACATTATAGCCGGACATGAAACCAGACCAAAGCAGGTGGCTCTGAATGACTCTTTAGGAAGTGTGAGCCTGCTCATTCCGACATTCAACACATGGACAACACATAAAACTACCCTGCTGCTTGTTCGCCTCGACCACAAGGCGAAAAGAACACACGCCTTCTCTGTAAGCGTCAGAGCGTCAGTCACCGTACATTCATGGATGGCTCATCTGCAGTATACAACCATATATATCAAACGGTGCTCAAATTAGTACTGCGCGGTCTAAACGAGAAAATAGTTGCTAACCTTTTAGGACACTTTGAAACAAAGAGGAGAAACCTTAAGTGTGGCTCGGACACCTCATATCATGTTTGTCTTGTGTGAACTCAAGTGGCATCGCTCTCATATGCATTTCATCGAGTACCTCTAGTGCATAAGAGAAAAAAATATAGCACAAACTTCGCCACACCTTTCCCCATGAAAAAATAGAGGAGAGTTGTGCCATATATAGGGCCAGCCCATTGGTCCCGGTTTGAGATACAAACCAGGACTAATGGGTGTGCTAGGGCCTAGGCACTAGACACTTTAGTCCCGGTTTGTATCTCAAACCGGGACTAAAGGTCTCTTACGGACTAGGACAAGTAATTTCGGGAGATTCTGGCCGTCCGGTTCGGCCGATTAGTCCCGGTCCCAGTGATGGCCGGAACTAATGGCCCGAACCAAAGGACTTTTTTATGAGAAGCTAGTTAGTTTGAAACAATTATCAAAGACAGTTGACAAGTACTATAAAGAAATGAAGAAAATAATTATACACACTGATGTTCGTGAAACTCAAGACCAAACCATGGCATGTTTCAATGCAGGTTTGAATTATTCCATTAGAAGAATTGTCAATCACCATCCATACACTACTATGGCCGAACTGGTGCATCAGTCACGAGAGGCTGAGAAGCAAGTCATTGAATATAATAAATATGCAGCACGTCAACGTTACTCACAAGGGTCAGCTTCACAGTACAACAAGGGAATTTCCGCTGGTCGTAGTTTACAACCTGAGAACGCGTCCATGACTCATAGTTCAGTAGTTAAAAATAATGATCATTTTCCAACATCCTCACGTAGATCAGCAACACCTGCTGCTAGTGGGGTGTCATCTACGGACTCATCAACTCGTGCACGCAATAAGGAATGTCACAAGTGCGGCGGACTTGGACACTTCAGGAAAGATTGTCCAAATAATAAGGTCATGATTCTCACCGATGAGGGATATATTTCAGAGGAAGAAGAAATTAATCCATTTGCTGATTGTGATGACACGCGCCTTCTACGGATGAACAAGTGGACTGCCGACCGGGGACTCTAGATGCTGAGCATTTTCTTGTATGTACACCACGTGTCCTCGGTGTCTCTGAGAAACAGTATGCAAAGCAACAATGCAATTTTTTTCAGACATGGGCAACCGTTGGCGGTAAAGTGTGCAAAGTTATTATTGACGAAGGTAGTTGCCACAATCTGGCCAGCAAAGAGATGTGCACAAAATTAGGCTTAAAGTATGAGCCCCATCCGCATCCATATCATATTCAGTGGCTTAGCGATGTCGGGGAAGTGAAAGTAAGTCATATGGTGAAATTAAATTTCAAGATTGGTGATTATGAAGATACCGTTGACTGCGATGTGGTTCCAATGTCTGTGTGTCACTTGTTGTTGAGATGTCCATGGCAATTTGATCGTGGAGTTTTTCATCACGAGTGGACAAATTGCTACAAGCTCAAGTGGAACGACAAGTATATGGTATTGCATCCCCTTACCCCTACACAAATCGTTCTTGCCGATAAAAAGAATTTGGAGGTAAAAGTTCAGAATGACAAAAGGAGAGATATTCCACAATCTATGAGTGAGAGCCACCTTAAAGTCAAACAAAATGGTAAAAATAAAAATGAGGGAACGAAAGGTTTTGTTATGGTAGCCACCAAATCTGAAATGAGAGCTTTTGCAGAGGATCCCAATTTGGTGCACATTGTCCTTTTATACAAGGATGGATTGCTTTCTACCGATGACTCAAGATATCTTTCTAGTGGTGTCTCTCAGCTTTTGCAGGAGTTTAGTGATGTGTTTCTGGAGGAGGTACCCGCTGGTTTGCCACCAATCCGCGGGATCGAGCATCAAATTGATTTGATACCAGGAGCAATGTTACCCAACCGACCACCATACCACACCAACCCCGAGGAAACGAAAGAAATTATGAAACAAGTACAAGAGCTTCGTGACAAGGGGTACATACGTGAAAGCTTAAGCCCTTGTGTAGTTCCTGTTATATTAGTTCCTAAGAAAGATGGTACTTGGTGCATGTGCGTAGATTGTCGATCAATTGATAATATCACCATTCAATATCGTCATTCTATACCTCGCTTAGATGATATGCTAGATGAATTAAGTGGTGCTGTTATTTCCTCGAAACTTGACTTGCATAGTGGTTATCATCAAATTAGAATGAAAGAAGGGGATGAGTAAAAAACAGCGTTCAAAACAAAATTTGGTTTGTATGAGTGGTTGGTCATGTCTTTTGGTTTAACTAATGCTCGTAGTACATTTATGAGATTGATGAACCATGTTTTGAGACATTTCATTGGGAAATTTATGGTTATTTATTTTGATGATATCTTGATTTATAATCCCAATGAATTAGATCATAGTGACCATATTCGAGAAGTACTTACTGTTTTATGTGATGCAACGTTGTTTGGAAATTTTACAAAATGCACATTTTACAAAGATAAGGTGATATTTTTGGGCTATGTTGTGTTAGCACAAGGTGTGGAAGTAGACGAGTCTAAAATTGAATCTATTAAAAATTGGCCTACGCCTATGAATGTTAGTCAAATTCGTAGCTTTCATGGTCTTACGTGGTTTTATAGATGGGTTGTGAAGGATTTTAGAACTATTGCTGCTCCACTAAATAATTAACAAAAAAAGTATAAAATTTACATGGGGGCCTCCACAACAATATGCTTTTGATATGCTTAAGAAACGATTAACTGAAGCACCATTACTTGTTTTGCTAGATTTCACTAAGTATTTTGAAATAGAATGTGATGATAGTGGAATTGGTATTGGTGGTGTTTTGATGCAAGAAGGTAGACTGGTTGCCTACTTTAGTGAAAAATTAAAAGGTGCACAACTGAACTATCTGGTCTATGATAAGGAACTTTATGCTTCAGTGCGTGTTTTAGAGACTTGGCAACATTATTTATGGCCTAAGGAACTTATTATTCATTCTGATCATGAGGCTTTAAAATATTTGCAAAGCGGGTCTAAAATGAACAGCCATCATGCTAAGTGTGTAGAATTTATTGGATCGTTTCCTTACATTGTTAAATATAAAAAGGGAAAAGAAAATGTGGTTGGTGATGCTCTTTCTCGGAAAAGTGTCCTTTTGAATCATCTAGATGTTCAAGTGCCTGGATTAGAGAGTTTGCGTGATTTATATTCTACTGATCATGATTTTGCGGCACCTTATGCTCATTGTACTGACGACAAAGGATGGGAAAAATATCACATCTATGATGGGTTTTTCTTTCGCGCTAATAAACTTTGTGTTCCGGAGTCATCCGTGCGTTTGCTACTATTGCAGGAATCACACACGAAGGACTTGTAGGACATTTTGGACGTGAGAAGACACTCGCTATGTTAGGTGATCACTTCTACTGGCCTAAGATGCGGCGTGATGTAGAGAGGTATGTGCAGCGGTGTATTACTTGTCATAACGAAAAATCCAAGTTGCATCCACACGGTTTGTATACTCCACTTCCTGTTCCTAATTCTCCTTGGGAGGATATTAGTATCGACTTTGTATTAGGACTGCCTATGACTAAGAGAGGGAGAGATTCTATATTTGTTGTTGTGGACAGGTTTTCAAAAATGGCACATTTTATACCATGCCACAAGAGCGACGATGCGTCGCATGTTGCTGACTTGTTTTTCAGGGACATCGTGAGGTTACATGGTGTTCCCCGGATAATTGTTTTAGTTTGTGAGTAAACTTCATGAGCTATTTTTGGAAGACACTATGGGGAAAATAATACGGATCAAGCCGATGATCCTTGAGTTTTGTCCCGATCTTTCACAGCAAGTAACCCGGATAATAATCCTTCCAATAACATGATGAACGTTACCTGAAGAAGAGAAATCAATCCAGCAAGTAACATGATAAAGATCACCACGCCTCAAACCTGAACACGACAATCCTTGATGAACACAAGAACCTCCGCAGCAATAATATGATAAACGGTATCGCTGTCCCCAGAGGGATGATACACGGTGGAGCACAATATAGTTTTTTAGACTAAACAACTAAACTCCCCTAAACCCTAGGCGGTTGGCTCCTTTATATAGGAGGCTTGCAACTAGTCGGTTGGATAGACCCAAACCGAACACACAAACGAACTCAAACCTAACATGGACTCGGACTCAATAACATAGCAAAATATTTGACACAACCTTAGACTTATCATTACATATCGTAGGTCGTCCTGGCGTGCCAATCATCAATGGGATGCGCCCGCATCACCTAGCTTGGTGGAGTCCTAAAATTAGGCTTCACCTCCTCCTTCATGCCCATATCATCATCCCCCTTCAAGAAGCGTTGTCCCCAACGCTTGCGGGTCGGGTCGGAAAGGTGGCGTGATATGAACAATCGCTTGACGCGTCTTCGCCATCTTCAAGTCTTGCTTGCCTTCCTCAACACATCCTCCCTCTTGGCCTACTCGACTTGATACAGCCCTTGGCGCCTGCACCTCCTTGCGTCTCCATACGAGCTTGGACCTAGGCGCCATAGTCTTCTTCTTCTCAACTCTTGTTGGAACCCGTGGTTGCTGAACATGGACCATCTTTGCATGACCTGGCATAAGATGAGTAATACCTGGACCACACAACTGATGAACATGTCCATCCTTGCCTCTATGCATCAGCACAACTATCCCAACAAAACGCCTCACAGGTGTGCTAACAAAACTACTCTTGTTACCCCGCTGCACCACATGCACTAGAACATCAGGAGCACAACTATCATCCGTCTGAACACCTGTGTCAACACAAACAACCTTCTAAACATATGCTGCAACATCCTTCCTCTCAGCAATAAGAGGATGCACTTCAACTGGCTTGTCACTAACAAGTTCCATTGGCTTGTCATCTATAGGTATAGCTGAAGCAATATCAACATTGTCGCACTGTGCATCATGCTCTCCATCCTACACCTTATCTAGCCCAAATATTGGCTTAGCCTTGCGCACCTTCTCCTTATGTACCACCAGCTCTACGTCAGACTTTATGTGATCATCCTGCATAGGCTTCAAAGTCTGCTGTTTGCCACCATGCACAAAAGAATATGTATTTGCTCTTCCAGCATGTGTAACATTGCGATCATACTTCCATGGACGACCAAGTAACAGCCCACATACCTCCAGTGGCAACACATCGCACTCAATCTCATCAACATAATCACCAACTGTAAATGGTACACGCACCTTATGAGTTACCTTCACCATACCACAGCTATTAAACCACTGTAGATGCTTAGGTTCAGGAATACGCCATGTGGATAACCCCAACGCTGCCACCATTGCCTTGCTAATGCCATAAGTACAGCTTCCTCCATCAATAATCAACTTGCATGCTTTGCCTTTGATCATACACTGCGCCTGAAATAAATTCCAACGCTGGCCCTTGTCAACTATCATGCAAGCATCGCCTTATACCTTGTTGAGTTGCAAATTCAGCCCACTCAATGGTACAACATCCTCCGGAACATTCACCTTGTCCTCTATCTCTGATTGTGCCAAAAATTTAGCACGTAAAAACTTTTTGTAGTCCTCCCAAATAGTATTCTTTGAGACACCTCGCATATGTGTGTCCATATTCCACCACCGCCAAATTCATGTATCCTCATGCCTTTTTGCAAGACGAAAAGCGATATTGTCATCAAACTGCAGATCTGGAGAAAGATCAACACATAAGCAAAAACCAGCTTGCATTGTCTCTTCCCATAACTTGTATTCTGTCGGTGTTGCAGTATGTAAGAGCTTCCACTTCAATTTACTATAATCATGGCGCACAAAATTTTTCAGGTCTAGATAATCATTATAGACGTCTCGTGCTGAAAGAACATTGTCGGCAAACTACGAATCAGTATTTAAAACCATCCCTGAATGTTCGGCGGAAGCAGACTAAATCTGTGTTTCTTTTTCACGCAGGAGGACTCAGTACGTGAGCTAGAACCGATCCGAACTGTAGCGATAGGCTTTGCCTTTTTTCAACTGAGCGCGCCTCACGCCTAATTCAAAACAGCGACAGCAATGTTTCATTTTTCTTTTACTGACACGCTGAACGATCGCCAGGCACATGCGGCCGTGAGGAGTACGGTAGCTGGCCTCCTTATCTCCCCTTTTTCTAATCGACGCTCAGATCTGGTACCGAGCCACCCAAACGCGGGCGGACTCATGCGGAGACTTCCCTCGATCACGGCGGTTCGCCCCGGGAAAGTTGGCCCCAACTCGTACGGCGGGTGGCCATTTTTTTTAAACTGGAACCTTGCGACAGGAGATGGAGTGTGATCGCCAGGGACTCTAGGTCGTGAGGTGTATGGAACCTGCTCACGATCGGTCTGGTACCCGAGCGGCGAGAGCGCCGAGCACGAGCGGACTCACACGCGGAATCCCTCAATCGAATCTGATTTCGATTGAAGCCGCCTTTTTTTTTGCTACTGCCTCGATCGGATCTGATTCCGATCAATTCCGATCCACCTCAAGAACTTGCCTCTCAATATCTTCTCCAAACAAACTGATCTGTAAACTTCTTGTAGAAAAATAGTCCACAGATGATCCAAAAACACATTGTGATCAACGAGAGCTCTAATACCAAGATGATATGGGGTGGCCCGATCTTCTTAGCAAGAACTTGTCAATGGTGATGGTGGATGATAGATAACTAGCCTGTAGCTATGAACTCTCCCGCTCGATCCCTTATGCCAATGCAACAACTCTCGAACCTTATAGGATATTCACAACACCACGCTCTTGCGCACGTAGCCGTCGACCACGAACAGTAGTATGCAATCTACTAATTCCCAATGGAACAATAGATCACACTCAATTGCAATTGGTAAAATTCGATCACAGGATAATTCTAGAGGTTCTATAAAGAAACAACTCCAAAATAATTTTAACGTGGTCTAACCCTAAAAACCATGATTTACAGGCCTATATAAAGGCTGTTGGACGTCCAACATAGAGTTGGGGTCAAAACCAAATATATCTCTAACTTTCCTAACTTAAAAGAACTCTATTTGTAAACTGATAGAAAACGTCCATCGACTTGTTTCGGTTGCCGCGCACAGCTCGTAACAAACCGGGAGACATGCGAGTACCCATTGGAAAGATCTCGGAATTATGTTTCCAACAAGTACTTATTTGCTTAATTCGGAGTTGGTATGTGGAAACCACATCCGTTTCAACTTCAGAACATCTGTCTGTCCGAATTGAACCTTCCTTCTTGGTCGCCTTTCATCTCTCGGCCGCCTTTGTTTTGATGATCTTCTTTTGCGCCTTTCTCCCGGTCCTCCCTCGCGCATCCTCAGGCGATCATCATGTCGGGCTCCTCTTGTAACCCTTCTCGCTCCGTGCTATGCCTTCTTCTCCCATGTATCTGATCATACAATAGCACAAAGACTTAGGAAATATAAAGTTCTTATAAATGAAAGCATCATGGTCAACTAGGAATGAATTCACCTGATAGTCATTATTGATTTGACTCAATATTTCCTTCCAGTTTAATCTGTCAGAATCATCATAATCCCTGTATATATCCTCATCAGAAAATTGGGACCAAAGTTGTTATTCAACACGACTTGTCATCCCAAACTGATGGACAAACGGAGGTGGTGAACCGTTGGATGTGAACACTAGGCTAGTAAGCGCTGCACCTAGAAGCATGTCATGTGGGCGGGCGCCTCATCCTCGGCGTGTTAGTTCCTTCTTCGGTATGGCCATCAGAGTCGTCCTCTGTATGACAGTGATGGTTCCAAATACAAGTGGGGTCGTGACGCATGGCGTGCCTCCGCCCTCTCTACTAGCATGCCTTCCGAGGTGATCGTGGTGCCTACGCCGCCATGGAGAATATGGCGCTCGTCAATTAAGTGACTCCAACGTAGACAGAACAAATGCAACTTTTTGGTTGTGTAGGAGAGAAGAGATACCAGAGTGATTAGTGAAGATTAATTAGGTGGGATTACAAGAGATTGTTATTGCAGCGATACGTGTTGCATTTGGTGCACAATATACAAATTTGAATCAATATGGAAGGTTGGATTTAAGCGGTTTAACGATGGGGATATTGGTGCACGTTGGAGGTAGGGAGAATGAAAGATATTTGGTAAGTAATATTTGTCGGGGATATACTTTCCAGGTATCCTCACAGTCCTCACTAACCAGAGTGGCCCACTTCGGGTTAGAGCTTTGCTTCACGGGCGGCCCAGTCAGGGAGAAGAGGCGGAGTCCAATCCGGCTACGGGAAGACCCAGAATACTTACCGACTTAGGCCCATAGTGTTACTTGTAGTTCAAGATGTACTCTATAACCGACTCTCAGTCGTAGCCAGATAGATCTCTCCTGTAAACCATAGGCCGGATATCTATATAAGCCGTCCTAGGGAGAGCCTTTAGGGCACCCTCAATAGTCTACAATCTCAACTCGCACAAGCGAACCCTTGTAACCAATATTCCGGCTCTGCCGTATTACTGGATTGCTAGCAGGAGTAGGATCCGTCCAAAGCCGGCGGATTCGAACCTAGGTAAACTTGTGTGCTCACCGTCCCGGAATACCATACGTCTCACACCCCTCTCTTCCGCACACCCTGAGGACCCCCTCATGGCGTACTTGTCATCAATCCGACGACAGTTGGCGCCCACCATGGGGCAAGTGAGCTTCGGATCTGCGTTTCGAGCGGAATCTGCAAGAATTGGAATCGGCGAGACTATCACCGTCGGTCGCATCCTCTATGCCAGCGACGTCCCTCTCATCGTTCTCGACGAGACCTGGATTCCGGCTAGGGAGGTTGTGACTGCCTACACCATCATGTCTTTTGGTGAGATTGATGTTTACATCTGTTTTGCTGAACCGGTCCCACCCACCCCAACGGTGATGATAGAGGCAGAGGAAATTTCTGGGTCCCCTTTGTCTGTGGAGGCGGCAGAGTTCCGGATCTCAGGAAACCCTAATCCCACCCAGCCCGCACCAGTTGTGGAGATGGTGGAGAAATCGAGCTCTGGCGGACTGGCGGTCCAAGTTGAATCTGGAGTGGATCTCCCTGGAGAAGCCGAATCCCAGATCGACCCACCCGCTGAAGTCAAAATATAGGAGGAGCATAGCAACGACACTGATTCCGGCTCTGATGACGTCAGGACAGACGGGCCTTTCCTAAGATACACGCTAAGATGCATGATGATGCAAAACTCTGGCGTAGATGAAATCCTCGAGACCACCAAACGTTTCGACGAGGCCAATCGCGAGAGCCGTAGGTACCTCAGGAAGCACGCGTCGCACTTTGTCGGATGTGGGATCCGGATCCGGCTCTGCTGATGCTGAAGATAACACCGACTCTGTGCTGGAGGCGATTGGAACAAACACCGACGTACCCGCATCCTCGGATGAATCGATGACGTCAGCAGATTTCTGAAAGTTCTCCGCAGAATATGAAGAGGAGTATAACTCCAAAGCTGCAGAGGAAGGAGAAGCCATGGATGAAGGATCCGGGGAACACTCTCCCAAAGCGCAGGATGACATGGAAGTCGGAGATGATCCTGAGGTCCAAATGTCCGAAAGTACCGATCAGAGCTTGACTCCGGGAAACGGACCCAAAGTTGTCTTTGCTACCGGCACTGCCAAGAAGGCAAAGAAGAAGAACAAGAAGAACAAGACCCCGACAAAAGACCCTCCGACAGAGGAGGTGATTGCCGAGGAATACGAGGAAGACTCGGATGTAGCGCTTATCCCAGACGAGCCCAAAAAAGAAGAATAGGTAGATAGACACGTGATCACTGAAGGTGCGCGTAAACTCATTGATGCTGCATTAACCACACCTATTCCTACAGCTGCAGAACTTACTGCTGAAGAACTGGACGAGAGGGCACAGACCCTAGAAGCGTGTCATCAAGTACTCCTCGATGAAGCCAAAAACATTGAGGAGGAAAAGAAACGCATGGCATCTATGGAGAAGTACAACTCCAAGCAATACCAGAAGACCAGGAAGCGTCATACTAATGACAACCAATTCCCGCAGATTCACGCCGTCCTTTTCGGAGAGGAAATGGGGAAGCCTCAGAAAGATAGCAAAGGGGATTGGGTGTATCCAACCCAAAGATCAGAACACGCTAGGCCCGAGAGATTCTATCGGCTAATCCAGGCCCGGAGCATATCCGGTTGGGCATCAAGTTACTCAACAAGGGACTGGAGCAGCAAAAGGTCGCCATGTCCGAAAGTCAAAAGCTGGTCTCTGATTCTGACCAGTGTCGCACAGATCCGGCATGGGCTGACGTAAGACCCCAGCGCGTTCCGGAGCAGCACCACCGTTCCGATCGCCGGGAGGAGAATTACTCAAGAACCGGATCTTCGGGACAGCACCACAAAGCTGCCCGTGACTGGCGTAACATTAACCCAGTTGCGGAGCAAGAGGCAATTGTTGCACTGAATCCGAGGAACCCGCCCCGGCGAGAGTCGAAAGACCGCAGGGACGATGATAAATAGAAATGTCGAGAGGAGGATCAACAAAGAATGCCACCTCCTAGACATGCAAGCCGCTCGGATGACGGGCGAAGGAACGACGGACACCGTGCTGAGACAAGCCGGCAGGGGGCTCGTCACAATGAAGACCCTCCCTAGAACCGGAATAATGACGCTCCGGACGGAGGCCGGCGATCAACCGGAAATAACCCAGCTGCTCCACCCTCTCCACCAAGTAGCCATCACAACGGCTCCCAAGGAGGCCAGGGAGGGCGTCGTGGTGGAGGAGGTGGTGGCAGAAGCCGAAGTCCGGCTCCAAGGCACTGATGGCTCTGTGTATGGCACCCAGAAAAGTGCTGGTGCGATGATGATGTAGAGCTCGTTGGGAACCCCAAGAGGAAGGTATGATGAGCACAACAGCAAGTTTCCCTCAGTTATAAAACCAAGGTTTAATTGAACTAGTAGGAGCAAGGAAACACCCCAAAGGTGTTACTAGCTGAGCTTTGGCAGGGCACACTACCGGTGCTAGTAGCAACGTGGAGACCTGCACAACACAACCACAGAACTTTGTCCCCAACTTGCGATGAGGTTGTCAATCTCATCATGTTTTGTGGAAAACAAAGGATTAAACGTATCGAATGGAAAGAAGTAAAAGGTTGCAGAAAGTAAACACAAAGCAGTAAACAGTTTATAGATTGTATGTAAAAGACAAAGACCGGGATCCATAGTTCACTAGAGGTGGCTCTCCTTAAGATAGATAACATGCTGGGTGAACAAATTACAGCGGGGCAATTGACAAACATCTAGAAAGCAATACATGCATATACTAATCATCTTGACTCCTTTGGAACTTGATTGGGCATTACAACATTATACATAGACCGCCATCCAACTACATCTATGACTAATAATCCATCTTCAGGTTATCATCCGAAACCCCTCCAGTATTAAGTTGCAAGCAACAGATTATTACTTTATGAACTGCATGTAAAGTAAACAATACGATTGTTCTATGAACAAAGGATTGTTGTTTTCTCCCTAGTAGCAACAGCACATCTAGTACCTTAGAGATTTCTGTCACTTCCCCAGTTACGGAGGCATGAACCCACTATCGAGCATAAATACTAACTCTTGGAGTTGCTAGCATCTACTTGGCCAAGATAGCTACTAACAACGGAAAGCATGTAAGATCACAAATAACAAAGACATGATAGAATCAATAATCAATCTGAAATAGCATCTCAATATCCATCGGATCCCCGCAAACACAACATGCCGAATTACAAATAGATGATCTTGATCATGAACGGAGCTCACAAGATCTAGATATGAAAGCACAAAGGAGGAGAACCAGCCATCTAGCTACTACATGGATCCGTAGTCCAAGGATGAACTACTCACGCATCACACCGGAGGCTTGCATGGTGATGAAGAAGGCCTCCAGGGTGAATTCCCCTCTCCGGCAGGGTGCCGGGAAGTGCTTCAGATCCCTCCCGATCTAGGGATGAAGATGATGGCGGCTACAGACTCTTTCGTTGATTTTTTATCGGGCCCTTAGGGTTTTCGTCCCGAGGCCAATATATAGGCGGAAGGAGAGGCCGAGGGGGTGCCAGGAGCGGCCACACCACCCCCTGGCACGGGCCAGGCCAGGCCGTGCGGCCAGGTGGTATGGTGGCCCCTAGCCCCTCTCCGTGTCGTATTCTGGCACTTGATGACATTCGGAAAAATAGGCACTTTGGCTTTTGTCCCGTCCAATTCCGAGAATATTCATTTTCGGACTTTCCTGGAACCAAAAACAGCAGAAAATAGGCAGCTGGCACTGTGGCTCTGGTTAATAGGTTAGTCCAAGAAATCATATGAAAAGTACTCCAAAGTTGGAACAAAACACAAGAAAGTGGATAAAACCAAGCATGGAACATCAAAAATTATAATTACATTTGGAATGTATCAACATTTCCAAGCTTAACTCCTGCTCGTCCTCGAGTAGGTAAGTGATAAAAAGAAAGAATAATTTTTGAGGTGACATGCACCATCAAAGACTTGATCAAAGTATTTGTAAAACATTCAAAGTTGGGATCATAGTACTTCAATCATAACATGAAAGACAAAGTTCTAGCAATAGGACAAAGAAACTATGATGCAACATAAAAAGACACAAACAAAAGATTCATGAATAATAATGCTTTGCAAGATGTTTCTTTGTTTCACATAAAGAAAACATAGCATAATAGTATTGAGCTTGTCCCTCATAGAGTAGCAAATATAAATGCATAGGACACCTTCAAAGTTTATAAGAGTGACTAGATACAATAGTTTAAAACAAGCAATATCAAAGTATGCATCAATCAACTAGTCTTGGGACAATGCACATAGAACTAAGAATGGGCACTATACTCTCAAAGTAAGTGCATAAAGATAGAAGGTGGAGACTCAATATAATGGTGGAAGAAAGGCCTTTGTAAAAGGAAGTAGGGATTCAAGTCTCATAAAGAGCTTCTAAAAATTATGGTACTTATAGCTTTCAGCTCTCATTGCCCCTATCATAAGCATCTTGAAGTGATTAAGGTTAAAGTGAACAAACTATGGTGTACATGCTTGACGAAGTATAAGTAAGAAATCTAATGTCTCTTGTATACGAGGGCCGCTCCTCATGCTACTCAAGTTTAGTCACCGGTAAGTTCTTGTCATCGTAAGTATATGTGTCTCATAGAGAACCGCCAACAGGGTACCCCTTGCCCGATGATACGGAAGAAACCCCATATCAAAATGACAAAGCAAGCAGACAACGAGCATCTCAGCATTCTTATTTACCATGGGATTATGGTGCTTTTTTCTCTCTTTCCTCTTTTCATAGTATCTCTTTTTTTCTCAATATAGGATTCCTTTTTTTATAAGAAGAATGCTTCATAGATAGCTCATTATGGTTACGCTGCAGGTTTCCACCATGTCAGCATGGATTAGACCAGCGGCCCAGGCGTTTCTCTAACACATATACATAACTCCATGGACTTACAAGCTCCCCTTTCATTTCACACCGACGACATCCATATACAAAAGAGCATGATATCAACTAGGTACAAGTACCAAGTGCAATGTTGAAAGCGTTCCCCATGAAAGCATGGTTCTACTAATTCCCAACAAATAAGTGCAAGCATATACAACATAGAAGACACAATGGTTCAAGTTTATTAAGGGCATGTAAAGTAAAGTGTGCCATCAAGTTTGTGCGAGCTTTAATCACTAGTTTTCTCATAACAAGTTTAATTTGGAAGGTAAACAAAAGCATGAATATACTTGAAATAGCATAAGCTAATAGGTAGGTATGGTGGACTCTTTGGAATAACTTGGTTTAGGGAGTTGGATGCATGAGCGGAACTCATACTTTGTTGTGGAGGCTAGCAGAAGACTGGGAGCGACAAACTAAGAGAGCAATAATGGCCATAATCATGCAGAGGGACAAAACATCATTGATCAAAGCATAAAGTGATACTACAAGTTGAAAACTAAAGGATCATAAAGGATATGGTGACTTGAGATAGTCATAACATGGTGTGAGCATGCGCCAAGTCAACCCAAATAAAGCATCAAAGGAGAATACCACTATACTATGCTTTAATATGCTAAAACAACGCATGATTCATCCAAGGCACATTAAGCAATCTCAATTGTTTATAACAAGTCATGCTACATCAAAGAATACTAAGCATAAATCCAAAACAATATCAAGCATGGCATGACAAAGCATAGGCCACAGTCAAAAACGAGCTCTTTTTACCACATAAGCATGAACTTTCCTACTCTTTTCCAAACGAAACCAAACTATTTGCAAACCAATGTATGAAAGAGGGGGTCCAACCAAATTTATTCAGAAAACTAAGCACACCAAAGCAAACGAAAAAACAAAATAAAAACGAAAAACAAGACGCTCCAAGAACAACACAACTGTGTATGAAACAATAAAAATGAAGCGCTTGGAAGAAATCTGGGATTTCATTGATGAAGGAGGGGGATGCCTTGGGCATCCCCAAGCTTTGACGCTTTTACTTCTTGGAGATTTCTTGGGGTGACACGCGTGGCATCCCCAAGCTTGAGCTTTAGTCCATCCTTTATCTCATTACTCATTCTTTCCATACACCTGAAATTTTTCCTTCATACAAAACTTCACACAATCTTTATTAGCAACATTAGTGCACTCAAGATAAAAGGTCCTTAGGTTCAGTTCTAACACCAATAAACTTTCATTAGAATACTAGATACTGTAGCACTTCCCTCAAAAAGCTCAATTCCCCAAAAGAACTCAAAAAGGAACCAACAAGAAGCAAATGCAGAAAATGGCAGAAATCTGTCAAAACAGACCAGCAGGTAAAGACGAATTTTTTCGAAGACCTTCTGTTGCTCAAATCAAAAAGTGTTGAACTAACGAAAGTTAGATAACAACCTGGGGCAGAAGCACAAAAATGCACGTCTCAAAAAGATGTTCAGAGATTTTACACGAATTGTTACGGTGAAGCACAGAAATCTGTTTCGGGACAGCAACTTTCCCAATCATTACTTCTCTCTCATTAGAGGTTACTCTTGGCAAAAAAAGCAAATAAAAAGGATAAGGAGCGGTTATTACTAAGTAATAACTTCCAAGACTCATCTAAAACTTTTGGGTTATCTCCCAATAAGTACTTTTCTTTAACGCCTTTAAGTTAGGCATAAGAAGCAAGAAAGAATCAACTGTTCTCAAATGAAGAAGCATTAAGACCAAATTTCTTGCCCTTACCTCTCTTATTTTTATTCTTAACCTTGGGGAAAATATGATTGTTTGGTGGATAAGAAAGGTGCATGGTCCCCTTTCCCACATCTATTATTGCTCCAAGGAGTTCTAATAGGGACATTCCAAGTGTAATTTGTCCTTTTCCTGCACATTCAATAACAAGATAATCAATAGAAATCGTTTTCCCCAGGATCTTTGTAAACACTCCTTCAGCTATTCCAAGAGGAAATATGGTAGTATTATTAGCAAGAGATATTTCTTTTCCTCCTTCAGTGAGCCCCCAAGTATTTAGAGATTTACAAATATCTTTGGGCATAAGACAACATTCAGACATGATATCACAGCGAGCTTGAAAAGTTTCAGTGTTCATCTCAATCTTTACTATAGGAAACCACTTTGATGGTTCAGAGTTTATTGGAACATAATTGTGATGCTCCCTAAGCGTGTTATAGCAATTTTCTAAACTAGTAGTGCTAGCCTCAAGAGTGTTCAACCTAGCAAATATTTTTGCGAAAGAAATATCAGTTTGTCTAGGCATGTTGTAAGTGAGGATCAATTTCTTTATAGCATTAATAGCATCATCCTCATTACATTGGAGGAAATCTCCTCCCACAACAACATCTAAAGCATATTTATAGCAAAGAGCAATTTCAAGGTAAAAACTGCTAAGGAACAAGCTTTGAGTTAGTTTAGGCTCAGTTTTTCATGTAGATCAGAGATTCTAGACCAAGCTTCTTTAAAACTTTCCTCAATTCCTTGTTTAAAAGTTAAAATCATTTCCTCGGGTGACATAGTGAATGGAGCAAGGCTAGACATAATGAGATAGGAACTAATTTTTTGTGTGTTTTTGATAAAGAAAGCAAACTAGTAAAACTATTTTTTTGTGTTTTTGATAAAGAAACAAGCAAACAAAGCAAAAAAACTAAGCAAAACAAAAACAACAAAGTAAAGAGATTGGTTATGACGGACTCCCCTTGTGAAGATGTCCTTGACTCCCCGGCAACGGCGCCAGAAAAATGCTTGATGGCTCTGTGTATGGCGCCCAAAAAAGCGCTAGTGCGATGATGATGTAGAGCTCGTTGGGAACCCCAAGAGGAAGGTATGATGAGCACAGCAGCAAGTTTCCCTCAGTTATGAAACCAAGGTTTAATCGAACCAGTAGGAGCAAGGAAACACCCTAAAAATGTTACTAGCTGAGCTTTGGCATGGCGCACTACCGGTGCTAGTAGCAACGTGGAGACCTGCACAACACAACCACAGAACTTTGTCCCCAACTTGCGATGAGGTTGTCAATCTCACCATGTTTTTCGGAAAAAAAGGATTAAACGTATCGAATGGAAAGAAGTAAAAGGTTGCAAAAGGTAAACACAAAGCAGTAAACAGTTTATAGATTGTATGTAAAAGACAAGGACCGGGATCCATAGTTCACTAGAGGTGGCTCTCCTTAAGATAGATAACATGCTGGGTGAACAAATTACAGCAGGGCAATTGACAAACATCGAGAAAGCAATACATGCATATACTAATCATCTTGACTCCTTTGGAACTTGATTGGGCATTACAACATTATACATAGACCGCCATCCAACTACATCTATGACTAATAATCCACCTTCAGGTTATCATCCGAACCCCCTCCAGTATTAAGTTGCAAGCAACAAATTATTGTTTACAAACTGCGTGTAAAGTAAACAATACGATTGTTCTATGAACAAAGGATTGTTGTTTTCTCCCTAGTAGCAACATCACATCTAGTACCTTAGAGATTTCTGTCACTTCCCCAGATTACCAGAGGCATGAACCCACTATCGAGCATAAATACTAACTCTTGGAGTTGCTAGCATCTACTTGGCCAAGATAGCTACTAACAACAGAATGCATGCAAGATCACAAATAACAAAGACATGATAGAATCAATAATCAATCTGAAATAGCATCTCAATATCCATCGGATCCCCGCAAACACAACATGCAGAATTACAAATAGATGATCTTGATCATGAACGGAGCTCACAAGATCTAGACATGAAAGCACAAAGGAGGAGAACCAGCCATCTAGCTACTACATGGATCCGTAGTCCAAGGATGAACTACTCACGCATCACACTGGAGGCTTGCATGGTGATGAAGAAGGCCTCCAGGGTGAATTCCCCTCTCCGGCAGGGTGCCAGGAAGAGCTTCAGATCCCTCCCGATCTAGGGATGGAGATGATGGCGGCTATAGACTCTTTCGTGGATTTTTGATCGGGCCCTTAGGGTTTTCGTCCCGAGGGCAATATATAAGCGGAAGGAGAGGCCGAGGGGGTGCCGGGAGTGGCCACACCACCCCCTGGCGCGGGCCAGGCCTAGCCGCGCGGCCAGGTGGTGTGGTGGCCCCCTAGACCCTCTCCGTCTCGTATTCTGGCACTTGATGACATCCGGAAAAATAGGAACTTTAGCTTTTGTCCCGTCCAATTCCGAGAATATTCATTTTTTGACTTTTCCTGGAACCAAAAATAGTAGAAAACAGGCAGCTGGCACTGTGGCTCTTGTTAATAGGTTAGTCCAAGAAATCATATGAAAAGTACTCCAAAGTTGGAACAAAACACAAGAAAGTGGATAAAACCAAGCATGGAACATCAAAAATTATAGATACATTTGCAATGTATCAGGCACCGCAGCCATAGCCGACACTCGGGACGATCTCTATCCCCGAACGACGCAAGGCACTGGATCAACTCCAATATAGAGGCGCGGTGCTACGAAAATGATGATATATACGTGGGCCCAAAGTACTTCGGACCACGCATAAGAGCTACAAGATTCCCGGAAGGATTTGCTATCTCACGACATATCCAAGCCTATGACGGCATTGCTCGGCCAGATACTTGGCTACCAGATTTCTTCCAAGCTTGTTGCATTGCCAAAGGCGGAAACAGCCTGGTCGCAACCCGATATCTCCCACTTATGTTGCGGAATACGGCACGATCATGGCTTAATGAAGTTCCGGAGAACACCATCCACAACTAGTATGACATGCAAAGTGCGTTCTTTCGGAATTTCGAAGGCACATACCGGAGGCCCTGTACGGTCGGAGAACTACAACGTTGCACCCAGAAAGCCGAAGAAACTTGCCGGGATTACCTCGGACGATGGATCGACACCAAGAACTCCTATGAAGGAGTAAATTACCAAACTACGATTGAAGCTTTCATTGCAGGTCTCCCAATTGGTTTACTGCGTCATCGCTTGAAGTGTGACAAAGTCACTGACTTTGGAGAGATGATAGAAATAGCGAGCAAGTATGCAGATGCTGATGACGATGCAGAGGGATTACTCAACGCCCTAGTTGTGCCACAGTCGGCAAAACAACCAAAGCAACAAGCTCAGAAGCGCAAGAATACCTCGGAAGAGAAACCCAATGCGGAAACGGCAGTGGTCACTGCTACTTTCGGGTCTGGAGGACGAGGAGGACGTGGCGGAGGCCGCGGACGCGGTCATGGGACTTCGAGAGTTCAAGGTAGAGGAGACCAGCAACCAGGCAAAACCTACTCTTGGGCCGAGATTACCAATAATCCATGTGTGCATCACTTAGACGCCAATGGGGGATCGTCCCACACCAACACCGAGTGTCGTTTCAATGACGACATTAAAAGAGATGATACCGCTGGCTACAAGGCTAAGCGGAAGAAGGGAAAGCAGAATCTCGAAAAAGATAAAGAGACCAAGGAAGATTCCGAAATGGAGGAAGCTGATGCTTCGAATCCCAAGCCGGAAGGGAAGAAAAAATTTCCGACCAAGAAAGACACTTATGTCACCTTCCTCGGATCTCAACCAGCAAAAGTCAAAAAGGCAGTGCTATATGAGCTCAATGCAACAGTTCCGGCTGTCCCCCAATTCTTGGACTGGTCGGAAGTGGCAATCACATTTGACCGCGCTGATCATCCGCCTAAGTTGCACAGGCGAGGAAAATACGCCTTAATCGTCAATCCACTCATTGACGGTTATGGTTTCTCCAAGACTCTCATGGACGGTGGCAGCAGTATTAATATTCTGTATGTCGAAACGCTATGCCGGATGAAGATCTCGGAGACCCAGCTGAACCACAGCTCTCTGATCATTCATGGGGTTGTCCTAGGAAGACAAGCAAATTCCCTGGGAGAAATCACTTTGGATGTTACCTTTGGAACTCCAAAGAACTATCGGACGGAGGCACTTTCCTTTGAAGTGGTCCCATTCAAGAGCGCGTACCACGCTATATTCGAACGTCCGGCTTACTGGGCTTTTATGGCTCGTCCATGTTATATTTACAATATGATGAAAATTCCAGGTCCCAATGGCGTTATCACCATCAGGGGAGACCCGAAGAAAGCGCGAGAGTGCGAAGATGGAAATGCCGCCTTTGCTGAAGCCGTGCTGCATGCCCAGGAGTACCAGGAGATCAAGAAGAGCATGGATCCGTCTGAGATGCCCGCAACAAAGAAGGAGGTGACAAAGCTGAATCCGGAGTTCAAGGTATCAGAAGAGATGAAGAAGACGCCGTTGAAGGAAGATGACCCCTCCAAGGTGACCCAGATAGGCGTAGGCCTAGATAGCGCATAGGAAAGCGCGCTCATCAAGTTCCTCAAAGCAAATCAAGATATCTTCGCATGGCAGCCATCTGACATGACCGGAGTACCTAGGGAACTTGCCGAGCACTCTTTAAATGTAAACCCGAACGCTAACCCATCAAATAGTCCTTACGACGTTTCGGCGATGAAAAGCGTAAGGCAATAGCTAAGGAACTAGCACGACTCGAGTTAGCCGGATTCATAGAAGAGGTCATCCACACTGAGTGGTCGGCCAGTCCTGTAATGGTCCCTAAAAAGGACACCACTGATTTAAGGATGTGTGTTGATTATACTGCCTTGAACAAGGCTTGTCCAAAATATCCGTTTGCTCTGCCTAGGATTGACCAAGTTATCGATTCTATGGCAGGCTCGGAACTCCTCTGTTTTCTCGATGCATATTCCGGTTATCATCAAATCCGGATGAAGGAATCTGACAAAGTCAAAACCTCATTCATAACCCCCTTCGAAACATTCTATTTTGTTACGATGCCCTTTGGGCTAAAGAACGCAGGAGCTACGTACCAGCGCACGATGCAACGTTGCCTCCACGACCAACTCGGATGCAATGTACATGCATATGTGGATGATATTGCGGTGATGTCCAAAAAGAAGGAAACACTGATTTCCGACTTGGAGGAAACGTTTGCCAATCTACGAAAATACAACATAATGCTTAATCCGAAGAAATGCTTCTTTGGAATTCCAGCCGGAAAACTGTTAGGTTTCATCGTGTCTCAAAGAGGCATAGAGGTGAACCGAGACAAAATCAAGGCTATACTCAATATTACAAGGCCAACTCGCTTGAAGGACGTACAAAGACTAACTGGTTGCATTGCTGCAGTCAGTGGGTTTGTAAGCCGGCTCGGTGAAAGAGCCGCACCATTATACAAACTCCTGAAAAAGACCAAGGATTTTGTGTGGACCGACGAAGCTGAAGCTACATTACAAGACCTGAAGAAAGTACTCTCATCTGCTCCTATCCTTGCTGCACTGGAACCACAGGAACCGATGTTGCTTTATCTTGCTGCGACAAATAAAGTCGTTAGTATCGTCATGGTAGTGGAGAGACCGGAGGAAAATCAGGAACACTTGGTGCAGCGTCCGACTTATTTTGTCAGCGAGGTCCTAAGGGAATCAAAGCAACGGTATCTGCACTATCAAAAGCTGGCTTACAGTGTTTTCCTAGCATCTCGTAGCTATGACACTATTTCCAGGAGCATACAATTACCATGGTGAGCACAGATCCCATGAGAGACATAATTAACAACAGTGACGCCATAGGACGCGTCGCCAAATGGGGCATAGAGCTTTCAGCTTTCGATATTGAGTATAAACCCTGGACAACAATCAAATCCCAAATCCTTGCCGACTTTGTTGCTAATTGGATAGAGATGAAGGAGAATATGACCCTCCCTGAGTCAGAATATTGGACCCTATACTTTGATGGGTCTAAGACTCGAGGGGGCTCGGGGGCTGGCGTGGTACTCAAATCACCCCAAGGAGATAAACCTCTGTACGTGTTGCAGATCCACTTCACAGCGACAAACAATATTGCCGAGTATGAAGCACTGCTGCATGGAATCCGGATTGCTAAGGATATCGGCATCTGACCTTTGATGTGTTATGGAGATTCGGATCTTGTTGCTCAGTAAGTGTCAGATATTTGTAATGCAAATAAACACATGGCAGCATATAAGGCTGTCGTGGATGATTTATCTAAATCGTTCAAAGGGTTTGAGGTTCAACACATCCCTCGAGCAGAAAATGAGGAAGCAGATGCATTATCTCAAATAGGCTCTACACGGAAAGAGGTCCCGGATGGCGCTTTTTTAGAACACCTCAAAGTTCCCTCAATAAAGGGAGTGGATGAGGAATATCCGACCAAATCCGACTCACCTCTAATAGCAGTTCTGGCTATAATTCCTAGTTGGACTCAACCCTGCCTTGATTATCTGGTAGATGGCAAATTACTCGAAGACGAGGTTCTGAGCTAGCAGATTATCCGACGAGCGAAAGCCTACACTATAGTTAAAGGTGAGCTCTATAAGTGGAGTGTGTCTGGGGTTTTTTAGCGCTGCGTATCTCCGGAAGAAGGAGTGGAAATCTTAAGGGAAATCCACGAAGGTGAGTGTGGTCACCACGTTGCAGCCAAATCTTTAGTGGCAAAAGCTTTCAGACACGGTTTTTTCTGGCTTACAGCTCAGGAAGATGCCGAACGGCTAGTCAAGACTTGCAAAGGCTGCCAAAAGTACGCCAAACAAGCTCATGTTCCAGCTGATCAGCTGTGAACAATACCTATAACATGGCCTTTTGCAGTCTAGGGGCTTGATATGGTAGGATCGTTTAAACGGGCTCCAAGTGGATTTACTCACCTCTTAGTGATGGTGGACAAATTCACCAAATGGATTGAGGCTAAACCCATCACTAGTTGTGATGGAGCAACAGCCAAAAGATTTGTCGAGGATGTTATAATCCGGTATGGTTATCCACATAGTATTATCATGGACAACGGGAGTAATTTCTCTATGGGAGAATTGGCTGAATTCTGCAATGAACAAAATATCCGGCTTGACATTGCGTCAGTCGCACATCCACAGGCTAACGGACAAGTTGAAAGAGCAAATCTTTTAATCCTACAAGGCCTAAAACCGAGACTCGAAGCACCATTACGACATGCTGTGGGGGCTTGGGCAGAGGAATTACCCTCTGTAATATGGAGTTTACGAACAACTCCGAACAGGTCAAACGGATACACACCTTTCTTCTTGATCTATGGTGCAGAAGCAGTTCTTCCTAGTGATTTGATTCACACTTCTAGAGTGGCCGCGTATATCGAAGAGGATGTCGAGATTTCTCGACAAAATGATCTCGACTTAGTCGAAGAAGTTCGCGTCATTGCTGAAATGAGATCAACAGCCTATCAGTAGAAGTTACGCAAGTATCATAGCCAGAAAGTCAGAAATAGATCTTTTAATAAAGGCGATTTGGTTCTCCGACTTGTGCAACAAAGAAAGCACAAACTTTCCCCAGTATGGGAAGGGCCCTTTTTAGTTAGTCGAGTATTGCACAATGGTTCGTACTACTTAACTGATATGAGGCCAGTCAAAGAAAGACCTACTACTAAGAAGAGAAAGAGAGCTGGAGGCAGTACAAATCCGGATGAGTTAGACAGACCATGGAATATTGCTCAGCTACGTCCCTTTTATTCTTAGTTTATCCTTTTTTGTAATCATGCATATTTACATGTTCTGTGAGAAATAAAACTTGGTTGCCTCAAGTGTTTTGTGAGAAGTTTTTACCATCTTATTTCCTAATGATCATGTCATAGTCGAAAATCCCAGAATACTTGAAAGTACTTTATGGTCATGTTTGTTCTAGTTTAGATTTCCGATTCTAAAAATGCTACCTTTGGGTATAACTCTAAAGTTTCTAGTCTATACTTTGGTTATTTGTCTGATTGCCGAATGCGGGCATTTTCCGAGTAGTGAATTGTTGGTACTAGAAGCCGGCTTTGTTTTCGAGTTTAAACTGGGTTAGCAATTGAGCTCCGTTGCTCGACAAACTTTTCGTGCAGAAGGTTTAGCCGGCTCGCGAAAGGGACGAGGCGGAAAGACAGATAAACGATAAGTATAGGCGAAAAAGTGCTTATGTAAACATTTCAGGCACACAAAAATTTAAGCCAAAAGTGCTGAATAGATTAAAGCTTAGCACTAGCAAAATTATAGTACTGCATATTTACAGACCCATAATGTTTCTTGGAATAATACATTTGTTTCTGGTAATTTATGATGCAGGAGAGGAGGTAGGAGCTGTCGGCTCGCTGGATGCATCAGCCTCGGTTTGATAACGCTCCGAGATGTTCAGATCCGATACGGTCTGTTCATCGTCGGAAACTTCAGCTGCTTCTTCTGGAGGCGGAGGCGGTGTGTCCACACGGGTGAAGAAGGGAGTGTCGTAGCTGGTTAAGTCAGCTACGTGACACCCATATCCGGCGCAGGAGTCCATGATGGCCTTGATATCTTGCTCCTGGCCGTCTTCATCCACCTTGCAGTACCCTCTAGTCACTTGCCATATCTCCATGTTTCCATGGTGGCTCATGACCATGGTGAGAGCGTTCTGCGCCGCGGATCACGCGTAGGACATGTTCTAGTCCCGGACGAGTTGTGGCATCTCTTTCGCCTGGTCTCGCACCTGAAAGTCGGACATGCGATACATTTGTGGAACCTTGAGAGCTTCGCCAATATCCTCAATGGATTGACGGAAGTCATGAAGCAGATCACCGACTTGGGTAAGCCGGTGGGTGTGAGGCTCGGCAGAGGTGGAGTCCGTCAAGTTCAGAGGACCTATACATATAACGCAAAACGGTTAAGAAAATCCGACATCGAAAGAGTCGAAGAATATAGAAAAGTCAGAAAGATGGAAGCATACCAAAGATGACGTCGTCAACTTTGGTCTTCTCTTCTCGAAGACTCCGGAGTTCAGCCCGGAGCGCCTCGGAAAGGTCCTTCTCTCTGCAAAGCTCATTGTTGAGATCCGAGATTCTCTGATCTTGAACTGCAATCTTACGATCATGTTCATCAGTAGCCATGGAGGAGGATTCGAGAATTTGAGCAATGCTCTTCTCATGATCTGCCTTGAGCTTATCCAGCTCTTGGCGAAGTTCTTTATTCTCCACCACCAGGGTTTTGAGGTTCTCAGCCTCTTCAATCATAGCGCAGGACTATTTTACCAGTGCTGTAAGACAAAAGAACAATAGTTCAGCAAAAAATATTCGACTATGAAAACACAAAACAAGTTTTGAGTATCGGAATGTTTATCTTCGGCCTCATCCTTGGAAATCTTCCGCTCAGCATTCTTAAGTCGGAGAGCTCCGATCTCTCTCCGCTTGTTTCAAACATTCTTCAACAAATCCTAGTTATATGAATTAACTTTCTGTAAGTCAGAATACCCAGAGTCAGAAGTCTACTGAAGACTCGGGCTAATGTTGTTACTAATATCAGCACGAGCCTTGGGAGCTACACTAGTTCATTCTTTGGCATCCTAAGGAAGCATAAACCCGGATTGTATATCCTATTTCATGCTTGGGGGCTAGAGGATATGATATAGAGTACAATAAAGAAAATCATGAGTCGGAATTCCGACTTACATGATGTTCATGTGTGAGCTTGCTCAGGCACATGTTCACCTCAGTGGTAACCTTCTCGGCGAGGGTGAGTGGAATAACCGGAGGTGGTGGAAGCACACCAGCTCTAAGTCCCTCGTCGCGAAGGCGGACTTGTTCAAGAAGGTCGGCGTACTTGATGTCCTCCGCTTCTTGTGCTTCTTCTTCGGCAGAGAGATTTTAGCTCTCCAGGCATTGTCGGGCCAGAAGATGGATTTCTTCTATAGATTTCTAAGACAAGCCAAATTTGGCAAGTCCCGGATTGTTCAGGAGGTTTTCAGCAAAGGTCTCTGCCGAGGGATCATTACCCGAAGAGGGTTCACCCTTATCTAAACCTGAGCCACCCATGGTGGCGTCAGTCTGCAATTCAAGGATTGCTGGGCCCGTTGAAGGAGCCAGATCTTCTGCGACAACTGGTGATGGAGTAATCACCGGCGTCGCAGAAGGTTGAGGAGCAAGAGTCGGAGGAGCCACAGTAGGAGAAGCCATAGTCAGCTTCGTCTGCCGCAAGGGCTTCGAAGAAGTTCCCTTCCCCTTGCCCTTGATGAGCTGCTTAGCTCTGAGAGTGTAATAGAATGGAAAAACATTACATCTCGGAAGAAAATTCGAGTAAGGTACAAAGGCGGAAGTTGTGTTGAAAGTTACCTCTTCACGACTGGCACCTCCTTTGTGCCGACAGCCACTGTCGGAGCTTTGCGCTTCCTGGGCACAACGTCCGACAGTGGGACCAGTTCTACCTCCTGAGAAAACTCCAGAGGATATCCCTCAATAGGATCCAGCTCTGACTCGGGGAGATCGGCAAGCTGAAAGGAAGAAAGTATCTCATATTGCAAAATAACTTAAAAGGAGAAACTCATAAAAGGGTTTATTATTGAAGCTTACCGGAACTACAGGGTCTTCCGCTGTATGCATGTCTAGAGACAAGTCTGGAATCTTTCTTTCAATCCGCTCCTTGATCAGCCATTTGATCTGGCTTATGTAATCATGTGGATTTAAAACCTTAGGACTGATGCGGAGGGAATCATTCTTCGATGCCATGATTGAGTGCATCAGACGGTCGCCGTGGTATTGGAGAGGCTGGATCCGGCGTGCGACCCAGCACTAGACCAGGTCGGATCCTTTCAAGCCCTTGTGTTTTATAAGGTATTCGATCCACCTCTTAGCGAGGATCAGATCGTCACTGAGAGCCGGAGGAGCCTCGTCCCAAGATGGAAGGGCCGTGGCGGCTCCGTCGATGAAAGCTGGCAAAGCAGTAGCTTTGCCGGGAGCAGGAATGTCCTTATGGTAAAAGAAAGTGGCCGTCCATTGTTTGACCGACTCACTGGCAGAAATGCGAGGATAGCTACGCTCGCATCTAATAGAAAGGCTAATAGTGCCAGTAATATAAGGATTACCGGCAGTAATGGAGTTTCTCTGGACATGAAAGTAATACCGGAACAAAATAAGACTCGGCCTAATGCCAATATACCCCTCGCACAAAGCTACGTAAGAACTCATCTCTAAGATGGAGTTCGAGGGAAGATGATGGAGCTGAACGCCATAGTGATCAATCACCTCGGAAAAGAATTCCGAGGGAGGGAAAGACAAACCTCTGTCGAGGTGGGTGTCGAAGTGTACCCGATCACCGGCGTGCGGGTTGGGGATGGTCTCTCCGAAACCACTCCGCCAGTTGTTGGCGCGGAGGAGACCTTCATTCTCCACGCCGTGGAGCTTCTCGTCATCAAGGAGACACGAGATCCAAACCCCACGGTTTCTCTCTTTCTCCACCGCCGTCGTCGCCGCCGCTGCGAAGCCAGCCAAGCCGGAGGATGAAGAAGCAGCCATTTCTCCAGTGCGCCGGTGACCTTGGATGGGCGGCGCTAGGAATCTGGGAGGTGGGAGAGCTCTGTGCGTGAGGGAGAAGTGGAGGAGAAGGAACGTCAAGGGAACAGGTGAAGATGGGAGAAGGAGAATCCTCACCCCTTATAACCACCTACCTGCACCAAGATTCGTGCAAATGGCACTGTGTAAATGCCACACGTCGTGGAAGGAACTGGGAAGGACCCACACGATGATTACGTCGCCTCGATCTCCGCGTACGCATTAAAACGATGCCTCGGTTCCGCGAACGGCGGACCCACCAACGGTCGTGCTAACAGGATGTTTGTCAGATGACGTGACTTGACCATAAATAGTGTCAGATGACGTCAGGGACCAAGTTCCGTCTTAGTTTGAATATCAAGTTGGAAAACCAGAATAATGTACTGATATGTCTGACTTATTTTTGAGACCCGGATCGTATCTTTTGTTTTGAAGTTTTAGGAACCCTTCATGATTCTGCAAGCCAAAGATCAAGCTATACGATGATGAATCCGACTTTGGATCTTGGAGACTTCCGGGGGCTGCTGTTAGGGATATAATTTCCGGGTATCCTCACAGTCCTCACTGACCAGGGTGGCCCACTTCGGATTAGAGCTTTGCTTCACGGGCGGCCCAGTCAGAGAGAAGAGGCGGAGTCCAATCCGGCTACGGGAAGGCCCAGAAGAATTACATACTTAGGCCCATAGTGTTACTTGTAGTTCAAGATGTACTCTGTAACCGACTCTTAGTCGTAGCCGGATAGATCTCTCCTGTAAACCCTAGGCCGGATATATATAAGCCATCCTAGGGAGAGCCTTTAGGGCACCCTCAATAGTCTACAATCTCAACTCGCACAAGCGAACCCTTGTAACCCATATTCTGGCTCTGTCGTATTACTGGATTGCTAGCAGGAGTAGGATCCGTCCAAAGCCGGCGGATTCGAATCTGGGTAAACTTGTATGCTCACCATCCCGGAACACCGTACGTCTCACACCCCTCTCTGCCGCACGCCCCAAGGACCCCCTCATGGCGTACTTGTCATCAATCCGACGACAATATTCGATTGTATTCATCTAATTGCAGGGCCTGCCTTTTTCGGATTCTATCACTACTAGACTTCTTAGTCCCCAAGACTTCTAGTACTATATAAAAAACCCAAGCACTCACAATGTAGTAATGCAATACACAATATCAATGTACCAACTCAATCAACTATTATTGCCTTCATGGTGTCAGAGTCTCTCGGTTCTTGACGTAGGGTTTAGCATACCTCTTCCTTCGTGCTGCCCCCGGGGAGATCAATCTCCACCGGGGCCCATAGAACTCGTAGATTATATCCAATAGATTTTGTTAAAAAATCATCACTGGTATGTTGATCAGCGGTTCTTCTTCTTTCAACGGTCATACATTGGATTGAAGGGGTTCACAGCAGAAAACAATATTTTTTCTAACTAGTGTATGCCAATTGACAAGATCTATCTATGAGTTAATGTTGTAATGGGAAGAGTGTTTGGGTGACATACCCTTGTGGACCTAAATCCTTAATATTCACGATGAACGTAGATAAAATAGTCGAACGACGTATTTGATCTCAAGTTCGGGTTGCTCCTCGATCTGGCGACCAGGTTCCACAACTAGTAACACCTCCATGGTTTCACACACGTTCAGTTCTCAATGACGACTCCTTGTTTCTCTGATCTAGTCGAGATTGGGGAAGTAGATCCTTTTGGATCTGAGATCAAGCAGTGCGACGGCGTGTTGGTGTTGATGTCATCTCCCACACGCGCATTTCATCTTGGAACCGCAAGCACGAGAGAGAGAGAGAGAGAGAGAGAGAAAATCCATAGTGGAAGTATGTCTCGAGGCTTGGAATTATGTGTCCCCTCCTTATATAGGGGAGGGTAGGGTGCTTCTTGGGGGATGGGGTGGCGGCCAGGATGCGGTGGCCAGGGAGGAGACGGCAAGGGGAGGCCCCAACCCCGTGTGCCCAAACCCTAGGGATGGCCGACCCCTTCTCTTCGTGATGTGGCCCAATAAGGTGGGCTTCCAAAAATTAAATTTAAGTTAGATTTAATATTTAATTCCGACAACTTATAATAAAATCATTATTATTTAATTCCCTATGACCAGAAACTCCTTTCGGATCATTCCGAACAACCTTCAGACTCTTACATAACGTTTCCAGCTTTCTCTTCTCTTTACTCCAATGATGCCGATGAATCCAAAACCATCTCTAAGCATCATAGTGAAGGAGATATTCCCTAGAGGAAAATAATAAATAGGTTTTTATTGTCATATCTCAATTAGTTTATAACAGTTTCATATTATGCTAGAACTATGCCACGTAGAAACATTGGTACAGGTGTGGTATGAAACAACAAAGTGCCTAGTAGCCTCTATTTATACTAGTTCGTTGGTCATGAGGATGATCTGGGTTTCAAGATCATGGGCATATATGCCGACTGACAACAGGATCATATCATTGGATAATGATGTGATTGGACATTCCTCGAAGGATTGCAACATGATCAAGTCATATAGTTCATTGTTGCAACAGCTATACCTAGACTCCTTCTCCTTAGACCGTGAGCTCATATTACTCCTTTGTTTCCGATCTTGCTTAGATCGCATCAAGCGCCCATAATGTCTGATGGTTATAAAGGTGTACGTTGGGTATTCCGAAAGAACAGTAGATGACATGTGACTACAAGACCGGGATTTATTCACCCACATGACGGGTAAAGATACATACGGCCGGCTTGGTGAGATTGCATCCATAAATGTTGCAACATGTGACTCGGTCACGGGGATGTAATATCACGGTAACAAGAAAGCAGAACTTGTTGTGAACGAGATTGAACAAGGTATGGGATACGAATGATCGGATCTCGGACAAGCTGTATCGAGAAACAAAAGGAAGAGGATGCTACATTTAGCGGTTCAAACGACATTGTCATCAGGAATGCATAGGGGTCACATGGATATCCCTGGTCCCTATGTTGATCATTGATACAGATCATGTCTAGAGCATTCCCGAGCCGTGAGAGGATACACTTAAGGGTATGATGAGAGCGATCATTCGTAAGACAGAATCACAGTAGAGAAAGAGAAAGCCGGAATCGTTCCGTAGAGAGATCCGAAGTTGTTCGGAGAAAGAATAACGGAAAAGACTGGAAAGTGTTTTTGGATAAATGGGAATTTAAATATACATTTATTATATGTTAATTATGAATTAATATATTCTAAATAATATTTAGATTAATATTTATAAAGGCAACTTTTATATTAGGCCAAATCCTAGAGGGAAAAGGCCTAAGAATAAATCTGCAGAAAATGATAAAAGGAACAGCCCACGTGGGCGGCAGATAAGTTGCCACCTGGGCAGCACAGTAGCAACCGCCTTTGCGACCACCGTATGGCAGATAATCCGCCATGAGGCGGTGCGAGGCCATTACCATTGCGGCCGGTTTGGCTCGACCCCGGCCCATGCGGGCTCGTGAGTCGGCCACCACCGGCCAGTGGCAGGCACCACCCGGTGCCACGGAGGCGGAGCAGCCACAGGCGTTGGCGCCCACCCGGCAAGCTGGGCGCTTTACCGCTTCTTCTTTGCAGTGGGGCTCAGCCGCCCACCCCGCAAGCTACCCTATTTTTCCTTTTATTAGCTATTTTCTGTTTTGGCTATTGGGCTGGATTTTGGCCCATCCGGCCAGGACGAAAATACCTGATATTTTCCCTTTATTAATAGTCCCACATGGCTAACCTAATGGGGAGGGCACACCCCCTCCGCCTATATACAGGGGTGCCTATGGGTGGGATTAACCACACCAATATTTGGAGAAGTCCTTTGGTTGACTTCCTCCTTCCCTCTCTCTCTCTAGCCCTTGTGACTATGGCCCCAAGTTTGGGCTGTGCGATCAAGGCACAACTGCAGCACGCCGTTGCGCTGGAGGGATTCCTAGCCGGATATCAACTTCCGCACTCCCGACGGGATCGGGGAGCCGGAGGTCTCATCGTGCATCGGATGTGTACGAAGACACGAGGCGCAACACTTGGGGTGCTTAAATGTCGTGAGTCGGAGCTGTTGCACGATGAAGATGAAGAAGGAGCAAGGGGTGACCTGCGAGGAGCTTCGCGACCTTGAGGTCGGCTACTAGTACGACTACATCAACCACGTTCCCCGCGGAACGTTAACCGCGTACGGTCTACAAGGGTATATATTCTCTACGCTCTGGTCGTTATCGCATTATTACATAGATAGATCCTAGGCAGTTTTTGGGGTTCCATCGTAGGAATTTTTTTGTTTTCTGCTGCGATCCCCAACAGTGGTATCACAGCCGATCTATGCGTAGGAGTGATGTACGGCTAGTACGCACAAGTTTTATGCGGACATTGATCCCTTAGTTGTTACCCTCTAACGTGTACTTGTTTACATCGCGGTATTGCTTGATGAAGCGGCCCGGACCGACCTTACGCGTATTCGTACGCGAGACTGGTTCCACGCTCAACATACGGCTTGTATCGTATATGTGGCTAGCGGGTGTATGTCTCTCATTAGATAGTTGATATAGCATTTACAACGGAGGGCCCCAAAAGGTGTGTAGTAGAGACCACTGTCGGATCCATGTTGTGGTTGGAAAGTTTGTAGTTTAGAAACGATTCTATTGCGAAAGCCCTAACAACCACGTAAAACTTGCAATAGATAAAGTAGAGGCGTCTAACTTTATTTTGCAGGGGGCATGTGATTATGATATGGCATTGGTCGTTACGAAGGTAAAGTAGTTTACTTTTCTGTTACTAAGTAGTATAGTAATAGTCATCGTTCCGATGGACAACCTGGTGAAGGCGTCGTGGACTTTGCGTCAAACCAAGGGCAAGATGGAGATCATGCCGGAGCGCTCGATGGAGATCAAGGCGCAAGAAATACCATATCATATCACATTACACATATGATGTTGATACCAGTTTTTACATCTTATTGTGTGCTAGTATTTAGATACTCAACGGTAGCAAATAAGATAATCCCTATTGAATTCCAATGTTCCGAGTTCCCCTTGTGTGTGCGCCACCAAGAAAGTTCTTCGGTATGAGGCGCCCTGCGGTGAGTAGGGGTCAGACATATCTACGTTCGCATACAGTGGGTGTAAGCCATGTTGCACAGCAAATACACACAAGTTATATTTGGCGAGCCTAGCACGTTACAGAGACGTGGCTTCGGAACACAAGAGATCGAAAGATCGAGCATGAGTCACATGGATGATGTGATTGGCATTAGTGAATGTCTACCTTTGATAATGCACTGATGGCCGTGTAACACGGGGGAGGTGCAGAGGATAGGGATCATGCGATCACTAAAATCGTCTAGGGGATGACAATTTTAGTGTAGACCAATTATAAATTGATCTCTTATTATAAACTTAGTCTAGATGTCTACTTGCAAATATCTTAGTAGACCTTAGCCTATCCCATTGAGGTCCTTTGCGACCGTGGGAATATATTGCTTAATTTGGAACATAGCAAAAGGGTCCAACTTCATAGATTAATACCCACGCCTGAGGGATATCCTCGTAAAGGTGATCTTCTCTTCTTGATACAATAACCATTAGGAGATAATTCGATGACTCCGGAATGTTTGGAAAAACACTTAGCAATCTTGCATTAGAGTTGAGAACTCTTAGAAGGGCTTGATTGCGATGGAGGTCATGGATGAAAAGGTATATGTGAGATGTACAAATTATAAATGTGGTTCTTGCAAAACTCATTGCAGTTTGCAAAGTATTTGATACTTGTCCCGTTTTGTGAAAATAGGAGGATCTGCTTGAGAATTGCTGGTTTTGAGGCAACGTGACTTGATGACGGCAAGCAAAATAGTTGATGGCCGACATCACCTCTTCCCTCAAAGTTTGTCATTTGGATTAGTGGACTTGAATATAATTTTGTAATCCTTGTTTGTGTGTCTTGCTTTTGGCAAGACGATTATTCATATGAATAAGTTACAAGTCAGTTTGTACTATTCTTATGAACAATACCGTTAGGGTCACATTACGATTACAAACAAGTTATTCTCATCACTATGTTAATAATAATAGTTTAAACATTTATAAAGGATTAGAATGCTAAAAGATATCCAAAGTTTAATAATAAAATGACACTACAGTTTAAGTCATTTTGGTTATTGTAGGTTCTTTATGAAAGATCGGGGTCCTAGATGCTTAATGTAGAGACTTTGCAAAACCATGCCTCTTGGGCAGAATGACCAAAAACTCCGCATTCTGGTAAAACGGTGATATGCGAAGAAATGTTGAAACTTATACATAATGATGTATCATATTTTCAACAAGTAGTGGAAATCATTTATTGTGGACTTAAGTGAATAAGTGTATTTACTTAATGAAACATGAAGTTTGAAATGAATTTAATTGTTCAAATGAGTTCATAACTAAATGGGATATTGAATTAACAAGAATTAACAAGTCTCTTCGATTTGATCGACATGACTAAAGTATTCAAGTTAAGTTTAGCATAAAAGGGATTTGTGAAAGATGTTTCACAAATTATGATAATTGGACGAATTCAAACTGTGTTGAAATATCTAAATATCATAATCATTATGTATTAAGATACATATGGTATAGTATTATCTCTTATAGGGGTCATAGTTGTCATTTAGAGTAAGAGATCGAAATAAGCAAAACACTCATTTGAAATACAAAGGAACGTCTAAAGATTCGTGGAAACAACACCATAAGTGTTATGACATGTTCGAGTTTCTGGAGATTTCGATAAGTCGAAATCGTGGCGAATAAACAAGTCTTTGTAGAGCATTCTTAGGAAGCTATGAATGCATCATCCACAAGGGGCAAACCTGCTATTGTCCTAAGTTGATGTGTCTTAATGAAGATACAGGTGGAAGAAAGTAAAAGATCACAACAAGGTATTTGACCTTACCTCCGGATTGTTGAGTGGCGCAGCGGAATTTGTTCCATAAATCCAAACTCTACAAATAGAGGAGAAACCAATGATAATGATCATAAAGTTTCAAGTAAATACTTTTACTAAAGAAAGTAGGATTCAACTATATATTCTACAAGTTTGTAAAATTATATTGTTGATTCACTTGTTGTGTTTTGAACAAGACGTACCTACAAATTACAAAGAAGCGTGATAGACCTAAGTACGAGAAATGAATGGTCATTGAAATCTCGTTAGTGGAATTCTCGATTTGATGATGATCAAAGAATTTTGGAATGTCCAAGATTATCGAGAGGACCTAGATTTGAGTGCGAGCAAATCAGCTTGGCTAATTCATAATATGTAGCTGACATATTTTGGGTGGGAGCTAAGTCAAATCCCTAGATCTCAAACATGAATGTCATATTTGAGTGGGAGCGTGAAATCATTCTAGGATATGTGGACAACATATGTGAATGATGTGATTGGTGTTAATAATATTTAAGTTAGATAAATTAGGATGAAGTTGAAGTTATTGAACAAAGAGATCTATTGAGATAGATTGGTGAGTTTAATAAACACTAAATGTCGAATGCTTCCTGGACTTGATTCTGAAAGATGTTCAGAATGTCCTAAGACAAGATTCTGAAGAAGATCGGAATGGAACAATGTAAGAAAGAAGTTCTTACTATATGAAGCATTGAGTTAGTATTGCAACTATGGTTGAAAGAAATAGATGCGTTGCGTCTCCTATGCCTCAGTCATAGGTTCTTCCATATAACCATGTTGTATACTTGACATAAAGTGACCTGAAGTTCTGGTTGGTAGGACAAAGTCTTAACTGTAAGAACATGTCTTTAAGTGATTCCTGAGTTGATCACTGAACCAGAATTAAGTTTGTACTTAAATAGCAAGAAGCAAAGTAAATGGCACAGATGCATTTCATGCACTAGGATCTACATAGATATAGAAGTATAAAGGCTCCATCTGATGTGATGTATAATGTTGTGGCAGGGCTAGTTCGCTTTTAACATAGAATGATGTGTCCCAGGACCCAGTGCCCATGAGAAAGCCCTCGAGGTTGATCTAAAGTCACTGTAAGATCCTGGAATCTGGCCTTGTTCTGCTGCCTTGACTATAGTATATACACAGAGGATAGCAAAGTGTGTTTCGAAGTTTAGATGACAATGGTGAAAATGACCGGCATCATAAACACTAGAAACAAAGTCTCACTTTGTCGCCAAACAAATACTTCGACCCATTATGCGATAATGGTGTGAATGTAAAAATTAGGAAGACATTAATGATTTACAAAAGACATAATGATCTGGTAAAACAGAACATGGACATGACGTTTCCCATGAGCATGCATGATCTGTAAACGCATATGGTATATAGTTTATATGGGTAAAATGCAAGCTGAATTATTTGTACTCTAGTGCAAGTGGGAGACTGAAGGAGATATGCCCTAGAGGCAAATAATAAATAGGTTTTTATTGTCATATCTCAATTAGTTTATAATAGTTTCATATTGTGCTAGAATTGTGCCAAGTAGAAACATTGGTACAGGTGTGATGTGAAACAACAAAGTCCCTAGTAGCCTCTATTTATACTAGTTCGTTGGTGGTGAGGATGATCTGGGTTTCAAGATCATGGGCATTTATGCTGACTAACAACGGGATCATATCATTGAAGAATGATGTGATTGGACATTCCTCGAAGGATTGCAACATGATCAAGTCATAGAGTTCATTGTCGCAACAGATATACCTAGACTCCTTCTCCTTAGACCGTGAGCTCATATTACTCACTGTTTCCCGATGCTGCTTAGACTGCATCAAGCGTCACTTGGTAATAAAGTGTTATAAAGGTGTACGTTGGGTATTCCGAAGGAATAGTAGATGACATGTGACTGCAAGACCGTGATATTTTCACCCACAGGATGGGTAAAGATACATACGGCCGGCTTGGTGAGATTGCATCCATAAATGTTGCAACATGTGACTCGGTCACGGGGATGTAATATCACGGTAACAAGAAAACAGAACTTGTTGTGAACGAGATTGAACAAGGTATAGGAAACGAATGATCGGATCTCGGACAAGTTGTATCGAGAAACAAAAGGAAGAGGATGCTACATTTAGCGGTTCAAACGACATTGTCATCAGGAAAGCATAGGGGTCACATGGATATCCCTGGTCCCTCTATTGATCATTGATACAGATCATGTCTAGAGCATTCCCGAGCCGTGAGAGGATACACTTAAGGGTACGGTGAGAGCGATCATTCGTAAGACGGAATCACAGTAGAGAAAGAGAAAGCCGGAATCGTTCCGCAGAGAGATCCAAAGTTGTTCGGAGAAAGAATAAAGGAAAAGACCAGAAAAGTGTTTTCGGATAAATGGAAATTTAAATATACATTTATTATATGTTAATTATGAATTAATATATTCTAAATAATATTTAGATTAAGATTTATAAAGGCAAATTTTATATTAGGCCAAATCCTAGAGGGAAAAGGCCTAAGAATAAATCTGTAGAAAATGATAAAAGGAATAGCCCACATGGGCGACAGATAAGTTGCCGCTTGCAGCGTGATGGTAACAACCGCCCATGCCGGACCACATGGGTGACGGATAATCCACGCCAGGCGGTAGTGCAATTCTAGCCATAGCGGCCGACCTAGCTCGACCCCGGCCCATGCTTGTTTCATGAGGAGGCGACCACCGGTGACGGGCGTGACGTCCCACCCGGCCGGTCTGGAGGAGGCCAAGCTCACTTCGCCGCTGTGGGGCTCGCCCACCGCTGCTACCCCCTTTTCCTTTTATTAGTTGTTTTCTGTTTTGGCTATTGGGCTGGTTTTTGGCCCATCCAGGCAGAACGAAAATACCTGATATTTTCCCTTTAACGTTGCTGATTTATCACCATATGCTGGAGAAGACCTTGGAGCGTTGAGGTCGACGCCTTTTGAAGGGGGGGAGATGATGAGGACATCCCTACAATTACACCTACCCCAATGACTACTAAAGATGCTACAACTGTTGCAAGAAAGGATCAGTCCAATGAGATTAGAATTGGACCTATTACAAGAGCTCGTGGTAAGCTACTGGAACAACAGGTGAATTTACTCCTAAATGAATCGGGTACTTTGATTGATGAGAACTTTATACTGCCTAAGTCTATGCATTTATGTATGATCAGGTTCGTTGGAGAAACAAGCATGGCGCGAGGAGGAGAGGGGCTACAAGAGAAGCCCAACATGATGATCGCCCAAGGATTCGCGAGGGAGGAGCAGGAGGAAGGCGCAAGAGAAGATCATCAAGACGAAGGCAAAAAGATCTACCACGACCGGAGTGTGCGGCCAGACCCACGGTTGTCGGCTGGTCGAGAGGCAAACTGGCGTGGACATTCAAGATGCCGATTCGGACACTACAGACGCCACCGGAAACTTCAAAGTTTCCGGCAGATCGGACTGTCAAGACACTTCACCCGAGTGTCCGGCTTGACCCTGTCCGCCCACTTACCGAGTGTCACCAACGAATCTGGTCCGAGTCGGTTTGTATCAGTTTGAGTCGTATGCGTTTAGTTTTGGTTTCTGGTCACCCCAGCCGCCCTTATAAGCTATGGGACGACCTCTAGTTAGGGTTTAGAGCACGTTAAAATATTTTGGAGTTGTTTGTTTCATAGAACCTCTGGAATTACCCTGTGTTCGAATCTACCAACTATAATTGAGTGTGATCTGTTGTTCCATTGGGAATTAGTAGATTGCATACTACCGTTCGTGGTCACGGCTGCGTGTGCAAGAGCGTGGTGTTGTGAATATCCTACAAGGTTCGAGAGTTGTTGCATTGGCATCAGGGATCGAGTAGGAGAGTTCATAGCTATAGGCTAGTTATCTATCATCCACCATTATCATTGCCATCCGCTTACTGAGAAGATCGGGCCACCCCATATCATCTTGGTATCAGATTACCAGTGTTGCCTCGGTAAGCATCCACAAATCCATCCATCGATTAGAGAGTGTTTTCTTCCTATACAGAAAAGGCCTTAAAAAGATTTGCCATAAACTAGATTGCATCGTTTTCAAGTTTTACTTGCTGATTGTATCTTCTCGTAGATCCGATCTACAGGTTTTTTCTCGTAGGAGTCTAGTTTCCGTTTGTGTCTCGGTGTAGGGTTTGATCTTGTTTTCCGCTGTTTCCCACCGTTACCGTTTCTGCAAGTGTTTAATCGTTTTTCCGAGTCCACATAGCGTACCTTTGTTTGCATACCATAGACACATCCTATCTACAGCATCTGTGCCTAGGAACGTACCCACAAGACTAGTTTCTTTGCTCCGACAGGCTGCTCATTAGGGTTTGCAGTGCAGAAATTTTCGACAGGCAAAACCGGACTATCCGGCCGAATCACACCAGACTATCCGGCCCAACCGGAGTCTCCAACACATATCAACCGGACTATCCGGCCCAGTTTTGTTATAAGTTGCTGTGCTCGTTTGCATTGAGTAATATAGTTGAAAAAAAATCAAAAAAAAGAGAAGAAAAGAGAATCAGTATAAAAAAAGAGAAAAGAGCTACAAGCCTAAAAAAAATAGAGATATAGAAGTGTGCAATATTGGAGGCATTGTTGTATAGCACTGGTAGATTGAGCAATCTTGTGCCTGTTCTATTTGAACTATTACTAGCGTCTCTGTTGTGCATTGCAATATTCCTTTTCATAAGTTTCTTTGCCACGTTTATCTCCACTGTGTGTGTTTCTTGGGTTTTTGTACGATCAGCACTAGGACTTGTTGCGGTGTAGATAGGATACCATACCTATAGCTCCACCTTAAATAACCTGTGTGCCCTGGGATCGTTCTCTATACCTTTGATATTCACTTCATTACATCAAGTGCATCAGTCCTTGATTTCGTTTGGTAGAGCATCTCTATTCACTTTGGAACGGTAAGATCTCCTTTCTTATTAGTTGCGAGTGAGTTGTGAGAGTTTCCACCATACAGATTTTGATTTTTGCACTAACCTACTAATCATGTCTTCTAGTGATAATGATGTTGTGTTGCAGAAAAAGAAGGATGAAGAGCTCGTCAATTGGTGTGAATATGAGGCTTTGAAATCCCACTTGACACGTGTGTTTACTAACACGACAGATGCCATTTACAAGAATCTCCAAGATATGAATATGAGATTGGATCAGCATGTTGGGACGGTTGATACTATCCAAACACAAGTGGCTACGCTCAATGTCAATGTCACCACTTTGCGGCGATCCATTGAGGGTCCGATAACCGCTTTACATAGAAGGAAAATCCTCAACATGATGATGCTTTTGATGATTTCGATGAGGGTAGCGCCGCCGATGTCGCTCCACATCTTTGGCAGGGGACGTGCTATTCCCCCTGTCCCTGCTCATGGTCGTGGGTTTGCCCATCTTGGGCGTGGTCCACGTGTGCCCAACCAAGCTGATGACGGTTTGGGCAAGCCAAAATTCTTGATTCCTAAGTTTGATGGTTCCATTGATCCTGAAGACTACCTCACCTGGGAATTGAAGATTGAGAAACTCTGGCGCTTATTTGACTATCCAGAAGATAAGAAGGTCAAGCTTGCAGCATCTGAATTTGATGGTTATGCTTTGCGTTGGTGGGATGCTCTTGTGCAACATAGGAGGGAGGACAATGAACTTCCTGTGATGGATTGGCGTGAGATGAAACAAATCATGAAGGCACGTTTCATACCAACCAACTACTTGTGATCAGTTTTTGATAAATTGACGCAATTGAAGCAAGGCACCATGACAGTTGATGAGTACTACATGGAGATGGAGATGCTTATGCAGCGTGCTTGAGTTCGTGAGTCCATTGAGATGACCATGCAGCGATTCCTAAACAATCTGAAGTTACCGATCAAGAGCATTGTTCGTCATCACAAGTATGAGACCATGAATGAGTTGTTGCATCATGCTAGAGAGGCCGAATCCCAGTTGGCAGAAGAGGCGAAGTCACGTGCTTGTTTTCCATCCTCCAGCAGATTTTCGGCCAGGTCTACACCTCCTACAGTCATGCCACCAGCTGCTGTTCCGTTTAGACCATCGGCTAAACCAGCAAGTACACCTTCATTTGGTTCTAATGCTCGGAAACCCGCTGCTCCTGCTGCTAGCTCGGGTTCCAACAAGTCTACTGCACGTACTCGTGATGTAGTGTGCCATACTTGTGGGGGTAGAGGTCACTACAAAAAGGATTGTCCAAACAACAAGGTTATGTTTGTTAATGAACAAGGTGAAGTAGAAAGTGGAGATGAAGCTTCTGATGATGATATTGACGACAGCGAGGAAGGTGCTGATGCATATGCTGAGCGTGCACCCACTATTGTCATATCTTCACGTGTACTTAGTGTGCAACCGGTTGAGGAATCTCAGCGTTGCAACTTGTTCCAAACAAAAGCTCTAGTTGGACCAAACAAAGCTTGCAAGGTAATTATTGATGGAGGTAGCTGCAGAAATCTTGCAAGTAAGGAACTATGTGCCAAACTGAATTTGACATACTTACCTCATCCCAAGCCATACTACATACAATGGTTGAGCAACAATGGTGAGATGAAGGTAAATCATATGGTACGTGTGAATTTTCAAATAGGTCCATACAAAGATTCTATTGATTTTGATGTGGTTCCTATGACTGTTTGTCACCTACTATTGGGTCGGTCTTGGCTCTATGATCGCCATGTGCAACACAATGGCCGAGCCAATACATATCACTTGGAATTCAAAGGGAAGAAGATTACTATACAGCCAATGACACCATAAGAAATTATGAATGACTCGCCAGAAGATAGCGGTGAACTTGAAGGAAGATACTACCACTCGGCGAGACTGTGTTACAGCTATTCCTGATGTAATTGAGCCTAAATTGAGTGATATAACGAAAAGTGACAGAGTGCCTTGGTTATTGATACTAGCCACCAAGGAGGATATGAGAGAGTTTGAGGATCCTCTGACCATGCCACTTGTGCTCATGTATAAGAGGCGAGGTATTGGTTTCTAACGACATGACCCCTATTTCTCTTGGTGTCTCTTACATTTTGCGGGATTTTGGGGATGTGTTTCTAGAAGGCGTACCCAGGTTTGCCCCATTAAGTGGTATAGAACATCAAGTGGACCTGATTTACGGCCACACTTCCCAACGTGCACCTTACAGGGACTAATCCGAAGAAACTAAGGAAATTCAGAAGCAAGTACAAGCGTTCTTGGATAAAGGGTACATTCATGTCTCTCTTAGCCCTTGTCTTTGTTCTGTTATTTTAGTTCCTAAGAAAGATGGTACATGGCGCATGTGTGTTGATTGTAGAGCGATTAGTAACATCACTATTCGATATCGTCATCCTATTCCACGCTTAGAGGATATGCTGGATGAATTGAGTGGTGCTGCTGTTTTCTCTAAAATTGACTTGCGTAGTGGTTATCATCAAATTAGGATGAAAGAAGGGGATGAATGGAAAACTGCTTTCAAAACTAAATTCGGTTTGTATGAGTGGTTAGTTATGCCGTTTGGTCTTACTAATGCACCTAGTACTTTCATGCGTTTGATGAATCATGTTTTGAGAGAGTTTATTGGTCGTTTCGTGGTTGTTTACTTTGATGATATACTCATATACAGCCACACCGAATCTGAACATTGCACTCATATTAGACAAGTCTTGCAAGTGTTATGTGATAATAAACTGTATGCTAATCTTGAGAAGTGTACATTTGCAAAAGATAAGGTCATATTCCTAGGATTTGTTCTTTCTAAGCATGGATTAGAGGTAGATCAATCTAAAATTGAATCAATACAGAATTGGCATACTCCAATGAATGTTAGTCAAGTGCGTAGTTTCCACGGTCTCGCTGGTTTCTATAGGCGTTTTGTGAAAGATTTTAGCACCATTGCTGCACCATTAAATGATTTGACAAAGAAAGATGTTTCTTTTGTATGGGGCGTGGCTCAAGACATTGCATTTGATACATTAAAACGTTTGCTTACTTCTGCACCATTACTTGCTTTACCTGATTTTTCGAAGCAATTTGAAGTTGAATGTGATGCTAGTGGTATAGGCATAGGTGGCGTTTTGATGCAAGAGGGTCGGCCTATAGCTTATTTTTCTGAGAAATTGACTGGTGCTCCTTTGAATTATTCTATATATGATAAAGAATTGTATGCACTTGTTAGAGTACTTGAGGTTTGGCAACATTATTTGTGGCCAAAAGAATTCATCATCCATTCTGATCATGAAGCTTTGAAATACTTGAAAGCTCAATCAAACTTGCATAGAAGATTAGCTAAATGGGTTGAGTTCATTGAGTCTTTTCCTTACATCATTAACTATAAGAAGGGAAAAGAGAACGTTGTTGCTGATGCTATATCTAGGAAGAACATGCTATTAACCAATCTTGATGTTAAAATTCCTGGATTAGAAGCTATTTGTGCACTTTATGCAACTGACCATGATTTTGCTGAACCATATCGTTTGTGTGCTCTTAGAAACGCATGGGATAAGTATCATATACATGATGGATATTTGTTTCGAGCTAACAAACTATGTATTCCAGAATCGTCGTTGCGTTTGTTCTTAGTGCAGAATCACATCTTTGGTGGTTTGATGGGTCACTTTAGGCGTGAAGGCGTTGCTCATGCTTGGATCACTTTTATTGGCCCAAGATGAGGCGTGATGTGTACAGATTTGTGAGCCGATGTATTACATGCCACAAGTGAAATCTAAGTTGAAGCCTCACGGTTTGTATACACCTCTCTCTGCACTACTCCATGGGAAGACATTAGTATGGATTTTGTGCTAGGTCTACCTAAAACTCGGAGAGGTTATGATTCTATATTTGTGGTAGTGGATAGGTTCTCTAAGATGGCTCATTTTATTGCACACAAAAAGCGATCGTCGCATGTTGCTAACTGTTTTCGGGGACATCGTGAGATTACATGGAGTACCAAAGGCGATTGTTTCCGTAGTGATGTGAGGTTCATGAGCTACTTTTGGAAGACCTTATGGGGAAAGCTAGGAACGAAGTTGCTGTTCAGTACTACATGTCATCCCCAAACAGATGGTCAAACGGAGGTGGTGAATCGGACATTGTCACAACTGCTAAGGACCATGATTAAAAAGAATCTGCGGGAGTGGGAAGAGTGTTTGCCACATGTTGAGTTTGCTTACAATAGGGTTGTGCATTCAACTACTCAGCTTTGTCCTTCTGAGGTGGTGTATGGTTTCAAGCCATTGACGCCACTTGATATGTTGCCTCTACCATTACATGAGAGAGTTGATATGGAGGCATCAAAACGTGCTGATTATGTGAAGAAAATACATGAGCAGACTCGAGAGGCTATTGAGAAGAAAGGCAAGAACATTGCTGTTGCAAGGAATCAAGCAAGAAAAGAAGTGTTGTTCAAGCCTGGAGATATGGTTTGGGTGCATCTACGCAAGGATAGGTTCCCACTACTTCGAAAGTCAAAATTGAAGCCACGTGTGGTCCTTACAAGGTGTTAGCCAAGATTAATGATAACGCCTACTCGGTTGATATACCTATTGAGGAGTTTGGTGGAGTTAGCAATAGCTTCAACGTTGCTGATTTGTCACCATATGCTGGAGAAGACCTTGGAGCGTTGAGGTCGACGCCTTTTGAAGGGGGGGAGATGAGGAGGACATCCCTACAATTACACCTACCCCAATGACTACTAAAGATGCTACAACTGTTGCAAGAAAGGATCAGTCCAATGAGATTAGAATTGGACCTATTACAAGAGCTCGTGCTAAGCTACTGGAACAACAGGTGAATTTACTCCTAAAGAAATCTGGTACTTTGATTGATGAGAACTTTATACTCCTAAGTCTATGCATTTATGTATGATCAGGTTCGTTGGAGAAACAAGCATGGCGCGAGGAGGAGAGGGGCTACAAGAGAAGCCCAACATGATGATCGCCCAAGCATGGCGCGAGGGAGGAGCGGGAGGAAGGCGCAAGAGAAGATCATCAAGACGAAGGCAAAAAGATCTGCCACGACCGGAGTGTCCGGCCAGAGCCACCCGGACTATCCGGCCTGGTCGAGAGGCAAACTGGCGTGGACATTCAGTATGCCAGTTCGGACACTACACGGACGCCACCCGGAAACTTCAAAGTTTCCGGCCAGACCGGACTATCCGGCACACTTCACCCGGAGTGTCCGGCTGGACCGACTGTCCACGCCAATCGACCGAGTGTCATCATGACCCAATCTGATCCGAGTCGGTTTGTATGAGTTTGAGTCGTATGCGTTTAGTTTCGGTTTCTGGTCACCCCAGCCACCCTTATAAGCTATGGGACGACCTCTAGTTAGGGTTTAGACCATGTTAAAATATTTTGGAGTTGTTTCTTTCATAGAACCTCTGGAATTACCCTGTGTTCGAATCTACCAACTATAATTGAGTGTGATCTGTTGTTCCATTAGGAATTAGTAGATTGCATACTACCGTTCGTGGTCACGCAAGGCGTCTTAGAGCGTGGTATTGTGAATATCCTACAAGGTTCGAGAGCTGTTGCATTGGCATCATGGATCGAGCGGGAGAGTTCATAGCTACAGGCTAGTTATCTATCATCCACCATTATCTTTGCCATCCGCTTACTGAGAAGATCGGGCCACTCCATATCAGATTCCTAGCCAGATATCAACTTCCGCACTCCCGGCGGGATCGGGGAGCCAGAGGTCTCATCATGCACCGGATGTGTACGAAGACACGAGGCGCAACACTTGGGGCGCTTAAATGTCGTGAGCCGGAGCTGTTGCACGATGAAGATGAAGAAGGAGCAAGGGGTGACCTGCGAGGAGCTTCACGACCTTGAGGCCGGCTATGAGTACGACTACATCAACCACGTTCCCCGAGGAACGTTAACCGCGTACGGTCTACAAGGGTATGTATTCTCTATGCTCCGGCCGTTACCGCATTACTAAATAGATAGATCCTAGGAAAATTTTGGGGTTCCATCGTAGGAAATTTTTTGTTTTCTGCTGCGATCCCCAACACATAGAACCCTTATGTGTGTTAACCTATGGTTGGGGAACACATCAGACATGATCGAGATGCTTCTCTAATCAATGATCATCAACGGGACCTGGATGCACAAAATGATCCTTGGGAATTCCATGATTTACATGTCGTTTGAACTATAAACGTCGAGTTAAATTCACTTTGTTACTTTGATACATAACTTCTCCTAGATCTGATCATATGTACCATCACACCTTGTTCAAGATAGTTACAAAGAAGTCTACTTAACTCGTTGCCGTGATATTCCATCCTCATGATGTTGAGGGCAAACCTCTAGGGTGGCCCGATCTTTCACGAATCCCACTCAAATCGAGGATGGAATGCGGGGAAAGGAGGGGAGGATGAACATGACGAACTCACGCACGAAGAACGCGATGAACACACACACACAAAACAACTATACACACCAATAGCTCATGCCGGTGGTGACCGGTCTGGCGCAATCCCTAGGATCGGCGTCGGGCGGAGGACTCTCTCTCAAACCGGCACGGCGAGATGGGAGACTCGGTAAGGTCTTGACGTCTTGGCAAAGGGACACCGATGCCAAGGCCGTGTACAACGCGGAGGCACAATGCAAACTCCAACGAGGTTTGGAATATTTGGTGCTCCTTTATCAAAGGAGCATGAGGGAAGAACTATATAGATCCACAAGCCACTAATTCCAAATATCATGCCTAGGGTTTACAATAGAGGTGGGGGGCTATATATAGGCCAGCCACAAGTTCAGGGGTAGTTTAGGCAACTAAAGTATCAAAAGGGGGTGTTACAAGGCCAAAGGGCCGAGCTGGAGAGAACGAGCCCTAGGGTGTCCCAAGTATCTTGGTCGGTTGAGCGGTAGTACTGTCGATCTTGATAATCTGCTGGAAGGGTGCGATAGTACCGGAGCGGGTAGAAGCTTTGGCGTGAGTCTCAGTGCGTGGTAGTACCGCTTCTTTGAGTGCAGTACCGTGGGATCTGAGCTTGTCCATCTCTCTTGCGGTAGTACCACTGTCCATGACCGGTAGTACCGCTTCTAGGGGCCGGTAGTACCGGGGTCTCCTAGCAGCTGTTGGTTGCCGTGTTGCTCCTCTGGCTCGTGTCTTCGTACCTGATGATGCATAGTGTTGGGGCATGAAGTAGCAAGCCATCCAGGGGTGTATCAAAGTCACATGAGTATAAGAGCGAATTCACCTTAGCTTGGAGGAGTTTGGTTCGAGCGCGAGTCATCGGTCCACTTGGGGGGCTTGGTGGTGTAGATGTAGAGGCGTCCGTAGGATGGGCTGCATCAGCTCCCCCCCCTTGGGAAAGAGTCATCCTCGACTCTTCATGGTTGTCATCTTGAACATCTCCATGGTAGGGTGAAATGTCCTTGACATTGAATGTATTTCTTGCAAGGTACTTGGAGGTCGAAATGTCGATGATGTAGGCGTTGTTGTTGATTCTCTTTAGGACCTTGAAGGGACCATCTCCTCTTGGCTTGAGCTTGGAGTCGTGTTCCTTGGGGAAGTGGTCCCCGCTTAGGTGTATCCATACGAGGTCACCTTCTTCAAAGATCATCTCCTTCTTGTCCTTGTTTAACCTTGAAGCTTGGCGAAGGACTTGTTGCTCGATTGTAGCTCTTGTTTCTTCATGAAGCTTCTTCATAGCTTATGCGCGCGTCTCAACGTCCATGTTTGTGCGCTCATGGAGAGGTAGCGGTAGTATGTCAAGCGCGGTGAGGGGCTCAAAACCATAGACGATCATGAATGGACTCATCTTGGTTGTTGAGTGCTTGGCTCGGTTGTAGGCAAACTCGACGTGGGGAATGCATTCCTCCCAATCCTTCAAGTTTTTCTTGATCAACACACGTAGAAGAGTTCCGAGGCTTTGGTTGACAACTTCGGTTTGTCCATCGGTTTGAGGATGCGACGCGGATGAAAAGAGGAGCTTGACGCCGAGCTTGGCCATGAGGGTCTTCCATAAGTAGCTCATGAATTTGACGTCGCGGTCGGAGACGATTGTTCTTGGCACACCGTGAAGGCCAGACGATTTCTGAAAAACAGATTTGCAACATGTGAAGCATCGTCGGTCTTATGGCACGGTATGAAATGTGCCATTTTGGAAAAGCAATCCACGACAACAAATATAGAGTCATGACCATGCTTAGATCTAGGCAATCCTAACACGAAATCCATGCTAATGTCGGACCAAGGTGTATGAGGAATAGGCAATGACATATAAAGACCATAGGGGGTAGCTTGCGACTTAGCTTGAACACATGTCGTGCATCGTTGAACGTAGCGCTCCATGTCACGCTTCATCTTGGGCCAAAAGTAGCGAGTGGAGAGCTTGTCCAATGTCTTGTCGCGGCCAAAGTGACCCATGAGGCCTCCACCATGAGATTCTTGTAGCTTGTTTTGTTTAAATAGAAAGCCCTTATGCAAATAGAAATCACCAACTCCTTTGTCAATGGAGCACTTTTCAAAAATTGGTTCAAAGAATGGGTCGGAAGAATACAAAGATTTTATTTCCTCAAGACCCAATACGTTGATTTCGAGTCTCATAAGAAGGCTTGCGTGTTCGCGAGACAAAGCGTCCGCAACTACATTATCTTTGCCTTCTTATACTTGACAATGTACGAAAAAGACTCCATGAACTCAACCCACTTAGCGTGTCTCTTACTCAAGTTGGCTTGCCCTTTGAGGTATTTCAACGACTCATGGTCGGAATGTATGATAAATTCTTTGGGCCAAACTTGAAGGACACGAACTAAGGCAAAAAACTCTTTGTCATAAATTGGATAATTAAGGCAAGCACCGTCAAGTTTCTCGCTATGGTAGGCTATAGGACGTCCGTTTTGCATAAGGACTCCTCCAATGCCAATACCACTAGCATCACACTCTATCTCAAAAGTTTTTGTGAAATCCGGTAACGCAAGGAGAGGTGCTTCGGTGAGCCACTTTTTAAGTTCATCAAAAGCTTTTTGTTGTGCTTTTCCCCACACCAAGGTGACATTCTTTTTTGCCAACTCGTTGAGAGGACAAGCAATGGTCGAAAAGTCTTTCACAAAGCGACGATAGAAACCGGACAACCCATGAAAACTTCGGAGTTCACTCACATTTGTTGTGATGGGCCAATCTCGTATGTCCTTTACCTTGGAAACATCAACTTCAATTCCCTTCGAAGAAACGACAAATCCAAGAAAAATCAACTTGTCTTTAGCAAAGATGCACTTGGGAAGATTAGCATAAAGCTTTTCGTGTCGAAGGATTTGCAAAACTTTCTTGACATGTGTAATGTGGTCCTCAAGTGACTTGCTATACACAAGTATATCATCAAAATAGACAACAACAGTTTTTCCAATGAGAGAACGCAAGATATGATTCATGAGGCGCATGAAGGTGGATGGGGCATTAGATAAACCAAAGGGCATAACCAACCATTCATAGAGACCAAGTTTGGTCTTGAAGGCAGTTTTCCACTCATCACCTTCAGCCATGCGTATTTGATGGTAACCACTACAAAGATCAATTTTCGAAAAAATAGTGGCTCCACACAAATCATCAAGCATGTCATCGAGACGTGATATGGGATGTCGATAACGCACGGTGATAGCATTAATTGGACGGCAGTCCATGCATAACCGTAACGTATCATCCGTCTTTGGAACAAGAATCACGGGTATGACACTTGGACTAGTGCTAACTTGGATCAAACCTTTGGAGACAAGTTGTTTGATTTAACGTTCAATCTCCTTTGTCTCCTCCGGGTTCGTGCGGCAAGCGGCGCGGTTGGGAAGTGGTGCACCGGGGATGAGGTCAGTGCGATGTTCGATGCCGCGAAGAGGAGGTAGTCCATGTGGAAGCTCTTCGGGAAACACATCCTTGAATTCCTGCAAAACAATCATCAAAGATGGAGGAACATTGGTTAATTCATTAGTTCCTTGCGCTAGTCCCTTGCAAAGGAGGACATAGTGCAAGATGGATGGGTTGTTCCGAACATCTCTCATCTCACTTTTGGTGGCAAGGAGAACACTCTTAGTTTCCACATTCAGCCGACTTGTGTCTTTTGCCTCCACACTTGTAGCATTCACCATTGAAGGGTGTATCACTCTTTGTTTGTTTGCCACTTGGGGGCAGTTTTCCTTGAGGAAGTGTGGGCTTGAAGGAAGGCTTGGAGGTACTTGAGGAGCTTCCATCGAAGGTTGTTGGTGTAGCGGTTGAAGCTTGCTTGTAGGTGAAATACGTCTTGGGCTTGTTGTACTTGATGTACTCTTGCACTTGACGTTCAGCCTTTGTTGTGATGTGCACAAGCTCAACCATGTTGTTGTATGTTTGGAACTCGATGATGCGCTTGATTGGGTGG